>JAGIQG010000002.1:12263453-14663453 GCA_024679065.1 Sphyrna mokarran
CTCCCTTAGCAGCCTGAGGTAAATGCCATCAGGCCCCGGAGCTTTATATGTCTTTAAGCTGCCTAACAACCCGAACACCTCTTTCCTCGTAATCTTTATTTCCCTCAACCGATCCTCAACTTTGTCAACATCAGCAACAGACATCTGGCCCCTCTCCCGCGTGAATACCGATGCAAAGTATTCATTCAGGATCTCCCCCATTCCCTCAGGCTCTAAGCATAGATCCCCTCCTCTGTCCCTGAGAGGTCCAATCTTGCCTCTAACCATCCTTTTGCTCCTTACATAGGAGTAAAATGCCTTAGGATTTTCCTTAATCTGACCTGCCAGAGCCACTTCGTGGCCCCTTTTTGCCTTTCTAACACCCCTTTTAAGATCCCGTCTACACTCTCTATATTCTTCCAGCGCTGTCTCAGTCCCCAGTTGCCCAGATCTAATGTAAGCCTCTCGCTTCTTCCTGATCAAGTCCTCAATCTCCCTGGTAAGCCACGGTTCTCTAATCCTACCTTTCCCATCCTTCCTCCTTGCCGGCACGTATCTTTCCTGCAGAGAATTTAGTTTTCCCTTGAAAGACTCCCACATGTACCTCGTCGACCTACCCTCAAAAAGCTTATCCCAGTCGGTATCTTTAAGATCTCGCCTAATCTGGCTGTATCTAGCCCTCCCCCAGTTAAATACCTTCCCTTTTGGGCCGGTCTCGTCCTTTTCCATTAATATCCTAAAGCAGATAGAGTTGTGATCACTATTTGACACATGCTCTCCTACCTCGATGTCAACCACCTGCCCTGGCTCATTCCCCAGAACCAAATCCATTATAGCCCCCTCTCTAGTCGGGCCATCCACATACTGCTCCAAGGACCCTTCCAAAACACACTGTACAAATTCCTCCCCGTCCACTCCTACAGCTCTGGGCCCTCTCCAATCTACTCCAGGAAAATTGAAATCTCTCACTACTACTACCCTATTTTTCCTACACTTATCTAAAATGTCCCTGCATATCCTTTCTTCCACGGCCCGCGGGCTGTTGGGCGTATCCCTTCTTCCACAGCCCGCGGGCTGTTGGGCGGTCTGTAGTAAACACCCAACAGAGTAACCACTCCCTTCCTATTCCTTAACTCCACCCATAGAGACTCAGTTCCTAAATCATCCATACCTCTCTCCCTCTGCACTGCTATGACGTTGTCCTTAACTAATAAAGCCACTCCCCCGCCTCTCCTCACACCAACTCTGTCACACCTAAAACACTTATACCCTGGAATATTCAATTGCCAGTCTTGCCCCTCCTTCAACCACGTCTCGGTCACCGCCACCACTTCTAAACGCCTCGTGAACATTATTGCCTTCAGTTCATCTGTTTTGCCAGTCACACTCCTTGCATTAAAACACATGCACTGAAGACCCTCAGCTCTCGGAAATACCTTTCTACCTACTGGTGTTTCCCTATCATCCCTCTCTATCCCACTCCCAGTTCCTGCTGTCTCCCCACCCTCCCTCCCTATTAGTTTAAACCTTTTTGAAACACTCCAGCTAACCTCCCAGCTAAAATATTTGTTCCCCTCCCAGTCAACTGCTCCCTATCCCTCATGAATAGGTGACCCTCCCTCCTGAAGACTTCCCAATGATCAATAAATATGAAGCCTTCTGCCCTACACCAATCCCTCATCCATGCATTTAGTTGGAGTGTCTCATTTATTACCCAATCGGTCCCAGGCACAGGCAGCAGCCCAGAGACCGCCACCCTGGAGGCCCTACCTTTCAGTTGAGCCCCCAACTCCCTAAACTGTCTACGCAAGTCCCCCCTGCGCTTTCTTCCTACCTCTTTTTGTCCTATGTGAACTATTACATTTGCCTTAGACCCTCTTCCCTTCAAAATTCCCTCTACCCTCTCTGATACATCCTGGACCCCTGCTCCAGGGAGGCAGACTACCATCCTGGAGTCTCTCTTTTCCCCACAGAATCTCCTATCGATCCCTTTAACCATCCCATCCCCCACCAATATCTCACTTCCTACTTTCCTGCTGGTCTCTGTGGCATTCTGTTCCCCTTCACCTGCCCTCTCCGTCACAGCTTTTACCCCCCCCTTGGTTTTCTGGGGATCCTCCTTAGAGATGGCCTTTGTGCCTTGATTTTTGTTCTTATTCCTTGTAACTGTACCCAGCCCATCCCTACTACTAGATCCTGGGATCCCTGCAGGTCTGCCTTCCCTATTCATTGTATCCTCATTTTCCCTCACCAGACAAACGTCCTCCAAGCGCAGCTCCAGCTGTCTCAACTTTGCTCGTAAACGCTGCAGTTCTAAACATTTTGCGCATATGTGGGGCTTCGGCAGACGTGATGCCTCCAAGAAGGTCCACATATGGCAGCGTACACAGTGGACGCGTTTGGCCAAGTATCGTGGCATTTTATATACCCCTTTTAAAGGTGATTAGGTAAGAAGCACGTTACTCACCGTGTCCAAGCCTGCGCTTGCACAAGCCCAGTGAGCTTAAGCCCTTGTTCCTCTCACTCTAATTCCCGTCTCACTCCACTGCCCGCTCCCGACGCTGCCCGCTGTCTACCTTGGCCTTCCTTTTATACTCCCGCGCTTCCTCCCCTGCAGCCCCCCGCGCCTACCTCCCGCTACGGAGCGCCGAAATAAACACTCTACAAAATAAAGTACAAGACAGAAATTGCAAGTCAGGATTCTCTACAGCCACTCTCCAAATAACTCTGCTCCGGAGAACAGTAGTAAGCTTTATGTTATGTGGTATGTTAACCTTTATAGGAAGAGGTATAGAGTACAAGAGCTGGCGTTTAATGTTGCAGTTGTATAGAACGTTGGTTAGACCTCATTTGGAGTACTGCGTCCAGTTCTGGTGGCCTTACTACTGGAAGGACGTGGAGGCCCTGGAGAGAGTGCAGAGGAGGTTTACCAGAATGCTGCCTGGTATGGAAGGTCTGGGTTATGAGGAAAGGTTAGGCAAATTGGGACTATTTTCTTTAGAAAGACAAAGACTGAGAGGATATCTAATAGAGATGTATAAGATTATGAAGGGTATAGATAGAGTAAACAGTGGTAAGCTTTTCCCTAGTGACTGACCTCCAGCTAGAAAAAGATCCTTCCACTACTACTTTCTGTCTCCTATTACCAAGCCAGTTACTTATCCATCTTGATACCTGTCCTTGCATTCCATGAACCTTGACCTTTTCAACCAATCTCCCATAAGGGACTTTGTCAAACGCCTTATGAAATCCATTTTGATGACATCAATGGCCTGTCCTTCGTCGACTGTTTTTGTCACCTCCTCAAAAAATTCTACCAGATTTGTAAGGCATGACCTCTCCTTAACAAAGCCATGCTGCGTATCCCTAATCAGATCACAACGCTCTAAGTGCGTATGCATCCTATCTGTAAGAATCCTTTCCAACAGCTTCCCTACCACTGACATTAAACTCATGGCCTATAATTTCCAGGATTATCCCTACTACTCTTTTCAAACAATGGTACCACGTTTGCTATCCTCCAGTCCTCTGTGACCTCACCTGTGTCCAAAGGAGAGACAAAGATTTGCATCAGAAGCCCAGCAATTTCATCTCTTGCCTCCCTAAGCAGCCTGGGATAAATGCCATCAGGCCCCGGAGATTTATCAGTTTTAATGCTACCTAGAAACTCTAACACTTCCTCCCTCGTAATAGATATTTCAACTGGTCTATGGTTCCCTTTAAGATAGTACCGGTCAACAAGCCCCTCTCCTTTGTCAATACTGACGCAAAGTATTCATTCAGGATCTCCCCCATTCCCTCGGACTCTAAACACAGTCCCTCTCCTCTGTCCCTAAGAGGACTGATTTTTCCTCTAACCACACTTTTACCTCAAAGGGATAACAGGCAGGGCTCTGAAGTGACTTTTTAGAGGATGTTGTGGTTTATTTTAAGAATGAGGATGGGGTACCATTACAGCCAGGTTCAAAAGAATTGGTAAAGACCTTGAAGATAAAAAAGTAAGCCTTGTTTTGTTCTGTTCCTCTTATCGATGATTTTAAAATGAAGGCTAACTTATGTCCTGTACGAGTTCAGCATAAATTCCTTGCTCTTGTAGTCTGCACATCTATTAATAAAGCCGAAAACACACTAACTGCTCTCCACCTGTCCTGCTACCTTCAATGACTTATGCATATGTATGCCCAAATCCCTTTGTCAACAGTTTTGTTGTTAATATGGGCCAGCTAGTGGGAAGAGAGCAATACTGATCCTTTGCGTTGCCAATGTATAGAACCCCTATAGTGCAGAAGGAGTCCATTCAGTCCATCAGATGTGCACCGATTACAAAAAGGCTTCTTGCCTAAGCTCAACCCCTGGCCTGTCCCTGTAACCCCACACACTTACCATGGTTAATCCATCTAACATATACATCTTTGACATAAAGGGCAATTTAGCATAGCCAATCCACCTAACCTGCATATCTTTGGAGTGTTGGGGGAGAATGTGAAGACTCCACGTAGTCACCAAAGGCTGCAAATGAACCTGGGTCCCTGGCACTGAGAGGCAGCAAGCTGACCTGTGTGCCACCGTGCTTATCACTGTATGATGCGGACATGGTGACAGCTGTATCTGGGGCAATTATAACTCCATCCTGCTGTGGGTTTTACTTTTGAGAGATGTCTCTTCAGGAAGCAGTGGTAAATTGCTGGAAACTTTCAAATAATGTTGGCAGGGATAACAGACAGGGCTCCAAAGTGATTCAAAAAGACTGGCTAATAGTCATATATCTCAGGATGCGTATTTGCACATAGATTAAGATAAAATTTGTTCCATGGCAAAATTTGCCTATTAATTTCCCTGTTTTACATCATCATCGAATCCTAAAGTGTGAAAAATTAGTTGTAACATGGGTTGGGTTTTATACCTACAGTTTTTCCATCTGCTGAGTTTCTGACCAGCAGCCCTGTGCAGAAATATCCAGAACACTGTAGCTACATGGCTGTGCTGGAGAAGTCCATGGGAAATCAACAGAGTAATCATTATTGGGCTGTTTTTATGCACTTTCTAGCAAACAGATGTAGTAACCACCAGTTTAAAGTACAGCTCAGTTTTAACTTAAGCCATTTTAATCTTTAACATTGGGAAAGAAAAATGCATAAACTCGCCTTCTTAACGTGCCTTTTCAGTATCAGGGAGGAAACTCTCCACCAAGTCATACCAAGTACATAGGAAGATGATTGTGGTTGTGGAGGGTCAGTCATATCAGCTTCAGGAGATCTCTGCAGGAGGAGTCCCTTAAGTAAGTGTCTAGGCCCAACCATTTTCAGGTGCTTCATCAATGACCCTCCCTCAGTCATAAAGTCAAAAGTGGGGATGTTTGCTGATGATTACATAACCATCATTCATGATTCCTCAGATACTGAAGCATCCATGAAAAATTGCAACAAGATTTGGACAATATACAGGCTTGGGCTGATAAATAGCAAGAAACAATTGTGTCACATAAATGCCAGATAATGATCATCACCACTGCCCCTTGACATTCGGTGGTGTTACCATCATTGAATCCCCCATTGTCAACATCCTTGGAGTTATCATTGACCACATCTCAACTGGACTTGCCCCACAAACACAGTGGCTACAAGAGCAGGTCAGAGGCTAGAAATACTGCAGCGAGTATTTTTCTCTGGAGTGTAGAAGACTGAGGGCTGATCTCGTAGAGGCCTATAAAATATTGAGGGGTATAGATCAGCCAATATAGTCAATATCTTTTCCCGAAGGCAGGAGGTTTAAAACTAGAGGGCTTGGCTTAAGGTGAGAGATAAAAGATACAAAAGTGTCCAGACGGGCATTTTTTTTCACACACAGGATAATGTGTATCTGGAACAAGCTGCCAGAGGTAGTAATAAAGATGGGTACAATTTTGTTTTTTAAAGAACATTTAGATAATTACATGGGTACAATAGGTATAGAGGGATATGGGTCAAATACAGGCAATTGGGGCTAGCTTTGAGGATTTTTAAAAAAAAAGGTGGCATAGAAAATTGAGCTGAAGGGTCTGTTTCCATGTTGTAAACCTCTGACTCTGAGTAACTCACCACCTGACTCCCTATAACCTATCCACCATCTACAAGACAAGTCGCAATTGTGATGGAATACTGCCTACTTGGCTTGGATGGATGCAGCTCCATGAACACTCAACAAGCTTGATACCATCCAGGAAAAAGCAGCCTGCTTGATTGGCACCACATCTACAAATATCCACTCCCTCCACCACTGGCATTCAGTATAAGCAGTGTGTACTATCTGAAAAACGCACTGCAGCAATTCACCAAAGATCTTTAAACAGCACCTTCCAAACTCATAATTTACTTCCACCTAAAAGGACGAGGACAGTGGATACATGAGAACAGCACCACCTGCAAGTTCCTATCTAAGCTGCTCACCATCATGACTTAGAAATATATCACTGTTCCTTTGCAGTCATTGAGTCAAAATCCTGGAATTACCTTCCGAACAGCATTGTGGGTCAACTCAGCACGTGGACTGCTATGATTCAAGAAAGTGGATCACCACCGCTTTCTCAAGGACAAGTAGAAGTGGGCAATAGATGCTAGCCAACCAACAACACCCATATCTCAGAAATGAATAAAAAATTCCAGTGAATTACTTTTGAATTGTAACTATATAGCTAAATCTGGTAATTAATTTAGACACAGCAAGATGCCAAGAAAATTGGGTTCAATGATTAGTTAATTAGGTCTCGGTGTTTAATGCTGGCCAAGATAATGAGATAAAGTTCCTTTGGATAAGCTTAAGTGAGGCCTCATGTAATACTTCACCCAAAAAAGGACACTTGCAACATAGCAGCATTTCCTCATGTTGCATTGAAGTATCAGTCAAGATTACGTTAAGTCCTGGGACTTGAATCAACACATTGTTAGTTTGGCCAATGTTTATTGCCCTTGAGAAGATAAGAGATGAAATTGCCAACACTGAGCCAAACTGCCACAGATGTGATAAAATCTTCTGTTTCAAACCACTGATGTTGCTTGACCTGTTGAGTATTTTCTATTTTTGATTTTGCTATCTTGAGGTTTTTAAAGTAGAACAGGGGTATTTCCAGTAATGATATATTCATGTGCAGCCATGGCCATTTCAAAGTCCACAGTATAAAAGTTTTCTCTTTTATACTATCCATTTGTAGTGCAAGGAACTAATTTGACCTGAATATTTTTACACTGCAAACATGTAGTAGGTTGTATGTGTCCCATTTAATTCAACAGTGTGCAACATTTGTAGACTCGTACCTAGAATGGCATAAGATTCTTTTCTTCACTTAGCATGCTGTACTATAGGTGAATTTAAACCAAATTATACAGTAACTTAAAACTGTAAGCAATACTGTAATCTTGGAATTTAATGCAGAAGACTGAAATATTTGTTCATTTAAATTAATCAACTTTAAATTTAAAAATAAATATATTAAGTTGTAGAATATCACATTTCTAACTTTTATCAGCTTGGAAACATTTTGTCAATACTGCCAAATTGCATTAATCCTATTGGAAGTTTGTTTCGGAGAAAGGCCCTTCATCTTGTTGAGTCTGTGTCTGTTCTTTGCCGGATTAACCAGAAACTAATTCCATTGCCCCACATTCTTTCCATGGATCTGTATCTTCAATATTTATTTATTTTTTCTAATACTGTGGTCTTTTAACTATTTCATGGTAAGACGTTTAATGCTGTAACAGTTGTATATGTTGATGACACTTCTACCCATCTTGTTCTTCACAATTTAAAAATGATGGTCTCTCATCACTAGCATCCAACTAATGAATGTGGCAGATTAATATCAAAGCTTTAGCTAATTTGAAAAACATTAATTTTTTTTTGGCCTTCATTGTTCCAAAATCTTATTTTTCCTTAACACACGTTCCCCATTTTTTGCTCTTGCTTTGGTAATTCCACACAGTGTATTGTATGCCTTAAGGCCTTTCAAGAATGACGTCACCAAAATAACCATCCAAGAACCTCTTTTTTACATTAATTTACGGGATGTGGGTATCATTGGCTAGACTGGCATTTATTACCACCCTGATTGCCCTTTAGAAGGTAGTGTAGTGAGTTTCCTTATTGAACCGCTGCAGTCCCTGAGATGTAGGAATACCCACAGTGCTCATAAGAAGGGAGGAGTTTCAGGATTTTGACCAGCAGCGGAGCAATGACAATATATTTCCAAGTCAAGATGGTTTAGAGGGGATCTTTCAAGTGTTGTTGTTCTCAGATATCCTCTGCACCTGCCCTGTAGATGCACTTTTGGAAGAGGCTGCCCCAGAAACTTTTGTGAGTTGCTGCGGTGCATTTGCACATAGTCCACATGGCTGCTACTGTTCGTCGGAGGTGGAGGGCTTATATGTTTGTAAGTATAAGCTCAACTCTTACCTAGTTTTGTGTGGGAAGCCTTCAGCAGTAGTTCTGGACTGGAGGAAATTTGATAAAAGGAAGACAAGGGGAAACTAAGGAAGAACAATAAAATAGTGAACTTCCATGTGTAACTGGAAATGAGCCTACCAAAGGTATTTCTTATAAAGGGTGAACTTGGCAGTGAAGTCTGCTAAAACACAAAATGAACCAGTAAATGATGCTGAGACTACTGAGCTCAAAACTATTACTGACTTTAAAGTGATTATTCCTCATAGAGTTTTTTTTGTTGTTGTTTGGAATTGAGGTCTTAGCTTTAGACTGGTGTAATTAGACCAAGGATTTGTAATCTGGATGTAATTGTTCCACAGTTAGAGTAAATTGCACACTTTGTGGTAATAATTTTTAAAGAGAATGTTGTATGCTAGAGGTTGGTCAAATTTGCTACATGATTATGAGCACAAAAATAAAATTGGCACTGGGAAAAATGTCCCCCAACCACTTCTGTGAATTTTATCCTCATCTGTTGAGAGGCGTTTGTACGGGTGGAATATTTGATAGCCAGTGTCAACTATCCACGAAGAGAAAGCAGAAAATCCTTAATATATGCGGTTGTTAGCACATGAAATGCTTTGTTAGAATGGGTCAGATATGAAAAAATGTTCATACCGCTGCCAATATATTGAACTTCAGCCTCCAAATCAGAGTGTAGCCAGTCATTCATGTGCCTTTCACTTCATGATGCAGCACATTTTTGTGCTAAATTGAAACATATTTGTGAGAATCGTGTAGCCAGCAGGCAAAACGTCATATTCATTTGTCTCGAGCAGACTTTAATCCAAATGTGAGAAAGGAAAGACCAATAACTGAGTTAACTGTAGTTTTTTTAGTTTAATTTGCTAACGTGTATGTTAAGTTTTGTTATTGTAGAAGGAAAGAAGACAGCCTGAAAAATCCCTGGCTACTAATGCATCATCGTTTAAATGTAAGAAGTGCTTGGACTTTAGAAATGTTTGTCCCGATCTATTGCATTTGAAGTGACAACATTTTCATTGAGGTCAACAGCTTGTTTATTGGATGAGCTGAGTACTTCATATGTTGTCTTTATTTTGGTTTATGTTAAGCATTTAAGTTGGATCTTGAACCCTCAATATTGGAATGCTAGTATGAATGTATCATATAGTTGCCTCAATGCCACTCCTTTTTGTAGGAGTTAGTCTATTTAAAGTAAATTTAATTTTGTATCCTAATGGACACAAGTATACACACCAAAAGAGAAAATGCTGGAAAATCTCAGCAGGTCTGGCAGGAGATGATGCCAGACCTGCTAAGATTTTCCAGTGTTTTCTCTTTTGATTTCAGATTCCAGCATCTGCAGTAATTTGCTTTTGACAGCTTTATATACATACAATATGGAATTGGGACACAGCAAGAGTTGTTAATACTGATTAACTTAAAGGGACTAGCTCTGGGGGAAATGAAGCCTGGACAGGCCAGATGCATTGAACCTGAACAAAGTGAGGCATTATACTAATCCTTGGGGAACTTTTAAAGTAACTTGGCTGTGGGGTTTGAATAAGGAAGTAAAAAAATTATGAAGGCTCACAGAATACTTGGAGAGATAAATAGCACTAGAGTAGGAAATAATGAATTAACAGATGGGGTCAGAATAAAGGAGATTGTAATAGAGATTAAATCAAGGTGAGCATGTTAGATGAGGTAAATAAGCAGAGATTGCCATGTGGAAACATTTGTGTGTCTGTAACAAAGATTTAGCTCAGAAGGGTAGAATTGGAAGTTAAATATCCTTGGATATAAGGTGTTTAGCAAAGTTATAAAAAGACAGAATAGTGATGGTGTTGATGACGGAAATATTGCAGTGCTAGAGAAAGAGGGTGAATCAGAGGAATCAAGGACAAAATCTATTTGCTGGAACTCAGGAACAGAAAAGGTGCAATTACATTGCTTGATGTAGTCTTTAGGCCACCAATTCATGGAAAGGATACAGAGGACCTAATTTATAACAATTACAGAAAGATGCAAAATCTATGGAAGATTTGTAATGGCGGAATTTAATTATTTCAAATATAGATGGGTATATTAGTAGTGAGGGGCAAGAGTTTCCTGAAGTGTGTTCAGAAATATTTTCTTTGGTATGTTTCCAGGGAAGGAAGCATTACAAGATCTGCTTTTCTGGGAATGAACTGGACAAATAGATCAAAAGCTAACAGGGGAACAGTTAGGATACAATGATTATTCTATTTAAAAAGGCTAAAAATTGTCCAGAAGAAGAAAAATTAGCGGGGGGAAAGCTAACTTCATGGAGTAAGAAAGTCAAATGTTGGCAGGAAAATGGTATCTGATCAAAAGGCTATCTTCAAAGAAAAAAAGTGAGAAATGATTAAGGCATGTTCTTCCATAAGGGACAGATTGGACAAACAAACCCAGAATTCCCTGGATGAAAAGGGATATAGAAACAATGTGCTAATGACAAGTGTCGGATAGATGCTGTAGTACAAAACCAGGCTGAATACAGAAGGTTCAGAAGAGGTGAAGAAGCAAATCAGAAAAGTAAAGAGGGAGTGTGAAAAGAAAATGGCAGCCTAGCCAGTGGGGCAGTATGGAACAAGAGGCAAGGGAAGCAGAATCGATCAACGGATTCAAGAAGAAAAATACATTTCTGATGAAAAGTGGGATAAAGACTATGGAAAGCAGGCAAGAAAGTGGAGTTGAGACCAGGATAACATAAGCCATGATCATATTTAGTGGTTGAGTGGACTCTATTGCATTCTAAATTCATTCTATAAGCCTCACTCTTGTCTATTTTTGCAGTCTCTTATAGTATGTTACTCAGTATTCTCACGCAGTTAATTTTTGTTCTGTTCTAGCTGGGAGATCCAATGTTCTTCCATCCCAATGACCTATTTTTAAGTAACTGTGAAGTCTGGCTTTGAAAATGCAGTACAGTTATTTGATGGGAAACAATAGATTTTCTGAAGTGTTGAGTTTAGAATCTACCTAGCTGAGGAAACTTTGGCAGTGTTCTTTGCAATATTTACACTTGTGAAAACTTCTGTCAAATCAGCAGAAGCTAATAATACCTCTTTGCTCCATCTCCATGTAGGTAGCTGCTGTGACTGGTCTGTCAGTGTGATTAGTTGATAGCATTGAACAGTAGTAATATGTCAACCAAATTGCTCTGCTCCAAGACAACATGTAGAGATGCCGGCGTTGGACTGGGGTAAACTCAGTAAAGTTTGACAACACCGATTTTAAATCCAACCGATTTATTTGATAGTAAATCCACGAGCTTTCGGCCTTTGTGGTCTTCGTCAGGCAAATGAAGTGTTGTGGTCTCCAAAAGCACGCATATCAGCACAGACAGTTTACAGATTGCAGATTAGAATGCGATTAGAAGACAACAAGCCAGTCACCACCTGAATGGAAAGAATAGGTTTCTATGAACTGATTCTGTGTTTGTGGTGTTTCTATTATAGTTCACTAACCTGTTGGATCATTGCTGCTTTATCGTCAAAAGATGTAAGATAACTGATGATCACTTATTTTTGCATCTTGTCTGGAAAGGTTGGCAAAGCATCATTATTGTCCTTGCAGCATTAGGATTTACCAAAATTGCATGTCGTGGCATCACCTGTCAGTCTGATCTGGTAAAGAGGCAGAGGGTATGGTTGAAGCATTAAAATAGCATATTGGCTGCACTTTCTTTAGTGAAGGAAGATGCAATGTAGGAATAGAGGAGGGGGTAATGAGGATATTGGATTAGATAAAAGTTTAGTTTTTAGATTAGTTTGTACTAAAAACTATGGCAGCCCTTAAGGTAGAAAAGTCATCTGTTCTGGATTAAGGTGCATTCTAAACTCTATGGGTGGAGCTGAGAAACAGGAAAGGTGTGACCATATTAATGGGGTTGTTTTATAGACCGTCAAATGGAGGGAATTGGAGGAGCAAATCAGCAGAGAGATAGCTGACAACTGCAAGAAACACAAAGTTGTAATAGTAGGGGATTTTAATTTTCCACATATAGATTGGGACTCTCATATTGTTAAAGGTTTAGACGGGGTAGAGTTTGTAAAATGTGTTCAGGAGAATTTTCTACATCAGTATATAGAGGTGCTAACAAGAAAGGATGCGATATTGGATCTCCTATTGGGAAATGAGTTAGGGCAGTTGATGGATGTGAGTGTGATGGAACACTTTGGATCCAGTGATTATAATGCCATTAGTTTCAACCTGATCACTGATAAGGATAGATCTGGTCCTCGGATTGAAGTTCTGAGCTGGGAAAAGGCCAAAATGAAACGGGATCTGGGAAGTGTGGATTGGCACAGGCTGTTCTTTGGTAAGGATGTAAATGGAAAGTGGGAGGCCTTCAAAGGAGAAATTTTGAGATTGCAGAGTTTGTATGTTCCTGTCAGGATTAAAGGCAAAGTAAATCGGAATAAGGTTCTCAAGGGAAATTGTAATGCTGGTTAAGAGGAAGGGAGAGTTACATGAAACGTACAAGCAGCAAGAAATAGATCAGATGCTCGAGGAATATAAAAAGTGCAAGAAGCTACTTAAGAGGGAAATCAGGAGGACTAAAAGAAGATAAGAGGTGGCTTTGACAGACAAAGTGAAGGAAAATCCAAAGAGCTTCTATAAGTATGTTAGGCGCAAAAGGATAGTGAGGGATAAAATTGGTCCTCTTGAAAACCAGAGTGATAGTCTGTGTATGGAACCGAAAGAGATGAGGGAGATACTAAATGGGTTTTTTTTTTGCATCAGTATTTACTGAGGAAACGAGCGTGGCATCTACGGAAATAGACAAATAGGTAGGGAGGTCATGGAACCTTTGCAGATTAAAGAGGAGGTGGTGCTGGCTGTCTTGAGGCAAATCGAAGTGAACAAATCCCCAGGTCCAGACAGAGTATTCCCACAGAACTTGAGGGAGGCTAGTAGTGAATTTGCAGGGGCCCTGGCAGACATATTTAAAATGTCAATATGCATGGAGGAGGTGCCAGATGATTGGCTCATGTTGTTCCATTGTTTAAAAAAGGTTCCAAAAGAAATCAGGGAAATTATAGGCCAGTAAGTTTTTGACGTCGGTGGTGGGCAAGTTATTGGAAGGCGTGATAAGGGATAGGATCTACAAATATAGACAGTGACTTATTAGGGAGAGTCAACATGGCTTTGTGCGTGGTAGATCATATCTGACCAATCTATTAGAGTTTTCGAGGAGGTTACTAGGAAAGTGGATGAAGGAAAGGCGGTGGATGTTGTCTACCTGGACTTTAGCAAGGCCTTTGATAAGGCCCCTCTTGGGAGGTTAGTTAGGAAGGTTTAGTCACTAGGTATACATGGGGAGGTAGTAAATTGGATTAAACACTGGCTCAATGGAAGAATAATGTAGAGATGCCGGCATTGGACTGGGGTAAACTCAGTAAGAGGTCTGACAACACCAATTTTAAATCCAACCGATTTACTTGATAGTAAACTTGCTAGCTTTCGGCCTTTGTAGCCTTTGTCAGATCTCGTTCGCCTGACGAAGGCTACAAAGACCGAAAGCTACCAAGTTTACTATCAAATAAATTGATTGGATTTAAAATTGGTGTTGTCAGACCTCTTACTCAATGGAAGAAGCCAGAGAGTGGTTGTAGAGGATTGCTTCTGAGTGGAGGTCTGTGACTAGTGGTGTGCCACAGGGATCGGTGTTGGGTCCGTTGTTGTTTATCATCCAGGCCATTGATATAGATGACAATGTGGTAAATTGGTCAGCAAATTTGCTGATGATACAAACATTGGAGGGATAGTGGAAAATGAGGAGGGTTTTCAAAGCTTGCAGAGGGATTTGGACCATCTAGAAAAATGGGCTGAAAAATGGCAAATGGAATCTAACGCAGACAAATGGTGAGGTATTGCACTTTGGAAAGATAAACCAAAGTAGAATGTACAGGGTAAATGGTAGGACTCTGAAGAGTGCAGATGAACAGAAGGATCTGGGAATAAGGTGGATAGGGTTGTAAAGTGTGCTTTCGGTACATTGGTCGTTAAAAATTGGAGTATCGAGTATAAAGTTGGAGTTTTATGGTAAAGTTATATAAGGCATTGGTGAGGGTGAATTTAGAATATTGTATACAGTTTTGGTCACCTAGTTACAGGAAGGATGTAAATAAGATTGCAGAGAACGTTCACGAGGATGTTGCCAGGACTTGAGAAGCTGAGTTACAGAAAGAGTTTGAATAGTTAGGACTTTATTCCCTGAAGCGTAAAAGAATGAGAGGAGATTTGATAGAGGTGTATAAGATTTTGATGGGTATGGATAAAGTGAATGCATGCAGACTTTTTTCACTGAGGCTAGGGAGAAAAAAAAAACCAGAGGGCATGAGTTAAGGGTGAAAGGAGAAAAGTTTAAAGGGAATATTAGATGGGGTTTCTTCACGCAGAGAATGATGGGAGTGTGGAATGAGCCGCTGGTAAATGTGGGGTCACTTTTCTTAAAACTTGAACCTGTACATGGAGGAGAGGGGTGCGGAGGGATATGGTCCAAATGGGGCTAGGCAAAAAATGGTTCGGCACAGACAAGAAGGGCCAAAAGGCCTGTTTCTGAGCTGTAAATTTTCTATGGTTTCTAAGCCCTGGGGGAAGCAAGCAGAGGCACTGGTTAAATCATCCAAACTCCCTCAGAGGTATCTTGCTTGAGAACTAAGCATAGTAAAATCACAACCCATTTTAAAAATTGGAACGGGATAAATCCAGTCATATAGGCCTTTCAGTGTAACAGGGAGACACTTGGAGTGAGTTATCAAGAATGAAAATTGTTTATCTTTTGGAAAAATTTGGATTAAACCTTGTTTAAATAAGGCTTGTCAGAGACAAATCATGCTTGACCAACTTGATTTATTGATTGAGGATGTAATGGAGAACGTTGCTTTAGTTTGTGCATTTGGTCTCGTAAATGGATCCCTGGAGAGAGTCAGGAGGGGCTTTATTAGAATTCTGTGCTACAAGAGTCTTCAGTTATGTAGAGTAGCTGAGTTTTTTCTTCTGAATCCGTGCAGATTTAATAGAGGTGTTGAGTAGACAGGGAGAAACTGTTCTTTGTGACAGAAGGGTTAGTAACTAAACACATAAGGTGATTGGCAAAAGGTAGTTGAATAAATACTTGAAGGGAAAACAACTGGAAGGCAATGGGGAGTCTATCAGGAATTAAATATCTGGAGAAAAGTCATACCATTAAAAGAAAACTGAGGATATAGTTCTATGTTTATAATGTCAAATTTGAGTTACCACTGTGCCATCCTCCCTTTCACCTCACTTGCTGTCATTCTCATCAGTCTGTTTTCTTGAACTGCATCCAGAGGTTAATTTTTAAGCCATCATTGTTGAATTGTATGTTCATCATTAAAATATTTTAATGAGGATATAGCTCTACAACAATGTTCTATTCCATTGCAGCAACTGTTCAATTCAAATGGGAAGTGTTCGACAAACTGCCTCCTGTGCTGTTTTGTTTAATTTCCAAATAGATCACGCTTCTCCTACTCAGTTGATTTTGGCAAAATGTTTGCTGTCTTTGCAACAGTTAAGCTGCACCAGTAAAGCTAAGTAATAAAGAGTTCCACCTTTCTCCTTCAGATCTGTGTTTTCCTCTTCACCATAAGGTCAGCTTTTTATGAGATGCCTTTTATTAGCTGTAATAGAGCCAAGAGAAACAATTGATTATTTTAGAAGAGCATTAACTTAACTTTGCTGAATATGATAACAATCTTTCTGCTCATGTCCTACTCATCATCCATAAGCACATTGTACTGGGCAAAGTCACTCCAGTGTGTCACAGAAGCATAGTATTTCAAAATTGAGGAAAATATTTAAACATGTTAACTGAAGAAACCACAACATTTCAGAAGAGGAGGCTGCCATTAGGTCCAATGTATCTGTGCTGTCTCTTTAAAAGCACAATGGCTTGGTATCTTCCTTTGTTATTAATATTTATCCAGTTTTGCCCTTAAGCAATGTAGTGGTATCTGCATCAGCCATTCCTTGTGGCAAGATTGTGTTTTATGTTTCAGATTATGTCTCCTTATAACTGTATTCCAAGTCGAGGTAAACGTTCCTCTATTCAATTTTTCAAAATCCATAATTTTTAAAAAATTCAAATCTTCTCTGCTCCATTGGAAATAATCTCTCAAGCCCTCTGCAACAAGCTTCCCATTACCTTGGTGAATCTATATTGTGCATTTTCTATAGCTTCAATGTCTTTTGTATAATATAAATCTCCAAAACTGCACAAAGTCCTTCATTTGTGACTTCATTAAAATTTTGTACAAATTTTATTCTGTAGCCTTAGTTAGAGAAGCCAAAATGCTTCTAGCCTATCTTTAATGGCTTTATCAACTCTCAGTAAGAAGTCTGACAACACCAGGTTTAAGTCCAACTGATTTTTGATAGTAAACTCACAAGCTTTTGAGGTTATCCTCTTCGTCAGATGAATGAGGTGTTCTGGTCTCAAACAGCACATATAATAGCACAGATTGTTTACAGATTACTGATTAGAGTGCAAATCTTCTACATCTAACCTGCTTTTCAAGTCTTAAGTGGCCAACTTTAAGTGTATGGAGCACTGGGCACAGGTTAAAGAGATGTGTATTGTCTCCAGACAGTACAGTAAGTGAGGTTTTGTAAACCCAGGCAAGTCATGAGGGTTACAGATAGTGTGACACGAACCCAAGATCCCTGTTGAGACCATTCTCGTGTAAGGAACTTGGCTATCAGTCTCTGCTGAGTGACTCTGCGCTGTCGTGTGTCATGAAGGCTACCTTGAAGAATACTTAATTGAAGGTCGTGAACTTTATCAACTCAAGCAACCTTATAATGATAATGTAAAGATAATGTAAACTTCATGTTTTTAGATTCATTCACAAACTTCACATTTCTGTCTCATTCCTTCCTGTCCCCTCAAAATTCGTTTTGTTCACACTTATTAAATTGCATCTGCCCATTTTGCTAATCTGGTTTGTTTTAAGTCATTAACAGTCCATTGAGGTTTTTGCTCTCTAAACCAGAGTACAAATATTGTACAACAAAAGCAAATGCTGGAAATCTAAAACAAAACATGGGATTGTTCAGCAGTCAGGTAGAACCTGTGGAAAGAGAAGCAGAGTTAATGTTTCTCCTCAATCACTTTGATTCAGAAAAGGAAGTAGTGGATTTGACAGTTTATAAACAAGTATAAAGAGAGGGGTGGTTAAAGTGAAAGAGCAAAGGAGGGTTGGGATGGGTGGAATGGATAAGAAAAGAAAATCTGTGCAAGGATGAAGGGCAGAAGTGATGAATTGATAAAAAGAATGATGGTGATGTCAGGCTGGCAACAAAAGTGAGAACCGGGCTAACTAGAAAGTTTGGAAGAAGAGTGTAAAAAGAAATTAGAGGCAAAGGGAGAGTATGAGAAGATAAAAAGAATCCGGTCATCTTCATAGAATCATAGAAACCTTATACATTCACCTCCTAATCTCTCTAATCTATGCATCTCAGGACGTTTGAGGGGCAATTTAGCATGGCCAATCAACCTAACCTGCATATCTTTGATCTTAGTCTTCTGTAGCATATAAATAATAAAAGCACATCAAGAGCAGAGTTGGGGCTGATTCCAGAGCCAAAAGGGACACACAGAGGCAAAGGACATGGTGGAGGTACTAGCTGAATGCTATGCATCTGTCTTTATTGACCATGAAGATCCTGCCTAATAAAAGAAAAGGTAACTAAGACACTGGATGGGCTAAAGATTGATAAAGAAGATATGAGATTGACTACCTAATTTCACCAGGACTGGGTAGGATGCATCCATGAATACTGAGGAAAGTAAGGTAGGAATTTGGGGATATTAGCCAAAATATTCCAATCACTTTTTAAAAGTAGAGGTGGTACCAGAGGACTGGGGAAATACCAATGTTGCACCTTTCTTCAAAGAAGGTTTTGAAGATGAACTCAGCAACAGCAGGAAATTGGGTTAATCTCTGGTGATGGGAAATACATTGACTGAGTTGAAGCATTAACTCTGCTTCTCTTTCCGCAGATTCTACTTGAGACAATACAGCGGGACAAAGCTAACAGTCAGTATAACAAGTGCATGTTAAATTAGAGAAAGTCAGCATGGATTTGTTAAAGGCAAATCATGTTTAACTTGTTTTGAAGTTTTTCAATGAGGTAACATGGAGTTGATGACAGGATTCCCACTTCAAAGGGTGTTTAATGAACTCGTACATGATAAATTTGCCAGCAAAGCTGAGGCCTATGGAATAAAAGGGAAAGTGGAGCATGAATATGAAGTTGGCTGAGGGAAGGAAACAATAGTAGTGGTGAATGGTTGTTTTTTGACTGGAGGAAGGCAGTGGGATTCTTCAGAAGTTAGTATTCTGTTTTTACTGTGAATATTTATATTCATGACTTGCACTTACCTGTCCTGGGTGCATTTTCAAGATTTTCAGATAATGTAAAACTTTGGAAGTATTATGAACTGTGAAAGGGATAGTGATGGACTTCTAGACAACATAGGATGGTGGAATGGGAGGACACATGGCAGATGAGAATTGATACAGAAACATGCGAGGTGATTCATTTTGGTAGGAAAAACAAGAAAAGGCAATGTAAAATAAAAGGTACACTTAAAAGGAAGATGCAGGAAGAGAGTGACCTGAGGATGTAATTGTGCAAATCTGCACAGCTGGTTGAAGTGGTTAATAAGTCAAAGGGATCCTGGGCTCTGGAAATGGAGGAATAGAATATAAAAACACAAACGTTATAATTAACTTTGGTCAAACCAAAATTTTACAAGAATTTTTGTGTATGGCTCTAGGCATTGCATTTCAGTATTTGCTTTTTTCCTCCCTTGGGAATACTGGGAAAGTGTAGGAAGGATTAGCAGACTGCTTATGAAATGCATTTGAACCACATCTTGAATACTGCTACTGCGGTCAACAAGTCCTAGAATGGGACCTGAACTTGGAGCTTTTGGCTCAGTCAAGTGTGCTGTCCACTGAGCCATAGGACCCTCAGGAAAGTGTGAACTCTTTAAAAAGAGTACAGAAAAAATTTACTGGAATAATTTCAATGATGAGAGACTTAAATTATGTAGATCGATTGGAGAAACTGGTTACTACCCTTAGAAAAGGGAACATTGAGAGGAGATTTGGTTGTGGTCAAAATCATGAGAGGTCTAGACAAAATAGATGGAGAGAAACTATTCACTGTAGAGTTGAAGAACTGGAGGAACCAGGTTAAGGTGATCAACAAAGAACCTTTAGTGACATGAATAAAAACTTCATTGCAAATTACTTTGAATCTAGAATGTTCAGTGACATGAATAAAAACTTAATTGCAAAGTGGTTTGAATCTAGAATTCCCTGCCTCTGTGTGTTATCGAGATAGATATAATTGAGACTTTCAAAACTGAATTGAAAAAACACTTGCCATTTGCAGCGCTACAGGAAAAAGTGGGACTGGCTGAGTTGTTCTTGCAAAGAGCCAACACAAAAATAATGGACCTGTGCGCATCCTTTTGTGCTATAACAACCCAACAATTCTAAAATGGGTAGTAATGGAACAGAAGGCAAAGGATGGGTTTAAAAGAGCTATAAACGACATCAACAAAATCAGTACTAGCATCTGTTGCCCAAGCAAAAGGAGCAGTGGTTATTCGTCTGAATGATTGTGGAAGATGAAATTTGTTGAGCTTCCCTGTAACTGTGTAGGAGTCTTAGGATGGAGAGGGTCAGAGTAGGGTGGCGAATTAAAATGGCAATCAGGATCAAATCTCGGTCCTGGTGGAGCAGGCTCCAGGGCCCGAAAGGCCTGCCACTGCTCCTCTTTTATGTTTGTAATTTGTGGACTGAAAGTAAAAGGATGCAATCACCCAATCTGACTTTAATCTCCTTTAATATGAAGATGACTACATTGTGAGTAATGTATGTATTATACTCCATTGAAAGAAGTAAGCCAAATTATCTCACTGCACAAGATGAAAATGGACCCAACATAGATCATCGGAGTATATTGGAATATTTCTTTATAGTCTGAACAATACTTACTTACGCTAGCATTTTTCTGTCTGCGTAATTTTTGACAGCCACAATCTTTAACAAATCCATGTCTGCACTGTCGCTCTTACTTTCGTCTCCCGCACCCCATCCCATTCCTGGTCTGGTGTCTCCCTCTCTTGAGGACAAGATACCTGCATTTAAAAAAGACATCCATTGTGAGCTACTGAAATTCTTCATCATGTTAAACAGCAGTTCAGTAGCTGGCACAGTTACTGATAGAGCCATAGAACATTACAGTGCAGAAACAGGCCTTTTGGCCCTTCTTGACTGTGCCAAACCATTTTTCTGCTTAGTCCCACTGATCTGCACCTGGACTATATCCCTGTATACCCCTCTCATCCAGGTACCTGTCCAAGTTTTTTTTAAATGTTAAAAGTGAGCCTGCATTCACTACTTCATCTGGTAGCTCATTCCACACTCTGTGTGTGAAGAAGGCCACCCTCCAATATTCTCTTTAAACTCCACCCCCCCCCACCCTTAACTCATGTCCTCCGGTTTTTTTCTCTCCCCTAGCTTAGTGGAGAAAGCCTGCTTGCATTCATTCTATCTATACCCATCATAATTTTATACACCTCTATCAAATCTCCCCTCACTCTTCTACATTCCAGGGAATAAAATCCTAACTTATTCGACCTTTTTCTGCAATGCAGTTTCTCAAGACCCGGCAACATTCTTGTAAACTTTCTCTGCACTCTTTCAACCTTTATTAATATCCTTCCTGTAATTAGATGACCAAATCTGTGTTCAATACTTTAAATTCGGCCTCAGCAATGTCTTACTCACTGTAATGTCTCAATCTCACTATAACGTTCTAACTCTTACACTCTGATTTATAAAGGCTATCATTCCAAAAGCATTCTTTTCGACCCTACCTACCTGTGACACCGGTTATAGGGAATTACATATCTGTATTCCCAGATCCCTCTGTTCTACTGCACTCTTCAGTGAAGTACCATTTAACTCGTATGTTCTACCTTGGTTTGTCCTTCCAAAGTGCAATACCTCACACTTGTCTGCATTACATTCCATATGTCATTTCTCAGCCCATTTTTCTAGCTGGTCCAAATCCCTCTGCAAGCTTTGAAAATCTTCCTCACTGTCCACTACATCTCCAATTTTTGTATCATCAGCAAATTTGCTGATCCAATTTACCACACTATCATCCAGATCATTGATATAGATGACAAACAACAATGGACCCAGCACACTACTAGTAAAAAGTCTCTCAACACCAGGTTCTGTAAACTGTGAGACTTTGTGCCCTTCTCTGATCAGAACCTTCCACACATCTGACGAAGGAACAGAGATTCTGAAAGCTTGTGGGATTACTATCAAATAACTAGTTGGACTTTAACCTGGTGTTGTGAGAGTTCTTACTATGTTTACTCAGTCCAACGCCAGCATTTCTACACCATGCACACCATTAGTCACAGGCCTCCACTTGGAGAAGCAATCCTTCACTACCACTCTCTGGCTTCTTCCATTGAGCCAGTGTCATTTCCAATTTACTAGTCTTCATGTATACCCAGCAACTGAACTTCCTAACTAACCACCCATGCGGGACCTTGTCAAAGGCCTTCCCGAAGTCCATGTTGACAACATCCACTGTCTTCCCTTCATCCAATTTGCCAGTAACATCCTCAGAAAAACTCTAATAGATTGGTTAAACATGACCTACCACGCTCAAAACCACGTTGACTCACCCTAGTAAGTCTCTGTCAATCCAAATATTTGTAGATCTTATCTCTTAGAATTCTTTCCAATAATTTAGTTTCTACTGAAATTTCCTGGATTACCTCTGAGTCTTTTTAAACAAAGGAACAATATGATCTATCCCCCAATCATCCAGCACCTCACCCGTGGATAATGACATTTTAAATATATATTTTTTTTAAGCAGCACAGCACGGGAAACAGGCCCTTCGGCCCAACGAGCCCGCGCTGCCGTCATACTATATAGTAGCAAATACATTATCCTATTTTAATATTCCTATATAAGAATATATATATTATTCCTAATATGGAAAATTTTCACCATAGGGACAATTTGTTTCCCAATCAGCCTAAGAGTGAATTTTTGGGTTGTGGGAGGAAGCCGGAGTGCCCGGAGAAAACCCACGCAACCACGGGGAGAACGCGCAAACTCCCGCAGACACCGGCCCAATTCCAAGTGTCTGCACAGCCACATCGATAGTCTCTGAGCTGTCATGGTGCCCTTCAGATGGTCCACATAAAGCACTCATTTACGACATGAGGTACCAGGCAACCCATGAATCAACATCCAAGAGCTGTACCCGCACCACCTGCCGAATGCATGCTCAAAGTATGGACCGAATTACCTGTGGAAAAAAAGCCGTAGTTAAACAGTCCTAATATATCCCTCTATCTGCATACCGCTCATGTGGCTGTCCAAGAGACCCTTAAACAGCCCCAGCGTGCCTGCTCCCACCACCTTACTCGGCAGTGCATTCCACACCCCCACTACCCTTTGTGTGAAAAACTGCCCTCTAATATTCGTCCTATACATAGCCCCCCTCACCCTATGGCCATGACCCCTCGTCCTATCCATTTCTAAAGGTGGAAAAAGTTTACCTCCATTTACTCTATCTATACCCCTTATAATCTTATACACCTCTATGAGATCCCCTCTAAGCCGACGTCTTTCAAGGGAAAACAACCCCAGTCTATCTAATCGTTCCTCATAAGACAGTCCTTCCATACCAGGCAGCATCCTGGTAAACCTCCTCTGCACTCTCTCCAAGGACTCCACATCCTTCCGATAGTACGGAGACCAGAACTGGACGCAGTATTCCAAGTGAGGCCTAACCAACGTTCTATACAACTGCAACATCAAACTCCTACTCTTGTATTCTATACCCTTTTCTATGAAAGCTAACATACTATACGCCTTCTTTATCACCTTCTCCACCTGTGAGGACACCTTCAGAGACTTGTGAACCTGCACCCCCAAGTCTCTCTGCGTCTCTATGCTCCGTATAGTTTTACCTTTTATCCTATAACTCTCTTCTACATTTTTCCGGCCAAAATGCATCACCTCGCATTTATCCGGATTAAATTCCATTTGCCATCTATCTGCCCAGTCTACCAACCTGTCTATGTCCTGTTGTATTGCCTGACACTGCTCTTCTGTACCCGCCAATCCAAGCATCTTGGTGTCATCAGCAAATTTGCTGATCTCACCACCTACCCCTACTTCCAAGTCGTTTATGTAGACCACAAATAGAAGAGGACCTAGTACTGAGCCTTGTGGCACTCCACTAGTGACAGGCTTCCAGCCGGAAAAAGAGCCTTCCACTACTACCCTCTGTCTCCTCCTCCCGAGCCAGTTCTCGACCCATCTACATACCCGACCCTGTATCCCATGCGCCTTCACCTTCTCTATCAGTCTTCCATGAGGAACCTTGTCAAACGCCTTACTGAAATCCATGTAGACGACATCAACAGCCTGTCCTTCATCAACTGTTTTTGTCACTTCTTCAAAAAATTCCACTAGATTCGTAAGACAAGACTTCCCCTTGACGAAGCCATGCTGCGTATCCCTGATCAGATCGCAGCGCTCCAGATGCTCATACATCCTGTCCCTAAGGATCCTCTCCATTAGCTTACCTATAACTGAAGTCAAGCTCACCGGCCTATAGTTCCCTGGGTGATCCCTCTGACCTTTTTTAAACAACGGTACTACGTTTGCTATCCTCCAGTCCTCTGGGACCTCACCTGTGTCCAAGGAAGAGACAAAGATTTGCGTCAGAGGCCCAGCCAAGTCTTCCCTCAACTCCCTTAGCAGCCTGGGGTAAATGCCATCAGGCCCCGGAGCTTTATATGTCTTTAAGCTGCCTAACAGCCCCAACACCTCTTTCCTCGTAATCCTTGTTTCCCTCAACCGATATCTGCCAGGGCTCCTGCAATTTCAACCCTAGTTTCCTTCAAGGTCCGAGGGAATATCCTGTCTGGTCCTGGGGATTTATCTAATCTGATTTGCCTCAAGACAGCAAGCACCTCCTCCCCTTTAATCTGTGTAGGTTCCATGACCTCTCTACTTGTTTGCCTTATTTCCATAGACTCCATGCTAGTTTCCTTAGTAAATACGGATGCAAAAAACCCATCTAATATCTTCCCCCATTTCTTTTGGTTCCATACATAGCCGACCGTTCTGATTTTCAAGAGGACCAATTTTATTCCTTTAGCTCTTAGTATACCTGTAGAAGCTCTAAGGCTTATCCTTCATCTTGACTGCCAAAGCAACCTTATGTCATCTTTTAGCCCTTCTGATTTCTTTCTTAAGTAGTTTCTTGCACTTTTTATACTCAAGTATCTTATTTGTTCCCTGTCGTCTATACATGTCATACATCTCTCTCTTCTTTTTCACGTGCAATATCTCTCGAGAAGGTTCCTTTATTTTTATTTACTTTGCCTTTAATCTTGACAGGAACATACAAACTCTGCACTCTCAAAATTTCTTCTTTTGAAGGCCTCCCACTTACCAGTCACGTCTTTGCCAGAGAATAGCTTGCCCCAATCCATGCTTTATAGATCCTTTATTTCTTCAAATTTGGCCTTTTTTCAGTTTAGAGCCTCAACCTGAGGACCAGATCTACCTTTATCCATGATCAAGTTGGAACTATTGGTGTTATGATCACTGGAACCAAAGTGTTCCCCTACACACACTTCCATCACTTGCTCTAACTCATTTCGTAATAGGAGATTAGGAGATCTAATATTGCATTCTCTCTAGTTGGTACCTCTTGATTTAGAAAATTTTCCTGAACACAGTTTACAAACTCCAATTTGTCTAGACCTTTAAAAGTATGGGAGTCCCATTCAATGTGTGGAAAATTAAAAACACCTATTATCACAACTTTGTTTCCTGCTGCTGTCTGCTATCTCTTTGCAGATTTGCTCTTCCAATTCTCGCTGACTATTGGGTGGTCTATAATCACAACCCCATTAATGTGGTCATACCTTTCCTGTTTCTCTGCTCCATGCATATGGCCTCTATATAGACAAGCCCTCTAATCTGCCGTGCCTGAGCACTGCTGCAACGTTTTGCCTGACTAGCAATGCTGCCCATACCCCACCCACCCAAACCTTCATCCCTCTGCCTCTATCGTATCTCAAACATTGGAACCCTGGAACATTGAGCTGCCAGCCCTGCCCCTCCAGTAGACAAGTTTCACTAATGGCTACAATGTCATAACGCCATGACATTGTAGCCATTAGTGAAACTTGGCTACTTCTGCCTTCCCCACAATACTCTTGCATTGAAATAGACAAACCTCAGAAGATGATCACCACCACACACAACCCTTCTATTTGTGATTTTTGCATGAATTATTAACATCATTTATTTTCACCCCTACTCCACTATTTGCTCTGACACTCTTGTTCCCACTCCTCCTGCAAATCTAGTTTAAACCATCCCCAATAACACTACAAACCTCCCTGCAAGTATATTGGTCCCCTTGTAGTTCAGGTGTAACCCATCTCTCTTGAACAAGTCCCATCTGCCCCAGACGGCTAACTCCTAAGCAGTGAACCTCTTTTCAGCATGATTTCTCTGTTCTGTCTGCCAATAGAAAAGTGGTTTGAATCTATTATTGGGATTGGCGAGGATGTCCTGTTGTAGATTGCTAACTAATGTGGGAGATGTTAAAGCTGCGTGGAAAAATGCAGGTGCTAATTCTGAGCATAAGGAAGTAGGCCAAACCAGTGGGTTGGTACTCTGGCGGAAGTGGAGGAATCAGCCCCTTTTGTGGCCCTGCAGTACAAACGTTGCAATTGATGTGGAAGTGGCTAACAATTGAGCCAGATGTCCCAGTGGAAATTTTCTGTACGTAAATACTTTGAATGTGCTGTTGGCAGGAAGCAAGCCCAATCTGATTATATGGGGAAGTTACTTTACTTAACATTTCACAGCTAATACAGTACTCAAGTTTCCATCACACGCACTTCCATATTTGGTCTGATATTTTATAGTGTTTCATAGTGTTCCTGTGCTGTTTTATTAAAACTGCTTAATTCAAACAATATTACCAAACGTAAGAAAGAAGGTTCAGAGAGCAATTGATTATATCCGGCCATTCCATGCACACACGTGCAGTTTTAACCTCTCAATCTGACTCCACTCGTAAGCTGATAAGAGAAGAAAAACCTTGAACTTCTTGGGGAAAATAAAATCTTTGAAATTAAGCAAGCTCCAGCAGACTGCAGTAGTCACTTCCAACCTGTCTGACTTTTAGGACTCAAAATCTGCTATTTTAGTAATTATTCTTTGAAGATTGTCTTACTCGTATAGTTTCTTCCCACCTGAAACCAGGAATTCACTCTTGCGCAAGCCCAAGTTTCACTATAGCGGCACAGCATGTTCCGATTAACACACCACAGGGCTGTAATCAATTGGTGAATTCCAACATAGAATTTCTGCTGTTCTTGCCCTTTTTTTCTGTTAGATCTTTAATTTTAAAAATATCATGTATGTGTTGAGGTAGCAATACTTCAAAATTTGCTGAGAAACTATCAAACTATGGCATTTGTGGAGGCGTGAACTGCTGGAAAACGTCTGCAGCTTTGTGTCTTAATTTTCCCCTTGTAATTTTTCAGCTAAAGCTTATAAAGTGAAAGAGTCATGAGCAGATTTGGGAAGTCTGGGAGTAGCAGTTCCACTCCCAGGTTTTTCTTCACATGCCATATTGTATTCTGATTTCTGTAGTTCTCCTAGGCTGCACGGTTAACCATGCTGTGCACTTCTGCTTTTGTGTAAGTTTACTGCAAAAATTCCCCAAAATTCCAACTTCTGATTGATATTCAATATCATATACTTAAAAATGGAATTGATTTAAAAGAAAATCAATGTATTGTGTGTTGCCACAACTATACATTCAACTAATTGCAGTACAATGAGAGAGTGCTTATATTTTAGTAGGAGGAGGCTATTTGATGTAATTGATCTGTGCTGATGTTTATATCCCACTCATCTTACCATATCAATATATCCATCTATTCATTCTTCTTCATGTTTATCCAACTTCCCCTTGAATGCATATTTGCTCTTAACCTCATCCACTCCTCGTGATAGTGAGTTCCACATTCTGAGTTCTGAAGTTTCTCGTGAAATATTTATTGTATTTTTAGTGACTGTTGTGTATTTAAGATCTCTAGTTTATGTCCTCCCCACATGGTCTGTCATGAATCTTTCTCCTTATTTTTTGATTTTGAGGAGAATTGACATGACCCTATTTGCCACGATTTGATCTGTTGTAAAATATCAAGCGATTTTGGTCTGTGAAATCACACTGGTCTAGCATTGTACATAGTCTGACAATTTATAGAGAGAAAGGGTTTTGAAACCTTTTCTCATTTTATAAGTTAACTAACTTCGTGACACAATTGGCATTGTCATCTATTAATCAACATTAGAAGTTTACACAATACTTCTGCCTTTTCCCAAAGGATTAATGTGCCGTTATATTTCTTGGTACACTGCTACACTAATTTATTAGAGAAGATTTTGTCTTTGGTTCCCAGTTTGTACTAGGCTACCTGATCTCAGCTGCGGCAGCTATTAGTCTGCTGATCTATTCTTTCTTTGGTTGAGGGTTACTCAAGGCTAAGGGAGCAAAAAAAATCCAGTGTGTTTGCCACAACTAATGGTATTAAAATAAATACCAAAATATGGGGGAAGCAGAGTTGAGGAGGAGCTTTACCCAAAAGGTTGTGAATCCATGGAATTCCCTACCCAGTGAAGCAGTTGAGACCACCTTGTTGAATGTTTTTAAGGCAAAGATACATTTTTGAATAGTAAAGGAATCGAGGGTTCTCGTGAGCAGGCGGTTAAATGGCACTGAATCCACAAAAAGATCAGTAATAATTTTATTGAATGGCGGAGCAGGCCTGAGGGATCAGATGGCCTATTCCTGCTCCTCCTCCTTATGTTTAACTGACTTATTGGGAAAGTTCTGGGACTGTAAGGAATGAGGTGGACAAGTATAATTAGACTGTGTAAATGCTTGGTATGTACATCTCTATTTCTTAAAAAAAAGCTCAATCATCTACAGTGTCATCACCATACTGAAGTTCCTGTTGCTTGGGAGTATTGGGAGCTATATCAACAGTGTGAACACTAAAGTAAACTAATACTAGGTTCCTTCCTAAGATGGATACCATTGTGGGTGGATATCAGTGTGGTTTACGTGTGTATCATTGGGAAACTGCAGGATTTTGATCCAGATGGCAGCACTTCTTGCAAGCAGCGTCACACAGGGACTTCAATAGTTCTTAAAGGCATCACCTCCAAATTCACAGAGCAACTAGGAACAGATGATTCTAGTGTCACTCACGTACTGAAAACAAATTAAAAACAAAAAATACCTTGGGATACCTTCCAGTAACAACAAGATCTGATGCAATGTGGAAGAGATATTGAAGGATAATCTTTTTCCACCATGAATGTTGAATCCAGAATTATATCTTGTTTACTGGGAATACCAAATGACTAGCAACATTATTATCACTTCCATTAACCACTGCAACAGAGCCTGAATTGTGGAGAAATTTCTGATACCTACTCTGAAATGATAAAGAACAGGTTCTGTTCCAGCTCAATATCCCACACCACCGTCCTCTTTCGAGACAAATAATCCTTTCTTTGCTTAATGTTTATCACATTAATTTTGTCAGAGTCCCAATGCGATCAATATATTGATGTTACATGTTCAAATGATGCCCCAGTGACCTACGAACTTCATGGGAATCTGGAGCACACCATTCAGTCCCTGCTCTGCCATTCAGTAAGATCATGGCTGACCTGATTGTAGCCTTTCTCTACTTTTCTGCTGCCACCAATAGCTCCTTGATCCCTTGTAGATCAAAAATATGTCGAACTCTGAATATATTCAATGACCCAACTTCCAAGGCTCTTTTGGGTATTAATTAATGACCCTCAAAAAATTTCTTTTCAAATGAGAAATGCCTTACCTGGCAACTGCGTTCCCTTGTTCTAACTTCCTCCATAATTTAACTTAAACAAGAAGAAATATGATGTGCAAATTGTTAAGTCTGCACAACAATTGAGCAGAGCATTTATACTTGTAGAGATACAGGATAGTGGTAAAACACCAATACTCTGTTTGCTTGTCTCTATTTAATTCTATCAATTCAAATGAACAGTTGAGGGCTTCAGCAGTGCATCTATTCATGTGATACTTCTATGAGATTCAGCATTGGGAGGCCTCTGCCTAATGACTGTTCATTCTGGCACTCCATCTATGGGGTGTGTTCAGTAGTACAGAGTTCAACTGCAAGCAGTTTGGGTCTGAATATAAGAGTAATTGGTTCCTCGCTCCTCCCTCAGTGCTGTTATGCAAGAACGCCTGCCACTCAGCGTTGCCCTTGCAACAATCTGTGTCTCAAAAGGATAATATGAACAATGCTTTGAACATACAAATCTAATTTTGAATATTATGCTTTTGAAACAAAAATTTAAAAATGGAGCTTCATTAGCAAAATATGCCAAGGAAACCTGTTCAAAATTGATATCAATTTAAGCTCTTATTGGTAAAGGCATGCAAGCAATACCAGTGGGATTGTTTTTAATTTATGAAAATGATTTAGGCATAATTAATGAGGCTGTTTTTATTTTCCATTCCTGGTTGCCCTGAGAAAATGTTGATGCACTTGCTAAGTGGCTTGTCAGGACAAGTGTGACAGGTAAACTCCAGATAGGAGTGTCCAGCTTCCTTCTTTGAAGTATGCCTCTAACCTAGATAGGTTTTTACCAAAAGTGGTTGCTGAATCTCGTTATCGTGTGAGGCAGTTTGCTTTTCTTTCTTAAGAACCTGTGTGGATTAAATGTAGAATCTGTTTCATGAGTATTAGGCCGACTATGATTCAGTTATAATTTTCTCTGGTGGAAATTACCCAGTATCTTCGCTCGTGGAAATGCCTTTTTTATTCTCGACGTGTGGAGTTGCTGGCGTTGGACTGGGGTGGGCACAGTAAGTAGTCTCACAACACCAAGTTAAAGTCCAACAGGTTTATTGGTAGCACGAGCTTTCTGAGCATTGCCCCTTCATCAGGCGAGTGAAGAGTTCAGTTCACAAACAGGGCAGATGTAGACACAGACTCAATTACAAGATAATGGTTGGAATGCAAGTCTTAACAGGTTATAGATGCAGACAATGTAAGTGGAGAGAGGATTTTGCACAGGTTAAAGAAATGTGAAGTGTCTCCAGCCAGGACAGTTAGTGAGATTTTGCAACCCAGGTGCCATGGGGGTTACAGATAGTGTGACATGAATCCAAGATCCTAGTTGAGGCCATCCTCATCTGTGCAGAACTCACTAACAGTTTCTGCTCAGTGATTCTGCGTTATGTGTCATGATGCATTCTCCAAGGCAGCCTTCATGATGGTTCTGAAAGCTCTTGCTACCAAATAAACCTAATGGACTTTAATTTGGTGTTGTGAGACTACTTACTATTCTCAAAATGCCATTGTGTGGTATACTATGTAGCCAGGAAAGTGTCTGCTGTACATGTTTGCCTGCCTAACTCCCTCCCAAATGTTAGAATTTAGAAAGTTTCTGATTGATGTAAAAGCAGGAGGAAGCAATTTAGCTTCATGAAACAGTTCTGCCATTTTAGTGAGATTAAGGCTGATTTGTAAACTCGCTTCATGTATGGTCTTTGCTCCAAATCTACCAATCTCCATTAATAAATCAAGAATTGTATTGTGTACAAGTGTGGTCTTATACACAGTATTCCAAGGCCACACTTGGAATAGTGTGTGCAGTTCTGGTCATTCTATTATAGAAAAGATATTATTAAACCAGGAAGAGTGCAGAAAAAATTTACTAGAATGCTACTAGGACCTGATGGTTTGAATTATAAGGAGAGGCTGGACAGACAGGGACTTTTTTCTGTGGAGTGTAGAAGGTGGAGGAATGATTTTATAGAAGCCTATAAAATAATGAGGGACATACATAATGTAGATAGTCAATATTTTTTCTCAAAGGCAGAGGAGCCTGAAACTAGAGGGCATAAGTTTAAAGTGAGAGGAAAAAGATACAAAAAGGTCCAGAGTGTGGTGAGTGTCTGGAACAAGCTGCCAGACGTGGTAGTAGAGGCAGATGCAATTTTATCTTTTAAAAAACATTTAGACAATTACATGGTAAATGGGTATAGAGGGGTATGGGCCAAATGCAGGCAATTGGGATTAGCTTAGGGCTTTAAAAAGAAGGGCGGCATGGACAAGTTGGGCTGAAGGGGCTGTTTCCATGCTGGAAACCTCTGACTCTATGAATTGATCTCTCATTAGTTGCTGTTTGCAAAAGGGAATTACAAAATTCTACTGCTCTTGTGAAAACAAATCTTATACTTCTGAAAAGTCTGCCTCTAATTTTTAGACTGTCTCCCGTCCACACCTGCCCATTTAATAGAAGTCATGTCTCTCTATCTACCTTAGCTGCTCTTAATAGCTTGAAAACTTTGATCAAATTAGCCCTTTTTCTTCTCAATTTCAGTGAATACAACCCTAGTTTGTGTAATTACAATTTGAGTCCAGGTATCATTTTGGCACAGCTAAGCCGCAATTTGTGCAAGACCAATATATCTTGCCCAAGTAAGGTACAGTGCCCAGAACTGTCAAATATATTCCAGATGTGATCTTACCATGGCTTTGTGGTGCTGAGGCATGAACTTCTTCATGGTATTTTAATCCTCTGCATATAAAGGTCAGTATTCTCTGAGCGCTTTTGATTATTGACATTTTAATAGTCTATATATCTAGACCCCATGATCTACGTACCTAGATTGCAAAACAAAAATTGTAACCTCTTGAGTTCTGATATCTTAAGTGTGTAAGTATCGTGCACAGACCAGGAAACTCAACCATGATGGAGGGACAATGCTACGGGATGCAGTGAAGTTCTTCACAAATGGGGCAGAATGGATAACTATCAGACAAAGACGTTTGATTTCTAATGTTAACCCATGCTATTTTTATTGTCTGTTCTTTATTTAAATAATCACTTTAGACTGCTGAATTTTTGTTTGAAATAATAATCTAAGTAATGGTTCTAAGCCACATTGTCCACCTGATGGTCTCAAGGTCAGGTTTGTTGTCTTTGTAATATCTAGAATGTGCACTGAAAGAGAAGATAACTTGACATTTTTGATGTATTCAGCATGAGACATGATTATTGTGGAAAATGCGATTTAAATCCCTATTAAGGATATTGCTTAGCTTTCTGTTCCTGCAAATGCCTATTTAATGCAGCAGTTTAGTTAACTTACAGAGCTTTTAATGGCAGCAATCATAAATACAAACATCACTAATATGCCATAATTATAGTGAATATCTATTATTTAGAGGATAAACTGAAGATGCTGAATACATTGCAGCAATTCATCGAGGCTGCTTCACCACATGGAAGAACAAGGTCAGAAGTGCATGGAAGCAACCGTCGGGTATAAGTTCCTCTCCGTTCTAAATTTAAATTAGAAAATCAAAGTTAAAAGAGAGGGTAGAAATGCAGGTTAATGTTGAAAACTTTCAACTAGTTCAAGGAGCCAAGGGCTGAGGTGAAGTATTAAGACCATGTAATAAACCAAGAGCATAGAAGATGGTAGGAATCTAACCTCAGGCAGAGCAAAAAAGATGACAAGTATGAGATGGGAGGTGACCAATGCAGGATGGAATGTGTTGTATCTAAATGCATGCAGTACACGGAACAAGGTAAATGAGCTTGCTGTGTACTTCGAAATTGGCCAATTCGATGTTGTGGGCATCACAGAAGTGTGGCTGCAAGGGGATCAGGGCTGGGACCTACACATCCAAAGATATGTGTCCTATCAAAAGGACAGGCAGATAGGCGAAGGGAGCATTGTTAGTAGGAAATGAAGTTAAATCGATAGTAAGAAGTGATTTATAGGATCAGAAGGCGTAGAATCTAAATAGAGTTGAGGAATCGCAAAGGTATACCCTAATGGCATTTGTGTACAGGCCCCGGGCAATAGTCAGGGCATGGGACAGAAAATAAATCGGGAGATAGAAAAGGTAAGTAAAAAAGGTGATATTACAGTAATCATGGGGAACTTCAATATGCAGGCGGATTGGGAAAATCAGGTAGGTAGTGGATCCCAAGGAAAGGAATTTGTGGAATGTTTAAGATAGCTTTTTTTGGAGCAGCTTGTGACAGAGCCTACTAGGGAACAGGCAATTCTGGATTGGATGATGCATATTGAGGCAGACTTGATTAGGGAACTTAAGGTGAAGAAACCTTTAGGGAGCAGTGACAATAGTATAGAATTTATCCTGCAGTTTGAGAAGGAGAGAAGCTGGAATCAGATATAATAGTAAATAAAGGTAACTACAAAGACATGAGGGAGAAGCTGACCAGAGTTGATTGGAAAGGGAGGCTAGAAGGCATGACTGTGGAACAGCAATGGCAGGAGCTTATAAGGGTTATTTGGGAAAATTCATCCCAAGGAGGAAGAAACATGCTATAAAGGGAGATCAAGACATCCATGGCTGCTGATGGAAGTTGAGGGCAGCATAAAGGCTAAAGAAAAGCATACAATGTGCTGAGGATTAGTAGGAAGTCAGAGGATTGGGAAGCTTCAGAATGAGCAGAGGGCAAATAAAAAAGCAGTAAGGAAGGGGGAGAAGATAAAATACGTGTGTAAGCTAGTCAGTAATTTAAAAGAAGATAGGAAGAGTTTTTTCAATCTATGAAAGGTAGGAGAGAAGCAAAAGTGGACATGGGACCACTGGAAAATAAGACTGGAGAAGTAATAATAGGAAACAAAGAAATGACAGAGGAACTGAATAATTACTTTGCATCAGTCATTGGCAAGATTTTAGAGTCAATATTGTTAAAGATGAATCGAGGAGTATTTGGAAGTGCCATGATAAAATTGGACTGAGTCAGCACAGCTTTGTCAAAGGGAGATCATGTCTGACAATCTGTTAGAGTTCTTTGAGGAGATAATAAGGAAGTTAGATAAAGGAGAACCAGTAGATAAGACCTTTGACAAGATGCTACATAGGAAACTTAAACAAGTTAAGAGCCCATGGCATTAATGGCAAGATCCTGGATGGATAGAGGATTGGCTGACTGGCAGAAAGCAGAGAGTGGGAATTAAAGGGTCTATTTCAGGGTGGTAGTAGGTGACTCGTGGTGTCTTACAGGTCACAACTTTTCAGAATATACATGAATGATTTGGGGAAAGGAACTGAAAGCATTTTGCTAAGTTTGCAGATGATGCAAAGGTATGTCGAGGGACAGGTAGTATTGAGAAAGAAGGGACATACAGAAGGCTGCAGAATAAGTTAGGAGACTGGGCAAATAAGTGGCAGATGGAATACAATGTGGAAAAGTAAGATTATGCACTTTGGAAGGAGGAATAGAGGCATAGACTATTTTCTAAATGGGGAAATGCTTAGGAAATCAGAAGACAAAAGGGACTTGGCAGTCCTTGATCAAGATTCTCTTGAGGTTATTGTGTGCAGGCTCAGTTGCAGTTAGGAAGGCAAATGTAATGTTAGCGTTCACATCGAGAGGGCTAGAATATAACATCAGGGATGTACTTCTGAGGCTGTATAAGGCTCTGGTCAGACCCTGTTTGGAGTATTGTGAACAGTTTTGGGCCCCTAAGAGAAGACGTGCTGGCCTTGGAAAGAGTCCAGAGGAGGTTCACAAGAACGATCCCTGGAATGAAGAGCTTGTTATATGAGAAACTGTTGAGGACTTTGGGTCTGTACTGATTGGAATTTAGAAGGATGAGGGGGGTTCTTATTGAAACTTATAGAATGCTGCGAGACCTGGATAGAGTGGCCGTGAAGAGGATGTTTCCTCTAGTGGGAAAAACTAAAACCGGAGGGTACAACCTCAGGCTAACGGGACAATCCTTTAAAACAGATGAGGAATTTCTTCAGCCAGAGTGGTAAATCTGTGGAACTCTTTGTCGCAGAAGACAATGGAGGCCAGGTCATTGAATGTCTTTAAGACAGAGATAGTTAGGTTCTTGATTATTAAGGGGATCGATTATTATTAATGGGGATTGAGTCTGCTCCGCCATTCAGTGGACCAGGGGCGTAATTCTATTCTAGTGTCTTATGTCTCTACTGCATTTTTATCTCAGGGGACCAAATCTTCGAGTCCTCCATCCAGCAGCATTACTGCAATACCTTGGCTTCACACCCTGCAGTGGTTCCAGAAGAAAGCCCACTACCAATTTCTCAAAGGCAACTTGGGAACGGGCACTAAAATGCCACATCCAAGCAATGAAATACAGGAAAGAATCAATATCCATTGGTTTACCTTTGACTTATAATTTTGATTATATTTCTTAATTTCACAAATGGAATAGGGATATAATAGTTTTCTAGGTTTCAAAGATATCAAGTGTCACTCATTATGGGGAAAACAAAAATCAGCATGTTGCAGACTGGTCTCCTGCTGCTGCGTTACCTGAATTAATCTAATGTGATAGTTTTGGCTTAAAGCCAACTAACTGCTAGCTCCCCGACCATCAACTTCAGATGGTGCAAATGTCATGTCGTGGTGATGTATATTGCTCAAAGTATTACCCAGTAGCAAGTTCATCTTTCTCCATTCAAAAAAGTAAAAGTGAATAGAGGAAAAAAAGAGTTGTTGAAGTCTTAAATGAACTTCCTGAGAGGGTACTGGAGGCAGGTTCAATTGAAGTATCCAGAGGGGCATTGGATCGCTATCTGAAGCGAGAGAATGTGCAAGGTTACAAGGTTAAGAAAAGATAGTGGGATAGGATAGAATGCTCTTTCAGAGTGCCGATGGGACTTGGCGGGCTGAATGACCTCCTTCTGCACTGTTTAAAATTCTGATTCTGTATTGGAAGATGGTCTGTCTTTTTAAATCTTTCTATGGATTTGATAAATACCATTCAGCACATGGGAAATCTCACTCCTTGCTTACCTACAGGCTTCAGCATGATTTGCATATGTGTGATTCCACCACTGTCCATTGGTAATATAGTGGACCTTGCTTAATTGGAACCACTCGAGATAACCTTGCAGATTGTGATAAAGTAGGAAGTAATCTAGGCAGCAGAAATAACTGGTTCTGGCACATCACAATCTTGTATTTCTGCTAATCTTAAACAGTATCTTCTGACAAGTGCAAGAAAGCAAGGGATCACAGGGGTTGGTGCTAAGAACTCTACGCACATTAAAAATTTGGATCCTTGACTTGCAAGTGCAGTTTCAAAATTTGCAAACATCTTAGTTGGGTGTGGTTAATATAGTAGAATCAAGTGACAAATAGACAACTAACTTGGTGGTAAAATCTGGGCAGCGTGGGTAAGAATTGCATAATGAATATGCGATTTGCACATGTATTTTAAGATAGTAAATACAAGGTGTATTTTGGTAGGAAGAATATGGAAGCCTCATGCTGCTTGAATAATATAGTTTAACAAGAGTGGGATAGACGTTCAAAGGGACCTAGGGGGTACATATTAACCAATTGCTAAAATTAGATAAGTACATTTTAAAACAAAGCAAACCAAGTGGTGATAAAATGAAAAAGCAGCAAAGTTATATTCAACCTGTAGTGAATCTTGGTTACACTGCACTTAGAATAGTTCTGGTTTCCATATTATGAAAAGAATATAGAGGCATTGGGAGGGTGAAAATACCAGAACTGGAAAGATAGATGTTTCAGGAATGACCGAACAGACTAACGCTCCTTTCTCTGGAAAGGAAAATATTGTCTGGTGACCTGACGGGGCTTCAAGTTTATGAAAGGGTTTGATAGGGTAGATAAGAATCATAGAAACCCTACAGTGCAGAAGAAGCCATTCAGCCTGTCGAGTCTGCATCAACTCTGACAGATTATCTTACCCAGGACCTACTCCCCTGTCCTATCCCTATAACTGCACACATTTCCCAGACTAATCCATCTATCCTACAGAGCTTGGGACACTAAGGGGCAATTTAATATGGCCAGTCACCAAAACTGCACATCCTTGGATATAGAGGCAGTGGTTCTACTTGCAGATGAAATCAAAACTAAGGTCTATAAGTATAAGATCATCATGAGTAAATCCAATTATGGAATTTGGGAGAAACCTTTGTTCATATGGACTAGCCATTGAAAAATCATTTCATGTGTGACCCTGTAGACAACTAATCAAGATTTATTTTACCTAATCTGACAGAACTGTCTCTAAAGACAGTTACGTGGGTAAGATGGGTTTAGAGGGATATGGGTCAAATTGGGACTAGCTTGGTGGTAAAAACTGGGCAGCATGGATAGGATGGCTGAAGAGCCTGTTTGTCTGCTGTAAATCTCTATAATTCTAATTCTAATCAGCTATCACCCAAAAAGGAACCATTTTTCTTTTCTGTAATCCTCATTCACCACATCCCTCCTCTTCTAAATGTTTAAATGAATGCCTGGACATAGTTCCTTGCTTAAATGACCATTCTTTGCATGTGAATCCACATCGTGAATATTAGCGGCAATTGAACTCAGGGAGAGGATAAAGGGCACTGTCGTTACTCTTGAACATTTCTTCACCTGACATTCTTGAATGTGATTTCAGACAGGGTTTGCTGAATTGTGGTCAAGATTTCTGTTCCTGATCAATGCTCCTTTTTCTGATCCAAGAACATGATGATGCCCTTGCTCCTGCCACTGTGGTTAAGATCAATACCCAATAAAGACTGAGGATTAAGTCTAGAACTTTTTGTTCTTCTGCTCTTTATATCAGCTACATGCGCCCTTAATTGACTGAATCATCAACAGAAGTTATTGAGCAGCAATTTTTAAACATTGGTATTGAATATTCAGTGATTTTTTTAATAAGTTGAATGCAGTCAGCTCCGTGTACAGCAGAGGTTGCAGGCAGTATTACGAATATACAGTATTCTTTTCAATTAAAATCCTTATCCTGGGATGTCTGGTCAGATTTCTTTGAGATAGCCTGCTTTTAACCAGCTGAGATGTTATGCACAATAAAGATAAAGGATTCGGATTCTGCCTTGTTTTTCTGGAATCTTTATAGTGACTAATTTGGCAATTGAGTTCTACATAAATCAACTCAGTTGTGAGAATATATTTAATCGTTGACTTAGGTGAAACTAACCAGGATATGATTTGATGTACAACTAATTGACTGCAGAGCTTTTACAAAATTCTTTGAATCATAGAATGTGTTGAGCACATGGGAGGCCATTTGCTTCATTGTATTCGTACTCTGTAAGAGAAACTCAGCTAGACGACTCCCTCATCCTTCATCAGCAGCTCTGCAAATGTTTTGGCTGCTTATCCAATTCCCTTTTGAAAGCAACAGTTGAATCTGTCTTCATTCTCTGAGATGGTGAATTCCTAACATTGACTACAATCAAAAATCCTCATTTTATTTACATTGGTTCATTTGTCAAACTCCTTAAATCAGTTTCTTTTGGTTCTCCACCCTTCCTACCCAAGAGAATGCATTCTCTTTATCTACTTTGTCTCAGTCCTTCATTATCTTGAAAGTTTATATCAAATCTCCTCTGCCGCCTTCTCTAGTTTATCTATGTAACTGAAATATCTTATCCCGTGAATAGAATGTTACTAGACTAGAAATCCTGAGGTCTGTGCTAATAACTCCAGACCCACGGCAATGTGGTTGACTGTTGAATGCTCTCTAAACTGTCCTGAATTGCGTCAAACTGCTGCAGAAGAGAAACATAACTGGACAGACCAGCTCACATCGACTTCAACAGAAACAGCAACCATCCTCCCCCGTCAAAATCCTCCCTTTTAACGTCTGGTCATTTGTACCAGAGCTGTGCCACAGATTAGTCAAGCCACTGCCAGGCATAGTCATATTTACTAAATCACACTGTAAGCAGGTGTGGGCAGTGTTTAAGTTTTCGTGAGGTGGACGTATAAAATTTTCTACATTGTATGAAGAATGCTCCCAGTTTTTTCCACAGTTAAGATTGATACTATTAAAATACTAATAAACATGATACAGTTTACCTAAAACTAGCCATTGATATTATGTCAATATTTGAACTGTTAAAAACTGGTTACTTGACAACTGCTCTAAACCTTTGTAAAGCAACAGTAAAACATTCATTATAAAACAAAAGCAAAATACAGGATGCTGGAAATCTGAAATAAAAACAGTAATTTTTTTCATTCATTTGTGGGACATGGGCGTCGCTGGTTGGCCAGCATTTATTGTCCATCTCTACTTGCTCTTAAGAAGGTTGTGATGAGTACCTACTTGCTGCAGTCCGTGTGCTGTGGGTTGACACATCATGCTGTTAGGGAGAGAATTCTAGGACTTTGAACTAGTGACTGCGAAGGAACAACAATATATTTTCAAGTTAGGATGCTGAGTAGCTTGGAGGGGAACTTGCAGGTGGTGATGTTCCCATGTATCTGCTGCTTTTGTGCTTTTAGATGGAAGTGGTCATGGGTTTGAAAGGTGCTGTCTAAGGATCTTTGAATTGCTGCAGTGCATCTTGTAGATGGTACACACTGCTGCTACTGAGCTTTGGTGGTGGAGAGACTGAATGTTTGTAGATGTGGTGTCAGTGAAGCGAGCTGCTTTGTCTTGGATTGTGTCAAATTCCTTGAATGTTGGAAAAACTCAGCAGTCTGGCAGCGTCTGTGGAGATTCACATAGATAATCTTATGAGTCCAATATAACTTCTCTGGAAACAATGTGAAAATTTTTCTACAAAGCATCATAATAGTTTGTTGCTAGATCAATGAAAATACTTGATTTGCATAGTAATTTTTACATACGCTATCTATGCTACGTTCATTGGCACTTGAAAACTTTTCGGGTAAATCTTTTTCAGTTCTGAACATGAAGTCAATGAGAAGGTTACTCATCTTGTAAATCTTTGCTGTTTTCAGTGCTCCTCCGTGTGTGCTCCCCTGCTTTCATGTGACAGCTGTACTTTGTCCATAGCTTGCAAAAAGCTAGTCTCAGATCACATTCATTGACTTCCCTTGAACGACTTCTGTGATGCATTATTAACAGTCATGATACTCTCTATAGATGAAAGCAAATTTCCTTCTTGAAGTGTCCAATTCTGTGAAGCATTTATATGTGTCTTACAATACAATGCAGATTGAGGGCTGCATGGAAAGAACTGTAGATTGCCCAGCCTTGCCTTCCAATCAATGTTTTCCAGACTTCTCCTCCATCACTATCCCAATTGACAAGGCAGACTGATCTGAAGTGGCAGAACATTGGTATCCAGTCAAGAGCCAATTGTGCTGGATGTCCTCAACATTGATCTAACAGGGTCCAGAATCAAACAAAAACAAGGAAACCTCCTGCTATTTATCACCTACCACTCTCTCTCAACTGATGAATGTTAAATAATAATTGGAAGAAGTACTGATCGTCACAGAGGCACAGAATGAACTTGGTTGGGATTTCAACCGAAGTGGCTCAATAGCATTACTGTGACTAAGTCCTTAAACAATATGGCTGCCAGACTTGGCATGTTATAGTTAATTAAAAAAAACCAACAGCAGGCAAAAAATGACTTAACCATGAAGCTTATCAGTTGTCAATGTTGGTCAAGTTGCAAGTATGTGTACTGTGTACCTGATGGATGAGGTGCTCTTACATGAGATGATGGCATCCTTGTCGATAATTTGGCACTTGTTGCAGAGGTTGCTGTGGCAGGGTTGTGTGGTATTGTGGTCACTGTTCTCCTGAAGGCTGGGTAATTTCCATTTAGGTAGAACACCATCCACCAGGTACACGGTACATACACTTGTGACTCAGACAGTGTTGTCTACCTGATATGCTGCAGGAAAACGTCCCAAGACATGGTACATTGGGGAGACCATGCAGATGCTATGATGACGAACGAATGAGCACCAGGCAAGAAGGTTCTCTTCCTGTTGGGGAGCACTTCAGCGGTCACGGACGTTTGGCCTTTGATCCCGGGTAAGCGTTCTCCAAGGTGGTCTTCACAATTTCACGATGATGCAGATTTGCTGAGCAGAAACTGATAGCCAAGTTCCCCACACATGAGGACAGCCTTAACCAGGATTTTGTGTTCATGTCACACTATCTGCAACCCCCATGACTTGCCTGGGCTTGTAAAATGTCACCAACTGTCATGGCTGGAGGCAATACACATCTCTTTAACCTGTGCTTAAGCCCCTCTCTACTTACTTTGTCTATACTTTTTAAGACTTGATTACCTGTAAAAACTTGCATTCTAACCATTATTTTGTAAATTGAGTTTGTGTCTTTATATGCCCTGTTTATGAGCCAAACTCCCACTCAACCGATGAAGGGGTAACGGAACGAAAGCTTGTGGCTCGTGCTGCCAAATAAACCTGTTGGATTTCAACCTGGTGTCGTGAGACTTCTTACTGTGCTTGCCCCAATCCAATGCCAGCATCTCCACATCATTGTTAGTGCAGGGAGTGCGTTCTTTGTGGAAGTGATGACAATCAAATAGGCAGCTTTGCCCCGATGGTGTTGAGCTGCTTCATGTTGTTGGAGCCGCACTTATCCAGGCAAATGCATGGAAACTCTTGACACCTCCAAACCAAGTGCTATTCTGTTGAGGAGCCACATCACCATACCCTCCTTAACAGCATTGTGAGTGTCCCTACACAACACAAACTGCAGCAGAGTTGTTCAAGAATGTGGTTCACCACTACCACCACTTCAAAGATGATTGGGGGTGAGCAATAAATGCTGATCTTGATGGCAACATTCACACCCCTGAACAAATAAAAACAATATTCTCGAATTTATTCTGTGCCTTTCATAACCTTCCCAAGGTATAATAACTAATATTAGACACACTGCTCCAGTTAAGGCCAAATCAAAATTTTATATAGATTTAGCATAACTTTGTTGCTTTTGTACTCTGGTTTTCTTGATAATGTCCAAAATATCATAAGCCCAGGTCTTTCTACCTATCCTCTACCTTCAGTCGTTTATGCAAAAATGCACCAGATCCATTTGCCCCTTGAACCTCTTTTGGAATTGTACACTTTTTTTGTATTGCCTCTCCCTGTTCATCCTATCAAAACATATAACTTCTTACTTCACCGTATTAAATTTGATCTATTGCATCAGTCTGCCTGTTGATTTGAAGTCCGTCATTGTTGTCCTCCCAGTTCGCAATGCTTCCAAGGATAAGGATTTTAAGTGAACTATTATAAACCAACAAAACATTTGTTTTGGCATCACAGAAATGTAATAGTAACTTAATCTAGCATCTTTGTTTTCTTTCCAAGGTTTATGATTGGACTGTTATTTTATCTAGGAATAAACAGTCCTCTTAAGTTTCTTGATGTGCAACAGAGATATATAAAACTACACTACCTGGTTTATTCCAGCAGCAGCTTAATTACTGTCTGAAACTTGTTATATCTTCCCTGCAGCAGGAACTTCTCCAGCTATCTTCCCAGTTCTCTGTTCCTCTAACTCTGGCCTCTTGTGCATATGGCTTCAGAAATCCATACTCCATGTTCTTGAATTCCCTTCCATCATTGCCCTTTCTTTGATCTTTTAATAAAACATGCGTGAGATGTCCTAACATTTCCTTTATCATGAAGGTAGGCTTTACGCTAAATAGTTCTTAATCCACCAGCTGGGAACTGAAGTTTAAAAACAGACTCTTTAAAAGTGGAGACTAAAGTGACTTTAATTCTCAGCCCAAGATGCATTTCCACATTCCAGTTCATTGGAGTTATTCTATCTACAATACCCATCAAAGACAATGAATTTAAGGGAGTGTGAAGGATTTGTGTCTTCTGTCTCATTGATGAGATATCAATGGCAATCACCTGAGTTATTCAACTGTTGAAGTCATTAAGAAACTCACTTGGATAGTGGGCTGTAGGTTGAATTTGCTTTAGAAATGAGTTGCTCAAGTTATCTTCAAAATACAGGACAAATGTCTTTGTCAGTTGAAGAAGGAAAATCACAATACAAGCCAATCCTTTGTTTGTTCTAAGCACATGTTTTCTCAGCAGAATTTAGGGAAAAGATCTAAGTGGACTCATTCCTGTCTCCTTTTTCTCCCCCAACCTATCTGGTGCGTTTCTAGCCCTATGCTGACTGATAGCATCCAAGGACACCCTGCTGCAGACATGTTTCTTAGAATCCAAACTAACACCATCATCTCCTGAAGAATAAGCAACACAATCATCTCCAACTTTAAATCAGAAACATTGAAACTATAAGTTCAGCAAGCCAGGTCATTAAATTACTCTCTCACCTTTTATTATAGACTCTAATTTGACCAGCCTAATCTTCCCCACCTGTCATCTGTGTGTGAAAGTTAGGGCATATTTTATTATTTTAATGAGATTACTTTAAATATAATAAAGTCAATCACTTCTGTATAGTAATAGAGGTTTACAGCATGGAAACAGGCCCTTCAGCCCAACTTGTCCACACTACTTTTTTTTTGAAACTCCTAAACTAATCTCAATTGTCCACGTTTGGCTCATGTCCCTCTATACTCATCATACTCATGTAAGTATCTAAATGCTTTTTAGAAGATAAAATTATACCCACCTCTACTACTTCTGGCAGCTTGTTCCTGTCACTGACCATCCTCTGTGTGAAAAGAATACCCCTCGGGACTCTTTTGTATCTCTCCCCTGTCACCTTAAACCTATGCCCTCTAGTTTTAGACTCCCTTACCTTTGGGAAAAGATAGACCTTAAACCTTGTCTATGCCCCTCATTATTTTATAGACTTCTGTAAGGTCACCCCTCAGTCTCCTACGCTCCAGAGGAAAAATGTTCCTGTCTACTCAGCATCTCATTATTGCTTAATCCATCAAATCCTGGTAGTATATTAGCAAATCTTTTCTGCCCTCTTTGTAGTTTAATATCCTTTCTATAATATGGTGACCAGAATTGCATACAGTTTCCAAATGTGGTCGTACCAATGTCTTATACGTTGACAAGATGTCCCAACTCCTGTATTCAGTGTTCTGAATGATGAAACCAAGCATGCCGAATGCCGCCTTCACCACTCTGTCCACCTGTGACTCCACTTTCAAGGAGCAATGAATATGTATCCCTAGATCCCTTTGTTCTGTAACTCTGTCCAATGCCCTACCATTAACTGACTAAGTCCTGCCCTGGTTCAGTCTACCAATGTACATTAATTCACATTTGTCGAAGTTAAACTTCATCTGCCATTTGTCAGCCAATTGGCCCAATTGATCAAGACCCCGCTGCAATTGGAGATAACCTTCCTCACTGTCCACCATGCCGCCAACCTTAGTGTCATCTGCAAACTTGCCAGCCACGCCCCTTATATTCTCATCCAAATCATTAATGTAAATGACAAATAAGTGGGCTCAGCATTGATCCCTGAGGCACACTGCTGGTCACAGGCGTCTAGTTTGACAATTAACTCTCTCCAACCACCCTGTGTCTTCTGTCAAGAAGCCAATTTTGCATCCGTTTGGATACCTCATCCTGGATCCCATGAGACTTAACTATATGCATCAACCTACCATGCAATGCTTTGTTAAAGTTCATGTAAACAACATCAGCTGCACTGCCCTCATCTACCTTCTTGATTACCCTTTCAAAAAACTCAATTAAATTTGTGAGACATGATTTTCCACTCTCAAAGCCACGCTGACTGTCCGTGATCAGTCCTTGTGTCTCTAAATGCCTGCAGGTCCTGTCTCTCAAAATACTTTCCACTAATTTACCCACCATAGATGTGAGGCTCACTGGCCTGTAGTTCCCAGACTTTTCCCTGCAGCCCTTTTTAAACAAAGGCACAACATTTGCCATTTCCAATCTTCGGGTATCTCATCCATGACTGTCAATGATTCAAATATCTCGGCTAGGGGACCCATAATTTCCTCCCTAGCCTCCTATATTAAACTCAGAATCTCCCAGGGGTCTTTTGCAAAAAAAAAAGTCTTACTTGCTTAACTCATAACTAATTTTTTTTTTGACATCTAACATCGTTGTTGCATATTTCTGGCCAGCCCTTCACAGAAAAGACGCAACTCTTAAGTGTAGAATTGAGCGCGTGTCCCTGCCCATGGGGTATTACCTGATCTATATGCAGCAGCAACTTTTCATTTAGTCTCTATTATTTTACGTTTAGTGAACTAACGTTTGCATTGAAATCCCCAGCAACAAGAGCTGGAGGGCATTAGACCCCCCCCTCCCCCTTACACTTTTTGATAATCGCAATTGAAGTGTTTGCATGTTTGTACTTTTCTGTTCTTTTTATACATTTGAGACTTGATCCAGTGCCAATGCTGGAAAAGTGATAGTCCAAAGTAAATTTCTTTATGCCCAGCTAGTACATACTGTTCCCAGCCATGAATTAGCTGGTTGTTCAGTGATTTTAATTACAAGCCTTTGAGAAAATTATAGTTCCTTGACAGACTGCTGATATCCAAACCAATTTCAGTCATAATATTGCTTCTCGATTCAAAAGAGAACACAGGAAATAAAAAGATCAGGACTTAACTAACAGAATGCTAATTATCTTGTACGTGAAGATGGGAACTGGCAATTGAAGTACTTGTTGAAAGAGAGAATCTATTTTTTGTTCTTGACATTCTGAAAACATTTTTGTAGAAATCTGTTACTTTTATGGCAGTATCTCTGAAATGCCTACGGTATTGCCATGTGTCAAGAATAATTGCAAAGCTGTGAAATTTTTGTATCTGGGTCCACGCTTACCTTCTGACAGGTAATCAGCATTCGTGTATAATCAAGAGTTTGCAAATATGCGCCATAAGCCATTAGGATCAAGAGATGCAAACTTGAGCTTGTGCTGGTTATTTGTCGAATAGCAGGGGGAGAGCAAGATTTATAGTGCTGTACAAGATGAAATCTCAAATATCATGGCCAGCTCTGGTTGCTCAGAGACATGGGAAACATTTTAACACAGCACAAAGAAGGCCAAGTACGGATTCCTGTGTCAGGAAAAGACTGTATGGAGGAAAATTTCAGCCCGAGAATGAGAGATGTTTTTAACATGCGTATGCAAGATTATTCAGGGTATATAAAAAATTAACTTAGTTATTACTTTGAGAGCACACAAGGTTAAAATAGGGAATGCTAATCTTGGGACAGACATAAGGAAATCTTGTTGAACAGTGATCAGTGTATAAAACAAATTTCCACATAAGTTAATATAAATAAAATTCATATAATCATTAGAGAAGTAATTCTAAGCAACAATAGACTATAATAGGGGGAAAAAGTGACATTGTTCCAACTGAAAGCTCAAAGCTATTAAATATCTAACTTGTAATCAAGAGACAAACATACCCTAATCACGCTATTAGTTGAATGTCCCAGGCCCACACAGTGCCTCATAGACAACGAACGATGTAAGTGCAAGAAATCAAAGTTCTGTTGCATGTTAACTTGTACTTTGAAAATCACCAAGCTGTTCAATTATAAATTTCACCCTTCTAAGCTTGGGCTTTGTACAATGTTTTATACTGTGTAACAGTTGGATGCAATTATGGCAGTTAAAAATCTGTTGGTGGCAATGTTAATCAGTGGAAGCAACTTGAAGCGATTTAAGAGTATCCCACAACATTAAATCTCTCTAGTTGAAGTTTTACTTTTTCCCTGTAACAATTGGCATGAATACAAATCTAGTAAATGCAGGTAATGCTGATTACTGTTTCAAATAAGTGTGTTTATAACATAGCTATTGTTTCAAATTGGAGTTCATGTGCAATCTAGTACCGTTTCCCCACACAGCTCACTTTATATGTTATTTTCACATGGAGGCTTACATTAACATGGCAATAAAGTTACTGTGAAAATTTCCTATTCACTACACTCCAGCCCTTGTTCGGGTATGCTGAGGGAGAATTTAGCATGGTCAATGCCCTTAACCAGCATGCCTTTCAGACTGTAAGAGGAAACCCATGTAGATACTGGGAGAACGTGCAAACTTGATACAGACAGTAACCCAAGCTGGGAATTGACCCCAGTCCCTTGGCATTGAGAGGGAGCAGTACTAATCTCTGTGCTAATGTACCATCGGATAACCTCTTGATGCAGCGTTTTGTCCACAGCAGAATATGTCCTCCTCCTTGGGTAGTACTTTGAGATCAAGGACGAGTTGCATCCACTGTAGTTTACTGGGTTCTCAGATGCTTAATGTGACATCCGCAGAGTCTGTCACATGCAGGGCAGGTGATCCTTGAATGGATAGGCAGGCAAGATGTTACGATGCTCCCTCCAATGCCTTAACTTCACCTCTTTCCCAATGAAGTCTCTTCATTTGGATAGTACCTTCTTGAATTAACTTTCTCTATTTTGGTCGATCGTTGGCAAAAAATTCCTATGAGTCAGCATGCATGTTTAATCATTCAGGAGTACACTGAGGACATTCCTGAAATGTCCTGCGTGGAGACTCCTGCCTTGGCTGAGTTCGGAGTAAAATAGTTTTTTTTTACACATGTCTGGTGTCAGGCATAACAAATTCTACCCAGTGAAGCTAGTTAAGAATGGTTAATGCCTTGAAGCTGGGCATCTTGTTTTGGAGAGGATGCTGCTATTGCATTGCCTTTCTCACTACTGGATCTAGATGATCTTGAGAAAGTTTTACTGGTGGTAGTACTTCACTAGTGCTTTGAAGTGCTTGCAGTAGGCTGACCCAGTCTCTGAAGCATATCAGAATGCAGCAATCAGCTTTGCCTGGTAAAACATGCAGAACGTGCATTTTCAACAAGCCCTATTTACATAGAAACTTAATCGTAGAAATCCCTGTAGGGCAGAAGGAGGCATTCGGCCCATTGAGTCTGCACTGACAACAATCTCACCCAGTCTATCCTTGCAAGCCTATTTATGTACCACTCTAATGCCCTGAACTAAGGGACAATTTAGCATAGCCAATCAACCTAACCCATACACTTTTGGACTGTGGGAGGAAACTGGAGCACCTGGAGGACATGCAAACTCCATACAGATAGTGACCTGAGGCCGGAATTGAATCTGGATCCCTGGTGCTGTGAGGCGGCAGTGCTAACCACTGTGCCTAAACATCTTCAGATGGTTCTGAGAGCTTTATATATCAAAATTTGACAGTCATTTAAGGAAATGTTAGGTCAGAGACTCAAAGCTTGATTAAAGAGGCTAATTTTTTTTTTAAATGAGCATCACAAATCAAGTAAGTATAGGGAGGGAATTCCAGAGATTAAGGAGAGCCCTGACAGTCGAATGGTGACGTGGTTAAAATTGGAGCAACTCGAGGCCAGAATTTAATTGTTAATTTGTTGATTGAGCGTTGCTGGCAAGGCCAACATTTATAATCCATCCCTAACGCCCTAGAGAAGGTGATGCTAATCTGCCACCTTAAGCTGCTTTGATTTTTAACCACTGCCTATGTGATATCTAAAATGAATTCAGAACTTTGTCTATTAAACCAGAGTTCTAGGATTTTGACCCAGTGTGATTGAGATCCAAGTGGTGTGTGACTTTGAGAGATAGCAGTGTTCCCATGTCTCTACTATCCTATACTGCTGGAGGTTATGGGTTTGGAACGTGCCATCAAAGGAGCCTTTGCAAGTTTTTACTGTGCATCTTTCAGATGATGTGTATTGTTGCTACTGTGTGCTGTTAATGGATTGAGTGAATATTTTGGATCGATGAGGCACTGATAAATTGGGCAGCTTTTCCCTGGATAGTGTCGAGTCTGTTGAGTGCTGTTGAATGTTTACTCATCCCAACAAGTAGAGAGTATTCTATTGCATGTCCAATTTTTGCTTTGCACACGATGGATAGGCTTCGGGGAGTTGGAAAGCGACTTGCCTACCACAGAATTTCCAGTCTTTGGCTTCCTTTTGTATCTCTGGATTTTGCGTTTGGATTCTAGTCTGGTGGACGTACGCAGTCTTAAGTTAGTAATGACTTGAATATGTGATCAGAAGCTCATCTTGAGAGCTCAGATATGACACTAAGGTTGTGAACAATCTGATACAGTCTCACAGTTACCAGAGAGGAATAAAGTCAATAAAGATTTGAGTTTGTGGTAGAGAATGAGGACGGTGCTTTTGGTCTTACTGATATTTAGTTGGATGAAATTCCTTATCCAACAAAAAATCTGATAACTTAAATAGTGGAGGGTCAAGCCTTGATGAGATAGAGATAGTGGAGTGTCAAGAGATTATGAGGAAGAGCTTTGTTTCATCAAGGTACATGTGAAGGCGACTGATGTTGAGGGATGGAAAGTGAGAAATTGGAGGTGTTCAAGAATAGACCCTTGTGGTAGATCAGAGGAACTGTATGGGGGCAGGAAGAGAAAAACGTGCAAATGATTCTCTAGATAGTTTAGCTAGTAAGAATGGAACCAGGAGAATGCAATTTCACCCAACTGATGAAGAGGCATTGAAGGAGGATGGTGTGATCAACAGTGTCAAAGGATGGAGACATAGCACTGTTCATGACTACTAAATGTGTCAAAGTGCTTTACAACCAATTAAGTACTTTTGAAATGTATTTACTCTTATAACCAAGGAAATATGGCAGCTCAGAAAACAGAAATATGTTGATGGCTAGACAATCTGTTTTTGTGATGTTGGACTGGGACAAATGTTGGCCAGGACACCAGAGATAATGTTCCTCCTGTTCTTCAAAATAGTACCATAGGTTCTTTTATGCGCATTCATGGGGGCAGACTGGGTCACTATTTAATATCTCATCTGAAAGGCAGCACTTTTGATAGTGAAGCACTCCTTCATACTATTAGTAGAGTGTCATTGAGCATATCTCTTGGAGCTTAATTGCATCATTGTTTTGAATTAATCAATTACAGGCTTGAAGCCACAAACTTCTGGAGGAGTAGCTTGCAAGGATGGAGAGGGGTCAAGGTTTTGTTTCCTGAGGGGAGTGCAGATGATGGCAGGTTTAAGGGAGACGGGGTATGACCTGAAGAAAGAATTTAGATAATATCAGCTAATGTGAAAATCTGGGAGACACTTTGGATAGTCAGCACCTTAATGAGTTGAAGGAGATTGAGATGAGTCTCAGAGAAATTAGAGATTGGTGAGGGTTTAAACTAATATGGCAGAGGGATGTGAATCACTGGAAGGATTCAGAGTAGGGAGAATTAAGAACAAAAAGAAAAGACAGTAAGGAGAATAAGGACAGTGAAATCAAAGGCCAGAGTCAGATGAGGACCAAATTTTAAAAAAAGTAGAAAAGCGAAAAGAAAGATTAAAAGGGTCCACCTTAATGTTTTGTATCTGAATGCTCGGATTGTTCAAAACAAAATGGTTGAATTATTTGCACAGATAGATGTAAAGGGATATGATATAATTGGCATTATGGAGACAGGGCTCTAAGGTGTCTAAGGATGGGAATTAAACAAAGAGCTATTCAGTATTTAGGAAAGACAGACAGGAAAGAAAGTGGTGGAGTTGCATTGTTGATTAAAGATTATATTGAGGAAAGTTATGAGTATAGATGATGTTGAATTTGTAAGGGTAGAATTAAGAAATACACGGGGCAAAAAACATTGGAGGTGGTATATAGACCCTCCAAACTGTAATAGTAATGTTGGGAAAAACTAAACAAAGTCAGAGATGCTTCTATTAAGAACATCAGTGTTATGGGTAACTTTATAGATTGGGAGAGTCATAATAGTCATAAGGAACAAAGAACAAAACAGCACGGGAAACAGGCCCTTCGGCCCAACGAGCAGGCGCCGCCACCTCGATGTTCCCACTTCTACCCATGATCCCTATCATCCCTGTTTATGTTTATAGATCTATGCATTAGAACCAAATTTGAGACAATTCAGGGAGAATTTGTTCTGCCAATTAGCCTAAGAGCACATCTTTGGGATGTGAGAGAAACCGGAGCACCCGGAGAAAACCCACGCAAGCACCGGGAGAATGCGCAAACTCCCACAGATACAGGCCCAAATCCATGTATCGGCACAGCAATAGTCACTGAACTGCCGTGTTGCCCATCAAGTGGTCCAGGTCAAGCGTCCACTAACGACGTGAAGCACTAGGATACTCTCAAAATCCAAGCCTTCTCACGACCCATCGCATGTGTGCCCCTTGTTAGACAAGGCGGGATCAAAGTAGACATCCTCACATTTATCTATATTATAACTGCACCTGCCAGGTGTATGCCCACACACACAGCCTGTCCAAATCACACAAACATTTCTGCATCCTACTCACCACTCACCCACCCAACCAAATTTGTATCATGTGCAAATCTGGAGATAATATATTCAGTTCCCTCTTCCAAATTAATGTGTTAACAGTTGGGGTCCTAGCATAGATCCCTGCAGAATCCCACTTTTCACTGAGTGCCAATTAGAAAAAGACCCATTTATGTCTCTGCTTCCTATCAGCTAACCAGCTTTCTGTCCATCTCAAGACATTACCTGCAATCCTATGTGCTTTAACTTTCCATAGTAGTCTGTTGTCAAAAGCCTTCTGAAAATCTAAATAAACCACATCCACTAGTTGTCCTGTGTAACTCTTCTAGTTACATCCTCAAAAGGATTCCAATGGGTTCGTCAAGCAGGATTTCTCTTTTGTAAATCTTTGCTGACTTTGTTTGATTATACCATAACCTTTCAAATGCTGAGTTATGAAATTCTTGTTAAGTGAGGCCACGCCTGAAGCATTGTGTTCAGTTTTTGTGTCCTTGTCTGAGGAAGGATGTCCTTGCTATTGAGGAAGTACACCAAAGGTTTGCCAGGTAATCTTTGGGGTGGCAGGTCTGTCATATGCAGAGAGACTAATTGATTAGGGTTATATTCACTGGAGTTTAGAAAAGTGAAATGGGATCACATGGAAATTTATAAAATTCTAGCAGGGTTAGACAGGATATATTCAGAAATAATATTCCCAGTGGTGGAGGAGCCCAGAATTAGGGGTCATTGTTTGAGGATGTGGTAAATATTTTAAAACTGAGGTGAGGAGAAATTTTCTTCATTCAGAGGGTGGTGAATGTGTGGAATTCATTGCCCGAGAATATAGTTGAGACCATCATATATAGGAGCAGAATTAGGCCACTCAGCCCATCACACCTGCTCTGCCATTCAGTCATGATAATATTTTCCTTTTCCCCATAGCCCCTGACCTCCTTATTAATCAAGAACCTATCTCTGTTTTGAAGACACTTAATGACCTAGCCTCCATAGCCTTCTGTGGCAAAGAGTTCCATAGATTCACCAAGCCAAAATGTTGTGAGATTTCAAGAAGAAATTAGCTATAGCTTGAGGGACTAAAGGGATCAAGGGATATGGGGAACATAGAACATTACAGCGCAGAACAGGCCCTTCGACCCTCGATGTTGCGCCGACCAATTGAGAAAAAGCAATAGAACATAGAACATTACAGCGCAGAACAGGCCCTTCGACCCTCGATGTTGCGCCGACCAATTGAGAAAAAGCAATAGAACATAGAACATTACAGCACAGAACAGGCCAGGGAGGAGGTGGGGGAGTGAGTGGAAATCAAGATATTGAATTTGATCAGCCATAATCAAAATGAATGTTGGAGCTAACTCGAAGAGTAGAATGACCTACTCCGGCTTCTAGTTTCTATGAAAAAATGCAAGCCCAGAGCTTGGGCAGGAATTTTAACTAGTGGTCTAGGGAAGGTGAGGGAAATGACAGCAAGAGCAGCTGATAGGATGGCTTCAATCTTACTTGCAAGAAGTTTACAGGCTTCTTGCACTCAGGAGGGAAGTGTTTAATAAGTCAGTTTGGAGTAAAGAAACTGGGGGTTATGTTTGCATTCCAGGATGATCTTGCAATGGAGAAATTTTGGCAGATGAGAGCAGGACCAGTGCTTTATATGGTCCAGCTACATCTGGTGTTGGAATGGCTAAACCAGTCATCAGTCACGTATTTGTTTCTATCTGTATTCCTTGGAAAAGAGAGCAGATGAAGGCCAGAGCAGACAGGCATATGTGTGTTTCTTTGATTTGATTTATTACTGTCACATGTAGTTGTATACAGTGAGAAGTACTTCTGATCCAAAATCAACATTCTGATGTGATAAGTAGTCTCTGATTTATTCTCCTTTCTTAACCGAGAGATAGTTGTAAGTATAATTCTGTGCTTTCAATTCAATATGTCTATCGTTTTCACTCATTTAAAAAAAAATTAGCAGAAATATAAATAAAATGGGCCTTCTGTGCAAAATTTTGCACAGAACTATCCAGCCTGACCCCACTTTGCACCTCTTAGTCTTGTAGGTTATGGTGCTTGAAATACATATTTGATTCTTTTATAAGCAGTTGATTTATGCTGGAAGCTGAGCTTAAAAATATTAAATGTTCAAGATGCGCAGTAGAACTGCATGAGCAATAAATGCAATAATAATAAGTGAACTAAACCCAGAATACAATTTTTTTTTGTTCTTTTTCTGATTTGTTTTTCCGACATTAACTGTTTTTAGTTTAATCAGGTAATCATTCTGATGATGCAATTCAGCTGCTTTCCTATACACAACTAGGTGACTTTCATATATTAGTGTTCATATATTAGTGTATTATGGACTTTAGTAAGGCGTTATGGACTTTAGTAAGGCGTTTGATAAGGTGGCCCATGGAAGACTTCTACAGAAAATGCAGATGTGTGGAATAGAGGGTGATTTAGCTAATTGGATTAGGAATTGGCTGGCAGATAGAAGACAGAGGGTGGTGGTTGATGGGAGATATTCATCGTGGAGTTCGGTGACGAGTGGTGTGCCTCAGGGGTCTGTTTTGGGGCCCCTGCTGTTTGTAATTTTTATAAATGATCTGGATGAGGGTATTGAGGGATGGATCAGTAAATTTGCAGATGATACTAAAGTTGGTGGTGTGGTAGATAGTGAAGAGGGGTGTTTTAGTTTACAGAGTGACTTGGACAAGTTGCAGAGCTGGGCCGAGAGGTGGCAAATGGAGTTTAATGTGGAAAAGTGTGAGGTAATGCACTTTGGCAGGAACAATAAATGTGTAGAGTATAGGGCTAATGGTAGGGCTCTTAATAGTGTTGAGGAACAGAAGGATCTTGGTGTATGTGTCAATAGATCCCTGAAAGTAGGCAGTCAAGTGGATAAAGTTGTTAAGAAGGCATATGGAGTCTTAGCTTTTATTGGTAGGGGGATTGAATTTAGGAGCCGCAGCATCATGTTGCAACTGTACAAAACTCTAGTGCGGCCGCACTTGGAGTATTGTGTGCAGTTCTGGTCCCCACATTATAAGAAAGATGTGGAGGCATTGGAGAGGGTACAGAGGAGGTTTACCAGGATGTTGCCTGGTATGGAGGGCAGGTCCTATGAAGAGAGGTTGAAGGATTTGAGGTTGTTTTCGTTAGAAAGGAGGCGGCTAAGAGGGGATCTTATTGAAGCATATAAGATGATTAGAGGTTTAGATAGGGTGGACAGTGATAGCCTTTTTCCTAGGATGGAGAAAGCTAGCACGAGGGGACACAGCTTTAAATTAAGGGGTATGAGTTATAGGACGGATATCAGAGGTAGGTTCTTTACTCAAAGAGTGATTAGGGAGTGGAATGCCCTGCCTGCAGCTGTTGTAGATGCGCCAAGTTTGGTGGCGTTTAAGAGGTTAATTGATAAGTATATGGAAGAGAAGGGAATGGTTTAGTTTGGAGGGGCATTGCTTTTTATTTTGGTCGGCACAACATCGAAGGCCGAAGGGCCTGTTCTGTGCTGTATTGTTCTATGTTCTATGTTCTCTATCAAGATTGCAGACTCTGTATAGATATGGCTACAGGGATCCTGTTTTTAGCCACGTGCATTAATTTAAGTAAAAAGCACCTTATGCACATGTGGGTAAATGTACTTCACAATTCTATTTTCTTAACAAAGATGATCTACCATTTGGTCCAAAACATTGCAATTCTTTTCAACAAAGCTTGAAATTCCAGCATGTATTTTATCTGACGCAGCTCCCCTCAATGCAGTGTCTAGGTTTCTGTCCAAAAGCTGCAATCCATATTTTGACTTCATCAGCTGACAATATTGGCTCGCATGGCAATGTATGCCAGATCCATCCCCACACGCCATCCAAAATGTGGTTGGATATTGTTCTCTTTCTCTCTTGACCATAGCATGTCTTGGGACTGCTCATTATTTGTTGAGATTTCTTGTGTCCTGGAACATTTGTATTCATTGGTTGAGCTGACTATTACAATAATGGTTTCACTTTCCATATAATGTACTGGTGTTCCCATAGTGTTGAAGTCTGAGATTTTCACCCATGTTACACCCCCAATTTGGCAGACAATTAAATTGCCGTAACCAGGGAATCAGAACATGATGATAGAAAACACTTGCTTTCTGCTTTTTGCCTTAGCATTTTAACAAGTGCACAAAACGATTAAAGTCAGCAAGCATATTACATCACCAAGGACCATGTCTTGTATGCATTTTATTTACTGCAAAGGCAATTAGGCACTTGACTGATAATTAACGAAAATGACAGCACACTCATATAAAACTTTGATGCAATCCAATGTAAAAATAATTAAAATGCAGAAATGTCATCCTATCATAAAGACACTGATTTATTTGAGGTAGAGCTCTAAAGTATTGGTTGCCCTTGTGTGAACCCATCAAACATGTTGGAAAACTATTCAACAATAAAGGCAGAGTTTTAGGGATCATTGGAGACTAACCTAATCTTATCTTCGGTGAAAGTTAGTGGATATTCCAGCAATCTTGGTCCCTGACAAATAGTTATTAGTTTTGTATGGCTGCTTTCAATTTAGCAAACTAAGTAAGATTGCCTCTCGTTCTTTGGAACATCAGAAGTAAATGTTAAGGCTGTGAAAATATTGCATACCAAACATCACTGGTAGGAGAGTCATGGATAAGACCAAGGAAAAGGAATAGTCTTTAAGGAGAAAGTGAAGTGTGGCAGCGCATTACCAAGTTTGTATGATGATTTTATGGTTTATAGTTTAAGGGCTATATTCTGCAGTAACAGGGAAGGTGGCCCCTAGAGAAATTGATATTTAATATTAGCAAAGAAATGGTGTGCTCCTCTTGTTCAGTGTGGAAGCTGGAACATTTCTGGTGCCTAGAACCAGCATCTATGTAGAAAGTGTCTCCAGCAGCAGCTCCTAGACTGGCTCGAGACACTGTGGAGAATCTGCAAACACAGTAAGTAGTCTGACAACACCAGGTTTAAATCCAACCGATTTATTTGATAGGATTTAAACCTGGTGTTGTCAGACTACTTACTGTGTTTACCCCAGTCCAACGCCGGCATCTCTACATCGAGAATCTGCAAGGCAGAGGGTGTAATGGATAGCACAAATAGAGACATCACTGCACACAGGAAGGGAATGGGTAACCACCAGGCAGAGTAAGAATCTAGACTGACAGTGCACGAATCTCCTGTGGCTATTCCCCTACAAAACCAATACCAGTTGGAATCAACAGTTGGCTCTGCTGAACAGTAATAAGTGTGGGAATGTGATAGTAATAGAGGATACAATTGTAAGGGGAATATATTGGCATTTCTGTATCCACAAATAAGACTCCAGAATAGTATGTTGTTTCTCTGGTCAAGGATGTCTTGGAAAGATTGCAGAATATTCTGCCAGGGGAGGGTGAAAAGCCAGTGGTTATGGTACACAGTCATACAAATGACATGAGACAAAAAAGGGATGAAGGTCTAAAAGCAAAATATAGGGAGTTAAAAAGGACAACCTCAAAGGTAGTAATTTCAGGAATGTTATCAATAACACGCAAGTCAGAGTAGAAATAGCAGGATATAACGGATAAATATAAAGCTGAAGAGATGGTGTGACGGAGAGGGTTTCAGATTCTTGGGATGTTGGGACTGCTTCTGGGAAAGGTGGGACCAGTACAAATTGGGCAGGCTACAACTGGGCAAGATCAGCACTAATATCCTAAGGAAAGTATTTGCTGGAGTGGTTTGAGAGGGTTAAACTAAAATGGCAGGAGAATCGGAACCTATTTGAGGAGCTCAAGGAGGGTGAATGAAGGATAAGAACAAAAGACAAAGGAGAATAATGGGCAGAGAAATCAAGGGCCATGATCAAACAGGAGCAAATGAAAAATCATGGGAACAGGACAGGTAATGTTTTTTAAAAAAATGAGGCTTTATGCCTTATCATGCAGAGCATTCACGAAGTGGATGAATTAATCGTGCAAATAGACGTAACCAAGTATGGCATAGTTGGAATGACGGAAACATGATTGCAGGATGACTGAGGATGGGAATTCAACATCCAGAGGTTTTTGCCATTTAGGAAGGGTAGACAAAAACAAAAAGACGGTAGAGTTGCATTGCTAGTTGAATAGGAAAGTAACACAATAGTAAAGAAAGATTTTTGTTCAAATGATGTGAAATCTTTATGGCTGGAGCTGAGAAACACTAAGGCGAAAAAAAAACATTTGTGGTGGTTGTATACAGAATCCCAAACTGTAGTGTTGATGTTGGAAAATAGAAAATTAGAGATGCATGTCATAAAAGAACATCTATAGTTATGAAAGCCTATATGCAGATTAAAGTCAATCAAATTAGTCACAGTACTTTGGAGTTGGGATTCCTGGAAAGGATACAGGATGGTTTTCTGGACAAATAGGTTAAAGAATCAACTGGAGAACAGGCTGTTCTGGATATTGTGTAATGAGAAAGGGAAAATTGGCAATCTTTGGGGATGACCGACCATACAATGCTAGAGTTTTTCATCAAGATGGGGAGTGATGTAGTTCATTCTGAGGCTAGGGTCCAGAATGTAAATAAAGGAGACTACGATAGTATGAGGCACGAGTTGGCTATGATGGTTTGGAAAATATTATTTTAAGTGCGGATGGTGGATAAATAATGCTAACATAAGACAGTTGGAAAATTGTGTGCTGTAATGTGAGAAAGAAGTTAGCAATGCTAAGATGAAGATTGTTGTAATGCACTCAGAAAAAGGAGCCTAAGGAAGTCAGCAAGGACAGAAGTATAATTGTACCATTCCCTGCAGCTGTCCTTGCTGAGCAGTTAAATGAGCACAATTGGACACACAGTACCTTCCTGGCAAGAATAGGAACTTCTCGTTTAGATCTTTATCTTCAGATGAAGACGGCAAGCAATTTCCAATAGTAGTTCAAAACAGAAATTCAGATTTAATGTGTGCCGGAATCTGTAAAAATTGTTCATGTGTGTTCTGCCTGAAGGCAGGTTTTCAACTCATTGTCCATTGATAATGATGCATCATGCTGAGCTGTTTTCATCGTAGTTTTTGTCAGTGATGCATTGTTGTTGCCTTTCACTTTAAGATGCAGAATGAGAAGGTAAGTCCCAAGTTTACCTCAGCTGGAACAGGCATCAAACCAACATTGTTCTGAACCATACATTAGGCATCTAACCAACAGAGCGAACTAGCCCTTTAATCTATAAAGTAAAATCTACTATCTTGGGAAATGATGGTACAGTGCCTTGTATCAACTTTTCGTTCCCTTCGCCTTTTGATTATGGTATGCCAATTTACCACAACTTATTAGCATCCATTCTAAATAGCAATGTGCAGCATTTCTGCAGATTTCTGAGGCTTGATAAAGTACTAGTTTGGATTTGTATACATGATTTTGTTTGTTTATATTGTCCCTTTTCTCATGTGCATGAATGACCTAGCTTTCAGCTAGTGTGCACGTGAGAATGGAATTTATGAAGAGCAGTCCTGTCCTGTAACTGCATGTTGCAGGACATTAGAACATACTACAATTGCATAGGTGTTGGTAGCCATCCCAATCCTTGCCTAGGGGCACAAAAAACTGCTTTAAAAATAGACCACATTGCACTCTACTCGATTTTATATTCAATACATTTAACCTCTCAATGGAGACAATGACTCAAATTCTTCTTAATCCCAAGAATTATGATGCAAACAAAAATATAGTAGTCAGCATTCACACCTCTGCTGTGCTGCAGATGATTTGCCAACCTCTTCTAAAGAAATTAATCAACTTAATCCCAAACTAGACTCCTGCTCCCCATAACCAACTGATTGCCATATCGTTGCATGTTATTGGATTCAGACATCTATCAATCTCCCTGGGCCTCTTTGCCCCCCTCAGTTCCATCTGACCCCAGCACCATCACTTCTCGCTCCAAATGCACACTATTAGTGTGCCATCTTCCTGTTTATCTGGCTTTCCTTTTAAATGGGTCTGTGTTTATTTTAATTAATGTGGCAAGTTTCATATTCTCATTACCCTCTGGATAAAGTTGTCTCTCTTAAATTCTTCCCTCAATTTAACAGTGATTTGTGTTGTATTTTTGGCCCCCAGATTTTGTCTTTTCCACAAGTGAAAACATCATCTCCACAACTATCCTAACATATCTTTCCTATTTTTCAAGACCTTTATTAGATCATCTCTCAGTCATCTCTTTTCTAGAGAAAAGAGCACCAGTCTGTTCTGTCTTTCCCAATGGACATATCCTCTCAACTCTGGTTTTATTCCTTATTTCTTTCTCATATGTGTATCTAACCTCCTTAAATGCTGCTATGTTATTCACCTGAACTATTGCATGCAGTAGCAGTTTACACATTCTGAGCGCTCCCTGGATAAGAAAGAGTTGTCCTGAAGATCCACTATAGCCTCCGATTTAAAAACTGCATTATTGATGCATCTTTCACTTATCAGTTCCTCTTGCTGGACAGTTGCCCTTTTCGTAATGCACCATTTAAAAGTTGAGAAGAGCTAGAAGAGGACACGAGAAAACTTTGGCGGATAGGATTAAGGAGAATCCTAAAGCTTTTTATAGGTATATAAATAATAAAAGATTGTTTAGGGCAAGATTAGGGCCAGTCAGAGATAGCAGTGGGAAGTTGTGCGTGGAACCTGAGGAGATAGGAGAGACACTGAGTATTTTTTGTCTTTCTCCAGCGTGAATACCGACGATGTTGTCGGGGAGAATACTGCGATACCAGGTTATAGACTGGGCAGGATTGAGGTTCATAAAGAGGAGGTGTTAGCGAATCTTGAAGGTATGAAAATTGATAAGTCCCCTGGGCCAGATGGGATTTACCCTAGGATCCTCTGGGAGGTTAGAGAGGAGATTGCAGAGCCTTTGGCTTTGATCTTCATGTCGTCATTGGCTACAGGTATAGTGCCGGAAGACTGGAGGATGGCAAATGTCGTCCCTTTGTTCAAAAAGGGGAGTAGGGACCATCCTGGAAATTATAGACCGGTGAGCCTGACTTCTGTTGTGGGCAAAGTCTTGGAAAGAATTATAAGGGATAGGATTTATAAGCATCTAGAGAGAAATAAATTGATTAGGGATAGTCAGCACGGTTTTGTGAAGGGTAGGTCATGCCTCACAAACCTTATTGAGTTTTTTGAGGAGGTGACCAAAGAGGTAGATAAGGATAAGGCAGTTGATGTAGTGTATATGGATTTTAGCAAAGCGTTTGATAAGGTTCCCCATGGTAGGCTACTGCAGAAAGTGCAGATGCATGGGATTGTAGGTGATTTAGCAGTTTGGATTAGGAATTGGCTAGCTGATAGAATGTAGAACATGCAACGCTACAGCACAAACAGGCTCTTCGGCCCACAAGTTGTGCCGAACACATCAAAACCTACCCAGCCATAGACCTATCTATAACCCCCAATCCCATTGGATCCCATATACTCATCCAGAAGTCTTTTAAAAGACCCCAGCGAGTTCGCCTCGACCACCACCGACGGCAGCCGATTCCATTCACTCACCACCCTCTGAGTGAAAAACTTTCCCCTAGCATCCCCTCTGTACTTGCTTCCCTGCACCTTAAATCTGTGCCCTCTCGTCGCGACCATTTCAGCCCTGGGAAATAGTCTCTGAGAGTCCACCCTATCTATTCCTCTCAACATCTTGTAAACCTCTATCAGGTCGCCTCTCAACCTTCGTCTCTCCAGGGAGAATAGTCCCAGCTCCCTCAACCTGTCTTCATAAGGCATGCCTCCCAATCCAGGCAACATCCTTGTAAATCTCCTCTGCACCCTTTCAATAGCTTCCACGTCCTTCCTATAGTGAGGCGACCAGAACTGCGCACAGTACTCCAAGTGTGGTCTGACAAGGGTCCTATAAAGCTGCAGCATTACCTCCTGACTCCTGAACTCAATCCCTCGATGAATGAAGGCCAGTACACCGTAAGCTTTCTTAACCACATCCTCCACCTGGGAGGCCGATTTGAGAGTCTTATGGACCCGGACCCCAAGATCCCTCTGCTCTTCCACACAGCTAAGACTCCTACCTTTGATAGTGTACTCATTCATCCCGTTGGATCTGCCAAAATGGACCACAACATATTTATCCGCGTTGAAGTCCATCTGCCACTTCTCCGCCCAGTCTTGCATCCTGTTGATGTCCTGCTGCAACTTTTGACATCCCTCCAGACCATCCACAACACCACCGACCTTCGTGTCATCGGTGAACTTACTCACCCATCCCTCCACTTCCTCATCCAGGTCATTTATGAAAATGACAAACAGCAAGGGTCCTAGAACAGATCCCTGGGGCACTCCACTGGTGACCGACCTCCATGCAGAAAAAGAGCCATCCAGAACCACCCTCTGCCTCCTGCAGGAAAGCCAGTTCTGGATTCACAAGGCCAAAGGCCCTTGGATCCCATGGCCTCTCATCTTCTCAAGAAGTCTTGCATGTGGGACCTTGTCAAATGCCTTGCTGAAGTCCATGTACACCACGTCCACTGCTCTTCCTTCGTCAATGTGTTCAGTCACATTTTCGAAGAACTCAATTAAGCTCGTAAGGCACGACCTGCCTTTTACAAAACCATGCTGACTATTTCTAATCAACCTAAACTTCTCCAAATGCTCGTAAATCTTGTCCCTCACAAGCCTCTCCATCAGCTTACCAACCACTGAGGTCAGACTCACCAGTCGGTAATTTCCAGGACTATTCCTGTTCCCTTTCTTGAAAATAGGGACCACATCCGCTCAATCCTCCGGAACCTCTCCCGTCTCCATCGACGACGCAAAGATCATCGCCAAGGGCTCTGCAATGACATCCCTCACCTCCCACAATAACCTGGGGTTCATCCCATCTGGTCCCAGAGACTTGTCTATCTTGATAGCATTTAAAAGTTCTAACACATCCGCTTCCTTAATATCTACATACTCAATCTTTTCAGTCTGCCGCAAACTTGTAGTGCATCCTCCCAGATCACTTTCCACCGTGAATACTGAGGCAAAGTACTCATTAAGCACCTCTGCCATTTCTTCCGGTTGCATACAGACTTTTCCCCCTTCACCTTTTATAGGTCCTATCCCTTCTCTTCTCATCCTTTTACTTTTCACATATTTGTAGAAGGCCTTGGGATTCTCCTTAATCCTACCAGCCAAGGCCTTCTCATGACCCCTTCTGGCTCTCCTAATTTCCTTTTTAAGCTCTCTTCTATAAGCCTTATACTTCTCTAGATCCCCAACATCTCCTAGCTCTTTGAACCTTTTATACACCTTTCTTTTCTTCCTGACTATGTTCACCACAGCCTTTGTGCACCACGGTTCCCGCGTCCTACCAAAACCTCCTTGTCTCACTGGAACGTTGTCGTGCAAAGCTCCAGACAAGCATTCCTTGAATATCTGCCACCTTCCTTCTGTGCTTTTCCCCAAGAACACCTCCTTCCAGTTTATTCGCCCCAACATCTGCCTGATGTCTTCATATTTCCCCTTATTCCAGACAAACACCTTCCTAGCCTGCCTGATCCTATCCTTTTCCAATGCAAGGGTGAAGGAGATAGAATTATGATCTCCATCCCCAAGATGCTCTCCTACCGAGAGATCCATCACCTGTCCTGGTTCATTAGCTAGTACCAGGTCCAGTACAGCCTCTCCTCTCGTAGGCTTGTCCACGTGCTGTGTCAGGAAACCCTCCTGAACACACCTAACAAACTCCTCCCCATCCAAACCCCTTACCCTTGGGATATTCCAGTCGATGTTTGGGAAATTGAAGTCTCCCATCACAACAACTCTGTTATTTCTACATCTCTCCAGTATCTGTTTCCCTATCTGCACCTCAACTTCCCTGTCACTATTGGGCGGCCTATAGAATACACCCAGCAACGTCACCGACCCTTTGCTATTCCTAACTTCCACCCACAGAGACTCCGTAGACATTCCCTCCTCGGTATCCACCTTCTCTGCAGCCATGACACTGTCCCTGATCAACAGTGCCACTCCACCACCTCTTTTGCCTCCATCCCTGTCCTTCCTGAAGGATCTGAATCCTGGGACCTGTAGTAACCAGTCCTGTCCCTGAGACATCCAAGTCTCTGTAATGGCCACCACATCGCAATCCCATGCAGCAATCCACGCTCTAAGTTCATCCACCTTATTTACTACACTCCTGGCATTAAAATACACACAGCTCAGTCCCTCAGACTGGACATTTCCCTTCTCCCCCACTCGTCTAATCTGCCTCTCATCCTGCCTAGAGTCCTTCCCTACCTGGGAGCTAACTTCCTTGCTCCCAGTCTCCACATCACTATTCCCTCCCCCTAACCTGATAGAGGGTGGTGGTTGATGGGAAATGTTCAACCTGGAGTGCAGTTACAAGTGGTGTACCTCAAGGATCTGTTTTGGGGCCACTGCTGTTTGTCATTTTTATAAATGACCTAGATGAGGGTGTAGAGGGTTGGATTAGTAAATTTGCTGACGATACCAAAGTGGGGGGAGTTGTAGACAGCGAGGATGGATGTTACAGTTTGCAGAGGGACATAGGTTGCAGAGCTGGGCCGTGAGGTGGCAAATGGAATTCAATACGGATAAGTGTGAGGTGATTCACTTTGGTAGGAATAACAGGCATATGAAATATAGGGCTAATGGAAGGACCCTTAATAGTGTTGTCGAGCAGAGGGATCTTGGGGTACAAGTACATAGCTCTTTGAAAGTTGGCACCCAGGTTGATAAAGTTGTTAAGAAGGCGTACGGTGTGTTAGCTTTTATTGGTAGAGGGATTGAATTTAGGAGCCGTGAGGTTATGTTACAACTGTACAAAACTCTGGTGCAGCCGCACTTGGAGTATTGCGTACAGTTCTGGTCGCCGCATTATAAGAAAGATGTGGAAGCATTGGAAAGGATGCAGAGGAGGTTTACCAGGATGTTGCCTGGTATGGTGGGAAGGCCTTATGAGGAAAGGCTGAGGGACCTGAGGTTATTTTCATTAGAGAGAAGAAGGTTACGCGGTGACCTAATTGAGGCGTATAAGATGATCAAGGGATTGGATAGGGTGGATAGTGAGAGCCTTTTTCCTCGGATGGTGATGACCAACACGAGGGGACATAACTTTAAATTAAGAGGTGGTAGTTATAGGACGGATGTCAGAGGCAGGTTCTTTACACAGGGTGGTGAGGGTGTGGAATGCCCTGCCTGCAGTAGTTGTGGACTCGCCTACTTTGGGGGCATTCAAATGGTTGATGGATAGGCATATGGATGATATTGGAATAGTTTAGGTTAGAGGGTCCATTGGCCGGCGCAACATCGAGGGCCGAAGGGCCTGTACTGCGCTGAAATGTTCTATGTTCTATGTTTAAAAATCACATGAAGAGCTTGACTCTGCTACTTGTTTCTGCATTTCTGTACTTATATTTTTGCCTTCATCTTGGAACACATTTTCTAGCATTAGGCTATTTATTTGGCCAGGAGATGAATCCTGTCAAAGGTGGAAGGATTGCCAAGACTTCCTTCGTGTGCCTCCTATCAAACTGATCAAGAAACAGCACCAATGTGATCCGTTAGTTAGAAAATGCCTCTATAGCAAATATATATAAAAGGATTTATATCTCTGTTTTCAGTTACTCCTTGCACTTGCAAATGCCAACATCTTATGGATAGTTCTAATCTCTGCGACTGTATGCAAGTTGTCATTATTTGCACTTGTGTGCGTTCTGTGAAATCGCATTTGCACTTACCCATAAATTTTAGGGTTTGACAGCAAATTGCTGTTTGAGACTTGGCTGTGTCCCAGCTGACGAAGCACTGATTGTCGGTGTGAAATACTTGTTGCCTACCATTTTCAAGTAAGCAACTTTTTAGGTTTTAGGTGCAACTTTACTGTAGATTTCAGTGTTTTCAAGCTGAATGCGTGCCAGGATCATGCTATCTCCTGTGAGGCAAGCATGTGTCATAATAGTCATAGGTTCAGAATCGGGGAATGTCCCGAAGCAGTTCATATTATTGAAAGCAGGCTGGAACTGGTAAACCATAACCAGTTTACTATGGTTATTTCTTATTTTATCTTTCAGATCTCTAAATAACGGAAATTATATAGAAACAGTGAAGCTATTGTGGTGTTTTAGAAACAATAAACAAATATAGCAGCTATATCCGGTTGAAATTGGTGTCCGTCATTCAGCCACAGATGGAGCTCATACGTTGAAAGTTGTTACTTTGTTAATACGAGCTACTGCTAATGGTGCCCCCTTTTGTGGAGCCTGCAAAGTTGTGCTATTAAAACCACAGCTGCCTTTTAGTATACCAGTCGGATGTCCCTGTCTCTTTTCAGATTATTTGCAGTAATTGTTTATCATAAAATACATTTTTTAGCAATTTTGAGATTAAGTAAAAGGTCCAGAGGTTCTATTAAGATTATATCAGGCAGAAATAATCCAGAGGAAGATAGTTCAATTACCTGTCTGTGTTATGCAGTATTCAAATGTGGTTTTTACCTCCCGCAGGCCGTGCTAACAGTTTTACAGATGGGAGAGATTGGAGCGGAAAGATGGGCTTGAACGTAAGTGAGGTAATCCATGCCTCAGTTCAAGATGAAATTGAAATGAGCCTGCCAGTGATATTCACATTTCTGACAACTGGCACACATAGGAGGCTGTGAACAAGTTAGTTGTAGTCCTTGAAGTCTCAGAGCATCGATGGAAAGAAAAATAAAGAGAATTAGAAATTAACACAGACGTGAGAGATTTATTCCTAGGCTTGTAATGTGCTTAATGCATTTAAAACAGCTAGCAACTGATTGACGCTAAACTCTTGTCATCACTGGTAGTTAATTAGAATAGGGTGAAATTATTTGCTGCAGTTTTCTGTGATATCATTTACATAATGGCTCCATATTTGTGTTACTTCACATTTGACCATTTTTGGTATGGAAGGAGTCAATCATTCTTGCCATCACAATTCCTTTTGACTTAAAAAAAAACAATCTGTTGGCAAACGGTGCCCCATTCTAAACATGGTCTTAATTATGTAATGCAGTTTACAGAATTGTACAGAAAGACTGAGCCTAATCTTTCCACTACTCAACAAGATCATAGTGGCCTCAACACCACTACCCTGCCTATCTGCAAAGTACTCTGATTTTCTTGTTAGTCAAGAATCTGTTTACCTCAGCCTTAGAAATATTCAATGATTCTGCCACTACTACATTGAGCAAGAGTTCCACAGACTCGTGACCCTTAGAGAAAAACATTTCTCATCATTTCTGTCATAAATGGGTGGTGCCATTTTTAAACTGTTTTCCCTAGTCTATTCACTGCCACAAGGGGGAGCATCCTTCCTACACCCACCTTGTCGGGCAGATTTCCTCAGGATCTTGTATGTTTCAATAAAGTTACTCCTATTTTTTCAGCACTGTGGCAGAGTGGTTAGCACAATGGCCTCACAGTGCCGGGGCCTACGTTCAATTCCCGCCTTTGGTGACTGTCTGTGTGGAGCTTGCATGTTTTCCCTGCGTCTGCATGGGTTTCCTCCAAGTCCAAAGATGTGTAGGTTAGGTGGATTGGCTGTTCTAAATTGACCCGTAGTGTCCCAAGATGCCTAGGTTAGGGGAATTAGCCATGGTAAAGGCATGGGGTTACAGGGAAAGGGCAGAGGGATGGGCTGGATTGGATGCTGTGTTGGAGAGTTGGTGCAGACTCGATGGGCCAAATGGCCTTGTTCTGCATTCTAAGTATTCTTTGGTTCTAAAACTCTAATGGACAAAGGCCCAACTTGTCTAACCTTTCCTCATAAAATAATCCTGTCAGCCCAGGATCACTTTCTCTGGACTGTTAACTCAACGATGTCCTCCCTAATATAAGGAGACCTAAACTGTACACAGTACCCCATCTGTCGTCTTGCAAATAAGGCTTTTAAAATTACAACAAAACTTGAAATGGGGTTACGATGTGCAGATTGGGTTCACATATATTACGCAGTACCAACAAAATATATCCACAGCAAGCCTTTAGAAGAAGCACTTAAGGCTTATCAGACATCTCAAAAGCTTTGCAGCAATTGTCACTGTTGTAATGTGCAAAATGTGGCAGTCAGTTTGCACACCACGCAATTCCACAAACAATGTATAAATGATCAGATAATCTATTTTTTAACATTGGTTGAGATGAATATTAACTAGAACATGGAGAATAACTCTCCCGCACACTTTTAACAATGCCATGGGATGTTCAGTGACTATCTTGGAGGACAGATGGTGCCTCACTTAACTTCTCATTTAAAAGATGATCCATCTGTACTTTCTCAGTACTGCACTAAATGTTTCCTTGGTTTTTGTGCACAAAGCTCTTGTGACTTAGAGCAATAGAGAGTCTAGGTTGGCTTGGATTGTTTGCTGTGAAGCAGAAAAGGCTGAGAGGGGGACATGATTTGAGGTGTAGAAGATTGAGGGGTACGTGCAGAGTGCATTTGAAGCAGCTATTCCCCTTAGTTGAGGTGTCAATCATTAGGGGCATAGATTAGGATAAAGGACAAGAGATTCAGAGGGGATTTGAGAAAAACTGAGGCTGATAGAAGTCTGGAATATACTGCCTGGGAAGTGGTGGAGGCCAGAAACCTTAAACCTTTAAAAATATATGGACAAGCTTTTGAAGTATCATAGCATTTTAAGGATATGGGACAAGTGCAGGAAAATGGAATTAGTGCGTCTTCAATTAATGTCTTCAAGATAATGTCAGTGCAGACTCAGTGGGCCGAAAAGCCTTTCTGCACTGTATAATCCTGACAAGTTGAGAGTGCTACCAGTTTTGCTAAGAAGCAGCTGACACCAGTTCGGATATTATAGAGGAGCAGATAAAATGGCATTTAGATAATGGAAATTGGTGAGATTTATCAACTTGCAAAAAATTAAGGTGATTTTATGCAGCTCACGGAGTAATTTACTCCGTGATTGATAACCCAAGAACCAAAGAATAAAATTGAATGAAGAAGCAATGTGTAGGAAGTATTTTTCGTAGCGCAAAAAGAATGTAATGAAATGCAAAATGAAATCTGATTATGTCGCAGTTATAGTTATGTTGCATATATCTGATTAAATGTGCAAGCAGGCTTTTTCCACTGAAGCTAGGGGAGAAAAATAGCTAGAGGACATGGGTTAAGGGTGAGGAGGGAAAAGTTTAAAGGGAATATTAGGGGGGCTTCACAGAGAGTGGTGGGAGTGTGGAATGAACTGCCAGATGAAGTGGTGAATGCGGGCTCACTAACACTTCAGAAAAACTTGGACAGCTACATGGATGAGAGGGGTGTGGAGAGATATGGTCCAAGTGCAGGTCAGTGGGATTAGGCAGAAAAATGGTTTGGCATTTCTATGCCTATTTCTATGCTATAATGTTCTCTAGTTCTCTAGGACTATGTCAATAACAAGTTGCTGCAACATTTTGCAGCAGTGTTACAGGTTTACCTGAAAATTGAAATTTTAGATTGACCTGCCTGCTGATATTGAATTACATCTCGGAAAAGAATCTAGAAGGGCAAGTCTATCTATAAGAGAACATTTACTCTGTTTTTCTGAACAAAAAATAGAGTTAAGGAATAAATAACTGATTAATGCTTGACCACAAAGCTAGCATAGGACATGTAAAAATTCAAATATATGCCAGCTGTACTAAACCTGTTGTGGTGGGGCCCTAAGGATGAGATGGTGGGACCATTTTGGAACTCTTGCTGTTTCCCTCTCCAATTTCTATTGCGACATTTATGTGGCACCGAAATGAATATTGGAGATTGTGATGGATGCAATAAAGCAAGATGCTAAACACATCTGGTGAAATAGAAACAACAAATGTGTGACCTAAAGTTGGAGTGTGACTTTATGATGTTGTGATGGAAGGAGTGATGGTGTGGCAACCCAGCAGATGTGCTTAAATCGTAAAATAAATTCCATAATTTAGGTCTGGTGTGAAGAAGAAAAATGACCATGAAAGACTTCTAGTATTAAATATTCAATTAGTCTACAGATGATCTTGAAATCATTATCTGTTTGGCTCCGTACATGAATCCAGCCCCACCCTATCTGGTTGACTCTCTATGCAGACGACATATTCAGTTGTAAAAGCAATGGCTGAAGAAGGTGGTACACCACTACATTCTTGGGGCAAGCCTTTCCCAAAGGAAGCTTGCTGACAAAGATCATTTGATAAAGGCAAAAGATGCTGGAAAGGCTTGAAAAATCTCAGCAAGTCTGACAGCATCTGTGAAGAGAGCCAACTTTTTGAGTCTGGATGACTTTCACTTTGGACTTCTGTGTTGCCAGGTGTGATTCTTGGATAGGCTTGGGGTGGTGGAGAGAGAGAGTAGGGTGGGGGGTGGTTTAAGGCTTAAGCAACTGGTTGAGGGTGATGTCCAAACTGGAGGGAGATTGAGGAGAATTCTGAAGGATGGATGTGGACGAGTGAAGAATAATGAGTGTTTGGCAGTGGTCTGTGATTTTAATGTGGAGGTTAGCGGAACACTGCTGAATCTCTCAGCTCCACATTCAGATGAGTGGTTTTTGTATGGCAACCTGCAGCTAGTTCGTTAAGTTTGAAGTTCCAGATTTTTATTGAACTCAGATGTAACGATCAGTTATGATGGGATTCAAACCCAGGTCACCAGAGCGTTGGCCTGGGTCTCTGGATTACTAGTCCACTGACAATACCATTGTCTCTCCCTAGAATTTAATACTGGTTCTTGTTTCTCTTCCCATTTTTTTTGATAACCTGGTTCTTTGTAGACTAACTATAATAGCTATATCGTTCTGCAATTCTCTTCCTGCTGATTTGTGCTGTAATTGATTTATTTCACTTCCATACTGGAAAAGAATAGCTCGAATGTCAAGGAAATGAAAGCCAATGTTTGCAGTTGCTTGTCCAGAATGATAGAAACCAAGGCTAGCAAGCCTGCACGTGAAGGGAAGTGGGCACGTTCATAGCTATCATTATATTAAGAAGCAAACCACACATCATTTATCTAGGGGACGTGTTCCAAACGTTTGACTTTGAGAACCTGTAGTTCCTGAAGCAGTTTTCTTTGTCTCATGTCTATTTTTTATCATTGACTATTAGAGATTGAATGCCATGGCTATCAACAGCTCCTATTACTGCATCATATGAGTACCAGGATGGCAGAGGGATCTTAGTTCTTTTCCTTCTTGACGTTCTTGCACTCTTGGCATTGATCTCTTCGTGCTGGTTTCATAGTCAATGATCTGTGCTTTTTCACAAAACAATGAATAAAATAGCAAAATACCGAACGTCTTATATGTAAAAGAAATTACTGTAAGCCAGAGGGCCTAATTATAACTTTAAGGGATTGGGCGATTATGATCCCAGAATTACCATGGTGGTATGTTGACGGACTTATACATGCACAATGCTAGCACTTAACTGAATTGAAGTGTGTGAGCCGTCACTCAGTTGTAGCGCTCTGGCCTCTGAGTCAAATGGTTTTGGATTCAAATTTCACTGGAGTGCGCAAGTTGAGGCTGACATGAGTTACTGATGAGTGCTGCATAGCCAAAATGCTGCTATTTGAATGAGATTTTAAATTGAGGCCCCATCTATCCCTTCAGGTGATCATAAAAGATCACTTGGCATTCTTGTTTAAAAAAAAGACAAGGGGAGTTCTACCTGGTGCCCTGGCCAATGTTTATCCCTCAAGCAAAATCATTAAAACAGATGATCTAGCTATTATCAAGTTGCTCTTTATGGGAACTTGCCTGAGCAAATTGGCTACTGTGTTTTCTACAACAGTGACTATACTTCAAAGGTAGTTTATTAGCTGAAAAGCACATTAAGGTATGCAGTGGTTATGAATGGAACCATAAAAATACAGTTAAGGAATGCCGCAATTATGTAAGGCTTTGGCTGGGCCACATCTGGATTATTGCATAAAGCTTTAGCCTCCTTTGATTTGAATTATTATTGTCACATGTATTAACATACGGTGAAAAGTATTATTTGCGCCCTATGCAGATAAAGCATACTGTTCATAGAGAAGAAAACAAGAGCGTGCAGAATGTACAATACAGCACGGGAAACATGCCCTTCGGCCCAACGATGTAGTGTTACAGTCAAAGCTAGGGTGTAGAGAAAGATCAATTTAATGCAAGGTATGTCAATTCAAGTGCCTGGCAGCAGCAGGGAAGAAGCTGTTCTTGCGTCAATTGGTACGTGACCTCAGACTTTTGTATCTTTTTCCTGACAAAAGATGGAGGAAAGAATGTACAGGATGCGTTGGGTCCTTAATTATGCTGGCTGCTTTGCTAAGACAGTGGGATGTGTAGACAGAGTCAGTGGATGGGAAAATGGTTTGCATAATGGATTGGGCTACATTCACGACCTTTTGTAGTATTTTTGTGGTTTTGGACAGAACAGAGCCATTCCAAGCTGTGATACAACTAGAAAGAATGCTTTCTGTGGTGCATCTGTAAAAGTTGGTGAAAGTCGTAGCTGGCATGCCAAATTTCCTTAGTCTTCTGAGAAAGTAGAGGTGTTGGTGAGCTTTCTTAATTATAGTGTCAGCATGGGGGGACCAGGACAGGTTGTTGGTGATCTGGACACCTAAAAACCTGAAGCTCTTGATTCTTTCTACTTCATCCCCATTGATTCAGACGGGGCACGTTTTTCTTTACACCTCCTGAAGTAGATGACAATCTCATTCATTTTGTTGACGTTGAAGGAGAGATTATCATTGCTGCATCAGTTCACCGGATTCTCTAATTCATTCCTATACTCTGTCTTGTCGTTGTATGAGATCCAACCCACTACGGTGGTATTGTCAGCAAACTTAAAAATTGAATTGGAAGGGAATTTGGCTGCACAGTATAAGGAGTATAGTAGGGGGCTGAGAACACAGCCTTGAGGGGCACTAGTTTTGAAGATAATCATGGAGGACATGTTGTTGCTTATCCTTACTGATTATGGTCTGAGAGTTAGGAAGTTCAGGATCCAGTCGAAGAGGGAAGTGCTAAGGAGTTTGGAATTGAGTTTCATGGTAATAGAAGGCTGAGCTGTAGTCAATAAATAGGAGTCTGGCGTAGGTGTTCTTGTTATCGAGGTGTTCTAGGTTTGTGTGCAGGGCCAGGGAAATGGTGACTGCTGTGGACCTGTTGAGGTGGTAGGCAAACTAGTGGATCCAGGTAGTCCAGGAGGTTGGAATTGAATTATATCATGACTAACTTTTTGAAGTACTTCGTAATGATGGATGTCAGAGCCACCAACCAATAGTCATTAAGGCACGCTGTTTGGTTTTTCTTGGGTACCAGGATAATGGTTATTGTCTTGAAGCAGATCGGGACCTCAGATTGTTATAAAGAGAGGATGGATGGATATCTTACAAGGATTCTTACCTAAGGATGTATATACTTAAGAGTAGATACAGCAGAAGTTTACAAAATTGATTCCTGAAATAAGAAGGGGAATCATACGAGATGAAGTTGAGTAAAATGGGTTTGTATTCTGTGCAGTTTAGAATAATGACATTCCTATTAGCTGATGGTACAAGGACTTAGGAGGTATAGATCTAGGTTTTGGGGCAAGAGATGTGAAATGGATCTGAGAAAATAGGATGCTAAATGCGGGAAGTAAATTTTCAGGGATAGAATAGGAAAATGGGTCTGATTGGATTGCACTACGGGGTTTGTGTACCCAAATGGCTGCCTTCTGTGCTGCGTAACTCCAACAGGTAAAGTTGTCACAGTCCCACATGACCATAGGCTGCTCCCCTCTTTGAGATAGAGAACTGACTGGTGATGATTTAACCTAAGGATCCTCACAACTCAGGCAAGGGCATGATTGAGAAGATGGGGCTTTCATGAATACCTCAGCTGGTATGAGGGTGGAACCTGAGCTGTTGGCATTGCTGTGCTTCATGAACTATGGTGTGGAGATGCTGGCATTGGATTGGGAGAAGCACAGTAAGAAGTCTCTCAACACCAGGCTAAAATCCAGCAGGTTTATTTGGTAGGTCAAGCTTTTGGAGCACTGCCTCTTCATCAGATGAGTGGGAGTTGTGTTCACAAACAGGGCATATAGACACAAACTCAATTTACAAAAATGTGAGTTTTTATAGGTAACCAAGTCTTCAAAGTACAGACAATGTGAGTAGGGAGAAGGTTAAGCACAGGTTAAAGAGATGTGTATTGTCTCCAGCCAGGACAGTAGTGAGATTTTGCAAGTCCAGGCACATTGTGGAGCTTACAGATAGATAGTATGACACGAACGCAAGCCATCATGAACCCAGCTATCAAGGCAACTGAGCTAATGGGCATTGATTAGCTCAGTTAACTGCCTAGAATGAAGGTTATTCATGCATGTCCGTTTTCTCGACCTTGCTCCTTGCTTGAGGTGCGGTGATCCTCGGGTTAAATCACCAACAGTCTGTTCTCCCTCTGAGGCGAGCAGCATCTGGGTCTAGGTACCTTTATGATTCTAATGAGTGGTGATCTCATTGAAACATCAAAACCTTGACAAGGTAGATGGTGGGAGAATACTACTTCTGGCTGCCGATGATTTGGAGTGCCTAAGACTAGAAGCCATAGTCTCACAACAATTGGTCAGCATTGATTTTTTTTTCATTTGGGCTTACAAATCTTTGGAATTCTGTACCCCAATCAGAAATCATCATATTGAATAGTGAAGCTGGTTCAAGAGACCGTATGGCCTACTACACTTCCAACGCTTGAGAGTTCCATGTACTGAAACCACGATTTGACTTGTGCAGTCACCAGAACACAATTGTTCTGCCAAATTTCAGAATACTGCTACCTAGATCATGTTATCACACTTGTCAGATCTGGGAAGAATAATACTTGTAAATTGTCTATCTGTATGTACTGCCAAAGGAATCCAGCCTCTTGTAATTTTCAGTCACAGTAGGTGTTTTAAACTGTGTTTATTTTGGAGAGGAGAGATTGAACGAATCTGTGAAAAAGGAATGGGGTGAGACCGTACCACAATATGCAACGTTATAAGTGGAATAGAAAAACACTAATTCTGAATGCTTGTAAATTAAGCCCATGACTTCACGTTGTAATATTCCTTCAAGATAATTTTTAATTTTCTTCAATGCAAAACAAAAGCATGTATTTTAATTTAATCTCTTAATCAGCCTTCTTTGATTGGACATTCAGAACTGCTCTCCAGAGCTCATTTCTATGGATTTTCCATTCCACATCAACACTGAGTTAAGCTGACGTTTTTTTTTAAAAATGAGTCATTCTGTTCTGTATTTCAGTGTGTCACCTGCGGGAAGGGGTTTAAGAAGCTCTGGTCACTTCACGAACACAATAAAATAGTACACGGTTATGCAGAAAAAAAGTTCTCATGTGAGATCTGCGAAAAGAAATTTTACACAATGGCCCACGTCAGAAAGCACATGGTCGGTAAGTGCATAAAATCATCCAAAGCGTTACAAGTTTCAGGAAACGCTGAATGGCGTTCCCAATATTCTGACAATGCAACTGTTAGGAGCTAAAAGAAATCAGCATTAGTAGAAAAATGGTTTTGGAGAAACTAAAAATGAATAAATCTCCAGGTTCTGATAACCTTCACCCCAGAGTACTTAAGGAAGTGATCCTGAAAATAGTAGAGCCATTGGTGGTTATTTTACAAAATTCTTTAGACTCTGGACTGGTTCCTACAGATTGGAGAGTAGTTAATGTAAGTCTGCTGTTTAAAAAGGAAAGTGGAGTGAAAACCGGGATCTATAGACCAGCTAGCCTAACGTCGATACAGGGAATTCATTACTACAGATTTTATAACTCAGCATTTAGAAGGCAGTAGTATAATCAAACACAGACAGCCTGGATTTACAAATAGAAATCATGCTTGACAGAATTCTTTGAGAATGTGATTAGTAGAGTTGAACTGAGGAGAACCATGGATGTGATGTATTTAGACTTTCAGAAGGCTTTCTACAAGGTCTCGCACAACATGTAAAGTTAATGCATGTGAGATTGTGGGTAATGTCTTGAGATGGATAGAAAGCTGATTGGGGGTAGGAAGCAAAGAATTTGCATAAATGCATCTTTTTTTGATTAGCAGTCAGTAACTAAAGAGTTCCACAAAAATCTATGCTAGAACCCTAACTGTTCACATTGTGTTAATGATTTGGAAGAGGGAACTGAATGCAGTATCTCTGAATTTGCAGATGATACAAAGTTGAGTGGGAGGGTGAACTGAGGAGGTTCAGTGTGCAGAGATGCTTCAGTGTGATTTGAACAGACTATGTGGTGTGTGTGGGCATGTGCATGGCAGATGCAGTATAATTTGCATGAATGTGAGGTTATCCACTTTGGTAGCTATAATAGGATTGCAGATTATTACATGAATGGGTGTCAGTTGAGAAGTGGTGGATACTGAGCAAGATCTTGTGCATCAATTGCTGAAAGTAAGCGCACAGGTACAGCAGGCTGTAAAGAAAGCAAATGGCCTTTGTAGTGACAGGATTTGAGTATAGGGATAGGGATGTTTTGCTGCAATTGTACAGAGCATTGTTGAGGCCACACCTGGAGCATTACGTTCAGTTTTGGTGTCCTTATCTGAGGAAGGATGTCTTTGCTATAGAGGGAGTACACCGAAGGTTTACCAGGCTGATACCTGGGATGACTGGTCTGTCGTGTGAGGAGAGACTAAGTTGGTTAGGATTATATTCACTCGAGTTTAGAAGGGTGAGAGAGGATCTCACAGAAACGTATAAAATTCTAACAGGTGTATTACATGGTAGATTCAGAAAAAATGTTTCCAGTTGTAGGGGGAAGGGAGGATCCCCTTGGGGAGATGAGAAGATTGAAAGAACTGATAGAATATGAAGGATTGGTACAGAATAGACAGAGAGAAACCATGTCCAATGATAGTAATGACATGAGGAAGCAACTTTTTATTTTCACACAGAGCGTTAGAAACATAGAAAATAGATGGAGAAATAGGCCATTACCCCTTTGACCCTGCTCTGCCATTCATTATCAAGGCTGATCATCAAATTCAATATCTGACTCTTTCCCTTCTCCCCCATATCCATTTAGACCCAGTTCTGAGATTTTCAATTATTTCTGTACATGTATTCCCAGGTCTCTCTGCTCCTACATCATTTTGTTTTGTATTGCCTCTCCTCATTCTTCCTACCAAAACTACTTTACGCACCCCTCCGTTAAATTTCACCTGCCACGTCTGCCCACTACCCCAGCCATCTACATACTCCTGAAATCTATAATTGCCCTCCTCACAATATTTCCAAGTTTTGTTACCTAAAACTTTTGAAATTGGGCATAGTACATCGAAGTCTGAATTGATAACAAAAGTTTTAAAAAGCTACCATCCTATTGCAGATCCCAGAAAGATTCAACAGGAACCACCTTCCAGCCTTAAAAAAACACTTTGCCACCATTGAGAGTTAGTCTAAGAATCTGTTGCCTAACAATGCTGCCTGGTTTAAGAAAGTGGCATTTCAGTATCTTCTCAAGGCCTGGTAGGGAAGGGCAGCAAATGTTGGCCTTTTCCATCAATACTCATGACATAAACAAATGAATGAAATAATGAAAGCACTTGTAGTGTCACCAAACTGAGCATGACCTCTTGAAGATTATATGCTACTCTGCTGTAACTGGGTAATGGAATGGATGAATGGGTTGATGTATCTGATCCCATTCTGTTAAATGTTACCATGGTTTGCCAGTTCCATTTCATCTGTGCTACTATCTCTTAGTTTGATGTACATAAAATTCACCAAAGCCACCTTTTAAAGTAAAATTTACCTGAAGAAAGATATAGGTGTACTGAATAACTCCTGCAATGTCTTGTCTTCTTGGGCAGTGGTTGATGAGGTCACGGTCACTGTCACTGAAGATAAGATTAGCCCCATTGGGCACTCTGCATAAGATGGTGGATGAGAGAGAAGGTTGGGGCACTTTCATTTGCTGTCTTTCAGGAAGTGCCAAGAGTAGCTGTGAACTTGTGCAAAAGGAGTCCAAATGTCTTTGGAGGTGCCAAGCTTGAACTTACCAATTATATAAATAATTGAGAAGGAAAGGTAGTTCAAACTAAACAGAAAAATCAAAAAGGCTTAAATATAGAATGAGTGAAGAGTTTGATGCAGAATCTAGCAGGATTGTCTGACACTGTTTGCTATGTGACGTCATTAGATTATCGGAGGTAGGTTATCATAGGTGCTGGAAGACTGAGCAATAAGTATATAGGTCTTCGATTCTGCTCAGTGGATTATACAGGGCATGTGCTTGAAATTCTCTTTCTGACGTGCTACAGTAAACTTTTCAGTCTGGACACTCAAATCAGCAATGCTCGAGGAAGTTACTAAAAAGAAGTGGCAAGGAAGTGGAGGGAATCGAAATGAAGCATTGCAGGATAAATGTTTGACTATATCAATTTATTACAATCATCAGCTTATCTTTTTCAGCTCACACAAAGGATATGCCATTTACCTGCGAGACTTGTGGGAAGTCATTTAAACGCAGTATGTCACTGAAAGTCCACTCCCTACAACATTCAGGAGAGAAACCTTTCAAATGTGAGGTAAGTGCGATTAGATATTTGTAACCTGTCCTGCCCTTCCCACCCTTCATTTTACAAGAAAAGCATCAAAATCATTATAGAGAAGGAAAAATATAACTTCTGTGTGCTTTTGTTCAGGGGAAAGAGCAAACCAGATGCAAAGATTTCTTGTTACATCTTGGTTTACTAGAAGGAGTGAAATAGGTGAAACAATCAAGATATGGTGTTGTCAGTGCTATAGTGAAGTGGTTAATGTACCATCACTGCAAAATAATACTGTTTGAAGGATTTTGTAGCAGGTGCGTTGGACAGGTTCATAGGGCAGGTTTGTAATCATCTTTATGATTATAATTGATTATAAATCACTTTAACATTATCATTTCAGATGATAAACTGATCTATTTTTGTTTCACAAGGGAGATTTTAACTTTGATTAAATGCAGGAAAGAATGCAAGGCTGTTATCAGACCATTATGTAGCAGGATACAGAAAGTCTGATAACTTTGAGTGAAGGGGATAGAGTGATGGGCTGAGTTGCAGGGCAGTTTTGGAATGAGGGGTGTCCCTTTTAGGGTAGAGGTGAGGAGGGATGTCATCTCTGAGGGACTGTTGATCTTTGGACTTCTGCGAGCTGGGTCATCAAGGCTGAGACTCATTCTTGAACCAGAGTGAGTCAAAGATTAGAGTGAACAGATAGGAAAGTGGAGTTAGGCTAAGATCAAGTTGGTCAAGATTTTATTGAATAGCCGAACGGGCATGAAGAGGCTGGGTGGTCTACTCCTGCTCCCATTTCTTATGTGCTTACATTGCAGAGATATCTATGATTGTAAAAAGTATAGGGAAATGACCTATGATTTTAAAATGCTGTTTGATAACTGCTATGCCTCTGATAAACATTTTAGCAATTGACTCATTGTTAAAGGTTCATGCATTTCCATTGTTAAATCTGTATTTTTAATGTATCTGTATCTGTGCACGTTAAATATATGTGCATGAATTTATTTCCCATCCTCAGGACCATAGCCATAGTCATTTGCACATGAAGGCTGCTGGGTCCCAAACCTCCAGTACTGCTGGCACATATCTACTGGCACCTACTATTAACCTACTTTCTCACTGTGGGAAACAGCCATTGCTCTGTACCTTTCCACGAACTGATCCTGTAATCAATTCTTCCCAAACTCCTTCCCAATTAATGAAAAACCCAATTCAATTTTACTAAAAGCAAATGCAAGATTAGATGTAAAGTTTCAGCTTGAGACTTCCAGCAAGTTTATTCAGTTTTCCTATTTTCTTGACCTATGAGAAATGTTAGAAGCAGCTTCCTAGAGCAGAGGTTGTTCTGGACCTCATGCTTTGGCTTTTTCCACTTCTGATCTTTACAATAGCTGGAACTAGGGTATAGCAGAGGATGGGGTGAGCAGAATGAAAACCAATGCAATGATGTCTCACTGGCAGAATGCTGATGGCAGTGTTGGACTCTGGTATCAAATTGAATGTAGTTCATTGGTGCGTGAGCTCATGCCCTGCAGCCTTGTTTGCTTTTGCAAAGTTGTTGACATGTATACAGGAAATCATTTAAGCTTTGGTGATTCACCTCCGGGCAATCATGGTGGCACAGTGGTTAGCACTGTTGCCTCACAGCACCAGGGACCCGCATTCAATTCCCAGCTTGGGTCACTGTCTGTGTGGAGTCTGCATGTTCTCCCCATGTCTCTGTGGGTTTGCTCCTGATGCTCCAGTTTTCTTCCACTGTACAAAGGACATGCTGGTTAGGTGCTTTAGCCATGCTAAATTTTCCCTCACTGTACCCAAACAGGTGCCAGTGTGGGGTGACTGGGGGATTTTCACAGTAACTTCATTACAGTCTTAATGTAAGCATACTTATGACACTAATAAATAAACTCAAACTTCCTTCCATGTCCCCTTTGATAGTACGACCTCTAAAGGGCAGGCAATAGCAAGAGAAACGGAGGATTCATTTGTTTTAGAATCATGTTTCCTATGTGGTGGAAATCATCATATTTCTAAAAATCATTGAACAAAAGCTGGGATTTGCATTGATATATTTGTGCTTACTTTGAGGAGCTACACTAACCCTGCCTTTTTACACTTGTATCTTTGATTATTAGAACTGCAATGAAAGGTTCCAGTACAAGTATCAGTTGCGCTCTCATATGAGCATCCACATCGGACACAAGCAGTTCATGTGTCAATGGTGCGGCAAGGATTTTAACATGAAGCAGTATTTCGATGAACATATGAAGACGCACACTGGTACGATTTTATTGCTTTGTTAATCAAACAGCTATTGTGTTCAATATTGAAAGCTAAAAAGGAGCTTTTTTAGGGAACATTAAAACTGACAAATCCCCAGGGCCTGACGGCATCTATCCTAGACTGCTCAGGGAGACGAGAGATGAAATTGCTGGGCCTCTGACGGAAATCTTTGTCTCTTCACTGGACACAAGTGAGGTCCCTGAGCATTGGAGGATAGCGAATGTGGTACCATTATTTAAGAAGGGTAGCAGGGATAGCCCAGGTAGTTATAGGCCAGTGAGCTTGACATTCATGGTAGGGAAGTTGTTGGAGAGCATTCTTAGGATATATGCGCATTTAGAATGGAACAATCTCATTAGTGATAGACAACATTTGTAAGTGGGAGGTCATGCCTTACAAATTTGGTGGAGTGTTTTGAAGAGGTGACAAAAACAGTTGACGCAGAAAGGCCTTGGATGCCATCTATATGGATTTCAGTAAGGCATTTGACAACATCCCTCAAGGCAGGTTGGTTAAGAAAGTTAAGGCTCATGGGATACGAGGAGAGGTGGCTACATGGATAGAGCTTGGCCACAGAGACAGAGGGTAGCAATCGAAGGGTCTTTTTCCGGCTGGAGGTCTGTGACCAATGGTATTCCGCAGGGCTCTGTACTGGGACCTCTGCTATTTGTGATGTATATAAATGATTTGGAAGAAGATGTAACTGGTGTTATCAGCAGGTTTGTGGCTGACACAAAGATAGGTGGATTTGCAGATAGCAATGAACCTTGTCAGACGATACAGCGGGATATAGGCTGGAAAATTGGGTGGAGAAATGGCAGTTGGAATTTAATCCAGGTAAATGCGAGGTAATGCATTTTAGAAGAACTAATGTAGGGGGGAGCTATGCAATAAATGGCAGGGCCATCGAGAGTATAGAAACACAGAGGGACCTAGGTGCACAAGTCCACAAATCCCTGAAGGTGGCAGCACAGTTGGAGAAGGTGGTGAAGAAGGCATATGGTATGCTTGCCTTTATAGGAAGGGGTATGGAGTATAAAGGGTATAAGTGTTTTAGGCGTGACAGAGTTGGTGTGAGGAGAGGCGGGGGAGTGGCTTTATTAGTTAAGGACAACATCATAGCAGTGCAGAGGGAGGGAGGTATGGATGATTTAGGAATTGAGTCTCTATGGGTGGAGTTGAGGAATAGGAAGGGAGTGGTTACTCTGTTGGGTGTTTACTACAGACCGCCCAACAGCCCGCGAGCCGTGGAAGAAGGGATATGCAGGGACATTTTAGATAAGTGTAGGAAAAATAGGGTAGTAGTAGTGGGAGATTTCAATTTTCCTGGAGTAGATTGGAGAGGGCCCAGAGCTGTAGGAGTGAACGGGGAGGAATTTGTACAGTGTGTTTTGGAAGGGTCCTTGGAGCAGTATGTGGATGGCCCGACTAGAGAGGGGGCTATACTGGATTTGGTTCTGGGGAATGAGCCAGGCAGGTGGTTGACGTCGAGGTAGGAGAGCAGGTGTCAAATAGTGATCACAACTCTGTCTGCTTTAGGATATTAATGGAAAAGGACGAGACCGGCCCAAAAAGGAAGGTATTTAACTGGGGGAGGGCTAGATACAGCCAGGTTAGGCAAGATCTTAAAGATACCGACTGGGATAAGCTTTTTGAGGGCAGGTTGACGAGGTACATGTGGGAGTCTTTCAAGGGAAAACTAAACTCTCTGCAGGAAAGATACGTGCTGGCAAGGAGGAAGGATGGGAAAGGTAGGATTAGAGAACCGTGGCTTACCAGGGAGATTGAGGACTTGATCAGGAAGAAGTGAGAGGCTTACATTAGATCTAGGCAACTGGGGACTGAGACAGCGCTGGAAGCTTATAAAGAGTGTAGACGGGATCTTAAAAGGGGGGTTAGAAAGGCAAAAAGGGGCCACGAGGTGGCTCTGGCAGGTAGGATTAAGGAAAATTCAAAGGCATTTTACACCTATGTAAGGAGCAAAAGGATGGTTAGAGGCAAGATTGGACCTCTCAAGGACAGAGGAGGGGATCTATGCTTAGAGCCTGAGGGAATGGGGGAGATAATGAATACTTTGCGTCGGTATTCACGCAGGAGACTGGACAGATGTCTGTGCCTGATGTTGACAAAGTTGAGGATCGGTTGAGGGAAATAAGGATTACGAGGCAAGAGGTGTTGGGGCTGTTAGGCAGCTTAAAGACATATAAAGCTCCGGGGCCTGATGGCATTTACCCCAGGCTGCTAAGGGAGTTGAGGGAAGACATGGCTGGGCCTCTGACGCAAATCTTTGTCTCTTCCTTGGACACAGGTGAGGTCCCAGAGGACTGGAGGATAGCAAACGTAGTACCGTTGTTTAAAAGAGGTCAGAGGGATCACCCAGGGAACTATAGGCCGGTGAGCTTGACTTCAGTTATAGGTAAGCTAATGGAGAGGATCCTTAGGGACAGGATTTATGAGCATCTGGAGCGCTGCGATCTGATCAGGGATACGCAGCATGGCTTCGTCAAGGGGAGGTCTTGTCTTACAAATCTAGTGGAATTTTTTGAAGAAGTGACAAAAACAGTTGATGAAGGACAGGCTGTTGATGTCGTCTACATGGATTTCAGTAAGGCGTTGGACAAGGTTCCTCATGGTAGACTGATAGAGAAGGTGAAGGCGCATGGGATACAGGGTCGGGTTTGTAGATGGGTCGAGAACTGGCTCAGGAGGAGGAGACAGAGGGTAGTAGTGGAAGGCTCTTTTTCCGGCTGGAAGTCTGTCACTAGTGGAGTGCCACGAGGCTCAGTACTAGATCCTCTTCTATTTGTGGTCTACATAAACGACTTGGAAGTAGGGGTAGGTGGCGAGATCAGCAAATTTGCTGATGACACCAAGATGCTTGGATTGGCGGGTACAGAAGAGCAGTGTCAGGCAATACAACAGGACATATACAGGTTGGTAGACTGGGCAGATAGATGGCAAATGGAATTTAATCCGGATAAATGCGAGGTGATGCATTTTGGCCGGAAAAATGTAGAAGAGAGTTATAGGATAAACGGTAAAACTATACGGAGCATAGAGACGCAGAGAGACTTGGGGGTGCAGGTTCACAAGTCTCTGAAGGTGTCCTCACAGGTGGAGAAGGTGATAAAGAAGGCGTATAGTATGTTAGCTTTCATAGAAAAGGGTATAGAATACAAGCGTAGGAGTTTGATGTTGCAGTTGTATAGAACGTTGGTTAGGCCTCACTTGGAATACTGCGTCCAGTTCTGGTCGCCGTACTATCGGAAGGATGTGGAGTCCGTGGAGAGAGTGCAGAGGAGGTTTACCAGGATGCTGCCTGGTATGGAAGGACTGTCTTATGAGGAACGATTAGATAGACTGGGGTTGTTTTCCCTTGAAAGACGTCGGCTTAGAGGGGATCTCATAGAGGTGTATAAGATTATAAGGGGTATAGATAGAGTAAATGGAGGTAAACGTTTTCCACCTTTAGAAATGGATAGGACGAGAGGTCATGGCCATAGGGTGAGGGGGGCTATGTATAGGACGAATATTAGAGGGCAGTTTTTCACACAAAGGGTAGTGGGGGTGTGGAATGCACTGCCGAGTAAGGTGGTGGGAGCAGGCACGCTGGGGCTGCTTAAGGGTCTCTTGGACAGCCACATGAGCGGTATGCAGATAGAGGGATATATTAGGACTGTTTAACTACGGCTTTTTTCCACAGGTAATTCGGTCCATACTTGACCAACATTGAGCATGCATTCGGCAGGTGGTGCGAGTACAGCTCTTGGATGTTGATTCATGGGTTGCCTGGTACCTCATGTCGTAAATGAGTGCTTTATGTGGACCATCTGAAGGGCACCATGACAGCTGAGAGACTATCGATGTGGCTGTGCAGACACTTGGAATTGGGCCGGTGTCTGCGGGAGTTTGCGCGTTCTCCCCGTGGTTGCGTGGGTTTTCTCCGGGCGCTCTGGTTTCCTCCCACAACCCAAAAATTTGCTCTTAGGCTGATTGGGAAATAAATTGTTCCTATAGTGAGAGTCTTCCATATTAGGAATAACCTAAATCTATAATAGGAAAATGGAATTGCTACTATATAGTTATGACGGTGGCGCGGGCTCGTTGGGCCGAAGGGCCTGTTTCCCATGCTGTGTTGCTCTTAAAAAAAAAAATAAAAATAAAAACTGGAGTCTGATGTTGCAGCTGTATAGAATGCTGGTTAAGTCACATTTGGAGTACTGCGAACAGTTCTGTTCACCACACTACCAGAAGGACGTGCAGGCTTTAGAGAGAATGCAGAGAATATTTACCAGGAAGTTGACTAGTACAGATGGTCTTAGCTATGAGGAGAAATTGGGTAGACTGGGGTCATTCTCTCTGGAAAGATGGAGAATGAGGGGAGACCTAATAGAGCTGTACAAAATTATGAAGAATGTAGATAGGGTGAATAGTGGGAAGCTTTTTCCAAAGTCGGAAGTAACGATCACGAAGGGTCACAGGCTCAAGGTGAGAGGGGCGAGGTATAACTCCAGAGGGATGTTTTTTATACAGATGGTGGTGGGGGCCTGGAATGCACTGCCTAGTAGGGTGGTGGAAGCAGACACGCTGGCATCATTTAAGTAGTACCTGGATAGTCACATGAGCAGCCTGGGAATGGAGGGATACAAACAAATGGTCTAGTTGGACCAATGTGCATCACAGGCTTGGAGGGCTGAAGGTCCTGTTTCCTGTGCTGTACTGTTCTTTGTTCTTTCTGACAAAGACAGTTGAGGTGTCTGTGCATCAGATTTTTTGGAGAGTGTGGAAGAAAGAAAAGTGATCATTTAAATTTTTTCTCCACTTGGATCATGTTGAACATCTCTGTAGTCTTCACAGATAGACAGTCTATAGCTCTGGTATCATTTCCTCATGAAAGAGGAATCCTAGCACTGTGCATAGTAACTAGAGCTATTGTTTCCAATAGCATGGAGCTGAAAAGATCATAGTATACTAGAAATAAAAGCTCAAAATATTTTGCAGAGAGAAACTAAGTTAATGTTTCCAGTCAAGGATTTTTCATTAAAACTGAGAATGGTAACATAGAGGTAATGTCAATGGACCAGGGGATTCAGAGGCCTGGAAGAGACGAGTTCAAATTTTACCACAGTATTTGGGGAAATTTAAATTCAATTAACCAAGAAATCTGGGAAAAGAAACTAGTCTCAGTAATGGCTATGAAGCTGCCAGATTGTCATAAAAACCCATCTAGGTCATTAATGTCCTTTAGGAAAGGAAATCAGCTGTTCTTACATTGGAATTAGAAGTGGGAGTAGGCAATTCAGCTCTTCAAGCCACTCTGCCATTTAACATGATCACAGCTGATCTTATCCTGGTCTCAACTCTGCTTTTCTGCCTGCTCCCCACTCTGGGACAGTGAGTTCCATAGATTCACAACTCTGAGAGAAGTACTTTCTCATCTCAGTTTTGAACCCACCACCTTTCACGCTAAATTTGACCACTTATTCTAGACTGTCCCACACGATGGAACATCTGTTCAATGTCCACCTTATTAGTTCCCCTTGAGCATTTTATATACCTCAATCAGAGCTTCTCTAATTCTTTTGAAGTCCAGCGAGTATGACTAAACTATTCAATTACTTCTCGCATGACAGCCCTTTTATCCCTGGAACCAATCTAGTAAACCTCCTCTAAACTGCCTCCAGTGCCACCACATCCTTCCTCAAGTAAGGAGCCCAAAACTGGATACTCTATTTCAGGTGTGTCTCATCAGTGCCTTGTATATTGTGACAATACAACTTTTAAAATCCAGTGCTGTTGCAATAAATGCCATGATTCTATTCACTTTTCTTATTGTATGCTGCACCTGCATGCCTAGTCTGGCCTACATGTGAGTCCAGGCTCTCAACAATATGATAGATTCTTAACTTTAATTTTATTTGATAGGTAGTAATTGCCAAGCTACCCAAAGGGAAACTTGGGACAAGATATCGTACAATTTCATAATGAGAAGGTATCCTCTCTGACCTCGGGAGCAAAGATTTCAAACCATTTCTGGAGATTTTAATTTTAAATATAATTATTTATTAAAAAAGAAAACTTAAGTATGCAAAATTTATACAGTTAACAGTAATTCTATAAACATTTCCCAAAAGATTTCTGTTTAGTTAAACTCCAAACTAAACATCTCTTTCAGGCAACAATCCTCATAGATTTTAATCTTTAAAAATTCCTGTAAAATTACCACAAATATCCACTGTTGCTATGAGGAAAGTATTTTTGACTTTTCCTCTTTATTCTGAACAGCCAAAGCTTGTATCAAAACTTTGAGGACACAATGTCCTCTTCTTTGAGGGAACTGAAAACTGCCACATGAACAAACTGGGAATGGAGGGATGCAAGCAAATGGTCTGGCTGGACCAATGAGCAGTACAGGCTTGGAGGGGCAAAGGGCCTGTTTCCTATGCTGTGTTGTTCTTTGTATTGTTCTTAGTTTTCTTCACAAGTCCATTTCAGCACATACCTTTCAGGGTCTCATGGTCACACCTATCTATATAGCCTTCAGTCTCTCTTTTGAAAATGTTTTTCTCCTTTTATCTCTAAATCTGTCATTTTTACTTCCTTTGGTAAGTTTCTTTTCCCAGAACGTACAAATCATTCATGTTATTTTCAGGCTATTACTTCTGAAAAATGTGCAGTTATTTATGATCATGTTTATACTTTTCTCCTAAAATACAAAAATTAAACCTCAACTCCCTTATCTTTCTAAAGTAAATTTTCATTCATGCTGCTCACTGGTAATCCCATTCTATTCCTGCTCACCTCCACTTCAAAACACTTGCATTCACACCAAACAGCTTTATGATTATTTTATTCCTGCAGTCTAACTGTTATCAGTTTAATTACATGAGTCACACCCACACAGACAGGCCTGTTTCACAGTATACCACAGTAATATGGTAGTGGGCAAAAGCAAACATAGGTGCGGTGGTGAAGGGCAGGTAGGTGGCGGCACTGACTGTGGGTGGGGGAAAGAATCCTATGTTCAGGGGGATGTTGAGGGAGGGGAGGGGTGGTTTATGTGGATAGGTGGGGTGAATGCAGACTCCAATCAGGGGTGGGGATGAATGCCATCTCTGACGGGGAGGGCAGGGGAGTGGGGAGGGAGGCCCTGTGTCAGGGTGGGGGACGGGGGGGGGGGGGGGGGGGGGGGGGCCGGTGTCATTGTTTCTTCTGGTCTTTGTTCGCCCTTTAAACATGGCGCCCCAATCTCAGTGCAGCCGGGTTTTGCTGATGTGTTCAGGCTACCTTCCCTCAGTCCCTGATGGCACGAAACACATCCAGCTTTTTCTTTTGTGACAGTATGATAAGATCTGGAGAGGAGCACGCTGGAACCAACACACTGCCGTTTTTGGTAAGATTTTGCCAATCAACTGGTGCGTCAACCAGACTGACACTCCGAGTGCTGGACTGTCAGAGGTGCTGTCTTTCAAATGAGTCATTGCTGTGGCTACATTTACCTGAGGCTGCCTTCTCAGATAGATGTAAATTATAGGGAGATAGTGGCATTGTTGCTGGAATAGTCATCCAGAAACCCAGGGTGATGCTCTGGAAGATGGTGGAATCTCAATTCAATTAAAAAAAAACTGGAATTAAAAGTCTAGTGATGACCAAGGAATCATTCTCAATTATCGCAAAAATCTGTGTGGTTCACTGATGTCGTTTTTTAGGAAATGTTATCTGTCATCCTGGTCTGGCCTACGTGTGACTCCAGACCACAACAGTGTGGTTGACACTTAAATGATTTTTGAAAAGGGCTGGGCAAGCCACTCAGTTCAAAGGCAATTAGGGATGGACAACAAATGCTGGCCTTGCCAGCAACACCCACATCTCATAAAAACTGTCCTGAGATTGAGAGAAATAAAAGGCCTTTCTTTTCTATAAGCTGCTGCTATTTAGCTGCTCCTGTGAGTTTGACATCGTCTGCAAAATGCAATCATCAATTTATTGTCGCTTTTCATCCTCCTTCCTCACACCTGGAGCTTCTGTTCTTGTGAGGCACAAGTTTCAATTCTCTTGTGTTTGAGAACTGACCAGGTTTGTTGATAGCTAACTGGTCAAGTAAGTGAGTCATTGGTGATTATCTCATATTCAAATCTTTCGTGTAAATTCAACACCATGATTGAAATTGGCTGTAACTTTGTGTTTCTAAAATGAATGAGGAAACCCGCTCACTGGCTGTTTGACCTTGGTAAGAATACCTGTCCTCAGCTCTAATGTATGCTTTAGGACCTTTTAGATGGTAACTCAATATACTGATGATATAACCCATACTGAGTACATAAAACCTATGCCTGGGGAATTTGTTGTTTGCCTTTTGCTAATGCTTTTAACAGGTGTGCGTCTGTACTAGGAGTTCTGTAAAGTGATACAGTGGTTTTTCTTTCCCCATGTAGAATAGTTCACATACTTCCCTCATGATGTAGGAATGTAATGGCATGAAAAGAAAAAAAAAAATCTCAGTCTCTCATCATCATTCCTTTTTATTGAATAGAGTTCCATGGGTGCTGGATGTTCTGTACCTCACCAGAGTAGCTACTTGTTAAGCAACAGGCTAAATGATGACATTTGTCTATTCAGCCTTGCAAGCCATCATAGATGAATGCTTCCCTTCCCAAATTTGTACTTTCCTTTAGTAAAGGAGAGTAAATGCCAACACCTCCTGTGAATCCCCATACTTTCTGTCCCATCCTCCTATTCAAGGACGGTGGATGATTGTGATTCCATAGCTATTGTCTATCTGGATAGTGCGTGACTGATGCATTGTATTAAGTCCAACTGCTTAACACTTCCGAGTTAGCATCTAGACCCAAGTGAATAGGAGTGCTTTATTGTGCTTCTACTCCAACTGCACCCTGATAAAATTGAATATTGAATACAAATCTGAATAAGAACAGGTGCTGCTGCAGATGCATGGCTGATATAAAGAGTGGGTTAATGTTCTAAGTGGAGAGCCTGATCAGAACTCTGCAAAATGCTGATGCCCATATTTTAAACATGTTTTGCTGGCAAACTTATCTGGTGCACTAAGAAGTGTCACAACACCAGATTAAAATCCAACAGGTTTATTTAGTAGCACAAACTTTCAAAACACTGCTCCTTCATCAGGTGAAGGAGCAGTGCTCCAAAAGCTGGTGCTACCAAATAAACCTGTTGGACTTTAACCTGGTGTTATAAAGCTTCTGACTGTGCCCACCACAGTCCAATGCCAGCATCTCCACATCTTGTCTCTGGTGGGTAGGATGTTTATTGCCAGTAGCGCTGTGTACAAATCAAAATCTTATTATGCAAAAAATCAGCCAAAGATTAGAGTATTATAATTTTCCTCACTGTCCATTGCTTCAGATTGAGTGTCATGCTTTCAAACACTTGATTCATGCCATAAAGCTTCTACTGAGCAAGTACCTGATTCTGCAAGATAGGGAAGTTCCTAGGTTGGGAAAATCTCTCTGCCTTTGCTCACATAATTGATTATGGAGGTACCTAGGTAGAGGTTTTCTGCTGTCCCTGACAGAGATGAGTGGAAGTTTGAATAATTCATACAAAGCCCCATAAAGAAATAGCAAACAAAATACTGTTATTTATTCATTGCCTTTTACGTTCTATGGGCCTTTTCTGATCAGTGCAATACTTTGTGAAATTTATTCACTTTTGTAAGGGAAACATGGCAGCCAGCAATCCCCAGAAACAGCAGTGCGATGAAGGCCAGATGACCAGTTTTATTGTTTGGTTGATGACTTCCGTATTTTTGGCCGTTTGTATCTTATCTTGGCATTATGTTGTTTCTGATTTTTCTATCAATGTCGCAACCACTATGCGAAACAAATAAGCCTGTCCTCCCATCTGCTGTCTTGTTTGCTGCAATATCAGATTAACTCTCCACAACATCCTCTGTAACCTTTCGTTTAACTTCACCATTGTGACACTCCACTCCCAGTTCATTGCCTGTCCTCTTAATTGAATGCACAGCACTATTTCGAAGAAGAGCAGGAAAGCTCTTCCCACTGCTCTGGCTAATACTTGTCTATCAGCCAACATCATTTTGTTTAAAAATTCAGTATTACTTTGTTTATGGGATCTTACTGTGCACATTTCAGCTGTCATATTTCCTGAATTACAATAATGACTTCATAATTAATTCATTTACTGTGAAGAGTTTTTAAGAATTAAATGATGGAACATAGCAGTTGCTGCCAAGGCAAGAATTTAGTGCCTCCACTTAATTGTCCTTGGGAATGTGGCAGTGAGCTAATGCCTTAAAGTGCCTGTGTCGAGTTCTGTTACTATTGGGAAATGGAGCCTGTTGAAACAATTTATATTTGTATTATGGGTATTAGAAATAAGGTGTCAACATAATTTGTGTTTTTGTACATATGCCAAGAAAGGTTTAAATCTTTAATTAGTTTAATGTTGAACAAAGATGCTTGTGTGTCTGTAATTTTATTTCACTTTTAAACATGCCTGCATTGTATTTGAGCTTTTATGGCATAAAAGCAATTATAGGCCTTAAAAACAAAAGCTATTGCTTAGCTGTCAGAGACTCACCCCAGGACGGCAAGGACTTTTGAGCTAGTTATAAGCTGATGCCAGAGGAAGCTGGACAAGGCAATGGAAATGTAGGGAGCAGACTTCTCAAAAAAAACAAATGGAAGTCTCAAAAACCAGGGTGTTGGCACAAATATACATATTGTGGAGATGCCAGTATTGGACTGGAGTAAACACAGTAAGAAGTCTCACAACACCAGTTCAAGTCCATTAGGTTTATTTGGTGGCAAAATCCACAAGCTTTTGGAGCGCTGCCCCTTTATCAGCTAAGTGGGAGTTCTACTTACAAACAGGGCATATAAAGACACAAACTCTACAAAATAATGATTAGAATATGAATCTTTATAGGTAATCACTTCTTAAAGGTATAGACAATGTGAGTGGAGGGAGTGTTAAGCACAGGTTGAAGAGACAGACTGTTAGTGAGATTTTGCAAGCTCAGGTAAGTCGTTATGGGGGTTACAGATAGTGTGACATGAACCCAAGATTCTGGTTAAGGCCGTCCTCATGTGTGGAACTTGACTATCTGTCTCTGCTCAGCAACTCTGTACTGTTGTTTGTCATGAGTCCGCCTTGGAGAACGCTTACCCAAAGATCAGAGACCAATTGCCCGTGACTGCTCATGACTGCAATGCGTGTGTACCTTTAGGACTTGATTATCTGTAAAGACTCGCATTCCAGTCATCATTTTGTAAATTGAGTTTGTGTCTTTATACGCCCTTTTTGTGAATAGAACTCCCACTTAGCTGAGAAAGGGACATCGCATCGAAAGCTAATGGATTTTGCTACCAAATAAACCTGTTGGACTTTAACCTGGTGTTGTGAGACTTCTTACAACTATATATCTGTTATTTTAAAGAAATAAAGAGCAAGAAGTGGAACAAAGTCCTGTTCTGGAGAATTCAAGTCAAAAGCAGTATAATGGCTCTGAGTTAAAGAGACGGCTGTGAGAAACAGGTTTAAAGTCAGCTAAGTAAAAAGCCCCCACATATCTGAAGTGTTCAAAAGTTTGGTAACACTTGAATGCAGTAGTGTATTTTGACGTGGCTGTGTACCTGAGTTTGTGTGGAAGCTTGAATGCATGTGGAAATTCAGGGCAGAGGAGTGCTGAAAGGAAAGGTTGAACTCCTGGCTCTGAATTCTTAGCAAAGGCATCTGAGAGTGAGCCTTGTGTGGGAGAAGATTTTGAAGTGTATTTTTTTTGAGAGTGGTGATCAGAAACCCTCGTGTGAATGTCAGGAGTCCTAGTTGGCTCTCAGTAATTTTTGTTAAAAGTTAATTGGCAGTTCTGCAACTCTATTCATCCATGTCTCTGAACAGAAATTACAAGTTAAGATCTGTTGAGCCAGGATTCCACTGTGGGGTCTTGACTGTCCACAGTAATAACATCAGAAGTTGTTTCAGGATTTTGACCCAGCAACAATGTGGGAATGGTGATATAGTTCCAAATCAGGATGGTTTGTGGCTTGGAGGTGAGCTGGCAAGTGGTAGTGGCCTCATGCATTTGCGTGGTGTTCTTGTCCTTGATGGTGAAGATTGAGTTTGAAAGATGCTGTGGAAGGAGCTTTGATGACTTGCTGCAGTGCACCTTATGGATGGTACACACAGTCACCAATACACAGTGGCAGAGGGAGCAAATGTTTGAGGTTTGATTGTTAGAATGTGACCAGTGATAATTGGATTTGTTGTAGTGTGACCAATGGTAACAAGCTGTAAGGATCAGCTGACCCAGTAAACTATGTAACCAATGACAAAAGATGTGGTGGTCAGCTGACTCAGTATAAATAAGAAGGGGTTGCAGGAGTATGGAATGGCCCAGGGTGAAGCCTCAAGTGTTGGGAGTAATTAAGTTTTTTTTATTAAAACTTTTTTTTTAATTTATAAATTGGAGTAAGTCTTTTTTTTATATTGCCTACAACTGTAGAAATCCTTCTGGTGAATCAACATTGATTACTGGAATAATGCTTTTGTGCAGCAATCTGACATTCCAAATCTAGTACTGATGAAGCAGATAAAGTGGCTGTGATGGGATCTTACATCAATGAATTGTTACTACCACTTTAAATAGATGGAGGCAAGTCAATAATGTTCAGCTACCTGAGCTGTCTGCTGAGAGAAATAGAAAAAAGAAGACCAACTGTGGTGACTCTCCATTGGGCAGAGGAAGGTTGGAGAGTGCATGATGATGGGTCCTATTAGAGCTGTTCAAAATCTTGAAGGACTTTGATCAAATAAATAAGGAGAAACTGTTTCCAGTGACAGGGCAATAACCAATGTGCATATTTCAGAATTTGGTCAAAGAATCAGAAGGGAAATGAGAATATTGTCTGTTACATAGCAAGTTCCTGGAATGCACTGCATGAAAGGTGGGTGGAAATAGATTCAGTAATAGTTTTCAAAGGGAATTGGATATATACTTGTAAAGAAAAAAATATATAGGGATATAGAGAAAGCACTGGGAAGTGGGACAAAATCAGTAACTTGCAAAAATACTGCATAGGCATAATGAGCCAAATGATTTCATTCTGTGTTGTGTCATTGTGTAATTTATAATTAATTGTGCAATATTGGATCATGACAAGAAGTGATTTATCACTTTTAAGTGCTGTTTAGTCAGAAATCTACTCACCAATTCACCATGCTGAACTCTTCAATGCTGAGTACCAGTAAATCCAGGGATCTGCTGCTTCTGGTCTGTCTTCGTGATTTCTTCAGATCCAGCTTTGTTTAACTGCATTAGGTAGTTCATTTTTCATTGCTAATCCCTAGGACGTGGGCATCATTAGCAAGGCCAGCATTTATTGTCCATTGCAAGTGCCTTGATAAACTAGTGGTAAACCACCTTTGAACCTCTAGTTCATACAACAGGTTCATACAACCTCTAGCATAAGAGGTTCATACAACCTCTAGCATACAACTTTAGAGAGCAGTTATATGTCTGCCTATTTAGTGAAGGAAACTTGTCCTTCTTACCTGATCTGGTTTATACACGAATCTGATTGCACACCAAAGGACATTAGTGAACTAGTTAAATGTTTCTAACAATTTGCCAACTTCCTGGCCACTTCTACTGATAGTTACTTTTTTTCCAGCATTTTTTTTTTAACTGAGATGAGAGGTCTTTATTCATGTTCACAGAAACACAGGAAAACATGTACAGGATTAGGGGGAATAATAGGAGAGTGGGACTAATGGATAACCTTTCATAAGCTGCCTCTGCTATGATAGTTGAAGTGGCTTCCTCCTGCATAGCATCATTCTGTCATCCTATGTTCTCTGAATTATTATTATTCCAATCATGTAAAGATGCTGGCATTGGACTGGGGTAAACACAGTAAGATGTCTCACAATACCAGTTTAGAGTCCAATTAGTTTATTTGATAGTCATCACACAAGCTTTCAGAAGGTTCTGACCTTCCAGACACCTGATAAAGGAACACCATTTCTGAAAGCTTGTGTGATCACTATCAAATAAACTGGTTGGACTCTAACCTGGTGTTGTGAGATTTCTTACTGTTAGTATTGTAGTTCTGTTATTGAAATAATATAATTCTCTGGAAGTAGTAAATCAGAGTTGCATGTTGGATTTTATTTTTAATCATTAATTGTTGAGTTTAAACTCCAAAATTGAATCTTTACTCTGTTTTCAGGGGAGAAACCATATATCTGTGAAATCTGTGGCAAGAGCTTCACCAGTCGGCCAAACATGAAGCGACATCGTCGGACGCACACGGGCGAGAAGCCATATCCATGCGATGTCTGCGGGCAGCGCTTCCGCTTCTCCAACATGCTGAAAGCACACAAGGAGAAGTGTTTCCGGGTCACCAACCCCATCACCGCAGACAGCAACCCCCTGAGCCTCACCTCCGCCACACCACCTAACTCCAACAACCCCCTCATCTCCCATCCCCAATCGCATCCTCACTCCCTCCCTCTGCCTCTCCTCCACTCCCTCCCTCCAACTCTCCCCCCTCCCCCACACCTCCCTCCACCACCTCCCCTCTTTCCAGCTGGACGGATAAATGCCAACAACAATTGAGTGGCTTTGTGGGGGGTTTTCACTCCAAACAAGAGACAAAAATGACTGTAGCAAACAGTCAGAAGCGCACACCGGGTGTGATGCTGAATATATTCTGTTACCTGGAAGGAATATAACCAAAGGGGGCATACTTAACGGAGGGGGACTAAGAATCAAACAACCTTGAAAAAAATCATGATTGATTTATGTAACAAAAAACTATTTTGATGTATTATTTACAGTAAGGATGTAGACAAAGGATTTTTTTAATGTCATATAGGACTAAAGGCTATTACCAAGTAGTCTGAACTAAAGGTATCCATAGACTTAAAATGCTCTCACTAAAAAAGACTTGTGTGCTAGCATTATTGATCGCAAATGTCCCTGCAGCATATAATGCAAGAAGGATGTGTACAGATTTAAAATAAGAGCGCAACTAGAGAGCAAATGTGTTCATGATATACTCAACAAACAAGGTAATGTGGGATTCTTCCCCTTCCCATGCCCCCTTCCCCTCCCTATCCTCATCTTTTTGAGTCTCCAAACTGTAACCTGCTATTTTTTTAACAAGTGTTTAGTTAAGTAAAGCAAGCTGTGCTTGTGTGTAGCAAGTTTAACCATTTACTGCAGCGCGCCTAATAGACTTGACGTTTTAACAGCCATTGTCGTGTCCGATGAGTGAACCGGACCAGTGTTTGTTTTACCATGGACTGCATGGCTTACCGCAGAAGCAATTGAAGTGAGAGGATGAGAATCGATGGAACCGAGGGGCTCCAGCTTGTGGCTAATTACAGAAACCAAAGAGGGGAGACTGATGAGATCAGTCACAGTAAGTAGGACTTCTCTGTCAGACAGTTAGGAGTTGGGGGGTAGGGATCTGGGTGGATTGTAAAAGAACTGCTTCTCTCCACCACCTACCTCAGTTCTCCTTTACTGTCTGTTTTGCCTCCAAAATTTGTGGATGTCTTTGGGGAACCTTTTTGTTTCTTTGGAGGACCAAGTTAGCACTTGATGATCAGGAACACTGTGGCTTTTTAATAGGAAAGCAGAGTTAATAAACAAGAAGCAAACTTTTTCTTTTGACATTTGAAGAACGGACTGTTCCAATCGTTCTCTCAGAACTAACCAGGAGATTTTGAACCTTAATAGTTGTAATGAAACTGGTTAGCATTGTTCTGGAGGAAATGGAGTAATTCTGCACTACGCCAAACATGAGTGAGCGTGTTGGACAGGTCTGACAACAACTGGCAGAAGAGGTCAGGCAAGGTGCATCAGAATGTTAAAATCTCAGCAACAAGAAATATTGGTAAATGTGGTGCTTAAAGTTGCAACTGGAGTGAGGGCTTTTGTTTTATTCATTGGCCTTAAACTTTTTGAAGATCCAGGGGGAAAAGGAAAGATGAGGAGATGAAGCTGTCTTGCAAATAGTTGCCTTAAAGGACTCATACACAGTTGCAAAGCTTGGGGTAGACAGGATTGCAGTAGTAGATATAGTTACACAGCACCAAGATGATTCTATGCCTCCACCTGCTGTCATCCTAAAATGTAGCTGAAATTCAGTCATCTAAACCATGGATAGGCTTAGCTGTGAAGTCTGGTCAAATTAGATGTGATCTGGCACCAGCTGTTGTGTGTCTGGAGCTAAGGGACAATAGGCAAGCCAGTTACATCATTGGCTCACACTCTGATGCAAGAATTTCAACACGTACTTCTGTGAGTGTTTCAGATAGTGCCTTGATCAATACACCACTAACCTAGGATTCAGCTTTCCCACTGACTAAGGGCCTTTTTATTGCAGAGATCCGGTATAGTTGGGTCCCAGCATGGAAGAACACTTATGATTGAGGGTTGAGAAGTGTGAGACTGTTTTGAGATTTTGATTAGGTAACCCTTCCAGTAACTATTAAGGTTGGGCTGGCCAGTGAATCCAAGGATATGAACTGCATTGCTGTAGCATCCTTCCTGTCAGAAGAGACCAGTTTGCCTATGGCACCTTGACTTTCAAAAATGGTGTGCCTCTGAAAGATGTAAGAGGAGAATAGGACAGTGCAGCCTTCCATTGGTGAATCTTGTACTGCTGCTGCTTCAAGTACCTTGACCAGAAAAGTAATCTATTTGATACAACTCTCTGGGTTGTTGGAGCTTTTCACATGTAGCTCTTTTCAGACAACTGGTTGCTAATACTGGTTGTCGTTTTCACATGCTGCCATTTTAATCTACTTCAGTTCTACTGGAGTAAAAGATAATTGCATCCCTTTAAACTTGAACACTAATCTAGATTTTAAAGCATTATTAAGAGGAGAGTTGTGGGTAATCTCATTTATCTGATTTTTGAGTCCAGCTAAAGCTGCAGTAATTACTCCCTACAGGGCCTGCAAGAGGCCTTAGTTTCAGAATGACATTTAGCTGAATCAAGTGTACACTACACTGCACCCCTGCCACGGCTTAATCCTTGTGCAATTATTAAACCTCCCTCTTCTCTCTTGACCCGCCCTTAACACCGGCTAATTGAGTCATGAAACAAGTTTTTAAAAAAAAATTTCTAAGGAAATAATTGATCAGGAATAATTACTTGATTTAATTGATGTACCTATCAGCTGCTTTAATAATATAAATCACTATTTTGCACCAGGTAGTGGGGGAAGAAATTTTCTGTTTCTGAACTGCAGATTTTAGAGAAATCATTACTACGTTTAATGGTAAGTAACAGCAGAGCAAAGTATGTTTGCAAGTGCACTGTTAAGTCTCACGCAATTTTTCTTCACAGAATTTGACATGCAGTATTTGTCATTGTACAGAGACAAGGAGGAAAAATGTCAGTTAAGCATCACAGTATTTTTAATGTGCTCTTATCGGATACAGAGTTTAAAATATTAAATAAAATAAGAAGTTGATTATTGTAAAGACATAGGACTTTTTTAATATTAAACCTTTTTGATACTTTGGAATTCTGCCTATTTTGCTCATCAAAGAGAAAAAGGATGACTGCACCTTTAAGCAATTGCAACCCATGGGATGGGCATCTAATGCTTATTTTCAGTATTGATAATTCAGCGCTTTTTGCCAACCTTTAATTGGAATTTACTGCTCTAACATAGGAGCCCTCGGCTGTTCATTAGCACATAAACCTTGCTGGATCCCTCCATCACAGCAATGCAGCACGAGGTAATGCGATGCCGGCCTACTGTAGGAACCACCACTGTGACTGCAAATTTTCCTCCCAAGTTTGCCATTCAGGACAAAAGCTATAATTGAAGGGGATTAGTCAGATCGTTTGCCCAAAGTGGTACAATGTGAATCAATTTCCTGTTCCTTTTCCTTCAGATACTGAAATTTAATTCGCATGCAACATTCATCTTTCATATATATTTAAAAATATATAGAATAGTCACATGTCAGCTAAAGGGAGTGGGTAGTGAGATTCTGTCCTTCCTTTAGCAGCCTTCACCTCTTTATTGAACTTATTAATTCCCTGCAACATATTATATATATATAAATATACATATATATGTAAAAAAATCAATTTCTTGTAACATTCAATTCTATCCTAAAAAAACAATAGTCATAGGGCATTTCAAAGCCAGACAAAACAATGCAGGCAAATTATGTATTGTACCCAAGTGCAATCTATCAAACTGCAGCTTTGTGAGTTTCAGTTGACTCCTGTGAAAGGATTACATTAGTTTTATCAGAGCTGTTACCTGTGTGCATCACATTTTTGCCACAAGTGTTTTTGAAAATGCATTAAGCACGAGTTCCAAATTGCAACAATTCCCAGAACCCATCCCACTAGTTGAGGCTGTGTATTTATTCCATTTATTATGGAAGAACTTCATGTGCTTTGGCCTGGTAAACACCTGAGCTGTATTGAGTAAAGGTTTGGTCTCCAGTTATGTTCATGGAGTTATTTTGTTCTTAAAAAAAAATGTTTAAAGGCTGTTGTCATGTTTCGGGTTTGAGAAGGAGGGGTTAACCACAAACAAGGTTAACGTTGAATTGGAGCCTTTTAACCCTTTGTTGACATCCTTATCTCGCAGTGAATGTTACTTTTGCTGTACAAAATAAAATCATGGGTGAATTGATTCATAAGCTTCATTTAAGTAAGCTGTATTTACAATGAAATCTTGCACCTTATCCCTAATACTCCTTCCTCCAAAGGACCACAGACAAGGGGGAAAATAAACACTGCTTCATACTGTAGTTATTCCACTTTCTTGCGGAGAGATTTTCTTTTGAAGCGAGATTGTATTGATGTAGACGGCTGCGTAGTACTGCCTGATTCAGGTAGTGTTGTACGGCTTTTTAAATGGGGGAGGAAATACTACAGTTAATATTCGGTGGATATAAGGCCAAAATTTAGCTTGGCCCATTTAGTAAAGCATTAGGTTTAAGAAAAAAATTAAAATCAAATTTGTGTATCAGTCATAAGTATGTTAATTCTATATTTTACTACATAAACACAGCGTCTTAGTTATCTTGTGTACATAGCATTAATGTAGAATGTTGTAGTCTTGTGGTTTAAAGGAAGATTATGTCCATAGGTGCTACAATTAACAGTCTATATCTGTCATTTATGTATTGCTTAGTGTATAGTGTAGTCAGGAGTTGCTGTCTAATTCCTGAAAAATAAATTCTTTCATTATAATAAAAGCGTGGTTTACACCTTGTATTTTTAAATTGTTGTCAATCAACTTGGAGCTACCACAATCTTCGCATATTTTGCCTCTAATTCAAATGCCTTTGATTCATCCCTGAATCAACCTTGGTGCCCTCAGCCTTTCTCCTTTTCTCAATCTTAATTGATTTTACAAGAAATATAGAATTAAACTGGGTCTGTACTAATTACTAAAGCCTGAAGAGGATGCTGAAAATGGCCAGCAGGTCAGGCAGCCTCCACGGGGAGAGGAGCAGAGTTGATGTTTCAGGGCAGTGACTTTTCATCAGAACTGGAAGAAGTAAGAGAGATAAAGGTTTCTGCATGGGAGATGTGCAAGAACCCATATGATGCCCTTTAGGGAGGAAATCTGCTGTCCTTACCTGATTTGGCCACAGCGTTGTGGTTAGGCAATAAATGCTGGCCGGTCAGTGACACTCCTTGTTCCACGAATGAATTAAAATAATGAAGAAAGAAGAAAAAGTGGGAGGCAGAAAAATGAATAAAAGGAATACTAGTGTAACAAAACTAATTGTTAGCAAGACAGAAACTTCCAGAGGCAGTCTAAATGGAAATCGTAGATTTATTATCAACATTAAAATCAAGACAAAATACTGCAGATGCTGAAAATCTGAAATGAAAAGAAAATGCTGGAAAAACACAACAAGCTTGGCAATATCTGTGGAGAAAGAAACTGAGTTAATATTCCGAGAAAAGAGTTACATGGACTTGAAACGCTAACTCTCTTTCTGTCTCCAAAGACTCACTGAAGCTCGCTTTGAATTGCAGCAGACTTGACACTGACTGGCAGGAGCTTGCTGTCAACATTCAGAATGGCGACAGTTCATCCACCAAGCTGCATCGTGCTTGTGTGTCCCAACATCTTAATGATGATGCAGAAATTGAAACCAAATCCTGCAGTTCAGATCCATTAGCTCGTGGGCCTTCTTGTCTAATGTGCCAAAGACCTGTGGACCGAGAAGTAGCCTGATCTGTCATATGAAGACCTATTACAGAAATCTGCTACCCTGATTAGACATCAAGATGTCATCCTTGACTTGCGGGACTACTGATGGTAGGCATAGAAGTGGTGAAATGGTAGTTAGAACCATAGAAAATTACAGTTCGGAAACAGGCCCTTTGGCCCTTCTTGTCTGTGCTGAACCATTTCTTGCCTAGTCCCACTGACCTGCACTTGGACCATATCCCTACACATCCCTCTCATTCATGAACCTGTCCAAGTTTTTCTTAAATGTTAAAAGTGACCCCACATTTGCCAATTTATCCAGCAGCTCATTCCACACTCCCACCACTCTGCGTGAAGAAGCCACCCGCCACCATAATATTTCCTTAAACTTTTCTCCTTTCACCCTTATCCCAGGTCCTCTGGTTTTTTTCTCCCCTAGCCTCTGTAGAAAATGCCTGTTTGCATTCATTCTATCTATACCCATCAAAATCTTATACACCTCGATCAAATCTCCCCTCATTCTTCTACACTCCAGGGAATAAAGTCGTAACCTATTCAATCTCTCCCATAACTCAGCTTCTCAAGTCCCGGCAACATCCTTGTGGACTTTCTCTGCACTCTTTCAACCTTATTTATATCCTTCCTGTACCTAGGTGACCAAAACTGTACACAATACTCTAAATTCGGCCTCACCAATGCCTTATATAACCTTACCATAATTCTCCAACTTTTATACTTGATATTCCAATTTAAAAACACTAATGTACCAAAAGCAGTCTTTACGACCCTATCCACCTATGACATCACTTTTAGAGAATTCTGTACCTGTTTTACCGGATCCCTCTGTTCAACTGAATTCTTCACAGTCCTACTATTTACCCTGTACGTTCTACTTTGGTTTGTCCTTCCAAAGTGCAACACCTCACATTTGTCTGCGTTAAATTCCATTTGCCATTTTTCTAGTTGGTTCAAATCCCTCTGCAAGCTTTGAAAATATTCTTCACTGTTCACTACGACTCCTATCTTTGTATCATCAGCAAATTTGCTGATCTAATTTACCACATTATCATCCAGACCATTGATATAGATGACAAAATAGTTGTTGCTGCTTCTGTACATGCATGGGAAGTTTTTAAGGAATGGATCTATGTGTCATCAAGAGAATGATCCCTCTGCAATAGTGGTTGGTGATGTTCTTTTCAGTTGGTTAATATTTTCATTATTTATCAACTGATCAGATGAATTCTGTTGCCTTCGTTTCGGAATTATTTTTAGAATTTTTATCCCAGCTTAACTCCATATGGGGTATTCCTTCATTTCAGAATTTCTCCTTCATGGTTGTTGACTGTCCCTTTAGATTCTTTCAATTTACTCATCAGAACCTCAGTCTGTTTCTGGATCTGCATTTCTAGTCTTCCATGCTACACACCTACCCATTCCCCAGATTGCATTGGAGTTCAAAAATTTCATTGCTCCTTTCATGACAAAATTCCAATAATACATTGGTCTTCATTTTTAATTCTGCGTTCAACCAATGTTCTGACTCATCCATTACTTTTCTTGTTCAAGACATCTTTCATACTGAAATAGAGACATCTGATTCTTGAAGTTCATCGGCTATCAATTGAAAACCAATCTTTGTTGAATTTGTTCCTACAAGTTTACCATTGAGACATTTCAAGTGTTCTATTTGTGTCTGACAGTCCGAAGTTCTCACCAGTTATTTTTAATTAGCAAATTATTTTTTGTGTATGAAAGTTGGTGTTCCATGTTGATTCGTTTTTTTTCCTTCGAGCCTAATTCCTCATGCAGCCTTTGATGTTTGTGCGTTTCTGCTAATAACTTTTCTTTTTCCTCAACATGTGGCATTTCCACTTCAATCTGTCTAACCTTACAAGTGTGGGGTCTAGCTACCACACAATCAGGAACAGTTCAAGATGCTCCTCCTGCAAAAATTTGGTTCCTATCATCAACTTGCTTCCTCAACTCCTGAGGTGGTAAAAATTTCAAATTTGCCCAATCATTACCCAATAAAAAACTTGTCCCTTCCATGAGTAACCTAAGAATGATTCTCAACATTAACAATTCTGTTTATGAATTTAAGCAAGGGAACAGGTTTGTAATCCCATAATGACCACCCTCCTCCTCCATCAAAGTATCTGGAACACAAATCACATCATCTTAGCCACTATCAATCATTAACATTAACATACCATAGTTGCTCTCAAATTATTAAGTTGTTTACTTGTTTTGGAAGAGTAAGGGAATACTTCTCAGTTTGAGACAAAACCTTTATTACCTCGATGAATATTGCTAAAGCGAGGAAAGTTCAATGAGGAAGTCCCTTGACAATCTTGAGCCATATCCTCCTTTTGAGCACTTTTTGAGAGAATACTTTTCAATTGTATCATTGCCACTGCTTTCCCACTCTTTCCCTTTACTAGTGCAGCTTTTCACGAAGAATCCTTAGACATCCCTATTACTGACACTGATTTAGCTTCCAACAATTTGCTTTTCTATGCCCTGTCTTACAAACAAGGAGCAGGAGTAGGTCATTTGGCCCACGAACCTGTTCCACCATTTAATATTATGGTTGATCTGATTGTAACCTCAAACCTGTATCCTGCTAACTCACCGATTACTTATCACCCCCTCCCTTGCTTACCCCATTGCTAGAATCTGTCTACCTTTGCTTTAAAAATATTCAAAGAATCTGCTTCCACATGTTTTCAGGAAGAGTTCCAAAAACTCTCAACCCTATGAGAAAAGATACTTCGCTTCATCTTCATTTTAAATTTGCACCCCCTTATTTTAACACATTGACCCATAAATTTTAGATTCTCCCACAAGAGGAAACAGTGTCCTCTCTGGATCTTATATATTTCAGTCAAGTCACATCTTAGTCTTCTAAATTCCAGTGGATACAAGCCTAACCTGTCCAACCTTCCTTGATAAGACAACCCACCCATTTCAAGTATTAGTCTGATAAACCTTTTCTGAATTGCTTCCAACACATTGACATCCTTAAATGAGATAACAGTAGGCAGCACTCCAGATGTGGTCCCACTAGTGCTTTGGAGAACCAAAGCATAAGCTCCCTATTTTTGTATTCATTTCCCCCTCACAGCAAATAATAATCGGTTAGCTTTCCAAATAACTTGCTGTACCTGCATACTTATGCACAAAATCACCCAGATTCCTCTATCTCAGAGCTCTTCAATCTCTCACCATTGAGCTAAGATGCTTCTCTTATTCTTCCTGCCAAAGTGGACAAGTCCACATTTTTCCACGTTATATTCCATTTGTCATTTCTTTGTCTGACGGCAAGTATTTATGTAGCTTCCTTATATTCTCTTCACAACTTATTTTCCTAGCTGCCTTGTGTCATCAGCAAATTTCACAACCATCCCTTCATCCAAGTCATTTATATAAATTGTAAACAGTTGAGATCCCAGCACACCACTCATTATATCTTACTACAAAAAGATACCTATTTATGCCTACTCTGTACTTCCCATTAGCCAGCGAATATTCAATCCATGCCAATGTGTTACGTGCTACACTATGAGCTTTTATTTTCTACAACTAGTTTTAATGTGACACTTTATCAAATGCTTTCTGGAAATCTTAAGTACAATACATCTTACGGTTCCCCTTTGCATTCTTACGGTAATTGAAGCATACTAGTTTCTTTACATCACTTTTTTACTATTGTATCATATTTATTGATGAGGATAGCTTCTCTTGAACTAAAACTTTTCTTTAGTCGAACCATACTATCCGATATATTTCTCTTTTTGAAGCACTCTATCTCTTATCTCTACTTCCTTGCTAACACTTCTCCAATGTTCAAGTTCAAGCTTATGAACATTTATTTTGCTCATCTTTTTCCTCTTTTTAAAGTTTCTGTTCAACTCTTTATTCCATCTCAAGCTGGTTCACCTGCAACTGAGTTCCATTAACTCCTAACTCTAAAATAAAAAGAAATTTGTTTTTCTTCAAATTTCAAATGCTATGGTTTTTATCTCAGTTATGTCTGCTTTTCTCACTCCTGCTTTTATCTTCAACATTTCTGCTAATGTGATTAACCTGAATCACTCCGAGATGAAAGTTTCCTATCCAGAAAAGTCATAGCCATTGACAAATATAGTAAAAGTCACTGAAAATCTATCAGTCTTAACCTCAGCAAGTACTGATATTTTTTAGTTTGTTTATTATTGTCATAACTAGGCTTACATTAACACTACAATGAAGTTACTTGAAAGTCCTCTCATCGCCACAGTCCACCTGTTCAGGCACACTGACGGAGAACTTAGCATTGCCAAAGCACCTAACCAGCACATCTTCTGGACTGTGGTAGAAACTGGTGCCCTGGAGGAAACCATGCAGACACAGTGAGAATGTGCAGACTCCACACAGACAGTGACCCAAGCCAGGAATTGAACCCAGATCCCTGGTGTTCTGAGAAAGCAGTACTATATCACTATTTACCAGCACTAGATTTGAAACCTGTTAAGAGCCTCCAAATTGTGTTAAGACCCTGAACCACAGCGTCAAGCTTTTGGGAAAATCTGGCTTAGGACCAATGACTTTTTGTTTAAAGAAAATAAAGTTTGTGAATCCAAGACATTTGTGAGAAAACAATGACCAAGATTTCACACACTGAACAAGGTCAGAAAGATAAAAGCAATTTGCATTATCTCCTGCACTGTAAAATTCAGTGTTAATGAGGTCAATGCAAATTAAACATACGAACTGTTGTTGAAGACACTGCACTACACAAATAGCAACTTTGATTTCATGGATTTCTTAGCAATCCATCCAAATATCAGTAAACATTAAATCAACCAATCTCCTTGAAACTGCATCTCCTTCACAAGGGATTCCAGTCTTCACCTTCGAAGATTTAGTTTAGCCTTGGAAACCTCTTAAACGGTTCCTCTGCTTCCTTGACTTGCAATCTCATCTCGCCTCTAGTTCTTATGTTCTCTTTTCTCTCTTTTGCCTGACCTGTGCTCTCTCTCCATGTCCTTAACTCTCTGTGGGACCTTTCCCTGTTTCCATTCTCTGGGACTCCCCGGAGGATCCTATCTCTGTTTTCCATTCCTCCCACCTCCCTCACAGCTCTCTGGAACTCCCCAGGGGAACCTCTCCCCATTTCCCCTCTCTAAGACTCCGTGGGAGCTCTCCCCATTTCCTGTCTGGAGAATTTCTCCTATTATGGGTGCTGCACTCCTGGATCACAATGTAGATTTTGCACCCTTTATTCTTTTCTTCACACAGGTGCCAGGAGAACTCCAAATGCTGTGCTCAGTATGTGCAGTCTGTTCCTGTCCCATGCGTGTTCTGAAACTCGCAAGGCTCGGCAGGACGAGTTCCTGGTTTCCTGCTCAACAAGAAGTTAAGTGAAATCTTGTAGCATATTCCACAGGGATCCTAGCTGGGACCATTTGTTTAAGGCTTACATCAGTGATTTGGGCCTGGGAATTAAGAGTACAGTATTAAAATACGTAGATGGTACCATACTGAGGAGTGTAGTTTACACCAAAAAAGACTGACAATGTAATCTAAAACAAATGAACTTGCGAAGTGGGCAATATTGGCCAAGGAATTTCAACAGGCAAATGTGACACAGTGAAGCTTTTAAAAGGAAAAAATGACACAAACAGCTTGGATAAGTGTCTAAATGCGGCAGAGGAACAAAGGAATCCAGGGGCATGTAGGTTAGCAAATCATTAAAAGTAGTGATATGGTCAGTATTAATCCCTCAATCAGCATCAACTCATCTTGCCATCATGTCACTGCTGTTACTGGGAGTTTGCTATGCTTGAATTAGCTGCCGCAGTTCCTGCATTACCACACTGACTCCACTTGAGAATTACCTTGAGAGCAGCTTGCTGCCAATTGTGATTATCAACATCTTAATGATAAGACAGAATGGCGAAACAGAAGGAAAGAAAAAGAAGCCAATCCTGCACTCCCAATTCCACACCCCGTGGGATGTCCTGTGCCATGTGCCTGAAGATCTGTGGGTCAAGGATCATCCCGTTCAGCCTCAAGAAGACTTTAACAGAAGCTTACAACCCACATCGACATCATCCTTGAATTGCGAGCTAACCACGACAATAGTGATGCTCAAGAAACAGCATTTTGAGATGACTGGAGGTCAAGGAACGTGCGATTGTAAATCCAAATCTTTTTCTTTTGATGTTTGAGATTCAGGCTCTGTTAGAGTTAAATCCAAAATGGGAATTAAAACCTGAAGCCAAAATCTAAATTGTTCTGTTTCCTTTCTTTGTACAAATTAGATTGTAGTCACCAAAAAAGTTAGCTTATTGGTCACAAGTAAGGCTTACATTAATACAGCAATGCAGTTATTTGTAAAAATCTCCTGTTTGCGTCAATGCAACTAACCATCACATCTTTTAGACTGGGGGAGGAAATCCACACAGACAGTGACCCAAGCTGGGAATTGAACCCGGTCCCTGGTGCTGTGAAGCAGCAGTGCTAATCACTGTGCTACCTACCATGCTGCCCATCAAAGACCAAAAAGTTTATCATTTGTGTATTGACAAGTTAATAAAGACTTCAAATACTTGAAGTTGTCAAATTTCAAGTCTGCTTTTGTTGAATTTGCTTCTATAATGTTTACATTTATACATTTCAAGTCTCTAAGCTGACATTTTCTCTCCATTTTGACTGACTTGTCCTTTGACCTTATTCCTCAGGCCTCCTTTTGTTGCTGTTCTTTGGACAACACAGAAAAGTTGTTGCAACTGTAAGGATAGCAGTCATCATTCATGTGTTTCTGAGAGATAATACGATTGAACCGATCTTAAAATGTCTGCCTCCAGATTTCGGCTCATGGAATGGTCACATGACTGGAAAGCTTGAGGTATCAATCAAATTGATTACAATCTTCAACCCAAACAGAAGCATAGTTAGACTGGGCCATTGGCATATTGGACTACTTTCTTCCCTCAGTCACATGCAGTGTGGTCAATTATGGATTCTGGAACATTTGCTGCCCTCAAACATTGAGCATAATTCCAGATTTGAGCTCATGGAGTTAGGCTTGCGATGTAGGTCAACTGTTAAAGACAAGATTGAAGGACTTAAGAGGGATACCCTGAAGCTTAGTGGTTATAATACTCGACAGGCTGCCCAAAACTTCCACGTAAAACTCTGAAACATACTAAACTGTCATTAAAAGTGTTCACTAATTGTCTTTCTTGCAAGGGGAGCAGTCTATCCTGCCCCTATCAGATTCCAGTCAAACACTAAATGATGACCCTCTTAATGACTTGCACAGATTGGACTGCAAAATAAATTACTGCCTTGTTGGTATCATCCAATAATTTTTAAAGTATTCCCAATGCCTGTTCAAAACCTTCATCTTTCAAATCCTACAACTGTCTATCTCTGTAAGCTATCAACATCTTGGGAGTTACCATTTACCAGAAATTGAGCCGGACCAGCTATATAAATACTATGGCCACAAGAGTGGCTCAGAGGCTGGAAGTTCTGCAGAGAGTAACTCACCTCCTGACTTCCCGAAGCCTGTCGAACGTCTACAAGGCAGAAATCAGAAGTGCAATGGTACGCTCAAGAAGCTCAACACCATCCGATATATAGCAGCCAAATTGGCACTCCATCCACAAACATTCACTTCCTTCACCATTGATGCAGTAGTAGCCATATGTATCATCAGAAGGAAGCACTGCAGGAACTCACTAAAGTTCCTTAAACAGCACCTTATCATCTGGAAGAACAGGGGCAGTAGATATATGGGCACACTACCACCTGGAGGTTCCCTTTCAAGACTTGGAAATATACTTGGTTCCTTCACTGTCACTGGGTTAAAACTCTGGAAGCCACACAACCCTTCTGTCAGAACAATTCTTTTGAAAAATTATTGCCAGGGAACATTACATTCGTTCAAAAGTTATCGGTACAAATGTTTTTGGAGAATAGTTTATTTAACAATCTAACATCTTTACAATTGCTTTGCCTATATGAAAACAATTGGTTCTAAAATGCCGTAGCTAATTTTTTTTAGAAAAAGAATACAATATTCTGATCTTACAATATTCAGATACAAATAATCTGTTTGAAAATATCCCTTGGCCTACTCGTTCAAACTAGTTCCTAGTTCAGAAGAATTAGGTTTATAATTTGTTCATTCGTAAAATATTCAGTCGTACAGGGAGGAAAGTTGCTGTTGCAGCGTAGGGAATCTCTCTGAGAATCCCGATCCACTTCTCCTGGTCGTCATCGTACCTGGAAACAAAAACAAAAATATTTAATGGCAAGAAGGCAGCTATTAGACTTATCATCTCTGTGCCAACTCTTTGGATGTAGCTAACACTTAAATGGGAAGGGCGTGAATATCTTAGCTGGGAGGTTAGTGGGAGTGTTTTGGCAGCATTTAAACTAATATGGAGGGGAGGAGGGGCTGAGACTGATAGCTCAGTAGAGAGCGTGATGGGAGATGGAGTAAGCTTGGATGAGAAGAAATACACCGGGGAGAATGAGGTTCCGAGTGGTCTTGGAGGTCTGGAGTGTGTCTGTTCCAATGCGAGAAGCGTAACGGGAAAAACGGATGAATTTAGGGCCTTAATGTTTGCGAGGAACTTGGATGTGGTTGCGGTGACGGAGAGGTGGTTAAAGGAAGGGGAGCAGTGGCAACTGAACATTCCTGGGTATAACTGTTTCAGGCGTGACAGAGGAGGGTCCAGAAGAGGTGGAGGAGTGGCGTTGTTAGTTAAGGAGAGCATCACAGCGGTGCAGAGGGAGGACAATACAGAGGAGTTAGGAGTGGAGTCGCTGTGGGTGGAGTTGAGGAATAGAAAGGGGGCAATTACTATGCTAGGGATATATTATAGGCCACCCAACAGCCCGCGGGAAGAAGGCATATGTAAGGACGTTTTGGATAGGAACAGAAAGAACAGAGTCATTATAGTAGGAGATTTTAATCCCCCTAGGGTGGATTGGCAAGTACTTGGAGCTAGGGGTTTGGACGGGCAGGAATTTGTAAAATGTGTACTGGAAGGATCATTGGAACAGTATGTGGCTAGCCCAACTAGAGAAGGGGCTATATTGGATTTAGTTCTGAGTAATGAGCCAGGTCAGGTGGTTGATGTAGTAGGGGAACATGTGGCTAACAGTGACCACAATTCTGTCTACTTTAGGATACAGATGGAAAAGGATGCTTGTTGCCCTAGGGGCAGGGTGCTGAATTGGGGGAAGGCTAACTACGGTTGGATTAGGCAGGAACTTAGGGAAATTGATTGGGAACAGTTCGAGGGTAAGTCCTTGCTAGGCATGTGGGACTCTTTCAAGGGAATACTGAAAATGTTGCAAGATAAATATGTGCCAGCCAAGAGGAAAGATGGGAAAGATAGGATTAGAGAGCTGTGGATTACTAGGGATATTGAGAACTTGGTTAGGAAGAAAAGAGAGGCATATGATAGGTCAAAGCAGCTGGGAATGGAGACAGCGTTGAAGGAATATAGAGAGAGTAGGAGGGAGCTCAAACGGGGAGTTAGAAGGGCAAAAAGGGGGCATGAAATGATTTTGGCAGATAGGATTAAGGAAAACCCAAAGGCTTTTTCCTCCTATGTTAGGAATAAAAGGGTGGTTAGAGGAAAAATCGGACCTCTTAGGGACAGAGGAGGGGAACTGTGCTTAGAGCCCGAGGGAATGGCGGAGATCCTGAATGAATTCTTTGCGTCGGTATTCACGAAGGAGAGGAGCTTGTTGACAACTCCTGTCTCTGAGGAAGCTGTGGACCAGTTGAGGGAAATATCCGTACCGAGGGAGGAAGTGTTAGAGCTTCTAGGTAGCATTAAAACTGATAAATCTCCGGGGCCTGATGGCATTTATCCCAGGCTGCTTAGGGAGGTGCGAGGTGAAATTGCTGGGCCTCTGACGCAAATCTTTGTGTCTTCTTTGAACACAGGTGAGGTCCCAGAGGACTAGAGAATAGCTAATGTTGTACCGTTGTTTAAAAAGGGTAGTAGGGATAACCCTGGAAATTATAGGCTGGTGAATTTGACATCAATGGTAGGGAAGCTGTTGGAGGGGATTCTTAGAGATAGGATGTATATGCACTTAGAGCATTGCAATCTGATTAGGGATATGCAGCATGGATTTGGTAAGGGGAGGTCGTGCCTTACAAATCTGGTAGAATTTTTTGAGGAAGTGACGAAAACGTTCAACGAAGGACGAGCCGTTGATGTTGTCTATGTGGATTTTAGTAAGACAAAGTCCCTCATGGGAGGTTAGTTGAGAAGGTCAAGGCTAATGGGATACAAGGACAGGTAGCTAGATGGATAAGTAACTGGCTTGGTAATAGGAATCAGAGAGTAATAGAGGAAGGGTGTTTCTCTAGCTGGAGGTCGGTCACTAGTGGTGTGCCGCAGGGCTCAGTACTGGGACCTCTTCTGTTTGTAATATATATAAATGACTTGGAAGAGGGGGTAAGTGGAGTGATCAGCAAGTTTGCAGACGATACAAAGATAGCTGGACTTGCGGATAGTGAGGAGCATTGTCAGGCGATGCAGCAGGACATAGATAGGCTGGTAGCTTGGGCAGATAGATGGCAGATGGAATTCAATCCTGATAAGTGTGAGGTGATGCATTTCGGGAGAAAGAATGTAGGGGGGAGGTATATGATAAAGGGTAGACCTATTAAGAGTATAGAAACACAGAGGGAGCTGGGGGTGCAGGTGAACAAGTCTCTGAAGGTGGCAGAGCAAGTGGAGAAGGTTGTGAAGAAAGCATATAGTATGTTAGCCTTTATAGGAAGGGGTATAGAGTACAAGAGCTGGCCTTTAATGTTGCAGTTGTATAAAACATTGGTTAGACCTCATTTGGAATACTGCGTCCAGTTCTGGTCGCCCTACTACCGGAAGGACGTGGAGACTCTGGAGAGAATGCAGAGGAGGTTTACCAGGATGCTGCCTGGTATGGAAGGTCTGAATTATGAGGAGAGGTTAGGCAAATTGGGACTGTTTTCCTTAGAAAGATGTAGACTTAGAGGAGATCTAATAGAGGTGTACAAGATTGAGGGGTATAGATAGAGTAAACAGGGTTAAGCTCTTTCCTAGGATGGACTCAAATAGCACGAGGGGTCACTGGCTTAGGGTGAGGGGGGTAAGGTATAATTTGGATGCTAGAGGGAGTTTTTTCACACAGAGGGTGGTGGGGGTATGGAATGCGCTGCCAAGTAAAGTGGTGGAGGCAGGTACTCTGGAGTTATTTAAGAAATACTTAGATGGGCACATGAACAGAATGGGAATGGAGGGGTATAGAAAACTGATTTAAAATAGGGATCATGAGCCTTGGGAGTCCCTGGGAAGTGTGTAAATAGATGATGATATTAATGTACTTGTTTTTATCCTACAGGTGCTTTGGTCCACCTTGTTGTCTAACGAGGGGCATACACGCGATGGGTTGAGAGAGAGCTGCTCTTGGATTTTTTTTCCGAGAGTATCCTAGTGCTTCACGTCGTTAGTGTACGCTTGACCTGGACCATTTCATGGGCAACACGACAGCTCAGTGACTAAAGGATTTGGGCCTATGTCTGTGGGAGTTTGTGCATTCTCCCAGTGCTGGCGTGGGTTTTCTCCAGGCGCTCCTGTTTCCTCCCACATCCCAAAGATGTGCTCTTAGGCTAATTGGCAAAACAAATTCTTCCTAAATTGACTCAAATTTGGTTTTTAAACCATAGATCTATAAACATGGACAGGGATCGCGGGTGGAGGTGGGGACAGCGGGGTGGCGGCGTGGGCTCGTTGGGCTGAAGGGCCTGTTTCCCATGCTGTTTTGTTCTTTGTACCCAACTAGTCCCTTCTCCCTGTCTGGAAGAAGCTGCCAGAGGTAGGAGTAGAGATGGGTAAGTTTTATCTTTTGAAAAGCATTTAGACAGACACAATTGGGACTAGCTTAGTGATATTTTGTTTAGAAAAAGGGCGGCATGGACAATTTGGGCTGAAGTGCCTGTTTCCATGTTGTAAACCTGTATGATTCTTTTGCTTCCCCATAGTTCTGCAAATTTTTTCCTTTCCATTTAAAACATTTCCTGTACAGAAAGAAGAGGACATTACCAATCTGATAATCTGACCTTGACTATTGTTTAGTTTTGATCATCAGAGTATAATCTTGCTGGAGAGACACCATGGAGATAATCTGTGAGGTTGCTCGCTGGCATGATGATAGTAGCTGGAGAAGGCCACGTTGTCACACTAGCCTTAATAAGGTCATTAGCTCACCTGTGACTGAACTCTATGTACCTACCTTCACCCCATATCCTTTCAGCTAATAAAAGTCTACCAATCTTGGGTGAGACGGTGGAGTAGTGGTAATGTTGCTGAACCAGTAATTCAGAAGTTTGGCCTAATTCTCTGGGTGCATGGGTTCAATTCTAACCATGAATTGGAATTTAAGTTAAATTAATAAATCTGGAATTAGTCTTAGTAATGATGATGTAAAGATGGTGATCATGAGAGTGTTGTCATAAAAACCAATGTGATTCACAAATATTCTTTAGGGAAGGAAAAAGGCATCGGCATGGATCAAGAATCATAAAATCCATACAGTGCAGAAGGAGGCCATTTGGCCCATTGAGTCTGCACTGACCACAATTCCACCCAAGCTTTATTCCCATAACCCCACATGTTTGTCCTGTTAATCTCCTGATACTGGGTCAATTTAGCATGGCCAATCAACCTAACCTGCACATCTTTTGACTGTGGGAGGAAACTGGGACACCTGGAGGATACTCTCGTAGACACGGAGAATGTGAAGACTCCACACACTGACCTGAGGCTGGAATTGAACCCAGGTCCCTTGTGCTATGAGGCAGCAGTGCCATCATAAGCACGTGATTTGTTAGGTTAAATCACCCATGTGTAAATTGCAGGCAAAACTGAGTGATCTTTTAAAGTTTATTTATTTATTGGTCACAATTTAACACTGCAATGAAGTTACTGTAAAATTCCCCTAGTCACCACACTCCAGTGCCTGCTCAGGTCAATGCACCAAACCAGCACTGGTCTTTCAGATTGTGGGAGGAAACCAGAGCACCCGGGGGAAACCCTTGCAGACATGGAGACAATGTGCAGTATCCACAGTGACCCAAGGTAGGAATCAAATCTAGGTCTCTGGCACAGTGCAGCAGCAGTGCTAACCACTGTGCCACTATGCTGCCCCAGAAATCCTTCAATTTTGTGTATGTTGTGAAGTGTTTGACTGATTTTGCAATGAAGTTTAGAAGGATTGGAGGCTAGTTTTTCTTTGGCACTCTCCTAAGTTTATTTAGTCTCTTGCTCAGCGCTAGTCAGTTTGAACATCCAAATGAAAGTGCCTCACTTAGACAGTGGAGAGGGAGTGTTCTTAATCTGTGACCGGAAGCTGATCTAGGAAGTCTGAGTGGGAAATGTTTAGTTGGTTACGTGGTGTTTTAAACTTACTTCCAAATGTCATTGATTTCAGTTGGTACAAAATCTCCGGATTCCACTTGTACCATAGCGAATCCACCGATGGCGTACAGGCAATTGGATAGGGTAACAAGACTCAGTGAGCTGCGTTCCTGAGGGAATTCTGCCATCTCTTCCCACCTACAATGTAGAGAAAGGACCAGTCAAACAATACACAGAAAATGTATTTTTAAAACTCTTCCTTAAAAATCAAATACAATGCCAACAACAAGTGAACATTTGGTTGCAAGAGTAGCTGGACTGAGCAGAGTGTCAAGATGTTGCCCCCTTCCCTCATTACAATTCATCATCTTAGCCAGGCTGCCATAAGGATGGTTCTGTTTGATTCTTTTTGGCAGGAGTTGGGGAACTTACCTCTAAAAGCTTATTAGTGGCAGGCGATGGACTCAGAAGGCTGAGGATAGAAATGCCACTCCAAAGACTTGTGGCCACACTCCAGACTCATGTTGGCAACATAATACTGTGGGAGCACTGCACTTGTTAGTAATGCCATCATTCTGACGAGACCTTAAACCCTCTCAAGTGGAGAGGGTTCACCGCATTATTGCAAAGTAGTGTTTCATCCCTTATCCTATCCAATGTTTTATCTCTCAATCAACTTCACTTAATGACCAGATAATCTACCTTTTCTTTCAATGGCATTGCTGTTAATGGGAGCTTCTGTGTGCAAATCCACAGCCATGTTTCCCATATTACAACCGTGATTATAATTCCAACGTGCTACATCGGCTATAAAATGCTTTGGAAGATTAGAACTTTTTATCTTGTTGAGGGTTTGTGCACTGACTCAGCCATTGTCTTGTATGTCTTCAAATTCAGCAGTACGTGGCCTATACAATCTCTGTGCAGTGCTGCCTTTGTAATTTGTTCTATTTCCCCTGTATGATACAAAGTTATTATACAAACCAGGGAGATGACATGGTCTCACTCCCATTTTGGTTGAGTGAAACCCTACAACATATGTTCAGTACCCACAAAACTCAGGAAGAGGGAACAGATCAACTTGTGTCCCACCAGTGCTTCCAACCACAGTCAGAGATATTCTTGGATCTTTCATCATATCAACTCCCAATCTCCAACGACATACTCAGGTTTTCTATACATCGTCAATATGTTTATAACTAATGAGCAAATCTTCCATTAACATCCTGGGGTTACCGTTGACCAGAAGCTGAACTGGATTAGTCGTATAAATACTGTGGCTGTAAGAGCAAGGCACAGGTTGGGAATCTTGCATGTAGCAACACCCCTCCTGACTTCCCAAAGCCTGTCCACCATCTACAGGGTACAAGTTAGGAGTCTGATGGAATACTCCCCACTTGCCTGGATGAGTGCAGCTCCAACAACATTCAAGAAGGTGGACACCATCCAGGACAAAACAGTCCATGTAATTGGCATACCCACTAGTTTCAACATCCATTCGCCCTAACACACAGTAGCAATAGTGTGTACAATTTACAAGATGCTCTACAGCAACTCACCAATGTGCCATCCAAATCTGCAACCTGTACCATTTAGAAGGACAAGAGCAGCACTTACCTGTGAACTTCAGTACCTGGAGATTTCCTACCAAGCCACTCAGAATCACAGAATCCCCATGTCACAGAAAAAGGCCACTTGGCCCATCGGGTCTGCACTGACTACAATCCCACCCAGGCCCCACTCCTGTATCTCTTTATATTCACCCGACTAATCCCCCTGACACTAGGGTCAATTTAGCATGGTCAATCAACTTAACCCACATGCCTTTCGGACTGTGGGAGGAAATCAGAGCACTTGGAGGACTCCACACAGACAATGGCCCAAAGCTGGAATTGAACCTGGGTCCCCAGTGCTGTGAGGCAACAGTGCTAACCACCGTGCCACCCACTCACCATCCTGATTTTCAATGTCCTGGTATTGTTCCTCCTGGGTTGCTAATAGAAATGACCAGGAGATTAACTGTGGAATTCCTGGAAGTTTGGCAGGTCTGATTACCGTTCTGGGTGAAGAATGAGTTGAACCATGAGAGAAATGGATTCAGATTTGCCTTGGAATTTCCATGGGGATGAAAGTCTATTAATCTGCAGTGTGGGAATTAACAGTCAAGACACTTACTTGTTTGCAGTTATATCATACACTTCGATGCTTCCAGTCAGCCCACTGTCGGTGACCCCGGTTGCCACCCAGATTTTGTCCTTGTGGACGGTTGCTCCAAACAAAGAACGGGCAGTCTTCATAGGAGCCAACTCCTTCCATTCGAACCTCTCGGGGTTGTACATGCACACTTTGTTCGAGCACTTCCTGAAATCAATGGGGAGTCTGTCAAACCTCTGGTTTACCTCTAGATGGAGCAACCTGTCCATCACGGAGAAGCACTTACTGTGTGCTGCTGTCACTGTGGTTCAGCTGATAACAAACTCATCTCCCTCTGAGTGGGAAAGCTATGGGTTCAAATCCTGATGCAAAGACTTAGTACAAAATATAGACTGGCATTCTTTTAAAAAAAAAATCCCATCGCAAGATGTGAGCATCATTGATAAGGCCAAAGAGTACAAAATATAAACTGGCATTCTTTTAAAAAAAAAATCTCAAGATGCAATGGCGAGGCCAAAATCTAAAGTTTATTTATTAGTGTCACAAGTAGGCTTACATTAATACTGCAGTGAAGTTACCGTGAAAATCGCCAAGTCGCTACACTCCAGCGCCTGCTGAGTTAGTATGAGAGAGAATTTAGCATGGCCAATGCACCTAACCAGTACGCCTTTTGGATTGTGGGAAGGAAACCCATGCAGAGATAGAGAATGTGCAGACTCCGCATAGAACAAAGAACTTGTTCTTTGTTCTTTGACTCTGCATAGAGACTGACCCAAGCCAGGAATTGAGCCTGGCTCTTGTGAAGCAGCAAAGCTTTGCCATTGTACTATGATGTCCTAATGAGCTTAATTGCCCTTGCGAAGGTGATGGTGAGCATAGTAGTGGCTAAATCAATGGCCTGGAGTTACGTGCAGGCCAAACAGGATATGGAGGGCAGATTTCCTTCGCTGAAGGACATTAGTGAACCAATGGGTTTTTAAGAGCGAAAATTCAATAGTTTCATGGTCGCCATTGCCAACACTAGATTTTGATTTAAATTTGAACTCCCCAGCTACCATTTGAACTCAAGTTGTCACATTGTTAGGCAAGGTCTTTGGATATAACTAGCCCTGTTAACATAACCATTATGCTATCATACCTCTTGGAAGAATGCTGCTTGTCAGAGGAGCTGGCATTTGGATGAAGTGTAAGACTTAGCCTTCATGCCTTTCTCTAAGATGTAAGTAAAACTTCCCATCACTGCAATGAAGAACAAGGGCAGTTTCCTCTGCATCCTGACCAATATTTACCCCTCAACCAATATCTAAACACATCATCAGACTGATATTTGTGGGAATTTTGTGGTGATTGTCCCTTTAGAGGCAACACAGCAGAATAAGGGTCCCCAGTCCTGGGTGACCAATTGGGACTTAGAGTAGGGGAATCACCGTCAGATGGAGGAGTTCACCTAGGGCAGAGGTAGTTCAGAATTAGTTACATGTTGTTGCTCTTGAATCCTTTTGTTCACTAACAAAGTCCTTGGGAGTGCATCATTAAATTTGCTGTGTGCAAATTGGCTGCTACATTTCACACTTATAAAGTACTCCATTGGTTGTGTGTTGTTTTGGAATGTTCTTGGTGGTGGCGTGTCTTTACAGCCACATTGCTTTCATCCTGCGGGGAATTGTAGGGGAAGTGGTGAAAGGATTTCCAAGCTGATCATCAGCTTGTTGAAGTATGTTGAACATGCCTTCTGTGGCCAGCAAATCCTGGCGTTAGACTCGAATCTGGAGTGGCATGGTGGCACAATGGTTAGCACTGCTGCCTGTGTAAAGTTTGGGTCACTGTGTAGAGTTTCCACATTCTCCCAATTTTTGGGTGGGTTTCCTCCAGGTACTCCAGTTTCCTCCCACAGTCTGAAAGACGTGCTGGTTAGGTGCACTGCTCTAACTTAGTTCTCCCTCTGTGTACCCAAACAAGTGCTGGAGTGTGGTGACTAGGGGATTTTCACAGTAACTTCACTGTAGTGTTAATGTAAGGCTACTTGTGACTAATTAATAAATAGATAAAATAAACTTCTCATCTCGGGTAAGGATATTACAACTGTGCCAGAAGGCCTGTTTATTGTTTTGGAATGATCTGAGGCCACAGCAAAATGTTTTTTTTAAATTCCTCTTGCCAGCTTACGTTCCATAACTTTTCACTATTTCTCTCTTTGAAGCAACTTGGAAAAGTCAAGAATCATAGAATCCCTAGAGTGCAGAAAGAGGCCATTCGACCATTGAAGTCTGCAGTGACAACAATCCAATCCAGGCCCTTTCCCCAAAACCCTATGTATTTCCTCTGCTAATCCCATTGATAACAGGAAGGCTATGGCAGGTGAGAACCCAGAACCTCTCATTATCACGAAAGAGATAGTGTTGGGCAATGGGGCTAAAGGTAGTCAAATCTCCTGGTCCTGATGGAATGCATCTTAGGGTACTAAAAGAGGTGGCTGGAGAAATAGCAAATGCATTAGTGGTAATTTACCAAAATTTGCTGGATTCCGGGGTGGTTCCCACAGATGGGAAAACAGCAAATGTGTGATGCCACTGTTTAAAAAAGGAGGTAGACAAAAGCAGGTAACTATGGGTTGGTTAGCTTAACTTCTGTAGAAGGGAAAATGCTTGAATCTGTCATCACATAAGACACCTGGATATAAATTGTCCCATTGGTAAGACACAGCATGGGTTCATGAAGGGCAAGTCATGTCTGATTAATTTGATGGAATTCTTTGAGAACATTACATATGCAGTGGACAGTGGGGAACCTGTGGATGTGGTATATCTGGATTTCCAGAAGGCATTTAACAAGGTACCATATCAAAGACTGCTACATGAGATAAAGGTACACAGTGTTACAGGTAATGTATTAGCATGGATAGAAGATTGGTTAACTAACAGGAAGCAAAGAGTTGGGGTAAATGGGTGTTTTTCTGGTTGGCGATCAGTGACTAGTGGTGTGCCTCAGGGACCAGTGTTGGGAGCGCAATTGTTTATGATTTATATAGATGATTTGGAGTTGGAGACCAAGTGTCAAAATTCGCAGATGACACTAAGATGGGTGGAAGAACAAAGTATGCAGGGGACACAAAGTCTGCAAAGGGATATAGATCTAAGTGAGGGTCTGGCAGATGAAGTACAATGTTGGTAAATGTGAGGTCATCTGTTTTGGTAGGGATAATAGCAGAATGGACTATTACCTAAATGGTAAAAAATTGCACCTTGCTGCTATGCAGCGGGACCTGGGTGTCCTTGTGCAGGAATCTCAAGGAGTTGGTTTACAGGTACAGCAGGTAATTAAGAAAGCAAATGGAATTTTGTCTTTCATTGCTAGAGGGATGGAGGTTATGTTGCAGCTGTGTAAGATGCTGCTGAGGCCACACCTGGAGTATTGGGTACCGCTTTGGTTTCCTTACTTGAGGAAAAATATACTGGCATTGGAGAGGGTGCAGAGGAGACTCACTAGGTTGATTCCGGACTTGAGAGGGTTGGCTTATGAGGAGAGACTGAGTAGACTGGGACTATACTCACTGGGATTCAGAAGAATGAGGGGAGATCTGAAAGAAACATATAAGATTATGAAGGGAATAGATAAGATAGAAGCAGGGAAGTTGTTTCCACTGGTGGGTGAAATTAGAACTAGGAGGCATAGCCTCAAAATAAGGGGAAAAGACTTAGGACTGAGTTGAGGAGGAACTTCTTCACACAAGGGGTTGTGAATCTGTGGAATTCCCTGCCCAGTGAAGCAGTTGAGGATACCTCATTGAATAGTTTTAGGGCAAGGATAGATAAATTTTCGAACAGTAAAGGAATGAAGGGTTATGGTGAACCCCTTAGTGTCAAGGGGAACAAACATAAGAACTAGGAGCAGGAGTAGACCATCTGGCCCCTTGAACCTCCTCCGCTTTCAATAAGATTATGGCTGATCTTTTTGTGGAGCTGAGATAAGTAAAGCTGAGAGCACAAAAAGATCAGCCATGATCTTATTGAATGGCGGAGCAGGTTTGAGGGGCCAGATGGTCTACTCCTACTCTTAAGCAGGTCAATCATGGCCAATCAACCTAACTCACACATCTTTAGATAATAGGGGGCAATTTAGCGGAGCCAATCCAGTTAACCTGACACCTTTGGACAGTAGAAAGAAACCGGAGCATCTGGAGAAAACCCACTCAGACATGGGAAAATATGCAAACTTCAGTCACCAAAGATGGAATTGAACCTGGGTCCCTGACACTGCAAAATGCTAACCACTGTGCCATGCACTTCTTGGCATTCAGAGATATTAATTGTGCCAGAGTTGATCCACTCAATTGCCAAGAATAATCTATTGATTTGAAACTGGGACCAGCTCAGAATAGGGTTTTGGTGAATACAATGTAGCGTTGCTGCATTTGTCCCAGGTTCAAATCAGTAGATTATTCTTGGCCAAAAGTCACCAAAAAAATCCAGTGGAAAGATTCTATATCCGGTCAGAGAATTCAACAGGAAGAAATATTGGTGGAGGCGGAGGTGTAGTGGCATTGTCACTGGAATAATAACCTAGAGACTCAGGGTAATGCTCTGGTGATCTGGGTTCAAATCCCACCTTGGTGGATGATGAAATTTGAATTCAATAAAACAAAAATCTGAAATTAAAAGTCTAATGATGATCATGAAACAGTTATCAATAAAAATTCATCTTGTTTATTCTAGATCCACAGCAACATGGTTGACCTTTAGTGGCCCTCAAGCCACTCAGTTGCAGGTCAATAAGGAATGACACATTCTCATGAATTAATAAAAACGAATTCAGAAACCTGAGAATGGTGAGAATATGGAACTACCTCAGGACGTTATTGAAGCAAGTACACTAAGGGGGAAACTAGGTAAGAACATAAGGGAAAGCTTGTAAATTTGGATGAGGGAAGTATAGGCTGATTGGGCTGAATAGCCTGTTTCTGTGCTATTTCATCTCTGAAAGAATTTGTGGTTTTAAAAAGAGAGTTGTCCACATCTAACCAGCCTGTGTAGAGAATTACTGGGTTGGAATTACAATAGCTGTTAGGAGAGCTGTCCTCTGCGAGAGATGACTGAGTGTGGGGCATATTCAATGTCCAGGTGATCTTGAGCTGCCCTTCTCACATCAACCCAGCTGTTCCCCTACACTGGAAGGATTCTGATCCTGTGACCCTCAATATGGAGATCCAATGGCACATACAAAACTCCTTAGCAGTCTCTTTGTGTGGTACTGTAACATAAATGATGACAGACTGTGACAGCTTATCAATCATTGAGTTGAGTAAAAACAAAAATGTTCCTTTTTTATGAGAAATACTATCTCAAATATGAATCGTAAAAGCATGGGGGGATTGTAGGAAGCAAAAGGCTGAGGTGGTCAGGAAGCCCATAGTTTAGGAAACTTGAGGAAGAATGAATGGACTTAAGGTCAGGGAAGATGCAGTGAGATTGGATTTCAACACTGTGATCTCCTTCTAATGACAAAAGTCAAAGACGAAGTGAAGTCCATCATGAAAGGAGCTGTCGCAATTCAAAAGGCCATCATGTAGATTAGTGAAGGATGGATTTGAATTTAACCAAATACCAGGTCACTCTCAGAATTGTTTTATTTATTTGAAAATGATATTTAATGAAAAGACATACTTACTTATCTTTCCCTTTGCCTCCTAATACATACACCCTTTGATTGTGTGACACCACTGAATGGCCATACACTTCATATGGAAGTGGATCCGATTCTCCCCACTTAAACGTGCTGGAAAAAAAAAGATTGTTTTGAAAAAAGATGCAGAGGAAAACTTGCACAAACAAGCTTTTCTGGAGCATGCGTTGGCATTTATAAATGGTCTCACAGAATCTGAGAATGTATTAAGTAGGGTAGATGGGGGGCACTAGAAGATGTAATCTATTTAGATGTCAATCCATTTAATAAGATGCCATATAAAATGTTAAAAAGTGTGAGGGGCTTATATTAATGACTTGGACGATGGGACAGAGTTTATTTATCAAATTTGTTGGTGATACAGATTGGTGTATAAGTAGATTCTGAGGAGGGTACAGAAAGTCTGCAAAAGGAAATAGGTGGGTGAAATGAGTGAGTAGAAATTCAACAGATGGAATATAATGTGGGAAAATGTTAGGTTGTCCACTTTGGCAGGAAGAATAGAAAAGCAGAACTTTATTAAAATGGAGAGAGACTGAAGCATGCTGTGGAACAGAGGGATCAGAGTGTCTTTGTACGTGTTCCAAAATGCAAGCATACAGTTACAGCTAGTAATTTGAAGGCAAATTAAATGTTGGGCACTTATTGCAATAGGGTTGGAATATTAAAAGAGGAGAAGTCTTGCTACACCAGGGCATTGGTGACAGCACAACTGGAGTACTGCGTTCAATTTTGGTCTTCTTACTTAAGGAGGGATATACTCCCTAAGCATTAGAAGCAGTTTAGAGAAGGTTCACTCAATTGGTTCCTGGGATGCGAAGGATCCTCTTATGGGGAAAAGTTGAGAAGGTTGGGCCTGTCGTTTAGAAGCGTAAGAAGTGGTCTTATTGGAATAAAAGATCGAGACAGAGTAAATGCTGAAAGGATATTTCCTTTTATGAGATATTTTGAACTAGGGGACACTGTTTAATTTTAGATGCAGATGAAAAGACATTTTCTCTCAGAGCTGTTAATCTTTGGAATTCTTTGTAAGCCTCCAGGAGTGTGGCAGTATTACAGAGAGTCACTAGGAATTTGTTAAACAGTCCCGGGAGTATTTTAAAACCTGTCCTTATGTGTTTAATGGCTATCTAGCTTTTCCTCTTATATTCATAGATTCAGAGCATTTGTACAGCGCAGAAGGAAGCCATTTGGTCCATCAAGTCTGCACTGCTTTCCTAACCTGGCTTTGTGCCATTTTCTTGCCTTTTCCCTATGTTTCTACTGTTCGTTTCTATTCAAGTAATCACTAAATGCCTTCCTGAATGCTTCAATTAAACTTGCTTCCATCATATGTTCATACAGAGCATTCCAGACCTCACCACTTGCTGTGTGAAAAGATTTTTTTCTCACATCACATTTGCTACTTTTGCAAAATACTTTAAATCTGTTTTACAAGCAGATCCTTTTACAAGCAGGAACAGTTTCTCCCCTCTACTCTGACCAGTCCTGTCATGATTTTGAACACTTCAATCAAATCTCCTCTTAGCCTTCTTCTCTCCAAGGAGAACAGTCCCAACCTCTTGAATCTATCCTCAGAATTGAAGTTTCTCATCCCTGGAACCATTTTTGTAAACCTTTCCTATACACACGCTAATGCGTCCAGCACGCTTCATGTGATGAAGAAGATTGCACATCCTTTTCCTGTTATAATCATTGCTTCTTAAGGAAGCCAAACTGAAACTTTATCAAAGGTTTTCATCCTTAAAAGAGCTTTGCAAAGTTAATAGGTAGCAGATTTGCTCTCAAATAGAAGACCTTGAACTTTGTTTAAAGTGTTGCCAGTGGTCAGATTGGAGTAACAGGTGGAACTCCTTCACAACTTGACAGAGACCCACGGGAACAGAGCAGTAAAAAGCTAGATTTTTAATGTTCCTCTCTCAACCTCAGGATGTCCCAAAGTGTTTCAGTCAAGTAACTGGACATTATTGTATTATAGGCAAACCTGTTTATACACTTACATGCACGCAAACACGTACACAGTCCTACACATACACTCCTACACACACATGGTCATACATACACATATACCACATATACACAGTCACAATCACACACAGTCATACACACACACACACACACACACACACACGCAGTCATACACAGTCACACACATACGCATGATCATACACGCACACAATCCTACATATACATAGGCATGGTCAGACACACATACATAGTCACACACACACACACACACACACACACACACACACACACACAGTCCTACACATACACATGCATGGTCATACATGGGATGGCATTGTGGTACTCTGGTTTGCACCACTGCCTCACAGCGCCAGAGACCTTGGTTCGATTCCTATCTTGGATCACTGTCTGTGTTTCCTCCTGGTGCCCCTGTTTCCTCCCAAAGTCTTAAATGTATGCCGGTCAGATACATTGACCTGAACAGGTGCCAAGATGTGGTGACTAGGGGAAATTTCACACTAACTTCACTGCAATGTTAATATAAGCCTTATTTGTGATTAACAAATAAACTTTACACAGTCACATACATATACACAGTGCCACACACAGTGCTATCCATATTTGTTAATGTGGATGTTGGTTAAAGGATAAACATTGGCACCATCACCCAAGAGAATCATCCAATCACAGTCAGCTTGTCAACCAATTAGACACTCTTTTCTCCTGTTGTGTAAATAGTTGTGATTGTTTGAAATTTGGTGTTCTTGTGTTTGACTGGATGAGTGTGATTTGAAAAGCATCAACAGCGTATTGAAATGTGGCATTCCCTCAGCACAACACTGGAGTGTCAGCCTAAATTATGCACTCAGGTCTGTCTGGAGGGTCCAAATCAGGTTTAGAGATGAGAGTGCTAACCGCTGAGCCTAGACACATGGTAGACAGGTAGATCAACATGACTCACTAAGAATTGATCCTATCGAATTGAGCCATTGAGGGAACTAGGTTGCTGATTCACAGTGAAACACTGGCTGTGCTTTAACCAAATGCTCAAGATTTTCCACCTGATGCAGACTCCATTACCTTGACTTATGCCCTGTTCATTGAAACCTACTGTCGATCATAGCACATGACAGTGTCCAGTATCTTTTCCCCTTCGTTCACTTCCTTCCCTCCGATCACGTAGATGGCGTTTTCAGCTTCTCCCAGACCAAAGAGACAGCGTGGAGAGGGCAAGGGTGGCATCCCCAGCCAGTCAGAGTCCAGGTGATCAAACTGCTCACAGGTCAAGGTGCAACATTAGAAAGAAAGAACAAACTTGTGATTACATATCTCACAAGGCATTCAATATAAGTTCATAAGATATAGGAACAGATTCAGGCCCATCAAATCTGCTCCGCTATTCAATCATGGTTGATATGCTTCACATCCTCATTCTCCTGTCGTCTCCCCATAACTCTTCAACCCAATTAAAAATCTGTCTAAATCCTCTTTAAATTTACTCACTGTCCCAGCGTCCACCTTACTTTGGGGTAGCAAATTCCGCAGATACCTTGCATCTCATCGGTTATCTTTGAAACACATTCATTTTTCTTCAAGCAACCAGCTTGCCCACAGAAGGAGAAGAATTTATTTATGTACAAAGCTCCGAGAATTCAGAGCTGACTAATACAGGGAGTAGTTGAGTTGGAATGTTGGTTAATGCCATTGCAATACATCCATCAGAAACTCCAGGCTAATAGCACCAGACTCATTAGGCCCTAAGTTTAAAAAAAAATAACATCCTCATCCCCACCTCCACCCCTGCTCCTTCCTACTCATCACTCCACTAACACTCTTCTCCAGAACTCTCAGCTTCCACCATCTCCCATTTCTACCCCCCACCCACCAGCCTTTCCCCTTCTAAAGGATATTCTCTTTACTTTTCAGTTCTCTCACTCAAGCCTGAGGCTTGTAGTACTTCTGCCTATTACTTGTTTTACAGTCGTTCAATTGGTTTTGTCTGTAAATATATTTTTAAAATATAAATATGACTTTGATTTTAGCCTGTGCCTCTGAGAGACCTGCAGCAGTTGAGGAAATACATCTCTCATGGTTTGGTTCTTTTCCTCCCGATTATCCCAGTTCTGAACCTGAGAGAAAAGGTTCATCTCTGGAAGCTCTGTTGAGTAAGAATTAAAGCACCAGGCAGTAACTTGCACTCTATGCAGGAATAAGTAGGAAGCATGGTGTAGTGTTAGGGGATTGAACTTCACCTTAACTCACTGAGTGTATTAATAATTGGGAGTGATGATGGGGTAGCCAGTGAGGCAGATTCTCTCTTCAGCTCAAAGGTGCAGAGGCCAGTTGGAGCAGTCCCCTTACCACAAGCCAGGAACTAAACTGAGGATCTTCCCTACCAGAGGAAGCATTTAGAATCATAAAACCCCTACAGTTGAAAAGGAAGCCATTCAGCCCATCAAGTTTGTATCGACTCTCCAACAGATAATCCTATCCCCACAGCCCTACATATTTACCCTGCTAATCCCCCTAACCTACACACCTTGGGATGATAAAGGGCAATTTAACAACCTAACCCCCACACGTATTTGGAGTGTGGGAGGAAAGCGGAGCATCTGGAGGAAACCCACACAGACACAGGGAGAACGTGCAAACTCCACGCAGTCAGTCACCCAAGACAAGAATCAAACCCAGGTCTCTGGTAGCATGAGGCAGTAATATTACCCTTTGTGTCACTCTTTTACCCACTACCCAGTAAACATTTCTCAGTTACCTCCCCTTTCAGATGCAAGCTGAGAATAATGATTTAGAATTAGGGGAGCTAACAGCACACAGAGAAGCCTTTTAGCCCAACAATCTATGTCAACATTTATACTCCATATAAGCCTCCTCTTGCTCCTATCCCATTTGACGCTATATTCAATTCCATGCACCCTCAATGCAGCTTCACTTTCAAACATATATATTTCAATTCAATTCAAAATATTGTTTTTTGAAGAACCCCTCCCCATTCTCCTGCGCTTTAAACATTGCCAATATAGTTATTCAGGGCACGGAAGGAAATAAAGTCAGTTTGATGTAGATCTCTGACTCACCTGTAGGAAGTAGGAATGTAACGGGTTTTCCTTGTCACCTTCATTGTAGTAAAGGCCGCCAGCTACAAAGATCTGGTTCTGCTTGGTCACTATGCTGGTGTGGTTTTTGGGAATCTTACTGGAGAGGGAGGCAAAGTAGCACTCATTGTTGGTGGGGTCATAGGCCACCGTGGCCTCATCATTAATCATGAAGATCAGATCTTTCACGAACATGCCGAACCGTAGATTTTCATTCAAGAATCCAGGGACCAGGTCTTCCTCTTCCTCCTTGGCCTCGCCGCCATCTGCGCCTTCTCCGCTTTTTGTTTTTGGGGCCACCGCCTTCCCTTTCTTAGACTTTACCGGGGGCCGTTTGCCCTCCTGGGCGTCCTTCACCAACTGAATCTTCTTGAGGAGCTCTGGGTTGGCCTTGACCACTGGGTTCCCCTCCACCTTATCCTTTAGATACTCCTTGGCCATCAGGCGGAAGCGTACGCAGTCAAACAGCTCTGGCAAGGCCTTGAGATGGCTCTCGTCGTGAGCCGCCCAGTTCATCACTGCCTCAAAGACCACCTCTTCCTTTTCCACATTGAGCGAGTCACTGGCCACGATGGCGATGATTTCACTGGGGGTCAACTGGAGAAAGTCTTGGTCCTTGCTGATCAGGTTGAAGTGATCGCAGACAAAGTCCCGAGCCCCCACGGCCAGCCGGGGGCAGTCTAACATCAGGCCCAGCCTGAAGATAGCCAGGCAGTTGCTCAGGCCCAGACGCTTCTGCAGGTAGGAGATGCAGACGGTGAAGATGGAGGGGATCTGGAACATGTTGGCCGCCGTGAAGATATCCTGCACGTTATTGTCACTCAGCTGGACCTCTGAGGTGTAGATGTAACGAAGGAGGACCTCCACCATCTCGGGTTCCACATCCTCCAGGGCAATTTCTCGCTTCTTGCTCTCCTCGAGGTCGGAGAGGAACATGGCGCGGAAGTAGGGACTGCAGGCCGCCAGCACCAACCTGTGGCAAGGGAACTCCTTGCCTTTGACCTTGAGGACGCAGTCCACAAACTTGTTGTTCTCCAGCAGGTCGCGGAGCCCCTCCTGCAGTAAGGTCTGCTGGTAAATGCGAGGTTCCTCCGCTGGGTCGATAGGAATCGCCATGGCCGGTAAGCGAGTCTCTGCGAGAGAAGCAAGACTGATTTGAAGCAGTTCCCCAGCCACAGTGTGCTCGAGTTGATTGCTGCTCCAGCTGTCCCACTCTCTGCACATTCCTTTTCGGGTTTATATATAGGAGCATCAGCACAAAGCTCAGGAATGCAGCCCAGGGTGGTGGGGGAGGAGGGTGCAGGGCAGTTGGGGGTGGGGAAGATGATCCCATCCTCAGGGACATGGCAGTCATTCAGACTGAACAACTACATGAATTGTGGCTCGAACAGTCAGTTCAAAGGCGTGAATCATCCTCTTCTCCTCCCTAAGCAATCCTTCCAGGTTGACGATGCTTCCATTCTGGTTCGGTGAGTTCTGAGATACTTGGTAAAATTCAACGAGCATCAGCAGATGCATTCACACATGGGGCAGATGGTGTTTGAAGGGTTGAGTGGAAGGGTTGTTTTGAGGTTGGTTCACTCTTCCCGATGACACGGTTTCATTCTGTACAAAGTCTCTTTACGTATGGTACCTTCTGAAATCAACCTTCTCCATTTTCACTGGGCGCAGACCACAAACTCCCAGGATCATATCTACCCCACCCCCCTGCACCCCGGGCCCCACCTCCCCAACCACCACTAAACGCTCAGAGTACGGTAACCTAGCTGTAACCTCAACCCCACATTCCTGCCTACTGCCCCAATAACCTTCACCTCCTCTCCCCCTACTCCCCCTGTTAATGGCATAGTGGTTAGCACTGCTACCTCATAACGCCACGGGACCAGGTTCGATTCTCGGCTTGGGTCACTGTCTGTATGAAGCTTGCACATTCTCCTTGTGTCTGCGTGGTTTTCCTCCAGTGGTCTGGTTTTCTCCCACAGCCTGAAAGACGTGCTGGTTAGGGGGCATTGGCCATGCTAAATTCTCCCTCAGTGTACCCGAACAGGCACTAAAGTGTGGCACTTGGGAGATTTTCACAGTAACTTCATTGCAGTGTTAGTATAAACCCACTTGTGACACTAATCAATGAACTTTAAAAATAACAATAATCTATCTAGCTCTGCCTTAAAAATATTCAAAGATTCTACTTCCACTGTCCTTCGAGGAAGAGAGTTCCAGAGACTCACCACCCTCTGAAAGAGAAAAATTCTCCTTATCCAACTTGATTTCAATTTATTATTGTCATATATTAGTATACAATGAAAAGTATTATTTCTTGCATGCTATACATAGCATACCATTCATAGAGAAGAAAAGGAGAGAGTGCAGAATGTTGTGTCACAGTCATTGTTAGGGTGTACAGAAAGATCAATTTAGTGTGAGGTAGGTCCATTCATAAGTCTGAAGGCAGCAGGAAAGAAATTGTTATTGAGTCAGTTGGTATGTGTCCTCAGACTTTTGAATTTTGTAGCATTTGTCTTAAATGAGCAATCCTTTATTTTTACGCAATGACTCCTAGTTTTAGATTCTTCAACAAGGAGAAACAGACTCTCCAGCCCTTTAACATTCTGAGGGGTTAAGACCCCTCAGGATGTTAAAGGTTTTGATCAATTCACCTCTTACTCTTCTGAATGTTACTTGATACAAGCTTAATCTCTCCAACCTTTCCTCATAAGACAACTGGCCCATCCCTGGTGTGTGTCTAGTAAACCTTCTCTGAATGATTTCTTCATATCTTTCCTTTAACAATGATAAATAAATGCAATAAAGATACAATCTGGGAGCTGTCTCCATGCTGGCTGAGACACACAGCTCCATCCAGCGCAAGAATAACTTTGGGTGTGGGTCATTGCTCTTTTGTATCACCTCACTGTGTGGAGGGTTCATACTCAGTCCCAAATTAATCCTACGGAGCCCACCATTTGCACAACAAGTTCCCACAAAGAGCAACATGACAATAACCAGATAATTTAGTGATGTTGGCTGAGGAACAAATATTGCCCAGGAAACCAGAGTGGGAGGAACTCCCCTGCTCTCCTCTGAAAGTGTAGTGGGATCTACTGCATTTGAGAGGATGGATGGTTTAAAATCTGATCCAAAAAGATGATCCCTCTCTGCCAGTGCAGCACTCCGTCGGAACAGCACTGGGAGTGTTAGTGTGGATTTTCATGCTGAGGTGTGTGGCGCGGTACTTGAAGTGTACCGCGCCACCCCTTTCACACAGGAGCAAGGGTATTGCCAACTGGGCCATGGCTTATGAAAACTGATTTTCACATGAGCTTTCATTCTGTAAGTGTGACTTTGTGTGACAGAAAGGGACAGGATTTTCCCGTCCTGATGCCACCATCCCCCTCCCCCCTCCCACATCCCTTGCAACTTCCCCTGAACTCGCCCCCCCAACCCCCAGCCCCCTACCCCAAGACTGGTAATTCAATACCAACAGAATTTGCAACAGTCCATCAAATTGTCCATCCCACCTGCAACGATTCCCTATTTCCAGAATGGGTGGGAGTGGAAAACCCCAACATCTAAGATAAATGAGCCAGCTCATGGATTGAAAGTGAATTTTCCGGGTAACTGTCTGAAAACTGAGTCGACTGATGTTACCTGGAATGTTCTAGAAAATTAGCCGTGTGTTTATTTGGACTGCACCTTGTTTTAAAAAAATCTCTGACTCACCACTTGCTCCTTTGCATTTTATAAAGCACAAGTAATTAGAACCAAACTAATCCTCTCCAGTGACAACACATTATTATTTATCTTTATTTTTAGCATTTGAGAGCAGAGATATTCATCCAGAACTTGTCTTACATCTGGAACATTTGATTAGAGAAAATTCTAGCTTGTTACCAGTACACTCATGGTCTGGAGGGATGTCAAAAGTTGCAGCGGGACATAGACAGGATGCAAGACAAGAAGTGGCAGATGGACTTCAACGCAGATAAATGTGTAGTGGTCCATTTTGGCAGGAATAATGGGATGAAGGAGTACAATATCAGGGGTAGGAGTCTTAGCTGTGTTGTAGAGCAGAAGGATCTTGGGGTCTGGGTCTATAGGAGTCTTAAATCGGCCAAGTGGTCAAGAAGGCGTATGGTGTACTGGCCTTCATTAATCGAGGAATTGAGTTTAGGAGTCAGGAGGTAATGATGCAGCTTTATAAGACCCTTGTCAGACCCCACTTGGAGTATTGTGCACAGTTCTGGTCGCCTCACTATAGGAAGGATGTAGAAGCTATTGAAAGAGTGCAGAGGTGATTTACAAGGATGCTGCCTGGATTGGGAGGCAGGCCTTAGGAAGATAGGTTGAGGGAGCTGGGACTCTTCTCACTGGAAAGACGTAGGTTGAAAGGCGACCTGATAGAAGTTTATAAAATGTTGAGAGAAATAGACGGGTGGATTCTCAGAGACTATTTCCCCGAGCTGAAATGGTCACTATGAGAGGACACAGATTTAAGGTGCAGGGAAGCAAATACAGAGGAGATGTTAGGGGCAAGTTTTTCACTCAGAGGGTGGGCAGTGAATGGAATCGGCTGCCGTCGGAGGTGGTAGATGCAAACTCGCTTGGGTCTTTTAAAAGACTTCTGGATGAGTGTATGGGAACGAATGGGATAGGAGGTTATAGATAGGTCTGTGGATTGGCAGGTATAGATGTGATCGGCGCAACTCGTGGGCTGAAGGGCCTGTTTGTGCTGTAGTGTTCTATGTTCTATGTTGTATGTACACTCAATGTTAGTCTGGAAAATTAATCTATCCTGTTTTTAACCTCTAATCTTCTTGCTCTCTTGTCTGATCCAGTTTGGGGTGACACAGTGGCCCAGTGGTTAGCATTGCTGCCTCACAATGCCAGGGACCCGGGTTTGATTTTGACCTTGAGTGAATGTCTGTATGGAGTTTGCACATTCTCCCCGTTTGTGTGGGTTTCCTCCGGGTGCTCCAGATTCTTCCTACAGTCCAAAAATGTGCGGGTTAGATGAATTGGCCATTGGTAAATTGTCCCTGAGTGTTAGGAGGATTAGCAGGATAAATTTATGGGGATAGGATCCAGGTGTCGTCGGAGTAGGCTTGATGGGCTGAATGGCCTCCTTTTGCACTGTAGGGATTCTGATTCTGTGATTCCCTTCACTTGAGGATGCTTCCTCTGACTGGAATATTATCCTATGTATCCCTGGTATCATTCTCACATGGAAGCCCTAGCTCCCACACAAGTCTGCACCATGAGGGCAGAGGTCATTGCCATTCATAAGTGCCTTCGCCTTATTTGAAGAAGGTTAATAAGGCAGGCGTTTTCTCTATCCAACTGTTCCACATGTGTGACACAAGATTCTGGATGAAGATCTCTGCTCTCAAATGCTAAAAATAAAGGTGAATAATAATGCATCCTCACTGAAGAGGATTAGCTTGGTTCTAATTTTAAATCAGTCATCAGTCAGAGATGTTTGTGGGGAAATCTCCCACTCTTCACAGCTTGAGGAACTCAGTTAAATGGAATCTAATTTTCCAGAATATTCCATCCTGGATCAGCCAACCCAGATGTCCATTGAATCAAATGTGCATCAGGGAAAATTCAGTCGACTACTGGCCTACATAAAGTTAACAAACGCCACATAGGCCCCAAATTCAGCAGTGACATTTTATGGCCTCCAGCTCTCCAGTATTCAGCTCATTTCTGGAACAAAATTGTTAAAATATTAAAAACCAAATGATGTTTCTGATACATTTACTGATTATAAAAATACTGGCAATGATACTTTTGATTTGATTTATTATTGTCACACAGTATACAGTTTCTTGTGTGGTGTACAGAGAAAGCATACTATTCATAGAGAAAGAAACAGCGAGTGCAGAATGTAGTGTTACAGTTATAGACTGACACATGCTCACTGACACAGTCATACACGCACATACAGACACACACATCCAAACATACAGGTACACACGCACACATACGTGCACACGCACACACAAAGATGAGGGAGAAAAGGATGCAAGTCAAATATCAGCTGAAAGGACAGCCTGTCTGCTTCCAATTATGTAGAAGGTTACATAATAGGTTAGGACTTTATTCCCTGGAGTGTAGAAGAATGAGGGGAGATTTGATAGAGGTGTATAAGATTTTGATGGGTATAGATAGAGTGAATGCAAGCAGACTTTTTCCACTGAGGCTGGGGGAGAAAAAAACAGAGGGCATGGGTTACGGGTGTTTGTGTATCTGTCTGTCAGTGTTTGTGAATAACTATGTGAGTATCTGTGTGTATGTATGTGAACCAGATGAGTTTTTAAGATAATTGACAATGAAGAAGGAGCAATACAGAACAGGAAACAGGCCCTTTGGCCCAATGAGCCCGTGCTGCCATTTTAACATTGTGTGCCTTCCTCTACCTATGACATTTGTCTACACCTACTGGGGAAGATTGAGGGAGAACTAATTTAGGGACAATTTGTTACACCAATCAGCCTAAGCGCACGTTTTTTGGGGTGTGGGAGGAAACCGGAGCACCTGGAGAAAACCCACACAATCATGGGGAGAATGTGCAAACTCCCACAGACACTGGCCCAAATCCATGTATCTGCACAGCAAACAGTGACAGTCACTGAGCCCATCAGTTGGTCCAGTTTAAGCGTACACTAATGACACGAAACACCAGGCAACTCTCAAAGCAACATCCAAGAGCAGCCCTCACACGACCCACTGCGTGTATGCCCCTTGGTCAACAATGCAAACCGAATCACCTGGTTTCACAGGCGTTGGGTTTTTTTTTAAAATCAGATTTCACCATCTGCTGTGATGGAGATTCGAACCGGGGTCGCCAGAGCATTGCCCTGCCTCTCTAGATTATCAGTCTAGTGACAATACCACCACACCATCATCCTGACAGTGTGTATGTGTCTGTATAGAGTGAAATCAGTAGAATTCAACAATTTCAATAGGATGTAAGCACTCAGTGTAATAGAGACTTCACCAGAAGTTGTTTACATGTTGCCTCGGTTATAATTGCATCTCATTCGGGATCTCGTTCTAATTTGAGTGCAGGGAAAGGTCAACTTGAGGTAAATAATTACTCACTTCCAAAAATATATTTCAGTTTCAGACAGACACACATGGAAAGCTCTCGCTGTGTAATTACAGATTTTCCTCCTTTAGTTTCCAGAGCTGTTCACCTATATACTAACTCTGCTTGTCAGCCTAATAAGTGGGGACTATTTGGCTCTGGGAGTCATCATATGTAAATTGATCCTGTCTTGATGTCAGGAGTGAACAGACATATCAGGAACCCTGGTCAAATTTCATCCTGCCCACGTATATCAATGACTCTGTTGTAGTATCCTTAGCACTGGTCTAAATGTGATCAAATTACTGCGCACAGACCCTGACCTATGAGTCAGAATATACTCAATTCATACATTGTCAAATTCATACAATGTACACATCTTTTGATGAAGCCCTGCCTGCTTACTTAGCACCGAGTCTCTGGAGAGATCTGAATCGAAGGGGAAGGTGTAATTTAACCTGGAGGCAGTGTAGGCCTGTGAGCATAAAGGTGATGGATGAACAAGAAGAGATAGTGGTATTGTCACTGGACTAGTAATCCAGAGACCCAGGGTAATGTCTGGGAACCCAGTCCAAAACCTATTACAGCAAATGGTGAAATTTAAGCTCAATAAAAATCTAAAATTAAAAGTGTGAAATTAAAAATTAAAATATGACCATAAAACCATTGTCAATTGTAAAAACCCATCTGGCTCACTATTCTTGTAGGGAAGGAAATCTGCTCTCCTTACCTGGTCTGGCCTACACTTGACTCCACAGCAATGTGGTTGATTCGGAAATGCCTAGCAAATCACTCAGTTCAAGGGGCAATTAGGGATGGGCAATAAATGGTAGCCAAGACAATGATGCTCATGTCCCACAAATCATCAGAGAAAATACATGAGACTAGGTAAAGGTACGGGTGAAAGACTTTTAGATGACTCAAATTCATTAAAAGTAGATCAATGAGTCAGCCCTTAGTATAGTCAGAGGTAAGAAGGTTAGGGATGAGGTTTCAGCAGCAGAAGAGCTGAGGTACTTTGGGAAGAGGTTACTGGAGTGTCTTAATGACAGCATGAATGTGTGGTTGGAAGTTCATCTCGAGGTCAGATATGTCACATTTGGTTCTACTTCAACATGGTTTCCAGGGAGAGAGATAATGTCATAGAGGTTTACAGCATGAAAACAAGTCCATCAGTCCAACTTGTTAATGCTGCTCTTTTTTTTAACTAAGTTAGTCCCAGTTGCCCACATTTAGCCCAAATCCCTCCATACCAATCTTAACCATGTAACTGTCTGAATGTTTTTTAAAAGACAAAATTGTACCCGTCTCTACTACTATGGCAGCTCATTCCAGATACTCACCATCCTCTGTATGAAAAAAATTACCCTTTTGGACCCTTTTGTATCTCTTCTCTCTCACTTTAAACCTATGCCCTTTAGATTTTGACTCTTTAGGGAAAGATATTGATTAACTAGCTGATTCATTTTTTTAAGAGCAACACAGCACGAGAAACAGGCCCTTCGGCCCAACGAGCCCACGCCGTCGTCATAACTATATAGTAGCAATTCCATTATCCTATTATAGATTTAGGTTATTCCTAATATGGAAGACTCTCACCATAGGAACAATTTGTTTTCCAATCAGCCTAAGAGCGAATTTTTGGGTTGTGGGAGGAAACAACCCTTGCTAGCACGAGGGGACACAACTTTAAATTAAGGGGTATGAGTTATAGGACGGATATCAGAGGTAGGTTCTTTACTCAAAGAGTCATTAGGGAGTGGAATGCCCTGCCTGCAGCTGTTGTAGATGCGCCAAGTTTGGTGGCGTTTAAGAGGTTAGTTGATAAGTATATGGATGAGAAGGGAATGGTTTAGTTAGGAGGGGCATTGCTTTTTATTTTGGTCAGCACAACATCGAAGGCCGAAGGGCCTGTTCTGTGCTGTATTGTTCTATAAACCGGAGCGCCCGGAGAAAACCCATGCAACCACGGGGAGAACGCGCAAACTCCCGCAGACACCGGCCCAATTCCAAGTGTCTGCACAGCCACATCGATAGTCTCTGAGATGTCATGGTGCCCTTCAAGTGGTCCACATAAAGCACTCATGTACGACATGAGGTACCAGGCAACCCATGAATCAACATCCAAGAGCTGTACCCGCACCACCTGCCGAATGCGTGCTCAAATTATGGACCGAATTACCTGTGGAAAAAAGCCGTAGTTAAACAGTCCTAATATATCCCTATATCTGCATACCGCTCATGTGGCTGTCCAAGAGACCCTTAAACAGCCCCAGCGTGCCTGCTCCCACCACCTTACTCGGCAGTGCATTCCACACCCCCACTACCCTTTGTGTGAAAAACTGCCCTCTAACATTCGTCCTATACATAGCCCCCCTCACCCTCTGGCCATGACCCCTCGTCCTATCCATTTCTAAAGGTGGAAAAAGTTTACCTCCATTTACTCTATCTATACCCCTTATAATCTTATACACCTCTATGAGATCCCCTCTAAGCCGACGTCTTTCAAGGGAAAACAACCCAAGTCTATTTAATCATTCCTCATAAGAAAGTCCTTCCATACCATGCTTCTCTTTATTTTATAGGACTTTATTAAAATCTCCTATGCTTCAGGGACAGAAGTCCCAATCTATCCAGCCTCTTATTATAACTCAAACCAAGACCCGGTAGCATCCTAGTAAATCTTTTCTGCACTCTTTCTAGTTTAATAATATCCTTTCAATAATACAGTGACCAGAATTACACACAGTATTCCAAGTGTAGCCTTACCAATGTCTTGTACAACTTCAACAAGACGTCCCAACTCCTGTATTTAATGTTCTGACCAATGAAATCAAGCAAGCCGAATACCTTATTTGCCACTCTGTCAACCTGTGACCGCACTTTCAAGGAGCTATGAACTTGTATCCCTATATCTTTGTTCTTTGACGCTCCCCAAAGCCCTACAATTAACTGAGTAAGTCCTGCCCTGATTTGATCTACCAAAATGCATCACCTCACATTTATCTAAATTAAATTCCATTTAGCATTTGTCAGCCCACTGAACTGATTGATCAAGATCCTGTTGCAATCTAGCTAACCTTCTCTGTCCACTATGCCATCAATTTTGGTGTCATCTGCAAATCTACTAACCATTGCCCTGAAATTCTCATCCAAATCAATATAAATAACAGTTGATCCCTGAGGCACATTGCTGGTCACAAGCCTCCAGATTGAAAAACAACCCTTTGCAACCATCCCCTGTTGTCTGTCATCACGCCAGTCTCCAGAGAACAGAGCTTGCAATGGGGGTTAAAGACAATGGCTTCATTTTTCCTAAACTCAATTTGGAGGAAATTTCTGCTCATTCAGTCCTGGATGTAGAACAAACAATCTAATAATTATATTGGTTTTTGTGGGAGGAAGAACTGTGCAAATTACCTACTGTCTTATCTACAATACAACGTTGATTACATTTGAAAATTTATTTTTTAGTGGTGTGCTTTGGGATGTCTGGGGTGAAAGGTGTTATATAAATGCAAGATCTTTCTTCTACACAATATGGGTATAAAACTGGTCATCCAATACCCACATACAGATTCTGATTAGAAAAATGATGGTTTATTGAGCAGAGCTGAAGTTATCAGTCCTGCTTTTGATAATGTGAAAAGTGTTTCTGCATCTAGTGATTGTTGTGTAGAGAGGCCTCCAGGCAGTAGATGGCAATGCTGGGGGAGTGTGCTGAGCAGTGGAACTACTCAGTTCCCATAAGCTTGGAACATAAGATATAGGAGTAGAATTAAGGCATTTGGCCCATAGAGTTTGCTTCACCATTCAGTCATGGCTGATATGATTCTGATCCCCATTCTGCCATCTTTATAACACTTTAAGGGAGCAGTATCTTTGACAGGCTAAGTGACAGAGTCAGTACCAGCAGGTGAGGGATAAAGCAGTGAGGACGAAGCCAGGATTTAAGAATGGTGGAGTGGAAGGAGCCTAGGGCAGCTTGAAGCCCCCAAGGGTACCTAAGAATTGGAAACGAAATCAAACTGACTAGCAGCATTGTGGAGTGTGTGAAGCCTCATCAGACAGAGAGAGAGAAAACAGGCCTGGAGTCAGGAGCTGGGCAGCAGAATAAACCTGCGAATGACTATGTTGAGTATATTGGCAAATACCAAGCAATGAAATTCTCCAGCACCTCCAGCTCCCCATGACATTCAATAGCATTATCCCACTATCAAAGGTCATTGGAAGTGAGAGGTTGAAGTTACAATCCGATCAGCCATGATCTTACTGAATAGGGGAGCAGGCTCGAGGGGCTGAGTGGCCTTATCCCTGTTTATAATTTATATGTTTGTACCATGGGAATTATCATTGAGCAGAAGCTATGTAGGATCAGTCATATAAATGCTATGGCCACAGGAGCAGGTCAAAGGCTGTCAGAAGCAGCTCATCCAGTACATTCAACATTCACTGCTGCCACCATTGACACAGAGGCAACAGCACGCCCCAGCCACAAAATGCAGAGCAGCAACTCATCTGGTTCCTTAACCAGCACTTTCCAAACCAGCCACCATTTCCAGCTAGAAGGACAGCACCACCTGGAGGTTCCTATCCAAGTCCTCATCTGTCTGACTTGGAAATATAATCGCCATTTCTTCAGCGTCGCTGGGTCAAAATCCTGGAATTCCCTCCCTAACAGCACTGTGGGTGCACCTATACCACCAGGGATGCAGAAGTTTGGTGGTATAAGCAATTAATTCTGCCCTCTGTGCACTCCATGTTTGAGTTTCACATTACAGCTCTAAGTAATTACAAACATTGTGAATAGGCTTTCGTATAAGGTGGCACAGTTATTAGCACTGCTGCCTCTCAACACCAGGGACAGGAGTTCGATTCCAACCTTGGGTAATAGTGTGGAGTTTACACGTTCTTTCCATGTCAGCGTGGGTTTGCTCCAGTGCTCTGATTTCCCCCCGCACCCTAAAGCTGTGCAGATTAGGTGAATTGACCATGCTAAAGTGCCCGAAGGTGTATAGGTTAGGTGGATTGGCCATGCTCAGTTAGTTGTCCTTTAGTGTTGCAAGACATACCGATTAGATGAATTGGCTATGCTAATTTGTTCCTTAGTGACCCAAGAATATAGGTTAGCTGGATTGGTCATGCTAAATTGCTTCTTAGTGTCACAAGATATATAGTTTAGGTGGATTCGTCATCTAAATTGGCCCTTAGTGTCCAAAGATGTGTAGATGATTAGTAAGGGAAATATGTGGGTTATGGCGATAGGGCCTGGATAAGATTAAAGGGTGGGTTGGTGTAGACTCGATGCATTAAGTGGCCTCTTTTTTTAACACTGTGAGGATTCTATAACATTTTATTTTGAATTTGTTCTCACATGAGGATGTTGGAGGAAAGACACTGCCTTCCTCCAGAAGCCGGGCTGTTTGTTTAACTGATGCTAATGTATTCGTTTCACATAACATTGCATCCAAACTCACAGAAAACTGGCTAAGAATAAATCTGTGTGATTGTCACATGTTTCATCTTTCCATTTTAATTAACTTCAGCTTTGGTTCAGGGGAAAAAAAATCCAGCAGAGCAGCTATAGACCTCCGTTACCATGGATACCACCCCCAAGAAAATAGCGATTGTATTCAGATACTAAACAACAAGGATTGCTTTTATTGCCTCATTAACAGCACAATCCTGACAGGTACTGCTTAATTAGCAATGTGAAAAGAGAATCAGATGAGCAGGAAGGCGACCGTTTGCAATTTGAAGAAACCTCTCTCCTGTTGCCAGGTGCTAACAGGGTGGGGAAAAAAAAATCCAAGTTTGATCAGGAAGTCATATAGGACTCAGAACAACAGTAACTATGCACGTCTCTCTACAGGTGCTGCCAGACCTGCCAAGCTTTTAGTTTTTATTTCAGTGCTCCAGCAGCCACAGTAACATATAGGAGCTGGAGTAGGCCATTCAGTCCATCAAATAGTGGAGTAGACCCAGTGAGATCATGTCTCATCTGATGATAATTCTCAACTTCACTTTCCTGCCTCATCTCCATGATCCTTGAGTCCTTTACTGAATTAAAGTTTGTAACATAAAGTTTATTTATTAGTTACAAATAGGCGTACATTAACACTGTGATGAAGCTACTGTGAAAAATCCTTTTGTCACCACACTCTGGCGCCTGTTTGGGTACACTAAGGGAGAATTTAGCACAGCCAAGGCCCTTAACCAGCACATCTTTTGGATTGTGGAAGAAAACCAGAGCACCCGGCCGAAACCTACACAGAATGTGCAAATTCCACACAGTGACCCAATTCAGAAATTGAATCCAGATTCCTGGCACTATCAGGCAGCAGTGCTAACCACTGTACTGAGGTATTGTCAGAGGAGGCTTGGTGAGTTGCTGCAAGTGCGTCTTGTAGATAGTGCACACTGCTGACACTGTGTATTGGTGATGGAGATGGTGAATGTCAAAGGTGATAGTGTGGGAAAAATTAAGTGGGCTGCTTTGTCCTGGATGGTGTCAAGCTTCTCAAGCATTGGAGCTGTACCCAGCTGGGCAAATGAGGAATATTCCATCACACTCCCGAATTGTGCCTTGTAAATGATGGACAGGTGAGGTGAATTATTCTCTGCAGGATTCTCAGCCTCTGACGTACTCCTGTAGATGTCAGGTGTGAATCTCAGCGTCATTGCGAACTCTCGCTCCTTCAGTTGGTGGACACACAGAGTCAGAAGCACATCTGCTGATAATTAAGCAATCCGTTACAGGAGCCAACTGTAAGTTATTTTCTTGTTGACTTTTACGGTTGGTGGGTGGACCAGTTGGAAGAGGCCTTCACATTTTGACTGCATCAGTTCAGAGTAGGAGGAACTGCTAAGGTTGAAAGGCCCCAGTCTCAGTATGATAGTGGCTGACCTTCCTGCAGAGAGGGGAGCTTTTGTTCCACTGTGGTACCTTGAGGTTATGTTTGAAATTTATAGCTAATCTGCCTACCTACCTCCCACAACCTATCCAATTTTAAGGATGTAGACTCAGCTCATTAGCTCTTTCTTTCTCCACTGATACTGAGTATTGACCAAAATTTTCTGCTCTTTTTCACAGCTCCAGTATCCACGCTGTATGAGGGGGTGTATAGTGAAGTGATCAAACATCTAGATTTCAGGGGTTACATTAAAACTCTAAGATAAAGTTGGAGCAAAGTAAGCAAAAAGGAACATTATTAGTACGGTTTGCATAGCCTCTGCAGTCTGCCTGAGGGTCAGTTTTACCCAGGTTTGGTTCAGGGGATTTCTGTTTGAACATTCCACCCTTAGAAGACCAAAACACGTAGGAGAGGAATTTGGCCCAATGAGTCTGCTCTGCCATTCATTCATGGCTGATATGCTTCTCATCCCTATTCTTCTGCCTTCTCTCTGTAACCCTTGATACCCTTATTGATCAAGAACTTAACCATCTTGGTCTTAAAGACACTCATTGTCACAAAAGGCTAAGGAGGCCAGGTCACTGAGTTCCACAGATTCACCACCCTCTGGCTGAAGAATTCCTTGTCTAAAGGAGCGCCCTTTCACTTAAGGTTGTGTCCACTAGTCTCTCCCAGTACTGGAAACATCCTCTCCACATCCACTCTAAAGGTGCAGAAGAGGTCTGCAATCCAGTGTAGGAAAGGGATGAATAATCTCATCATCCAGAATTCACATTTTCTCAAGTCCTTTCACAGACTTACATTCCACAGGGATTTCCCACACCATCAGCTGAAGGCTCATTCCCACTTCCTCCCACACACCTTTGTTTGCTTCCTCACCCTCTCTACTGCTCCACACACCAGCCACACAAGACCAACACCTTATCATCTGTCTTGACATGGATAGTGTCTCCATTAGTCCATGTAATGTGCGTACACACACACACGAGTCCCTGACTGGGGTGGGGAGAGAGAAGGGGGTAACTATGGTAGCATGGCCAAAATTGATGTCCTCACTCTGATGGCACAATTCTGATATAGTGTCTGGAGAGGACAGGGACCATGCATCCTGGGGGGTTTCCAATGACCATAAACTGAACTGGACTAACTGTACAAATACTGTGGCAACAAGAGCAGGCCAAAGGCTACAAATCCTCTAGCATGCAACTCCACAAAGCCTGTTCACCATCTACAAGACAAGTCAGGATTGTAATGGATCATACTCCATTTCCCTGGATGAGTGCAGCTTCTACACCAATGCAGAAACTCGACAACATCCAGGACAAAAGCAGCCTGCTTGATTGCTACCTCTTCCGCAAACATCCAATCCTTTCACACCAAAGAACAGTAGTAGCTGTGTGTACTGTCTACGAGATGCATTGTAGAAACTTAGCACCATTCGAACCACAACCCTCTACTAGCAGATAGCTGGGACCACCACTTACAAGTTCCCCTCGTAAGTCACACACCATCCTGACTTGGAAACTTATCACTGTTTCCTTGTTGTTGCTTTGTCAAAATTCTGAAATACTGTTCCTAACAGCAGTGTGTGTGTACTGACACTTCAGGGAACTGCGAGAAGGCAGCTTGCCACCTTTTCAAGGTGGGGAATTGATGGCATAGTGGTATTGTCACTGGACTAGTAATCCAGAGACCCCACAATAACTTTCTAGAGATCTGGTTTCAAATCCCATCATGGCAGATAGTGGAATTTGAATGCAATAAAAATCCCGAATTTAAATGTTTGATGATAACCACAGAATGACTCTCGTAAAAATACATCATTAATGCAAAGGAAATCTGCTATCTTTACCTGGTCTGGCTTATATTTGATCCAGATCCTCTGAAATGATCCAGAAAGCCACTCCGTTCAAGGGCGCTTAGAGAGAAGGGCAATAACAACAACAATGAATTAAAAAAAAAACTTTGCAATTTGTGGGATCTTGCTGTGTGCAAAGTGACTGTCTTGAAACTTGAAACTCTCAAAAATTTCTACTCCATCCTCATTGATGTAGACAGACATGTCCTCCACTACACTATCTGGAGTACTGTGCATGCTTTTAGTTCACTAAATTGGTCCCTGGGCTAAAGGGGATTGTCCTGTGATGAGAGGCTGGGTAAACTGGGCTTATACTGTCTGGAGTTTAGAAGAATGAGAGAGGCGATCTCAAACCATGATAGGGTGGATGCTCAGAGACTGTGGGTCCAGGGAAGCTAAAACAGTCTCAAGAGCCAGTTGTTCAGAGCTGAGATGAAGAGAAATTAGTTCACGCAAAAGGTTGATGAAGTTTTGCAATTCTCTCCTCCCTCCCCCAAGTTTGCGGATGCTCCATCATTGAATATAATGATGGAAATCAAGGAATTATAGAGAGGGGTGGATAAATGGGAGTTGATGCCTATTGGGAAATTTTGTTTACAATGTTGGAGATTTACAGTATGGAAACCTTTTCCTACAAAGTAAAGATGACCATACTTTGAAAGAATTTCTCGAGTCCATGGAAGACAATAAAAATGCAAGTCTATCTTTTAAATTGGTGGCATTCGAAGCAGGAGAGAGAGAATATGGAACGGTGGATCACATGGTCTGTTGAGCCATTCAATATGATCATAGTTGATCTTGGGTATTGTGAGGGTTTGGCAAAAATAGGATTAATATGAGACTGAGTACTATTGCACATCACAGAGCCATGGTCAGTGTGGTGTTGAGTAGAAGTGCGTATAGACTTAACCACGGAGACAGCCCCTCGCTCTGTACTCTTTACTGCAAGTGTAAATAATTCTGAGTTAATAAAGATTTATAGTTCCAATGAAAGACTGTGGGAATTTTATGAAGACATTAAAACTAGGAAGTGTGCAGAAAAGATTTACTAGAATACTGCTGGCACCTGATAGTTTGAGTTATAAGAAGAGGCTGGATAGACTGGGACTGTTTTCCCTGACACTTGCAAAGCTTAGGGATGATCTTATAGAAGTCTATAAAATAATGAGGGGCACAGATCAGCTAGATAGTCAACACCTTTTTCCAAATGTAGGGGGCTTCTAAAATTAGAGGTCATAGGTTTAAGGTGAGAGGGGAGAGATACAAAAGGTTCAGAGGGGCAATTTTTTCCACACAGAGGGCGGTGAGCCTCTGGAACAAGCTGCTGGAGATAGGAGTAGAGACAGGTACAATTTTGTCTTTTAAAAAGCATTGAGACTGTTATGTGGGTATCGAGGGATATGGGCCAAATGTGGGCAACTGGGATTAGCATAGCAGTAAAATCTGGGTAGCATGGACAAGTTGGGCCGAAGGGCCTGTTTCCATACTGTAAACCTCCAACATTGTAAACAAAATTTCCCAATAGGCATCAACTCCCATTTATCCACTCCTCTCTATAATTCCTTGATTTTCATCATTATATTCAATGATGGAGCATCCGCAAACTTGTGGGAGGGCGGGGGGAGGGGGAGGGTGGAGAGAATTGCAAAACTTCATCAACCTTTTGCGTGAACTAATTTCTCTTCATCTCAGCTCTGAACAACTGGCCCTTGAGACTGTTTTAGCTTCCCTGGACCCACAGTCTCTGAGCATCCACCCTATCATGGTTTGAGATCGCCTCTCTCATTCTTCTAAACTCCAGACAATATAAACCCAGTTTACCCAGCCTCTCATCACAGGACAATCCCCTTTAGCCCAGGGACCAATTTAGTGAACTAAAAGCATGCACAGTACTCCAGATAGTGTAGTGGAGGACATGTCTGTCTACATCAATGAGGATGGAGTAGAAATTTTTGAGAGTTTCAAGTTCCTAGGTGTCCAACTCACCAATAGCCTGTCCTGGTTCCCCCACATCAACACTATAGTTAAGAAAGCCCACCAATGCCTCTACTTTCTCAGCAGATTAAGGAAATCTGGCATGTCAGCTACAACTCTCATCAATTCTTACAGATGCGTCATAAAAAGCACTCTTTCTGGTTGTATCACAGCTTGGTATGGCTCCTGCTCTGCCCAAGACAGAAAGGAACTACAAAGGATGGTCAGAGAAGCTCAGTCCATCACACAAACTAGCCTCCCATCTATTGACTCTGTCTACACTTCCCGCTGCCTCACAAAAGCAGCCAGCATAACCAAGAACCCATGCACCCCAGCCATTCTCTCTTCCACTTCTTTCTTCAGGGAAAAGATACAAAAGTCTGAGGTTACGTACCAACTAACTCAAGAAAAGCTTCTCCCCTGCTGCCATTAGACTGTTGAATGGACTTATCTTGCATTAAGTTGATCTTTCTCTACATCCTAGCCATGACTGTAACACTACATTCTGCACTCTCTCCTTTCCTCCTCTGTGAAAGATACGCTTTGTATAGGTTGCAAGAAAATGTACGTTCTTGTATAATACATGATAATAGTAAGTCAAAAATCAGATGTGGTCTTAGCAAATCCTGTATAGCTGTGGTAGAGTGGGACAAAGCGACAAACTGTAAACAGCTCAAGATGACAGCTGGAAGCGAGAGATATTGAGCTAAAAAAACACAGAAAACGGAGACACGAGTTAAACTTTGCATTTATTTCTCATATCTGTGAATTGCTTCTAAATGAGTTTATTAACCAGTGCAGTTTATGAGAGAGCTCACAGTTTGCTATCTGACTGTCACCCTTCACATAAATCTGAGACACAGTGGATTTGTGTTATAAAAACCTCAGGACTGAACAGAATAAATTAAGTTAAACCTTTGACAATAGTTAATTACTTGTGCGCCGAGTGTCGGAAACACTTGGACAGAGAAAAAAGCCCACAGCTGAATAATTAGGGAACAGTGACTCTTTGCTAATTCTTAGTTAGTATTTAATCAGCAGTTCCTGTTGGTTAAAACCCACAGAAAAACCAAGTGGCCTTTTCACATTTTCCCCCACCATAGTGACAGGGGAAGGGGGGGGTGCGAGGTGGGGGCCACAAGGAGGTTCTCCCTCCATAACCAAGGCCAACCCCATGGAAACTCCCAGTAAAGAACATGACCTGATCATTCCAATGAAGAGTCACGTGGGACTCGAAACTTTAACTCCATTTTTCACTCTCGTTCTCTCTCTCTCTTTCGCCACAGATCCTGTCTGACTTGTCATATTTTGCCTGTGACCTGGTGGCACAGTTTTCCAAGGATTTCCAGGCAGAATTCCTTGTGAAATAATCCATGAGGTGTCGTCACCTGGAATGCATGGCCCCTAAAAAAAAAGCATGATGGAAGCAGGTTCAAGACTAACTTTCCAAATTGAACAGGGAAGGAAAATGGGGAGGGTTATGACGAAAGAGCAGAAGGAAAGGGATTTTTGAAAGAACTAGAACTGACATGATGGGCCGAACGGTTTCCTTTTGTACCATATGATTCTCTAATTAGAATCATAGAAGATGACCATTTAGCCCATCAAATTCACACCAACAACAGTCCCACTCAGACCCTTTCCTCGTAACCCCACACATTTACTCCGCTAATCCATCGAACCGATGCACTCTGGTACTCTAAGGGTCAATTTAGCATGGCCAGTGCACTTAATCTGCACAACTTTGGGTTGTGGAAGAAAACTGGAGCACCCAGAGGAATCCCACGCAGACATGGGGAGAACATGCAAACTCCACACAGTGACCCAAGCCAGGAATAAACCCAGGTCCCTGGATCTGTGAAGCAACAGTGCTAATCACTGTGCTGCCCTTACTTAATTGTCAAGTGTGTGGTGATGGAACCACCTGAGAATGGGGGAGAAAGGAGGAAGTTGGGGGGGGGGGGGGGGGGGGGGGGGGAGTGTACATGAGAACAATGTGTGTACACTCCTCACTCACGGGGGGCCCCAGCCCACCCTTGGAGGCTAGTGCACTGGGTGAGAGAAAGGATGGATTGGGGCGAGTGAAAGAAGCCACTGGGTTTTGGGGTGGACTGGGTTAAAGATTGGGGATAAGGGGTGTGTGGAAAGGGGTTACCGGCTTTCCCCCAGGCAGAGCTATTAAAATGAGGGCCCGCTGACTGAGGTCCAACAGATTCCCAACCAAATGGGAGTCTGGGAATTGAGGGACGGACAAGTAAGCAGTTGGGCAATCTTACAATTCAATTGGATAATAGCTTGTTTCGGCAATGGAAACCTTTACGCAATCTCACAAGTGGCCAATTTATCTGTGGTTTACAGGCAAGCTTTCCTCCGTCGATTTCCCTCCCTTTCTTGACGAGTCTCTAGTCCACCTTCTCTTTGTCAGCTTCCAGGGCTAACTGACGTTCATTCTCCTTGATCAGCTGAATTCCACAGTAAGTCACAAAGAGGATACTTAACGGGCTCCAGGGAAATCCTGCAATTATAATTTTCAAAGAAAAAACAAAGACAGTTTCTCAAGTGGCCAGAGCTGGATTGAAAAATACACAATTACCAAAAACCCTTGAGCGGCGACAGTGAATCAAGGGCCTGCAAGAACTCTCAGGCCTAGTAAGAGGCAGCACTCAGTGAGAGAGACCAATCATCTCACGAGGCCTTTGCTGGTCATGACAACCATTGCAGAGAACAGCAGGTCAGTCTTACTTCAATTAAATGTGTTCATCTGAAAGAATGGGGAGGAGACACATGGAGAAAAAGCCCACACTCATCCTACAAGCGCTCTCTGTACCCAGACGCGTTCTCTATCTCTCCCCCTCTAGACCCACTCAGTCTGTATCCACCCCACGCACTCACCCCCAATCCACGTCTCCCGAAATTCTCACCTGTATTCTGTCCAAATCGCTATTCTCTTTTGTCAAGCCCAGACTGGCATGCTAGTTAACTAGGAAAGGCATCACAGTTCCATGTCACCAATGTCCAAGCACATGGATGTTTCAACAGAGTTTTACTGAAAATCAGGAGTGGAATGTGGAGGACACTCCTGTGATTTGACATGTAGTGACTGCCCAGTCATGTGTTATTTCATGTCATTTGAGTGACACATCAATAAAGATCTCATTCCCAGACGTCTTCCCTTCCCTCTCGCTCAGACTGGCTGCAATCTGTCTACTTTCAATGAGGCAGGAAGTGTGATATCCTCGCTGTGAGTTATGTCTCTCTGATCCCCATCAAAGAACAAAGAACAAAACAGGCCCTTCGGCTAGTCAGTGATGGAGCACCAATAACCGTCAGGAGAGCAAATTCCAAATCCTGCGCACAGTTAGATGTACAAAATATAACAGCGTTACTTTGAGAGGAGGGGGGCAGTTCCGTGCCTCTTCATTTATCCCTCAGCCGATAATCATCCAAACATATCACATCACTGTTTGCAGGAGTTCACTGCTTGTCTGTTGTTCACTGTGTCTCTAACATTAGCACAGTGACCAGAGTTCACAAGTACTTCAGCAGTTTTGCAGCACAAGGTTGTGAAAAGTTGTGAAAACGTAACTCGTTTCTTCCCATTCCAGGTCAGGTATTTTTTTATCCAAAAACCTTGGAGCTGATTGCGTTTTGGTATTCAGGTAATTTTGGGTTTACAGATACTGTATGTACGCCTAGGCCTACTTACAGTACAATAGCCTAAGCTTAGGTTAGCTTTGGTCTATAAATACTAGATTGTCTCTCCATTTGCCAACTTTCTCTCAGAGTCATAGAGGTTTACAGCATGGAAAGAGGCCCTTTGGCCCAACTTGTCCATGCTGCCCTTTTTTAAACCACTAAGCTAGTCCCAGTTGGCTGCATTTGGCCCCTTTCCCTCCATACCATCTTACCCATGTAATCGTTTAAATGGTTTTTAAAAGACAAAGTTGTACCCACCTCTATTGGGTATAGTTGATTGGGGATAGTCAGCATGGTTTTGTGAAGGGTAGGTCGTGCCTTACTAACCTTAATAGAGTTTTTTGAAAAAGTGACCAAAGAGGTGGATGGGGGTAAGGCGGTTGATGTGGTATATATGGACTTTAGTAAGGCGTTCGATAAGGTGGCCCATGGAAGGCTTCTGCAGAAAATGCAGATGTATGGGATAGAGGGTGATTTAGAAAGTAAGCAGTCAAGTCGAGAAGGTTGTTAAGAAGGCATACGGAGTCTTAGCTTTTATTGGTAGGGGGATTGAATTTTGGAGCCGCAACGTCATGTTGCATCTGTACAAAACTCTAGTGCGGCCGCACTTGGAGTATTGTGTGCAGTTCTGGTCCCCGCATTATAAGAAAGATGTGGAGGCTTTGGAGAGGGTTACAGAGGAGGTTTACCAGGATGTTGCCTGGTATGGAGGGCAGGTCTTATGAGGAGAGGCTGAGGGATTTGAGGTTGTTTTCGTTAAAAAGGAGGCGGCTAAGAGGAGACCTTATCGAAGCATACAAGATGATTAGAGGTTTAGATAGGGTGGACAGTGATAGCCTTTTTCCTAGGATGGAGAAAGCTAGCACGAGGGGACACAGCTTTAAATTAAGGGGTGATAGTTATAGGATGGACATCAGAGGTAGGTTCTTTACCCAGAGGGTGGTTAGGGAGTGGAATGCCCTGCCTGCGCAGTTGTAGATGCGCCAAGTTTGGTGGCGTTTAAGAGGTTAGTTGATAAGTTTATAGAAGAGAAGGGAATGGTTTAGTTTGGAGGGTCATTGCTTTTTATAATGGTCGGCGCAACATCGAAGGCCGAAGGGCCTGTTCTGCGCTGTAATGTTCTACTACTGCCTCTGGCATCTTGTTCCAGACACTCACTATCCTGTGAAAAAATTGCCCCTCTAGACCCTTTTGTATCTCTCCCCTCTCACCTTAAACCTATGCCCTCTAGTTTTAGACTCCACTACCTTTGGGAAAAGATGTTGACTATCTGGCTGATCTATGCCCCTCATTATTTTATAGACCTCTATAATATCACCTTTCAGTCTCCTATGTTCCAGAGAAAAAAGTCCCAGTCTTGCCAGCCTCTCCTGAGAACTCAAACCATCAAGTTCTGGTAGCATCCTTAGTAAATCTTTTCTGCACTCTTTCTAATTTAATAATGGGCAAGAAGTAGAATTATTAAATATTAAACCTGTAATATATGTTTAATTAACATACAGATTAAGCTGTATAGCCAGTTTTTGAATGTGTCTGGTTTTTGGATGCAGGGACGAAGGATGATTTGACCTGTATGTAACCATCCTTTAGCATGCCCACCAGTACTGCTTATTTCTTGTACAAGGTAATCTGCAGAAAAGTTTGCTCTGGGGAAAGTAACTCTTCTTCAACTGGATCTTCAGCAACCTTATTGCAGGACAAGGACCCTTAATATTTCTGCATCTTCCTACACACCTTCCTGTCCTATTGGACACAGAGGGTTGTAGTTCAGCCATTTTACAGTTTCATATTTATTTTCTTGTACAGTTCTATGCACCTTGAATGCTTAAATTTTCTTGACAATAAATGTGACGATACTGAGCCTTTAAGAAATATATTTTAAATCATATTTCTCGGCAAGATGTTTCTAGTAGTCGCTGGCATTTTATCAGAGCTATTTTGTCTGCAGCCAGTGTCCTCTATTGTTCCTGCAGCAGTATAATTGATACCATGTTTGTTTTAAACTGAACTAATGCGGTGTTCTATTGTTTTAATGTTCTCTGGGATTACAGAGTAAACCTTGATTGGGTTGATTGATAGGTCAGGTCATATGACTGGAAACAGCCTAGGCTTTCACAGAGAATTCCAGCCTTGTTGCTGTTTGGAGGACAGAGAGAGAGAGACAGAGAGACAGAGAGACAGAGAGACAGAGAGACAGAGAGAAGAGAGACAGAGAGAGACAGAGAGAGACAGAGAGAGACAGAGAGAGACAGAGAGACAGAGAGACAGAGAGACAGAGAGAAGAGAGACAGAGAACAGAGAGACAGAGAGACGTGTCCATTCTTACCCCTATCTAGAATTGGAGATTCTGCTAGAACAAAGAACAAAATAGCACGGGAAACAGGCCCCTCAGCCCAACGAGCCCGCCCCGATGTCCCCACTTCCACCCATGATCCTTGTCTATGTTTATAGAAGTCTGCATTGGTATAGAAATCTGCATTGGAGTCTGAGTGTTGCTGTTTTGAAAGCTGCAGAGAGGGAGAGAGATATCCTTTTCTGTCTGTGAATTCTAAAGACTAAAAGTTGCTCAAAACTAGTTTTACTTCCCTGTTTTGCTGTTATGAGGATATATCCTTCTTGAAAATGCTGTTTGGATTTTAGTCCATAGATGTTAAAAGCTGGGAATCTACTATCATGTGAGCATTCACTTGTTTTAATGTTAATTGATTCTGTATGTCCATGAGGTATTGTTTTAAACTGAAAGACACCGAGTGAAGTTTGTTACTCGGACTGGATTACCCAATGTGATGTCACTTGTAAACTCTTTTCAAAGAGCACAGAATAATACAGCATGGGAAACAGGCCCTTCAGCCCAATGAGCCCGCACCGCCATTTTAACATTTCCACTTCCACCCATATCCTTTCCTCTGACACTTGGGTGATGATTGGCCCTGACAGATGCCCAGCGACAGACCATCTGTGGAATCCGAGAAACTTACTTTGCCAAAGGCAGCCGTTCAGTCCATCACTTCCGTACCAGCCCTTTGTAAAAGCAAGCAAACACTGCAACCCACTGCCTAATTGGACCACAGAAATGTACAGAATCCACTGGTTACAGGGAAGTGAATCCGTAGGGAAATGGGAAACCTGTCCATGCCTAATCTTAATGAGATGCTGTTAGTTCACCCACCCCGTGATAAAAGAACCTACCGGTTAGGATCAATCTTCGAGCAACCAGTAGAGCAAAGTCAACACTGTTCAGTGAAAGGACATTGTACAGAATAATAGCCCAGAAGTTTGCAGCTCCAAACACTCCTCTGATTCGTCGTGACATTGCCTCAGACATTTGGTTAGCCTGAGGGGATTAAAAAAAAACGAGAGTATCATTGGCTGGGTGGTTAATGGGGGCAGGGGGCTAGAAAACTGAAAGATGCCAATGGACTGGTGGTGGATGGGAAAGTAGCAAAGGGAATTCCATCTGAAGACATGTGCGGCAATGTAATTGGGAAGGACAAACGTGACAAGGGAAGTTTTAAGTTTATTTATTAGTGTCACAGTAGTGTTACATTAACACTGCAATGCACTGCATCCAAAATGGTGCCAGAGCAAGGAAACTTCTTACAAGCAGTGCCCAGCACACCTCCTAGTTCTATCCTTTATTCGCAGTCTATGACATTCTACACACTCTCTGTTCCTTCTCTATGAATGGTATGTTTTGTCTACACATGTGACAGTAATAAATCAAGTCAAAATCAATGAAGTTGCTGTGAAAATCCCCTAGTCACCACACTTCAGCGCCTGCTCGGGTACACGGAGGGGGAATTTAGCACGGCCAATGCATCTAACCAGCACATCTTTCAGACTGTGGGAGGAAACAGGAGCACCCAGAGGAAACCCATGTGGACATGAGGAGAATGTACAAAGTCTGCACATTCAGCGACCCAACCTGGGAGTAGAACTCAGTTCCCTGGCACTGAGAGGCAGCAACAGAAATGGTCAGACAATGCATATCACAGACTCCAGGAGGTAGCATGACAGGTTAGTGAGGTACAGAAAGTGCCAAAAAAACTCAGCAGGTCCAGCAGCATCCACAGAGAGAAAAACTAGAGTTAATGATCGGACTTCTCCAACCTTGCCTGCGGCTGGGATTCTCCGTCCCCGCTGCAGTGAATGGAGATTTGGCTGAGTACCAAGTTCTCCATTTTTGCTGATATAGTAGGAGACGGTGTGTCCAACATCAGAGAATTCCAGTCCGTGTGACCCCTTTTCAACTCTGAGGAACAATTATCCAAACTCGAAATGTCAATTCTGATGCTGCCAGACCGGTCAAGTTTATCCAACTTGGCTGCGGGGATGGTGCAGGAGGGAGGGGTTCAGGTTCCTGAACAATTGGGACTCATTCTGGGATAGGTGGGACCTCTACAAGAGAGATGGTCTATACCTGAACCAGAGGGGAACTAACATCTTGGGGGGAAAATCTGCAAAGGCTATGCAGGGGGCTTTAAACTGATTCAGGAGGAGGGGTGGGATCCTGAGTAGTTGGGGTGCTAAGAGGGATGAGAATAGGGGGGTCATAGAGGAGAACTGCAAAACACAGCAGCGTACGGGTGGAGTAGGGCATGGTTTGAAATGCGTATACTTTAATGCAAGTAGTATTCGCAATAAGGTGGAAGAACTTGCAGCTTGGACCAGTACCTGGAACTTCGATGTTGTGGCCATTTCAGAGACTTGGGTAGAGCAGGGACAAGAATGGATGTTGCAGGTTCTGGGGTTCAAATGCTTTAGTCGGAGTAGAGAAGGAGGTAGAAGGGGGGGAGGAGTGGCATTATTAGTCAAAGACTGTATCACAGTGACAAAAGAAGTTTGATGAGGACTTGTCTGTTGAGGTAGTATGGGCTGAGATTAGAAACAGGAGAGGAGAGGTCACCCTGTTGGGAATCTTTTATAGGCCTCCTAAAAGTTCTAGAGAGGTAGAGGAAAGGATTGCAAAGTCGATCCTGGACAGGAGTGAAAGCAATAGGGTAATTGTTATGGGGGACTTTAACTTTACTAATATTGATTGGAATAGCTATAGCTCTAGCTCGTTAGAGGTGTCAGTTTTTGTACAAAGTGTGCAGGAAGGTTTTTTGACTCAGTATGTAGATAGGCCAACTAGAGGTGAGGCTACATTGGATTTGGTGCTGGGCAATGAGCCAGACCAGGTGTTAGACTTGGAAGTTGGTGAACATTTTGGTGATAGTGACCACAATTCGGTTACGTTCACCTTAGTGATGGATAGGGATCGGCATGAAGCTGGGGGCAGTAGTTATAGCTGGGGGAATGGTAATTATGAGGCCATAAGGAGGGAATTAGGGTGCATAGGTTGGACTAGGAAACTACAGGGACTGGGAACATCTGAAATGTGGAGCTTATTCAAGGAGCAGCTATTGCGAGTCCTTGATAAGTATGTCCCTGTCAGGCAAGGAGGAAATGGTCGAGTAAGGGAACCATGGTGTACTAAAAAAGTTACTTCGCTGGTTAAAAGGAAAAAGGAGGCTTATGTCAGGATGAGGCTTGAAGGCTCAGTTAGTGCACTGGATAGCTATAGATTAGCCAGGAGGGAGCTAAAGAGTGAGTTGAGAAGAGCTAAAAGGGGACTCGAGAAGACTTTGGCTGATAGCTTTAGGATTCTCCTTGATCCTTTCTTTAGATATGTTAAGAATAGAAGATTGGTTAGGGCAAGATTAGGGCCAGTCAGAGACAGCAGTGGGAAGTTATGCGTGGAGCCTGAAGAGATTGGAGAGGCACTGAATAAATATTTCTCTTCGGTATTCACGCAGGGAGATGTAAATGAAGTTGTGGAGAACACTGAGGTACATGGTTGCAAACTGGAAAGTATTGAAGTAGATAGGGAGGATGTGCTAGATATTCTTGAGGGTTTGAAGTTAGATAAGTCCCCTGGGCTGGACAGGATTTACCCTAGGCTTCTCTGGGAGGCAAGAGAGGCGATTGCAGAGCCTCTGGCTCTGATCTTCAGGTCGTCGTTGGTTACGGGTATGATTCCGGAAGACTGGAGGATAGCGAATGTGGTCCCATTGTTCAAGAAGGGGAAGAGAGACTTTCCAGGAAATTATAGGCCAGTGAGTCTTACTTCTGTTGTGGGCAAAGTATTGGAGAGAATAATTAGGGATAGGATTTATAGTTATTTAGAGAGTAATGAATTGATCGGAGATAGTCAGCATGGTTTTGTGAAGGGTAGGTCGTGCCTTACTAACCTCATTGAGTTTTTTGAAAAAGTGACCAAAGAGGTGGATGGGGGTAAGGCAGTTGATGTGGTACATATGGACTTTAGTAAGGCGTTTGATAAGGTGGCCCATGGAAGACTTTTGCAGAAAATGCAGATGTATGGGATAGAGGGTGATTTAGCTAATTGGGTTAGGAATTGGCTAGCAGATAGAAGACAGAGGGTGTGGTTGATGGGAGATATTCATCGTGGAGTTCGGTGACAAGTGGTGTACCTCAGGGGTCTGTTTTGGGGCCCCTGCTGTTTGTAATTTTTATAATGATCTGGATGAGGGTATTGAAGGATGGATTAGTAAATTTGCGGATGACACCAAAGTCGGAGGAGTGGTAGATAGCGAAGAGGGGTGTTATAGTTTGCAGAGAGACTTGGACAAGTTGCAGAGCTAGGCTGAGAGGTGGCAAATGGAGTTTAATGTGGAAAAGTGTGTGGTAATGCGTTTTGGCAGGAATAATAAACGAGTATAGGGCTAATGGTAGGATTCTTAATAGTCTTGATGAACAGAGGGATCTTGGTGTGTGTGTGTGCATAGATCCCTCAAAGTAGGCAGTCAAGTTGATAAGGTTGTTAAGAAGGCATACGGAGTCTTAGCTTTTATTGGTAGGGGGATTGAATTTCGGAGCCGCGACGTCATGTTGCAACTGTACAAAACTCTAGTGCGGCCGCACTTGGAGTATTGTGTGCAGTTCTGGTCCCCACATTATAAGAAAGATGTGAAGGCTTTGGAGAGGGTACAGAGGAGGTTTACCATGATGTTGCCTGGTATGGAGGGCAGGTCTTATGAGGAGAGGCTGAGGGATTTGAGGTTGTTTGCGTTAGAAAGGAGGCGGCTAAGAGGAGACCTTATTGAAACATATAAGATGATTAGAGGTTTAGATAGGGTGGACAGTGATAGCCTTTTTCCTCGGATGGAGAAAGCTAGCACGAAGGGACATAGCTTTAAATTAAGGGGTGGTAGTTATAGGATGGATGTCAGAGGTAGGTTCTTTACCCAGAGGGTGGTTAGGGAGTGGAATGCCCTGCCTGCGGCAGTTGTAGGTGCGCCAAGTTTGGTGGCGTTTAAGAGGTTAGTTGATAAGTTTATAGAAGAGAAGGGAATGGTTTAGTTTGGAGGGTCATTGCTTTTTTCATAATTGGTTGGCGCAACATCGAAGGCCGAAGGGCCTGTTCTGCGCTGTAATGTTCTATGTTCTATGTAACATTTTCCGGAGCGATGCTCCTCAAGAATTATAAAATTCTCTAGTGCAGAAGGAGGCCATTCAGCCCATCAAGTCTGCAGAAACCACAATCCCACCCATGCCTTATTCCCTTAGCCCTACATATTTAATCCTCTGAAACCAAGGAACAATTTAGCATGACCAATCTCACCCACACATCTTTCGACTGTGTAAGGAAACTGGAGCAGATGTGGGGAGAATGCGCAGACTACACATAGACAGTGACCCAAGCCGGGAATCGAATCCGGGTCGCTGGCACCACGAGGCAGCAGTGCTAAATACCATACCATCCATATAATCCTTCATGGACTACAATTATTCTCTTTATCCCTGGTTCTGAAGGAAAATCATCTAGATAATTCTGAGTGTGTACTCCCTACTGGGTATGGTGGAATAATGGTTATGTTACTAGTCATCCAGAGACTCAGATCTAATGATTCAGAGTATTGCTGAGAAAAGACACATGTTGTCAAAGCTTTTTACCCAACACTCATCAGGACAAATCACAAAAATATCAAATGTAAAAGGAACAACAATTTGTATTTTATGAGAAAGAGTGTGATTGACGCTCAACCAAACAAAATAGGTGACAGACATTCTTTGGTTGATTCCCCAAGACAATGTCTTGACCAATCAGAATCACCCAGCCCAGTTTGAATTTAAACAAATGCCATAAAAGTGAGGCAGTTTGTACTTGCAGGCATCAAAAATAAGTCAGAGCTTCTATTAAGTTTAATTTTGTGTTTCTGTATGTGAAAGGGTTAATGACGTCAATTTGATTTAGATGCATGGTAATGAAGGTTGATGCCTTGAAAGTAAATGTGGTTTAAAGGAAAACTAGGCTGTTGCTTAGCAACCACAGGCTAGCATGGGACAGAAAGGACTTTTGAGTGCCAAAAGAAGTTGGGCAAGATAGGAGAGTGGCAGAGGAAAGGAAATCTCTGTAAAGATAAAATTGGGGCGAAGGAACGGTATGTTACAATTAATCTTTCCTTGTTTAATAAATGTTTTGTTCTTTTGTTAAAAGTTCACCTGCAGTCCTATGATTCTGTTCATCCATGCCTTTAACAAAAATTAAAAAAATAGGATCGATCAAGTTGGAATCCACCTGGGTTCTGACTTGTCAATAATAACATCAGCTGGGGTCATAGCAGTAACGCAAAGCCTAGCAGTTAACTGTAAGACATCAGTTAACTGGTGCATTCTCCATGGCAACACCTCTAACCATCAGAATGTACTTGTCAACCAATCAGCACTCTCTTCTCATGAAGTATAAATTATCGTTTCCTTTCAATGTGGTATTCTTGCAAACCGTCCTGATGAGTGCAAGATGAAAAGCTTTGACAACCTGTCTTCTTTTCAAGCAATATTCAAGTTCTGTGTTACCAAATGACCAGAGAACAGGAATTTAAATTCAATTAAATGTGGATTAAAAAATAGTTTTATTAATAACGATCCTTGGAATTCTTGAGGATTGTTGTAACAATCCATCTGGCTCACTAATGTCCTTTACAGAAGGAAATCTGCTGTCTTTACCTAGTTTGGCCAATAGACTGACAGCAATACAGCTGATTCTTAATTGAAATGACCGAGCAAATCACTTGGTTATCTTGAAGGCAAGTAGGAATGGCTAATTGTCAGGGAGGCTCATGTTGTGAGTGAATTGGGCAGCACAGTTGTTAGCACTGCTGCCTCATAGCATCAGACATCTGGTTCGATTCCGGGCTTGGATCACTGTCTGTGTGGAGTTTGCACATTCTCTGTGTCTACGTGGGTTTCCTCCGGGTGCTCTGGTTTCCTCCCACAGTCCAAAAGACATGCTGGTTAGATTAATTGGCCATGCTACATTCTCCCTCAGTGTATGCATAGAGGCTTCGGAGTGTGGCAACCAGGGAATTTTCACAGTAACTTCATTGCAGTGTTCATGTAAAACTACTTTTGACTAATAAATAAACTTTAATTTTTTAAAAATCTCTGTCTTTGAGCAGGTTCTGAGCTTACTTTTAAATTACTATTTTCCTCTAACCTCACTCCACCTCAATTTCTCAGCTGTGTTATGTTCCCACAGTAAGAAGTCTCCCAACACCACGTTAAAGTCCAACAAGTTTATTTGGAATCAGGAGCTTTCAGAGCACTGCTCCTTCATCAAGTGAGAGTGATTCCAGTGCTCCGAAACTTCCTGACTTCAAATAAACCTGTTGGACTTTAACCTGGTGTTGTGAGACTTCTCACTGTGCCCACCCCAGTCCAACAGTGGCATCTCCACAATACACTGCAGCTTTGAAACCCAATATCAATCCCTTTTTATATTCAGCTCTTGAGTGGGGGCTTGAACCCACAACCTTCAGATTCAAAGATGAGAATGTCACCAAGCGAGGCATTGTCAACACAAGATGAATCACTCGCCATATACCTACTGAGCCAGGAAACTTGCAGGATCTTTTAGCTTCAGGATGCAGGGGGTGTGGCTGGGAAGAGTATCAAACAACAAGGGAAATGTTTGAAACTAGGACCTTACCTCAATTGATGCAAAGGGTTCACGCTGGAAGAACTTTTGCACCCAGAGTTCGAAGTTGAGACCAAAGCAGTTACACACGGACCAGATATAGACCACATTCTCCGGGCCCAGCCACAGCGTAGTGATCAGGAAGGTGCAAACTGTGGCCAGGAGCTCCTTCAGAATATTGTCGTGATTTTCTCCCAGATAATCATAAACGTACCTGGGAAAAGGAGAAACTACATGGCAGTGCTCGCTTAGAGAGACTTCTCTCTCTTCATCTCACTGGGATAGAGTCACATAGTTAGCAGCAAGCATCAGCAACCTGCCCACTCATGGAGAGGCCCAGTGTGGTCAAACCTTGTTTTTTAATCTTACTCTTTCATGGGACATGGTGTCTCTGGCTGGGCCAACATTTATTACCCACCTTTAATTGCTCTTGAACTGAGTGTCTCACTCAGCCACTGAGGGCAGTAGAGAGTCAACCACATTTCTATGGCTCTGGAGTCACACGTAGGCCAGACTGGTTACGGACAGCAGATTTCTCTCTCTAAAGAGCATTAAAAAAAACCATCTGGTTCACTAATGTCAAGTGATGACAATTTATAATTTCAGATTTTTTTTCAGTTGACTTTTAAATTTCACCAGATGTTTATGGTGGGTTTTGAACTTGTGGATTAGCCTGGGCCTCTGGACTGTTACCGTGACATCACTATCTCCCCCCACTTCTCCCCTTCACCACTATCTTGCTTTCACTTCCCAGCAACAACTCTGAGGATGGATGGGGTTTTGTGTGTCTGTGTAAAGCAGAAAGTGGTGAGCAGAAATCAGAGTTCAGCATGGAGTTTACTGGAAGGATAGCAAGAGCATCGGCCTGACTGAGAAGGAGGGAGAGAATGTGGTCACTTTGCAATGTAGGAACTGTGGCTTTCAATTTGGGAACATTGTCATCACAATGAGAAAAGCCTTCTAAATAGGGACAGTCGGGGTAATGCTTTGGGGACCCAGGTTCGAATCCTAGCATGGCAGATAGTGAATCCAATAAAATCTGGAATTAAAAGTCTAACAATGACTCTGAAACCATAAAAAACACATCTGGTTCACTGATGTCCATAAGGGAGGAAAATCTGCCGTCCTCACTGGTCTGGCCTACATGTGAGTCCAGAGCCACAGCAGTGTAGTTGACTCTTAAAATGTCCTTTGAAATGACCTAGAAATCAGGGATGGGCAGGAAATGCTGACCCAGCCAGTGACGCCAATATCCCATGAATGGCCTTTTTTCAAAAAATGTGAGCTGGTTGACATCACCCACATTCCGGGAGCAAATTGAAAGTGAACATTTGTTACTTACTTGCACAGCCAATCATTTATCCCCCTGTCAAAGTGCCTGAAATATAAAAATCACACAGTTAGAATGTGGCAGGAAGTATTTCAAATCTGTTACTTTTCTCAGTGAGGGATAGGCAATAAACACCAACAGCATCCATATTCCAAGATTTATTTGTTTTTAAATAAAGCCCTGGATCAGCGATTGCCTACTTTAGCCTGAAGTGTCCATGCTCTGAACAAGATGCACTGCAGGATCTCACCATGGTAGCACTTTCCAAACCCACAACCACTACCAGCTAGAAGGACAAGGGCATCAGATGCCTGGAAATACCACTACCTGGAGATCGCCCTCCAACTCAATCATCATCCTGTCTGGGAAATATATCAACGTTCCTTCATTGTTACTGGGTCAAAATCCTGGAATACCCTCTCTTACGAGTGCTGCGTTTCAAAAATACAACTCAACACCACCTTCTCAAGGGGCAATAAATGCTGGCCAGCCAGTGACACCCATATCCCATTACTGAATTGATTTTTTAATATATTCATTTATCATCATTTTCCACTAAACATTCAATCACCTCCACCTATAGGACTCCTCAATCCTCATCGTAGAAAGGTTCTAAGCTATGTCAAAAGGAATTAATTACCAGTGTTAACTCCTGTAGATATGTGATCAAAACTCCCCAGTTGGAAGGAGCCATCACCTTCTCAAAGGCAGTGAGGATTGGGTAATGAATGGCATTGCCAGAAATGCCAATACCCCACAGACAAAAGGAAATGGAACCAAGTGCCATGCTCCTCAAAAGAGATGGTACAAACTGGATGGGCTGAATGGTCTTCTGTAATTCAAAGAAGATAAATGGGATATCTATCTGCAATGCAGAGCTGCCCCAGCCTACCCACAGTGCACATTGGGACATCCTGCAACTTCCAGTCATTTTTCCCATCCGGTAGAAAGACAAAGAGGTTAGAAACTGGAAATGGAATTTGTATAAAAGCAGATACTTACGTTTCCGCAAACACATACAGCATGGTGATACATTTCGGTGGCTTGGGTGGGTCTAGATAATCGAGCCTGGCTACTGTTCCGATCACACCGAACATCACTGCTGCCTTCACCCAGTCGTACACCAGGTTAAAATAAGCCAAACAAGCTGTGCCAGATAATCAGGACAAGGAGAAAGACACAATTCGTCAGTAAAAATTTTTGATTTGATTTTCTAGTTTGGGTAGCTGCCTTTACATGTGAGGTTTGGTGGCACAATGGGGAGCAACCCTGCCTCTGAATCAGAAGCTCTGGGATTTGAGTCACATCCCAGGTCTCGATGGCAAATTCATAAATGTGACCGAACAGAGTGAATATCAACCTGCAAAGTCTTCCCAGCCCACACCAATGGCACACAGGAAGAGTGATCATAGAATGTTGGAGCCTCTACCATCACCTCCCATAGATCCAGATACATGTAAAAAAATTGCACATTGCCACAGCAACTCAGACTCCCCATGTGGCCAGGCACCTTTGTTTCCCAAAGTGACTAAGGCAGGTCAAAGAGTCCATTGAAAACTGCGGAATGCCCCAGCCTTATACAGATGCTAATCTACAAACATTTATCCTGCGGTGTGCAAGTTGATCATGAGCTTCTCTGCATTACAGCAGTAGCTACAAGGCAGCATGGTGATTGGCACTGCTGCCTTACAGCACCAGGAACCCAGGATGGGTCACTGTCTACGCGGAGTCTGTATGTTCTCCCTGTATCTCAGTGGGTTTCCTCCGGGTGCTCTGGTTTTCCTCTACAGTCTGAAAGACGTGCTAGTTCGGTGCACTGGTGATGCTAAACTCTCCCACAACGTACCCGAACGGATGCTGGAGTGTGGCAACTAGGGGATTTTCACAGTAACTTCATTGCAGTGTTAATGTAAGTCTATTTGGGACACTAATAAACTTTAAACTTAAGAAAGCGTCTCATTGGCTGTGCCTGCTTTAAAATGTCAACTTTGAAATAAACTATTTTTAATTTTTGGGAGGAGGGGAATTCTAGTTCCATAGAAAAAGTGGCCCAAACTCAAAGTAGCCGAGAGGGAGCTGACGGCAAGGCTTTGGCAAATGGAGAACGGAGCCAAACTAAAACAAGTTAAGAAGATCACAGAGGAACTGGAAATGGAAGTGGAGGATGTTCACGGTGGTGTGGTGGGAGGGGATGGGTAGTTGTTGATTGGAGGCACAGTAAGGTCAGGGATAATGGTTGATTAGGATTTAAGGCTGCAGATTTAAACATGGATGTGGCGCTCCAAGAGATTGGGAGGCTATTGCAATGGAAAAATTGATGGTCAGTTGGGTGACTTACCTAATGCCCAGTCGGAAAGATGTGCCACTAGCTTCAGATCTGAAGGGATGGTCAGAATGTAGAGGTAATGGAAGAAGACATCAACGATGATTATTACAGCAACGTGCGCTAAAGCATACTTCCTGATGTTCCACATCTCATTCTCTTTCCGAACTAACTTTGGTTGGTTTATCTGCAGGGCACGAGAGCTCAGAGTGAAAGAACCTTCCGGAACAGGAAAAGCTGGTTAGGATAGGTCTCAGCCCTCACCAAATGTTACCTCTAATTCCAGTGCACAACCCTTTCATTGCGTGGCTCCTTTAAGGTTCCCTTAAAGTGACCGCTGCTTGTGCATGACCTATTTCTTTGCTCACATGACACCTTCCTTGCTGCAGATATAATAACAATGGCTTTATTAAATTAACATAACTATGTACAAGATAAAGGTCAGACAGAATGCAGCTTACTCTCTCCTCTCTAGCTCCAACTGAAGGTTCTCCCCATTCCTGATTGGCCTGACTTCCTGCACAGAAATTCCATAGGGTCACATGGCCTGCAAAGGTTTGCCCCTTAAAGGAACCACGTTACCACAGCTGTGCAGAGGTTCACCTGCACGATGTAGAGGGAATGGTATTTAAAACCCACCAGTGATCTGAACCCATAGTCTAGACTGACGTACCAATGCAGTAGTGAGGGAGTGCCGCACTGCCAGAAATGCCTTCATTCCAATGAGACAGTAAACCAGATCTTCCCTCTCAGGCAGGTGCAATAAACCCCGTGACATTATCCTGAGAGGCAGCCGGTGAGCGCTCCCCAGTATCACGTATTTCTTTGGAAGGAACTCTTCAAATGTGGACAATAATAGAACTTACTCCAACTTATAAATCAAAGGAAGAGTTTAATAAAGAAACTTCATCACTCCAAACATGGGGCCACAACCTGGGCCAATCTAAACTCCCCACAATTCCCAACAGGTTCTTATTTATAATGAGTCAGCTGACCATCACATCATTTTATAATTGGTTCCATGATTTACTGCGTCAGCTGACCCTTACAGTTTGTTGCCATTGGTCACATTACATCCAATACAAAGTCATCACCAGTTACATTCTAATATCATGGCCGACAGTTTTCCCACTAACAACATTAAGAAAATGACACACTTCTCTTTTTTCTTAGTTGTTTAAGGGGCGGTACTGTTTCCCGAGTTGGCGACAGTGATGAAGGACGGGATTTTCCAGCCCTTTCTGCTGGCTGGATTTTCCACCTCCCTCCATGATGTGTTTTCCAGTGGCGAACATGGTTTGCCATTAGCGGGATCTCCAGGTTCCGTTGACGTCTATGGCATTTCATGTTGTTCACCCATCTCGTTGTTGGGGAACCTGCTGTGGGTGAGGAGGGGGGGATGGCGCTGGAAGATCCCATTGATAGGAAGGACTAGAAAATCCCAGCCTAAATTTCTAAAGAAATTGCAAAGCAGTTTGGGACATCCAAAGGTAATAAAAGGTGCTATATAAATGCCAGTCTTCCTCCTGGGTGCTGTTTCTAAGCTTACCTGAGTGTAGAACTGATCAAAAGTCATAACGGGCCCAAAGAAGAAGAAGGGGAGGTAGAAGTTATATATCAGCAGATCCAGGATTGAATAATTCCCATCTTTCCTCTCGGCATTTTCCAAAGCGAAGCTCATACAGCGCATGATGGTGAAGCCGCTTCCTCCATAAAACAGGACATCGTACAGCTGGAAGGTACCCGTCACAAACCCAGTCTAGGACGAGATGGACCAGGTTAGAGTTCAGACAGGAATGTCTTAGCACTGCTTCCAGAGGAAAAGAGGCTAACACACAGTCTTGGCAGAGTGGAGATGAAGAGCATGTTTCCTTTTGTAGGAAATTCTAGGGAGGGGGGGTGGTGGTGTCACTGTCTCTGTGTAGTCTGCACATTCTCCCCATGTCTGCACAGGTTTCCATTGGGTGCTCTGGTTTCCTCCCACACTCCAAAAGATAGAATTCTTACAGCGCAGAGGCTGAATTGTTCCTATCAACTCAGCATTGACAACAATCCCACCCAGGCCTTATTCCCGTAACCTCACATATTAACCCTCTCACACTCATGGTCAATTTAGCACGGTTAACTCACCTAACCTACTCATCTTTGGAGCGTGGGAGGAAACTGGAGCTCCTGGAGGAAATCCACACAGATATGGGGAGAATGTGAAAACTCCACAGACAGTAACCTGAGGCCAGAATTGAACCCGGGTCCCTGGCACTGTGAGTGCCACTCAGAATTAAGGGTGAAGTTGATTGATAACTTGCCTTAGTGTCAGGGGGTTAGCAGAGTAAATACATATACATGGGGTTGCATGGATAGGGTCTGGGTGGGATTGTTATCACTGCAGGTTTGATGGGCTGAATGGCCTCTTTCTGCACTGCAGGGATTCTATGATTTGCAAGTTGTAGACTGATTGAAGGCTATCAGTCAGCTATTGCTAACATTCTGGACAGGCATCATTGCAATGAGAGGTGATTTTTTATTGTGTGGCTGCTATCAAAGCCAATGATATGAATTGAGCAGTGGATTCCACAGTGTTCAGTGTCTATAGTCCTCTCTGAATTGTAAAGGACCACTAAAATTCACTCAACAAAAACTAAATCAGATTAAATGTCAGGGAAAAAAATTAATATCAACTACAGAAATGTACATTCTAAATCCATGACTGCTTCCATCGAGAAGGACAAGAGTGGCAGATACCTGGGAACACTACACCTGCAAGTTCCCCTCCAAGCCACTCACCATCCTGATTTGGAAATATATCGCCATTCCATCACTGTTGCTGGGTAAGAATCCTGGAACTCCCTCCCTAACAGCACTGTGGGGTTACCTACAGCACAACATTGTGGCGTGTCAAGAAGGCAGCTCACCATCATCTCCAGGGCAACTAGAGGTGGGCAATAAATGCTGGCCTAGCCAGTCAGGCTCCCAGCCCATGAAAAAATACAAAGAGTGAAGCGAAGAGGGGTCACGGGATTAGGGTGAGGGGGGTAAGGTAGAATTTGGATGCTAGAGGGAGTTTTTTCACACAGAGTATGGTGGGGGTATGGAATGCGCCTGCCAAGTAAAGTGGTGGAGGCAGGTACTCTGGAGATATTTAAGAAATACTTAGATGGGCACATGAACAGAATGGGAATGGAGGGGTATAGAAAACTGATTTAAAATAGGGATCATGAGCCTTGGGAGTCCCTGGGAAGTGTGTAAATAGATGATGATATTGATGTACTTGTTTTTATCCTACAAGTGCTTTGGTCCACCTTGTTGTCTAACGAGGGACATACACGCGATGGGTCGTGAGAGGGCTGCTCTTGGATTTTTTTTGAGAGTATCCTAGTGCTTCACGTCGTTAGTGTACGCTTGACCTGGACCATTTGATGGGCAACACGACAGCTCAGTGACTATCGCTGTGCTGTGCAGATACATGGATTTGGGCCTGTGTCTGTGGGAGTTTGCGCATTCTCCCCATGCTTGTGTGGGTTTTCTCCGGGTGCTCCGGTTTCCTCCCACATCCCAAAGATGTGCTCTTAGGCTAATTGGCAAAACAGATTCTTCCTAAATTGTCTCAAATTTGGTTTTTAATCCATAGATCTATAAACATGGACAGGGATCGTGGGTAGAGGTGGGAACATCGGGGTGGCGGGCTCATTGGGCCGAAGGGCCTGTTTCCCGTGCTGTTTTGTTCTTTGTTAAATTCTCTGGAGTTTAGGAAAATAACAGGTGGAGATCTTATTAAAACGTAAAATTCTGAGGAGTTTGCCAGAACTGAGACATGCTGGCCTTCTTCGATCAGGGCATTGAGAATAGGAATTGGAAAATCATGTTGCAGCTGTATCAGAATTTGGTGAGGCCGCATTTGGAGTATCGTGTACAATTCTGGTCACCACACTACCAGAAGGATGTTGATGCATTGGAAAAGGATGCAGAAGAGATTTTGCTTGGTTTGGAGGATATGGACTATGAAGAAAAGGATGAACAAACTTGGATTGTTTTCATTGCAGTGTTGGAGGATGAGGAGGGGGGGGGGCAGTACCTGATGGAGGTTTACAAGATTATGACAGGCTTGGATAGAGTGGGTAGTCAGAATCTTTTTCCCAGGGTCGAAGAATCAATTACTCAGGGGCACAGGTTAAAGTGAGAGGGGGAAGTTTAAAAGAGGGACAGGTTTTTCATACAGAGTGGTGAATGCCTGGGACACGCTTCCAAAAAAGAGGTGGTGGAAGCAGATTCTATAACAATGTTCAAGAGGCATCTGTTTAGGCTGGGAATAGAGGGATATGGACCACATAGAGGCAAAAAAAGATAGATTAGAAAGGGATCCGTGTTGACACAGATATGGTGGGCCAAAGGGCCTGTTTTTGAAGTGTTCTTTGTTCTTGTTCTAGAGGGACATGGTCTGAGTAAGGGCAGAAAGTTTGTTTTAGTTTAGTTAGGGTATCCTGATCAGCACAGACTTGATGTGCTGTAAGGCCTGTTCTCGTACTGTACTTTGTTCTTTTGTTTCTCTGGCTGAAGAATTTAGGACACATAGGGTCACAGCCCCAGGATCAGGGAGCAGCTATTTAGGACTGAAAGGAGAAGTAATTTCTTCGCTTGGAGGATTCGTTACTCTGGTTGATGCTCAATCATTGAGTGCATCCAAAGCAGAAGTCACAAAGTGAAAGGATGAGATAGAGCAGGAAGTTAAAGTTCAAGTTTATTTATTAGTGTCACCAGTAGGCTTTCATTAACACTGCAATGAACTTATTGTGAAAATCCCCTGGTTGCCACACTCCGGTGCCTGCTCGGGTACACTGAGGGAGAATTTAGCATGGCCAATGAAACTAATCTGCATGTCTTTGGACTGTGGGAGGAAACCAGAGCACCTGGAGAAAACCCTCGCAGACACAGGGAGAATGTGCAGTCTCCACAGAGTGACCCAAGCTGGGAATTGAACCCAGGTCTCTGGCATTGAGAGGCAGCGGTGCTAACCACTGTGCCACCGTGCTGCCTGATAAAAGGTTAGGTTGAAAATCAGCCATTAACTTATCAAATGGCAGAGTGATGATGCATCAATTTTTTTTGGCAATTTTCATTGCCCTTCCTTAAACTGAGTGGCTTATGAGGCCATTTCAGAGTCACACGTAAACAAGACTTCCTTCCCTGAACCCGAGGGCTTTTTACAATTGACAATGGGATTTCATGGTCACCATTAGACTGGTAATTCGAGATTATTGTTGAATTCAAATTTCACCGTTTGCTGTGGTGGGATTTGAACTCGGGACCCAGAGGAATACTTTGGGTCTCTGGATTGCTTCTCTAGTACCCACTTGTGGACTATTCCTGCTGTTATTCCTTAATGTTCTTACCTGCCAAGAGCTCACAGGTTCTATTTTGAACGTTGCTAAACTGCAAAGTCCAGCAGCGAAACACAGCCACTTCTGTTTAGCCAGGCCAATGCTATAGAGTAGAATACAGTGCACCAGGATTAAGATGAGGTACGAGGTGCCCATTGTAGCCAGGACTGCAAGTATTCCATAAGTCATAAAATATAAGGATCTGTGCTGTGAAAAAGAGACCATCGGTAATATGGTAAATAATCACATCAATTTTTACAAAAACCTACATCGTCTACTGAATCATAACCATGCCTAAATTATGAACAAACAGACCCTTGAGAAGCTCAGGTAAAGATTTTCACGTGTGAGGTTTAGACAGTGTCCACAACACTTGTGTTAATACCAACTGCAAAACTCAAAACTCAATCCCCCATGGACCTGGAGAGGGAACCATTCACACCTTGCAAGGGGGCAGCATTAGCTGGATCCTATTCCAGGCATAGGTATGATGGGCTGAATGGCCTCCTTTCAGTTCTCTGTCATTCTATGAAGTGCCTCAAAGTTTTCTATTCTTTCTCAGAGTCATGGACTTTACAGCTCAGAAAGAGGCCCTTCAGCCTGTCACTGGCTACCAAGCCCCTATCTGTTCTAATATATTTTTCCAGCACTTGGTCTATAGCTGTGTATCCCATGGAGTTTCACACCCTCATCTAAATGCTTTTTAAAATGTTGAGGGTTCCTGCCTCTACCACCCTTTCAGGCAATGAGTCCAGATTCCTATCACCCTCTGGGTGAAAAAATCTTTCCTCAAATCTTCTACTCTTTCTCTTAAATCTCTGCCCCCTTGTTATTGATCCCTCCACCAAGGGGAAAAGTTTCTTCCTATCCACTCTATGCCCTAATTTTGTACACTACAATCAGGTCACCCTCGGGCTTCTCTCTCCAAGGATAACACACCAGCCTCTCTTCATAGCTAAGAAAAAAGAAAGAAAAAGTGATAGCTAACACGAGGGGACATAACTTTAAATTAAGGGGTGGTAGTTATAGGATGGATGTCAGAGGTAGGCTCTTTACTCAGAGGGTAGTAAGGGCGTGGAATGCCCTGCCTGCAGTTGTGGACTTGTCAACTTTAAGGGTGTTCAAATGGTCAGTGGATAGGCACATGGATAGCATTGGAATAGTTTAGGTTAGAGGGTCATTAGATTGTTGCACCGACCAGTGGAACTATCGGAGGGCCGAAGGGCCTGTAGTGCACTGTAGTGTTCTATGTTCTATGAAATGCTTCAGCCCAGGCAACATCCTGGTAAGTCTCCTGTGCACTAGAGAGGGTGCAATCACACCTTTCCTATAGCATGGCGACCAGAACTGCACACTGTTCTCTAGCTGTTGCCTAATGAGTGAGTTATACAGCTTCATTATAACCTCCCTGACCTTATATTCTAAACCTCAGCTAATAAAGCTCAATGCCTTCTTATCCATCTGCCTCAGGGATCTTTGGACATACACCACACGATCCCTCTGGCCTTCTGTAATTCCTAGATCCTGCCATTCATTGTGTATTCCCTTACCTTGTGATTCTGCCCAAATTGCATCACCTCACAGGAATTCAGGGTTAAATTCTATTTGCTCTAACCTGTCTATGTTGTCCTGTAATGTGAGGCTTTCCTTCTCGCTATGAATCTTTGTGTTCTAATCAGAACCCCCTCCCTTCATCATCATCAGACAGGCCTGACCTACAGACTACTTTACAACGGGTGGGAGTCGCTTTCTCATCCAATTCATTCTGATAAGTTTCAGTATGTGGGTCATAAGAACTTTCACTTTGCATATCAATCACCTCGTGACTTGGGGAAATCTCTGCCCCACCTCGAAAATTACATTGTGGGAAAATGGCAAATGGTAAACAAAATTCTGGGAATGTGCCACTGACCTCGGCATCGTTGCTCTGGAAGACCAGGGGGCAGCATCAACAATTCAGTTGTCCCAATTTGTGACCATTCAGATCGAGGTGGGCGAGACACAGAAGGTCCACCTCGGTTGTATAATCTCGAGACATTCCCCTCCTGCCCTCAGCACTGCCTCAACCTGCCATTGTGCTCTGGATGCAGCAGGTGGTACCACATGTACAAGCAGCTCGCTTATAAAGTCATCGAGATTTACAGCATGGAAACAGGCCCTTCGGCCCAACTTGTCCATACCGCCCTTTTTATTTAAAAACCCCTAAGCTAGTCCCAAATACCCACATTTGGTCCATATCCCTCTATCCTCATCTTACCTGTGTAACTGTCTGAACACTTTTTAAAAAGATAAAATTGTACCCCCCTCATAGCTAAGGAAAAAAGAAGAAAAAAAAAGTGATGGCTAGCACGAGGGGACATAGCTTTAAATTAAGGCGTGGTAGTTATAGGATGGATGTCAGAGGTAGGTTCTTTATTCAGAGGGTAGTAAGGGCGTGGAATGCCCTGCTGACACTCACCACCCTCTGTGTGAAAAAATTATTTTTCCCTCTGGACCCTTTTGTCTCTCTCCCCTCTCACCTTAAACCTATACCTCTAGTTTTAGAGTCCCCTACCTTTGGGACAATATATTGACTATCTAGCTGATCTGCGCCCCTCATTATTTTGTATATCCTTCTGCCTTCTGTGCTCCAGACAAAAAAAAAGCCCAATCTATCCACCCTCTCCTTATAACTCAAACCATCAAGTCCCGGGAGCAATTTAGTAAATCTTTTCTGCACACTTTCTAGTTATAAACTTATGAAGCACAGAAGATTTCAGATTTGTGTGTGCATATGGAGAGAAGCAGGAGACCCTCATGGATCACCCCGAGAAGAGAGTGAGAAGGCAGGAGGCAGGAAGATTGACCCTGAGTAATATAAAAAATGCGCAGGAAAATTTCAGCAGGTCTGAGGTGAACGATCACAAAAAAAAATGCAGACTTTTCATGACCCAAGATGTCGCATGACAATACGCATGATCCTGGAATCCCCTCCCTAACAGCACTGTGGGTGTACTTACACCATATGAATGCAGCAGCTCAAGAGCAACAATGACGGGCAATAATGTCATGATGTGGAGATGCCGGTGTTGGACTGGGGTAAACACAGTAAGAAGTCTTATCAAATAAACTGGTTGGATTTTAACCAGGTGTTGTGAGACTTCTTACAATAAATGCTGGCCCAGCCAGTGACGCCTACATCCCATCAATGAATAAATGGAGAAAGACCAGGTGACCTTTAGAATGGATTTATAAATCCTGCCTCCTCACTACGCCTACCTTCCAAAAAAAGACAAAGAGAAATGATTTCAACGGCAACTCACACAGAACAGAGATTTGTACCCACCTGAGGTACCGTCATGGAAATGGCTTTGCCAAACAGTATGTGTCCAGATAAAGCAAAGAGAATGTAGTTTCGGAACTTGGTGAACCACATCACCCACTCAAAATCAGCAACATCCTGCAACACAAAACACAAGGAAATGAGTAACCAGTTCCATCATTCATGGCTCAGTGTCGCTAAATTCACAGCGCAGGCCATTCAGCCCAATGGTCAGTACTAGGGCACATTCTCCACTGGAGCCTCATCACCTACATTCTTTGTCTATTTTTTTTTCATTCATAGGGCCAACATTTATTGTAAACCTCTCGTTGACTCTCAACTGCCCTCAGGCTGTGGCTCTGGAGTCACATAAAGGCCAGACCAGATAAGGATGACAGCTTTCCTTCCCTAAAGATTATCAGTGAACCAGATGGGTTTTTCCTAGGTTCTTAATTCCAGATTTTTTTTTTGAACTGAATTCAAATTCCACCATCTGCTGTGGCGGGATTCGAACTCAGGTCCCCAGAACATCAGCTGAGCTTCTGAATTAATATTGACATTAATAGTGATAGGTAATATCACGAGGTCATCACCTCCCCAGATGTCTAATCTAATCTCGTCAATAAATCGTTTAATTTCTTTCAGTCTCGTGCACTTTACTAGCTTCCCCTATACTATATCCAGGCTGTGTGCCTTAACTACATTCCTTGTGGTAGTGAGTTCTACATTCTCATCACTCTCCAGGTGGGGTGACCTTATAACTCGATAAAATTACCCTTGTTCAAGCAAGTTCAATGGCAGTTGATCAGAACTCCACTGCACAAACATTTAAGTTTCCCAATCACTGACTGTCTACACTTCCTGCTGCCTCAGAAAAGCAGCCAACATAATTAAGGACCCCACGCTCCCCAGACATTCTCTGTTCAACCTCCTTCCTTCAGGAAAAAGATACAAAAGTCTAAGGTCATGTATCAATCCACTCAAGAACTGCTGTCAGACTTTTGAATGGACCTATCTTGCATTAAGTTGATCTTTCTTTACAATCATTGCTAGGATGTAACACTATATTCTGCACTCTCTCCTTTTCTTCTTTGTGAATGGTATGCTTTGTCTGTACAGCTCGCAAAAACAGTACTTTTCACTGTATGTTAATACATGAGACAATAATCAAATCTTGTCGAGCCAATGTTTAAAATGGTATTTCATTATAATAATATTGATAAGTACAAGAAATACAACATTTTTTTCTACCAATTAAGTGGTTACTGTTGTTTGAAGTTCCTGTCTTCCTGCCCTGTCCTCTGCTGGATTCTGTTTCTCATGGATTGTATTTCATGCCTGATGTGATTTTTTTTTTAAAAAAGGGATGTGCCGGCCTTTCAGCCACTTGCTGTAGATTACAGTGCAGCTCATGACAAACTAGCTGAGGGTGGCACAGTGGTATAGCAGTTAGCACTGCTGATTCACAGCACCAGGGATCTCTGTGGAGTTTGCACATTCTCTTCACATCTGCGAGGGATTCCTCCAGGTGCTCCAGCTTCTTCTCACAGTCCAAAGATGTGTGGGTTAGGTGCATTGGCCATGCTAAATTGCCCCTTAGTGACCCTGGATATGTAGGTTAGAGGGGTTAGCAGGGTACGTGTGAGATTACAGGAATGAGGTCTGGGTGGGATTGTTGATGGTGCAGACTTGATGGGCCAAACAGCCTCTTCCTGCAATGTAGGATTCTATGATTCATGGTACACACTCCAAAGTCTGATTTATTTCAAATGATCGAACTCTCTGCATCACTGAAAAGAGCAGTTCGACAGAAGTTAGAGTGAAAAAAAAGCCCGAGGTTTTGAAAGGCAGTGGATATCAGGAGGCAGAAAGTATAGGACAATTTGCTATTTTTTAAAGAGAAAGTCAGGAAAAGCTGACATAGGAACAGTCCTTTTAAAAACAGGGCCTGTGATCATCCTATCATTGATGTGATAATGCTGTGCCTTTAAGAAATGTATTTGGGTCACATTTCTTGAGAAGGAGATGTCAAGGTTCAACACTGCTTAAACAGTGCTGACTTGTCTACAACCGGCAGCTTACACACTGAGCATGCAGAAGAATAATTGCTCCTAATCACTGGGATGCTTGTTTTAATCTGAGTTCTTTTAGGGCTGTGTCCTGGGGTTTCAGAGTAGGGTTTAATTAGGTTGATTGGAAGAGATAGAAAGAGAGAGAGGTGTTATGTGAATGGATGGAGCTAGGCTTACAGAGACACAAGTAGGCTATTTGATTTTGAAAAGAAAAGCTCTTTCTCTCTCTCTCTAGAAATTGACATCTGAGATCTGCTAGAAAATAGGTATCTCTCTCCAAAGCGCTGAAAAAGGCAAAAGGTGTTTACTCCCTCTCTGGAGTTCTGCTGTTAAAAGAAAGATCTTTCTCTGGAGGCTGCTGTTTGAGAATGAGAAGACAGGTGTCTCTCTGTATCTCTGTCCAGAGGGATTAAAAGACTGGAAGACTAGCAGCTCACATAAGACTGATTGCTAACCGATTCTGAAAAGGAGTTTCCGTCTATGAGGAACATTGCTTAAACTGGAACTAACAGAGAAGATCAGCAGTTAAGAATTACATCTTGTCACATTTAAGTATTTCAATTGGTAAATACTATCCTTTGTCATATTTTAACCATGTTATTAAATAAAATTTGTTTTAATAAAAGCTTTCCAGTTGATCAATAGAATCATACCTGAAGTGAAACATCTTATGCTCACACTAATGCCAAAATCAGAAATAGTTGGAGCTTCAGCTAACTGCACAATATACCTTAGAATTTCTGATCTGGGCCCTAACATTATGACTGTCCCCTACTTGTATCTCCTCCCAATTTACTACTCCCCTTCTCAACCCTCCCCCACTTAATGCCCCTCTCGTTCAACTTATTTACTGCCCCTTTCTCCCAACCAACCTTGACTTAATGTCTCTCTCTCTTCCCAACCCTCCCCCATTTAATGTTCCTCTCCCCAGCCTTGTACCATTTAATGCCCCTCGCCCTCAACTCAACTCCCTCCCACACTTAATGCCCCTCTCCTTAACTCCCATATGCAGTGCCCATCACCCCAACCCTCCCATTTGCAGTCCCTCTATCTTAAACCCCCTTTCACTACCCTCTCCTCCAATCCTCACCCATTTACTGACTCTCTACCTACCAGTACAACCCCCACCCCCTCCACCCCCCCACCTTTCAATTTACTGATTTCTGGGACCCTTAAGCCTGTGGCCAGTTAATGCACAGCATTTGCATGTAATAACCATACAGCTAACACCTTCTTCAATTTCCCTCTTTATGCTGTTCTTCATCAATGCTCCAACCTCTTGGTGCCTTGGTCTCATTGATGCTCAGGCCATTTTGCCAGTAATGTTGAAGCAATCAGAATATCTTGATTCAGGCACAGAGAGAGGCATTTTGGTGTGATCTGGATACTTTAGATTTCCTGCTTTTGTACTCAATGGGTAGAATTTTCCCATCCTGCCAGACATGGAAATCATATTGGGGGTTGGTAGACCATGTAAAAGTTCATTAATCTTAGGCAGGATTTTGCGCACAGAGAGTGACCCAAGCCAGGAATTGAATCCGGGTCCCTGACGCTGTGAAGCAGCAGTGCTAACCACTGTGCCACCCCATCGGATCTAACAGGGTAGATCACGAAGTTACAGAAATAGAGCCTGGGTGGGGTTATTGTCGGTGTGGATTCGATGGGCTGAATGGCCTCCTTCTGCACTGTAGGGATTCTAAGTTTCTATAACTTGTTCTGTACTGCCATCTGCTGGTAAGTGCCTGGAAGTGTGGTGACAATTGACGAATAGAGTGAAATTCAGAAGCAAATCAGAACTAGTCCTAACAGACAGTTTAAATGTATGTTGGCTATAACTGACGTTATTACAAAATAAAATGAGATAACGAGAACGAAAAAGAGAGAGCGTGAGACGGAGGGAGCTAAAAACGGGAAGAACTAGCAGCTGTACATGACAGGATGTTGAGGATAACAATGTAAGTGCTGTCTAAGCTCACATCCTGGAACGCTGCCAAATAGCTCGTTCCAAAGACAGCACACTGTGTTAGTGCTTGTGTAGTGGCTGTACCTACTGTAAGCTGCATCCAAATGTCAAACACAGGCCAGACTCAGACAAGAGTGAAATTCCAAATCCAACTGGCAAAGTGATGCCGGTGTTGGACTGGAGTGGGCACAGTGAGAAGTCTCACAACATCAGGTTAAAGTCCAACAGGTTTATCTGGAATCATGAGCTTTCAGAGCACTGCTCCTTCCTCAGGCGAGTGGAGGTAGGTTCACAAACACGACATATATAGGCGATTTTGCAATTATGTCTATGTTTATATATGCCGTGTTTGTGAAATTTCTCTCTTTACTTACCTGATAAAAGGAGCAACGTTCCAAAAGCTTATGATTCCAAATATAAGCCTGTTGAAATCCAGCTGAGACAGGAACATAGGAAATAAGAGCAGGAGTAGGCCATTCAGCCCATCAAGCTCTCTCCACCATTCAAACAGACCATGGCTGGCCACCTATCTCGGTACCATTTATCCACACTATCCCCATGTACAAAAAGACTAAAAGATGAACACAATCTTTAGACAGCTTTGACTGTTTTCTACACAAACATTTCAATTTTACCAAATTAATTTGTCTTTTCTGGTTTCTCAGCCATTTCTCCATGGCCTTGCTCCCTCCCTGTCTCAAATCCTCACCAGTCCCCAGCCCTAGTGGTACGGTGATACAGTGCTTAGTTCTGTCACCTCACTATGCCAGGGATCAGGGTTTGATTCCTGGCTTGGATCACTGCATGAGTGGAGTTGCACATTCTCCCCATATCTGCGTGTTTCCTCCAGGTGCTCTGGATTCCCCCACAGTCTGAAATAAGTGCTGGTGAGATGCATCGGCCGTGCTAAATTCTCCCTCAGTGTACCCAAACAGGCGCCAGACTGTGGCGGCTAGCGAATTTTCACAGTAACTTCATTGCAGTGTTAATGTAAGCCTACTTGTGACACTAAGAAATAAACTTTAACCTCAGAGTTTTGTGCTCCTGTTATTCTGGCCTCACGTGTATTTCTGACCTTAACCTCTCCACTTTTGGCGATCATTCTCTGCTGATCCCTTTGGAATTCCCTCCTCACGAACCTCTCCCACTCCTCCATCTCACCTCTTCTTTAGCCTTGGATTGGAAAGGGGCAGTGAGCTGATGTCTCAGAATGACTGAGTCAACCCGATACTTGCCCCCAGTCAGTGAGACAATGTCGATACTGTCAGCATCTGCAGGGACTTACCATTTTCCGACCGATATACGACCATCCTCGTTTGACACTCTGCTTAAAGCTCTGCCGGCTCACGTTCTCTGTAGGAGACAAATATAAACTTCAAGATAGGAGACAGACAGGCTGTAAATTGAAGGATTAGCATTTCCCAGGAAAAAGTTTTCCTTGATCCATTCAGGAGAAATCCCAGGCCAGGTGTGATTTCCCTTCACTGCATGACACCCGCCCTCCCTTCCCCTCATACCGCAAGCCCTCCCTTAATCCCTCCCCCTCACTCTGCACGCCCTCCCTCTCCCCTCACTCCATCCCGTCCTACATGCCCTACCTCCCCCCTTGCTCCACAAGCCCTCCCCCTGCTCCCCTTCATTGTATACATGTCCCCACCTTGCTCCCCCTCATTGTATACTCCGCCCTCTCTCACTCCCCCTCATCGTATACAACAAAGAACAAAACAGCACGGGAAACAGGCCCTTCGGTCCAACGAGCCCGCGCTGCCACCCCAATGTTCCCATCTCTACCTGCAATCCCTGTCCATGTTTATAGATCTATGGATTTAAAACCAAATTTGAGACAATTTAGGGAGAATTTGTTTTGCCAATTAGCCTAAGAGCACATCTTTGGGATGTGGGAGGAAACCGGAGCTCCCGGAGAAAACCCACGCAAGCACGGGGAGAATGCGCAAACTCCCACAGGCACAGGCCCAAATCCATGTATCTGCACAGCACAGCGATAGTCACTGAGCTGTCGTGTTGCCCATCAAATGGTCCAGGTCAAGCGTACACTAACGACGTGAAGCACTAGGATACTCTCAAAAAAGATCCAAGAGCAGTCCTCTCACGACCCATCGCGTATATGCCCCTTGTTAGACAACAAGGTGGACCAAAGCTCCTGTAGGATAAAAACAAATACATCAAGTATACTTCGCCCTTCCTCATCATACACACCCTCCCTCCCTGTCTCAGTATTGAAGGGATCAGAAGCTGTTTTGAAGAACAGGGGAAAAGATTGCTTTCTGTTAGCTACTGGGCAGAATCGTGGCGAGAACACAGCTGAAGAGAGGAGCTGGTGGAAGTAGCAACTGGTGACCCACCGAGACCAGGATTGGAAACAAGTGAGAGTGGATTCACTCACTGGTGACGGTTCATGGGAAACTGAGGAGAAACATGAGGAGAGGTGAGTGACCATTCCTATTGGAGTTGGACAGATCAAAAAGGAGGATTCTTTTCTTTCGAAATCAACACTGAGCGAGTTAAAAAGTTTGCTTGGAGACTAAGGGGAGAATCATGGAGTTGGTGGCCCAGTGGTATTGTCCCTGGGGATGATCTGGAGACCTGGGTTTGAATCCCACCGTAGCAGATTGTGGCATTTTAATTCAATAAAAATCTGGGAGACTGAGGGGAAACAATGACCGTGTTGATCGATCAGCCTCACTCCTGTTACCTGTCGAAGCTTCAAAGACCCAGCTGGCTGCCCACACAATGGCCAGAGATAAGGCCAGGGCATAAAGGCACAGTTCAGCCTTGGGTAACGCTGCTTTAATGCCCATGGCTGCAGATCACCCGCTCCAGAACAGAACTGGGGAGAGGAAAGAGACAGAATTAGAAATTGGAACACAACTGAAACTAAAACATACCATTACCACCGGAGACTCTCTGCTTTACACAATCTAATTTGCAGTCCTTGAATTAGCACTGGCAATGATAGAATGCATTTGGGATTTCTTAGTCCCCTGTTACAACGGTGGGGTTAAGCCATTTAGAATAAACAGGTTAACATCAGTGTTACAACAGAGAGCAGAGGACAGGCACATAACTTAATCACATTTTTGTTGCTTAGTATTGCCAAGAATGAGTTAGAGGCTGGCACATGCGTGCATGCTGACACCCACACATTTACACATGCACACAAACACATACACTTGCTCACACTCAAATACACACATGCAGACTCAGATACATGCACATTCAAATTGACATGCATCATACACTCACAGTCAAACACATATTTGCACTCAAACATGTGTACTCAAACGCACAGATATGCACACAACATACACACACATACTCAAATACACGAATATGCAGACATTCACACTTAAACATGTGCAAATACACGCATACATACACCCTTACACACAAAAACACACACGTGTACACTCAAATGTACACACCCACAATCTCATTCAAACACCCACACTTGCACTCAAATACCTACACGCACACACCCTCAAACACACATGCACTCTCACACAATAACAGTCAGTCTAGTCAGAGATAATGGCTCGTTTAGATCCAGTGTTGCCATTTCCCCCTGAAAGCAGTCACCTTGAGTTTGCATCCAAACAGGTTTCCCCGCTGAGGCACCTTTAAAGGAAGATGAAACGCAGCCTTGCTGTACAACTATTGTGACCTGATACCGGAATTTACAACCTTATTAGCATTCCATCAACGAGTCAAGACACCCAGGCTTCCATTTCAGTTCAGCAGCAGGCAGAATCAGATTTAGCTCTTTGTCACACCCCAGCCAAAAACTGAGTCTTGGCATTTGCCCAAAGATTAGTCTTACTGAAAGACTCACTCTGGCAGGGAGAGATCGGACAGGTATTACATGGAGAAATGTGAGCTTACCCACTTTGGTAGCAATAATAGGAAAACAGATTATTACTTGAATGGGTGTAAACTGAGAGAGGTGGATACACAATGAGATCCTGAAGTCCTCATGCATCAGTCATCGAAAGTAAGTGTGCAGGTACTGCAGGCACCAAAGGCAAATGGTACATTGGCTTTCATAATGTGAGGATTTGAGTATAGGGATAGAGATATTTTATTGCAAATATATAGGACATTGGTGAGGTCACATCTGGAGTACTGTGTGAAGTTTTGGTGTCCTTACCTCAGGAAGGATGTCCTTGCTATGGAGGGAGTACAGCAAAGGTTTACCAGGCTGGTTCCTGGGATGGAAGATCTGCCGTATGAAGACAGACTAAGTCAGTTAGGATTTTATTCACTAAAGTTTAGAAGAGTGAGAGAGGATCTCATAGAATTCTAACAGGACTAGACAGGGCAGGTTCAGAAAGAATATTCCCAATGGTGGGGGAGTCCAGAACTAGGAGTCATAGTTTGAGGATAAGAGGTAAATCTTTTAGAACTGAGGTGAGGAGAAATTTCTTCATCCAGAGGGTGGTGAATGTGTGGAATTCACTCCCACAGAACGTAGTTGAGGCCAAAACATTGTCTGATTTCAAGAAGGAATTAGATATTGCTCTTTGCGCTAAAGTGATCAAGGGATATCGGGGGGGGGGGGGGAATCAGGATAGTGAATTCAATGATCGGCCATGATCGTAATGAATGGTGGAGCAGACTTGAAGGGCCGAATGACCTCCTCCTGCTTCTAGTTTCTATAATGACAAGAATTCTAACTCCACACACAACACCAAAAATGAAAAAACAGGATGTTGCCAAAGGGATTACCTGACAGCTGTGTGACAGCTACTGCCTTCTAATAGTATCAAAACATTGATCTTCGATCAAATCTAACAATGTCTTAAAATAAATTCAGGTAGCACAGCGTTGGCACTGCTGCTTCACAGCAACAGGGACCTTGGTTCGATTCCTGGCTTGGGTCAAAGTTGGTGTGGGTTTCCCCCGTGTCTGCGGGGCATCCTCCAGTTTCCTCCCACAGTCTGAAAGATCTGCTAGTTTAGTGCATTGACCCGACAGGCACCAGAGTGTGGCGACAAGGGGATTTTCACAGTAACTTCACTGCAGTGTTAACGTAAGCCTATTTATGACACTAATAAATAAACTTTCGCTTTTTTTTTATTACAGGGTGTGAGCATCACTGGCTAGGTGTGCAGTTATCCATAATTACCCCAACAAGGTGCTGGTGAGCTTCTGCAGTCCATGTGATGTAGGTACACCCACAGTGCTGTTAGGGAGGGAGTTCCAGGATTTTGACCCAGACACAGTGAAGGAACAGCCGATATTTCCAAGTCAGGATAAGAAGTGACTTGGAGGGGAACTTGCAGGTGGTGACGTTCCCAGGTATCTGCTGCCCTTGTCCTTCTAGATGGTAGTGATTGTGGGTTTGGAAGGCGTTGTTGATAGAATCTTGCTGAGTTCCTGTAGTGCATCTTGTAGATGGGGAGCACTGGTGTAGTGGAGGCGTCAGTGGACTAGTAATTCAGAGAGCCAGGGTAATGCTCTGAGACAAGGGTTCAAGTCTCACCATGTCACATGGTGAAATTTGAATTCAACAACAAAAATAATCTGGAATTATAAGTCTACTGATGATCACAAAAACCATTGTCGATGGTAAAAATCCATCTGGTTTAGTTAAGTCCTGAGGGAAGGAAATCTGCCATCCTTAGATGGTCTGGCCTATGTAACTCCAGACCCACTACGATGGACTCGGAAACGGCCACACAAATCACTCAGTTCAAGGACAATTTGGGATTAGTAATAAATGCTGGCCCAGCCAGTGACATCTACATCTGCTGAACCCTGCTGCTCTGCACCGTTGGTAGATGGAGTGAATTAGTGAGACATTCCAGTGGTGGAAGCTGCCCACCATTTATTTAAAGTTTATTTATTTTTGTCACCAGTAAGGTTACATTAACTTTGCAATGAAGTTACAGCGAAAATCCCCTCATCACCACACTCTGGTGCCTGTTTAGATACACTGAGGGAAAATCTAGCATGGCCAATGCACCTAATCAGCACATCTTTCAGACTGCGGGAGGAAACTGAAGCACACAGAGGAAACCCGCGCAGACACAAGGAGAATGTGCAAACTCCACCCAGACAGTGAGCCAAGCTGGGAATCAAACCCAGGTCCCTGGCACTGTGAGGGAGCAATGCTAATCACTGTCTATTGGCTACTGTTGGGATTTTCCTATCCCGCTGATGTCTACAGGATTTTGCGTGCTCTGCACTATGTCACCAGAGAAAGTGCAGAGTATGTTACCAGCAGGAAGGGGTGGATGGGATACCAATGAGGCAGACTGCTTTGTTCTTGATGGTGTCGAGCTTCTTGAGTGTTGTTGGAGCTGCACTCATCCAGACAAGTGGAGAGTGTTTCATCACATTCCTGACCCGTGCCTTGTAGATGATGGACAGGCTTTGTGGAGTCGGGAGATGAATTACTCATTGCAGGATTCCCAGCTCTGATCTGCTTGTGACTATAATATTTCCATGGCGAGTACAGTTCAGTTTCTGATCAGTGGTAATCCCCAAAGCTGTTGATAGTGGGGGATTCAGCAATGGCAATGCCATTGAATATCAAGGGGCAATTGTTAGATTCCTTCTTGTTGGAGATGCTCATTGACAGTGCCAAGATTGCCGCTGCCACTTGTCAACCCAAGTCCACATCTTGCTGCATTTGGATACGGAATGTTTCAGTGTCTGAGGAGTCGCGAGTGGAACTGAACATAATGCAGTCATCACTGAACATCTCCACTGCTGACCTTACGATGGAGGGAAGGTAAAGGGTAAAGCAGCTGAAGATGGTTGAACATAGAACACTACAGCACAAACAGGCTCTTCGGCCCACAAGTTGCGCCAATCATAAGCATACCAACCAGGCCTATCTATAACCCTCAATCCCAATAAATCCCATGTACTCATCCAGAAGTCTCTTAAAAGACCCCAATGAGTTCGCCTTCACCACCTCCGACGGCAGCCGATTCCACTCACTCACCATCCTCAGTGAAAAACTTACCCCTAACATCTCCTCTGTACCTACTTCCCAGCACTTTCAACGTGTGCCCTCTCGTAGCGACCATTTTAGCCCTAGGAAATAGCCTCTGAGAATCCACTCTATCTATACCTCTCAACATCTTATAAACCTCTATCAGGTCGCCTCTCATCCTTCGTCTCTCCAGGGAGAAAAGACCGAGCTCCCTCAACCTATCCTCACAAGGCATGCCACCCGATCCAGGCAACATCCTTGTAAATCTTCTCGACATCCTTTCAATAGCTTCCACATCCTTCCTGTAGTGAGGCGACCAGAACTGCACACAGTACTCCAAGTAGGGTACCTGACAAGGGTCTTATAAAGTTGCAGCATTACCTTCCGACTCCTAAACTCAATCCTTCGATTAATGAAGACCAGTACACGCTTTCTTGACTACATCCTCCACCTGTGAGGCCAATTTAAGAGTCCTATGGACCAGACCCCAAGATCCTTCTGCTCCTCAACACTGCCAAGAGTCTGACCCTTGATATTACACTCTTCATCCCGTTGGACCTGCCAAAATGGACCGCTACACATTTATCTGCGTTGGACTCTCCCGAGAGCAGTGATTAAATCAAACTGTTGTATTTCACCTCCCAATGGATGAAGTTATTTTGTGTCTGCAGGTGTGATGAGTTCTTCAATGCTAAAATGTAATCTACAAAGATCAAAGGCCAGCCAATATTATCTTAAAAAGTTTTGGTCCAGGGCCTGAATATGAGATAACTAGCCACTCGCTGGCTGATTTTACCAGTGTCTCCGCTGACTGGCACTGTTATAAACATCAGACCAATAATTTCAGTCCGTAACAAGCCTGGCTAATTTAATTTTCACTCAGAGAACAGTCACTGTAACTAAGCACTTGCTGCAACATCTCAAACTCAATCTGTCATCCAGTCCCCGAAATACTTTTAGAGCAAAGAGATCAATGTCTCAACCTCATTCTCCAGAAACCAAATCAAGTTTGTGTTGGCCAGGACCATGGAACATTCTTGAATAAGCTGATCTTTTGCTGCAGTTGTGGCTGAAGGTAAAATTTGATTTCACAGGAGCTTCAACGTCATCAACAAATGTCATCCGAAATGGTCTTGTATTTTGAAAGAAATATTGTCATAAATGTGGAAGGCTTCCTCAAGAATGAATATTCTTGGCCCAACCAGTTTTTCAACATCCTTATCAGATGCATTCTACAATCATTTGGAACATCTGCATTTTTAAAAAAGTGATTTCAGAAACTCCTTTGTCTTTATAACAGGGAAAATAGACTCATAGAATCCCTACAGTACAGAAGGAGGCCATTTGGCCCATTGAGTCTGCACCAACAGTCCTACCCAGAACATAAGAAATAAGAGCAGGAGTCGGCCATCTAGCCCCTCGAGCCTGCCCTGCCATTCAATAAGATCATGGCTGATCTGCAGTGGTTCAGTACCACTTTCCCGCTTTTTCCCCTTAATTCCCTTGTCAATTAAAAACCTATCCACTCTTGACTTGAACACATTCAGTGAGGAAGCCTCCACCACCTCATCAGGCAGAGAATTCCAAAGATTCACCACACTTTGCCTGAAGAAATTCCTCCTCAACTCCGATCTGAATCGGGGTGGCGGCGGGGGCTTGTTGGGCCGAAGGGCCTGTTTCCCATGCTGTTTTGTTCTTTGTATCATGCACGCCCCCCGCCCCCCCCAAATCTTGAGGCTGTGCCCTTTAGTCCTGCTATCTTTGCTAAGCAGGAAGAGTCTCTCAACCTCTACCCTATCCATCCCCTTCATTATCTTATATGTTTCTATAAGATCCCCTCTCAGCCTTCTAAACTCCAAAGAGTACAAACCTAGCCTATTCAGTCTCTCCTCATAATCCAACGCCCTCATCTCCGGTATCAGCCTAGTAAACCTTCTCTGCACCCCCTCCAAGGCCAATATATCCTTCCTCGAATGCGGCAACCAAAACTGCACACAGTACTCCAGCTGCGGCCTCACCAGCACCTTATACAGCTGCAATAGAACCTCCCTGCTTTTATATTCTATCCCCCTCACTATAAAGGCCAACATTGCATTCGTCTTCTTGATCACCTGCTGCACCTACATACTGTGTTTCTGTGATTCGTGCACAAGGACCCCCAGGTCCCTCTGCACTGTCCCATGCTGCAGCTTTTCTCCATTTAAATAGTCCTTCCTACCATTATTTTTACCAAACTGGATAACCTCACACTTGTTAACATTATACTCCATCTGCCAGGTTCTCACCCACTCACTCAACCTATCCAGATCCCTCTGCAGGCTTTAAATACCTTCCACGCAATTTGCTTTCCACTCATCTTCGTGTCATCAGCAAATTTTGTCACCCTGCACTCAGCTCCTTCCTCCAGATCATCTATGTAAATGGTAAATAGTTGAGGCCCCAGCACCGAACCCTGGGGCACTCCACTAGTCACCAGCTGCCAATCAGAATAGCACCCATTAATACCTACCCTCTGCTTCCTATTAGGCAACCAATCCTCTAACACCCTACCCCAACCCCCTGCACCCTAACCTTCTGCAGCAATCTTTTGGGAGGCACCTTATCAAACGCCTTTTGGAAATAAACTTATTCCTATTTAGTTACCCTGCTGACCAGTCTAACCTAATTACATCCCAGGACATTAAGGCTTAATTCAGCATGTCCAATCAACCTAACCCACACATCTTTGGTCTGTGGGAGGAAACCAGAGCATGTGGAGAAAACCCACACAGACATGGGGAGAATGTGCAAACTCCCCACAGATGGTGGCCCAAGTTTGGAATTGAGTCCAGGTCCCTGGAGCTGAGAGGCAGCAGTGCTAACCACTGTGCCATCGTGGTAGAGTAGCGATCCAAAAGCCCAGGCTAAAGTTCTGGAGGTACAGGTTGAAATCCCACCGTGGTAGCTGGTGAAATTTTAAATTGTATTAATAAAATCTGAAATCTAAAGCTAGGCCGGAATTATACTGGCATGCCCTCTTGAGGTTCGTAAGGTCGCCCCAGGGAGAAATGGAGAATGTCCTTCTGCAAGCCTCACCCACGCCTGGGGTGGGCATACTGGAAAAATCAGGGCCTTAGTCTCAATAATGGTGACCATGAAAGTATCATTGATTGTTGCAAAAGAAAAACAAACCCATCTGGTTCACTAATGTCCTTTGGGGAAAACTACCATCCTTACCTGGTCTGGCCTACATGTGACTACAAGCCACAGCAATGTGGGTGACTCTCTATTCCCTGAAATGGCTGAAAAAAAATCACTCAGTTCAAGGGCTTATCAGTGACACCCTTATCCCATAAATGACTAAAGATAAACAAAATAACAGGAGGATGGTTCATAGAATGGAGCAGATAAATCCGGGTGGGTTCACTGAAGGCCGGTGAGACTCCCTTTATATGTGGCAATGTCACCACTCAGATTAATTAGGTGAAAGATTGAGTGATTACTGGGCAGTGATGATATTAATTCAGGAGAGACGATACACAATGTCTGACTTGTCAAGGAGGAAGACATTTAATATTTTTACACTGTCAGTTGTGACTAACTGTAGGACATGCCCTGTATTTGGAGTATTTTGCCTTTATTTTAGTATTCAATTTAATGATGGTCTCATTGAGGAGCGATACATGGGCGTCCCATTAGAAAGTCTGTAACAGTCTGTTTCATTCAAAATATATTCTAAAATATAAAAAGCACAGTTCAAATGAGTGCAGAGCACATTGTATTGCACGAGTGATTTGCATGCGTCTCTTTGCATCATTTTATTGTAGAGCAAGAGCATAATTCCTACAGAAGGAAACCATTTAACCCATTGTGTCTCTTACCCAGGTCCCATTCCCGCAACCCCACATATTTACGCAGCTAATCCCACTAACCCAGGCATCCTGGAACACTGAGGGGCAGTTTAGCACCTAACCTACACTTCTTTGGATTGTGGGAGGAAAGCAGAGTAGCCGGCAGAAGTCCACGCAGACATGGGGAGAACATGCAAACTCCACACAGTTTGATGTGAATGGTTTTGCCATGTGATATTATCATGCTAGTATATTGCACTGGTATTCCTGCAATATCTCTCCCACACACACTTACAACACGGTCACTGCTTCCAAATTTTAAAAAAAGTGTTTAAAAGATTGGCTAGACCATCATTTCTTGTACGTCCCTAATTGCCCTTCAGAATGCAGTGGTGAGGCGCCTTCTTGAACTTCTGCTGTCCCTGAGATGTAGGTGCTATTAGGGAGGGAATTAAAGATTTTTTGACAAGTGACAGTAGAGGAACGGTGATACATTTATAGAATGTTTGGTGGCTCAGGAGGGGAATTTGCAGGTGGTGGTGTTCCTGGTATCTGCTGCTCTTGCCCTTCTAGGTGGCAGAGCTCATGGGTTGGAAGGTGCTGCCTGAGAAGTCTTGGTGAGTTGCTGCAGTGCATCTTGTAGACAGTACGTACAATTATCATTGTGTACTCAGTAGTGGAATGTTTGTGGATGTGGTGCCAATCAAGCTGGCAGCTTTATCCTGGATGGTGTCAACTTCTTGAACGTTGCTAGAACTGCACACATCCAGACCCAGCCCCACCCAAGCCCTATCCCCTTAACCCCACTGAATTTAGCACGGCTAATCCACCCAACCTGCATATCTTTGGACTGTGGGGGAAATTGAAGTACCTGGAGGAAACCCATGCAGACACAGGGAGAATGTGCAAACTCTGCACAGACAGTGACCCAAGATGGGAATTCAACCCAGGTCCCTAGCGCTGTGAAGCAGCAGTGCTAACCACTGCTCACCAGGTAAGGGAAAAACAACTTTACGTCCTCAAAAGCATTATTGAATCAGATGTGTTTTTTTTTTAAGGCAACTTAGTGTCCAAAGATGTGTAGGTTAGCTGGATTGGCCACGGTGCACGCATGGGATCACAGGGATAGGTCTGGGTAAAATGCTCTTTCCGAGAGTCAATGAAGGCTCTGTGGGCCAAATGGCCTCCTGCTCCACTGTAGGGATTTTATGATTAATACAACCACTATATCTTTGTCATTAGTCCCAAGTATGAAAACCTCATTCTCAGTGGATGTGTCTTTGTTTCGAGGAGATTCACATCCCCTTACTCCACACAGCCTCTTCACCGTGCTGAGGTGAGAAGGGTCTCCTGGAGCCCAGTCCATCACACAAACCAGCCTCCCATCCATTGCTTCCATCTACATTTCCCTGGAAAAGCAGTCAGTGTTAACTATAACCCCACGATTACAGGGATATTCTCTCTTTCATCTTCTTCTTTCAGGGAAAAGATACAAAAGTCTGAGATCACGTGCCAACTGACTCAAGAACAGCTTCTTCCCTGCTGCCATCAGACTCTTGAATGGACCTACCTCACATTAAGTTGATCTTTCTCTACTCCCCAGCTATGACTGTAACATTACATTCTGCACTCGTTCCTTTCCTTCTCTATGAATGGTATGCTTTGTCTGTATAGAGTACAAGAAACCATAGTTTTCACTGTATGCTAATACGTGACAATAATAACAAATTAAAAAAAGTGTAACATATGCTAACACTGAGTTTGGGAACATCAAAATGTTTGTTGAGTGTTACCCACGCTGTCCAGTACTTTTTCAGGCACTTTGATTTGTTACTTTCATTCAATTGGGATTGATCTGCCAAATATTCACCATTACTGGTGATGTCAGAGGTTGTCTCACTACATCCTTCAGGAAAAGTGCTTAAAAAACAGTTTCTTGCTTATTTGAAGGGAAGGAGAGCTCTTGGTTCCAGTAAAGATAAATTGGTTATTAAGATAATTGTTTCCATCGTTTATGATTATACAGGGTAACACAGTGGTTAGCACTGCTGCCTCACAGCACCAGGGACCCACGTTTGATTCCCTGTTGGGTCACTGTCTGTGTGGAGTTTGCACGTTCTCCCTCTGCCTGTGTGGGTTTCCTCTCTGTCCGAAAGACGTGCTGGTTAGGTGCATTGGCCATGCTAAATTCTCCCTCTGCGTACCCAAACAGGCACCAGAGTGTAGTGACTAGGGGAGTTTCACAGCAATTTCATTGCAGTGTTAATGTAAGCCTAAAAAAGGTTTATTTATTAGTCACAAGTGAGGCTTACATTAACACTGCAATGAAGTTACTGTGAAATTCCCCTATCTGCCACACTCTGGTATCCGTTCGAGTACACTAAGGGAGAATTTATCATGGCCAATATACCTAACCTGCATGCCTTTCGGACTGTGGGAGGAAACTGAAGCAACTGGAGGAAACCCACATAGACATGGGGAGAATGTGCAGTTTCTGCATAGACAATGACCCAAGCTGGGAATCGAATCCGGGATACTTGTGACACTAATAAACAAACTTAAGATATAAAACTCCCTTTTACATTCCTCGAATAAGGAATACCTTTTCCATCTTTCCAAAAACCTGGGTTTGAGATAAATACCCCAACTATAATTAATCACCAAACAAAACAATGCAAATATACTTAATTCAAAATGCAAAGAATTCCCAAGCCTCAAGTTATAATGTGATTTTAATGGTTAATGTTGGATTTGAGCATAGTACTGAAATCACAGGTATAACCTTAGCCATTCTTTGCATGGCTGATCTGCATATTTTTAGATGAATTAATATAAGAATAGCCAATTAATCTGCACCAGTGGATGTTTGCTCAGTAATATAATTTAATATGGCATTCATATTATTTATTTTATACCTTAAGTTAAAATAATTCTGGAGCATAGAAGGCTTAGGGGTGACCTTATAGAAGTTTATAAAGTAATGATTTAAAGGTAATGATAAAGTAGATAGTCAATATCTTTTCCCAAAAGTAGGGGAGTCTAAAACTGGAGGGCAAAGATACAAAAGGATCTAGAGAGGCAATTTTTTCCCCGCACAGAGGGTGGTGAATGCCTGGAACAAGTTGCCAGAGATTGTAGTAGAGGTGGGCACAATTTGGTCTTTTATAAAATGTTCAGACAGTTACATGGATAAGATAGGCATAGAGTGGTATGGACCAAATGCAGGCAATTGGTATCAGCTTAATGTAAAAACTAGGTGGCATGGATAAGTTGGGCCGAAGGGCTTATTTCCATGATGTTAACTTCTATGATTCAAATTGGAAAATCCGTCAAACAAAAATATAATATTTCAGGTCGAAAGTGACTAAAATAGGTCAATCAATGCAATCCTTTTTTTTTATTGAACTCTTTTTTTAAACCTGAGCATTTCACACTGTGCACACAATAATGTGTCAGTCTGCTGATGAGCAGCATGATCTGTATAGTTTCTGCAATTTAAGAGTGCCCAATAGAGTTTGGTCACTCTGGATTTCTTGTTCCATTAATACTTCAACACTATAAAAGGTGACCATAAGAAAGAGAAAAGATTATAATTAAATGTTATTAATTTGAAATTTTCCCAGGTGGGATGTGAACCCATGTCCCTCAAGGGATTAGAATAGGCAAGTGGGTAATAAATTCTACAGGTTCACCACTCTTTGGGTGAAGAAATGTCTCCTCACCTCTGTCCTAAGTGTTCTACCCTGCATTCTCAGACTATGACCCCTGGTTCTGGACTCCCCCCACCATCAGGAACATCCTCCCTGCATCTACCCTGTCTGATCCTGTTAGAATTTTATAAGTCTCTAAGAGATTCCCCCCTCCTCATTTGTCTGAACTCCAACGCAAGATAACCTAACCTAGTCAGCCTCTCTTCATACATCAATTCTGCCATGTCTGCAATCAGCTTGATAAACCTTCGCTGCACTCCCTCGAGAGCAAAATCATCCTTCCTCAGAAAAAGAGACCAAAACTGCACATAGTACTCTAGGTGCGGCCTCACCAAAGCACTGTATAATTGCAACAACACATTCCTGCTCCAGTACTCGAAATCTCTCGCAATGAAGGCCAACAATAGTCTTCTTTACATATAGAAGAGTCTCCAAGGTTCATTTCAGAGACATCTAGTTTTAATTCCAAGGCCGTATCCCTTAGACTCCATAATCAGTACAAATTGGCTCAATCTATCCACTTCACAGGTTCCTCTTACTATCTCGCCCATCCAATCATCATTTGTGTAATCTCAATGGAATTCAGAACTTCTTTCGGCCAACATTCTCCTGCCATCAACACCTCATCAATGGGATGCCCTTTGTCAACACAACTTGCAGCAAACAGGATTTTTAGCCTGCACTGGTTAGTTTATGTAAGGTATACCCTATGTGATATTTACTTCCACGTGCCCTGGTGCCACCCAACCTCTCCCACCACTTCCCTCAATCCCACAGCCAACTCTTTACTGCCAGACTGCTCATTTGACGCACATGTTCCACACAGGTCCACAGTTCCCCAAAAATGGCAACAGAAGTGATCAAAGGTGATTAAGAAGGCATATGGTATGCTTGCCTTTATCGGCTGGCAAATTGAGTATAACAGCTGGGAAATAATGTTGCAACTTTATAAAACCTTGGTTAGGCCGCATTTGGAGTATTGCGTGCAGTTCTGATCACCACACTATCAGATAGATGTGGAAGCTTTGGAGAGAGAGTAAAGAAGATTCACCAGGATGTTGCATGGCCTTGAGGGCATTAGCTATGAGGAGAAGTTGAATAAACTAGAATTGTTTTCACTGAAAAGAAGGAAATTGAGATGGAGATAGAGGTCTACAAAATGGAGAGGCATAGACAGCGTTGATAGTCAGAGGCTTTTTCCCAGGGTGGAAGTGTCAATTACAAGAGGGCACAGGTTCAAGGTGAGAGGGGGAAAGTTTAAGGGAGATGCGTGGGGGGAAGTTTTTCCACGCCGAGAGTGGTGGGTGCTTAGAACACACTGCCAGAGGAGATGGTGGAAGTAGGCACATTAGCAACATTTAAGAGGCATCCGAACAGGTGCATGAATAAGGAGGGAATTGAGAGATATGGACTGACCAAGGACAGAAAGTTTATTTTGTAGTTTAGTTGGGGCACCGTGATCAGCATGAACTTGGAGGGCTGAATGGCCTGTACCTGTGCTGTACTTTTCTTTGTCTGAATCGAAGTGGCCACCAAAAGGACCTGGTCTAGTCTATAACCTCAGCTCTTTGACTCTATCATCAGCGGTCACAGAGTTCTCCCTAATCCAGATCGCTGACCTATAATTTATTCCACATCAAGGCTACATTCCTCCATCTCCCTTTAGCCTACCCTGAATCTGACTGCCTCCAACAAAGTTATCCACTTTCATTGCCTCAATTCCTAATGGCTTCAACGTCATTCCATGAAAATAAATGTGTTCAAACAGACACATATGTCCTGTTATATCTTTACATCCCATTCCCTCATTGGCTGATGCCAAATGCTTATGCATTTAGTGCACAGAAAGAAATGTCCACCTACAAAGGCTTCATGCCAACCTATTCCACCCTGAGACTCATGACCCTATCTACCATCTTTATTCCAAATCTATTTTGTTTTGTTTGGATAGCTTGTCTTTGAAGGCAGACACTTCAGCCAGATTATTCTGTAACTCTCTCGCTCAATATTTCTCTTTCACTATTTTTTTTCAAAACATTTGCCAAATCCAATTTTTCCACCATGCTTCTCATCATCACCTCCCACATCCCTGCCCACCCAGCAACCCCTCTCGCACTCCTGCCCACCCAGCAACCCCTCTCGCACTCCTGCCCACCCAGCAACCCCTCTCGCACTCCTGCCCACCCAGCAACCCCTGTCCTCTCACACCTCTGCTCACCCACTTTTCACATCTTTGTCCAGTACCCCCTCTCACATCTCTCCCTGCTCAGTAATCCCCACCCCACCACCTTCACACCCCTCTTCAAAAATAAAAAGAAATTTCATTCTCCTGTCCTGGTAAATTAGACGGTGGTGTAATGGGAATGGCATTGGAAGAATGATTAGCCCAGGCTAATGTTCTGGAGACATGGGTTCGAACCACAAAAGTTGGTCAAATTTAAATTCAATTTATAAAAATCTGGAAGTGGAAGCTGGTCTCAGTATTGATGACTATGGATCTACCATCAATCATGTAAATAAAAAATTCTTTAGGGAAGGAAATCTGCTGTCCTTACCTGGTCTGGCCTTTTGTGACTTGGGGTGGCACCATAGTTAGCACTGCTGCCTTATAGCACCATGGACCCAGGTTCAATTCCCAGCTTGGGTCAATGTCTGTGCAGAGTTTGCACATTCTTCCCATGTCCGTGAGAGTTTCCTCCCGATGCTCCGGTTTCCTCCCAAAGTCTGAGGATGTGGGTCAGGTGGATTTGCCATGTTAAACTGCCCCTTAGTATTGGGGGGGATTAGAAGGGTAAATATATGGAGATACAGGGATAGGGCCTGGGTAGGATTGTAGTTGGTGCAGGCGTGATGGGCCGGATAGCCTCTTTCTGCACTGTAGGGATTCTATGATTTCTATAGCAATGTGATTGACTGTTAACCACCCTCTGAAATGGCTCATTAAGACACTCAGTTCAAGGACGGTTAGGAATGTGTAATAAATCTCAGGAATCCCAGTAAGGCCACAGTTGGAATACTGTGTACTGTTCTGGTCACCTTATTATAGAAAGGATATTATTAAACCAGAAAGAGTGCAGAAAAGATTTACTAGGATGCTATCGGGACTTGATGTTATAAAGGAGAGGCTGGATAGGCTGTGACTTTTTTCTGGAGCGTAGGAGGCTTAGGGGTAATCTCACAGTCTATAACGAGGGGGTAGACCAGCTAGATAGTCAATATCTTTTCCCAAAAGTACGGGAATCTAAAACGAGAGGGCAAAGGTTTAAGGTGAGAGGGGAGAGATACAAAAATGCTCAGAGAGGCAATTCTTTCATACAGAGGGTGAATGAATGTCTGGAACAAGCTGCCAGAGGTAGTAGAAGAGGCGGGTACAATTTTGTGTTTTATAAAGCATTTAGATAGTTACATGGATAAGACGGGTAAAGAGGGATATGGGCCAAATGCAGGCAATTGGGACCAGCTTAGGGGTTAAAAAGGGGCAGTATGGACAAGTTGGGCCGAAGAGCCTGTTTTGATTGCAGCAGTTGTAGACTTGCCAACTTTAAGGGCATTCAAATAGTCATTGGATAGATATATGGATAATATTGGAATAGTTCAGGTTAGAGGGTCATTAAATTGGTTCCACTGGCCGGCTCAACATCGAGAGCCGAAAGGCCTGTACTGCGCTGTAATGTTGTGTTCTACGTAAACCTCTATATGAATGTTCTACCTCTAACTTGTCTTTTCTCCAGAACCTTGTGCACTCAGATCCATGCCCATTCCTTCTACAATTACACCTGAATCCCTCAGGTCACCCTTTTGTCTCTCCCAATGACACCATTATAACTCCAAGCAAAATGAAGAATTACATTCACTGTAACTGTGGTGCACTAGTTCATCTCAATATCTTAAGTTAACCACATCTTCTTACTCCAATGTCTCTCAACTTTCTAAAAGATCTCATCCACGGCCCAGTCCTCATTTCCATGCTATCTCTTGGTCACATCACCCCAAGACAAAACAGCAGCTTCCCAGTGGACACTGACAACACCAAAATTCCCCCACTGCCTGTATCGTTAATACTGTGCAATTTCTCCAGCTAAACACTGGGGGGAAAAAAAACTCATCACCTTTAGCCCTGCCAGATATTTGTCACTCTCACCACCTCCGGACACTGCCTTCAGCTCAATCACACTGTGTGCAAACCAGTGCCCATAGATATAGGAGCAAAATTAGGCCATTCAGCCCATCGAGTCTGCTTTGCCATTTAATCATGGCTTATAATATTCTCATCCTCATTCCCCCGATCCCCTTATTGATCAAGAATTTATCTCTGTCTTAAAGACACTCAATGATCTGGCTTCCACAGCCCTTTGTGCCAATGAGTTCCACAGATTCTCTCACTGGAGAAGTTCCTCCTTATCTCATTTTTAAAGGAATATTGAGGGTTGTGCCCACAAGTTCTAGTCCCTCCCACTAGTGGAAATATCCTCTCCACGTCCACCCTATCCAGGCCCCTCGGTATCCTGTAAGTTCTAACTAGGTCCCCTCCTTGTCTTTCTAAACTCCACTGAGTACAGACCCAGACTCCTCAACTGTTTCTCGTATGACAAACCCTTTATTCAAGAGATCACGCTGTGAACTTCTTCTGGACCCCCTCCAAGGCTGGGGGGTGGGGAGGAGGCAGTGAGGCACATTCTTCTTTAGATGTGGGACCCAAAACTGGTCTCAATACTCCAAAATGGAGTCTGACCAGAGCCTTACACAGCCTGAGTAGTATAACCCTGCTCGTGTTCTAGCCCTCTCCACATGAATGCTAACATTGAATTTGCCGACTGAACCTACATGTTAACTTTGAGAATCTTGAACAATAACTCCCAAGTCCCTTTGTTCCTCACATTTCTGAAGCCTTTCCCCATTTAAGAAATAGTCTATGCCTCCATTCCTCTTTCCAAAGTGCGTAACCTTACACTTTCCCACATTGTATTCCATCTGCCACTTCTTTGCCCACTCTCCTAGCCCAACTCATTCTGTAGCCTCCCCATTTCCTCAACATTACCTGTCCCTCTTGAGGTGCCCGCCAATTGCAGAATCCCTGAAGCATGCCAATGGGCATCCCCATGCCCCTTGCCAAGGCCACCCAGCCACGAATGTAGCCCCGGTGAAGAGACATGCAATCGGGTCAGAACCTAGGTGTATTTATGCATACAATCACTGAAGGCAGCAGGACAGATCAAATTGAGGTATTCAAGATGATAAAAGCTACGGATGGAGTAGACGGAGAGCAGATGCTTCCTCTTGTGGGGCATTCTAGGATGAGAGGTCATAGTCATAGGATAAGGGGCAGCAAATTTAAAACAGAGTTGAGGAAAAACTAATTCTCCCAAAGGGTTGTGAATCTGTGGAATTCACTGCCCCAAAGTGCAATGGATGCTGGGACAGTGAGTAAATTTAAGGAGCGGTTAGACAGATTTTTAATTGGGAATGGGTTGAAGGATTATGGGAGAACTCAGGAAAATGGGGATGAGGAGCATATCAGCCATGATCGAATGACAGAGCAGACTTGATGGGCTGAATGGCCTAATTCTGCTCCAATATCTTATGAACTTCTAATAGTTGGAGAATGTGATTAATAAAGCATACTGTACACTGGGCTTTGTCAATAGGGTTGGAGAGCACAAGAGCAAGGAGGTTACAACAAGCTTGCACAAGATACTAGTTGGGTCTCAGCTGCAGTATTGTGTACAGTTCTGGCAGCCTCATCTTAGGCGGAATGTGAAGGATTTGGAGAAATTCACAAGAACAGTTCCAGGGATGAGGCACTTCAGTTAGAAGATATAGGAGCAGAATTAGGCCATTCAGCCCATTGAGTCTGCTCTGTCATTTGATCATAAGTTTCTTAACTCCATTCTCCCACCTTTTCCCTGTAATCTTTGATCAGAAGCATCCTTTCTGATTGTATCCACCTTGGTACGGCTCCTGCTCTGTCCAAGACTGCAAGAAACTACAAAAGGCTGCGAATGTAGCCCAAACAATTACGCAAACCAGCCTCCCATTCACTGACTCTGTCTACGCTTCCCGCTGCCTTAGAAAAGCGGGCAACATAATCAAGACCCCACGCCCCTGGACATTCTCTCTTCCACCTTCTTGCATCTGGAAGAAGACAAAAGTCTGAGGTCACGTACCAACCAACTCAAGAACAGCTTCTGCCCTGCCACCATCAGACTTTTGAATGGACCTACCTTACATTAAACTGATCTTTCTCTTCAATCCTAGCTATGATTGTAATACTACATATTCTGCACCCTTTCCTTCTCTTCCCTATGTACAGTATGTTTTGACTGTATTGTGTGCAAAAAAACACTTTTCACTGTATCCCAATACATGTGGCAACATGGTATCACAGTGATTAGCATCACAGCACCAGGGACTCAAGTTCAATTTCTGGCTTGAGTCACTGTCTATGTGGAGTTTGCACATTCTCCCCTTATCCACATGGATTTCCTCTGGGTGCTCTTGTTTCATCCCATAGTCCAAAGATGTGCAGGTTAGGTGGATTGGCCATGCTAAAATTACCCCTTAGTGTCAGGGGGACTAGCTAGAGTGGTGTTATAGGGATAGGGTCTGGATGGGATTGTGGTCAGTGCAGATTTGATAGGCCGAATGGCCTCCTTCTGCACTGTAGGATTCTATGTGACAATAATTAATTAAGAATCTACCTATTTCTGAATTAAATTCACAGTAAGATTGGAGAAGTTGGAACATTTCTCCATCTCAAAAAGAAGGCTCAGAGCTTCAAAATAAAGAGAGGTCTGGAGATGGGGTGAAATTGTTCCAACTTGAGACAATAGCAAGAACAAGAGGGCACAGATTGAAAATAAATCGGCTAAAGAAGCAAAAGTGATACGACAAAAAAATCCTCTTTACACAGCGAGGGGTTAGGATCCGAGCATTGCTTGTGAGTGTAACAGAGGTGGGTTCAACTGAGATATTCAAAACACTATTACATGATTATCTGAAAAGAAACAATGTGCAGGATGGTGGGGGGTAGCCAGGGGAATGGTGAACCTAGGTGTGCTGCATGGTCAGAGAGCCAGTGCAGAGGTGATGGGCTGAATGGCTTCCTTCTACATAAAAATCCAAGAAGGATTTTTGTTTGAGTGTGGTTATGGAATCATAGAATGGTTATAGTACGGCCATTCTACACCAGATCTCATGAGCAACTCAGCTAATCCCACTTCCCTGCTCTTTCCTCAAGCCTTGAACTCAAATCTTCTCCTGTCCCCTGTAGTTCTAACAGAGAATAAAGTCTCTGCAGTTAATGACCAGGAGCAACTTTTACATGATAATTGAGTGGAGCAGGACTGTACAGGGACAGAGTGAGCAGAAATAATTCCATACCAGGATGGATCCGCTACAGCGAGGGGGAAATAGATTTGTTATGTGACACCAGTGATGGTGACATCATCTGCAGGGCCATTCCTGATGTGAACATTTTCGTGGAGCATCAGTGTGTCTGCACACTCATCAGCAGAGTAACTGGACAGTTAAAAGTGGAAACAGAACACCCCTGCCCAACCCAAGAACATTAATGGCAAGTGCAAAAACTTATCACTTAACAGAGCTCAAATCTGGGGCTTTTCTGGGATAGTTCCACAGTCAGACACATCACTAGTGGCAGCTCTTTGGAATCTGAACCCATAGATAATATTGTGGATTCACCCCAGCAAGCTAAAGTACAAGTGCTTAGACATGCACGCCAGTGTAGTGCTGAACAAGTGCCGCTGCTGCACTGTTGGAAGTGTTTGAGATGAGACATTAAACCTAAACCCACCTGAGCTGGAGGCTCAGTTCCACGGCACTGTTCCAAAGAAGGGTAGGGAGCTGTCCTGGCCAGTATTATTCCTTCAAACAATATCTATAAACCGGTGATCTCTTCACTGTGACAGAGCTGCCTGTGGGATCTTGCTGAGCACACATTGACTGCAGCTGTTCTACATTATGACAACAACTAGGCTTCAAACATAACTGCAGTGGACACAAACGCTCTTGGAAGACCCCGCAAGGACATGAAAAATGCTAAAAAAAAGCATCTGAAACTCAAATCTTTAGAAAACTTGATGGACATGTCCAAGTGAAGAGGTTCCTTTTGTGCAGAGATAATTGATGATTTTTGATCGCAAGAACAGAAGAAATAGGAACGCGGGTGGGCCATTAAACCCAGCGGGTCTGCTCCACCATTTAATAGGATTGAATTCTGGCTATGATCTCAAATCCTCACCCAAGACCGCAAGGAACTACAAAAGGTTGTAAACGTGGCCCAATCCATCACACAAACCAGCCTCCCATCCATTGACTCTGTCTACACTTCCCACTGCCTTGGCAAAGCAGCCAGCATAATTAAGGACTCCACGCACCCCGGACATTTTCTCTTCTGCCTTCTTCCGTCGGGATAACGATATCAAAGTCTGAGGTCACGTATCAACCAATTCAAGAACAGCCTTCAGACATTTAAATGGACCTACCTCGCATTAAGTTGATCTTCCTCTACACCCTAGTTGTGACTGTAAAACTACATTCTGCACTCTCTCCTTTCCTTCTCTATGAGCGGTAGGCTTTGTATAGCGGCAACAAACAATACTTTTTACTGTCTATTAGTAAATAGACAGTAGGATCAGTAAATTAGGATTAGTAAATTTGCAGATGACAGTAAAGTTGGTGGAGTGGTAGATAGTGAAGAGGGGTGTTATAGTTTGCAGAGAGACTTGGACAAGTTGCAGAGCTGGGCCGAGAGGTGGCAAATGGAGTTTAATGTGGAAAAGTGTGAGGTAATGCACTTTGGCAGGAATAATAAATGTGTAGAGTATAGGGCTAATGGTAGGATTCTTAATAGTGTTGATGAACAGAGGGATCTTGGTGTATATGTGCATAGATCCCTGAAAGTAGGCAGTCAAGTCGATAAGGTTGTTAAGAAGGCATACGGAGTCTTAGCTTTTATTGGTAGGGGGATTGAATTTCGGAGCCGCAACGTCATGTTGCAACTGTACAAAACTCTAGTGCGGCCGCACTTGGAGTATTGTGTGCAGTTCTGGTCCCCGCATTATAAGAAAGATGTGGAGGCATTGGAGAGGGTACAGAGGAGGTTTACCAGGATGTTGCCTGGTATGGAGGGCAGGTCTTATGAGGAGAGGCTGAGGGATTTGAGGTTGTTTTCGTTAGAAAGGAGGCGGCTAAGAGGGGACCTTATTGAAACATATAAGATGATTAGAGGTTTAGATAGGGTGGACAGTGATAGCCTTTTTCCTAGGATGGAGAAAGCTAGCACGAGGGGACACAGCTTTAAATTAAGGGGTATGAGTTATAGGACGGATATCAGAGGTAGGTTCTTTACTCAAAGAGTGATTAGGGAGTGGAATGCCCTGCCTGCAGCTGTTGTAGATGCGCCAAGTTTGGTGGCGTTTAAGAGGTTAATTGATAAGTATATGGAAGAGAAGGGAATGGTTTAGTTTGGAGGGGCATTGCTTTTTACATTGGTCGGCGCAACATCGAAGGCCGAAGGGCCTGTTCTGTGCTGTAATGTTCTATGTTCACTAATATATAAATTAATGTCTTGGATATAGAACAAAAAAAAATTACAGCACAGAAACATGTCCTTTGCCCCTCCAAGCCTGCACCAACTGAATGATCCAGCCCTCACTGTTCTCTGGAATATAGCTTTCCAAACACCAACTACCCTCAGAGAGAAAATTCCTCCCCATCTCCACCTTAAACGGGAGCCCCCTTTATTCCGAGAAATGGGAATCATCCTCTCAACACCCACCCAGTCAGAATACCCCTCAGAATCAGACAATTTCCCCAATGAGACCAACTCTAATTCTTCTGAGCCCCAGTAAGTGTGTCGGACTTATCGAGCCCAACTCTTTGTAAAACGAATTTGAGATTGCCTCAATATTTGAGTATCTCCAAATCCACACAATGCCCAGAGAGTCTGAGATTGGAATGGGGGAAGGGGAGGGGTGCCTAGAAGAGCTGTGACTGAAATGGTGGGTTAGAAACTATTATTCCCAAGGGACAGAGACATCTCTGAAATATTTATTACTGGGAATTGCTGCAGTGCCTATCCAGTTCATTGGGAGGGGAGCAGTAGCTATTTGCCTATTTTAAGGGACTGCAGTGTCTCTCGTCAGCTGCAGCGACACTCAATATAGCCCTTTGGATAGAGGTTCGAGACTCAATCACTCCCTGAAAACGCAGACGATTTTGCTCCCCCAACCCTTCCCATTTATCCGTCCTTTGAAACACACCGTTTGCAATATATGCAGCATTGGAAAATAAGCGGTTTAGGGTTAGTTTGTAAACATGCAAACACACAGAGATAGATAGAGAGAGAGCAATACAAACAGTCGGAATTCTCTGAAAGCCCATGCATGCTTATACAGTAGCCAGACACTTGATGTTTGGCACCGATTCTGCACTGCAGCAGTTTACAGATATTCTGTCCAGCCTCTAGTTCCTAAATGCACTGACCTTGAATCCAGTACTTTAACAAGGGTAGTGGGGACACTGAAGATTTTGTATCTGCCACGGGTCTAACTCAAGCCTTGCTCCCTGGGATTTGCTATTTTTTTTCGTTGATGGGACTAGCAGCAGCCCTCTATCTTCCCCCACCACCCCAGGCTACGCTGCAGAAGTCAGGAGCAGCGGATTATTTTTAAATACAGTCCCAGCAGAGGAGAACTTGGCTCGTCCCAGGCACCCTGCAGCTGTCCATCAAGCCTTTCTGTCTTCAGCAGCTCCAACAGAGGTGACAGCTTCCTTAACCCCGTCCGCTGCTGGCTGTGTTATTCATCCCTGTCTCCCCATGAAAGTCGGAGAGACTGCAAACAGGCTCAGTGTGCTCATCAATTGGCAAATTACCTACTTAATGCTCTGTGTTGCCTCCTCACAGTCAGCCCAGGGTGTTCCAATTAATCTCACACACCTTGTCCTTTCTCCACAGCCCTGCAGCTCTATTTTTGCCCAAAGTAAATTAACCTTTCGAAAAGTTATTCTTTTTTAACCTGCTGCCACCAGCTTTTCAGGCAGTGCAACTCAAATCACTACAGTTTCTATACACTGTTGTGCTACGGAATTGCCTTGGCAATCTCTGTTTTGGATCTCTTCCTTGTTAAAGGGCCAACATCATAATTAAGTGTTTGGTGAGTTGGAAAGCTTGTTTACGGCTTATTTGTTAATCACAAATCAGCTTACTGTAACACTGCAGTGAAGTTTCTGTGGAAATTCCCTGGTTGCCACACTCCAGCACCTGTTTGGGTAAACTGAGGGAGAATTTAGCACAGCCAACGCTCTTAACCGGCACATCTTCTGGACTGTGGGAGGAAACCGGTGCACCTGGAGGAAACCCACACAGACATGGGGAGAATGTACAAACTCAACACAGTCAGTGACCCAAGCCAGGATTCGCTCGTTGGGCACCGCAGGGGCTGGGCTGCATTATTGACCCTAATAATCACATTTTAATTTGATGTTTTCAAGTTTCCTTTGTACTTTGATTCTCCCTTCCTTTTGAGTAGCTGCCGCTTTTACTTTGTCCTGACTTAACTTGAGTTTGTTTATTTGGTTTGACCTTAAAAAAGGCCAAGCCAGGATTCAAACCCCAGTCCCTGGCGCTGTGAGCCAACAGTGCTAACCACTGTGTCACCATGCTGCCCCAAGCAAAATGATATTGTACATTTTGTAAGCTTCAAGTTTGCCAGTCTTTGTGCACCTCCTTTTCCTTCAGCTGCCCTGCCCTGAGAGGGCATTGATAACCATGGACTTCCAATGGATTGCTCCATGATTATGCTTTGTATGACTGAAGTGATTGGCTGTTGCCTTCCTCAGTGTATCCTCACTAGGATACAGTTAAAAAGGCAGCTCCAATGTTAGTCTAGTTATCAGTCTTCTCTGAACAGCTTCAAACACATTTACATCATTCCTTAAATAAGGAGACCAATACTATACACAGTACATCATATGTGGCCTCACTTGTGCCTTGTACAACTGAAGCATAATCTCTCTAATGTTGTAATCAATTCCCCTAACAATAAACAATAACATTCTGGTTAGCTTTCCTAATTACTTGCCTTACTGGCCTTTTGTAATTCAAGCACTAGCAAAAAATAATAGGAACCGGAAGCCTCTGCATCCTCTCAATATTTAAATAACATTCTTCATGCTGAAATGGACAGTTTCCCATTTTCCCATATTGTGCTGTTTTGCCAGGTCTTATTGAAACTTAAGTATACGGCGAGGCCTGGGTAGAGTGGATGTGGAGAGGATGTTTCCATTAGTAGGGAAAACTAGAACCAGAGGGCACAATGTCAGGCTAAAGGGACAACCCTTTAAAACAGAGATAAGTTGGAATTTCTTCAGCCAGAGAGTGGTGAATCTGTGGAATTCATTGCCACCAAAGGCTGTGGAGGCCAGGACTTGAAGTGTCTTTAAGACAGAGATAGACAGATCCTTAGTTAATAAGGGGATCAGGAGTTATGGAGAAAAGGCAGGAGAACAGGGATGAAAAAAATATCAGCCATGATTGACTGGTGGAACAGACTCAAAGAATAAAGAACAAAACAGCACGGGAAACAGGCCCTTTGGCCCAACGAGCCCACGCCGCCACCCCGATGTTTCCACCTCTATCCGCGATCCCTGTCCATGTTTATAGATCTCGATGGGCCAAGTGGCCTAATTCTGCTCCTTATGGTTTTATCATCTGCTTAACCTACAAATATCACTTTGTAGCTGCCTTATGTCTTCTTCAAAACTTCCAAATCATTTATATAAATTGTAAAAAGGTTCAGACCCCAGTATTGGTATCCTCTATAGTGAAGACTGATACAAAATGCCTGTTCAGTTCACTTGTCATCTCCTTAGTCTCCATTATTAATTCAGTACACTCACCCTACAGGACCAACACTCACTTTGTTAATTCTCTTCTTGTTAAATATCTGTAGGAACTCTTATTTTCTGTCTCCATATTGCTAACTAACTTTCTCTCATACTCTAATTTTTCCCTCTTTATCAATCTTCTTGTAACTCTTTGCTTTTTAAAATATTCTGTCCAATTTTCTGACATGCTACCCATCTTTGCCTATTATATGCTTTTCTTTAAGTGTGATACTAACTTTAACTTTTTTATTGATAATGGATTGCAGGTCCATCTCTTGGAATTTTTCTTTCTCATTGGAATGCATCTATTTACTGTATTCGGAAATATCCTCTTAAATATCTGTCTCTGAATATCTACTAAACTAAATTGCTAGTTCACTTTAGCTAGCATGGCTTTCATATCCTCTTAATTTCCCTTAAGTTATGATGGGGAGATGTTGGCATTAGACTGAGATAGGCACAGTAAGAAGCCTTACAACACCAGATTGAAGTCCAATATGTTTATTCGGAATCAGGAGCTTTTGGACACTGCTTCTTATCAGGTGAATGGAGATAGGTTTACAAACACTGTACATATAGGCGAAGACACAATTACAAGATAATTATGTTTGAGATACTAGTCTTAAACCCACTCTCCTCTCCCTCAAAATGAATATAAAATTCAATCATATTATGATTACTGCTATCTAGGAACACCTTCAGTTTGAGGTTATCAATTAGTTCTATCTCATTGCATAATACCAGGATTACAATGGCTTGCTCTCTGGTTGGTCCAGAGCATGCTATTCTAAGAAATTATCTCAAAACTTTCTATAAATTCTATACCTAGGCTACCTTTGCCCATCTGATTATTCCAGTCTATATGTAGTTTAAAATCTCCCATGATTATTCCCAGGTTATGGTGTGGACAAGGAACAGCGTTTCTGAAAGCTTTGGGTTTATTTCAAATAAACTGGTTAGACTTTAACCTGGTGTTGTGAGACTTCTTACTGTATTCCCAGGTTCCCATCATTCCTTCCTTTATAACCCATCATACCAAATAGCTACTGTGTGGACGCCTGTACCACTCCTACAAATGACTTCCGACTTTTATCATTTCTCATCTCTATCCAAACTGTTTCTCCATCCTGGTTTCCTGAGTTTGGGTCACCCCAGTCTATCATTAATTAAGAGAGCCACATCTCTATCTTTTGTGGCTTCCTGTCATGTACCTTTCAGTATTCAGGTCCTAACCTGTGTTGTCCTGTAGCTATCTTCCTGTAATGGCTATCAGATTGTATGTATTTATTCCTATTTGTGCTGTCAGTTTACCTGTTTTGTTTCGAATGCTATATGTGTTCTACTTTCTCAGGAGGCCAAGGGAATTTGGCATGTAAGAGCTACAGTTCTAACCAGTTTTTACAGACAACCATAGAAAGTATTCTTTCTGGTTGTATCATAGCTTGGTCTGGCTCCCTCTCTATCCAAGATCGCAAGAAACTACAAAGGGTCGTAAACAGAGCCCAGTCCATCACGCAAACCAGCCTCCCATCCATTGACTCTGTCTACACTTCCTGCTGCCTCGGAAAAGCAGCCAGCATAATCAAGGACCCCAGTGACCCCGGACATTCTCTCTTCCACCAGGAAAAAAATACAAAAGTCTGAAGTCACATACCAACTGACTCAAGAACAGTTTCTTCCCTGCTGCCACCAGATTTTTGAATGGATCTACCATTATTAAGTTGACCTTATTCTACATCTTAGCTATGACCATAACACTACATTCTGTGCACTATCCTTTCCTTCTCCCAAATGTACTCTATGAACAGTATGCATTATCTGTATAGCGCTCAAGAAACAATACTTTTCACTGTATACCAGTGAAAATAACAAATCAAGTCAAATGTATTCAGGTACTGAGCCTTAGGTTTTTTTCCCTTTTATTATTTTTGTAACGATTAGCCTTGTTTGCTGATTTACTTTTAGATTTGTGCTTTCTGTTCTTTCCTGTCTTTTTATCATTCCCATATTTATATCTTTTTCTCTTGCCTGGTCTCTATTCTTTGATTTCACATAGTATCATAGGGGTTTACAACATGGAACAGGCTCTTTGGCCTAACTTGTCCATGCCGCACATTTTAAACCCTAAGCTAATTCCAATCGCCCACATTTGGCCCATATTCTTCTATTCCCATCTTACCCATGTAACTGTCTAAACGCTTTTCAAAAGGCAAAATTGTACCTGCCTTTACTACTATCTCTGTCAGCTTGTTCGAGATACTCACACACTTTGTGTGAAAAAATTGCCCCCCTGGATATTTTTGTGCCTCTCCCTTCTCATCTTAAACCTATGCCCTCTATTTTTATACTCTCCTACTTTTGGGAAAAGATATTGACTATCTAGTTGATCTGTGCCCTCAATATCTTATAGTTCTCTATAAGATCACCCTTCGGCCTTCTACACTTCAGAGAAAAAAATCCCAGTTTATCCAACCTCTTCATATAGTTCAAACCATCAAGTCCCTAGTTTAACAATATCCTTTTTATAATAGGATGACCAGAACTGTACACAATATTCCAAGTGTGGCCTTACCAATGTCTTGTACAACTTCAACAAGACATTCCAATTCCTGTATTCAGTGTTCTGACCGACGAAACCAAACATGCGACTGCCTTCTTCACCACTCTGTCCACCTGTGACTCCATTTTCAAGGAGCTATGAAACTGTATCCCTAGATCTCTCTGTTCTGTAACTCTCCCCAAATGTAATCTAATGATCCAGCCATAATCCATTGGAACAACAGCACAGGCTCAAGAGGCTGAATGGTCTTCACCAGATTCTATGTTATAAAAATTAATTTTCAGTCTCACAAAAATGCTCATTGGCCCAACAGATAGATCCCACATTCTCCCACCCATCTTCTCACCCCGTGCCTTGAGTAACCACTCGCCCTGTTGTCTCCTTCAATGGCCTTTCCTAAGGAAGGCAGAGTTGCATTTATATGGCATATTTCACAACCTCTGCACATTCCAAACTCCTTTGCGACACAGGAAATATTTTTGAGGTGCCATCAATGGCGGCTAATCTGCATTCAGCAAGCATCTACCCAGACAGAGCAATATGATGATGAACAGATTACCTGGTGTTTATTGCGTAAGTCTAGAATAGGAAAAGCACTTTAGGACAGGAAATCTGCTAGTTTACAGGGTCAACCCTATATTCATGGAATGTATGAAAATATCAACAATATCCCCGTCAATTTCTCCCTTCTTTAAAACTTTTAGTACACAGAAATTTATGAGGTGCCATTTAGATTGGAAACATCCCGTGGTGCTTTATAAGAGCAGTCCATTTCTTGATGGGAGTGATTAAGGGAGAGAGATTAGGGGAGGGAATCACAAACACAGCTGAGGTAAAAGAGACTGAAGGAAAGAATTTCTGCAAGCAGGAATGTGATGACTAAAGATTCTGTCACAAGTGGTGCCGCTCAGTGCAATACAATACGGAGGGAGCGCTGTACTGTTGGATGAGATGTTAAACCAAGGTCCCGCCTGCCCCCTCAGCTGGATAGAAAAGAATCTTACCACACTATTTGGAAGACTATCTGGGGAGTTCTCCCCTGGGTCCTGGTCAATATTTACCCCTCAACTGGCACTTGATAAACAAATTATCTGGTATTTATCTCATTGCTGTTTGTGTGAGTTTGCTGTGCATAAATTGGCTACCATCCTCCAATACATTACAACAGTGATTACATGTCAAAAAAATACTTCACAGGCTGTAATTGACTTTAGGATGTTGTACGATCATGAAAGATGCTGTAAAAGTACAAACCTCTATTTTCTCTCTGAATGGTTGAGGTTGAATGGGGAGGTAGGAAACACCAAAAGGTCAGAGTTGGTAGAAAATACAAAATTATACCTGCCTCGACTACCACCTCTGGCAACTTCTTCCAGAAAAAGAAGTTGCATGCCAGGGCAAAGGTCTGGTAAAAATAAGATGGAGCAACACCGTCTAAGAATTTGAAGACATGGATCTAGTACCTAGATTCAGATATCCTCGTACTTGAGATATTATTGAATGGGACAAGGATGGAGTGACAAACATGCAAGACTTTGTACAAAAATGAAGCACATCTGGGTGATCTGGAACCTCCGCGGGGTGAATCTGGAAGATATCACCCAGAATAGCTTTGGAGACATTGAGCTGAAGAATAATAAAGTAGTGGAGATGATTTCCATGGAAATAGGGATGATGCGCAAGGATGTTATCGGAATATTCACGAGATGGAAGAGACAATTGTGGTGATAGGCCAGATGTGGAGTTTGGAGCAAATTATGAATCAGGACATGGATTACACAGCGCTGGATTCAACTTTTTTTTTCATTCAAAGGATGTGGGCATCACTAGCTAGGCCAGCATTTATTGCCCTTGAGAACTGAGAGGCTTGGATGGGAACTTCCAGGCGGTGGTGTTACCAGCTATCTGCTTTCCTTTTCCTTCTAGCTGGCAGGGTCACTTTTAACATTTAGGAAAAACTTGGACGGGTTCATGGATCAGAGGGGTGTGGAGGGATATGGTCCAAGTGCAGGTCAGTGGGATGAGGTAAAAAATGGTTCGGCACAAACAAGAAGGGCCAAAAGGCCTGTTTCTGAGCTGTAATTTTCTATGGTTTCTATGGTCTTATGGAAGTGGTCTTGGGTTCGGAAAGTGCTGCCATGTGTAAAACCATGTGTACTTGGAGCAAGATGCAGGAAAGCAGATCCATTACTCTCACCAACTTTCACAGATGCGCGATAGAAAGTACCCTTTCTGTTTGTATCACAGATTGATATGGCTCCTGCCCAAGACCGCAAGAAACTACAAAGAGTTGTGAACATAGCCCGGTCCATCACGCAAACCTGTCTCCTATCCATTGACTCTGTCTACACTTCCCACTGCCTTGGAAAAACAGCCAGCGTAATTAAGAACGCCACATACCCTGGATATTCTCTCTTTCACCTTCTTCCATTGAGAAAATGATACAGAAGTCTGAGATCACACACCAACCAATTAAAGAATACTGTCTTCCCATCAGACCTTTGAATGGACCCACATATTTTTCTTTCTCTACACTCAAGCTGTGACTATAAACACTACATTCTGCACCTTCTCCTTTCCTTCTTCCCTATGTACTCCATGAATGGTATCTTTTGTCTGGATAGCACTCAAGAAACAATACTTTTTACTGCGCATCAATACATGTGACAATAATAAATCAAATAAAATCAAAAGCTGTCATTAAAAGCATGTACTAGTAATCTGGCCACAATGTGTTGATGACAAGTGCGTACTTTGAGCAGTTACACAACTACATGAAGCTTGCAGATATGTGATTTAAAGATCATTTCAAGGTGAGAGTTAGTGTGTCAATCTCACAATCTTGATGGTAATTAACTAAATCCAAAGTGTGACAGACATCATAATAAACAAATAATAAACATGGCTAGTGCAGTGAATTTTACAAGAAGGGGCCTGGCTGCTCTGAATTTACCTGCAATTTGCAACCTATTTGGCACCGCATCCGCCACCTTCAACATTCACTCCCTCCAGCAAGATATACAGAGGCAGCTGTGTGTAGCATCTTCAAGACACACTGCAGCCACTCACTATGGATCCTGTGACAGCACCTTCCAAACCCACAGTCTCTACTACCTGGAAGGGCAAAAGCAGCAAGCACATGGGAACAACACCACATGGAGGTTCCCCTCCAAGCCACTCACCACTTGCAGTTCCTTCATCGTCGCTGGGTCAAAATCCTGGGAACCCCCTCCTAACAGCACAGAGAATGTACCTACACCACATGGACTGTAGCAGTTCAAGAAGGCAGCTCACCACTACCTTTTCAAGGATGAGCAATAAATGCTGACCTAGCCAGTGATACCCCCTCCCTGAAAGAATAAATAAAAATAAAGTCAATCTGTCCAGAGGTGTTCAGGTTGGTATGGGTTACCCTGAGCTGTTGTGTTGCTGTCTGTGAGACAGCAGTTGTTTAATGCCAAACATTTGACTCCCTCCCCCTTTTGGGGTCAGTGAAGGTCCAGTATATCAGTGATGGGCAACCTTGACTAGTGAGTGGGTCGCATGAGTGGCCCCCCTACCTTCATCTTAGCAGGACACAAGGTTGAAATTGGGCTTGTTCACTAACCATATCCCTGTGAATAAGATTAAGTACATGTCAGATATTTCATGACAAGTTATAGAAAATGTTTTATCATTTATACGTTAATAGAACTCTCATCAACTTCAAATAGAAGAAACAGAGTCATAGAATCATAGAGGTTTCCAGCATGGGAACAGGCCCTTTGGCCCAACTTGTCCATGCAACCTTTTTTCCTGAAACCCCGAAGCTAATCCCAATTGCCCACATTTGGCTCATATCCCTCCGTACCCATACCCATGTAACTATCTAAATGCTTTTTAAAAGATAAAATTGTACCCTCCTCTACCTCTGGTAGCTTGTTCCACATACTCATTAGCCCTCTGCATGAAAGAAATTGCCCCTCCGGGCACTTTTGTATCTTTTCCCACTCATCTTAAACCTATGCCCTCTAGTTTTAGGCTCCCCTACCTTTGGGAAAAGATTTTCACTATCTACTTTGTCTATGCCCCTCATTATTTTACAGACCGCTATAAGATCGCCACTCAGCCTCCTACAGTCCAGAGAAAAAAATCCCAGTCTATTCAGCCTCTCCTTATAACTCAATCCAAGACCCAGGAGCATCCTAGTAAATCTTTTCTATATTCTTTCTAGTTTAATAATGTCCTTTCTATAATAGGGTGAGCAGAATTACACATAGTATTCCAAGTGTGGCCTTACAACTTCAATAAAACATTCCAACTCCTGTATTCAATGTTCTGACTGATGAAACCAAACATGTCCAATATCTTCTTCACCACTCTGTCCACCTGTGATTCCACTTTCAAGGTGATATGAACACGTAACCCCAGATCTCTTTGTTCTGTAATTCTCCCCAGTGCCCTAACTAACTAAGTGCTGCCCTAGTTCAATCTACCAAAATGCATCACTTCACATTTATCTAAATCAAACTCCATCTGCCATTCATCAGCCCACTGGCCCAATTGATCAAGATCTATTGCAATTGGAGATAACTGTTTTCACTATGCCACCAATCTTAGTGTCATCTACAAACTTACTAACAAGTCCCATATATTCTCTTCCAAATCATTAACATAAATGACAAATAACAGTGGGCCCAGCACTGATCCCTGAGGCACACCACAAGTCATAGGCTTCCAGTTTGAAAAACAACTCTCTATAACCACTCTCTGGCTTCTGGCAAGAAGCCAATTTTGTATCCATTTTATTACTTCACCCTGAATCCCGTGAGATATAACTTTATGCAAGAACCTACCAAGCAGTACCTTGTCAAATACCTTCCTAAAGTCCTTGTAGACAACATCAACTGTACTGTCCTCATCTACCTTCTTGGTTACCCCTTCAAAAATGTCATAGAACATAGAACATAGAACATAGAACATTACAGCACAGAACAGGCCCTTCGGCCCTCGATGTTGCGCCGACCAATATAAAAAGCAATGCCCCTCCAAACTAAACCATTCCCTTCTCTTCCATATACTTATCAACTAACCTCTTAAACGCCACCAAACTTGGCGCATCTACAACTGCTGCAGGCAGGGCATTCCACTCCCGAACCACCCTTTGGGTAAAGAACCTGCCTCTGATATCCGTCCTATAACTATCACCCCTTAATTTAAAGCTGTGTCCCCTCGTGCTAGCTTTTTCCATCCTAGGAAAAAGGCTATCACTGTCCACCCTATCTAAACCTCTAATCATCTTATATGTTTCGATTAGGTCCCCTCTTAGCCTCCTCCTTTCTAACGAAAACAACCTCAAATCCCTCAGCCTCTCCTCATAAGACCTGCCCTCCATACCAGGCAACATCCTGGTAAACCTCCTCTGTACCCTCTCCAATGCCTCCACATCTTTCTTATAATGTGGGGACCAGAACTGCACACAATACTCCAAGTGCGGCCGCACTAGAGTTTTGTACAGTTGCAACATGACGTTGCGGCTCCGAAATTCAATCCCCCTACCAATAAAAGCTAAGACTCCATATGCCTTCTTAACAACCTTATCGACTTGACTGCCTACTTTCAGGGATCTATGCACATATACACCAAGATCCCTCTGTTCATCAACACTATTAAGAATCCTACCATTAGCCCTATACTCTACACATTTATTATTTCTGCCATAGTGCATTACCTCACACTTTTCCACATTAAACTCCATTTGCCACCTCTCGGCCCAGCTCTGCAACTTGTCCAAGTCCCTCTGCAAACTATAACACCCCTCTTCACTATCTACCACTCCACCGACTTTAGTGTCATCTGCAAATTTACTAATCCATCCTTCAATACCCTCATCCAGATCATTTATAAAAATTACAAACAGCAGGGGCCCCAAAACAGACCCCTGAGGTACACCACTTGTCACCGAACTCCAAGATGAATATCTCCCATCAACCACCACCCTCTGTCTTCTATCTGCTAGCCAATTCCTAACCCAATTAGCTAAATCACCCTCTATCCCATACATCTGCATTTTCTGCAGAAGTCTTCCATGGGCCACCTTATCAAACGCCTTACTAAAGTCCATATATACCACATCAACCGCCTTACCCCCATCCACCTCTTTAGTCACTTTTTCAAAAAACTCAATGAGGTTAGTAAGGCACGACCTACCCTTCACAAAACCATGCTGACTATCCCCAATCAATTCATTTCTCTCTAAATAACTATAAATCCTATCCCTAATAATTCTCTCCAATACTTTGCCCACAACAGAAGTAAGACTCACTGGCCTATAATTCCCTGGAAGGTCTCTCTTCCCCTTCTTGAACAATGGGACCACATTCGCTATCCTCCAGTCCTCCGGAACCACACCCGTAACCAACGACGACCTGAAGATCAGAGCCAGAGGCTCTGATAGGTGATAGGTCTTTGACAGGCTCTGAGGTGATAGGTCGTGCCATCACCTCTCCTAATATGTTCAAGGATGTGGGGGGGGGTTAAGTTGATTGACCATGCTAAGGAATTGCCCCTTAGTGTCTGGGGATGCATAGATTAGAGGGATTAGTGGGTATTATATGTAGGGATATGAGGGTAGGGCCTGGGTGGGATTGTGTTCAGTGCAGACTTGATGGGCCGAAGGGCCTCTTTCTGCACTGTAGGGTTTTATGATCTGTGATAGCTCAGCAGTTATGTTACTGGATAGTAATTCCGAGATAGGAGTTCAAATCCCATTGTGCCAACTGGGAATTTAAATTCCATAAATTAAATAATCCTAAATTAAAAAGCTAATAATAGCGATGGAAAGCTCGAAGCTACTGTGTTGCCAATACAATCTTATTTGCGTAGGGAAGGAAATCAGCCATCCTAACCTGCTCTCATCTACAGGAAAAGCGATGGCCTACTGGTATTATCACTGGACTATTAATCCAGAAATTCAGCCAATATTCTGAGGACCTGGGTTCGAATCCCACCACGGCAGATGGTGGAATTTGAATTTAAAAAAAGTAAGAATTTACAATGATCATGAAGCCATTTGCCGGAATTCTACCACCCTGTCCATCATGGAATCGGAATGGGCGAGGGGCAGACAATGGAAATATCCATTGGCCTCAGGTGGGATTTTCTGATCTCGGGTTGAACGAGGCTGTAAAATCCCACCCAATGCCAATTATTGGAAAAACCCATCAAGTTACTAACGCCCTTTGAGGAAGTAAATCCACTGTCATTATCTGGTCTGGCCTACATGTGACTCCAGAGCCACAGCAATGTGTTTGACTCTCAACTGCCCTCTGAATAAGGGCAACTAGGGATGGGTAATAAATGCTGTCCAGTCAGCTGTGGCCAAACAAGACATTTAAAATGGTGATGTGTAAAGCACTCTGGGACAATTGGGGATGAACTAAACTGACAGGTTACTGTTTAAAAGACAGATTAAACAGGCTGCAACCCAGACAAGTGATACACAGGAGATGGGTCATCTCCAGGACAAAAGAAACTTTCTGGTCAAACTGGGTTGTTTACCAGACAGAAGGGCGCCGTAACCCCTTATTTGGGAGGGAGATGTGACCCCTACGTGCCCCCAGCACCTGCAGACATGGCCGTTGGGGACACACTCAGAGATCGGAGCGGCAGCAGCCGATTGGACTTTATCGATTAGGGTGACCAAGTCCTGATCGATTGATTGGCAATGGCCAACAGTATCATGAAACCCGACGGGGTAAAGGGTGCTGCACAACCAAGAATCTCTCTCTCTCTCTGAACCCACGAACGAGCTACAACAACAGTGACCATCGCCAGCAGCGACCTACATGGGGAGAGCCACCATACCCGAGAAGGAAGATCAGAGCCAGAGTTTCAGACCAGATCAAAGGACCAGACTACGCAGAGGGCGACCGAGACCAACACACAGATAAAGGCCAATATCTACTTGGGTAATTACCAGTCACACAAATTTAAGTTAAGGACTAATATTGGACTTGAACTTTAGTATTTTCTGCAAGATAACTTATTGTTGGTTGGGTGGGTGATTAATTATGTGTCTTAAATAAATATTGGTTGTACTAACAAGACGTCTACTCACAATTATTTGTCCACCAGATTGTGCGACAGGCACAACACAGTGACACCCATGTCCCACGAATGAATATTAAAAAAAAGATTCCAAACCCAATGTGGTTGGATTTTAAATTCTGCCTGACATGGCCCAGCAAAACTACTCTGTCATCACAAAACATGACTTTAGCGGTTCCAAAAACTGACAATTAGGGATGGGCAATAGATGCTGCCCTTACTAATGACGCCCACGTCCCGGGGAATGAACAGAAGTTAAGGCTGTTCACTCCCAGATAGGTAGGAATAATCACACGTTGTTATACTTCAGTGCAAATCGTCTGACTCAGTGCCGCAACGCCCTTTAAAATGAATTAAAGCTTACTTATTAGTCACAAGTATGGCTTACGTTTTAAAGAGGTTACTATGAAAGTCCCCCAGTTGCCACAGTCTGGCACCTCTTCAGGTCAGTGCACCTAACCAGCACATCTTTTAGACTGTGAGAAGAAACCGGAGCACCTGGAGGAAACCCATGCAGACATGGGGAGAATGTGCAAACTCCATACAGACGGTGACCCAAGCTGGGAATCAAACCTGAGTCCTTGGCACAGTGAGGCAGTGGTGCTAACCACTGTGCCACCGTGCTGCCCCTATCATCATGAGTTTTTAGCATCTATACATTTATCAGGCACTTCATTAAACAAGTGTTTCCCTGTTGACATTAAAACACTGGGGCTTGGGGGGTAAGGAAGGGGGGAATTATGTCCTGTTCCTCTCTCCTTCTCATGAATTGAATACTAAATGCTTTAAACAAATATTTCCAAACAGAATATTTTAAGTTATTCATCACACATTGAGTGCTGTGCATTCAGAGCCGAAGGAAAAATCGCCTCTATTTTTTGCTCCATATAAAACACAACTCCTTACCTTCACAGAGATGGCCTAACTGTGCAGCACCCCGCTAACTGGAGCTGGGAGTAACATGTTCTACAGATAATAAAGGCCCCATAGCCAGCTCCAACCCACATTACAGTGGGAAGCTCAGCCCGGCACTGTGTGTGCTGTTGGCTCGTTTTTCATTGCTGATGCCTCTCCGCACATTTCCAGGTGTCAGGTTGTACACAGCAAGACTCCGGGGAACTCCAGCTACCCAGAGCTTCCTGATTGTTGAGGGGGAGTGAATTACCCAACGCTCCTTCCTTGAGCAAAACAAATCTCCATGTTAAAGAGCATGCCGTGATTTGTTCAGACAGAATGCCACAATCTTCTTATCTTAAAACAAAATCTCAATGTTTGTTCTTCTTAAGAAATCGCTTGCTTCCTGAAAAATCCAGTCACGCCCCCCTCCCCAGTTTCACAGTCTTCTGCACTTTAATTTATTTAGCTGGTATTCAATATCAGGGAAAATACAAAATTACCCTCAGTTATAATCTCAAACCTAAATCTCATTGGAATCATAAAATCATCCTTTCTCTAAACTTTCCAGAGGTAGAACCATTGAATCCTTACAGTGCAGAAGGAGGCCATTCACCCATTGCGAATGCATTGACTCTCTGACAGAGTGCCTTACCCAGGCCCTCTCCCCCACCCTATCCCCGTATCTTTCCCACAGCCAGTCCATCTTTTGGATTGTGGGATGGAACTGGTGCACCTGGAGGAAAGCCATGCACAACATGCAGACTCTGCACAGACAGTGACCCAAGCCAGGAATTGAACCCATCTCCCTGGCGCTGTGAAGCAGCAGTGCTAACCACGGTGCCACACATCAAGTAGTGTGTGGTCATGGTGACGTCAGTTCGAGGCCATTTGCTTCTGTTTCTGCAGCCAAGAGGGGAACCACTTCTTGAAAAGCGCAGGTGCCTGCATTCTCCCTGCAGCTGAGAATGAGTCACTCAGTTCAAACTACTTGGCACAGCAAATATAGAAACATAGAAGATAGGAGAAGGAGGCCATTTGGCCCTTCGAATCTGTTCCACCATTCGTCATGATCATGGCTGATCGCCCAACTCAACAGCCTAATCCTGCTTCCTCCCCGTAACCTTTGATCCCATTCGTACCAAGTGCTACATCCAGCCGCCTCTTGAATACATTCAATATTTTGGCATCAATTACTTCCTCTGCTAATGAATTCCACAGGCTCACCATTCTATGTGAAGAAATGTCTCCTCACCTCTGTGGGATGGACAAAGTCACTCTGAGGCTATTTGGCTGGTGAGTTAGTTTTGAGGCTTTTGATAGGGCTGAAATCTCTCTAGTTCAAAATGACACCGGGCTCAGAGGGTTAATTAAATGGCTCCTATTGTTTCTATGTTCTGAAATTCTCCATTATAAATGGCATAGAACATAGAACACTACAGCACAAACAGGTCCTTCGGCCCACAAGTTGTGCCGATCATACCTATACCTATCAGGCCATAAAACTATCTGTAACTGCCAATCCCATTAAATCCCATGTACTCATCCACAGGTCTATTAAAAGACCTCCGCGAGTTCACCTCCACTGATTCCATTCACTCACTACCCTCTGAGTGAAAAACTTACCTCTAACATCTCCTCTGTACTTGCCCCCCGCTATGTGTCCTCTCATAGCGACCATTTCAGCCCTGGGAAATAGCCTCCAAAAATCCACCCTATCTATTCCTCTCAACGTCTTATAAACCTCTATCAAGTCGCCTCTCAACCTTTGTCTCTCCAGGGAGAAGAGACCTAGCTCTCTCAACCTATCTTCATAAGGCCTGCCCCCCAATCCAGGCAACATCCTTGTAAATCTCCTCTGCACCCTCTCAATAGCTTCCATATCCCTCCTATAGTGAGGTGACCAGAACTGCACACAATACTTCAAGTGGGGTTTGACAAGAGTCTTATAAAGTTGCAGCATTATCTCCTGACTCCTAAACTCAATTCCTCGATTAATGAAGGACAGTACACTATATGCCTTCTTGACCACATTCTCTTCTTGCGGGGCAGATTTAAGAGTCCTATGGACCCGGACCCCAAGATCCTTCTGTTCCTCAACGCTGCCAAGACTCCTTGATATTATACTGTTTCATCCCACTGGTCCTGCCAAAATGGACCACTACACATTTATCCGTGTTAAAGTCCATCTGCCACTCCTCCGCCCAGTCTTGCATCCTATCTATGTCTCGCTGCAACTTCAGACATCCTTCCAGACTATCCACAACACTTCCAACCTTGGTATCGTCGGCGAACTTACTAACCCATCCCTCCACTTCCTCATCCAGGTCATTTATGAAAATGATAAACAGTAAGGGTCCTAGAACAGATCCCTGGGGCACTCCACTGGTGACTGACCTCCATGCAGAAGAAGACCCATCCACAACTACTCTCTGCCATCTGCAGGCAAGCCAGTGCTAACAAATGATATAAGTGTGAAAGAAGGGATTAAATCTCCAGAGCTTATTCTCTGATTTAACCATGTTCCACTGGTCTGAAAGCACTTTGCAACATCCTGGAATTGTGACGGGCGCTTTGGGAATGTGTGGCTTTGATGTGCTGACAGTGTTGACCCAGGTCAGTCAGCCTGCCCTCCCACCTGGGCAGGAGTGTGAAGAGACATGAGGCCTGTCTTGTTGGGGGGAGCTGGTTACAGCTCCCTGATGCTTCAGTATCAGGTTATACTGGCTGAGAAGACCAGAGCCCTCCACCCTCCTCCTCGCCCCCACCGAGATAAAAAGCAATCATACTAAATGTCATTCAGCAAACTCACCGTTCTCAAGGGCAGCGCAATTTTATAACTGGCTCACTCCAGTCTGAAGTCATGCTGAGTGTCAATAGTTTAACAGGGCAGGTATAGCTCACTCTCCAGGGGGTTTGACAATGCACAAGAGGCTCATCTTTTCCTTATGGGAAGGAATATTCTCAGTCGTCAGTTGTGTAATTTGTGTTTCTTTACCCATCCTGTTACCAATCCATTTGACATTTCTCCTTTAAAACGCTTCTTAAAATTTACCTTTTAAGCAAGCCTTTGCCTGTTTATTGCTGTACGTGGCTCGGTGTCAAATTGTGCTTTATAATGCTCCTGAAAGGCCCCTTGTAACATTTTATTACATTACCTATCTAAATACAGATTGCGTAACAATTATCCCTCCAGCTAATTCATCACTTCTTTTTTCAGTTTATTTATCACAAGTTGGCTTACATCAACACTGCAATGAAGTTACTGTGAAATTCCCCTAGTCGCCATACTATGGCACCTGTTTGGCTACACTGAGGGAGAACTTAGCATAGCCAACTCACCTAACCAACACGTCTTCAGACCGTGGGAGGAAACCAGAGCACCCAGAGAAAACCCATGTGACACGGGGAGAATGTGCAGATCCCGCACAGACAGTGACCCAAGACCAGAATCAAATCCGGGTCCCTGGTGCTGTGAGGCAGCAGCGCTAACCACTGTGCCATTGTACTGCCACTTGATCTCCAGTCTATCACAGGACTATTGCAGCTCAGAAGGAGGCCGTTTGGCCCATCAGGTCTGTATCAGTTCTCCAAAGAAGCATCATGACTTAGTATCATTTCCCTGTCCTTTCCCCCATGTCCCCATTTATTGATTCAAATAAACATCTACTGCCCACTTGAATGTCTTAATTGAACTTTCTTCTATCACAATTTGTGATAGAAACCATAGTTAATTTTGTAAAGGACCTTCACTGATGTCCTTTAGGGAAGGAAATCTGCCATCGGTCTGGCCTACATGTGAACCCAGAGCCACAGTGACATGGTTGTCTCTTAACTGCCCTCTGAAATGGCTGAGCGAGCCACTCATTTCAAAGACAATTGGGAATGGGCAATAAATGCTGTCCTTGCTAGCAACGTCCACATCCCCTGAAGAATAAAACTCGCAGTGTTGCACAGCACACAGGAGGTCAGTTGATCTATCGTACCTGTGACATGTTTTTGAAAGAATAATTTAATTTGTCGGACTTAATCTCACTACAAGTTTGAAGAAAATAAAGAGCCTCCTGTTGGAGGCTTGGCTTGCTCAGGCATCAATTCAATTTTCTGGTCTCCTTCAGCCCTGGATGCATTGACACTCAGACTTATAGAATCCCACAGTACAGGTGGTGGTCATTTGGCCCATCAAGTCTGTATCTATGACAATCCCATCCAGACCCTGGCCCTGTAACTCCACATATATACCCTGCAAATGCTTCTTTTACAAGATATTTATTCAATTCCCTTTTGAAATTTATCATCCACTGAGAACTGTACTCCAGATTACAATAAACCACCGTGTAAAATAACTTCCTCATTCGCCATCCCCTTCTTCTGTCAATTACATTAAATTTTTCTCCCCAGGTTACCAGAACTCTCTCTCTCTATCTACTTTATTCAATTCCCTCCAAACGTTAAACACCTCGAATCATCCTCTCCCCCAATCTTACTTGCTTGAAGGAGAGAAAGATCTAGCCTTTCCCATTTCTTCATGTAACTGAGATCTGACATCCCTGATACCATCAATTTCAGTTTCAACATTAGAATTTGATGATTTGAAATTAGGATCACTGATGATTCACAAAAGAAAACACCGGCTTTCAGTTTTCCCCGAAGCTTTGGTGTTGGCACGGTGTGACAGGTGTCCAATTAGCCTTAAACAGACATCCTTGATCAGGTGGTTGATGCAAACACATTAAATCTGCCAACGCTTTAAGCTCAAGAACTCAGTCCTCATCATCTCAGCATTGCTGTGCCATTTCCCAGTTGTGGCATTTTAAGCCTCCGACAGTACGAGTCTCAACAACTTCACAAACAAAGGTTAAAAGTTGACGTCACCACAATATCAAATCACTCCAAGTCAGCAGCTGAAGTCTGTGCTTATCGCGCCAATTAACCCTTTCTTTGCCTCTTTCATAGAATCCCTACACTGCAGAAGGGGGTCATTTGGCCCATCGAGTCTGCACAATCCCACCCAGACCCAATCCTCGTAACCCCATATATTTACCCCACAAATCCATACATCCCAGGACACTACGGAATAATTTAACATGTTCAATCAACTTAACCTGCATATCTTTGGCTGGGAGAAAACCGGAGCACCCGGAGGACATCCAGACAGACACGGGTGAATGTGCAGACTCCACACAGACAGCGACCCAAGTCGGGAATCGAAGCCAGGTCACTGGCACTTCTAGGCAGCAGTGCTAACCACTGTGCTGCTCCGACTTCAGTTACATAATTCATCATTCAATTATTTTAAAATATTCATTCATAAGACGTGAGCATCACTGACTGGACTTGCATTTATTGTAAATCCCTGAGGGCAACTGAAGTGAACCACATTGCTGTGGATCAGAAGTCACATGTAGGCCAGACCAAGTAAGGACAGCAGATTTCCTTCCCTAAAGGACATTAGTGAACCAGATGGGTTTTTCCTACATTTGACAATAGTTTCATGGTTTAATTTGATTTATTATTGTCACATGTATTAACATACAGTGAAAAGTATTGTTTCTTGCACATCATAGAGACAAAGTATATCGTTCATAGAGAAGTATACTCTCGTTTCTCTTGATCCTATAAATATTCTTTGAAAGGAGAGGGAGCAGAATATAATGTTACAGTCATAGTTGGGGTGTAGAGAAAGATCAACTTAATACAAGGTAGATCCATTCAAAAGTCTGACAGCAGCAGGGAAGAAGATGTTCTTGAGTTGGTTGATATGTGACTTCTGACTTTTGTATCTTTTTCCCAAAGGGAGAAGGTGAAGAGAGTATGTCCAGCGTATGTGGAGTCCTTAATTATACTGGAGGCTGATTTGCATGATGGATTGGGTTTCGTTCACGACCTTTTGTAGTTTCTGACGGTCTTGGACAGTGCAGGAGCCATACCAAGCTATGATACAACCAGAAAGAATGCTTTCTATGATGCATCTATAAAAGTTGGTGGGAATCATTGTTGGCATGCCAAATTTTCTTAGCCTTCTGAGAAATTGTTGGACATTTAAATCCAGATTTTTATTGAATTCAAATTTCACCATCTGCCATGGTGGGATTTTTATCCAGATCCCCAGAGTATTATCCTGAGTGTTGGATTACTAGTCCAATGACAATATCATTTCACCACTGCTTCCTTTTCTCCATAGAATACTCAAGAGGGAATTATTTAATCGAGCCTCATGCCAGATCCTGCTGAGTTTCTCACCAGGCTTTACCTCTCGTTACCCCTTATAATATGCAGTTTGGTACTCCTATGAGGTATTGAAGGAGTGCTGCATTACTAGAGGCACTGTCCTTCACACTTTAAATTGAGACTTGGTCTCTCTTGGAGGGAGTGGGCACACAGGTCATTTTCTTGGGAAATTAGTCATTTTTCCCCTTTATTTTTCATCTCGAACAGGAATGCAACAATGAAGAATTTCTCAACTCTTGAGGTCACAAATATAAGTTATTGATTATGCAAGGAATTAGAGGGACATCAGCACCTGTGAAACCCAATCCAAGAATAAGTCAGGATGCCTAGGAGAAGGGGAGAAAATTAGAAGCATAAATGTAAAGGTTAATTTGATAACCCTTGGAGTTGGAGTTTGAAAAAACAATCATGATAAAGAAGGTTTCTTCTTCCCGTTCTCCCCATGTCTGTCTGGATTGCCTCTGGGTTCTCAGTTTCCTCCCAAAAAATGTACTGGTTAGGTGCATTGGACATGCTAAATTCTCCCTCAGTGTACCCAAACAGGTGCTGGAGTGTTGCGGCTAGGGAACTTCATTGCAGTGTTAACTTAAACCTACTTGTAATACTAATAAATCAATTAGAAAAATGCCTGCCATGGTCTCCAAGGTCTGAAGGGACTGCTACAGCTGGAAGTGCAAGACAACTTCCACTTTGATGTGTCGATAATGCACAGACAGATCCTTTGCTTCTGCACATCATTGAGAATCTGGACTCTGGAAGAAATGTATAGATCTGAGGTAACAACACACACTAAACCTGTTAGACAATTTCACCCCTCCATCCGCCACAATCATAGGATTTGAAATTGCCTTGCCGTTTCCAGGGAGACTTTGCTGATTTGATTCTTAATGATTTTTGTCTAAACTGGGCATTGATTTTCATTCTCTGAGAGGTGAATTGCTTTGACCTCCTGTATAACAGGCTGTCAGTTTCTTAACTCTTCCATTGCTGATTTGCTGTTGGAGGGATGGCAAAGAGGCATGGGAATTAAAACTGCAAACCTCCCACTCCCAAATGCTGGAAATGTGAAATAAGGACAGGGAATGCAGCAGGTCAGAGGAGGAAGGTCATCAATCTGAAATTTATTTCTCTCCCTGAGTATTCCCAGAGTTTTCTGTTTCTGCTGCGTCGAAGCCAGGCTGAGTGAGCACGGATTAATTCTGATTTTGTGTTTACAGGAGTAACGCTATTCAAGACAAGTCCCAATCAGATGTACCATAGAAAGCATTCTTTCTGGTTGTATCACAGCTTGGTATGACTCCCGCTCTGCCCAACACCACAAGGAACTACAAAGGGTTGTGAATGTAGCCCAATCCATCTCGCAAACCATCCTCCCATCCACTGACTCTGTCTGCACTTCCCGCTGCCTTGGAAAAGCAGCCTGCATAATTAAGGACCCCATGCACCCCGAACATTCTCTCTTCCACCTTCTTCTATCGGACCTTTAGATCAATCCCATTTCCTTTCTCTTTCAGCTTTTCCATGGGGTCACCATATTACTTTTTGATCATACTTTCACCATTATGTTTGGATTTGGCGTATGGTTTTACAGCTTGATGCTATTTCTGTCACTAATCCTACCCAGACTGTATACTAGAACCAATATGCACTGCTCACCTGCATTAGTGGCCAGCTACTTTTGTGGCTAACAAGCCCTGCCATGGACCTTGAATACAGGGTCTTCCAGCTCAGAGATAGGAAAGCTTCTAACTCAGCCTCTCAAGCTCCCATTTCCTTTCTGCATAGTTTTGAATCATCACAAAGAGAAGAAAAGCATTTGAGAACACTCTGAAAAGGTTCGATCAAGTAGGATGGGAGGAGAGATAAATGACAAATGGTCCATTTCTTAGCTGTTCCATCTATGTAATTCCATGTAAATCTGTACTCCATGCTTACAGACTCCTGCCAATGGAATAGTTTGTCCTCTTCTCCTTAGTCAAAAGCCCAATCAAATCTCTCATTCTTTTCAGTTCAAAGGTGAATAATAACAGCTTCTCCTGCTCTTAAAATAATTCTGTTGAAATTTCTCCTGGTCCTTCAAGATAGACTGTGAATAGAGAAGTGTCATAAGGAGCATCCTGGGGCCTCAGATATTTACAATCAACAACACTCAACAAGCTCAACAGCATCCAGGACAAAACTTAATTTACAACCTATCCACAAACAAAAGGTACAAAATTCTGAGATCATGTACCAGCCAACGCAAGAACAGCTTCTTCCCTGCTGCCATCAGACTTTGAATGGATCTACTTATATCAAGTTGATCTTTCTCTATGCCTTAGCTACACTACATTCTGCATTCTCTCCATTCCTTCTCCCCTCTGTGCTCTATGAACAGCATGCTTTGTCTGTATAGCACGCAATAAACAATACTTTTCACTGTATACTATACATGTGACAATAATAAATCAAATCAAATCAAAAAACATTCAATCCTTCCATCACCTATGCCCAGTAGCAGCAGTATGTACTATCTATAAGACGCACTACAGCAATTCAAGAAGGCAGCTCACCAACATCTTCTCAATGGCAATTAAGGATGGGCAATAAACGCCATTAGGGAGGGAATTCCAGGATTTTGATGCAGTAAGTGTGAAAGAACAGTGATATAGGATGGTGAGTGGCTTGCAGTGCTCCCAGGTACCTGTCTTTTTAGATGGATGTAGTCATGAGTTGAGAAGATGCCTTCTAAGGATCTTTGGTGAATTTCTGCACTACATGTTGTAGATAGTACACATTGCTGCTACTGAGTGTCGATGGTGGAGGGATTGAATGTTTGTGGATGTGGTGCCAAACAAGCAGGCTGCTTTGTCCTGGATGATGTCAAGCTTCTAGAGTGTTGTTGGAGCTGCACCCATCCAGGCAAGTTGAGACTATTCCATCATACTGCTGACTTGTGCCTTGTAGATGGCGGAATTTGATATGCAATCTTCTTTACTTATAAAAATAGCTAAATATAGTAGCTCAGAACTGGAGGCAGCTAGTTACACAGGCCCCTCATGGTAAGGGGAGACCCATAAAAGTCTTCACCACCCATGGTGTTCACTTGCATATCCTCATACCCATTCAAGACATAATGTTTACATTCAAATAGGAAGGCGTTTACTATGACACTCGAACAATCGGCCATTAACAAATTGAATGGCAGAGGACACTCAATGGACACATGGATTTCTCTTTTCTTTATGTTCTTAATATCTTGACATCCTAACATTTTGTCTACAGTGTTTGGAATCAGAATCTCAGCTGCAAACTCCTCTAGGTTACTCTGTGCGAGGTGGAGTTATTTCTGGGCAAGTGCAACTTGTGACTGGATAAAGGTTGGATCTGAAAAGGAAGGCCGGAAATAACTTTTTAAAGTAAAGGGTGGGGCTGAAATATGTTCCAAATACGGAGCGTTAAAAAATTCCAGAATCCTAGCTGCACTTTAAATAGTGTTCTATCATTTGGAATTTGAATGTGGAACATAAAGTCACCATGGCAAAGAAGAGGGGCCATTCATTCAGGTCTGTGCAGTTTTCAGTGGTAGAATCTGGTCAGTCTCATTCCTCTGTCTTGTTAATTTATATCCTATCCATTTTTTTTTCCTGAAACCATTGATAGTGAGTAAGGGTCTGGAAGATGGAGCACAATGTTGATAAATGTGAGGTCATCCATTTTGGTAGAGACAACAGCTATTATTTAAATGGTAAAATATTGCAGCATGCTGCTGTGCAGAGAGACCTGGGAGTCCTCGTGCAGGAATCTGGAGCTGGTTTGCAGATGCAGCAGGTAATTAAGAAGGCAAATGGAATTTTGTCCTTTATTGTTGGAGGGATGGAGTTTAAAAACAGCGAGGTTATGTTATAGCTGTATAAGGTGCTGGTAAGGCCATACCTGGAGTATTGTGTATAGTTTTGATCTTTTTACTTGAAAAAGGATATACTACTCCTGGAGGAGGTGCAGAGGAGATTGACTAAGTTGATCCTGGAGTTGAGAGGATGGGCTTATCAGGAGAGATTGAGTAGACTGGGGCTATACTTATTGGAATTCAGAAGAATGAAGGATGATCTCATAGAAACATATAAGATTATGAATGGAATAGATAAGCTAGAAGCAGGGAAATTGTTTCCACTGGCGGGTGAAACTAGAACTAGGGGGCATAGCCTCAAAATAAGGGAAAGCAGATTTGGGACTGAGTTGAGGAGGAAATTCTTCGCACAAAGAGTTGTGAATCTGTGGAATTCCCTGCCCAGTGAAGCAGTTGAGGCTACCTCATTGAATGTTTTTAAAGCAACGATAGATAAATTTTTGAACAGTAAAGGAATTAAGGGTTATTTTGAGCGGGCAGGTAGGTGGAGCTAAGTCCAAAAAAGATCAGCCATGGTCTTATTGAATGGTGAAGCAGGCTCGAGAGGCCAGATGGCCAACTCCTGCTCCTAGTTCTTATGTTCTTTAGTCTTCTCTTAGCAAGTTCCAAGTCGTTGATGCTCACTGTGTGAAAGAGCTCTTCCTCATATCCCCCTGCATCTCTTCTCTTAATCCTAAAATCTGTGTGCCTTGGTTCTTATATCATCAGCTATTGGAAAAGCTTCTCTTTCTCTACTTCATCTAAAGTTACCATAATCTTGTACACCTCTATCAAATCTCCCCTCAATCGCCTTTGCTCCAGTAAGGAAAGATCATTGGATCATTCAATCCACAGACCGAAGTTTAATCCTCTCTTTGATAAACCTATTATAGAGTTATAGAGGTTTACAGCATGGAAACAGGCCCTTCGGCCCAACTTGTCTATGTCACCCTTTTTCTTTAAACCTATCAACTATTAACCTATTGTCCCTGCTACTCAGGAACCACAATGGTCTACTCAGCATTAAACCTACTTGATCCCTCAATCCTGTCCCTGACCAGATAGATATTCCTTCTGCTTTTTTTAAAAGTGTTAATCCACCCAGCTCCGTCTCACATATCCACTTGCAGTAAAAGGAATTCCATCTACTCTCAAAGGCCCCTTGAGCTTGTCCATGTGATTCTGACATCCTCAAGCTCTGTGCTTGTAAAATTCAATAAATCATTTCACTCCTCAGGGTTTTAAAATCCATTCTTGAGTATTTTAAGTTGCTTTGTAACATTATCCAGACACTAAACATTCAGATTTGTGCATCCTTTATGAGAATATTCAAACAGCTGGTCCAAAATGAGGCAAAATCCATGGTTAACAAAGGAGATCAAGGATAAAGTTAAGACGCCAGATAGGGAATTGAAAACTATATGGCATAAGTTTAAAGTGAGAGAGGAAAGATTTAAAATGGACTTTCTTCACACAGAAGACGGGGCAGGTATGAAATGAGCTTCTCAGGAGGTGGTTGAGATAGGTACAATAGCAACATTTAAAAAATAGGAAAAGTATAGAGCCAAATGCATATGGGCCAAATGCAAGCAATTGAGATTAGCTGGGAGGGCATCATGGTCAGCATTGACCAGTTGGGCTGAAGGGCCTGTTTCCGTGTCTTTTTGCTCTATGACTCTATGAGGTAAATGTTCCCATTCTGCCTGCCCCAGGAATCATAGTTGGTAAGGGGCGGAAATATTCGTTGACCTCAGGCGGGATTTTCCAGTTTTGGGGTGAGTGCAGCTGGAAAATCTCGCCCTATGACTAAGTATTCAAAGTGGAGGTGGATAAATATTTGATTGATCGAGGGATAGAAGGCTAGGGGAAACAGTCCAGAGAAAAAGTGGAGGCCGGCATATATTAGCCATGATCGTTATGAATGGCAGAGCAGGTTGAAGGGGCTTGCTGGCCTGCTCCTGCTTCTATCTCTTGTGTTCTCGTAACTGATTTAGCAACAGGGAACCAGGTTTGAGTGAGAAGTTGGCATCTGTTTTTCTTCCTTCTCTTTGGGGAAATTACTTTGCCTCAGACACGCCCCCACCCCTCCCTGTTGCTTCATTTCTATAAATGAAGACAGCGCATTCTGAGATAGAATTGGACATCTGTCTCAACCATTTCAGAGGTGATGATGGCGGGGGGGGGGAGGCGGCAGAGAAATTTGACTCGGGAAAATCTGTCTCTCAACGTAGATCCATATTTGGCTTTTGCTGCTTTGCAATTCTTAAGCATTGCTTTAGTATTGTGTGAATCTTTGTCATTTTCTAAATCTGGCTTATTTTTAACTTGCTCTTAAAATTCTTACCACGCTAATCTGTATTTTCTCCCTGCACACTCACTCCCCCCTCCCCCACCCTACCCCCGATGGCCCGTCCCTTCACTGCACTGATACGGAGCTGATTCATGATTGGCACCAAATCCACAGATGTCCATATCCTATAGTAGCAGTGGCAAGCTGTTTGCCCTCAGCAACATCACAACCAGTAACAATCCTATCCTCACCACCACCATGGTAGCACAGAGGTTGGCACTGTTGCTTCACAGTGCCAGGGACCCAGGTTCGATTCTCAGCTTGGGTCACTGTGTGTGTGGAGTCTGCACATTCTCCCCATATCTGCATGGGTTTCTACCAGGTGCTCCTTCTACAGTCCAAAGTTGTGCTGGTTAAGTGCATTGGCCATGCTAAATCCTCCCTCAGTATACCGGAACAGGTGCTGGAACGTGGCGACTGGGAGTTTTCATAGTAACTTCACTGCAGTGTGAATGTAAGCCTATTTAAAAACCCATGCACAGATATTTATGTAGTCACAGAATCACAGAATACCAAAGTGCAAAAGAGGCCCTTCAGCACATCGAGTCTGCACCGACACAGGAAAGACCCTGACCTGCCCACCTAATCTCATCTGCAGCAATCGACTCATAGTCTTGAATGTTACGATGTGCCAAGTGCTCATCCAGGGACTTTTTAAAGGATTGAGGCAGCTCCTCTCCACCACCTCCCAGGTGGTGCATTCCAGACCGTCACCACCCTCTGGGTTAAAAAAAAGGAAAAAAAAAGAAACAGGCATCCTTTTCAAAAATCCCCCTACATAGACAAAATGGGGAAAGTGTGTGGTGGGGGGTCTGTACTTATGCTACCCACAAACCTCTCTCAACATAACTATTTCTCAGCCTATTGACATAACCTCCTATTCTTTTCATCTTCACGAACTGAATTTCACACTCCCCCACCAGTGGGTTTTTAGGCCAACTATTCACCAGCTTTAACTTTTAGGCTGGTGTGGGGATTTACCTGGTGTGGTGGAAGCCCACAGCTCAAAAAAGAATGGGTTTAGATCTTGGATGGAAAGTGGCGCTTGGGCATGTCCATCAGGGACCTCCTTCTGAGTATGGGTGCTACCTCTACCCTTAATGGCTACTGGATTTCCCTTCCCTCTTCCCCCTTGCCCTACCCCACACCGAACATCCCCTCTCTCCCATCATTTTGATCACCTGTCCCTTTCCTACCCTCCCTAAGCCTTCCCTATCCTCTGCACTGGAATCTCTTAAACCTAACTTCCCTTCCGGTACCAGTCTCAGGCACCCTCCTGAAAGTTCTCTTCAGTTCACTGCAGCTCTTATTGCTGGAGGGACTGTTGTGCTGCAGGCTATATGAACATACGAATTAGGAGCAGGGGTAGGCCATTTGGCCCCTCAAACCTGATCTGCCATATTCCTGCCTACTGCCAACAACTTTAACACTCCAAAAGCAGCGGCCAGGCTGGGACCTGAACTTACATCCTCAGATTAAAAACTGATGCTCTACCAAGTCAGCTATCCAATCTTATTGGTCGACAGCTCTCTAAGGTGGGACTTCCTCCTGAGTGAGGGGTAAATTTTTCTTTCTTTATGGTCCCTAAATCAGGTGAGACAAACACAGGTTATATAAAAGTTTAATAATAACCTTGGGTTTTAAAAGCCAGATGACAATAGGAGGGGAAGAAAAGCAAGCACAGCAATGACAGTCTGATTGGTCTTGGCAGAAGCCAATCATTTACACAAGTGAGTGGGTGCAAGATGGTAGTCATTTGGTACATAGTTATCACATTACTGAACTAGTAATCCACTGGCCTGGATTAATTACGTAGAGAAATGAGTTCAAATCCCACCATGACAGCTGGGGAATTTGAGATCAATTAACTGGTGACCAAGTAAATACTGGTTGTCATAACAGCCCATCTGGTTCACTGACACCCTTTATAGAAGGAAATCTGTCATTAAGCATCGATTACAAAAGACACTTTATTATTAAATCAGCACAATTCACAAAAACCATAGAAATGATGCAGCACAGGAAGGCTATTCAGCCCATCTTGTCCATGTGGACCCAAAGACATCCAGATGCCCTTTCTATTCCCACCTTCCTGCACCTAGCCCATAGCCCTATAGCTAACAGGCTTTGAAGCGCAAATCCAGGTATCTTTAAAAGAATTTAGGGTCTCTGCCTCCATTACCAACCTGGGCAGTGAATCCAGACATCCAACACCTTCTGTATAAGAAACGTTTTCCTCATGTCCCATCTAATCCTTCTGTCACTTATCTTGAATCTATGACCCCTAGTTTTTGAACTCTGTGCCAAGGGAAACAGGTTTCTCCTGTCTACTCTATCTTTACCCCTGACAATTCTGTATACCTCAGTCATATTACTCCTCAGCTTTCTCTGCTCCAAGGAAAACAATCTCAACTGCTCCAATCTCTTCTCATAGCTACATTTTTCTAGCCTTGGTAACATTCTTGTAAATCTCCTCTACACCCTCTTCAAAGCAATTATGTCCTTGCTGTAATGTGGTGACCAGAACCACACAAATACTCCAGTTGGGGCCCCACTACTGTTTCATACAGTTTCAATTTCAGAATGCAAGATTGTAGAACGAACAACAAATAATACTGCATGAGAAGAGTGTCAATTGGTTGGCAAGTGGACTTACTTTGATTGGCGTGTTGCCATTGGAATGTGTCAGTTAACTAATGTCTGATAGTTAACTACAAGCTTTTTTTTTAATTCAAACCAGGCAAGTTGACTCCAATTTTTGATCTTGATTTGATTTATTATTGTTATTATTATAACATACATTGAAAAGTATTGTCTCTTGCATTATACAGACAAAGCATACTGTTCATAGAGAAGGAAAGGAGAGATTGCAGAAAGATCAATTTAATATAAGTCCATTTAAAAGTCAAGGCATTGCCTTCAAAAATGAAACAGGCAGTGATTGTTGCTACTGAGTTGAAAAAAGGTGCAATGTGTGTTTGTGTCCTGTCTGTCTACAGAGGACAAGTCCCTGTTTATGAATATATGCTTGATTTGATTTGATTTGATTTATTATTGTCACATGTATTAACATATAATGAAAAGCATTGTTTCTTGCGCACTATTCAGACAAAACATATTGTTCATAGAGAAGGAAACGAGAGAGTGCAGAATGTAGTATTACAGTCATAGTTAGGGTGCAGAAAAACTTAATCAAAGAACAAAAAAAACAGAATGGAAAACAGGCCCTTTGGCCCAACGAGCCCACGTCGCCACCCCGATGTTCCCACCTCTACCCGCGATCCCCATCCATGTTTATAGATCTATAGATTAAAATCCAAATTTGAGACAATTTAGGGAGAATTTGCTCGCCAATTAGCCTAAGAGCACATCTTTGGGATGTGGGAGGAAACTGGAGCACCTGGAGAAAACCCACGCAAGCACGGGGAGAATGCGCAAACTCCCACAGACACAGGCCCAAATCCATGTATCTGCACAGCACAGCGATAGTCACTGAGCTGTCATGTTGCCCATCAAATGGTCCAGGTCAAGCGTACACTAACGATGTGAAGCACTAGGATACTCTCGAAAAAAAATCCAAGAGCAGTAGCAGGGAAGAAGCTGTTCTTGAGTTGGTTAGTACGTGTCCTCAGCCTTTTGTATCTTTTTACCGAAGGAAGAAGGTGGAAGAGAGAATAACTGGGGTGCATGGGATTCTTAATAATACTGGCTGCTTTGCCAAGGCAGCGGGAAGTGTAGAGTCAATGGATGGGAGGCTGGTTTGTGTGATGGATTGGGCTACATTCATGACCTTTTGTAGTTCCTTGCAGTCTTGGGCAGAACAGGAGCCATACCAAGCTGTGATACAACCAGAAATAATGCTTTCTATGATGATCTGTAAAAGTTATAGAACATAGAACATAAAACACTACAGCACAAACAGGCCCTTTGGCCCATAAGCTGTGCCAATCATATCCTTATCTACCAGGCCTATCTATAACCCTCAATGCCATTTAATCCCATGTACTCATCCAGAAGTCTCTTAAAAGACCCCAACGAGTTCGGCTCCACCCCCACCGACGACAGCTGATTCCACTCACTCACCACCCTCTGAGTGAAAAACTTATCCTTGACATCTCCTCTGTATTTGCTTCCCAGCACTTTAAACCTGTGTCCTCTCATAGCGATCATTTCAGCCCTGGCAAATAGTCTCTGAGAATCCACCCTATTTATACCCCTCAACATCTTATAAACCTCTATCAGATCACCTCTCATCCTTTGTCTCTCCAGGAAGAAAAGACTTAACTCCATCAACCTATCCTCATAAGGCATGCCACCCAATCCAGGCAACATCCTTTTAAATCTCCTCTGCATCCTTTCAACAGCTTCGACATCTTTCCTGTAGTGAGGCGACCAGAACTGCACACAGTACACCAAGTGGGGTCTGACAAGATTCTTATAAAGTTGCAGCATTACCTCCCGACTCCTAAACTCAATCCCTAGATTAATGAAGGCTAGTACATGTGGCCTTCTTGACCACATCCTTCACCTGCGAGGCCGATTTATGAGTTCTATGGACCTGGACTCCAAGATTTTATCCTCAACACTGCTAAAAGTCCTACCCTTGATATTATACTCCTTCATCCCATTGGAACTGCCAAAATAGACCACGACACATTTATCTGTATTGAAGTCCATCTGCCACTTCTCCAGCCCAGTCTTGCATCCTATCTGTGTCTCGCTGCAACTTCTGACATTCCTCCAGATTATCCACAACACCACCAACCTTTGTGTCATTGGCAAACTTACTAACCCATCCCTCCCCTTCCTCATCCAGGTCATTTATGAAAATGACAAACAGCAAAAGTCCTAGAACAGATCCCTGGAGCACTCCACTGGTGACCAAGCTCCAGGCAGAAAAAGACCCATCCACAACCACTCCGTGCCTTCTGCAGGCAAGCCAGTTCTGGATCCACAAGGCAACAGCCCTTTGGATCCCATGCCCTCTCACCTTTTCAAGAAGTCTTCCATGAGGGACCTTATCAAATGCCTTGCTGAAGTTCATATAAGCCACATCCACCGCTCTTCCTTTGTCAATGTGTTTAGCCATATTTTCAAAGAACTGAACTAAGCTCGTTAAGCACAACTTGCCTTTGACAAAGCTGCGCTGACTACTTTTGAGCATACTAAACTTCTCTAAATGTTCATAAATCCTGTCCCTCAGTAACCTCTTCATCAACTTACCAACCACTGAGGTCAGACTCACCGGTCGGTAATTCTCTGGGCTATCCTTGTTTCCTTTCTTGAAAATAGGAACAAGTTGATGAGAATCTTAGCTGACTTGCCAAATTTCCTTAGATATGTAGATAAGACCATGGTATAGGAACAGAATTAGGCCACTTGGCCCATCAAATCTGCTCTGCCATTCAATCATGGCTGATATTTTTCTCATCCTCATTTTTCTGCCTTTTCCCCATAACCCGTGATCCCCTTATTAATCAAGAACCTATCTGTCTTAAAGACACTCAATGACTTGACCTCCAAAGCCTTCTGTAGCAGAGTTCCACAGTTCATCACTCTCTGGCTAAACAAATTCTTCCTCATCTCTATTTTGAAAGATTGTCCCATTAGCATGAGGTTGTGCCCTCTGGTTTTAATTTCTCCTACTAGTGGAAACATCCTCTTCAAGGCCACTCTATCCAGACCTTGCAGTATCTGTAAGTTCAATAAGATCCTCCCCTCATCCTTCTAAACCATTCCTCATATGACAAGCTCTTTACTCCAGAGATCATTCTAGTGAACCTCCTCTGGGCCTTTTCCAAGGCCAGCACATCCTTCCTTAGATATGGACAATTCTAGCCTCTTCTAAGCGTCTCTAAGAAAACCACAATGTGAGCCTGGCTGATAATCTTAACTTGGCTGTCAATGTAATTCTTGGCACACTCAAGATTATTTAGTAAATATTGTCTAATTGCGGAATCACATCTAATGTTGAACACTATGGATGGAATTCTCCCACTTATGACAGGGTTAGTGCCAAGCACGAGCACAGAATCTAATGGGAGCACAAAAGTCGGAAACCTGGTGTAAAATGACATTGCATTTCTCTCAATGGGAGGTCCCTGGCGGATCAGGTCTTCCCAGTTGCTGCTGGCGCCAATGTCATTTGCATATCATGAATGCTCATTAAAACAGCAATCTACTGTCCTCACATCAGATCTTTCAGTCTTGTGTCATGCCAGTAAGAAATCACATCAATGTCAAACCTGATTGCAAAAGAATGGCATACACAAGATGGTCCATAGTAGGCAGCGTACTTCACAGTGAATGCAACCTGACGATTCTCACCAATTTTTACAGATGCACCATGGAAAGCATCCTTTCTGGTTGTATCACAGCTTGGTAAGGCTCCTGCTCTGCCCAAAACCACAAGAAACTACAAAGGGTTGTGAATAAAGCCCAATCCCATGCAAACCAGCCTCCCATTCATTGAGTCTGTCTACACGTCCCGCAGCCTCAGAGAAGCAGCCAGCGTAATCAAGGAACCCATGTACCCAGATATTCTCTCTTCTACCTTCTTCTATCAGGAAAAGATACAAAAGTCTGAGAATACCACCAACTGACTCAAGAACAGCTTATTTCCTGCTGCTGTCAGACTTTTGAATGGCTTTACCTTGCATTAAGCTGATATTTCTTTACATCCAAGCTATGACTGTAACACTAAGTTCTGCATTCTCTCCTTTCCTTCTCTATGAACAGTATGCTTTGTCTGTATAGCACGCATGAAATACTTTTCACTGGATACTAATTGTTATAAAGCAGAAGTGGATCCCCTCTCCGGGAACTAACACGGAAACACCCACAGAGGAGTACCATGCTCTATAATCTGTAAAAAGTGGTGTGACCTGCTCTTCAGCAACTCCTAGTGGTTAAAAATAAATTCCTGACACTCACTTAAAATCAACACGTGACAATTTATTTGTCTAACATAGAACAAATTAAACTATTAATAAACCAAATAGATCCCTTTGAATTATTAACTATCCCCAAATAAAAAAAGATTCTAATGGAATGCTATTCTAATAAATACAATTCCATTCAGTAACAAAATTTAGTCACTCTCTAAGGTTTGGTGTCTTCTGGAATATTCTCTGTTGATTCTTCTGTATGGAACTTCTTGCTTCTCAGTATCTTTGCTATCTAAATGGTGTTTTCTCTGAGACATAGATGAAGCTATGAGAGCCAGTGATTCTCTCTACACAGCTGATAGTTTTGGCAGGTGGCAGTTGTTCTCCCTTCTTTGTCCCACTGCCCCCTTATTTATACCCATGATGACATATCAATATTTCCTGCAACAGAATTGGTCTGAGGTTGTCAGATTTAAATTTAATAGTTTCTTGGTATCCAAGTGCCTGATTCAATCTGATTGGCTAAATTCAAAAGCCTGTTGTCTTGGTAAAAACTGCTGCTTTGGCCTTTAGATACCAATGTTTCAGTTTGGGCCCTCAGTGTACTTGCATTGTTTAACTCTCTAAGCATAGAAAAAAACGCTATATTTTAACAGAACCATGCAATGCCGTCCCCCCCTAGCATTTTACAATTTTACCACTTTACAAACATCAAATTCTAACTTCTTACCTCCCAATCTATAATTACCCAACTTCGCAACACAATACATGTGACAATACCATATCAAATCAAAAACAAAGCTTTATGCTACAGTGCTGCACTGCTCTTGAAACACTGTACACCACTCTGCTAGAGCAGACTCATTCCTGCCGCTATCCCAGTGGTGAAGTGGTCTTCATGGACTACACTGTGCTACTGGACTCACAGATCCTCCTGCGTCACCAACTCAGATCAGTACTGCATCTGGAGTTGGGGAGTCCAGGGATAACAAAATCCATAAAACCACCACAACGAAGGTCAGAAGGGAGGATGTGGGGTGGGATAATAGCCTGGCAAAGGTGAAAGGGCAATGTGGAAGTAGAGCTCTGTGGGTTGGGGGGGTGGGGAGGGTGAAAGTTCACAATGTCTGGCAGATGGGCAAGGAAGTGATTATTAAAAATTAACAGTTGAAGTCAAAGAGAAGACTTGGAGAGGGAAGCTGGACCCTGACAAGCCTGCAAAAAAAAGCTCACAAACAAGATGGGGTTAAAAGGATACCACATTGTTTACTGGAAGGGGATGGATGAAGACTTCAGATGTGGTGGGCAGAAGTTTAACTGGGGCATGGGCACCTCACAGATGATGGGCTTGAGGAGGAATGTGGTTGAATCGAGAAACAGGCTTCTTCTCGAACTGCTATCCTTCTCCCTCCACATCTGCATAGTCTGGTCAAGAAAGGTGGCCTGGAGAGAGCGATATGTGGTGTGGCTGGATTGCTATTTAAATATGGCCCCAGGACATTTGAACCCATCAAAGTCTGAGGCAAGTGAATCAGCAGATGGCCCCCACAGGAAGAGTATAAGGTGAACTCATCAGTGCATAATTAATGGGGTCCAAGTGCAGAAACTGACGTGGGATCCTGCCATTCTGGTCAGTGAGGCAGGCTTTGGCAGAGCCAAGTACTATTGCGCCTGGCCTCGAAATGGGAGAATTCCACCCTATGTTTTGAGTTTTGCAAGCCAGTTGGGTATGGTCAGTACCTTGCCTGTTGCAAAAGTTGAAGGGATGTAACGTTTGATATGATCCGCCCACCTTTTTTGTTCTGATGAGTGCAAGTTGAAAAACTTTGACATGATGTATCTTTTTCCAGCAATACTTAAGTTCTGTATCATCAAATGATTAAATGTGTCATTCTTACCCAGTCTGGCTGACATGACAATTCCAGGAAGTTTTGGAAGATGGCACGGTTGCACAGTGGTACAGTCGTTTGCTACAGTACTAAGGTTCAATTCCCGGCTTGGGTCACTGTCTGTGTGAAATTTTCTTCACTTGCTTCATTCAATACCCCGGGATAGAAAACAGCAAATCCTGGAGATCTGTCCATCTTCAATGGTATTTTTTTCCGTTTTGTAAAACTTATATCAATCTCCTCCTAATTTACTTCTCAGATCTTTGACATTTTGTGTATTAAAACTTAAGCAAGCTGCATTACCACTTGTGAAGAGTATTTATTATTAGATAGCTTGATAATACATTTACACATTTAGATGTAGTATTGCATTTGTTTGGAATATATAAATTTCTATTGAGGCGAAGTGATGAGAAATTGACTCTCTCCTGCCATGAGGATATTGACAACTCACATACTTCTGGGTAGGCACAGCAAGAACCAGCTGCAATTCTGAACATTCCTGTCAATATATCTTGATTGCGATATACGAGGGAATGCCCATATTATGTGCATTCAGTCGTCCAACACTGAGAGTTGAAACTGCTGAATTCTGGCAATCTGTTCAGACCAGGTTTATACCAATATCTGCTCACCCTGGATTTATCCTGACACCACAAAATGGGTTCCCATTCAAATAATTGCAACATTAGATTTGACATTTTATTGAAAACACATCACCAAAAGAAGTTTCCTGAATATGGAACTTGACAGTAAGTTATTAGTGAGAAAAGTAACTCTTTTATTTGATTACCTATATACTCTGTAAGAGACATGGCACATCAACTGTATAATTCTTACAGGATAGAGCAGATACCTTTAATATCTGGTTATCTTTAACAGTGCTTGCTTTGCCTATTCAGAAGGTAGAATTCTTATAAATCAATTTTTAACCCCATCCTTGACATGCAGGTGGAAGAAAAGTTTTATCTCTTCCCAACTGCATTCCGGTATTCCTTATTTCTATAGTTCCATTACAGCAATTGATCCAAACTCGAAATGGACTTATATCTGGCATCAAAAATCTCAAGTCATTTGAGACATGGTTGGATACTGTAATGGGAGTAAACCGCAGATGGGTTGAGTGATTTGCTTCATTTATCATTTGTGTGACTCTGATTCCTCAGTCCTTTCACTTATAAAGGCATGAGTGAAACCAAATGATTGTCTGCTAATCATCCAATTAGCCCAAGTCTACTTTGCAATTCTCTGGGGAAATGTGGCATGGAATCAGATTTGTTCTCTTCTTCTTTGACTGTGTCTGTTCTCCAAATGCCACGCCATTGTTTTGGATACCTCCTCAACAACAACTGAAGGAATGTTTCTTCAGCTGAAGCAGTCGATTTAAGTTTTCTCTCTGTGCCGTCGAAGAGCCTGAAGGAAGACCTGCTTCACTTGACCTATTGTGTCATGGTATAATTTCAGGTCTTCTTCTTTGGCTTTTAAAGTGCTTTGTAGAGCCGTCTTTAAGGCTTCATTCTCATCCATCTGTATGGCAAGTCTGAAATCAAAAAGATGCCACATCTTTACATTCAGATTAATCCATCAATTTAATCCAAGAACTTGAGGGGACTATGGAAAGATCAGGAGAATGGGGATTACTGGTTAGCTCTACCAAAGGGTTGGCACAGGTATGATGGGCCAAATTGGCCTTATTCTGTGCCATTTCAGTTAATGATTCTATCAGATAGGTATCAGCCATGTCTCAGTTGCAGCACTCTTGCTTCTGAATTAGAATCATAAGATTTCAATACCATTCCAGAGAGTTAAGCAGACAGGTTATGCTGATATCCTTGTGTAATGAAGACTATTTTGGATGAAATATTGAAACTAAAGCCCCATTTAGTCACTCAGCTGGACTTAAATGATCCTAAGGTCCTATTTAAAGAACAGCAAGGGAAATATCCTTGTGTCCAGTCACATATCAGTCAACACCAACAAATTCAGATTGTGGGACCTTACTGTGGAAGAAATTGGCTGTAGATGGTGTGATGTTTTCTCTAGTAGCTACAAAATAAAGGGCCAATCATTCAAAACTGAGGAGTCTAGAAATTTCTTCTTGCAGATGGTGGAGAATCTTTGGAATTTTCTGCCACAAAGGATCATGGAGGTTGGTCATTAGAAATATTTAAAGAAAAGTTGGATAAATATTTGATTGATTGAGCAATAAATAAAAGGCTATGGGGAAATAGAATATAGAACATTACAGCACAATACAGGCCCTTCGGCCCTCGATGTTGCGCAGACCAATGGAACCAAATTTTATGACTCTCTAATCTAAACTATTCCAATGTTATCCATATGCCTATCCACTGACCATTTGAACGCCCTTAAACTTGATGAGTCCACAACTGCTGCAGGCAGTGCATTCCACGCCCTTACTACCCTCTGAGTAAAGAACCTACCTCTAACATCCATCCTATAACTACCACCCCTTAATTTAGAGCTATGTCCCCTTGTGTTATCCATCTCCATCCGAAGAAAAAGGCTCTCACTATTCACCCTATCTAACCCTCTGACCATCCTATATGTCTCAATTAAGTCACCTCTTAGCCTTCTTCTCTCTAATGAAAATAACTTCAAATCCCTTAGCCTTTCCTCATAAGACCTACCCATCATTCTAGGCAACATCCTGGTAAACCTCCTCTGCACCCTCTCCAATGCCTCCACATCTTTCTTATAATGTGGCTAAGGAACAACAGTACAATATCTGAATAAACTTATTGTATATGCAGATTGTGTGTTTTTGATAAATTATATATTAAGTAGGTCATCTAACTTTAAATATAAAAATAAAATCAACAGTTTCTGGTATGGGACAGACAAGCAGCAGTTCACTAACACCTTCTCAAGGGCAATTAGGGATTAGCGAGAAATACCAGTCTTGCCAACGACACCCACATACCATGAAAGAGCAAAAACAATTGCAAAACATGTGACACTTCACACAAGTCAAAGAATTGAACTGCAGGTGTGGATCTATTCACAACAGTGTTGAGGCACAGCTGTGAAAGTCTACTTTATTAGCCTCTAAACAAGGGAATTGAAATGCTAGAGATTTATTTCCATTCTCTAAACACCAAAGTCACCAGTATAATGAGTTTCTAGCATTTCTGCTAGGTACAATAATTCTGCACTATGTAAAATTATTTTCTTAAATTCAAGTGTATCCTTTTTGCACAGGATATAGAAACCCCAAGATTATCACACTACGAAGGGAATATTAATTTAAAGAAAACACATTCCACATTCACTTCTTATATATTCAATTTACGGGAGTTAAAAACATTAATACAGGAAACTGCCCTTGGACAATCCTCTTGTCCAAAAACCAGTAACTGCAAAGTATTGCTAGCCAATGCCAGCAACCAACATGACTATGCATAAAGACATTGGAAGTTCCCGCATTCAAATAAACTCAAAACGTACCCTCAGAGTAAGCACTAGTGGACAGAGCTTAAATAGAGGCTAAGACTGACACATTTCTGAATCACTGCCAGTCAGGTACATCTTACGTCAGATGCCAAACAGATCATATTTGCACAAGTTTCATACTTTCAAATGGCTCCATGGCAGAAGATACCCAATTTCATACTTTTCCAGTTGTTTTGACAAAAAATAAATCACAACAATATATTATTACTTTTATTCCTTCATAAAACAATGGTGTTGCTGGCTGACCAGCATCTATTATCCATCCCTTGTTACCTTTGGGAATCAATCACATCGCTGCAAGTCACATGTAGGCCAGACTAATAAAGAATGGCAGATTTCCTTCCCTAAAGGACATTAGCAAACCAGATGGGTTTTTCCGACAATTGACAATGGTTTCATAGTTATCAATACATTCTTAATTCCAGATATATTTTATTGAATTCAAATTCTACCATTTGCCGTGGTGGGATTTGAACCTGGGTCCCCAGAATATTTACTGAGTTTCTGGATTAATAGTCTAGTGATAAGACCAACACCTCCCGATTATCCTGAAAGATTATCTTACCACATTCATGTAGCAGTATTACATTGCACATCAGCACAGATCTGCACAAAGACCCCTTTAAAATGCAAACATTGTCTTACCGTGTATTCAGTTCTTCTACTTGAACATCCAAAGATATGGCCGTTGGCCTCCCTGGAGGCAGATCCCCGCTGCCGCATTGGTTCTGGGACTGACGGCTGCTGCTGGACAAACCTTCATTTAGAAAAACAGGATAGCTGTACGAGTCTTACTTTGGCAAACATCACAGCGACAGTGGGGAGCAATTTGGGCATGTACAAGTTCTCAAAACAAGGGGTACACGACATCAGCTGCCTGTTATATGCCTCACCCTGTGACTTCAACGGGATGAAACATTGGATATATTGTATAACAGGCAGTAAATGCAATTCCACCCTTTTTTCTACCCTGGCCACTGTCCAATTTCACTTCTGCAGAGCCGCATGCTTTTTAAGTGCCGTGAAAATAAATATTTTGGTTTAATGTTATTCCCTAACACAACTGGATTCCTACCATCTGAAAAGAAATCAGAATTAACATCCAAATCTGTGATAGTTCAGAGAAAAGATGAGAATGTGTCAAGAGTGGGGACATTGTGCAGCTGTAGATCAAACAGATACACAAAGGTAAATATGCAGGGTATTATGGAATACTTTGATAAAAGAACAAAAAGACACAGGTTCAAAATAATAAAAGGCAAATTTAGAACTGATGTCTGACTTTCCTCATGTGGTAATTCCTCATTTCCTCATATTCCTCATATTAGTATTTGGGGTGGGCTCCTGGTTAGGGTCAGGTGGGAAGATTGTTGGGTCATCTAAGAAACACTTGATGATGGGGATGCACATGTAAATATATGAGCTTGAGTGGGCAGAATGACATTGCTCATCCATATTTATTTTCTAGTATCATCTGTTTCTCAACTCACACCTAGCTAAAGGCAACATGATGAACACAGTGGTTAAAAAGTAAAATTTACTTATTAGTCACAAGTAGGCTTATATTAACGCTGCAATGAAGTTACTGTGAAAATCCCCTACTCGCCACACTCCAGAGTCTGTTTGGGTACACTGAGGGAAAATTTAGCTTGGCCAATGCACCTAATCAATCCTTCCAGACTGTGGGAGGAGATCAGTGCACCTGGAGGAAACCTGCGCAGACACAAGGAGAAAAAGGTGCAAACTCCACGCAGGCAGTGACTCAAACTGGGAATCAAAACTAAGTCCCTGGCGCTGTAAGGTAGCAGTGCTAACCACTGTGCCACGGTGCGCCCCCTTTGCTGTGCGCTTCTGCCTCTCCGGGTTCCATTTCCAGCTTGGGTCATGTGTGGAGGTTGCACGTTCTCAGCATGTCTGCGTGCTCCTGTTTCCTCTCTCAGTCTGAAAGATGTGCTGGTTAGGTGGATTGCCTATGCTAAATTCCCTCTTAGTGTACCCGAACAGGCACTAACCAGAGTGTGGCACTCGGGGATTTTCAAGTAACATCATTGCAGTGTTAATGTAAGCCTATTTGTGACACTAACAAATAAGCTTAAATCTCAATCACCTGAGTTCATTAACCTATATTGGCTACATTGCAGCAATGCCTGGAATTTAAAATTTGCATCCTCTTGTTTAAATCCTCCCTAGCTCAAGTTTTACAATATGCTGAGAACCTTGCAGTCCTCAAATTCTAGCTTTTTTGTATCCCGAATTGATTTTCATCACCTCACCATTGGCTCAGTTGCTTACACCCCAAACTCTGAATCCCCTCCATAAACCTCTCCATCTGTGCACCTTTCTCACTTCTCCTTTCATGCTTTTTAAAATCTTTCTCTTTCACCTCTTTGATCAGATGTCCCAATGGTTCTTCATGCATCTTGGTGTCAAATTGTGTCTGACTACATACCAATGCAGAGCATTGTGTGTGTCACTGAAATATAAATGCAAGTTGTTTTTATTGATCTTGTTGGGGAAAAAAAAAATCAGTGTGACTATTACAATGTTTTTTACTTTGCTGAAAGTGAAAATATTAATCTACCTTGGATTTAGTAACCGGTTTCAAAGGCTCCCCTGCTGTTCCAGTTCTGATACAGAAGAAAAACCCCCACTGAACTGCACTGCACCAGTGCTAACTTTCAAATTCTGTATTATCTGTTCCTGGATCTGTGGGGCTAGTCTTGTGCTGCAGACAGACAGCTGCAGTAAATCTGATCAAAATATGGACTACCAGAGAAAGCTGTGCCTTGTACCTGAACAGTTCCCTTCTCTTCTACAGCAGACTCCAGCATCACACTTCACAAGTGAACACATCTTGTAAACATATCTTGTTAGCTGTATTTGAACAATCTAGATAACTGCTTACATTTTATCTTTGAGTGTACGTATTTTTTAAATGAACTGTCTCTAAGCTGTCTAACATCATAATGAGAATGTCAAAACTCTGGGCATTTGTCCATGAAAATAATAAATGGTTTTGCCATTTCATTCCCCACTACCCGGGTCCAGCCCAGCAACATTGTAAATATAGTTATGGAATCAGTATCATAGAATTGCTATGGTTCAGAAGGAGACCATTCAGCCCATCGTGACTGACCCTGCTCTCCAAGTGAACACTATGGTTGGAATCTTACTACCATTCATACCGGCAGAATGCTCCTGTCCCACTGCAGTGAACACAGATTTGGCTGGTTGCCAAATTCTCTGGCCTTGCTGCAGTGGGAACCTGGTGTGAATGGCAAGTAAGATTGCGCCCTACTCTCCTGCCCCATCGTCCTACCCCTGCACATTACTATATTAGAATAAAAACAATCACTATTCAATAGTCACCTTCATCCCATCCAAACTGCTTGCTTTGTGTTGCTGACAACATCAAAAGCAAACAGGGGGCGAGATAAGGTCAGAGCAGGATATTGATCTATCACTCTCATGTATAATTTGCTGATAAAAAAGCATTAAATTGCTTAATGGTCTCAATAATTAATGCTCCTGAATCATAGAAATAATTGGAAATATAGTCTTGCATTCCACTGATGGTGCAACCACTTTATTCAGTGAGAAGTAGAAAACAGAAAGGTCACAGATGCAATGTCTGATCTGTGTCAAGTTCCACCTCTGAGCCAAATAGGTGGCAGGGACAATAAAAATTAATGGCAGGATGCCAGGTTAGGAGAAGTATAAAATGTGGAATCTGCTATTGAACACCACTCATTGGGCTTTTCTAGAAGTGTGTTTGTGGAAGAATTTTAACCTAACTGTTTTGGTGAAAGTTTGAAGTTGGGTGGAACAATGGTCTTATAGTCAATGCAAAATTACTCTTCATGGAGAGTAAATTCAGGTGGAGGTGTAAAATCAACATTACAGCCGAGCTCGCCAGTCTCCAGATGAGCAGGTCAGTTTAAAATTGTCCAGCTAGGCTGCGTGCCCAAGTAAAGGCAGCATTCAGCCATGATATCTTCTGTATCATACAGATATTAGCAGTCTGGCATGACTCACATGCATGAAGTATTGGGGATCATAGAATCCCTATAGTGCAGAAAGAGGCCATTTGGCCCATCAAGTTCATTGACTCTACTGGATACTATCAAATTATGCAGTAGCAAGGCACCATGAGAGAAAGCATGATGAATTTTCTAATGGTTGGGAACAGATTTATTGCTACTAAATAGATAGCTGTGACTGGAACATCAGGATTTCCAAAGCTCTCTGCCCCCATCTCTTTTGTAATGTACACTACGCCACTTTGAAAGTAGTATTATGATACCATCATTAATTCTCACATGGAATGTGAAAGTTTTGGCAGGCATTTGCAATACCTCCTCCAGCACTATTACTCTTCAAGAATTCTTGTGCAGCCCAACTTCTTTTGTCTCACAATTAGTGGTGCTACCTTCAGCACTGTTTCTCTCTCCTTCTTTAAGACATTCTTTAAAATCTAACTTTTTGACCACCTGTCCCAATGTCTCCTCTGGCTCTGTGCCAGTCTATTAGTCTGGTTTCGCTCCCATGAAGTTGTTGGGACATTTGACTATGCTAAGAAACTTAACGCAGAGAAGTGCAAAGTGAAACATTTTGGTAGAATGCAGGAGGAGAAGCATTATTACCTAAAAAGTACAATTCTAAAGGAAGTGCTGGAGTAGAGAGGCCTGGCAAGGATATAGGTATACAAGCCATTGAAGGTAGAAGAGCAGGTTGAGAAAGCATATTTAAAAAAGCATATGGGATAAATCACAGAATCCCTACAGTTCAGAAAGAGGCCATTTGGCCTGTTGAGTCTGTACCAACCACAATCACATCCAGGCCTTATTCCTGTAACCTCACGTATTTACCCTGCTAATCCCTCTGACATTAGGATTAATTTAGCACGTACAATCAATCTAACATCTTTGGACTGTGGGAGGAAACCAGAGCACCCGAACGAAATCCATGCAGACACAGGGAGAATATGCAAACATAGCCAGAATTGAACTTGGGTCCCTGGCGCTGTGAGGCAGCAGTGCTAACCACTATGCTATCGAGCTGCCCAAGACATAGAGTATGAAAGCAAGCAAGTTAAACAAAACTTTATGGTAGCTGGTTCAATCACAATTGGAGTACCGTGTCCTATTTTCAGTACTGCACTCTAGCAAGGATGTGAAGGTTTTGGATTGGGGCTGAAAAGATTTACTAAAATTGTTCTAGGGGTAAAGGACTTCAATAACTTGGATAGATATGAGAAGCCGGGGTTGTTCTCTTTGCAACAGAGAATGTTGAGAGGAGATTTGATGGAGGATTCAAAATCATAGATAGTATGGGCAGAATAGATAAAGACAATCTGTTCCCATTGTCAGAAAGTTCTGGAACCAGAGAACACTGATTTAAATTGATTGGCAAAAGGTAGCACGAGGAAAAATCTTTCTCTAAGCAGCAAGAGGACAGTGGAAATAGAATCAATAGTGGCTTTCAAAAGGTACTAGATAAATTCACGAAGGTACACAATGTGCAGGGTTATGGGGGACGGGGGAGTTGGACAAGCTAGACTGCTCTTGCAAGTGCTGACAAGCCAAATGGCTTCGTTTCGCACTATAACCATTCTATGAGCTGAAGCCTCACCTGCTCCTGCTGTGGAACAAATCCTAGTGGTGGCAGAAGAATGGCTTAAGTAGCCATTAATTGCCATGGTGCCTAAGTTTACAGCCCTCTCATAAATCCCAACTGCCCCTATGGGGTGGAGGATGTAAAATTCAGCCCTTTAATTAAGTCCCGCAGTATAAAACTACAAATTGTTGTTGTAATTGGAACGCATGCCAGGAACGCTTTATGTTCATTCCCCTCCAGTGTTGGGAAAGTGAAAGTTGATGTTAAAGGTCAGTAGCATCAACACATATGGGAAAGGGAGCTCAAGGTGTAATGCCATTTTTTTCTTTTAATAATTTTCAGCATGTATAGAATTTCCTACCAAGGCATTCCCAAGTGAAAACATTGCAATCTTGTTCATCTGCTGTAAGGACACCTTTAATCAACTTCCTCCTTGGGGGGGAAAAACCGTCAATAACAAATAAGGTCACCTTCTGTCTCTCAGCTCCTGTGCCTCTACCTCGAGGACCAGAATGGAAGCTGATTAGCTGCCCACAAATGTAGTGCACTAAATGACTGATACATTGTTTAGTAGGACTGGCACTTTCAGCTTCTTTCCCTACAGATAGTGACTGCAGCAAGGCGTGCCTACTCAATCTCAGAAGAACACGGTGGAGGTCAGGGGACATCATTAATCTCATCCATGTGGCCGTTTTACAGCTTCTTCTGTGTGTCAGTTACCAAACATACAGAAGCTGGGTTGAGAGATCTTTCTGTGGGAGACACTGTTAACATATTATTGTTACCTAAGTTTTGAACATAATTTTCAAACGGATCAAACCGTAGCTCTCTATATGGGTATCAATGCATGCTGAGCATTGACAAGATCATAAAGTGGCATGAAAGTTCTACAAAGGCAAGAAGGTGAAGACTGACAGCTTTGAAGATATGCCATCACGGTATGTACACTTGAAGTGTCCTTGTTATAGAAATCCTTTAGTTAGCATTACCTTGATGCCTTTTCTCAGGCTGCCATCTATTTCCACAACTCCAGCCAACTGCCTCAAAGGCACAGAGAGAAATCACCTTCCTTGCCAGCCAACACCTGCCAGAGATCTCAATGACTCTTCTCTGAGAGGTTGCCCTTGACAACTAACTGAGAAAACTCTCATCATCACCTTGAGAGCACTACCTGCAAATATCCCAGCTTACTTTCCAAGCTTTCTGCTGACCTGAAGTAATGGCAATCTTTATTCCTAGTCTCTCCAGTTCATATAAAATGGCACTTTAATCCAGACTATTTATTTGCTTGAATTTCAAACTGGTTATTTCATTTATGCAAGTCATGAAGGAAACTTTAAATAGGACTTCTGCTGTAGCTTGCTCACCACTGAGCAAGTTTCATTGTTCTTCAAGCTTCAGAAAAATTCTGCAAAGGCACAGAGGAACAGAAATCGGCCATTCGGCCCTTTCAGCCTGTTCTGAGGTTCAATTAGATCCTGCCTGATTGTATCTTAGTGGACCCATAACCAATGTATTATAATTCCCCCAGCCTCAACAGCATTTGTAAGAGAGAATTCCAGACTTCTATTATCCTTTATGTGAAGAATTACACCTGATATCATCCCTAGCTTTCATTTGAAGGTTACACTCTCTTGTTCTTGAGTCTCCCTGTACCAGAGAAAATAGCTTCTTTTGATCTATCCTATCAACTTCCAATTATCTTTAACACATCCAATGTTTATTTATCAATTGTCTGCATAGATCAGAGAGCCACAGCTGTCAATCAAGCTTTTTCTTCAGAGCGCAGGCATTTAGAAACTTCTAGGCTCTTGGCCAAGCCTCACTGTGTATTCTTGGCTGAGAGCCCAGAAATCCATTAATGTGCTAAATCTGTCCTCAATGCATCTCCATTCCCACAACAAATTCCCCAGACAATAAAAATCCAGTCCTTGCGGGCACTTTTTCTTGAGGTAGAGGGGCTGAGTCCAGAACTTTTCTGACTCCTGCTACCCACTTTGAGAATGAAAATCCAAACCTACTTTTCACTGACTGTAAAATGCTTTGGACATGTCCTGAGGTTGCACTAGATGCTGTTCAAACTCTAGACATTCCTCCCTTTTGCCATGTCTGCCAACTGCCAATTCCAATTTTGCTTACAATTCTGTAATTGTAATAGTAGAATAGAGAAGTGATATAACAGTAATTTAAAATTTAATTGCACATTTAATATAATAAAATGCCCCAAGGTACAAAATTATAAAGCAAAATAAGAAAACTGTGGTGTCTACTTCAAGTGGCAAGGTTGGGATTTAGTGAGCTATGGTCAGAGCTCCTGGGGTGTGAGGAAGTGTTGTCTACTCTGCGTCACAATGTACTTACCTGCTTTGTTTTTATTGGAAGGCTTGTCATGGGTCTTTCCCGCATCCAGTTTGGCTTTTCCTAATTGCTGCTCCAAAGTCACAGACCACCGACGCTGTTCAAGAAGTTTCTGCTCAGCCTCCAGAACCTTGTCATTGCTACCTTCTAACCTAAAGCACAGTCAGTATTGTGGTCATTAGGATTAGGGTTAGAGTCAAAACCAGATAGACTTCTCAAGTAAAACTTTGATTGAAATTAATATTGTACCAATTTTAAAATCTCCCTGAAAATTTCGAAAAATCTTCTTCAATTCATGCCTTGACCGTACCTCTTCTGTAGGATGGTAATTAGCTCCATTAGTTTGTCCCTTTCTACTCCTGCGGCTTGATAAAAAGCCTTATACTCAGTGCACTGTAACTGAAGAGCTTTCACATCAATTCCGTTGATGCTGTGGAGAAAAGAAACTCATAAAGAATCCGCAGCTTTATTTGTTTTAAAATTATGTCACTTGAGTTCAGGGAACTTTTGCCACCCAGTTTCAGCATAATGTATAATGGGATCAGATGCAGATCACAGTTACCTCAGTCTTATCCTGACACCATATATAAACATTAATCTTAGAAATGCACCACCATCTTTCTCAGTAAATACTGGCCTAGTCAGAGACACTCACATCCCAGGAAAAAATATATTTTTAAAAAAGAATCTCTTAATTCATCAATCTCATTAGAACACTGCCTTGCTCTTGCTCCTTACTCATTGCACGACTCCAAATTTGTCCAGAGAATTACCTGCAATGGCTTCTTTTCAGCTCTCTAAATGGTAACTTTGGAAACCCCCAAGGATCTGTCTTGAGCTCCCTTGTACATCTCATCTGCGTACTGCTCCTCAGTGCTATCATCTGAACGTATAGGTTCTATAAGTAAAATGACCAAACCTAATTCCACCTCACCAACATCCCTCTTGACCTCTCTGCTGTCTCTGATGTTTTACACTGCAATATCTAGAACATCTCCAACTAAACATTGGGAAGGCTGAAACCACAGCCCTTGGTCCTCACCAGAAATTCCCTTCCTGAGCCAGTGATATCATCCCTCTCCGTGGCAACTGGCTGAGTCTCAACCAGAACACTCTCAACCTTGGTGAGAATTTGACCCCAAAATGAGGTTCTGAGGACATACCTACTCCCTTGCTACATTGCAGCAAGAGTACTTACTTCCACTTCTGCAACGTTGCTCAACTTTGTCACTGTCTCGGGGTTCATCTGCTGCTGCAATCTTAATCTCCATGCCTTTGTTCCCTCTAAACCTGAGTTTTCTAATATTTTACTGACTCTCGCTGACCTCTTGCTCAAAACGGGCACAGAATACATTGAACTCATCAGGGAGGGGTATGTTGGAGCCAGTGATTTTACAAGCTTTCATTTTGTAGCCTGTTCTGACTTGCAGACCTTGCAATAGTCAGTGGAAACACTGCTTGTCGTAAAGTGCATTAAGGTAAATAAATCCCTGGGACCTGATGAAGTGTATCCCAGAACATTATGGGAGGCTAGAGAGGAAATTGTGGGTCCCCTAGCAGAAATATCTGAATCGTCAACAGCCACAAGCGGGATGCCTGAAGATTGGAAGGTGGCAAATGTTGTGCCTTTGTTTAAGAACGACTAAAGGGAAAAGCCTGGGAACTACAAACCAGTGAGCTCAATGTTTGTAGTGGATAAACCGTTGGAAGGTATTCTAAGAGACAAGATCTACAGCACTTAGAGAGACAAGGACTGATCAGGAACAGTCAGCTTGGCTTTGTGAGTGGAAAATTATATCTCATAAATTTGATTGAGTTTTTTGAAAGAGTAACCAAGAAGATAAATGAGGCAGTAGAGTTGTTGTTATTTACATGGACTTTAGCAAGGCCTTGACAAGGTACTGTATGGTAGGTTGTTGCATAAGGTTAAATCTCATGGGATCCAGGGTGAGGTAGCCAATTGGATACAAAATTACCTTGATAATAGAAGACAGAAGTGGTTGTAGATGATTATTTTCAAATTGGAGGCCTATGAGTAGTGGTGTGCCTCAGGGATTAGTGCTGGGTCCACTGTTATTTATCATTTATATTAATACTTTGGATGAGAACTTAAGAGGCATGGTTAGTAAGTTTGCAGATGACACCAAGTTTGGTGGTATAATGGACAGTGAAGAAAATTATCGAGGGTTGCAATGGAATCTTGATCAATTAGGCCAGTGGGCTGACAAATGGCAGATGGAGTTTAATTTAGGTAAATGTGAGGTGATGCATTTTGGTAGATCAAACCAGGGCAGGGCTTATTCAGTTAATGGTAGGGCACTGGGGAGAGTTACAGAACAAAGAGATCTAGGGGTACATGTTCATAGCTCCTTAAAGTGGAGTCACAGGTGGACAAGTGGTGAAGAAGACATTTGGCATGCTTGATTTCATTGAATACAGGAGTTGACACATCTTATTGACATTGTATAATATATTGGTAAAGCCACACTTGGAATACTGTATCCAGTTCTAGTCATCCGATTAAAGATAGGATGTTATTAGACTAGAAAGAATGTAGAAAAGATTTACCAGGATGTTACTGGGGCTTGAGGGTTTGAGTTATAAGGAGAGGCTGGATAGACTGGAACATTTTCCCTTGGAACGTAGGAAACTTCAGGGTGATCTTATAGAGGTCTATAAAATAATGAAGGTCATGGATAATAGACAGTCAACATCTTTTCCCAAAGATAAGGGAATCTCGTTTTGGCCCCACGACTTCTAGTCATTCGCTTTACCGGGTAAAACTGCGTGTGGGTGAGTGCCAGCTATCCTGAGGGAAACTTCGGAGGGAACCAGCTACTAGATGGTTCGATTAGTCTTTTGCCCCTATACCTAGGTCAGACGACCGATTTGCATGTCAGGACCGTTACGGACCTCCACCAGAGTTTCCTCTGGCTTCGCCCTGCCCAGGCATAGTTCACCATCTAAAACTGAAGGGCGTAGGTTTAAGATGAGAGAGGAGAGATACAAATGGGTCAAGAGAAGCATTTCTTTCACATAGAGGGTGGTAGGTACAATTTTGTATTTTAAAAAACATTTAGATAGTTACATTGCTATAGAGCGATTTGGGCCAAACGCAGGCAATTAGGACTAACTTAATGCTTAAAAACTGGACGGCATTGACAAGTTGGGCCAAAGGCCTTGTTCCCATGCTGTAAAGCTCTGTGACTCTATGACCAGATAATCATTTTTAAAGTGATGTTGGTTGAAGAATAAATCTTAGTCAGGGCAACATGAAGAATACCCATGCCCTTCTTTGCAATTGTACTATTGGATCTTTATCACTGACTAAGGGGTAAGATGGGGCTTTAATATCATACCTGCAAGACAGTACCTCCAATAGTGTGGCATTCCCCAGCGCTACATTAGGGATGTCAGCCTTGATTATATAAATCTCTGGAGCGTGACTTGACCTTCCAACTGTCTAACTCAGAGGTAGGTGTGCTAAAACAACTGAACACTATGTGTTAATGGGCCAACACCAGATTCCAGGAGCAGTATGGGGACCGTCACCTTTAAACCTGCAATGTTCCTATCGAAAGTGACACTGGCCTTCACAAAAGGAAAAACAATAAAGTAAAAGGGTTAATGTCATTTGGCACTTAACCAAAAGTAACTCTGTACCTTAACAGGTTTGCTGAAGCAATGGGGGTGGAGGGAAAAAGAAGAAATAAATTTCATGTTTGACAGGAATACATTATTCTTGCCATTCCACAGGCTGCGGATTCATTGATAGCACTCATGTTTTGAATCAGAAAGCTGTGGCATCAAACTCTACTCCAGAGAGTTGGGCCTAGGAACCAGATTGACACTTCACTTGTTCACAGAGCGAAGAAATTTAGACTTTATGTTCAAAACCCAAAACATGATCCACATGAAAAATGAACAAACCTGGTGCACCTTCCGACAGCATTGCCTGAATGGGGTGGTGTTGCTGCAGATTCAATCAGCGTGTGGCCCATCTTGGACACTGAGCTGTTGAGGTAAAAAAAAAATGCAAAACCTTTGAGTAAAGCATGATTATGTCAATCTGTTACATTTGCTGAAAACCTGTGACATTTGCTGGGTTTTCAATCCTATCGATATCATCCCTTTCTCCCATAATTACTTTAATTTCTAGAATAAATATTCATACTGCGACAATGCTTCAGTCCTTCAGACATGAGGTGCTGAAGCACAAATTTCATCCCACCTAACCCCAGTGCTGCTTTCACACTGGCAAATCTTGCCCGATTCAGACTAGCCTAATGACTGATTTATTTCCTCCTCTTGCTCGGAGTGGTTTCTTCTTTGAGGTGCAACAGCTGACCACCCAGGTCGAAGCATTCATTTAACCTGACTATCAGTCAAGGCCGACACTTCTTCCTGGACCCTCTCTGAATGAGAGTCCAATTATCTACTGCATTCCTAGTGGCAAATAGTGAAGGCGCACTGAGGAGGAAACCACCCAGGTTGAAGAAAGGGGCTACTGTAACCTTGATTCTCTTTGATCTGGACCTCTGGCTGGGAGCAATGGAGTGTACTCTAACATTTGATGACTGCGAAGGGACTAACTGCACACAGAAAGGAATACAGGTTTACAACTTCTAGTTATTTTTAAAATTAGGATTACAGCTGGAGTCTTGTTTGCTGGGCTCTGCCACCAAGTGGTGCAGCATGTTCTACTGCACACTCCATCAAGTTCTCAGATCCACTAATACATCCCAGAAAGGCCAGTAAGCAATTCAGCAACCCCTGCATACTGGCTTGCATTGTAAAATGTTGCACTACTTTTGCATAAAAAATGTCTCCTTTAGTCCTTAAATTCCAACTGTGAGAAGTTACTATATGCAAAAAGCTCAGACTAAACAAACAAACCCGAACAACACATTGGCAGTGAGATAAGGAGAAAAGATGGAAACATTAAACCTTACAAGGGAAGAGGGATAAGGGGCTCACTGGATGGATACACAAAATTGGGAGAGGGATGGTAAAAAGGCGATGAGAAAAGCAACCCTGGAAAACCACTGCCGAAATTCAGCACTATAATAGAAAAAAGGCAGCACAGTGATTAGCACCGCTGCATCACAGCGCCAGGGACCAAGGTTCAAGTTCTGGCTTGGGTCACTGTCTGTGTGGCGTCTACATGGCCTCCCTGTGTCTGTATGGGTTTCCTCCACGTGCTCTGGTTTCCTTCTACAGTCCAAAGATATGCGTGTTTGGTTGATTGGCCATGCTAAATTGCGCCTTAGTGTCAGAGGGATTAAGGGAGTAAATATATGGGGTTACAGGAATGGGATCTGAGTGGGATTATTGTCGGTACTATTGATGAGCTAAATAGCCTCTTTCTGCACTGTAGATTCTATAACTCTAAACACATTTTCAATATCACAGCAGCAAAAAAAAAGTCAGAGAAGACATAAAGACCAAAAAAAATACAAAATTGGGTTGAAGCTATGGATATACACAATATGGGGTCAATGGTGGCTTGGCAGTAATATCATTGGACTTGTCATCCAGAGGCCCAGATCAATACTCTAGGGATATGGATTCAAATCCCACCACAGCAATAAATTTGAATTCAATTGATAAACTAGCAATACAAAACCAGTCTCAGTAATGGTGATCATTGCAACCATCATCGATTACTGTAAAAAACCCATCTGGTTCATCAATTGTCTTTAGAATCATAGAATCCTTTCTTTACGGAAGGAAATCTGCCATCCTTACCTGTTCTGGCCTATATGTGACTTCAAAGTTACAGCAATAACTGTCAGAGCCAAATATCCTCTAAAATGGCCCAACAAGGCCACTCAGTTAAAGGGCAATTCGGGATGGGCAAGCAATACCAGCACCCCATGAAAAAAAATCAGAATGACTACTTCCTCTCAGTATTCATGAGAGAACTCTGAAACAAAAGTCCAGTAACTTTTTATAAATCAGATGGAAGAATGAGGGGATCAAGTTGGGTTCCAAACAAATAAAAAGAATGGATGGCATTTATCCTAAAGTCTGGGGAGAAGAAAGAGCATGAAGCATTAGTACTAATTAAAAGGAAGCCATTGGCCACTATGGAATGCCTCACATTGTGTCATATTGGCATTCTAAAAGCATGTCAGAATAGACAATGAATTGATGAATTAATCCAACTTGCAACTAACTTGCAGCAAGTAACTCACCTTCTGACTCCCCAAGGCCTGTCCACCATTTACAAGGTACAGGCCAAGAATGTGGTGGAATATTCCCTACTTACCTGAATGGGTGCAGTTCCAACAACAATCAAGAAGCTCGACACCATCCAGGACAAAGCAGTCTGCTTAATTGGCACCACATCCACAAACATCCACTCCCTCTACCACTGATGCTCAGTAACAGCAGCGTGTACCATCTACAAGGTGCACCGCAGAATTTCACCAAAGGTCCTTAACAGCACCTTCCAAATCCACAACCACTTCCATCTAGAAAGTTAAGAGCAACAGAGACCTGGGAACACGACCACCTGCAAATTCCTCTCTAAGCCACTCACCATCCTGACTTGGAAATATATTGTAATTTCTTCGTAGTCACTGGGTCAAAATCCTGGACTTCCCTCTGTAAGGGCATTGTGTGTCAACCCACAGCATATTCACGTTACATATTAATTATATTAATGATTTTGAAGAGGTATCTCAGTGTATTCTTCCAAATTTGCAAATGATACAAAGTTGGGTGGAGAATGCAGAGATGCTTCAGCATGATTTGAACAGGCTGGGTCTTTGTGCATGAGCATGGCAGATGCAGTATAATGTGGATAAATATGACGTTATCCACTTTGATAGCAATAATAGGAAGACAGATTATTACTTGAATGAGTGTAAATTGAGAGAGGTGTACTCAGTGAGACTGTGACATTCTTGTGTGTCAGTCCTGAAAGTAAGAACGTAAGTACAGCTGGCAGTAAAGAAGGCAAATAGTATGTTGGCTTTCGTAGCAAGAGGATTTGGGTTTAGAGATAGGGATGTTTTGTTGCAATTGTACAGGCATTTGATGAGACCACACCTGGAGTATTGTGCACAGTTTTGGTATCCTTATCTGAGGAAGGATGTCTTTGCCACAGGGGGAGTATAGTGAAGATTTACTAGGCTGATTCCTGGGATGGCAGGTCTGTCATATCAGGAGTGACAAGTTGGTTAGAATTATATTCACTGGAATTTAGAAGAATGAGAGAGGATCTTACAAAAACTTATAAAATTCTAACAGGGTTAGACAAGGTTGATTCAGAAGGGATGTTTCCAATGGTGGGGTTGTCCAGAACTAGGGTCATTTAAGTTTAAAATTGTTTATATTGTCAAAAGTAGGTTTACATTCACATTGCAGTGAAGTTACTATGAAAATTTCCTAGTTGCCTCACTCTGGCTCCTGTTCAGATACACTGAGAGAGAATTTAGCATGGCCAATGCACCTAACCACCATGTCTTTCGGATTGTAGGAGGAAACCCGCAACACAGAGGAAACCCATGTAGACATGGGGTGAATGTGCAGACTTTGCACAGACAGTGATCCAAGTTGGAATTGAACTCGGCAGATGTGAGGCAGCAGTACTAACCACTATGCCACCGTGTCACCCATGAGGATAAGTGGTAAAACTTTTAGAATTGAGATGAGGAGAAATTTCTTCATCCAGAGGGTGGTGAATGTGTGGAATTCACTACCACAGAATGTAGTTGAAGCCAAAATGTTGTCTGATTTCAAGAAGAAATTAGATATAACTCTAGAGACTAAAGAGACCAAGAGATATGGGGGAAGGGAGGATTGGGAGATTGATTTCAATGATTAGCCATGATCAAAATGAACAGTGGAGCAGGCTTGAATGGCCAAATGTCCTACTCCTACTTCTAGTTTCTGTGTTTCTATGTGGACTGCAGCATTTCAAGAAGGCAGCTCACCACTACCTTCTCAAGGGCAAACACAGGTAGACAATAAATGCTGGCCAGCCAGCCATGCCCATATCTCACAAATGAATTAAACAAAATATGTAAAATAATGCAACTAATTATCGGGCAATGACAACCCAAGTGAATCCTGACTAGGCTGAAGAATTGGTGATCTTCAGCTTCCAAAAGGTTTTATCACAAAGTTCCAAGTGAAAGGCTACAGTTCAAGTCAAAGTGGTGGGAATTTGTAATAAGCCCCAGGTATCGATAAGAAACAACTGGCTGAAAGGTAGGGAAAGAACAAATATTTAGTTGAGGAATGATGTCAGAGTGAAATTTGTACAATTATCTAAAATTGCACTCCTTGGCCTTCCTGTTACTTTGCAAGCTATCTATCCTACTTCTTATAGAGCCTCGACTTTAGATACTTGAGTTCTTTGTTCTTTCCCTTATTTGCAAACGAAGTTCACAAACTGGAAAATGGCTGAAGCTGGCACTACTGTTTATTCACATAATGTCACTTGAAAGGGCAGCATTTTGCTGTGGTACCTAAGTGACAATAAAGTAACTTCCCAGTCCATCTCCAGCCCTTCTCAGAATCAGCAACATTTCAATCTCATTAATTTGTGCACAACCCCAAACTCTGGATTGTCAGGGCTAAATGGCCTTTTCTCATTCCATAATTCCTTATTAGTCTTACCGAACAGAAAATGGTCTCGCTGGATGTTCATTGGCAGCTGTTAGAGGATTCGGGGTTGAATGTCCACTAAAGTTGTCTGGCTGAGTTGAGGAAGGACGATGGTCAGGGAGATTTACCCCCGTGTGGTCAGCTGAAAGTTTCTTCTCTTGGTGTTGCTGTATAATACAATATAGTAAGTCCTGGCTTAACGTTCCTCACTTAACTAATAAAGTAAAGTCCTGATATCTGTTAACATTATCAATTTTACTTTAATGTTGTCTGCCAGAGACTTCCTTTTCTGCTACCTGTCTGCTCACAAAACCTTTCCCCCAGTGCTTCCTTGTCTTCCTCAGTGCCTCTTCTCCCACTTACACCTTTATTCTGAGGCCTCCCCTCTGCCCTTTGCTCCAGGTCTTCTTTCTTGCTCTTTGCCCCCGGGGTCTGCCCTCCCACCCTTTGTCCCTGGGATCTGCCTCCTGCCCTTTATCCCCAGGATCTGCCCTCTCACCCTTTGCCCCCAGAATCTGTCATCCTGCCCTTTGCCCCCTGGGGTCTGCCCTCCCGTGCTTTGCCCCCGGGGTCTGCCTCCCACCCTTTGCCCCTGGGATCTGCCCTCCAACCCTTTGCCCCTGGCATCTGTCCTCCCGCTCTCTGCCCCCAGGATCTGTCATCCTGCCCTTTGCCCCCCAGGGTCTGCCCTCTTGCTCTCTGCCCCCCAGGGTCTGCCCTCCTGCCGTTTGCCCCTGGGATCTTCCCCCTCTGACCTTTGACTGCGAGGTCAGTTGTCCTCCTTCAGGCTGCTTACTGCGCTGCTGCCTCTGCTTCTGGCTTTGCTCATACTGAATTCCCACTGCAGTTCTGGCCCCAAGTAGCAGCAGAATTTGGTCAGTGCTTGGGACTTCAACTAAAAACTGGACCTGCAACTTCTCTGCCCCTACTGAAACTACAAGTGTTGCATTTCTTTCATATTTTATGATATTTTACAAGTTATTTCAGCTGGGAAGACACAATGCTGAACTTTATTTTGATTTGTACGTTAGTATCTCCAGATGGCAAGTGTTCAAAGGAACATAACCTGGCTTTAACACCGATTCCTATGGAGCCTTTGATTCACTTAAAAATCATGAGCAAACCACAACTTTAAGTGAGTACTTACTATATATAATATGATCATGAACATCTCACAGCAACAAGCAAGTTATTATGATCCCAGCTGATATTATAACTGGACAGGAAGATGCCAGAACAAAACCCTGGCTCAAAACTCTGGAAGATTTATCCTTTTTTTTAAATAAAATATGGAGGAACTGCTAACACTTTTCAACAATAAGAAAAAGCATTATTAAACATGAAAAAATTGTATCGTGATACAATACTCCTCCCCCCTTTAGTGTAATAACTGCACACAGATTTTTTAAGATTAAAATTTTAAGTTTATTTGTTAATGTCATAATTAACACTGCAATGAAACTGTGAAAGTCCCCTAGTCACCATACACTGTCTGTTTGTCTACACCGAGGTAAAGTTTTACACAGCCAATGTACTTAACCAGCACGTCTTTCGGACAGTGGGAAGAAACCAGAGCGCCCAAAGGAAATTCACACAGACAAGGGGAGAATGTGCAAAATCTACACAGACAGTAATTCAAGCCAGAAATTCAACCAGGTCCTTGGTGCTGTGAGACAGCAGTGCTAACCACTGTGCTACCATGCTACCCCATTAACATGGATTACAAAGTACATCTTAAACTATCATGATCTCATTAATACACAAAGTCCCTTTTAAGCACACATGATGACTATGGTCAAATACACACATTTTGCTCTGAATCCAAGGTTGTATCTGTAGATTTCTCCTCAGAATTACCCCAGGTGATTATCACATGAGAGTTTCGAAACATGCTTTAAAATCTTCTCTGTTAATTATGCTTTTCCTTGGTGATTTGAATTCTGAAATCCAGCCCATCCAAGTTTTTCAAATGACTCTTTTAAACAAAGCTTCCACTCCATTTTTAACAGTGAGTCCAGAATTTTACACCAACCCTTTTAGGATTTCTTTGTCTTGAGAGCCGTACAAACAATTGCTTTAACTCTCAATTTCCAGACAGAGTAAAATAGTATCAAGCATTTCACTTACCTCTGAAATCTGCTGTCCCATCTTAAATCTGGTTACAGCAATCGTCTCTTTAACTCAGAATATTTTGTTTACCTTCTCTGAAATCTTCAGAGCAACTCGCTGTTCTCTTAACTCCAGTCATCATAGATATTCTTGTTTCCCAATTCCCTAGTTATCTGGACTGTAACTTGTTCCTTAAGAAGCCTGCATCTTTGCAAGTCTCTTGTTCTACACAACTTCTCCGCAGTGTCCTGCCTCCAACAGTAATATATCCAGCTAAAACTAAAATTTAAAATTTTTTGAACCCTTAAAAGGGCTTCCAGTTGTTAAGCTACATACTTTTGCTGGCCTATTATTCTTCATGCCATAGCCCTTTCTAAGCACAACAGAATCACAGTTGGAATTTAAACCAATCCCCTCACATACAAACAACTTTATCCAGCATGAATCTAACTATAGGTTATATGCCTTCTAGATACAGAAACACTAAATTAAACCCATTTAAAACTATGCCATATTTCGAATGTTTACCAATACAAATATAAACCCCCTTCTTTGAAAGAAAGAAATCTTCATAATCATGAGTTTTTTTTACACTGGCATTACATTCACTTTACACAAACTTAACATGACAAATATCTAACCACATAACTTATCGTCTTACACAGGTACATTTTTCTTCATTCACAATTACACAGTTCATAAGATATAATTACAATGATGCATCCAAAACAAAGGTAATAACTTTAACAGCATCATGGGGTGGCATGGTGTCACAGTGGTTAGCACTGCTATCTCACAGACCCAGAAGTCGGGATTCAATTCTGCTTGGTCACTATCTGTGGGGACATTCCCCCCATGTCTATGTGGGTTTCCTCCAGGTGCTCCGGTTTCCTCCCACAATCGAAAGATCTGCAGATTAGGTAGATTGGCCATGCTAAAGTGCCCCTTAGTGTCAGGGGGATTAGCTCGGGTAAATATGTGGCAATACAGGGGTAGCGTCTGGGGGTGCTTGTGGTCAGTGAAGACCTGATGGGTCAAATGGCCTCCTTCTGCAAGACAGGGAATCTATCTTTCTTGGTCATCAGGGAAACATCATAACTCAAGTCTTCGGTTTCGTTTTCTTCTGATTTCCAGTTTTAGAACATAGAACATAGAACATTACAGCACAGAACAGGCCCTTCGGCCTTCGATGTTGTGCCGACCAAAATAAAAAGCAATGCCCCTCCAAACTAAACCATTCCCTTCTCTTCCATATACTTATCAATTAACCTCTTAAACGCCACCAAACTTGGCGCATCTACAACAGCTGCAGGCAGGGCATTCCACTCCCTAATCACTCTTTGAGTAAAGAACCTACCTCTGATATCCGTCCTATAACTCATACCCCTTAATTTAAAGCTGTGTCCCCTCGTGCTAGCTTTCTCCATCCTAGGAAAAGGCTATCACTGTCCACCCTATCTAAACCTCTAATCATCTTATATGCTTCAATAAGATCCCCTCTTAGCCGCCTCCTTTCTAACGAAAACAACCTCAAATCCTTCAACCTCTCTTCATAGGACCTGCCCTCCATACCAGGCAACATCCTGGTAAACCTCCTCTGTACCCTCTCCAATGCCTCCACATCTTTCTTATAATGTGGGGACCAGAACTGCACACAATACTCCAAGTGCGGCCGCACTAGAGTTTTGTACAGTTGCAACATGATGCTGCGGCTCCTAAATTCAATCCCCCTACCAATAAAAGCTAAGACTCCATATGCCTTCTTAACAACTTTATCCACTTGACTGCCTACTTTCAGGGATCTATTGACACATACACCAAGATCCTTCTGTTCCTCAACACTATTAAGAGCCCTACCATTAGCCCTATACTCTACACATTTATTGTTCCTGCCAAAGTGCATTACCTCACACTTTTCCACATTAAACTCCATTTGCCACCTCTCGGCCCAGCTCTGCAACTTGTCCAAGTCACTCTGTAAACTATAACACCCCTATTCACTATCTACCACTCCACCGACTTTAGTGTCATCTGCAAATTTACTGATCCATCCCTCAATACCCTCATCCAGATCATTTATAAAAATTACAAAGGTTTTTCATTCAGAATATTCAGAAAATAATGTTTAATTTAAGTCTATTGTGCAATAATCCTTTTTGTCACTTATAGGCATAGTCCATTCTCTAGCACGGTTCCTAAATTCACGTAATAAATTTGCATTTTGATTTAACATAATTTAACACAATTTCATTTTGTGTATTAACAGTTCACTTCTTCATTTGTCAAAATCTCTTTTAGCTGTTTTAAGAATGTTGCTAAGATGCTTCTTATGTTCACTCAAAATAATATTACACCCTTACTTTGTTTGGTCATTAAATTTTTTGTGATCTTTTTGTTTCTCCTAGTCCCATTTCAAGCAAGTTCTTTCTTATATTATCTGAGTCATGTCAACCACTTGCTCTTTCTGAAGTTTCAAAGTTTGTTCTAATCCTTCACATTTTTTTGCACAATTTTTGCACTATCTCAGCCTATTTCTCAGCAGAGTTTGAATGATCCTTGGCAAACTGTTTAATTGCCTTTCTCCTGACCACTACAACCCACACAGTACTTCAGTTGTTTTCTCATTGTCCATTACTGATTTTAATGTATCAGTAATATTACTTGAGTTGGTTCTTTAGTTAACTTAATCACTATTCAACAATGAGTTTTTATTCACAGGAATGATTTTTGAATTGTGATCATCCATATCGTCCATCTTCTTCTTTATTTCCTCCGTTCTGCTTTGAAGTTCAAAAATCTCATTGTTGTTCTCACAATGAAGTTCGAACACTTTGTTACTTTTGCTTTTTATTTCTGCATTCAACCAGTTATTCTGATTTACTAGAACCTTCTTTTCTTGTTCAAGGCATTTTTTCATGATCTTTCATAAATACTTCTGAGGCATGTAGTTCATTCACCAAGTTTTAATTGAAGATCGACCTTTGACAAGTTTGCTTTTTCAAGTTTATAGAACATAGAACATAGAACACTACAGCACAAACAGGCCCTTCGGCCCACAAGTTGTGCCAAACACATCAAAACCTACCCAGCCATAGACCTATCTATAACCCCCAATCCCATTGGATCCCATATACTCATCCAGAAGTCTTTTAAAAGACCCCAGCGAGTTCGCCTCGACCACCACCGACGGCAGCCGATTCCATTCACTCACCACCCTCTGAGTGAAAAACTTTCCCCTAGCATCCCCTCTGTACTTGCTTCCCTGCACCTTAAATCTGTGCCCTCTCGTCGCGACCATTTCAGCCCTGGGAAATAGTCTCTGAGAGTCCACCCTATCTATTCCTCTCAACATCTTGTAAACCTCTATCAGGTCGCCTCTCAACCTTCGTCTCTCCAGGGAGAACAGTCCCAGCTCCCTCAACCTGTCTTCATAAGGCATGCCTCCCAATCCAGGCAACATCCTTGTAAATCTCCTCTGCACCCTTTCAATACCTTCCACGTCCTTCCTATAGTGAGGCGACCAGAACTGCGCACAGTACTCCAAGTGTGGTCTGACAAGGGTCCTATAAAGCTGCAGCATTACCTCCTGACTCCTGAACTCAATCCCTCGATGAATGAAGGCCAGTACACCGTAAGCTTTCTTAACCACATCCTCCACCTGGGAGGCCGATTTGAGAGTCTTATGGACCCGGACCCCAAGATCCCTCTGCTCTTCCACACAGCTAAGACTCCTACCTTTGATAGTGTACTCATTCATCCCGTTGGATCTGCCAAAATGGACCACAACACATTTATCCGCGTTGAAGTCCATCTGCCACTTCTCCGCCCAGTCTTGCATCCTGTCGATGTCATGCTGCAACTTTTGACATCCCTCCAGACCATCCACAACACCACCGACCTTCGTGTCATCGGCGAACTTACTCACCCATCCCTCCACTTCCTCATCCAGGTCATTTATGAAAATGACAAACAGCAAGGGTCCTAGAACAGATCCCTGGGGCACTCCACTGGTGACCGACCTCCATGCAGAAAAAGAGCCATCCACAACCACCCTCTGCCTTCTGCAGGCAAGCCAGTTCTGGATCCACAAGGCCAAAGCCCCTTGGATCCCATGGCCTCTCACCTTCTCAAGAAGTCTTGCATGTGGGACCTTGTCAAATGCCTTGCTGAAGTCCATGTACACCACGTCCACTGCTCTTCCTTCGTCAATGTGTTCAGTCACATTTTCGAAGAACTCAATTAAGCTCGTAAGGCACGACCTGCCTTTTACAAAACCACGCTGACTATTTCTAATCAACCTAAACTTCTCCAAATGCTCGTAAATCTTGTCCCTCAGAAGCCTCTCCATCAGCTTACCAACCACTGAGGTCAGACTCACCGGTCGGTAATTTCCAGGACTATCCCTGTTCCCTTTCTTGAAAATAGGGACCACATCCGCAATCCTCCAATCCTCCGGAACCTCTCCCGTCTCCATCGACGACGCAAAGATCATCGCCAGGGGCTCTGCAATGACATCCCTCACCTCCCACAATAACCTGGGGTACATCCCATCTGGTCCCGGAGACTTGTCTATCTTGATAGCATTTAAAAGTTCTAACACATCCGCTTCCTTAATATCTACATACTCAATCTTTTCAGTCTGCCGCAAACTTGTAGTGCATCCTCCCAGATCACTTTCCACCGTGAATACTGAGGCAAAGTACTCATTAAGCACCTCTGCCATTTCTTCCGGTTCCATACAGACTTTTCCCCCTTCACCTTTTATAGGTCCTATCCCTTCTCTTCTCATCCTTTTACTTTTCACATATTTGTAGAAGGTCTTGGGATTCTCCTTAATCCTACCAGCCAAGGCCTTCTCATGACCCCTTCTGGCTCTCCTAATTTCCTTTTTAAGCTCTCTTCTATAAGCCTTATACTTCTCTAGATCCCCAACATCTCCTAGCTCTTTGAACCTTTTATACACCTTTCTTTTCTTCCTGACTATGTTCACCACAGCCTTTGTGCACCACGGTTCCCGCGTCCTACCAAAACCTCCTTGTCTCACCGGAACGTTGTCGTGCAAAGCTCCAGACAAGCATTCCTTGAATATCTGCCACCTTCCTTCTGTGCTTTTCCCCAAGAACACCTCCTTCCAGTTTATTCGCCCCAACATCTGCCTGATGTCTTCATATTTCCCCTTATTCCAGACAAACACCTTCCTAGCCTGCCTGATCCTATCCTTTTCCAATGCAAGGGTGAAGGAGATAGAATTATGATCTCCATCCCCAAGATGCTCTCCTACCGAGAGATCCATCACCTGTCCTGGTTCATTAGCTAGTATCAGGTCCAGTACAGCCTCTCCTCTCGTAGGCTCTCCACGTGCTGTGTCAGGAAACCCTCCTGAACACACCTAACAAACTCCTCCCCATCCAAACCCCTTACCCTTGGGATATTCCAGTCGATGTTTGGGAAATTGAAGTCTCCCATCACAACAACTCTGTTATTTCTACATCTCTCCAGTATCTGTTTCCCTATCTGCACCTCAACTTCCCTGTCACTATTGGGCGGCCTATAGAATACACCCAGCAACGTCACCGACCCTTTGCTATTCCCAACTTCCACCCACAGAGACTCCGTAGACATTCCCTCCTCGGTATCCACCTTCTCTGCAGCATGACACTGTCCCAGATCAACAGTGCCACTCCACCACCTCTTTTGCCTCCCTCCCTGTCCTTCCTGAAGGATCTGAATCCTGGGACCTGTAGTACCCAGTCCTGTCCCTGAGACATCCAAGTCTCTGTAATGGCCACCACATCACAATCCCAAGCAGCAATCCACGCCCTAAGTTCATCCATCTTATTTACTACACTCCTGGCATTAAAATAGACACAGCTCAGTCCCTCAGACTGGACATTTCCCTTCTCCCCCCCTCGTCTAACCTGCCTCTCATCCTGCCTAGAGTCCTTCCCTACCTGGGAGCTAACTTCCTTGCTCCCAGTCTCCACATCACTATTCCCTCCCCCTAACCTTTCTAGTTTAAAGTCCCCCCAGTAGCCCTAGCCAGTCTTCCCACCAAGATATTAGTCCCCTTGGGATTCAGGTGCCACCCGTCTTTGCTGTACAGGTCACACCTGCCCCTAAAGAGGTCCCAATGATCCAGGAACCGGAATCCCTGCCTCCTGCTCCAGTCCCTCAGCCACGTATTCGACCTCCACCTCATACTATTCCTGCTCTCACTCTCCCGAGGTGCAGGCAGCAATCCTGAGATTACTACCTTTGCTTTCCTCTCTCTCAGCTGCCTACCCAGTTCCCTATAATCCCTTTTTATGTCCACTTCCCTCTTCCTGCCTATGTCAGTAGTACCTATATGTACTACAACTTCCAGTTCCTCACCCTCCCCTTTCAGGATGTCCGGGACGCATCCAGAGACATCCCAAATCCCAGCTCCAGGGAGACATACCACCATCCGCGACTCCTGTCTGCGTCCACAAAAACGCCTGTCCGCCCCCCTCACTAGGGAGTCCCCTGTAAGCACCGCCTTTTTGCTCTGTTTTTTAGGTTTTTGTTTTTGTTCAGCTCCAGGGAGCTGGCCACCGCTGCCTCCCTTGGATGAGCTGTCCCCCACAGTAGTACTCAGGCAAGAGTACTTATTTTGAAGGGGGACATCCACCGGTGTATTTTCCATCACCTGAGGTTTCCCCTTCCTAATAGTTACCCATGTGCCTTCTCCCCTTTGCCCTGGTGTGTCTACTTGTCTGTAGCTCCTATCAATAATCTCCTCATTCTCCCTAATGAGTCGAAGATCCTCAAGCTGCATTTTCAGTTCTTTTACCTGGTCCCGTAGGGATAATAGTCTATGCTTTAGACTATTCAAGTCCTCAAACATTCCACTTTTCAGTATAAACATCTCCCCCTTTCTATGCCTTTTACCTTTGACAAAGGTCATTTTGGCTTGAAATGTCAGCTCTTTTCACTCCTTACAGATGCTGCCAGACATTGAATCATGGAATCCTACAATGCAGGAAGAGGCCATACATTCCATTGAGTCTGCACCAACCACAATCCCACCTAAGCCCTATCCCCATGTCCCTATATATTTACCCATTAATCCCTCTAACCTATGCAATTTGTGACACTAAGTAGCCATTTAGAATGGCCAATCAACCTAATTCACACATCTTTGGACTGTGGGAGGAAACCGGAGCACCTGGAGGAAACTCATGCAAACACGGCGAGAATGTGCAAACTCCACACAGTAAGCTGAGCTAAGATTTAAACTCAGGTCCCTGGAGCTGTGAAGCAGCAATACCAACCCCTGTACTGATTTTCCAGTATTTTCTCTTTGGGTTCAGATTCCAGCATCCGCAGTATTTGCTTTTGTTCTACTTTTCCTGATTGACCCTCATCGGTTTTTTTTTCAGAAACTCCTATTTCATTTGTGAAAGTTGATTTTCTGTATCAGGTTCTCCTTCTATTGCTTGTTATTTGCAGTATCTCATTTCAACTACAGTAGTTTGCCAAAGATTTGTTAAAAGCATTATTTATTAGTCACATGTAGGCTTTCATTAGCACTGCAATAAAGTTACTGTGAAAATCCCCTGGTTGCCATACTCTAGCACCTGTTCAGGTACAGTGGGGGAGAATTTAGCATGGCCAATGTACCTAAACAGCACGTCTTTTAGACTGTGGGAGAAAACCCATGCAGACACAGGGAGAATATGCAAACTCCACACAGTGACCCAAGCCCGGAATCAAACCTGGGTCCATGGCACTGTGAGGCAACAGTTTTAACCAATGTGCCACCCCAACATAATCAACTTCCTGTCTACTGTTGTCATTACTGTCTCCACAAGCGAAATCATTACTTACGATGAAGTCTATTTCTCCAATCAATAATTTAGGAATAATTCCCACTGTAACAATAGCATTTAAAAAGTTACTTCTTAAATTGACTTTATTCAACGGAACAGGTCTATTCTTTCCATTAATACCTCTTACTCATACTTTTTTCCTTCATACAATTTGTATTCTAGGAAGTTTTATCATCAGCTACTATCAATGCTTGATCTGCGCCTGTATATCTTAAAATTTTAATTGGTTTACTTACTTCATTAGACGAGTAAGGGAAAACATCTCTCTTTGAAATAAAACATCCAGAGACTCCAATAGCCTGACTTCCGTACTCAAACTATTCTCGGAATTTGACATCTATTCCCCTTTCGCGATGATCCTGAAAGAGCACTTTCCACCTGCACCATTGTTACAGTTTTAATAGCCACTTCCTTTGCAGATGCTTCCCTTCCAACTGCTTCAATTGCCCTTCCACTTAATTTCCATAATCTGCCCTAATATGTTTCATTTTGTTATAATGGAAACACTTAGATCTCTGGAATTCAGTTCCATCCTTAGCACCTTTCCTTTTGATCTGAGATGAAATTTCCTGACTAATCCTGGCTGTTCCATCTTTTCCTTGACTATTTGTTTTCTTTTCTCTGGTTTAAAAGGATGATGGAAAAAAGCTTTGGTTCTCTGTAAAATTTCTTTTGGCCAATTTTATCTGTCCAGCTAGCTTTTCAAAAGAAATAAAGAATATTTCCACATTCTTTACCTCAAATTATGCAAGAACTTATATAAATTAAACATTTCTCCACTGGGTTCTTACCCAAAGCTATGTCCTTTCTCACCCTGCTCCAGCATTACTGCTTTAACTTCCAGCATTGTAAGATGAAAATCTCTTTCTCTTTCATTTTCTCTTTCTGCCTTGCTAACTTCTCCAAGTCCCTCTTAAAAGCTCTCTTTCTCTTTTTCCACTTCTTCCCTTTCTTTTCACTTTTCTTGGATCTCAAGTTCAAGTTTTTTCATTTCTATTTCTTCCCCTTTTCCTGAATTTCTAGTCCTTCCACTTGTAATTGAATTTTGGCTACTTCAATTTCCTCACTTTTCAAAATACTTGGCCTATCTTGAACATTTAAATGCTTTGCTGGTCTTTCAATTACCTCAGCTTTCTTAGTCCCTGCAGATAGTTCCAACTCCAACGTATCTGATTATTCAGTTAACTGACTCTTGGTTACTTTCTGTAAACCAGTCAGAGTTACATCCTTTATCTTAGGCTTTAATGCCTCTCTATTGTTATATCCTATAATCCCACTTCTTTGACCAAGCTTTGTGTAAATTGTCCTAATATCTCCTTCTGGGAGTCAGTGTCAAACTTTGCTTGATAATGTTCCTATGAAGCAACTTGAAATGATTTGCTAGATTAGAGACACCATAAATTTAAATCATTGTTGCTACTGTTGCTGCCATGTTGCCATTAATTCCACAACTTAGGAAAGGGACATGCGGAACTGACTCCTAGAGGAAGTAGTGAACTTGCGATTAATTTAAACATTTACAAGGGAGCTGATTGAGATGTGTTTAAAAAGTTTATTGAGGGTTACAGAGAAATTAGTTCACTTAAAGTGGAGAATTAATGGTGAGTGGAGGTATAGACATCTGCAACATAACAGATAAAGTATGATCTTATTTGAGATAGGATTTGATAAAGATGGATGAGAGGAGGCTAGTGTAGATCATAAATGTTAGCATAGGCCAGTTGTGCAAAATCAACTGATTCAGTGCTGCAGACTCAATGAAAATCCATGCTAGGAATCTCTTTTTGGGGCAATTCTGGAGGTGGAATTTGCCAGATATGTCTCCTGCTTAAAATTATCCAACTTTCTATGTGAGGCTCTCATTTAATATGCAAGACAAGACTCAATGACATGCTTACAGTCCAGAGGAAATCCTGGTAGTGCTGCAGTAGGAACACTGTCTCAAGTGCCTGGAGCTCACATGAGGCAGAGATGATTGCTACAGAGTTCATGTCCCACACTGTAAGGTAGGGGGAAATTGACAGAATGTGGACCTAGCCCCTGACCCTACACGCTTGCTACTCTTTGCGTGTAGCATCCAGCGAAAGAACTAATTTGAACTTGATAGCTGAGAATAATACAAGCAAAATGTACAAATGTTGGAAATCTGAAATCAAACACAAAGTGCTGGATAAACACTCTGGAGAGAGAAATAGAGTTAACATTCTGATTTAATATGTTTCTCTCCACAGATGCTGCCACTTCTGCTGAGCTTCTCCAGCACTTTCTGTTCTTATTATTAATAATTTGTAGATTCTGGATGCACGAAACAGAGTTTTTAAGTCTGAGGCATGAAAAGGCAATTGTCTCATGTCCTAATCAGACACGAAATACAGTCAGTGATTTTGAATTGAAAACTCTCTGAAGTTGGAAGGATGAAGGATTGAAAGTTTATTTCAAGCCATTACAGAATATTTCGATGCAAAACAGAGATGGTATGAACTTACTATGACAATCAAGACCTATTTGCATACCTTTAGTAACAGTTGTTTGATCTCTTCCTCAAGATCTTTCACTTTAGCTTCCCGTTCAGTAACCATCTGCTTTAGCTCATCTATCAGGAAACCCTGCTTCTGGGCTTCACAATTCTGCTGCTGGCTCACATTTTGGTTGGTGTCCTTACTCCTTGATTCATGCTGACTCAATTGACCCATAATCTCCTGCATTTGTTTTTGCTGTTTCTATAAAAGACCCAATGTATAGGGAAGCGTTAGTCTTTGATTGCAAACAGTTTGTTTTCGTTGCCCATTATAATCAAACATTAAAGGGTTAATGTTATCCTCTTGCTAGTAGGGAATAATGTACGCACCAAACTCATGGTTTACAAGGCTGCAGTACTGCCTGTCCTCCCGCATACATCAAAAACATGGACAGCACACAGCAGACATTTTATATCACTAGCAATATCACCATAAACTCTTGGAAATTCAATGGGACGATAGGCGCTCCAACATCAGTGCTCTCTCTCAGGCCAATATCCCCATTATCGAGGCACTGATTATTACTAGTTATTACTAGTTATTATTACTGATTATTAATTACCAGCTACATTGATTGGGCCCAATCAAATCATCTGCACACGTGACACAAGACTCCCAAAACAAGCTCTGTATTCCGAGCTTCATCGTAGCAAATGGTTACAAGGCAAACAGAGGAATGATTTCAGAGATGTCTTCAAAGCCTCCCGAAAAACATTTAACATCTTCACTGATCTGTGGGAATCTTTTGCTTGTGACTGGCCAAAATGGAGAAGCATTCCACTCCAGAGATGTGCAGGTTAGGTGGATAGGCCATGCTAAATTGCTCTTTCGTGTTGGGGGATAGCTAGGGTAAATGCATGGCATTATGGGGTTAGGGCCTGGGTGGGATTGTGGTCAGTGCAGATTCGATGGGCCGATTGGCTTCTTCTGCACTGTAGGATTCTATGATTCATGAAAGAATCGACCATTTTGAGCAATTCCAACAGCCCAGGTGGAGGCTGAGTACAAACAGCAGAAGGATCATATCCAATTCTGAGCTTCCCACCACCACTGCCTCAACAAACTGACCTGTGGCAGAGTATGTGTGTGGATCTACGTTTTAGTCACCTCAGGATTCACAGCCCCAGACTGGAAAAAAGTTCTCGGTCCTAAGGTACTGCTTAAGAAGAGGAAGAGTTTGTGCAAGGGGGTTGGCATGCTGGCAGGATGGAAAGATAAAAGAGGCATGTCTCATTATTTTCTTAGCTGCCTCAAAAGAGGAGAGGGGACTTAATTTAAAAAGTAGTGTCTCACATCGATTATGGAATTGGGATATGTCTGCCAATATCTACCATGATACATAAGATTTTAGAACATAGAACATAGAACATTACAGCGCAGTACAGGCCCTTCGGCCCTCGATGTTGCACCGGCCAGCGGACACTCTAACCTAAACTATACCAATATCGTCCATATGCCTATCCACCGAACATTTGAATGCCCCCAAAGTAGGCGAGTCCACAACTGCTGCAGGCAGGGCATTCCACGCCCTCACCACCCTCTGTGTGAAGACCCTGCCTCTGACATCCGTCCTATAACTACCACCTCTTAATTTAAAGTTATGTCCCCTCGTGTTGGTCATCACCATCCGAGGAAAAGGCTCTCACTATCCACCCTATCCAGTCCTTTGATCATCTTATACGCCTCAATTAGGTCACCGCGTAACCTTCTTCTCTCTAATGAAAATAACCTCAGGTCCCTCAGCCTTTCCTTATAAGGCCTTCCCACCATACCAGGCAACATCCTGGTAAACCTCCTCTGCACCCTTTTCAATGCTTCCACATCTTTCTTATAATGCGGCGACCAGAACTGTACTCAATACTCCAAGTGTGGCCGCACCAGAGTTTTGTACAGTTGTAACATAACCTCACGGCTCCTAAATTCAATCCCTCTACCAATAAAAGCTAACACACCGTACGCCTTCTTAACAACTTTATCAACCTTGGTGCCAACTTTCAAAGAGCTATGTACTTGTACCCCAAGATCCCTCTGCTCGACAACACTATTAAGGGTCCTTCCATTAGCCCTATATTTCATATGCCTGTTATTCCTACCAAAGTGAATCACCTCACACTTGTCCGTATTGAATTCCATTTGCCACCTCACGGCCCAGCTCTGCAACCTATCTATGTCCCTCTGCAAACTGTAACATCCATCCTCGCTGTCTACAACTCCCCCCGCTTTGGTATCGTCAGCAAATTTACTAATCCAACCCTCTACACCCTCATCTAGGTCATTTATAAAAATGACAAACAGCAGTGGCCCTAAAACAGATCCTTGAGGTACACAACTTGTAACTGCACTCCAGGTTGAATATTTCCCATCAACCACCACCCTCTGTCTTCTATCAGCTAGCCAATTCCTAATCCAAACTGCTAAATCACCTTCAATCCCATGCATCTGCACTTTCTGCAGTAGCCTACCATGGGGAACCGTATCAAACGCTTTGCTAAAATCCATATACACTACATCAACTGCCTTACCCTTATCTACCTCTTTGGTCACCTCCTCAAAAAACTCAATAAGGTTTTGTGAGGCACGACCTACCCTTCACAAAACCGTGCTGACTATCCCTAATCAATTTATTTCTCTCTAGATGCTTATAAATCCTATCCCTTATAATTCTTTCCAAGACCTTGCCCACAACAGAAGTCAGGCTCACCTGTCTATAATTTCCAGGATGGTCCCTACTCCCCTTTTTGAACAAAGGGACAACATTTGCCATCCTCCAGTCTTCTGGCACTATACCTGTAGCCAACGACGACATGAAGATCAAAGCCAAATGCTCTGCAATCTCCTCTCTAGCCTCACAGAGAATCCTAGGGTAAATCCCATCTGGCCCAGGGGACTTGTCAATTTTCATACCCTCAAGATTTGCTAACACCTCCTCCTTATGAACCTCAATCCTGCCCAGTCTACAACCTGGTATCACAGTATTCTCCCCGATAACGTTGTCTTTCTCCTGCGTAAATACTGACGAAAAATACTCATTCAGTGTCTCTCCTATTTTGGACCCATTAGTGAGAATCACCAGTACAATTACACTGTTACTTCAAACATTGTAGCTAATTTGCCTACAGCAAGGTCCCAGAACAGCAATGAGATAAATAAATTTAATCTATTTTGGCAGTGTTGGCTAAGTTACAATGAATGAGCATCTGTGGAATTCAGTTGGTGGAACTCTCATCTGCCATGGATTTGATTCCTGGCTGATGCACAGTTTTGAGTAGGGTGGAGCACAAGTTATCAGTATAGACAGGTCAATTAGCCTGTTACTCTTCTGTAGATTCAATTTCACGCTGACTAGGACATCATGAGATAATGAGGAAAAATGCCATCTTCATTTACATTAGTTATACTAATCACACCAAATCAGAGTTGTCTTCAAGAAAGGGTGGTTCGGGAGTGGAATGCCCTGCCTGCAGCAGTTGTAGATGCGCCAAGTTTGGTGGCGTTTAAGAGGTTAGTTGATAAGTATATGGAAGAGAAGGGAATGGTTTAGTTTGGAGTGGCATTGCTTTTTATATTGGTCGGCGCAACATCGAAGGCCGAAGGGCCTGTTCTGTGCTGTAATGTTCTATGTTCTATGTGTTTGAAGCACTATATTTTTGTTTTAATAAGTAATATTTCTCACCAGCAATGCACTAATCAGTTCATCATCGTGCTTTCCTTTCTCAAGAAGGGTCACCACCTGATTCTTCAAAATCTTGAGTTCACTGGAGAGAACTTTGTTTCTTGCTTTGGATCCATCAAGTTTACTCTTGAGCTCCTCGTGATCTTTCTTCAACTTCTCATAATCACTTGTCACTTTCTGAGCAAACACACAAACAAGTTTGTTATTAGATAATGTATCATCTTGTACTGATTACACTCACAATGCCATCACGTCTTAGAGAGGTTATTCTGTCCTACGAGGGTGAACCATTGTTGTGGTGTGTTGCCATAGATTTCTTCTCTCCCTTCTCCCTGTTTATTAATTATTTATTTCAATAATTATCTAGGGAACCCAGTGTGCCAGACTGCAAACTCAAGAGGAGGTCATTTAGAGTGCTTTGTGAATCTCTGGTCACTATATTTCCAGTGCCGTCAGCTCCACGCCAGAAATTGGCATGGAGCTGAGTAAATAATGCAGATGCTGATTTCAATCTAAATTACATGACATTAGCAGACCTCGGCTGAAGTTTCCAGGCCCGCTAGCCTCTCCCCAACCACCAGGAGAGATTCTACAACAAGGTCTACAACAGCTCCTCACTAGCAGGGAGCTGGGGGCCAGATGCTACTGGAGTGAAGGGTGGCCATAGAGGCTTCCGAGAGGGTTGGGGCTGGGAGGCTGCCCCCAGGAATTGCCAAGCTTGCAGTACCAGCCTGGTACTGTGGCACTGCCCAAGAGGCAAAATGGCAATGCCCAGGGGCAAAACAGCACTGGGCTTTGGGCAGTGCCAAGGGGTAGGGCCAGAGAGAGGCTGAGCCTAATGGGGGCAGGGCTTCTCGGGGGATATCACTGGGGGTAGGGTGTCCTGCTGCCACTCTGCACTTAAGATCTTGAAATCAGTGACAGAGGGAGAGAAGCCAGTGATCGGGACTGGGTGTTGAGGTCGGGGGGGGGAGGCAAGGTGGCGGGGGGGTGGTCAGACTAGACGCATTCGGAAGGCCAACGATGGGACCATGGGGGCATCGGGTGGGGCAGCGATGGGGAGGTGGTGGGGATGGTGCTGTGCTGGCTAGCAGTGCAGGGCTACAGTGCATGCGCCAATCTTGGTGCTGACAGATCGGCACATGTACAATGGCCCACGAATTGCTACACTGTCAGCATCTCCAGCAGGAATAGGACCCACCCACTGATTTTTCACAAGATTTACACTAGTGCACTCTACAATTTGAAAATCCTGCTGAAAAAACCAGCAAGGTTTACTCCAGTTTTTACCCAAATTCAAACTTAAAATTTTTTGGGAGAAGCCCACCCCTTGTTTTTATTGAGAAGATTTATCTTTTTATCTTCAGGATGGTTGAGGTGTAGGGGTACTGTCATCTGACCAAAGCAGATGGAGAAATTTGAATTCAACAAAAAAACTGGAATTAAAAGTTTACTGATGACCATGAAACCATTGTTGTTTGACATAAAAAAACCATCTGGTTCACTAATATCCTTTAGGAAAGGGAATCTGCCATCCTTACCTGATCTGGCCTACTTGTGACTCCAGACCCATTGTAAAGATTGACTCTTAAATGCCCTATGAAATGTCCTCAGTTCAAGGGCAATTAGGGATTGGCAATAAATGCTGGCCCAGCCAGCGATGTCCACATCCAATGAATTAAAATAATCACTCCCGATTCCTCAGCTTTGCATCCAATTTTTCCCCCTTTGTTGTGTTCTTCCTTCAAATACTATCAAACCATTACACCTATTCCTAATTCAGAAATGTCTGTAGAACCTTCTGCTGGCCTTTCACAGTCCATAGTCTTTATCACACAGAGCTATTTTCTCTGCTTGGATTGGTTTGAGAAAATGATGGACCCTAGAAACATGACTGAAAAGGGGTGAAAAAAGACCGAGCATGAAAAAAGTGGACATTGAATAACTCTGTGTCAAAGGCAATTACCCCCACTCCTAACACTGAGGGGAACACAGTCCTGACTTTAATGGCCACAATATGGCAACACTGTGGCATAGTGGCTAGCACTGCTGCCTCACAGCCCCGTGGCTAGCACTGCTGCCTCACAGCCCCGTGGCTAGCACTGCTGCCTCACAGCCCCGTGGCTAGCACTGCTGCCTCACAGCACCGTGGCTAGCACTGCTGCCTCACAGCCCCGTGGCTAGCACTGCTGCCTCACAGCACCGTGGCTAGCACTGCTGCCTCACAGCACCGTGGCTAGCACTGCTGCCTCACAGCACCGTGGCTAGCACTGCTGCCTCACAGCCCCGTGGCTAGCACTGCTGCCTCACAGCACTGTGATTAGCACTGCTGCCTCACAGCACCAGGGACCTGGGTGCAATTTCAGTCTTAGGTGGCTGTCTGTGCGGAGTCTGCATGTTCTCCCCATATCTGAGTGGGTTTCCTCCGGTTTCCTCCCACAGTCCAAAGATGTGAAGATTCAATGGATTGGCCATGTTCAATGACTCTTTAGTTTTGGGAGTAGAAGGTAAATATGTGGGGAAATAGGGGAATTGGCCTGGGTGGGATTGGTACAGACTCAATGGGCTAGATGGTCTCCTTCTGCACCATAGGGATTTTACGATTCTATCAATTTAGTCACATGAATGGAAATAGATGGTGAATTCCTTATTGTACTAGCCAGAGATTATAAAATACTTACATCCAATGTCTCCTTTTTTTCTTTCTCCAATGTACGAATGTATGCTACATTTTTGTCCTGATTTGACAAACGTCGCACCCCTGAATTACCAAGAATTTCCTCTTCCACACTCAGTTCAGATGACCGTCCCTTCTGGTTTTTCAGTCCTGTTTGGCTTTCCAACTCACGGATCTACTTAAACAAAAGAAATTAAGAGATACATACAGATAGTCTGTGCCACAATAGCCTTATAGCTTCTATAGAGCATAAATAATCACCTGCACTTTCTTCTCTGTAAAATTGAGAACGCAGAATATAGAACAGTACAGCATGGTGCAGGCCTTTCGGCCCTCAATGTTGTGCCAAGCTAGCGATGGCACTGGACCAATACTTTGTCTCTGTCTTCACAGTTGAAGATAATAATTCTGTCCCAAAAACTGCAGTTAATACAATAAAACTTAGTGTAATTAATACAACCAGGGAGAAGGTACTCAGTATGAAGGGCTTAAAAATAGATAAGTCCCTGGGAGTTCTGATGAAAGGTAATCCTGACTCGAATGTTGGCTCTATTCTCTCTCTACAGATGCAGTTAGACCTGCTGAGATTTTCCTGCACTTGCTGTTTTTGTTAAAAATAAGGGTTGCTCATTTAAGATAGAGATAAGGAGAATTTTTTTTCTGAGGGTCGTGAGTCGCTGGAACTCTCTTCCTGAAAAGACAGAGGAAGCAGAACCACTGATTGTTTTCAAGGCTGAAGTTGATAGATTCTTAATATGGGGGAAGCGATGGTCTAGTGGTATTATCGCTGGACAATTAATCCAGAAACTCAGCTAATATTTTGGGGACCCGGGTTCGAATCTTGCCATGGCTGATGGTGGAATCTGAATTCAATAAAACAAATCTGGAATTAAGAATTTACTGATGACCATGGAACCATTGTTGTAAAAACTCATCTGGTTCATTGATGTCCTTCAGGGAAGGAAATCTGCCAACTTTATCTGGTCTGACTTACATGTAACTCCAGAGCCACAGCAATGTGGTTGACTTTCAATTGCCCTCGGGCAATTAGGGATTGGCAATAAATGCTGGCCAGCCAGTGATGCACATGATCCGCCAAGAAATAAAAAAAAAAGATGAAAGGTTATCACGGGTAGGCAGGAATCTTGATTTGAGGCTACAATCAGATCAGTCATGTTCAAATTGAATGTCAGAGGGGGCTTAAGGGCCCAGTGACCGGCAGCTGCTTCTAATTCGTATTTTTCTGTTCACCAACCCACCTGCTCATTATTTTTGCTGCTCAGTTCCTCTCCTGCTTACTGCCTCTCCTATTTGCAGACCCATCATTTGCCGCTCCCCATTCCCAAATCCCGACTCCGGGAAAAGGCCCAAGACAGGGGAGACAAGAAGGATAAGCAGGAGCGTTGCTCATTTTCCAGCATTTTCTCTTTTGGTTTCAGATTCCAGCATCCGCATTAATTTGCTTTCAGCCTGCTCAGTAACCATGCCAGGATAAAAACAGTGACAGCACTATTCAGGGGATGTGCTTAAATTAACAACAGGGCTGAAATAAAAATAAGTTATTTGAGCACAGATTTAAACCAGGACTTAGCTGCACTTTCAAAATGTGGTGACTGTTGTAATGTAGGAGTTGTGACAATCAATTTGTGCACAGTCAACAGAAATGTGATAATATTGAGGAATAAATACTAGCAAGGACACCAGGGAAGAACTTCTCTGCCCTTTTTCAAAATAGCATCATGGAATGACCAATTGAAAAGGCAAATGGTTATCAATTGAATAATTCATCTGAAAAACAGCACCTCTAACACTACAGGTCACCTTCAGTCCTGCATTGGGGGTGCCCGCTTAGATTATGTGCGCAGGTCTCTTGAATGGGAATCCAGAACCTTCAGACTCAGAAAGAAGATTACTACCACTGAACTACAGCTGACATCTAAGTGTAGGTATAGAAACATAGTTAGATGGCTCATGCTTTGGTAAGGTGTAAATTCCAGAAGGGAGGATTGACTGAGATTGCTGTACAAGTTTGAAGAAAATAATTAAAATGGCAGAGATTAGAGGACAGGAATGAGAGGAAGATTCATTGTCAGATGACAAGCATTTTCTCAAATTCCATTGGTACCACGCTGAGATTACATATAGCAGAAGAACTGGTGGCCCAGAAGCTCTGACCATAATACCTGCAGTACCTATTTAAAATGAATAGCTTATCTTCAGTGTTATAAACAGGAAATCTATCCCAAAGAATCCAAGCACGTGGGCAGATTGACAAGACTATTGATCCATCAAAGCTAAGTGCTGAACTTTAATTAGGTTTGTCTGACATATAAAGACACTGGATAAGGAAAAAAGATTTTCACAGTTCCGATAAAGGATGTGAAGGTAATAAAGCAATGCTGACTCAGCACAGTGTGAGGTCTAGAGGCTGGTAGCATTGAGGCTGTATAAGTGATCAAGGTATTTTTAAGAAAACTGGTCTGAAAGAATTACAAATTGCAGCCTTGTCTGAAATAGTGAATTCACTCTTTTTTCCATTCATGAGATTATAGGCGTCACTGTCTAAGCCAACATTTATTTCACCATCCTTAATTGCCCTTGACAAAGTGGCGATGAGCTGCCTTCTTGAACTGCTTTACTGCACATGGCATAGGTAGACCCAGAGTGCTGTTAGGGAGGGAGTTCCCACTTTTGTGCTGTCCTTGTCCTTCTAGATGGCAGTGGTCATGCGTTTGGAAGGTGATGCCTAAGGAGCCTTGATGAGTTCTGCAGTGCAGGAACCTTAACTCACTTATAGATTATATTAGCATTTTTTTATTCTAATGTGCATGCTGTTTATTCTTTTGTCCAATCTACAATATATTTGATTAGTTTATAATACTGGCCCTTGATAATCCTTAATTTAATCTCTTGGCATTGACAATCGACAATCATACACATTCCTCTAACTAAATTAGTATTTCTAATATTCTAAGATTTGGTTAAAGTAAGCTGGGGACAAAAACCCAGCTTGCTGCAGGTCTCCCAAATCTGAAAGGAAAGCTCATTCTTCATTGCAATGTCTCTGCCAATCAGAGTTCACTTGCCAACCACTCTTCTCATGCAAAAGAAATTGTTGTTCCTGGTACTTCTGAGAAAGGAGCCTGAAATTGCATGGATGGGATTCCCTCTGGGCTCCTGTCTGCCCCCAGCTAGTTGTGATTCTTTTGCTGGGATGAACAGGTCTCAGACGGAACGCCCACCTGTGTTCCAGTTAAGGACCTTAAATTGTCCCTTAATTGCTACTTGAGAGCTTTTTCCTACCTAGCCTCAATTTTTAGGTAAGTGGGTGGACTGCAGTTGTGGGGAGTGAGGGGAGTTGGTAGAACTGAATAAAATAAAATTCAAACTCAAGCAGAATATCAGAAGCCCCCTATTACCTGGGTACACCCTCCCAATAATGCCTAAATCTCCTTCACCACCCTCCTATCAAGACCCTGAGTGCCACCCTGGAGACCCCCTAGAAGGTCCCTATCCTCCACACCCTGGGCCCCCTGTCACTTATGTTTTTCGGGGCCTGGGACTTAGTTCTAGGCAGCTCCCTGGCTGTGCTTCTTCTGGCTGCTGCTGCACTGTGCCTGGGGCAACTGGACTGTTGCTGACCAATCTGATTTGGTAGCTGCTCTTTAAAATGAGACTTCCTCCCAAATGAGGGCAGAATACTTGCTTTATGCCAATCAATGCTCGGTAGAATGTAAATTGTCACCTGGGCTGCTGGAATCACGGGTGATGTGTTCCTGGGCTGAACCCCTGCCATCTTAAAATTCATGTCAAGAAAAGGATGAAAAAACCTACCCACACAGCCTCACCTATGACTCACGTTGGGATTCCTTACCTTCTTCTGCAAGATGAGGATCTGCTGGGCTCGGCCACGCCACGTCCCCTTGTTATTCAACAAATGTTGTACATTTACATCTTCGCCCACTTCATTAGCCAGTGCCTGGGAAAAATCAACAAAGTCTTTAACCCATGCTGGGTGATCATTCTGCAGAATTCTGTCTATGTACAGTCTGCCAGTGTCAGCCTGGGTTTCTGGTTGCATGTCATTCTAATTCTCTGCCTCACTCCCACTCTGACCTCCCTGTCCTCTGCTTCCCACATAGTTTACTGAAGATCAACAGAAACTTGAGGAACCACACTTCATTTTTTTTTCATAGAATCATAGAACACTACAGTGCAGAAAGAGGACCTTTGGCCCATCGAGTCTGCACTGAACACAATCCCACCCAGGCCCTACCCCCATATCCCTACATATTATAGCCACTAATTGCTCTAACCTACGCACCCCTAGACATTAAGGGGCAATTTCTTAACATGGCCACTCAACTCGCACATCTTTGGACTGTGGGAAGAAACTAGAATACCTGGAGGAAACCCACACGGACATGAGGAAAATGTGCAAACTCCACACAGACAGTGACCTGAGCCAGGAATCGAACCCAGGGCCCTGGAGCTGTAAAGCACCAGTGCTAACCACTGTGCTACCATGCCGCCATTTTACAGACTTCTGGACTCAACACAGAGTTCAACAAGTTCAAATTGTTACCTCTGGCCCTATTTTTTCCGTCAGCAGACCCATCTTTTGTTTTTCTATTTTTCACATTATCATCCTCTTTGACTTGTCTGTGTGGATTTCCTGCAGGTACTCTGGTTTCCTTCCACAGTTCAAAGATGTGCGGGTTAGGTGGATTGGCCATGCTAAATTGCCCCTTGGTGTTGGGGGGGGGGGGGGGGGGGGGGGGAGGCTAGCTAGGGTATTGGGTTATTGGGATAGGGCCTGGATGGATTGTGCTGGTGTAGACTCGAAGGGCTGAATGACCTCCTTCTGCACTACAGGATTCTATGACTTGCACCATTATCCTTTTTTGTCATTTAATCTACCCTGCCTTCCCTTTTAGTGTTTTCTCTCCTCCCATCTTTGCCCTCCGTACACTTGCTTGAGACCTGTTATATCTCTAAATGTTTCTAATTCTTATGAAATAATCGACTTGAAACATTAATACTGGAAAGAGCTTTCATCTCCATCTCATTGAAGAGTCAACTGAGATTATACATGGCAGCAACCTTAACCTAACTGCTACCTTTACTCTGAATACATCGTATGCAATGCTGGTTTTACATGCTGCCTTATTCTATTCTTAACTGAAGACAATAGATCAGAATGTAAAACTGGAATTCCACCTGATTCCATATGTTTCCCCCATAAGTTAGCACAACAGCAAGTCTGCTACTTCCTACGGAAGGTGGAACCAGTGAGCTTCTATTGTATTTGGTTTAAATTGAATTTTAATAGTTATACTATTATTAAGGTGGTGTACCTTGTGTGCCATTTTCAACTCTTGTTTGACACTCAGTACTTGGTTTCGAGATTCAACCAGTTTTTGATTGGTAGCTGCAAGTTTTTCCTGAAGGGCTTTTGCATCAAGGCTGTCAGACTGTTGAGAACAAGGACCAGAATTCAAAAGCTAATTAAAATATGTTTTAAGTTTTACTCAGTGCCAAGGCACAAACTGTGTATAACAGCTGTTTCTTCACAACAATGCCAAAGGTTGTTCAAATGAAAATAAGCAGTTGTAAAAATGTATATGGGAAGAGCAGAAAAGAGGAAACAAGGGGGGAAAAAAGAAAGACAGAAGAGAGTGGATTTCCCTGGGGTATTTCCACTCTACCACTATATGAATGTGGAGCATAATGTAAATGAGGATTCTACCAATTGTCTACTAAAGGTGCAGTAACAGAATGAGAGGAGCATTGAGGAAATTCACAGAGAGATGGCACGTAGCTTGAGAGTTGAGAAGGACAAAGGAAATACAATCATAGAAAAATAACAGCTTAAGTGATGGGAACAGACAGAGAAAATCGTGGCAGACAGATAACTAGTGAGGAAAACGGAAATAATTTGAGGAAACAGAACAAAAAGCAGCAGGAAATACAGAGTGGAAAGAAACGCAACAAAGAGATAACTGAAAAGAAAGATTGAGGCAGACTGGGAAAAAGATGAGACAAACAACAAAAGTGCAGGGGACAAAGAACGAAACAGAGAACAAGCAATGACTGCAGCTAGAAGAGAGACAAGAGTGACAGAGAGAGAGAGAGAGAGAAAGAAACAGAGAGAGAGGCAGAGAGAGTGACAGAAAAAAAGAAAGGAGAGAGTGCTCTTTCATTATTCTCCACTGACCAGTGAGCTGTTTTGCATCTTGAGGGATAGCTCTTGGTTAGTTTGCCCAGAAGCCTCTTTGGTGCTGAGTGTTTGGCTGCCTGTTGGAGTAGTCTGAGGTTATAAAAGCAAACATTACATTACTGAGAGCATCAAAATGATACAACCATTAATCTAAATATCAAAATGATGACAGAAACAGTAGACTATTATGCTCTCATTTTTCACTTATACAAAACAAATTTAACTGACAGTCAAAAGCAGCAACATAACATGAGCCAGACCAGGTGTTAGGCTTGGAAGTTGGTGAACATTTTGGTGACAGTGACCACAATTCGGTTACGTTCACCTTAGTGATGGATAGCGATAGGCATGAAGCAGGGGGCAGTAGTTATAGCTGGGGGAAGGGTAATTATGAGGCCATAAGGAGGGAATTAGGGTGCATAGGTTGGAGTAGTAAACTACAGGGACTGGGAACATCTGAAATGTGGAGCTTATTCAAGGAGCAGCTGCTGCGAGTCCTTGGTAGGTATGTCCCTGTCAGGCAAGGAGGAAATGGTCGAGTAAGGGAGCCATGGTGTACGAAAAAAGTTAATTCGCTGGTTAAAAGGAAAAAAGAGGCTTATGTCAGGATGAGGCTTGAAGGCTCAGTTAGTGCAATGGATAGCTATAGATTAGCCAGGAGGGAGCTAAAGAGTGAGCTGAGGAGAGCTAAGAGGGGACACGAGAAGACTTTGGCTGATAGGATTAAGGAGAATCCTAAAGCTTTCTTTAGATATGTTAAGAATAGAAGATTGGTTAGGACAAGATTAGGGCCAGTCATAGACAGCAGTGGGAAGTTGTGCGTGGAGCCTGAAGAGATTGGAGAGGCATTGAACAAATATTTCTCTTCGGTATTCACGCAGGGAGATGTAAATGTAGTTGTGGAGAACACTGGGATACAGGGTTGCAAACTGGAAAGTATTGAAGTAGATAAGGAGGATGTGCTAGATATTCTTGAGGGTTTGAAGTTAGATAAGTCCCCTGGGCTGGATGGGATTTACCCTAGGATTCTCTGGGAGGCAAGAGAGGAGATTGCAGAGCCTCTGGCTCTGATCTTCAGGTCGTCGTTGGTTACAGGTATAGTTCCGGAAGACTGAAGGATAGCGAATGTGGTCCCATTGTTCAAGAAGGGGAAGAGAGACTTTCCGGGGAATTATAGGCCAGTGAGTCTTACTTCTGTTGTGGGCAAAGTATTGGAGAGAATTATTAGGGATAGGATTTATAGTTTTTTAGAGAGAAATGAATTGATTGGGGATAGTCAGCATGGTTTTGTGAAGGGTAGGTCGTGCCTTACTAACCTTATTGAGTTTTTTGAAAAAGTGACCAAAGAGGTGGATGGGGGTACGGTGGTTGATGTGATATATATGGACTTTAGTAAGGCATTCGATAAAGTGGTCCATGGAAGGCTTCTGCAGAAAATGCAGATGTATGGGAATAGAGGCTGATTTAGCTAATTGGATTAGGAATTGGCTAGCAGATAGAAAATAGAGGGTGGTGGTTGATGGGAGATATTCATCTTGGAGTTCGGTTACAAGTGGTGTACCTCAGGGATCTATTTTGGGGCCCCTGCTGTTTGTAACTTTTATAAACGATCTGGATGAGGGTATTGAAGGATGGATTAGTAAATTTGCGGATGACACCAAAGTCGGTGGAGTGGTAGATAGTGAAGAGGGGTGTTATAGTTTGCAGAGAGACTTGGACAAGTTGCAGAGCTGGGCCGAGATGTGGCAAATGGAGTTTAATGTGGAAAAGTGTGAGGTAATGCACTTTGGCAGGAACAATAAATGTGTAGAGTATAGGGCTAATGGTAGGGCTCTTAATAGTGTTGAGGAACAGAAGGATCTTGGTGTATGTGTCAATAGATCCCTGAAAGTAGGCCGTCAAGTGGATAAAGTTGTTAAGAAGGCATATGGAGTCTTAGCTTTTATTGGTAGGGGGATTGAATTTAGGAGCCGCAGCATCATGTTGCAACTGTACAAAACTCTAGTGCGGCCGCACTTTGAGTATTGTGTGCAGTTCTGGTCGCCACATTATAAGAAAGATGTGGAGGCATTGGAGAGGGTACAGAGGAGGTTTACCAGGATGTTGCCTGGTATGGAGGGAATATCTTATGAGGAGAGGCTGAGGGATTTGAGGTTGTTTTCGTTAGAAAGGAGGCGGCTAAGAGGAGACCTTATCGAAACATATAAGATGATTAGAGGTTTAGATAGGTGGACAGTGATAGCCTTTTTCCTAGGATGGAGAAAGCTAGCACGAGGGGACACAGCTTTAAATTAAGGGGTGATAGTTATAGGACGGATATCAGAGGTAGGTTCTTTACCCATAGGGTGGTTAGGGAGTGGAATGCCCTGCCTGCGGCAGTTGTAGATGCGCCAAGTTTGGTGGCGTTTAAGAGATTAGTTGATAAGTTTATGGAAGAGAAGGGAATGGTTTAGTTTGGAGGGTCATTGCTTTTTTCTCTCATAATTGGTCGGCGCAACATCGAAGGCCGAAGGGCCTGTTCTGCGCTGTAATGTTCTATGTTCTATAATTTGAAGCATCAGGGCTTCACAGTGTTTATACTGGCAATGGACAGTCAGTCTGTTTGTACAGGCAACCTTGTATTGGCTCCACCACTATCTTTTGGCAAAGGTCTGGCCAGAAGAGTTTCAAACTATGCCTTTAAAGCAACTGTCCAAATTGAAGCCACTAAAGATATGAACTTTGGTTCTGTACTGTACCTCTGCCATAAAAATGCATAACATCCACTGCACTGGGACCCCAAGATATTACAAAACTAACTCTCTTTTTGAGGTAATACATCAACAAAATCCAAATAGCACTTGAAATTCAATGATTCAATTCAGATGGAAATACTTTTAGTACATTTTGAACAGAGAACACAATGGTTTATGACTGAGTCTACTGAAGGTGCAATAAGTACTTCCATCAAAAATGTTCTTTGGGCAGCTGTGTGCCTGACAGAGGTAAAAACTCAGCATTATTTTAAAAACTCAAGCGGCTGAGACATCTACATATACCTATAGGGCTTTTGCTCACGCAGAGGTGAGTCGGGATATTCCTAACCCACAATGATGGGTCAACCCATCCAGACTCCATCAGTATTAGGGATAACAGGTTAATCAACAATAATATCAGGACCATGGACCTGCCTGGCTCAGAACTGATATTGTTTGAGCCTTACAAAACTCCCTGCTGTTTGTCAGGCCCGACCCAATTCAAAGAAAATGAATTACATCTTGACATAGAACGACTTGTTTATGAAGTTAAAATATATAGGTGGTGACTAAAAATCTCTCAGCCAATCTGCCATGTCATTAAGGCTTTCTCTCTACAGGCTGATATGTGAGGGTAAAAGATTGAGTATGATTTTTGCTAATTTCTCATTGTGCCTCTGAGAGTCTATAATTGGGTGACAAGCACACCTCCTTTTTCAGCTCCTGTAACCTGTTACTCAGTTGCTTGATTTTGGATTTCAGGCTCTCATTCTCCACCAATATCTCTCGGTTCCTCTTTGACAGCTCCACAATTTTAGTCGCAGCCACATCACCTGCCATGTCAGATGTTCCTGCAAAGCAATCACACACTTTAGCCGCTAGAATGCCCGCAGAGACTATTTCTATTATATTAGCAGCAAGCAGAAAGCCACATTAATTCACCCTCCCTTAGTCTACACTTTATTCCCTTCACTGTAGCTTTCAAGAGATCCTAAGTGTATTTTTCTTAGGCAAGGGAGTTACACAACCAAAATGGGTGGATGAAGTCATGATACAGAGTGGCAATGATCTAACTGCATGACAGAACAGATTCAGAGGGACGGATTTTTGATTTATTTGATTTGTTATTGTCACGTGTATTAGCATACAGTGAAAAGTATTGTTTCTTGTGTGCTCTGCAGACAGAGCATACCGTTCATAGAGAATGAAACGAGAGAGTGCAGAATGCAGAGTTACAGTCATAGCTAGAGTGCAGAGAAAGATCAACTTAATGCAAGGTAAGCCCATCCAAAAGTCTGACAGCAGCAGGGAAGAAGCTGTTCTTGAGTCAGTTGCTTTGGACTTTTTGTATCTTTTTGCTGACTGAAGAAGATGGAAAAGAGGATGTCCGGCATGCACAGGCTGCTCGATTATGCTGGCAGCTTGTCCGAGGAAGCGAAAAGTGTAGACAGAGTTAATGGATGGGAGGCTGATTTGATTGGCTTCCTCCTATTCTTATGTCTCCAATATACAACCCTACAATAAAAATAATGCAAGGTCTTTTACATCTTCAGGACATCCTGAAAGATTTTACAACAATTTTCATTGGTTTAGTACATTTAGCATTGTAAAACATCCCAACATTCTCAACAAGATCAATACCAAAAAAAACACTGAGCCACAATAGGATATGTCAAGACAGATGAACAAAAATGTGACCAAAAAAAAAGTGTTAAGGAGCACCTTAAAAACAGAAGGAGAGATAAAGATCTGTAGAGACCATTGGAGAGAATTCCAGAGCATAGGATTGATGATGTACTTTTCAAATTAGTGATACAGGAAAAGTAGCAGTCAATTTGTGCACAGCAACATCCTACAAGTAGCAATGTGGTAATGATCAGTTAATCTGCTTTTAGCTGTTGGTTGAGGGATAAATATTGATTATGTTCAAACATATCACTCTCGTAAATTGCAAAGACTCTACTGGGCTAGTACACAAAGAATATTCTTATCTTTGAATAGAGATGGGAATAAGTGGCAAAGCCAACTGCAGAAGTTCACACAGGCTGCAATCAAGTAGAAATCATTGAACTGTTGAGACTGCCCTTTAATGCTATTGGTTTTAGTGTAAAAACCTCTGAAAAAGTTACAATTTGTGAGGTGAGGAGTACCTGAATTTTCAATACTGCAATGCTGAAAACTTTCTCTGGCCATTTGTGGAAGATTAAATTTCTCTGTTCCGATCAAAACATTTCCACATATTTTTAAAATAGTAATTTTTTAAGAAACCCTTTGCTTATATTTTAGCTTCTGCATTTGATACCTGATTTACAGTCTTTGAGGATGAGTTGATTGTTAGTCTTGTTGATATTACTGCTGCTAGAGGCCTGGAGGTGCTCTTTGCTTGGTGCCAAATTCGAATTTGTTTTTGGAAAGAGGAATAGAGTGGAAGTACAGATTCAATAGCAGCTTTCAACAATCAATTGGACAAACATGTGAAGGAGAAACAAAATTGTAGGATTCAATGGTAATGAGAAAGGAATCATAGAATTTTCACAGTGCAGAAGGAGGTCTTTCAGCCCATTGAGTCTGCACTGACTTTCCAACAGAGCATCTGATCCAGCACCCCCCTCCCCCCCCACCACTCTATCCCACAACCCTACATATTTACCCCTTTACTCCCTCTAACCTATGCATCTCAGGACACTTAGGGGAATTTAGCATGGCCAACTCACTTAACCTGCACATCTTTGGAATGTGGGAGGAAACCAGAGCATCTGGAGAACACCCACGCAGAAACAGTTAAAATGTGCAAACTTCACAGTCACCTAAGGCTGGAATCAAACGTGGGTCCTTTGCCCTGTGAGGTAACAGTGCTAAACACTGTGCCACCGTATCACCTAAGAGAATGAGATAAACTGAATTGTCCATCTAAAGAGCACAAACTCAATGTGCTGAATGGCTTCAACTGTGCTACACTATTTTCCAAATCCCCATAATCTTGAATCATTCAAAACTACATAATGGTGAAAAAGTAGCCCAACGTGTGCTTTCAATTCAGGAATCAATATTTTTACAAAGCAAAAATGAAGATAAAGGAATGAGATGTATTCTCACCTTAGCTTCTGGAAGATGATTAAAGTTGCATTTATAGTTAATGTCCTTGCTGAACTTGTTGAGATTGTGATCTTGTATTGGTCGCAGACATCTGTTACTTTTGTCTAGTTTTTGAATTTAATAAGTTTGAATGGCACATGATCTAGAAATCTCTCTTTACTGAGGCTTATATAATGATGAGACGTGAAGGCTCAGTTAGGGCAATAGAAAGCTATAAATCAGCCAGAAAGGAGCTAAAGAGGGAGTTGAGAAGAGCTAGAAGAGGACACGAGAAGACTTTGGCGGATAGGATTAAGGAGAATCCTAAAGCTTTTTACAGGTATATAAATAATAAAAGATTGGTTAGGGCAAGATTAGGGCTAGTCAGAGATAGCAGTGGGAAGTTGTGCGTGGAGCCTGAGGAGATAGGAGAGACACTGAATGAGTATTTTTCGTCAGTATTCACGCAGGAGAAAGACAATGTTGTCGGGGAGAATACTGCGATACCAGGTTGTAGACTGGGTAGGATTGAGGTTCATAAGGAGAAGGTGTTAGCGAATCTTGAGGGTATGAAAATTGATAAGTCCCCTGGGCCAGATGGGATTTACCCTAGGATTCTCTGGGAGGCTAGAGAGGAAATTGCAGAGCCTTTGGCTTTGATCTTCATGTCGTCGTTAGCTACAGGTATAGTGCCGGAAGACTGGAGGATGGCAAATGTTGTCCCTTTGTTCAAAAAGGGGAGTAGGGACCATCCTGGAAATTATAGACCGGTGAGCCTGACTTCTGTTGTGGGCAATGTCTTGGAAAGAATTATAAGGGATAGGATTTATAAGCATCTAGAGAGAAATAAATTGATTAGGGATAGTCAGCACGGTTTTGTGAAGGGTAGGTCGTGCCTCACAAACCTTATTGAGTTTTTTGAGGAGGTGACCAAAGAGGTAGATAAGGGTAAGGCAGTTGATGTAGTGTATATGGATTTTAGCAAAGCGTTTGATAAGGTTCCCCATGGTAGGCTACTGCAGAAAGTGCAGATGCATGGGATTGAAGGTGATTTAGCAGTTTGGATTAGGAATTGGCTAGCTGATAGAAGACAGAGGGTGGTGGTTGATGGGAAATATTCAACCTGGAGTGCAGTTACAAGTGGTGTACCTCAAGGATCTGTTTTTGGGCCACTGCTGTTTGTCATTTTTATAAATGACCTAGATGAGGGTGTAGAGGGTTGGATTAGTAAATTTGCTGACGATACCAAAGTGGGGGGAGTTGTAACAGCGAGGATGGATGTTACAGTTTGCAGAGGGACATAGATAGGTTGCAGAGCTGGGCCGTGAGGTGGCAAATGGAATTCAATACGGATAAGTGTGAGGTGATTCACTTTGGTAGGAATAACAGGCATTTGAAATATAGGGCTAATGGAAGGACCCTTAATAGTGTTGTCGAGCAGAGGGACCTTGGGGTACAAGTACATAGCTCTTTGAAAGTTGGCACCCAGGTTGATAAAGTTGTTAAAAAGGCGTACGGTGTGTTAGCTTTTATTGGTAGAGGGACTGAATTTAGGAGCCGTGAGGTTATGTTACAACTGTACAAAACTCTGGTGCGGCCGCACTTGGAGTATTGCGTACAGTTCTGGTCGCCGCATTAGAAGAAAGATGTGGAAGCATTGGAAAGGGTGCAGAGGAGGTTTACCAGGATGTTGCCTGGTATGGTGGGAAGGCCTTATGAGGAAAGGCTGAGGGACCTGAGGTTATTTTCATTAGAGAGAAGAAGGTTACGCGGTGACCTAATTGAGGCGTATAAGATGATCAAGGGATTGGATAGGGTGGATAGTGAGGGCCTTTTTGCTCGGATGGTGATGACCAACATGAGGGGACATAACTTTAAATTAAGAGGTGGTAGTTACAGGACGGATGTCAGAGGCAGGTTCTTCACACAGAGGGTGGTGAGGGTGCAGAATGCCCTGCCTGTAGCAGTTGTGGACTCGCCTACTTTGGGGGCATTCAAATGTTCGGTGGATAGGTGGATGATATTGGAATAGTTTAGGTTAGAGGGTCCGCTGGCCGGCGCAACATCGAGGGCCGAAGGGCCTGTACTGCGCTGTAATGTTCTATCTATATCTATGATAATCACTCTGCAAAACTGGCATGATATTCGGAAAGTATCTTAATTTACACACCAACAGAGGCATTTCTGGAAGTCTTTTAAATAGTCTCCCATGAGCCAATATATCAGTCACGACTATTCCTCCCCCGTCTAGTGTCCATTTACCTGCGAGAGCGAGTCGATCTTCTTCACTTTTCTTTCTCAGGTGTTTGATTTCATAGTTCTTTTCATTAAGGAGTTTGTAAAGTCGTCCATTCTCGTCCCTCAGCTCCTGGATCTGCTCCTGCAGCAGCTCATTCTCATTCTCCAGCAGGCTGAAAGATTCAGAGTTTTAAATACAAGGCTTACAACTGGGGAATAAACACCTGGGAAATTCCTCTCCGATCCCTTTTACAAAATTGGAACTCTGCCCCTGATAAATCCTTGCTTCCTACTAAGTGATCTCCACTCCCGGCATAAACAGGTCCAGCTCTCGTTTGAAGGAATTCTATGAGCTGGCAGATACTCTATGAGCTGGCAGCCTGTTCCAGAGCTCCACTATTTTCTGGCAAGAATCATCTAACTTATCTTTGGCTTTAAGCAACTTAAAATTTTATTCCAGCTCTCCTCAAGCTATTTAACGGGAATTAACTGCCAAATCAAATAATCTATTTCCTTCATCATTTTAATTATATTTCAATTATATCACCCCTATATTTCTGTGATGTCCCAACTTCATCAATCTTGTTAACTAAGATTCTTCAAACTGGAAATTAATTGGAGAAGCGGCGGCCTAGTGGTATTATCGCTAGATTATTAATCCAGAAACTCAGCTAATGACCCAGGTTCAAATCCCACCATAGCAGATGGTGGAATTTGAATTCAATAAAATGTATCTAGAATTAAGAATCTACTGATGGCAATGAAACTATTGTCAGGAAAAACTCATGTGATTCACTAATGTTATTTAGAATCGGTAATAGTGCGGATAAGGGTGGCACGATAGCACAGTGATTAGCACTGCTGTTTCACAGCTTCAGGGACCTAAGTTCAATTCCCAACATGGATCATAATCTGTGTGGAGTTTGTACAGTTTCCTCAAGTCTGTGTGAGTTTCCTCTGGGTGCTCCAGTTTCCTCCCACGGTCCAAAGATAGAACATAGAACATTACAGCACAGAACAGGCCCTTCGGCCTTCGATGTTGCGCCGACCATTATAAAAAGCAATGCCCGTCCAAACTAAACCATTCCCTTCTCTTCCATATACTTATCAACTAACCTCTTAAACGCCACCAAACTTGGCGCATCTACAACTGCTGCAGGCAGGGCATTCCACTCCCGAACCACCCTTTTGGGTAAAGAACCTACCTCTGATATCCGTCCTATAACTATCACCCCTTAATTTAAAGCTGTGTCCCCTCGTGCTAGCTTTTTCCATCCTAGGAAAACGGCTATCACTGTCCACCCTATCTACACCTCTAATCATCTTATATGTTTCGATTAGGTCCCCTCTTAGCCGCCTCCTTTCTAACGAAAACAACCTCAAATCCCTCAGCCTCTCTTCATAAGACCTGCCCTCCATACCAGGCAACATCCTGTTAAACCTCCTCTGTACCCTCTCCAATGCCTCCACATCTTTCTTATAATGTGGGGACCAGAACTGCACACAATACTCCAAGTGCGGCCGCACTATAGTTTTGTACAGTTGCAACATGACGTTGCGGCTCCGAAATTCAATCCCCCTACCAATAAAAGCTAAGACTCCATATGCCTTCTTAACAACCTTCTCGACTTGACTGCCTAATTTCAGGGATCTATGCACATACACACCAAGATCCCTCTGTTCATCAAGACTACTAAGAATCCTACCATTAGCCCTATACACTACACATTTATTATTTCCTGCCATAGTGCATTACCTCACACTTTTCCACATTAAACTCCATTTGCCACCTCTCGGCCCAGCTCTGCAACTTGTCCAAGTCCCTCTGCAAACTATAACACCCCTCTTCACTATCTACCACTCCACCGACTTTAGTGTCATCTGCAAATTTACTAATCCATCCTTCAATACCCTCATCCAGATCATTTATAAAAAATACAAACAGCAGGGGCCCCAAAACAGACCCCTGAGGTACACCACTTGTCACCGAACTCCAAGATGAATATCTCCCATCAACCACCACCCTCTGTCTTCTATCTGCTAGATGTGTGGGTTAAGTTGATCGGCTGTACTAAGACTGTTCCTTAGTGTCTTGAGATGCATAGGTTAGAAGGATTAGCGGGCGAATATGGGGGTAGGGCTGGGTGGGATTGTGGTTGATGCAGACTTGATGGGCGAAATGGCCTCTTTCTGCACTGTAAAGTTTCTATGAAATCTGCCGTCCTTACCCAATCTGGCTATGTGTGACTCCACCCACACTCCTACTTTAAGATGCCCTTCTTATATACCTCTTTGACCAAGTTTGCTTTATATTGTGGCTTTCAGCATTGTAAAGTGTTCTGGGGTATGTCACAGGAATGTTATTAGACAAAGGTTGACACTGAGCTTAAAAAGCAGCCATTAGGATGGGTGACTAAACACTTGGTCAAAAAGACACATTTTAAGCAATGTGTTAGTACAGGGGCAGCAGGGCTTAGATCCACTTGGTTGGAAGACCTGTCAAGAGACAATTAGAATAGGCATGTGTGCTGTTCATAAGGGAATAATCGCAATTGGAAAATTGATCACTGTGCGCAAACATTTCTATTAGCATCCTATACAACTTATTCTGGAGAATTTGATAAAATCCACCTGACTGTGAAAGTAATGTCACTAAATTCCAGAATCTTATAATTTATAATATCAAAGCCCAAACCGCTTTGCATAAAGACATTCTATGGGCTATTCAGCCCAATGGTCCATTGTTGCAACTATTCCAGTAGTTAACATCATACAATATTGCTCAATGCTATTTGCACTTGAACTCATTGAGCTTACGTGATTTGAACAGACAGCCCTGTATGATGTACCTTGAGCATCACCTGCTGGACAAACTGAAGCATTACAATTTTTAAAAAGGGCTATTCAGACACTGAAAAGAGGTCAGAATAATCAGATGATCAAAAACAAATTACATGTAGATGACATTATGGTATCTAATAAAGCAGAGAGCATTGAATACCAAGGATGGTGGCATCGTAGTGGTGTTGCCTTAGACTAATAATCCAGAGACTCAGTATAACATTCTGGGGACCCAGGTTCAATCCCACCATGGCAGATAATGATATTTGAATTCAATACAAGTCTGGAATTGAAAAGCCTAATGTTGTAAAAAACCATCTGGTTCACTAATATCCTTTAGAAAGGAAATCTGCCATCCTTACTTGGATCCTTATTTTCCTCCTCTGATCAAGGCTCCACATCTGAAATATTAACTCTCTGTCCTCATTTCCTGTTAGATCATCCATGATCTTATTAAATGGCACAGCAGCCTTGAAGGCTGAACAGCCTACTCCTGTTCCAATTTCTTATGCTCTTATCACCTGCTGAGTAACTCCAGAAATGTTTCTTCCAGATTTATATCATCTTCAGTATTGCTTTCATAAGAAGGACCAATTCTTGTCCCTGCTTTGAGGGCAGCTCTAGAATTTAAAACTCTGATCATGATAGTTAATTCCTTCTATTAGCTTTCCCCCTATTCCAGCTCCATAGCCCTCCGAGAGCTCTGTATTCCCCAAATTATGGCCTCTTGAGTATCTCCATTTACCTCCCTCATAGAGCACTGACTGCCAAGTCTTAAACTGCTGAGGCCAGCAGCTCTGGAATCCCTCCATAAACTGCTCTGCTTCTCAAACTCACCCTGTCTTCCTTTTAAGACACTTCTTAAAATCTTTCTAACAAATTTGAATATTTCAAGGAGTTGACTAGGTCATAGTACAACTTCAACAAGACATTCCAACTCCTGTATTCAATATTCTGACCAATGAAACCAAGCATGCCGAATGCCTTCTTCACCACTTTGTCCACCTGTGACTTCAGTTTCTTGGAGCTATGAACATGTACCCTTAGACCTTTGTCCTGTAACTTTCCCCAGTGCCCTACCATTAACTGAATAATGGCCTGCCCTGGTTCAATCTACCAAAATACATCACCTCGCATTTATCTAAACTCTATCTGCCATTTGTCAGCCCACTGGCCAATTGATCAAGATCCTGTTGCAATTGGAGATAACTTTCTTCACTGTCAATTATGCCACTAATGTTAGTGTCATCTGCAAACTTACTAACCATGCTTCCCATATTCTCATCCAAATCATTAATTTGAATGATAAATAACAGTGGACCCAGCACTGAACACTGAGGCAGCCAGTTTGAAAAACAACTTTCTACAACCACCCTCGGGTTTCTGTCATCAAGCCAATTTTGTACCCATTTAGATGCCTCATCCTGGATCACACGAGATTTAACTTTATGCAACAATCTGCCATGCGGTACTTTGTCAAAGGCCTTGCTAACGTCCATGTAGACAACATCAACTGCACTGCCCTCGTCTATCTTCTTGGTTACCCTTTCAAAAAACTCAATTAAATTTGTATTTTCCATTCACATAGCCATGCTGACTGTCCCTAATCAATCTCTCAATGCCTGTAGATCCTGTCTCTCAAAATACCTTCTAACAATTTACCCACTACAGATGTGAAACTCATTATCCTGTATTTCCCAGGGTTTTCCCTGCAGCCCTTTTTAAACCAAGGCACAACATTTGGCATCCTTCAATTTTCAGGCACTCCACCCGTGACTATCGATGATTCAAATAACTTGGCTAGGGGACCCGCAATTTCCTCCCTATCTTTTCACAATGTCCTGGCATACACTTCATCAGGTCCCAGGAATTTATCTACCTTCATGCGCTTTTAAGACTTCCAGCACTTCTTTCTTTGTAATATGTACACTCCTCAAGACATCACTATTTATTTCCCCAAATTCCCTAACATCCATGGTTTTCTCAGCAGTAAATACTGATGAGAAATATTAATTTAGGATCACCCATCTCTTGTGCATTCCCATATAGAACATAGAATATAGAATATAGATGACCTTACTGATCCTTAACAGGCTTTATTTTCTCTCTTGCTACTCTTTTGCCCTTTATGTATTTGCAGAAACTCTTTAGATTCTCCTTTGCCTTATCTGCCCGTGTGTAGACGAGGGCAGTATATATAGCCTACATGGGCTCCAGTGAAGTTTTTGACAAGGTTCTGCATGAGAGACTGGTCAATAAATAAGAGGATGGCAGCCGGTGACTAGTAGTGTGCCTCAGGTGTCGCCGCTGGAACCACAACTTTTCACAATATGCATTAACAATTTGGATGAAGGAACTGAAGGCAGAGTTGCTAAGTTTGCAGATGATACAAAGATATGTAGAGAGACAGGTAGTACTGAGGAAGCGGGGGCTGTAGAAGAACTTGGACAGATTGAGAGAGTGGGCAAAGAAGTGGCAGATGGAATACAATGTGGAAAAAAGTGAGGTTATATACTTTGGAAGGAAGAATGGAGGCATAGACTATTTTCTAAATAGAACATAGAACACTACAGCACAAACAGGCCCTTCGGCCCACAAGTTGCGCTGATCATATGGAGAAATACGTAGGTATTCAGAAACATAAAGGTACTTGGGAGTCCTTGTTCAAGGTTTTCTTAAGGTTAAAATGCAGGTTCAGTCAGCAGTTAGGAAGGTAAATGCAATGTTAGCATTCATGTCGAGAGGGCTAGAATACAAGAGCAGTGATGTACTTCCAAGGTTGTATAAGGCTCTGGTCAAACATCTTTTGGAATACTGTGAGCAGTTTTGGGTCCTGTATCTAAGGAAGGATACGCTGGCCTTGGAAAAGGTTCGAAGGACGATCACAAGAATGATCCAGGAATGAAGAGTTTGTCATATGAGGAACATATAACACGCTCTTCATTCCAGGTCTGTACTCATTGGAGTTTAAAATAAAATAAGTAAAGTTTATTTATTAATCACAAATAAGGCTTACATTAACACTGGAATGAAATTACTGTGAAATTTTCCTAACCGCCACAGTCCAGCACCTGTTCAGGTCAATGCACCTAACCAGCACATCTTTCAGAGTGTGGGAGGAAACCGGAACATCTGGAAGAAACTCACACAGACATGAGGAGAACATGCAAACTTCACACTGTGACCCAAGCTGGGAATCGAACCTGGGTCTTTGGTGCTGTGAAGCAGCAGTGTTAACCACCGTGCTATCATGCAGATGAGGTGGAATCTTATTGAAACTTACTTATCCTGTGAGGCCAGGATAGAGTGGACATGGAATGTTGCCACTAGTAGGAAAAACTAGAAGCAGAGAGCACAACCTCAGGCTAAAGGGACGATCCTTTAAAACACAGATGAGAAGGAATTCCTTCAGCCAGAGAGTGGTGAATTTGTGGAATTCTTTGACGTAGAAGGCTGTGGGGGCCAGGTCATTGAATGCCTTTAAGACAGAGATAAGTTCTTGATTAGAAGAAAGAACAAAGAAAATTACAGTACAGAAACAGGCCTTTCAGCCGTCCAAGGTTGCACCGACCATGTTATCCTGACTTAACTAAAACCCCCATCCTTTCGAAACCATATCTCTCTATGCCCATCCTATTCATGCATTTGTCAAGACGTCCCTTAAAAGTCACTACTGTATCTGCTTCCACTACCTCCCCCAGCAATGAGTTCCAGCTACCCATTACTCTCTATGTAAACAATCTGCCTCATACATTTCTTTTAAACTTTGCCCTCGCATTTTAAACCTGTGCCCCCTAGTAACTGACTCTTTCACTCTGGGAAAAAGCTTCTGACCATCCATTCTGTCCATGCCTCTCATAACCTTGTGGACTTCTATCAGGTCACTCCTCAACCTCTGTCATTCCAGTGAGAACAAATCAAGTTTTTCCAATTTCTCTTCATAGCTAATGCCACCATACCAGGCAATATCCTGGTAAATCTTTTTTGTAACCTCTCCAAAGCCTCCACATCTTTCTGGTAGTTTGGCAGCCAGAATTGAACACTATATTCCAAGCGTGGCCAAACTAAGGTTCAATAAAGCTGCAGCATGACTTGTCAATTTTTAAACTCAATGCCCTGAGCAATGAAAGCAAATATGCTGTATGCCTTCTTGACTACCTTCTCCAACTGCATTGCCACTTTCACTGATATGTGTACCTATACACCCAGATTCCTCTACCTATCAATAGTTTTAAGGGTTTTGCCATTTACTGTATATTTCCTCTCTGTATTAGACCTTCCAAAATGCGTTACCACACATTTGTCTGGATTAAACTCCATCTGCCATCTCTCTGTCCAAGTCTCCAACTGATCTATATCCTGCTGTATCCTCTGATACATCTGCAAATCGACCAATCTTTGTGTCATCTGCAAATTTACAGAACCAGTTACATGTTCCTTCAAATCATTTATTATATATATATATAAAACAAACAGCAAAAGTCCCAGTACCGATCCCTGAGGAACGCCACTTGTCACAGTTCTCCATTCATAAACGTATCCTTCCACTGTTACCCTCTGGCTTCTTTGACTGAGCCAGTTTTGTGTCCACCTTGCCAGCTCACCTGTGATCCCTTGCAACTTCACCTTCTGCACCAGTCTGCAATGAGGGATCTTGTCAAAAGCCTTACTGAAATCCATGTAGAGAACATCCACTGCCCTACTCTCATCAATCATCTTCGTCACTTCCAATTAATAAGGGGATCAAGGGTTATGGGGAAAAGGTAGGAGAATGGGGATGAGAAAAGTATCAGCCATGATTGAATGGCAGAGCAGACTCGATGGGCCGAGTAGCCTAACTCAGCTCCTATGTCTTATGGTCTAAAATGGCATTTGCCAAGTGCTGCTTCAACATGTCCCTCCACAGTAATCCCACAGCTTAATATCATCAGCACATTTAATCATTACTTGAATACATTGATCAGAGACAAGAAGTCAGCTGAACTACATATATTTAAGCTGCTTCTCATGGTGAGAACTGCTATCCACAAAAATCAAGACTGACATTCCAGTGCTGTGCTAAGTGAGTGCTGCAATGTTGGAGGTGTCATTATGGATGAAATTAAAACAAGGATCCACCAGCCTGCTTGGATGGCTGTAAAAGATTCCATGGCAATAGTTCTAAGAAGAGCAGGGGATGGAGTTATCCCTGGTTTCCTAGTCAACATTTACCCATCAATCTGGTTGCTATCATACCACTATTTGTAGGAGTTTACGGTGTGTAAACTGGCTAACAAATTTCTTAAGTTACAAGGAACTACATTTTAATTGAAAGCATTGTCATCATCTCCTCACATTGGAAATACTTCATTGGCTGTGAAATGTTTTGAGATGTCTAGTGATCGTGAAAGATGCTGTATAAAATGTAAGACTTTCTTTCTGCCCAAGCTGTCTTGATCATGCCATTAATACTCATGATATAAGTTACAAAACTTCAAAAATTTAAAAGTCAAACTCTAAATATTTTCTTAAAAGTCTCTTGGAAAAAGGAAAATTGTTCTATACTGTACCATATAGAAAGCTGAGAAAGAAAGCCCAGGTTAACCTACTGAGTGAAGACGGAAATGATGGCACAGTGATTAGCACTGCTACTTCACAGTGCCCGGGTTCAATTCTGGCCTCGGGTCGTTGTTTGGAATTTGCCTGTGTGGAGTTTGCACATTCTCTCCGCGTCTTCAAGGATTTCGTCCGAATGCTCCAGTTTCTTCCCACAGTCCAAAGATGTTCAGGTTAGGTTGATTGACTATGCTAAATTACTCCTTAGCGTCAGAGAATTATAGTATCAACACGGGGTCACAGGGATAGGACCTGGCTGGGATTATGATCTGTGCAGACTCGATTGGTCGAACGGCCTCCCTGCACTGCAGGGATTCTATGAATGGATTTAGATTATAGATCAGATGTGATTCATGTTAGCTTTTCAACTCTTGTTTGGGGAAGTCATACTAATATTGGATCCCATCTATTTAGCTAAACAATCACATTGTATATAAAGGGTATACAAATGCAATCTGTATAGATGTGCGACATTGACTAAGACAAGTGTGAAGTATTAAATATTGGAAACCGAATCATAAAATAGATTGCATCACCATGGTTAGTGAGCAGTTCACATTTGCTAATGGTAAAAAGTTTCTCATTTTATATATAAAAAATTTCTTGTATGGCGTGAAAAGATTTAGTTTCAAATTATCACCTTAGATATAGGTTTAGATTCTTGCCAGCACCTCTTCATGTTGGAAGTGGAGACATTACTTATTTATAATCAAGGTTGCTAATTTACAGTTTACAGTCTCCGAAAACCTATGTACTAAAGCAAAATCCACACTGCAAATGGCACTGCTGATAGTATATAGTAGGTCTTGTGGTGCACTAGGTAGTTTTCCTGTCTCTGAGTGAGATCCTTTCCTTTCAGGTCCCATCCCATTACTTGATGGCCAAGAAATTTGAATGAACCAGTAATCCATAGACCCAGTGTAATGCTCTGGGAACTGAGGTTTGAATCCCACCATGGCAGACAGTGAAATTTGAATTCAATAAAAATCTGGAATTAAAAGTTTGATGATGCCCACGAAACCATTGTCAATTGTCACAGAAACCTATTTGGGTCACTAATGTCCTTTAGGGAAGGAAATCTATCATCCCAATGCAGTCAGGCCTACATGACCTACAGCAATATGGTTGACTCTTAAATGCTCTTAGGGATGGGCAACAAATATTGGCCCAGCCAACAACGCCCCACATCCCATGAACAAATAAAAAAAAGTGTTTCTATGGTGTGGCCATACAGATTACATATCAACTTGCAAATCCCTCCAACACTCAACAAAGACGGGTGATAAGACTGGAAGAAATACCTGGTCAATCATGTGATAGAAAGGGAGTTGGAATCTCTACCATTACTACCCATAGTTCCTGACAACACTGTATGTCACCACAGTAACTTGGGCTCCCACTCATGTGTAACACATCCCCATTGTGTTGTTTATGTAAAAAAAACGTGCATTTACATAGTATCTGTTACAACCTCACGATATCCCAAAGCAACTTACAGCCAATAAAGTGCTGCTATTTTGTTAAAATGTGGTCCTTCACTGTTGTAAAGTAGGAAATAAGGCAGCAAAAGTAAGCAAAAGTCACACAATCAGCAAGAGACAAAATCACAATCACCAAATAATCAGTTTTGTTTTAAGTGATGTTGGTTGAGGGATAAATACTGGCCGGGATGCTGAAACAAACTCCCTTGCTTTTCTCCAAAATATTGCTGAGAGATCTTTTATAATCACGCGAATCAAAAAGACTGCAGCTCCCAACAACAGTGGAAATGTCAGCCCAGATTTTTATGCTCAGGTCTTTGGAATGGAACTTTCTCAGCTGGGAGGTGAGAGTGCTGCCTACTGTAAGGGACAGATACACTGCAAAAGAGAAAAGGAAAAGGAAAAAGGATTTTGATAACACTGTTTTCTCAAAATGTTTCATGACCAGTGAGATACTTTTTGAAACATGGTGTGGGAAACATGGGTATGTGTATTGATCAAATGGATTCTCAGAGGCTTTTTCCCAGGGCTGAAATGATTGCCACAAGAGAACACAGGTTTAGGATGCTGGGGAGCAGGTACAGAGGAGATGTCAGGGGTAAGTTTTTCACTCAGAGGGTGGTGGGTGCGTGGAATCAGCTGCCAGCAGTGATGGTGGAAGTAGATTTGATAGGGTCTTTTAAGAGACTTTTGGATTAGTACATGGGACTTAGTAAGATAGAGGGTTATAGGTAAGCCTAGTAGGTAGGGACATGTTCAGCACAACTTGTGGGCTGAAGGGCCTGTTTGTGCTGTAGTTTTTCTGTGTTCTATGAAAGTGACAACTAAATTGGAACTTACTGTGCATGATGAGATAACAAGATCCCACAAACACCAGTATGATGACAAATACAAGTTCAAAGAAACAAGATTAACAGAGTATTACGTTGTGGCTTTTATGGCACCATGAAGAGATTTCAGACTTTTCAGAAAGAAAAGATATTTATTGGTAAGGGAAACTTGGTACAGGAGGCTTTGCGGTCCTGGGCTGACCTGGAGCAGAGCTCCAGTCTTTACATGCTTACAACATGGCTTCTAGATGATTTTGCCCAAGTGAGAACTCCATCCTCTGCGGTGGTCACTCACTCTCAGGTTCCCTTGTGGCCCAAGTCAGGTGACACTTTTGCAAGACTGTTTTAAGGAGACAGACATCACAAACAACATCCCTCCCCCTTTAATTTTCTTATACAATTTTCAAATTCAACTTACTCAACCCAGACATTTGTAAACTGATGTAGCGATTGTTCAATAGAGGAATATTGCGTCTTATATTTACATAACATTTCTAGAAAGCACAATTGCAAATAGTCTTGCATGAGATTCTTCCATAAAGGCTTGCTGTTTTCTGAGTTCTGTCTTAGACTATGCACTGACCAAGGGCTACATACTTCAACTCTGTGGATGGTAGCTAAAAACAAATTACAGTGGATGCTGGAATCTGAAACCAAAAGAGAAAATGCTGGAAAATCTCAGCAGGTTTGGCAAGAGAGAAAAGAGCTGATGTTTCAAGTCGAGATGACTCTTTATCAAAGATTTGACAAAGGGTCAACTGGACTTGAAATGTCAGCTCTTTTCTCTTCTTACAGATACTGCCAGAACTGCTGAGATTTTTCCAGCATTTTCTCTTTTGGACTTTGTGAATGGTGCCTAGTGTCACTCTGCAATCCACTGTTTATCCTTTTTTCTGTCAAGCAACTTACTCTACAATGCATGCAAGTAATCTCATTGCAATACAACAGTCTTGCATCTTGACAGTTCTTGGACAATCTCAGCTTGTTATTTGTATTTCTATTTGGTATGTTTTCCATCAACCATGTTATCATATTGGTTCTTGTGCATTTCTATTAATGTAACCATTTCAGCTCTCTAGTTCAGGCATGTAATCTCAGTTTCCTTCCCTGCTTGAATTGCTGCGTTGTTTAGCTCTCTCTAGCTCACCTCCTTCAGCTGAGTGGCTTCATTTACCAATCTCTTCCTTCCATCTTCCACTTCAACCACTTCTGCTAAGACCTGAGTTGTTCTTTAATCCAATGCTTTCACAATTCATTCAGTTTATCCATTTCTGAGTTTCTTCCAAGGTGAATCCATCATTCCCTTCTAGCAAGATTTGATAAAGATTTCTCCCTTCTCGTACTTTGCGTGTTTTTGTAGAACTGACATGTTTCTTTTGTCATAGTTGCAGTGAACTCTACTTCTGTGTTCATCAATTCTTCCTTCTTCTCTTCTTTTTTATTAGACAATTCTGAACTGTTAACTTGTTCAACAGTTGTGTTCTCTAAGTATATCCGTTGCTAAGTCCACCTCAGCATCTTTAAACATGAGACAATTTTTGCCTCCCTACAGAATGCCAATTTCTCTACCTCATGTCTGTTTTCCACACAACTGGTCGTCCATCCTACATTAGCGCCCTGTATTAAATTCTTGAGGTGCTTCACAATGAGATGAGCAGTTCTCTTACTTAACGCAAAATAGATCACATCCAATACATGGGACTTCCTTGGGTTTTCATGTGTTCTATGCTTTTGCCTCTGTTGTTGAGTTCTGCTTGTGCTTTTTTCTCTCAATCTTTTCTACATTTTATTCACATAATTACGCTCTCACTCCAGTTCCTTCACGGCTTGCCGGTGAATGTTGTACTTAGATTTGATTTATTATTGTCATATCTATTGGTATATGGTGAAAAGTATTGTTTCTTACATATTATGCAGTCAAAGCATACTGTTCATAGAGAAGGAAAGAGAGTGCAGAATGTAGTATTATAGTCATAGTTAGGGTGAAGAAAAAGATCAACTTAATGCGGGGTAGGTCCATTCAAATATCTGACAGCAGTAGGAAGAAGCTATTCTTGAGTTGATACATGACCTCAGACTTTTGTATCTTTCACCCAACAGAAGAAGATGGAAAAAAGTTTGCCCGGGGTGTGTGAGATCCTTAATTATGCTGGCTGCTTTTTTGAGGCAGCAGGAAGCGTGGACAAAGTCCACGTTTGCGTGAAGGATTGGGCTATATTCACAACCTTTTGTAGTTCCTTGCGGTCTTGGGCAGAACTGTGATACAATGAGAAAAAATGCTTTCTGTGGTGCATCTGTAAAAGTTAGTGCACTGTTTCTTACTAGCCCTACTAGAATTCTGAGCTACTTCCACCTTTTCATAATGAGTCTGGTTTTATTTTTCTCAATGTGTCTTTCTTTTTGTTGATTTCTTTCAGAGAGAGATCAGTGCTGTCCTTTCAGGACCATTATACTCTTTGACTTCTTAACTCATTTCCTTTCATTTCTTTCCAGCAGCTAAGTTTTCTCATCTGAAAAGATTCAAGACTTCACTGCCTGCAATCCTGCAATGCAGAAATTCTTACCCAGACACCCTGCAGATTCTGTTCAGATTGGGACTGGTATGTTGGTCTTCAGTGCGAGAGGTTTCGAGCACAGGAGCAGGGATGTGTTGTTACAATTATACAGGGCCTTGGTGAGGCCTCACCTAGAATACTGTGTGCAGTTCTGGTCTCCTTTATTGAGGAAAGTTGTTCTTGCTCTTGAGGTAGTGCAGAGAAGGTTTACCGGGTTGATTCCGGGGATGGCGGGATTGATGTATGAGGAGTGATTGACTAGGTTAGTTTTTGCTGCAGTTCAAATGAATGGGGGGAAGGGGGCGGAATCTCAACAGGACCAGGCAAGATAGATGCAGGAAGGATATTCTTAATGGTGGGAGTGTCCAAAACCATGGGTTACAGTCTGAGGATACACAGTAGACCATTTAGGATGGAAATGAAGAGACATATCTTCACCCAAAGAGTGGTGAGCCTGTGGAATTTATTACTACAGCAAATAGTTGATGCCAAAATATTGAATGTATTCAGGATACAGCTGGATATAGCACTTTGGGCAAATGGGATCAAAGTTGATGGGTAGAAAGCAGGGTTAGGCTACTGAGTTGGATGATCTGCCATGATTGCAATGAATGGTGGAGTCAGCTCAAAGGGTTGAATGCCCTCTTCTTGCTCCTACCTTCGATGTTTCTATAAATCTCAGCTTTTCACTTTTCCATGCTTTTGGGACAAGCTCTGCAGCCCCCTGATTTTTTTTTCCTTTTCACTTCTGAACTTGTTAACTGCAGCCAATAACTTTGTTTAAAAAAAACTTATATACAGACTACTCCTTTTAAAATCTGAAACACAGCTTTCTTCCAGCTGGGTATATCTTCCTTTTATTTCAAACTCATGTCCTTTTATCTTTTACTCAAATTTCCTTGTTCCTAGTAATCTCTCTTTATTTTAAATCTTATATCTTACGAAATGTTTGATTCATTGCCACACCAGCTTCAGCACTTTGATTGCCCTCAGGTCCAGCATCAAGTCAACAACTCTTTCAGTCTATTTTCCCAAGAGGTATCCTTCTTTTCCAACTTCAATTAACCTGGACGCTCACACGTAGGCTGTGCCATTCAATCGATTCCATCTTGTTGCCAATGTGTTACATTGTGACTCTTGTGGCGACTTCAGGATATTTCAGACTTTGTTAAGAATGAAAGTTATTTATTAATAAGAGAAAGTTGCTACAGGAAGTCCTGGGCCGCCTTGAAGCAGAGCTCCAGTCTTCACATGCTTACAACATGGCTTCTGCACTCTACTCTCTGGGATGATCACTCACTCTCAGTTCCCCATTGGTCCCTCAAATCAGCTGATACTTCTGCAATACTGTCTTAAAGAGACAAACACCACATACATAAGTGGGGAGAAGCAATGGCTTTACAGGCTCATCTACTTAATCAGAAACATGAGACATGGATTTATATTATACTTGCAAAGGCCTTGATAATTAATTAAGTATTTTTGAAGTGTTGTTATTGTTGGAAATGAGCCACTGATTTTCACACTGCAAGCTCTTATAAACAGCAATGTGATAGCGGCCAAGTGATTTGTTTTAATGATCAAGAGATAATGATGCTCAGGACACGAAGATCATTGCCATCCACCCAGGCAAACGGACAGGTGCCCGCTGATCTTCTGAATACCTAATACCTCTGCCCTGCAATCTTCTCCTTTTCAGATAATGATACGATTCCTTTTTAAAGCTTCATTTGATCCTGCTCCTCTGCACTTCAGATCCTAGCCATTTGCTGCGTGAAAATGCTTTTGCTCTTGTCACTATCGCTTCTTTTTGCCAATGGCCTCAAATCAGAGCCCTCCGGCTCTTGATCCTTCCATCAATCGGAAAAGTTTTTTCCTATCTATCTGGTCCAGGACGTTCGTGGTTTTCAACATCTGTCAAATCTCCTATCAACCTGCCCTTCTACCTACATGAATATATAATCCTCACTCCTGGAATCATTCTCATAAATCTTTTCCTGCACCCTCTCTAACGACTCAACATCCTCTATAAGGCATGGTACCCAGAATTGGACGCAATAAGCCAGATCAGTGTTTCATATTTTCAGTTTAACATTTCATCCAAAAGATGGCATCTTTGACAGAGTGGCACAGTGATTAGCACAGCTGCCTCACAGCATCAGGACCTGGCTTGGGTCATAGAACATAGAACACTATAGCACAAACAGGCCCTTCGGCCCACAAGTTGCGTCGATCATACCCATACCTACTAGGCCATAGAACTATCTGTAACTCCCAATCCCATGTACTCATCCAGAAGTCTTTTAAAAAACCCCAGCGAGTTTGCCTCCACCACCACCGACAGCAGCCAATTCCATTCACTCACCATCCTCTGAGTGAAAAACTTACCCCTGACATCTCCTCTGTACTTGCTGCCCAGCACCTTAAACCTGTGTCCTCTCGTAGTGACCATTTTAGCCCTGGAAAATAGCCTTCAAGAATCCACCCTATCTATTCCTCTCAACATGTTATAAATCTCTATCAGGTCGCTTCTCAACCTTCATCTCTCCAGGGAGAAGAGACCTAGCTCCCTCAACCTATCTTCATAAGGCATGCCTCACAATCCAGGCAACATCCTTGTAAATTTCCTCACTACAGGAAGGATGTGGAAGCTATTGAGAGGGAGCTATTGATTGGGAGGCATGCCTCCCAATCAACAGCACTCTCTCAATAACTTCCACATCCCTCCTGTAGTGAGCAACCAGAACTGCACACAGTACTCCAAGTAGGGTCTGACAAGGATCTTATAAAGTTGCAGCATTACCTCCCGACTCCTAAACTCAATCCCTTGATTAATGAAGGCCAGTACACCATACTCCTTCTTGACCATATCCTCCACCTGTGAGGCCGATTTAAGAGTCCTGTGGACCCGGACCCCAAGATCCTTCTGCTCCTCAACACTGCTAAGACTCCTACCCTTAATATTGTACTCCTTCATCCCATTGGTCCTGCCAAAATGGACCACTACACATTTATCCGCATTGAAGTCCATCTGCCACTTCTCCGCCCAGTCTGGCATCCTATTTCTGTCTTGCTGCAACTTCTGACATCCATCCAGACTATCCACAACACCACCAACCTTCGCATTGTTGGCGAACTTACCAACCCATCCTTCCATTTCCTCATCCAGGTCATTTATGAAAATGACAAACAGCAACATATCTGTGCACATCTACATGTTCTCCCCATAGCTGCATGGTTTCCTCTAGGTGCTCTAGTTTCCTTCCACAGTCTGAATGATATGTAGGTTAGGTGCATTGACCATGCTAAATTCTCCTTCAATGTACCCAAACAGGCACTAGAGTGTGGCAACCAGGGAATTTTCACAACAACTTCATTGCAGTGTTAATGTAAGCCTACTTGTGATACTAATAAATAAGCTTTGAATCCCTCAGGACTGCACTGGAACATCTGCGGAGCACTTTATGTTTAAGCCCTGGAATGTGATGCAGAGCATTTTAAAAATTAATTCATGAGACATGGCTGGGCTAACATTTACTGCATAACTCTAATTGCCTCCAAACCTGACTTGATAAGCCACATGGTCATGGATCTGAAGCCACATGTAGAACAGACAGGGTAAGAGCAGCAGATTTCCTTCCTTAAGTGAAGCATTAGTGAGTCAGATGAGTTTTTATGACAATCGACAATGAGATTTTCACTGGATTCAAATTTCACCCTCTGCCGTGGTGGGATTTAAACCTGGCAGATTTGAATCCGGGTCTCCAGACATTATCCCAACTCTGTGGATTACTGTCCGGTGATAATACCACTGCCTCCCCACTGATTGAGTGCGGAGATTAAGAGAAGGACAAGTTGAACCCAGTATAGAGTATTTGAGAAGGGAACAATGTGACCCCAGTGTAGAGTATCTGAGAGGGGGGAAAAGTTGATTCCAGTGTAGTGTATCAGAGAGGGGGAAAATTGATGCCAGTGTAGAGCATCTGAAAGGGGGAGAAGTTGATCCCAGTGCAGTGTATCTGAGAAGGGGGACAGTTGATCCTGGTATAATATATCAGAGAGGGGGAAAATTGATCCCAGTGTACAGCATCTGAGAGGGGGAAAAATTGACCCCATGTAGAGCACCTGAGAGGGGGAGAAGTTGGCCCCAGTGTAGAGCATCTGAGAGGGGGAGAAGTTGATCTCGGTGTAGTGTATCAGAGAGGAGAAAAATTGATGCCGGTGCAGAGCATCTGAGAGGGGGAAAAGTTGACCCCGTGTAGAGCATCTGAGAGGGGGAAAAGTTGATCCCGGTGTAGCATATCAGAGAGGGGGACAAGTTGACAGCAGGGCCCCCTCCCCCAGTATAGAGAATCTGAAAGGGGGACAAGTTGACCCCAGCGCAGAGTATCTGAGAGAGGGAGAGGGGGGTCAAAGGGGTGAAGGGGACAAGGGGGTGAGAGAGACAGCCTCCCTCCCCGGTATTTACCTCCTGCTGGTGTCGGTGTTGCTGTTGCTCGGGACCGCCGCCAGTTGTAGTTGGAGGTCGTCCCCGGGCTGTTGCCCGGTGTTTTGGGTGCTGCTGGCCGCTGCCTCCCCCTCCTTCCTGCCGCGGGCCAGCTGCAGCATCCTCTCCCTCCTCCTCCGCTGCTGCTGCTCCTGCAGCGCCTGCAGCTGCTGCCTCAGGTCCTGGCTCACCAGCTGCTCCTCCATCGCCGCCAGGATCAAATCAAAACCCCTTCCCCGCCTCGGTGAAGCGCTCCCGGCTGCTCAATGCCCGGCTCGCCGCCTCCCGGCCTCTCGATGGTGGCCGCCGTCTTCAAAGCGGCTTCCGTCGCATAGCAACAGTAACCATGGGAGTCGGGGCCTACAGCACCTCTCTCATCCCTACCTCCAATTGCAGCTCACCCATTAACCCAAAGCTCAGCTTTCCCGCACACTTTCTTTCCCCACAGCCCAGCAACAACTTCATTTACAAAGTAAAATTTAACATTGCTGTTTCACATTGCCAGGGACCAGGTTCAATTCCCAGCTTGGGTCACTGGCCCTGTGGAGTTTGCACGTTCTCCCCATGTCTGCGTGGGTTTCCTCCAGATGCTCTGGTTTCCTTCCACAGTCCGAAAGACGTGCATTGGCCACGCTAAATTCTTTCTCGGTGTACCCGGACAGGCGCCAGAGAGTGACGACTAGGGCATTTTCACAGTAATTTCATTGCAGTATTAATGTAAGCCAACTTGTGGCACTAAAAAAGAAACTTTAAAAACAGTACATATGCTCTACCACATTCAACTCTTTTCCAGTGCAAAACCAGTGCTCCATCTATTTTTTCCAATACAAACCTAAAAACCTCACACACCTCCCAACACAGGTCCCGTGCCACCAAAGTCTCCCGATTCATACCGTGCCAATCCACCTCTTGCAGTACATAGCCTGTACCTTGTGTACCTCTCCCAGTAACTACCTCGTACAATATTCACCTCTCAACCTTGTAATTCATCCGTCTCTATTTCATTCCCTGTACCATGTCCACCTCTTCCCATACTTGGCATTGTAAGACTTCTTACTACACCTCTTCCAGCACAGATCTCAGGTAATATGCACCTCTTCAGTTATTACTGAGTCTGATCCACTTTAAATTCTGCGCCCCATCCATCTTTCCTAGTACAAACAGTGCCCCATTCACTGTTCCATTACAAATCGTGTGCTCCCCTCCTCCCATGACAGGCTTATGTTTAAACCCCTTTCTCAGCATGTTGAGCACTGCTCCATCTTGTCCAAAAGAATTTGTAATGGGAGGCATCTGCCCTCTACTGATCAAATAAATTTAACAAAAACTAAACTTCACAAAAAACCTTGATTAATCATAACTAAAACATCCTAGTCATGGGATGTTTTGTTGTCAAAATATATTTTTTCCTGCAACTAAGGTGCGTAAGGATGGATGGCATTAATATTTTAACATTTTATTTGATGATTGTTTATATGGAGTTTGCACATTCTCCCCGTGTCTGTGTGAGTTTCCTCCCACAGTTCAAATATATGTGTAGGTTAGATGGATTAGCCATGATAAATGTATAGAGTTGCAGGAATAGGGCAGGAGGAAGGGACTGGGTCAGACAGTCAATGCGGACTTGATGGGCCTCTTCTGCACTGTAGAGATTCTATGAAAGAATGCTGGGTGGTTGTTTTTAATATTTGGCAATTTCACCAAGTCCCATTACTTTTCTTTGTTCATCACCCAAATATGCTTTAAGACAACGTTCACAATAGAGTCGATTCCATCTGCAAACACCTTTTCTATGCTTACCTTACTGAACCTTTTCAGACCGTCAAGTCTCTCTCAGCCTCTTCAACTTTTCCTGCTCTGTATAACTCATGGTAAAAATCCTTTTGGATATTCCTCTGTGCCATTTCTATGATTGTAGGGACTAGAACTGTTCCATTTTACCAAAAGAGAAAATGCTGGAAAATTTCAGCAGATCTGGCAGAATCTGTAAAGAGAGAAAAGAGCTGACATTAAGACCAGATGATCCTTTGTTAAAACTGACAAAGAGCTTTGACAAAGGATTGGCTGGACTCAAAATATTAGCTCTTTTCTCTCCTTATAGATATTGCCAGACCTGTTGAGATTTTCCAGTATCCACAGTAGACCATTTTACCCCAGGTATGGTCTAACCAAGATTCGATTTAAGTTCAAACACAACTTCTGCATTTAAATTCTATCCCTATAGGAATGAACCATGGAAAAGTTGTTTTGTATAATTCCCTCAATCCAATGCAGTAATATGGAATTGCTGTGACTCAGACATTATTAATTTAAACTGAAATGCCAAAATCTGATCATGTTCACGCCAGCAGGATTTTCCCATCCTGTTGCAGTGAATGGAGATTTGGCTGGCCACCAAATTTTCCAAGAAAGTAAAACATCACAAGATATTATACGGAGATAGAGAAGCCATTGATAGAGAAGTCCAGTTATTTCCATTACACTAAAAATCTTAGTTGCCTATTCAGCTGAATATAAAATATTCTGTGATACATATTGAAGAGCAAAATCTAGTGTCCTGGACAACATTCTTTTTTTAAGCTACAAAACCAAGAAATTATTTATCTCAATTTCTGTTCATGGAAATTAGTTTGAAATTATTTGCCAATTTAGTTAGATTTTTGCCAATAATAATTGACTAAACTTAAGTATGGTATGGAAATACTGGAGTTGGACTGGAGGTAAGCACAGTAAGAAGCCTCACAGCAATCACATTAAAATCCAACAACTTTATTTGGTATCATGAGTTTTCGGAGCACTGTTCCTTCATCATGTGAGTCAGCACTCACCTGGTGAAGGAGCAGTGCTCCGAAAGTTTATGATAGCAAATAAATCTGTTAGACTTTAACCTGGTGCTGAGACTTCTTATTGTTTAGAAAGTATGTTGGGATATCAGGAGAATATGAAAACAACAGTGTATATTCTCTATTAATGGAGTGTGATCTGAATTATATATGCAGGTTAGAACAGAACTGGCTTCTTACGCAAAGTACTCCCAAATGTTTAAAAAATTTATTTATGGCATGAGGACATTACCAGCTAGGCCAGTATTTGTTGCCTTTAAACTGAGCTATGTCATTTGTTGACAATTAAAGTCAACAACATTGCTCTGGGTCTGGAGTCGCACGTAGGCCAGATCAGGTAAGGATGGCAGATTTCCTTTCCTAATGGGACATTAGTGAACCAGATGAGTTTTTATGACATTGTCAATGGTTTCATGGTGACCATTAGAATCTTAATTACAGACGTTTATTGAATTTGAATTACACCATCTGCTGTGGTGGGATTTGAACCTGCGTTCCAAGAGCATTACTCTGATTTACTAGATTATTAGTTCAGTGACAATACCAACTGCCAAATCCTATTGCATTGATGTCTTTATGTTTTGTTTTAAATATCAAAGTAGAACAGCAAAAACCACATTTATTTTTAAGGTACAATAATATCTCCAGTAAAATGCATGTTACAAAGATAATGAATAAATAAATCTATTTGAGCAAATTATAGCCTCAATTCAGGCACTTTTTAAATAAGATGTGTCTATTGCAATGATAAAGGGTTTTATATTCTAAATTACATTGTTAAAAGATGCAGTCGAGTCCCATTGGAACCTGTTAAAGTGAATAGATTGATCTATCAAGTTTCTCATGTGGAGTGAGAATGACCACAATAAATTTTATGTTACTGACAAAAACACCCATCCTATATTTAGGCTGTAAAACACATCAGTTTCACACAGGTTAACATTTTTCAAGCATTTGGAACCCCAATGATATCTAGTTGCACTTTAAGTGAATCAGCACTAAAGGTTAATAACTTGGAGTCAAGCTACAATCTTAAACCCATCAAAGCCCTGCTTCAATGTAGAAATAAAAGTCCAGCCTTTCTTGCTCTTTGCCAACATTTCCAATTGAAAACACTACCCCAATTTGTGCAATTTAAAGTGAACTTGACATTCAATTCAAAGCTGCAGAATACTGAACGCACTGAAAACTAACACTTTCTGATGAGCGAATAAAAATTACCATGATGGAAAAATAATTGCTTCTCATCCAACTGAAAGTCTGAGCAGAAATATACGTGCGCTTTTAAAGAGAACTTGCACACAAATTAGTTGGAAATGATAACTTTGAACTGAGCATTGAGTACCTGATACGATTTGCACCTGGTAACAAATGTCACAAGATAATCTTAATTGTATCCGGGAAGTTGTACTTTACAGCAAATGCACCAAATAAAAACGGGAAATGGAATTACGACCAATCAGTTGGATGATGTTAATAAGGCTAATCTACATAGCTAATGCCCTCCAAATAAGTCAAGATGGCAAACGGGTTTGAAGCATTCTTCATCACTCCAATCTGGAATTAATCAATTCTTTTGTACCCAAGGATTATAATGTATAAATATGCACTTATTTTTAAGCAGAAGTATATTTGATTTGAAATGTGATATTCTGCACCCTGCATCACTAACTCCTTTTTGAGGTAACATTTCCACTATTCATAGGAAGTCTAAACACAAAAAAGTCTAAACTAGATTTTAAATATCTGAAGAGTACTTGTACAAGGTGAAAGGAGAAATCCTAATCACCTCAATGTGAGGTACACATGAAAGCCTAAAATTTTAAATTCCTAGTGCAGTGTACAGGTCCAGATTCACTTGTGAAGTAGAGCATTTTTCTGTTCCCTGGGCTTCACAACATATTCTTTGTACATCGAATAGAGAACTCCTGTAATAGTAAAAAATGCAAATTAGCCAAGGTTAGCAACTGTAGCACAGATCACGTCAACATTTAAGATTATTTTAGATACCTGCTTGATAAAAAAGGGACTAACAAAATACACAAGTATGAATTAAGAGCAAGAGTAGGCTATTAAACCGCTCAAGCCCATGCCGCATTTGGATAAGATGGCTAGTCTGATTGCACTGTCTATGCCTTATATCCATTGACTTTCTTGTCAGTCAATTTGCTCTTAAAAATATTCAGTGACCCTGCCTCCACTTCTCTCTGGAGAATATAATTTCAGAGACTGACAACCTCTTGAGATAAAAATATTTTCTTCATATATTGTAGATGGAGGACCCCTTAACGGCAAGGTAGTTAACACTGCTGTCTTTCACAGTGCCAGAGACCTAGGTTCAATTCCCAGCTTGGGTCACTGTCTTTAGAACATAGAACATAGAACATTACAGCACAGAACAGGCCCTTCGGCCTTCGATGTTGCGCCGACCAATATAAAAAGCAATGCCCCTCCAAACTAAACCATTTCCTTCTCTTCCATTTATGGCCATGCTAAATTATCTCGGTGTCAAGGGGTCCAGCTAGGATAAATGCATGGTTTATTGGGATAGAACCTGGGTGGGATTGTAGTGGACATAGATTCAATGGGCTGAATGGTCCCCTTCTGTACTGTAGGATTCTAAGACCTATGGTATCACCTAGCTCTTTCTCTCTCATAGGGGAGAATCAGCTTTTCAGCAACCACCTTGTCAAGTCCCCTCAGTATCACATATGTTTCATTAGGTCACCCTCTCCCCAATATTCTTTTAAACTCCTTTGGGTACAGGCCCAATCTGGTCCTCATAAAACAATGCCTTCATCCACAATGCACAAAGAATTACAACTGCTGCTGAGGTGGAAGCTAAACATTGGTAACAATCATTGGGTTGTTTCTTTGCTGTAATTTCTACATAATGTGGGGATTCACTTTAAAAGTTTGAAACTCAAAAAAGCAGCACCAAACTACACCTACTTTCCCAACATAAATCTTAAAACAAAGACCCAGAATCATTAGAAAATGTAGTATTTGAGATTGAGATAAATAATGCAGTATAAAATGTAGAATAATGTTATAAATGTAGGGTAGCACTGCTGCTTCACAGCACCATGGACTCAATTCCCAGTTCGATTCCCCGGCTTGGGTCACTGTCTGTGTGGAGTCTGCACGGATTTCCAACGGGTGCTCCGATTTCCTCCCACAGACTTGAGGGTTAGGTGCATCGGCCATGCTAAATTCACCCTCGGTGTACCCGAACAGGCACCAGAGTGTGGCAATTAGGGGATTTTCACGGTAACTTCATTGTAATGTTAATGTTACCCTGATTGTGATGCTGATAAATATACTGAAATGAAGTTGGCATTGTAGACCCAAAATAATATTTAAAAGCAAAGGTATCTTCAATTCGCTTTTGCGTTAGCAGATCCAAGATGGAGTGGTGTCAAACATGGATATGGGATTAGTTAGTATGGAACACACACAAATACTGACTTTATGGATAATTAGGCTTTCCTTCCTCACTCGTATAATCTAATGTAGTTTAAGCTCCAACACTGAAGAACAGTCAATCCCTATAGAACCAAACCCCCATTAGTCTCCATCTTTAGAACAAGCAGAAATGGGAAAAGATGAGGGAGGGTTACATTTTTTCATAATTGCAGTTGGATATTTAAGCAGAGAAGAATCATGATGTGTCGAAGTTTATGACCTTGCTTGTTACTAGCAATCACACGAACATTGGAGGATATAAATTACCTATAGTCATGGCTCCCACCACACATCCCTGGGCTGCCACACGCATGTGGATAAGGTGCACAGACATTTTTTTGTTCCCCCTGCTCTTCAGTTTGTAAAGTCCGTAGGCCACCACAGAGGCAAACCCGGCAATCCCTGGAACAGAAAAAAAATTAATGAAATGTTTCGTTGGAAACGGAAGAAAATAGCCAAATCCACACTTTAAAAACAATCATGCCAGTTTTGGTAATGCTTTACCCTTACTACAGTTTACAGTCCAGCATGATTAAATTTCCATTCTATAAAGCAGTTTTCTTTCAAGATACTGGTGTTTAACTGAACAGCCACAGAATTCCAGCAGCTGGAGTAAAATACTTACTTATTCAGCACCCCTGCTACTTTGCTCTTTTCACACACACACAAACATACAAATTAGGAACAGAAGTAATGTAATAGTGGAGCAGGCTCACCCTTGAGTCTGCTCCACCATTCAAATAAAGCCATGGTTGACCTTTGTTTCTAAATTCATTCATGGACTGTGGGCATCACTGGCTGGGCCAGCATTTGTTGCCCATTCCCAAGTACCCATGAATTGAGTGGCTTGCTCAGCCATTTCAGAGGGCATTCAAGAGTCAAAAACATTGCTGTAGGTCTGGAGTCACATGTAGGCCAGACCAGGCAAGGACGACAGATTTCTTTCCCTTAACAGACATTAGTGAACCATATGTGTTTTTACGAAAATTGACAATGATTTCATGGTCATCATTAGACCGTTAATTTCAGATTTTTTTCATTAAATTCAATTTCACCAACTTCTGTGGCAGAATTTGAACCTGTGTATTCCCAGAGTATTACCTTGGATCTCTGGATTACTAGTCCAATGGATTATTAGTCTGCTGATAATACTATTATGCCATTGCCTCCCCTTCTGCTCACGTGCTCTTATTATCCAATCTATTTCCAAAATCCTTTGACTTCCTTGTTAGTTAAGGATGTATCTCTGCCTTAAAATATTCAATGGCCCTGCCTCTACCACTATTTAGGTAAGAGAATTTTCACAAACTCACCACGCTCAAAGAAAACATTTCACTGAATTATTATAGTGTAAAGATGGCCATTTAGCACATTGCATCTGCACCAGCTTGCCAATAGAATGCTGTGACTTAGTGCCATTCCCCTGTCCTTTCCCCGCACATTGTTTCGATTCAAATAATCATCTGATGCCCTCTTGAAAGTCTCAATTGAACCTGTCTCCACCCCACTTCTGGGCAATACATTCCAGACCGCAACCGTTCGTTGTGAGAAAAAATTATTTTCTCACATTGCATCAGCTTCTTTTGCAAATTACTTTTAATATGTGCACTTTTGTTCTTGTTTTTTTTGCTAGTGGGAACAGTTTCTCCATATTTAGCCTGTCTATCCCACTCATTATTTTGAACATTTCTATCTATTTCTCCTCAACTTACTTTTAAATGGGATACCTTTTATCTTTAAATTGTCTCCCTTATCCTGATCTCTCTCATAAGGTGAAATATCCCTATTTTTAATTTGTATTTGATCAGTCTTTTACTATACAATGATTGATGTACAGCAATCGAGAAAATGAGGATCAGGATCACGGAGTTTTGGAAAGCAACTTACCAACAGGGACGAAGGGAGACTCTTTGGATTTCCGAATAAGCTTTGAGGTTTGGTCATCTTCTGGGGCAAGCACAGGAAGCAAGCTGGCATCACTTGAAGACATGACGGCTGCAAAAAAATTATTACAGTCAATCACACTCAATAAAAATAAGTTTTGTGGATGATGTTACCAACGGCAATGTAACAGCAACAACACGAAGTTTACCCTTAGGTTAGCAAGCAGAAAGATCACAGAAAAGGAGAGGCATTACATTTACAGTCAACACCTGACTGACTCTCCTGCCTTTCAGGCAAGTATGATAATTTTCTGATGCAAGTTTGTAAGTCTGGTTTCAATTTGAGTCATAAACTGTGACTGACTGGTAGAGAGGCAATACACTATTCCCATAAACCACATGCTTTCTACACTGCCTTTGTCATTGGCTGCAAATTACCTCAGACTCTGGATTTGGTTTACAGGAACACCTCATTCTTAACAAGGAAGAAGGAAATTGATCTCCAAATTACTCACTGTCAAGTCACAATGACATGACAAAATTTCCAGCTGGAAAGTGGAGTTAACAGTTAAAAAACCAAGAGACCCACTAAACTCAAAAGCAGAAAGAGAACTGGGTAACTGATAGATGAATGAAACAAATCATAGAATCATTGAATCCCTACAGTACAGAAGGCAGCCATTCAGCTCGTTGAATTTGTACTGACCACATCCCATCCAGGCACTATTCCCGTAACCCCACAAATTTACCCTGTTAATCCCTGACTCTAGGGTCAATTTAGCATAACTAACCTAACCTGCACACCTCTGGAGTGTGGGACAAAACCAGAGTACCTGGAGGAAACCCATGCAGACATGGGGAGGATGTGAAAACTCCGCATAGACAGTGACCTGAGGCCAGAACTGAATCCAGTTCCTGGCACCGTGAGGCAGCAATGCTAACCACTGTATCACTGTGCCTCAGCTCTCAAAATGATGAGATGTAGGAAAGAGAATCTGGCAAATGGAGTTTAATGTGGAAAAGTGAGGTAATGCACTTTGGCAGGAATAATAAATGTGTAAAGTATAGGGCTAATGGTAGGATTCTTAATAGTGTTGATGAACAGAGGGATCTTGGTGTATTTGTGCATAGATCCCTGAAAGTAGGCAGTCAAGTCGATAAGGTTGTTAAGAAGGCATACGGAGTCTTAGCTTTTATTGGTAGGGGGATTGAATTTCGGAGCCGCAACGTCATGTTGCAACTGTACAAAACTCTAGTGCGGCCGCACTTGGAGTATTGTGTGCAGTTCTGGTCCCCACATTATAAGAAAGATGTGGAGGCATTGGAGAGGGTACAGAGGAGGTTTACCAGGATGTTGCCTGGTATGGAGGGCAGGTCTTATGAAGAGAGGCTGAGGGATTTGAGGTTGTTTTCGTTAGAAAGGAGGCGGCTAAGAGGGGACCTTATCGAAACATATAAGATGATTAGAGGTTTAGATAGGGTGGACAGTGATAGCCTTTTTCCTAGGATGGAGAAAGCTAGCACGAGGGGACACAGCTTTAAATTAAGGGGTGATAGTTATAGGACGGATATCAGAGGTAGGTTCTTTACCAGAGGGTGGTTAGGGAGTGGAATGCCCTGCCTGCGGCAGTTGTAGATGCGCCAAGTTTGGTGGCGTTTAAGAGGTTAGTTGATAAGTTTATGGAAGAGAAGGGAATGGTTTAGTTTGGAGGGTCATTGCTTTTTATAATGGTCGGCGCAACATCGAAGGCCGAAGGGCCTGTACTGCGCTGTAATGTTCTATGTTCTATGATGAAATTGTGCGATGACAGTAATCTCTCCCTCAATGTCAATAAATCAGAGAAGATAGTCATCAACCTCAGGTAATGTGGTGCAGGACATGCCCCTGTCTATGTCAACAGTGATGAAGGGGAAATGGTTGAGAGCTTCAAGTTTCTAGTCATCTAGATTACCAACAATCTGTCCTGATACCCCCCCCCCCATACCGACACTATAGTTAAGAAAGCCCATGAATGCTTCTACTTTCTCAGAAGATTAAGGAAATTCAACATGTACACTAGGACTCTCACCAAATTTTACTAATGTGCCAAGAAAGCATCCTTTTTGGATGGAATGGCTCCCAAGACCACAAGAAACTACAAAGGGTCATGAACGTAGTCCAGTACATCGTGCAAACCAGCCTCCCATCCATTGACTCTGTCTACACTTCCTGCTGCCTTGAAAAAACAGCCAGCATAATCAAGGTGTCACGCATCCCGGACATACTCTCTTTCACCTTTTCCCATTGGGGAAAAAAAAATACAAAAAATTGAGATCACATGCCAACTGACTCAAGAACAGCTTTTTTCCTGCTGCCATTAGATTTTTGAATGGACCTACCATGTATCAAGCTCATTTTTCTCTGCCTCCCTGGCTATAATACTGTATTCTGTACCCTCTCCTTTTCTTCTTCCCTATGCACTCTATGAACAGTATGCTTTATCTATATAATGCACAAGAAACAATACTTTTCACTGTATCCCAATACATGTGACAATAATAACTAAAAAATTGCAAAATGTTTGAATCTAATGGCACAATTTTAAAACAATCCTTCATGGGGTGTGGGCATCACTGGCTAGGCCAGGAATGGATCATCAATGTTTGCCTAGGCAGCAATAGCCACATCTTGTGAAAATAAAAAATTATTACCTCATTGGATTGAAAAGTTGCAAAATCACTGCATTATTTGAGAAGGGAAGGGGAACTCACTAACTGCACAGTTGATAGTTTAATAACTATAGTGGGGAAGTTACTGGAATCTATCAGGGTGACTAAGCAATTGGACAGGAATCAGGTGGTCAAAGAGCAAACAGAGGTTTGTTATGGGTAGGTCACATCTCATTAATCTCATTGAATTTTTTGCATCGTGGATAAAAAAGTTTCCGTCAATGTTGCTGATATGGAGAAATGCTTTTGATATGATATTGCACAAGTTTATTAGGTAACCTTGAATGATCTTGCTACCAAAATCAGGTAGTATATGGTTAGGATGCAAGAAACATAGTAGTGATAAATAGTGTGTTTTGATTGGCAGAATACAGCACATAAAGTCCAAAGATGTGCTGGTTAGGTGGATTGGCCAAGCTAAATTGCCACTTGGAAGGAGTGGAATCACAATTACCAGAATAATACCAGGGCTTAAAAGTAAAAGCTACGAGGACAAATTGCACAAAGGGTTTATTTTAAAATGATGAAGAATTGGATAGGATAGACAGAAAGAAACCATTTCCAATGGTGGAGCAATCCAGAGTTAGAGCTAAACCACTTGTATGTCAAATCAGGAAGCAATTTCTCCACGTAAATGATAGAGAAATGAGTAACCTTTCAAGATTGAGATTGCTCAACTCGTTACGTAAGAGCATTGAGTAATATGGAACATAAGTAGGTAAATGGAGTGGAGGTACAGGTCAGCCACTATCTAAGTGAATGGAGGAAGTGGCTCAGTGTGCTGAATGGCCTCCTCCTCTTCCGATTTTTAATAATTCATTATGGGATGTGGACGTTGCTGGCTGGGCCAGTATTTTTTGCTAACTTGCTAGGCCATTTCAGAAGGCAGTTAAAAATCAAGCACATTGATGTGGGTGTGGAGTCACATGTAGGCCAGTTCAGGTAAAGACAGCAGATTTCCTTCCCTGAAGGATGTTTGTGAACCAGATGGGTTTTTATGACAATGGTTTTAAGGACAACAAAAATCTGGAATTAAAAGTCTAATAAATACAAATTTCACCAAGTATCATGAAAGAATTTGAACCTGGGTCTCTGGACTACTTATCCAGATATGATGGTATCTATTTAACTACTTTAATTTAACTTTCCACATGACATGATTGATCAGCTCAAGGGAAATTAAACATTTCAAGCTAAATCTTGACCAATTGGAATACATTTTGGTAGAGTGCAATATGGCAGGAGGTATTAGCTTGTGAAACATTAGCAAAAGTCTGACAATTCTGAATACCACTACGCTAAAATGAACTTTTAGAAAATGGACAGGTTGTCTCAATCTCTTTAATCAGCTCAATGAAAATAGTAAGAAATACTGACATATTTTTGGTGAACTTAAGAAACTATTCATTACAAACAGCTATTACAATGAATACTTTGCCAAAAAAAGTTTCCCATTCTGAAGTGAACTATTTGTTTTAACGTTAGTGTCGTACAACGCTAGCATTTTACTGAACGGGGGGTTAGAGGGAACTAACCTACTATGTCTTAGACACATTCATCTTAAAATAATGCCCCCTTGTGAAGAGGTAACCAATTTAGTTTTAGAAAAATATGTTTAATATATGAAAAGGAAACTGAACCAAAGATTAACAGACTTTTAACAATACCTATAAAACCGACACTGCAAAATCAAAATGTAATCTGTCCAATAAAAAGGCCACAGATTTATCACATCGAGGCCCACAATAAAGGAAACTTTCTCAACCTACTTTTAGAATAAAAATGGTTACATATTGCAGATCTATTTTAAGTACTATCCCAGGTACAGTAGTGCTAATCAGTCCTGTAAACAATCCAGATATCTTTTGCACTAACCAATATCTAAATATACAAATAATATCACAGAATTGTTATGGTGCAGTAAAAGGCCATTTGGTCCATTATGCCTGCATTGGCTCACCAAATGAGCATCATAACTTAATGCCATTCCCCTGTAACCTAGCACACTATTTCTATTCAAACAATCATCTAATTTCCTCTTGAATTTCACAGTTGAATCTGCCTCCAGGCTGAACATCTCGCTAACCTGTGCTCAATGCTCCTTCCACTCACATTGTTAGCCACTTTAAGACTTGAATAGCAGGTTAGGTGTAAAGATTCGCATTCTAATCAGCAATCTGTAAACTGTCTGTGCTACTGCAGACCAGAACACCTCATTCGCCTGACGAAAGCCATAAAGCCGAAAGCTTGCGAGTTTACTATCAAATAAATCGGTTGGATTTAAACCTGATGTTGTCAGACTTCCTTTTGTCCAGGCTGAACATTCCAGACCTGAACCACTCACTGTGTAAAAAAAACTTTCTTCGCATCACGTTTGCTTCTCTTGCAAATCACTTTCAATCTGTGCTCTCTCGTTCTCAATCCTTTTGGAACAGTTTCTCCCTAACTATTCATCCAGCAACCTGAGGTTAACAGTACATGTACTTCTCCAATCTTTTCATAGTTGAACTCTCACCCGTAAAATCAGAATAATTAAACTGTTCTATTGACAGTTAGTGACCAAATAGCGGTACAGAGCTAATTAATCAAATTTCTCCTTGGCCCAATCTTTCATAGAATCCTACTGTGCAGAAGGAGGCCATTCAGCCCATTGATTTCTGCACTAACTACAATCCTACCCAAATCCTATCTACATAGCCCCATGCATTTATTCTAGCTAGTCCCCCTGATACTAAGGGGCAATTTAGCTTTGTCAATCCATCTAAACTGTACATCTTTGGACTGAGAGGGGAAACTGGGACACCCAAAGGAAACCCATGTAGAGACAGGGAGAATGTGAAAACTCCATACCAACAGTAGCTCAAGCCGGAAATTGAACCCTGGTCCTTGGCACTGTGAGGCAGCAGTGCTAACTACTGTACTGCCCTTCTTTCTTGAACAGAATAAAAAGAAACACACTACAAAATTCTTACTAGTGAGCACTTAATCTTTAGACAGCATGCTGATTCTGGCAAGCTCTTGTTTGAAATGAGCAGTACAGCCCTTGAGGCCAGGCTTCCTCCTCACATCTAGCTGTTTGATAAACCCCATATGCCTCATAACTTTGTCTATGTTTCCAGCAAGGTAAGCTTCTCTCTCAGATTGTGTCCTTTTTCTGCGATTTATTTAGTATGCCTGTCTATGAATCAAGCTAATTTCCTCTATTGGTTGCAAGTTCCAAAATGAATCAGGAACTGTTGCGACAGAATGAGCGACCTGATTCTCGTTCTACTTTGTTTGAAATTGACTGCCAGTCACTATTAACTCCACTAGCTTTTGAAAGGCATCTACAATACCTGTAGCCCAATTTCCAAATTACAAGTCCCAAAATATCGTCTAATATATATAAACAAAAATTCTACCCTTCTACAGAGCTGTGTTTTTATCATATGCAATTTTATTGGTGGCAATCACCATTTCAAACCATATCTCTAGCCAATGAAAAGGACACGACCTATTCGTATTTGAGCACTAACAGAATGATGCTGGAAAAAATCAGTTTATTCATCCAGATTTTTTAAAAATCCAGATTGTATGGGTGGTAGGGGAGCAGGCAGAATCTTGTGCTCATAAATTGATCAAACTACCTTCAGTTTAAAGTTTTTACCACATTAATGCAGACAGTTCAAGCTCTGTTCCTGAATACATTAATTGTGCGTCAGTTGGTAAGTCACAAGGTTCAAGTCATTCTCCAGGACTTGGAACATACACGCAGAGAGGAAAAAAAATTAGAGCTGACATTCCAGTGCAGTGTCTTACTGTGCAAAGTGCCACCTTTCAAGGGGTATTCCAAGATGGTGCCAGAGCGTGGCTACATTTTGCAAGCTATGCCCAGCATACCTTCTAATTCTAACTTTTTCATTCTATGCATCTAAAACTTTATTCTAACTTTAAAATACTCTCTTTCTCTATACCCTAATTATGATAGTAACATTACATTCTGCACTCTCTTCTTTCCTTTTCTATGAATGGTATGCTTTTTCTGTGTAGCGCACACGAAACAATACTTTTCACAGTATACTTATGTATGTGATGATAATAAATAAAATCACATAAGATGTTAAACCAAAGCCGCATTTGATTTCTTGGGTGACTATAAAAGATCCCATGTCACTATGCTGAAGAGGAGCAAGGAAGCTCTGCTCATGTCCTGGTCAATATTTATCCCTCAATCAACATCACAAGAAACAGATTATCATTGTCACATTGCTGTTCATGGGAGTTTGCTGTGCACAAAATAGTTGCCATGTTTCTTACATAACAGTGACTAAACCGCAAAAAGTACCAAATTGGTTGTAAAGCGCAAGAGATCAGGAGTTATGAAACACACTATTTATAAACGCAAATGCTTTTTCTAATAAGTCAGAAAGCCAGTGAGCAAACTGGAAACCATTTTTAAAGTTCAATGTTACAAAAGAGAAATATATCATTGACAAATACCGCCAAAGTGGCGGCAGGAGAGCAACTGGGGGTAGAGGTCCCTATTCATCTATGAAATAGTGCTATTGCTTCTTGCCAGGTGTGACCTCAGTTTAATGTCTCATCTGAACTTTGGCACCTCAGACAGTCCAGTGCTCGTGCCAGTCCAGATTGTGTACACATCTCTGAAGTGGGACTTTAAACCCACAACTTTAGACTCAGGGTTAAAGGAAAAAAAACTATGAAGCAGTCAGATGATCATCCAACCAAAGACAAATCCCAAATACGGTATCACTACGTAATTTGAATGGAAAGTAGTATCAGAATTATTCCTCTACCATCTTCAATCCCACCGCAAAATAATATAAAGTTAGACACAGTTTAGAAATCTCAAAGTGCCTATGAATTTGTGATTAAAAGCACAGCACCTACAGACAGCACATCACTGATATTTTTCTTGAGATTAAAATATGTATATACAAGATTTAACTTTGCTTAACGTATAAAGTAAAACTCCTCTGATGAAGCAATATTTGTACAGTTCAAGGGTGCAGTCTAAGCCAACAGTGATAAACTTCCCAAAAGCACCCCACCCCCGCCACTAGCCATGAGGCTAGAATGTGATGGAATATTCCCCTCTTGCCTGACTGGGTGCGACTGTAACACCCAAGAAGCTCAACATCATCCAGAAAAAGCAGCCTACTTGATCGGTACTCCATTCACCACCTTCCCACAATCATTCCTTCCACTACTGGTGGATTGTAGTTGCCGTGTGTACCATCTACAAAATGCACTACAGTAGCTTGTCAAAGCTGCTTTGACATAAATTTCAAAACCCAGTCAGCCTCATCAAGTGGATGGAAATGCAATATCCCCACCCTCTAAGGTGCACAATATCCCACTTTAAGACATACCAGTATACTTAAACTATCGCCTGGTCAAAATCCTGCAATGCTCTACAAACAACAATATACAATTGCAGAGGGGCTCTCTTCTGTGTTTGGAGGGTACCCTAGGTTTTACGCTAAACCTGAACATAAAAGCGCAGACTGTTGACTGAGAATCACCCACTGAGCCATGATTGACTCTACTCAAGAGGCAATACGTGCCCCAAATGATTGGGCAGATAGTGGAGTCAATGAAAGAGGATACAGTCAGGATCACTAGCCCGCCCTTAGTTCACAGCATTCTCCCATCATTGTGCCTAATGTCCCAGGTTGCATTGTCTGGGACAATGTTTTTATTCATTCATTTTTATAGGATGTGAGCACAGCACACTGGACCAGCATTTATTGCCCATCCCTAACTCCCCTTCATTTCAAAGGGCAGAGCCAATCAGCAGAATAAACCACATTTCTGTGGGTCTGGAATCACATGTATGCCAGACCACATAAGGACAAGAGATTTCCTTTCCTAACGGACAGGTAGGTTTTCATGACAATTGACAATGGTTTCATGGTCACCATAAGACTTATAATTCCAGATTTTTTATTGAATTCAAATTTTACCATCTGCCATGGTGATGATTCAAACTCAAGTCCCCAGAGACCCTGGGTTTCTGGATTGTTAGTCCAGTGATAATTATGTTGTGCCATAGCCTTATTTCAGACAGTTAAATCTTACACAGGCAAAGTAGCCGGTCTATTAACTATCACAGCCTGATATCTGCTCTGCACCATGCTTTCACTGCACTACCTCTCCCTCCAAAACTTGGCATCTCCAATAGCCACAGCTTTGTCATGCCATCAAACCCCCCCACAGCCCTGTCATCCATTAAACTCTCCCCCCAACTCTGCCATCCATTAACAAACCCCCACCCCCTCAGCCCTGTCATCCATTAACACTCCCCTACCCTGAAATCCATTAACAACCCCCAGTCCCATAACCCATCATCCATTAACATACCCCATCCCCACAGCCCTGTCATCCATTAACAATCCCCCAACCCCTCCACAGTCCCTGTCATCTGTTAACATCCAACACCTCCACACCCCTGTCATCCATTAATACCCCTCTACAGCCTGTCATCTATTAACACTCCTTCACTCCTACAGCCCTATAATCCATTAACAACCCCTTCCACAGCCCATCATCAATTAACACCCCAACCCCTCCACAGCCCCTGTCATCCATTAATACCCCTCCCACTGCCTCTGTCATCTATTAACACCCCTTTACCCCCATAGCTGTCATCCACTAACAACCCACCACCCCACTAAACTCTCCTCCCTCACAGCCTTGGCATCCCCACCTCCCCTAATAGACCCCTTTCTTAGACAGCCCCTAATTCTGGGTTGGGGGGGGGGGGGGCTGAAGCTGAGAAATATTAACCAAAACCCTCAAAATGGGAGCGATGAGATTAGCTCAGGCCCAGCGCCTAATCCCCCCTCACCTGATCCCAGGGTGATGAAGACTCCAAACTGCAGCGAACTCTCACACCGACTGACGCCCCACCGGATCCCGCTCGCCGGCAAATGTCACCTCGGGGGGCGGGGCTTGTGCGGGACAGGAAGTGACCTCAAGTGACTGTGCGGCGGCGGGGTCTAACCGGATGTGACCTCATGGACCGTCCGTCTCGAAGGCGTGGCCGGATGAACGTCAGCGCCACGTGCGTCAGCTGGTCTGACGCAATGTGGTGAGGTGAAACCCCCTTTATTAACATAGCTCCAGACAAAAGGGGAATTAAGGCGGTGCGGATGGTTGTAAATCCTCGAATTGCATTCAGAAGTCGACATTCTGTTCATAATCTTCAGTCGTCTGACTGGACTAAATTTTTACCCAGGGCGGAGGGCGGCTTGCCCGTTGCTGTGGTAACGCCTTCTTAGCGGCTCTTCAAGCCTTCCCCCCCTCCCTTAGTTAATCATTAAACAAGAAGAAACAAAACGGACGTCCAAATACTATAATTGTTCACGGCATTGGAAACCTACAGATTTGACATATGAAAAAAACAGGCGCCGCGCGGAAACTGGGATTTCATTCATAAAGTGGAGGTTCACACGTCATGGTGTGATTGAAGGCGGAGCCAATCAGCAGGCGGGGGAGGCGGTGACGCAATGAGGCTGGGATGAATGGGAATTTTTACAATTGTGAAACTCAGCACATAGTACACACACACACACACACAGTCCTGTTACACAATGTGTGGGCCCCCTTCCTGTGGGCGAACACTTCAGCAGTCGTGGGCATTCGGCCTCCGACCTGCGGGTAAATGTTCTTCAAGGGGGCTTTCGTGACACACGACAGCGCAGAGTCGCTGAGCAGAGACTGATAGCCAAGTTCCGCACGCATGAGGACGGTCTTAATAGGGATCTTGGCTTCATGACACACTATCTGTAACCCCCGCAACTTGCCTGGGTTAGCAAAAAACCTCACTTACTGTGCTGTCTGGAGAAAATACACAATTCTCTAACCAATGCTCAGGATTCCCTTCACACACATTGTTAGCCACTTTAACACTTGAATAGCAGGTTAGATGTAAGGATTCGCATTCTAATCAGCAAAATGTGACTTGTCTGTGCTGATGTGTGCTATTGCAGACCAGAACACTGCATTTGCCTGACAAAGACACAGAGTGTCGAAAGCTCACAATTTTACTATCAAATAAATTGGTTGGATTTAAAATTGGTGTTGCTAAATTCTTACTGAGTTCTTACTACTCCAGTCCAACGCTGGCATCTCTACATCATGACACAATGTGTGGAACACAGTACACACACAGTCCTGTTACACAATGTGTGGAACACAGTACACACAGAGCCCTGTTACACAATGTGTGGAATACAGTACACACACATCCCTGTCACACAACATGTGAAACACTAAAACAGCCCTGTTACACATGTGAAATACTACACACAGCCCTGTTACACAATATGTCAAACACTACACACAGCCCTATTACATAACATATGAAACACGACACACAGCCCTGTTACACAACATGTGAAACACTACACACAGTTCTGTTACACATGTCAAACACTATACACACAACCCTGTTACACAACATGTCAAACACTACACACACAGTCCTGTTACACAACATGTGAAACACTACATACACAGCCCTGTTACATAACATGTCAAACATGACAAACAGCCCTGTCTCACAACATGTGAAACTCAGCAAATACACAGCCCTGTTACACAGCATGTGAAACACTACACACAGCCCTGTTACACAACGTATCAAACACTACACACACAGCTCTGTTATCCAACATGTGAAACACTACACACAGCCCTGTTACACAACATGTCAAACACTACACACACAGCCCTGTCACACAACATGTCAAACACTACACACAATCCTGTTACACAACGTATCAAACACTACACACACAGCTTTGTTACACAACATATCAAACACTACGCACACAGCTCTGTTACACAACATGTCAAAAACTACACACACAGCCCTGTTATACAACATGTGAAACACTAGACACGTAGCCCTGTTACACAACATGTCAAACACTACACACACAGCCCTGTTACACAACATATCAAACACTACACACACAGTCCTGTTACACAACATATCAAATACTACACACAGCACTGTTACACAACATGTTAAACACTACACACACAGCCCTGTTACACAACATGTGAAACTCAGCACACACTATACATACACTGCCCTGTTACACAACATATGGAACATGACACACACAGCCTTGTTATGCAACATGTGAAACACGACACACACAGCCCTGTTACCCATGTGAAACACAAGACACACACAGCCCTGTTATACAACATGTAAAACACGACAGCCCTGTTACATAATATCTGAAACTCAGCACACACTGTACACACACTGCCCTGTTACACAACATATGAAACACTACACACAGCCCTGTTACACAATATGTGAAACTCAGCACACACTACACATACAGCTCTGTTACGCATCATGTAAAACTCAGCACACGCTACACACAGCTCTGTTATACAAGATGTGAAACTCAGCACACTGCACACAAAACGCTGTTACACAAGATGTGAAACTCAGCACACAGTGCACACAGCCCTCTTACACAACACGTGAAACACTACACTCACAGCCCTGTTAACAACATGTGAAACACTACAGATGGTTGTGTGTGTAGTGTGTGCTGAGTTTCACATGTTGTGTAACAGGGCTGTATGCAGTGTGTGCTAAGTTTCACACCTTGTGTAACAGGGCTGTGTGTGTAACGCATGCTGAGTTTCACATATTGTCCTGTTAAACAACATGTGAAACACTATACATGTGTGTGTACCCACCATTGTGTTACACAAGGTTGGGTATACACGCATGGACACATGCACCTCCATTAAGGACAGTCACCTCAGCACTTCACCGTACTGCAAGCCCACGGATAACCCCATGATGCTCCACTTATCCAGCTTCCATCCTAAACAAGTTAAAGAAGTCATCACCTACGGACAAGCCCTCTGTATACACAGATTCTGCTCAGATGAGGAGGATCCAACAAACACCTCCAGATGCTGAAAGATACCCTTATAAAAATAGTGCTCGACTCATCAATTGACAGTATCAACGTATCATAGTGAAAAACGGCACTGACCTCCTTAGAAGACAAACACGAGACATGATGGTCAGAGCATCCTTTTCGTCCAGTACTTCCCTGGAGCGAAGAAGCTATGATATCTTCTCTGGAGCTCTCAATCTGTCATTAACTAAGACGAACATCTCGCCAAGTCCCCCCGCACACTCCCACTTCTTGCCTTCAAATGATCGCACAACCTCAAACAGACCATTGTCCACAGCAAGCTATTTAGCCTTCAGGAGACCACGACATCACATAACCCTGCCACAGCAACCTCTGCAGGACATATCGGATCATCGACACGGATACTATCATCTCATGTGAGAACACCATCCACCAGGTACATGGTACATATTCTTATAACTCGGCCAACATTGTCTACCTGATATGCTTTAGGAAAGAATGTCCTAAGGCATGATACATTGGGAAGACCATGCTGATGCCAAGATAACAGACAATCGCCAGGCATGGGCATGCAGCCTCTGATCTTCGGGTAAGCATTTTCCAAGGTGGCCTTCATGACACGTAGCAGCACAGAGTCGCTGAGCAGAGACTGACAGCCAAGTTCCACACACATGAAGACAGCCTCAACCAGGATCTTGGGTTCATGTCACACTATCTGTAATCCCCACAACTTGCCTGGACTTGCAAACTCTCACTAACTGTCCTGTCTGGAGACAATTTCTCTAACCTGCGCATAACGCTCTCTCCACTCACATTGTCTGTACTTTAAGACTTGATTACCTGTAAAAACTCTCATTTCAATCATTATATTGTAAATTGAGTTTGTGTCTTTATATGCAGTCAAGGCAGTCAAGTGGATAAAGTTGTTAAGAAGGCATATGGAGTCTTAGCTTTTATTGGTAGGGGGATTGAATTTAGGAGCCGCAGCATCATGTTGCAGCTGTACAAAACTCTAGTGCGGCCGCACTTGGAGTATTGTGTGCAGTTCTGGTCCCCACGTTATAAGAAAGATGTGGAGGCATTGGCGAGGGTACAGAGGAGGTTTACCAGGATGTTGCCTGGTATGGAGGGCAGGTCCTATGAAGAGAGGTTGAAGGATTGGAGGTTGTTTTCGTTAGAAAGGAGGCGGCTAAGAGGGGATCTTATTGAAGCATATAAGATGATTAGAGTTTAGATAGGGTGGACAGTGATAGCCTTTTTCCTAGGATGGAGAAAGCTAGCACGAGGGGACACAGCTTTAAATTAAGGGGTATGAGTTATAGGACGGATATCAGAGGTAGGTTCTTTACTCAAAGAGTGATTAGGGAGTGGAATGACCTGCCTGCAGCTGTTGTAGATGCGCCAAGTTTGGTGGCGTTTAAGAGGTTAGTGGATAAGTATATGGATGAGAAGGGAATGGTTTAGTTAGGAGGGGCATTGCTTTTTGTTTTGGTCGGCACAACATCGAAGGCCGAAGGGCCTGTTCTGTGCTGTATTGTTCTATGTTCTATGTTCTATGTTCTATGCCCTGTTTTGTGATCAGAACTCCCACTCACCTGACGAAGGGGCAGCAAGCGTTCTGAAAGCTAGTAACTTTTGCTACCAAATAAACCTGTTGGACTTTAACCTGGTATTGTGAGACTTCTTACACATGTGAAACCCAGCACACACTACACACACAGCCCTGTTACACAAGATGTGAAACTCAGCACACACTACATACATGGCTTTGTCACTCAAGAAGTGAAACTCAGCACACACTACACACAGCCCTGTTACCCAACATGTGAAACTGAGCACACATAACACACACAGTCCTGTTATACAACATATGATACTCAGCACACACTATACATATAGCTCTGTCACTCAAGATGTGAAACTCTGCACATACTACACACATCCCTATCACTCAAGATGTGAAACTCAGCACACACTATACACACAACCCTGTCACCCAAGATGTGAAACTCTGCGCACATTACACACACAGCCCTGTTACACAATGTATGAGCACACACTACACACACAGCCCCTGTTACTCAATAATTACAAGAAACATTTGGGAAGAGTCTTCACCCAACTGCAGAGTAAAAATGAACATATTTAACATATATACATGTTGACATATATGTATATGTAAATATAAACACACAATCATCTTTTATTTCTTGTTGCTACATATTTTCCAACCATCCAGTGAGGAGATACTTTTGTTTTCTGCCCAAGACTTCAAGAAACTACAAAGGATCATGAAGAAAGCCAAGTCCAATACTCAAACAAGCCTCCCATCCAAGGTGTGGAATTTCCAATCTGCTGACAGTGCGGTCTTATAAACACTAATGAGATAATGATTGGGCAATCTGCTTTGGTGATGCTTAATGAGAGGTAAATATCACCAGGGGAAACTCACCTGCTCTTCTTCAAGTAGTGCCATGGAATAATGTCTATCAGATAGGGTCGAGGGGGCCTCAGCTTGATATCAGTCTGAAAGTTGGAACCGCCAGCAGTGCAGTACTTCCTCAGTACTGCACTGGAATGTCAGCCTGTGCTCAGGTCTCCAGCTGGAACGCTTTCTTTCTGGTTGTATTACAGCATGGTATGGCTCCTGCTCTGTCCAAGACCTCAGGAACTGCAAAGGGTTCTGAACGTAGTCCAATCCATCATGCAAACCAACTATCCATTGTTTTACTCTGTCTACACTTCCCGCTGCCTTGGAGAGCAACTAGCATAATCAAAGACCCCATGCACCCTGGACATTCTCCCTTCCACCTTCTTGCATTGGGAAAAAGACACAAAATTCTGAGGTCAATTACCAACCGTCTCAAGAACAGCTTCTTCCCTGCTGCCATCAGACTTTTGAATGGACCTACTTGCACTAAGTTGATCTTTCTCTACGCGTTAGCTATGACTATAACACTACATTCTGCACTCTTTCCTTTCCTTCTCTGTGAATGGTATGCTTTGTATAGCACACAAGAAACAATACTTTTCACTATATTCTAATACATGTGACAATAATAAATCAAATCAAATCAATCAAGGGGAAGATCCAATAAGTAAAACAAATTATATCAATTTAATAATATCCTCATGTGCCCAGTACAAAGTTTTGACTTGATTTGATATTACTGTATAGGTATTTGTATATAGCGCAAAGTATTGTTTCTTGCACAATGCAGACAAAGCATATCATTCATAGAGTACATTGGGGAGTAGGAAAGGAGAGCATGCAGAATATAGTGTTACCATTGCAGCTTGGATGAAAAGAAAGAACTGTTTAATATATGGTAGGTCCATTCAAAAGTCTGATGGCAACAGGAAAGAAACTGTTCTTGAGTCGATTGTTACATGACCTCAGACTTTTGTACCTTTTTCCTAGAGGTTTATAGAGTCATAGAGGTTTACAGCATGGAAACAAGCCCTGCAGCCAACTTGTCCATGCTGACCTTTTTTTTAAACCTATAAGCTAGTTCTAATTGCACGCATTTGGCCCATATCCCTCTATACCCATCATACCCATGCAACTGTCTAAATGCTTTTTAAAAGACAGAATTATACCAGCCTCTACTATTACCTCTGGCAGTTTGTTCCAGACACTCACCACCTTCCGTGTGAAAAAAGTTTTCCCTCTGGACCCTTTTGAATTGCTCCCCTCTCACCCTAAACCTATGCCCTCTTGTTTTAGACTCCCCTACCTTTGGGAAAAGATATTGGCTATCTAGCTGATCTATGCCCTCATTATTTTATAGACCTCTGTAAATCATCCCTCAGCCTTCTATACTCCACAGAAAAAAGTCCCAGTTTGTCCAGCCCCTCCTTATAACTCAAACTATCAAGTCCCGATAGCATCCTAGTAAATATTTTCTACATTCTCCCTACTTTAATAACATCCTTTTTATAATAGAGTAACCAGAACTGTACATAGTATTCCAAGTACGGCCTTACCAATGTCTTGTACAAGTTCAATAAGACATCCCAACTCCTGTATTCAGTGCTCTGATCAATAAAACCAAGCATACTGAATGCTTTCATCACCACTCTGTCCAGCTGTGACTCTATTTTCAAGGAGTTATGAACATGTACCTCTGGATCTCTTTATTCTGTAACTCTCCCCAACTCCCTATCATTAACTAAGTCCTGCCCGGGTTCAATTGACCAAAATACATTATCCTGAATTTATCTAAAATTCCATCTGCCATTTGTCAGCCCACTGGCTCAATTGATCAAAGTCCCATTGCAATTCCAGATAACCTTCTTCACTGTTCACAATGCCACCAATCTTGATGTCATCTGCAAACTTACTAACCATGCCTCCTATATTCTCATCCAAATCATTAATATAAATGACAAATAACCGGACTCAGCACTGATCCCCGAGACACACCGCTGTTTATAGGCATCCAATTTGAAAAACAACCCTCTACAACCACTTTCTGTGTTCCTGATGGAAAACACAGTAAGAAGTCTGAGAACACCAGGTTTAAATCCAACCAATTTATTTGATAGTAAACTCACAAGCTTTCGACCCTCTGACACCCCGTCAGAGGTGTTCTGGTCTCAAACAGCACAGATAACAGCACAGACTGTTTACCACATTCCGTTACAGGTATTCGGCCTCCGACCTTCGGGTAAACGTTCTTTAAGGGGATTTCACGACATATGACAGCGCAGAGCCGCTGAGCAAAGACTGATAGCCAAGTTCCGCACACATGAGGACAGTCTTAACAGGGATCTTGGCTTCATGTCACACTATCTGTAACCCCATGACTTGCCTGGGTTAGCAAAAAAACCTCATTTACTGTGCTGTTTGGAGGCAATACACATCTCTTTAACCTGTGCTCAGTGCTCCTTCCACTCACATTGTTAGCCACTTTAAGACTTGAATAGCAGGTTAGGTGTAAAGATTCACATTCTAATCAGTAATCTGTAAACAGTCTGTGCTGTTATGTGTGCTGTTTGAGACCGGAACACCTCATTCACCTGACGAAGACCAGAGGGTCGAAAGCTTGTGAGTTTACCATCAAATAAATTGGTTGGATTTAAACCTGATGTTGTCAGACTTCTTACTGTGTTTACCCCAGTCCAATGCCGGTATCTCTACTTCCTGATGGAAGACAGTAGAAGAAATTCATAAGGGTGATAGAGGTTTGTCCTCTATCTGGTGAGACATTCTACATGAGAGACAATCAGCTTTGCCAGTATACCTGTAGTCCCAGCAATGCTTGGTTTGAGCAGGCGCCGCTGCTATGATTCGAGCAGTTCCCAAAGAAGAAAGGGGAAATTGTAAATGGGGAACAAATAAGAATTGAACATATATTTTGGTTCTGTCTTCACAAAATATGACACAAACAACCTCGTTGCAGTTATACAGGGCCTTGGTCAGGCCACAACCAGACTATTGCATGCAGTTTTAGTCTTTTTACTAAAGGATATATTTGTTATTTGTGTGATTTGATTTTGATTTGATTTGATTTATTACTTTGTCACATTTGTTAACATACAGTGAAAAATATTGTTTCTTGGGCGCTATATAGACAAAGCATACTGTTCTAAGAGAAGAAAATGAGAGACTGCAGAATGTAGTGTTACAGTCATAGCTAAGATGTACAGAACGATCAACTTAGTGCAAGGGAAGTTCAGTCAAAAATCTGACAGCAGTAGGGAAGAAGCTGTTCTTGAGTCAATTGGTATGTGACCTCAGACTCATGTATCTTTTCCCTGACGGAAGAAGTGGAAGAGAGAATGTCCAGGTTGCGTGGGGTTGTTGATTACGTTGGCTGCTTTGCTGAGGCAATGGGAAGTGTAGACAGACTCAATGGATGGGAGGCTGGTTTGCATAATTAATTGGACTACATTTACGATCTTTTGTAGTTTTTTGCAGTCTTGGGCAGAGCAAGAGCCATACCATGTTGTGATACAATCAGAAAAAATGCTTTCGACAATGCATTTGTAAATGTTGGTGAGAGTCATAGCTGACAATGTGACCGTGTAACTCCCCTGCTTTTCTACAAAGTATTGTTCCAGGGTCATAGGTTAAGGGTGAAGTGGCAAAAGTTTAAAGAAATATTAGGGTGGGCTTCTTCATACAGAGAATGGTACGAGTGTGCAATGAGCTGCTAGATGAAGTGATAAATGCGGGCTCACTTTTAACATTTAAGAAAAACTTGGACAGGTACATGGATGAGAGGGGTGTGGAGGGATATGGTCCAGGTGCAGGTCAGTGGGGCTAGGCAGAAAAATGGTTCAGCACAGCCAAGAAGGGCTGATAGGCCTGTTTCTGTGCTGTAATGTTCTATGGTTCTATAGTTCTCTGCATCCATCTAAGCCAGGAGGTGGGGCACCAGTTTAACATCTCAGCTAAAAGACAGCACCCTTCTTAAGAAAGACGATTTCAAAAGAACACAAAAGCAGAAGTAAAAAATTGACCAAAAGAACATGTCTCTAAGAGAGCGAATAGGGCAAGGCACAAAGAGTGGTACAATGGCAGTTCAGACATTTGTTTTTATTTATTCATTCATGAGATATGGGCATCCCTGGCTGGGCTAGCATTTAGTATCCATTCCTGAGGGCAATTAAGAGTCAATGACATTGCTGGGGCTTTGAAGTCAAATGTAGATCAGACTGGGTAAGGACGATAGATTTCCTTCTCTAAAGGACATTAGTGAACCAGATGGGTTTTTCCGACATCAACAATGGTTTCATTAATCATCTTCAGAAACAGAAGAGGTCACTTAGTAAGAGTATTCATATTGAATTTGATGATCAGCCATGATCAAAATGAATGGTGGAGCAGGCTTGAAGGGCCGATTGGCCTTTTCACAGTTCTAGTTCCTATGTTGCAGGACTCAAAGGTGCGGTTCATGTCAGAGGTCATCCGTTTTGAAATGTGTTTTAGCAGTCGGCAAATATGTGGCTCAGAGAGTTGCTGTAACCAGATTATCTACTTTAGTGATGTTTTTGATCTGATTTGATTTATTATTGTTACATGTATTAGCATAAAGTGAAAAGTATTGTTTCCTGCATGGTATACAGACAAAGCATACCATTCATAGAGAAGGAAAGGAGAGAATGTAAAATGTAGTTTTACAGTCATAGCTAGGATATAGAAAAAGATCAACTTAATGCTAAGTAGGTCCACTCGGATGTCTGATGGCAGCAGGGAAGAAGCTGTTCTTGAGTAGTTTGGTACGTGACCTCAGACTTTTGTATTTTTCCCCGATGGAAGAAGGTGGAAGAAAGAATGCCAAGGATACTGGCTTCTTTGCCAGGGCAGCACGAAGTGTAGACAGAGTCAATAAATTGGAGGCTGGTTTGCATGATGGATTGGGCTACATTCACAACCTTTTGTAGTTCCTTGTGGTCTTGGGCAGAGCAGGGGCCATACCAATCTGAGATACAATTAGAAAGAATGCTTTCTATGGTGCATCTGTAAAAGTTGGTGAGAGTCATAGTTGACATGCCAAGTTCTCTTCATCTTCTGAGAAATTAGAGGTGTTGGTGAGCTTTCTTAACGTCAGCATGGGGGAGACCAGAACAGGTTGTTGGTGATCTGGATACATAAAAACTTGAAGCTCTCAACCCTTTCTACTTGTTCCCTGTTGATGTAGACAGGAGCATGTTCTCCCTTATGCCTCCTGAAGTAGATGACAGTCTCCTTCGTTTTGTTGATATTGAGGGAAAGATTATTGTTGCTGCACTAGTTCACCAGATTCTCTATCTCATTCCTGTACTCTGTCTCATCATTGTTTCAGATCTGACCCACTATTGTAGTGTTACCAGCAAACTTGAAAATTGGATTGGAGGGGGATTCAGCCACAATCACAGGTGTATAAGGAGTATAGTAGGAAGCTGAGAACACAGCCTTGTGGGGCACCGATATTGAGGATGATCATGAAGAAGGTGTTGTTGCCTGTCCTTACAGATTGTGGTCTGTGAGTAATGAAGTTCAGGATCCAGTCACAGAGGGAGGTGCTGAGGCCCGGGCCATGGAGTTTGGAAATAAGTTTTGTGGGAATAATGGGCTGAGCTGTAGTCAATAAATAGGAGTCTGACACAAGTGGCCTTGTTATCTAGGTGTTCCAAGGTTGAGTGCAGGGTCAGGGAGATAGCGTCTGCTGTGGAACTGTTGCATTTATAGGCGAAGTATAGTGGATTCAAATAATTCGGGAGGCTGTAATTGATTCATGCCATGACTAGTCTTTTGTAGCACTTTATAATGATGGATATCGGAGCAACTGGACAATAGTCATTAAGGCATACTACTTGGTTTTTCTTGGGTACTGGGATGGTGGTTGTCTTCTTGAAGTAGAGAGGGAGCTCAGATTGTTGTGACAGAGATTGAAGATGTCTGTGAATATGTCCGCCAACTGAGACACGAGAAGACTTTGGCTGATAGGATCAAGGAGAATCCTAAAACTTTCTTTAGATATGTTAAGAATAGAAGATTGGTTAGGGCAAGATTAGGGCCAGTCAGAGACAGTAGTAGGAAGTTATGCGTGGAACCTGAAGAGATTGGAGAGGCATTGAACAAATATTTCTCTTCGGTATTCATGCAGGGAGACGTAAATGTAGTTGTGGAGAACACTGGGATACAGGGTTGTAAACAGGAAAGTATTGAAGTAGATAAGGAGGAGGTGCTAGATATTCTTGAGGGTTTGAAAATAGATAAGTCCTCAGGGCCGGACAGGATTTACCCTAGGATTCTCTGGGAGGTGAGAGAGACGATTGCAGAGCCTCTGGCTCTGATCTTCAGGTCGTCGTTGGTTACAGGTATAGTGCTGGATGACTGGAGGATAGCGAATGTTGTCCCATTGTTCAAGAAGGGGAATAGAGACTTTCCTGGGAACTATAGACCAGTGAGTCTTACTTCTGTTGTGGGCAAAGTATTGGAAAGAATTATTAGGGATAGGATTTATAGTTATTTAGAGAGAAATGAATTGATTGGGGATAGTCAGCATGGTTTTGTGAAGGGTAGGTCGTGCCTTACTAACCTTATTGAGTTTTTTGAAAAAGTGACCAAAGAGGTGGATGGGGGTAAGGCAGTTGATGTGGTATATATGGACTTTAGTAAGGCGTTCGATAAGGTGGCCCATGGAAGGCTTCTGCAGAAAATGCAGATGTATGGGATTGAGGGTGATTTAGTTAATTGGATTAGGAATTGGCTAGCTGATAGAAGACAGAGGGTGGTGGTTGATGGAAATTATTCATCGTGGAGTTCGGTTACAAGTGGTGTACCTCAGGGATCTGTTTTGGGGCCCCTGCTGTTTGTAATTTTTATAAATGATCTGGATGAGGGTATTGAAGGATGGATTAGTAAATTTGCGGATGACACCAAAGTCGGAGGAGTGGTAGATAGTGAAGAGGGGTGTTATAGTTTGCAGAAAGACTTGGACAAGTTGCAGAGCTGGGCCGAGAGGTGGCAAATGGAGTTTAATGTGGAAAAGTGTGAGGTAATTCACTTTGGCAGGAATAACAAATGTGCAGAGTATAGGGCTAATGGTAGGACTCTTAATAGTGTTGATGAACAGAGGGATCTTGGTGTATATGTGCATAGATCCCTGAAAGTTGGCAATCAAGTCGATAAGGTTATTAAGAAGGCATACGGAGTCTTAGCTTTTATTGGTAGGGGGATTGAATTTCGGAGCCGCAACGTCATGTTGCAACTGTACAAAACTCTGGTGCGGCCGCACTTGGAGTATTGTGTACAGTTCAGGTCCCCACATTATAAGAAAGATGTGGAGGCATTGGAGAGGGTACAGAGCAGGTTTACCAGGACGTTGCCTGGTATGGAGGGCAGGTCTTATGAAGAGAGGCTGAGGGATTTGAGGTTGTTTTCGTTAGAAAGAAGGCAGCTAAGAGGAGACCTTATTGAAATATACAAGATGATTAGGGGTTTATATAGGGTGGACAGTGATAGCCTTTTTCCTCGGATGCAGAAAGCTTTAAATTAAGGGGTGGTAGTTATAGGACGGATGTCAGAGGTAGGTTCTTTACCCAGAGGGTGGTAAGGGTATGGAATGCCCTGCCTGCTGCAGTTGTACATACGCCAAGTTTGGTGGCGTTTAAGAGGTCAGTGGATAGGTTTATGGATGAAAAGGGAATAGTTTAGGTTAGAGGGTCTTTGCTTTTTCTTAATTGGTCGGCGCAACATCGAGGGCCGAAGGGCCTGTTGTGCGCTGTAATGTTCTATGTTCTAACTGATGCACACAGGATCTGAGTGTTTATCCAGGTACCTCACCCGGGTGAGTTGCTTTCCGTGGGTTGACCTTTGAGAAGGCTGCTCTGGCATCTGTAATGGTGACCCCAGGTACAGATTCATCCAAGGCTTCCAGGGTGGAGGGTGTGCTCTCACTGACTTTTTGTTCAAAACCAGCGTAGAATGATTGAGCTCATCAGGGTGGGATGCATTGGAGCCGGCAATTTTACATATCTTCATCTTGTAGCCTGTTATGTCTTGTGGACCTACCATAGTTGGTGGAGGACAATGTGACTAGCTTGGTCAAGCACTGTCTTTTGGCATTTTGATGGATTTCCTTAGATTGTATCTGGCTTTCTCGGATAAGTCAGAGTCTCCTAGCTTGAATGCCTCAGACCTGGACTTCAGCAAGCAGTTAATATCGCTAATTATCCATGGTTTTCAGTGGGGAACACATGGAGTTGCTTGTTTGGCACAAAATCTTCTACACATTTACTAATTAAGTCAGTTACTGTAGTGGCTTTCTTGTTCAGATATCAGAGTTTTAAAATACTGATCAGTCCACAGACCAACACTGCACGACTTTCTTTGATGGATTCTCTCACTTCAGTTGTTACTTATAAGCTAGGAGCAGGAGCACATCCTTGTGGTCTGATTTGCCAAAGTGTGGGTGGGCGATAGTGCGGTAGGCATGTTTGATATTTGTGTAGCTGTAGTCTAGGATGTTTGGGCCTCTGGTACTTTGGTAGTACGCTCTTGATCTTAGCCCGATTGAAGTCCCCGGTCACGATGAACGAGGCTCGGGATATTTCATCTCAAGGCTATTCGTAGTAGTGTATATTTTGTCCAGTGCGATCTTCACGTCCGCATGGAGTGGGATGTAAACTGCCAGCAGGATAACGGAGGTAAACTCCCATGGAAAATTGTAGAGGTGACATTTTAGCATCAGATATTCTAGGTCTGGGGAGCAGAAAGTTGTCAGTGTTGCTATGTCTAGACACCATGAGGTGTTGATTAGGAAGGTGACTCCACTTCCTCTAACCTTGTCTGAGGCTGCTATATGATCCATTCGATGGATTGAGAAGCCTTCTAGTTATAGAGCGCTGTCCAGTAAAGTAGGAGTGAGCCATGTCTCCGTGTAACAGAGTACACAGCAGTTCCTCGTTGTCTTTGGAAACTGATGTGTGGATATGACAGGGTAATAGCATGGTACCCCTTGGGCAATGTCAAGACACTTTAGGTTTAGGAACAAAAGGAATTTATTGACAATGAGACACAAAGTTTAAGGGATTAGAGCCCATGGCACGTGGGGCAAAGCTCTAGTCTGTACATACTTACTACGTGGCTGCTCGATGATTCTGCTTGAGAGAGGACTTGACCCTGTAGAGTGGTCACCCACTCGCTGTTCCCATTAGCCCCTCCAGCCAGATGACCCACTTCTGCGATGCTGCCTCAAAGAGGCAGTCACTACAATCACTACAGACAGGATAAATGGTGAGAAACTAATTCCTCTCAAGAGTACATCAAAATCTATAGAGGGCACAGACTCAAAATAATGGGCAAAAGAGCTGGAAGTGATGTGAGGAAAATCTTTTTCACCAGGGACCATAAGACATAGGAGTAGAATTAGGCCATTCAGCCTATTGAATATAGTCTGAGTTTGCTGGGTGGTGAAGGCAGGTTCGATGGAGGTATTCAAAAGGTGATTGGATTGCTATCTGAAAAGAGAGAATGAGCAAGGCAGAGTGCAGGATTAGGCAAAATGCAGACTTGATAGGCTGAATGACCTTCTTCTGCACTGTAAAGATTCTGCAATTCTGCAATGCTGGAAAATGGATGGACATTGGCCAGGAAATCAGGGAAAATCTTCCTTCTCTTCTTTGATATAATCCAAAAGATGGTTCCTCTGACAGTGCAGCTCATTATTGCAATGGAGAGTCAGTCTAGACCTCTGTGTTCAAGTCTCTAGGGATTTAAACCCACAACATATTCACTCAGAAGCAAGTGTTGCCCACTGAGCCATAGCAGACTGTGGGCAGAGTGAGATGTCAGCAAAATACTACAGATGCTGAAATCTGAAATAAGAACAGAAAATGCTTGATAAACTCTGCAGATCTGGCAACATCCACTGAGGGAGAAACAGAGTTCATGTTTCGAATCCATATGACTCTTCTACAGAACTGAAGTGGAGTAGAAATGTAATGAATTATGTAGTTGGAGAGGGGGTGGGGCACAATAGAAGGTTAGGGATAGGTCGGAGCTAAGGAGAGATTACAAAGATGTCAGATATAAGACAAAGGGGGTGTAATGGTGGCATTGAGGATTGAAGAAGGTGCTTACAGTGGCAAAAGGGTAAGAGAGCAGAACGTGTTAATAAGAGAACAAGTATCAGTGCTCAATGAAAGCAAAACCGAACAACAAGGGAAAGGTGGCCATGTGGTGGAGGAGTGGGGTTATGTTGAGGCAAGCCAAGGCAGATAAAAAACAAAAAAGGTTGGGCGTTAAGGTGGAGAGGCAAGTTCACAGTGACAGTAGCTGGCATTGATCCATTGAAGTTTCCAGTAAAGAATCTTTTACCAGGAACTCAAGCAATTTATTAGAATCTGTCACGTTTGCAATATCTCTCTTTCTCTCATTTGCTCAATCGCTAATTATGGTTTCTATTTCTTGTTTTCCGTAACCACAATTAGAAGAAGTGGTTTAAGCTAATATTTACATCCTTCTTGCATTAATCTGTCAGAATTGTTTGACTTGTTATCTCACAGTCGTCATACGCAATAAATCTCTGTCAAAATAAATTCCAGCACCCTGCTATAAGGAATCTAATAATAATTCAAGACTAGAACTCACTAAAGTTAATGTAAGTGAGGAAACACTTTTAGAAAGCACAATGATACTAAAGGCTGACAAATCTCAAAGACAGGAAATCATGAGATATGGAGAGTGGCCAGGGAAAAGGAGTTCAGAGTCACAGAGGTTTACAGCACGGAAATAGGCCCTTCAGTCCAACTTGTCCTGACCGTTCTTTTTATTTAAATCCCTAAGTTAATCCCAATTGCCTGCATTTGACCCATATCCCTCTATATCCATCTTGTAACTGTCTAAATGCTTTTTAAAAGACAACATTGTACCTGCCTCTACTACTACTTCCGGCAACTTGTTCCAGACACTCACCACTCTCTGTGTGAAAAAATTGCCCCTCTGGATACTTCTGTATCTCTCCCCTCTCACCTTAAACCTATGCCCTCTAGTTTTAGACTCCCCTACTTTTGTGAAAAGATATTGGCTATCAGCTGATCTGAGCCCCTCATTATTTTATAGACCTCTGTGAGATCACCTTTCAACCTCCCAAGCTCCAGAGAAAAAAAGTCCCAGTCTGTCCAGCCTCTCCTTATGACCAAAACCATCAACTCCTGCTGCTTCGGGCCAACAATAAGTACTAAAATAGCCACATTTCTTGGGGAGCGGACAGTCCTGGTCTAGGAATCCCACAGCTTAGGCCTCCCCTTTGCTTGTTGTTAAATTTAACTCATTGCACTAATGATGGTATCAGGCCACTAACTAGACTTCATCTGCCTTTTGTAGCCGCCTTGTCTCTGGCCTGAGTTTGGGACTTTTTGAAATTAAGTTGTGGATGTGAGGTCAAGTTATCCAATCCAGATATTTTACTGCCTCCTGGAACTTTTTCCCACTTGTCAAGGCCACAGTTTCCATCTGAAGGGATTTGGAAGCCTCTTTCCTGACTGCATTATGGTCATGGTAATAAAACAATTGTATCTCTCAGAAAGAAAAAAAAGGTTTTAGCAACATTATCAATCCACTGAGCTTTTCCTTGTTATAAAGGATTTTTGTTTTACAGAAAGAACAAGAGGCCCAGGCAATGGCTGACAAGATCAAACTTGTTTTGGAGAAGCTCAAAGAGGCAAAGGTCAAAAAGGTCAGTGCGTTACGAATGTTCTAGTGGTTATAATATGGGACCAGCAACTCCAAGCTCATGAGGTTAACTCGCAGTCTGCCAAGTTTTGAAATTATATTTTAATAATCTGGTGACATTTGGACACAGTCCACATCATACTAGTGACTCTAGAAGCCTCCAGAGGAATGAGGGATGGTATGGCATCCACTTCCAAAGTAAAACAAACCAGCTTGCTTCCAGGATCTAAAGGGTAATTCCATGGTCTATGGAGGGAAAGAGAACTTTTCTACAAGATCATCCAAACCCTTGGTGAATTTCCCTGGGAACACTGTCACCTCTCTTCATCCACAGCCTGGTGAAGAGAAAGAGGCTCCAATTATAGTGGGGCAAAGGCAGCGATACAAGAACCTGACAGCGAAGAAAGACAAACTGACTCCACACAGAATAATCTGCAGAAAAGTGACATTACTTTTGCCAGTGAAATTCAGATGTATTTATAAATTTGGTATCCTTCTTTGTATTTACACTAAATTTGCTTGTGTGCTCACTGCGATCCATACGGTTGTGGAAAATCATGACCCCCATAGCCAAATAAAAAGAGCAGTCTAATATCTAATCCACAAGTTGGCATAGTATTTGGGTGTTCAAGGTTGAAAGGGACTGGAGGAACAGTACCACCCACATGTTAATGTAAGAGAGTGTCACATGACTGAGAAGTTAGCAGGAGAAGGCTCATCGCTTAGATTAGAAATACCAATTGAGCATCTGAAATTAGAAATGTTTATACAATAAACTAGTTATTGTTCAGGCAGACCTATGTCTTTGCAATCATTCTTTAGCCAGGAATGACCAATATACAATATGGTGGCAGCAATGAGATCCCAAAATGTGCAAAAGTCAACTTTAAAGTTTGAAAGTATGACCTGAAGAAAGGTTCCAAACCTGAAAACTGTTGAAGATTGCCAAAAGTGCTGCAAAAAACAAAGAACAAAGAACAAGAACAAAGAACAAAGAAAAATACAGCATAGGAATTTGGTAGAAGATCAACCATCAGCTCCTCAGGGCAGTGTCCTAGGCCCAATCATCTTCAATTGCTTCACCAATGACCTTGTTTGGTTAGAAATGGGAAGGTTCACTGATGATTGCACAATGTTCAGCACCATTCGTGACTCCTCAGATAACGATGCTGTCCATGTCCAAATAGAACACGACCTGGACAATATCTGGACTTGGACTGACAAGTGGCAAGTAATATTCGTGACACACAAGCACCAGGCAATGACCATCTCCAACCAGAAAAAATCTAACCATTATCCCTTGACATTCCTCCCAGTATTAATGATTGATGATTGACTAGAAACTCAACTGGACTAGTGTCAGGCAAACAAAGTTCATTTTAAGGAATTTATATTTGTATTGTTAAGCATTAGAGATAGGTATGGGTTTAAGTTGGTTTAATTTAGTGTTACAGTGTAGGTAAGGATAAACCTACAGCTAGATTCAATGCTAGACAAAGGTGTTTGTGTGAGTGGGTGTTTGCCCACTTCAAACTGTGCTTCTATTGTGTGGCGAGGGGGATATGTTGTGAAAAGTAAACAAGTTAGCAGAGGCATAAAGTTGCTGCTTAGCACCAGAAGCACCTTTAGGGTAGGAAGGCTTTTTGAGTTTAATTTTTTTAGCTGGATAGATTGAAGTTTAAGGTAAGAAACTGGAGACTGAACATCTCTCAGTTCTGCCAGAAGAAACTTTGGATAGGACAAGGGGCCTACGAAAAGGCAGACTTCTCAAAGAACCTGACGAAGTTCAGATAACCAGGAATTGGGATAGAAAGAATGTTATAGGAAGACTGAAGTTATGGGAACAGAGACCAGAAGTTGAACGAGGCACTATTCAGAAGAATTCAAGAGAAAAGCAGATAAAGTGTTCTGGGTTAAAGAGACTTCTGTAGTAGTCAGGGAATAAAGAGGGAAAGCAGACTTCAGAGGTAAATCAGAAGTTTGGAGACATTTGAAACTATGAGGGAATCAATAGTTGAAGCAATTGTGAATAGTTTGTGTGATAGTCAAGTCAAAAGAATTCTTTAGGGAGAGGTGTAAAACCTAGTGCTGGGTTCCTTGTTAAAAGTGAAGCATCAGCTTTATTTGACAGTATATTTGGAAAACCTGGAATGAACTAAGAACAAAAACAAAGAAAATTAAAGTGCTTTGGCCCTCAAAGCCTGCACTGACCAAGCTGTCCATCTGCATTACAACTCCCTAGCCTTCTGGAGATAATATCCCTCCATTCCAATCCCATTCATGTATTTGTTCAGATGTCCCTTAAAAGTCACTGTCCTAGCTGCTTCCACTACCTCAACCAGCAGTGGGTTCCAGGCATTCATCATCCTCTGAGTAAAATACTTGTCTCATACATCTCGTTTAAACCTTGCCCTTTGCAGCTTAAACCTATACTTTCTAGCCATTGACTCTTCCATCCTTCGAGAAAACTTCTGACTATCCACTTTGTCCATGCCACTCATAATTTATAGACTTCTATCAGATCTCCCTCAAACTCCTTCATTCCAGTGAGAACAAATTAAGTTTCTTAAACCTCTCCTCATACTAATGCCCTCCATACTAAGCAACATCCTGGTAATCTTTTCTGTTCCCTCTCCAAAGCCTCTGCATCCCTTCTGGTAATATGGCAACCAAAATTCCAAGTGTGGCCTAACTAAAGTTCTATAAAGCTGTAATGTGACTTGTCAATTTTTAAACTCAATGACCCGGCTGATGAAGGCAAGCATGCTGTATGCCTTCTTGACTACCTTCTCCACCTGTGTTGCTACTTTCATTGACTTGTTTACCTGTACACCCAGATCCCTCTGCTTCTCAATACTCTTAAGGGTTCTGCCATTTACTGCATAGTTTCCATCTGTATTAGACCTTTCAAAATGCATTATCTCACGTTTGTCCAGAATAAACTTCATTTGCCATCTTTCTGCCCAAGTCTCAACCAATTCATATCATGTTGCACCCTCTGACAGTCCTCATCGCTATCTGCAATTCCACCAACCTTTGTGTTGTCCATAAACTTTCTAATCTAACCAGTTACATTTTCCTCCACATCATTTATGATGTAGAGATGCCAGCGTTGGACTGGGGTAAACACAGAAAGAAGTCTAACAACACCAGGTTTAAGTCCAACCGATTTATTTGATAGTAAACTCACAAACTTTCGAGATTCCCTCTTCATCAGGTGAATGAAGAGTTCTGGTCTCAGACAGTACATATAACAGCACAGACAGTTTACAGATTACTGATTAGAATGTGAATCTTTACACCTAAACTGCTATTCAAGTCTTAAAGTGGCTAACAATGTGAGTGGAAGGAGCACTGAGCACAGGTTAAAGAGATGTGTATTGTTTCCAGACAGCACAGTAAGTGAGGTTTTTTGCTAACCCAGGCAAGTCATTGGGGTTACAGATAATGCAACATGAAGCCAAGATCCCTGTTAAGACTAAAATGTTCGCCAATAGGAAGGGAACAGTCTTGCCTGGTGTCTTACCTGGTCCCTTCCTGTTGGCGAACACTTCAGTGGGTCACGGGCATTCGGCCTCCGACCTTCGGGTAAACGTTCTCCAAGGTGGCCTTCACGACACACGACAGAACAGAGTCGCTGAGTAGAGACTGATAGCCAAGTTCCGCTCACATGAAGACGGTATCAACAGGGATCTTGGGTTCATGTCACACTATCTGTAACCCCCATGATTTGCCAGGGTTGGCAAAAAACCTCATTTACTGTGCTGTCTGGAGGCAATACACATCTCTTTAACCTGTGCTCAGTGTTCCTTCCACTCACATTGTTAGCCACTTTAAGGCTTGAATAGCAGGTTAGGTGTAAAGATTCGCATTCTAATCAGTAATCTGCAAACAGTCTGTGTTGTTATATGTACTGTCTGAGGCCAGAACTCTTCATTCACTTGACGAAGAGGGAAACCTCGAAAGCTTGTGAGTTTACTATCAAATAAATCGGTTGGATTTAAACCTGGTGTTGTCAGACTTCCCAAGTGGCAATGCCACTTGTCACAGCCCTCTTTTATGACAGAGCCAGTCCTGCATCAATGGATTCTTCATGCAAACAGCTGATGAAAAACATTGTTTGAAAAGAGATTTTAATACGTACTTTTTAGAAACTCTTAGATGACAATCATCTGGAAGGGATGTAAGAGAAAGAAAATTGGTTGTGAGGCATTGGCCATTTGCTCAGGGTGGAGTGTGTCTACCCACAGTCAGCCTATGTATTTAAAGATCTGCATATTATTGAGATCTTATTGTAGCATAATATGTAATGTAACATATTTACATTATAATCAATGTAAACCTTAAAATCTGTGTATGTTTACAAAGATAAGTGGGAGTGAAGGTGTATTGTATCATAGTCAAATTTTTAATGTCTATTAAGTTTCTTTTCTTGTTTAAGAACTAATTAGTGGTCCTGTGATTCTGTTCCTTCGTGTTTTCTGAAAAATGTTATGATCTTCTGGGTTAGGACTGCATTCTGGGATCTTCCTGTAAAGTTATATCATCAACTTCATGTTCGTAGCACTAGCCACTTACGTACTGTGGCTACAAGAGCAAGTCAAAGACTAGAAATCCTGCAGTGAATAAAACCTGTCCATAATCTACAAGGCGCAAGTCAGGAGTGTGATGAAATACTCCCCACTTGCCTGGATGAGTGCAGTTCCAACAACACTCAATCGGCTGGACATCCTATCTACAAACATCCAATCCCACAGTGACAGCCATGTGTACCATCTACATGATGTACTGCAGGAACTCACCAAGACTCCTTAGGCATTTCAAATCCATGACCACTTCCATCTAGAAGGAGAAGGGCATTAGATACCTGGGAACATCACCATCTGTAAGTTCCCCTCCAAACTACTCACCATCCTTTCTTGGAAATATGTCACCATTCCTTCACCATTGCTTGGTCAAAATCCTGGAATTAAAGTTTATTTATTATTGTCACAAATAGGCTTATACTAACACTGCAATGAAATTACTGTGAAAATCCCCTAGTTTGACACATGCCGGCGCATGTTCAAGTACACTGAGGAAGAATTTAGCATGGCTAATCCACCTACATGCACATTTTTGGATTGTGGGAGGAAACTGGAGCACCTGGAGGAATCCCATACAGGCACAAGGAGAACGTGCAGACTCTGCACAGAAAATCAAACCTGAGTCCCTGGGGCAATGAGGCAGCAGTGCTAACCACTGTGCCACTATGCTGCCCAAACTTCTTCTCTAACAGCACTATGGGTATCCTTACAGCACGTGGGCTGCACCACCACTTCCTCATGGGCAATTAGGGATGAGTAATGGATGTTGGCCTAATCAACAATGCTAACATCCCATAAATCAAAAAAATCAGGGATCAGTGTTGGGGCTGCAACATTTTACAAACAATGTCAATGGATAAAGGGACTGATTGCATAGGTTCTGGATTTGCTGATAGTACAAAGCAAGATAGTGAGCTGTGAAGAGGATATAAAAGATCTACAAAAGAGGTTAAATGATTGGGCAAAAATTTGATACAGGGGCGTATAATATGAGAAAGTGTGAAATTGTCCACTTTGGCAGGAAGATTAAAAACGCTGTACATTATTTAAATGGAGAAAGATTACAGAACTCCAGGATACAGAGGGATCTGGTTGTCCTGGTACATGAATCACAGGAGGTTAGTACACAAGTACAGCAAATAATTAGGAAGGCAGATGGAATGTTGTTACTTATTGCAAGTTAATGAAATATTAAAGTAGGGATGTTTTCTTACAGTTGTATAGGATGTTGATGAGACCATATCTGGAGAACAGTGTACAATTTCATAGAATCACAGAATCCCTACAGTTCAGAAGGAGGTAAAACAATATAACTTTGCAAACTTTACAATGTTTACATCATTTATTTCCCAATGAGTCTTAGCTGTTGGTGGAGCCATGTTGTAGTCACTTTATCTTAACCACACAACACCCCACCTGGTTCAACACTCTCACACTCTTGTGAATTTTAAAGGTTACAAAACCCCTACACTCAAGGAATTATAGTTTTCAAATCCTGCCAAAGAGTCACTTGGTTTGCGAAGAACCCTGCCAATGTTAAATGCAAGGATACCTGGTCAGACCCATTTGGAGTATTGTGAGCAGTTTTGGAATCCGTATCTAAGGAAGGATGTGCTAGCCATGGAAAGGGTCCAGAGGAGGTTCGCAGGAATAATCCCTGGAATGAAGAGCTTGTCGTATGAGAAACAGCTGAGGACTCTGGATCTGTACTCGTTGGAGTTTAGAAGGATGAGGGGGGATCTTTTTGAAACTTACAGGATACTGCGAGGCCTGGATACAGTGGACATGGAGAGGATGTTTCCACTTGTAGGAAAAACTAGAACCAGAGGGCACAATCTCAGGCTGAAGAGACGATCCTTTAAAACAGAGATGAGAAGGAATTTCTTCAGCCCGAGAGTGGAGAATCTATGGAACTCTGCCGTAGAAGACCATGGAGACCAGGTCATTGAGTGTATTTAAGACAGAAATAGGTAAGTTCTTGATTGATAAGGGGATCAGGGGTTATGGGGAAAAGGAAGGAGAATGGGGATGAGAAAAATATCAGCAATGATTGAATGGCACAGCAGACTTGATGGATCAAGTGGCCTAATTCTGCTCCAATGTCTTATGGTCTTGTGATCTTATGGATCCCAAAACCCAGAAAGTTAACTTTATTAACTTAAAAGTAACAAGCAACAAGAAAAACTACAATACAAAACAATAGTTCATTAAGCTACAATGATAGCTACACACATGCAGCATCTTGTGAAGTTAACTCCATTCCTGTTTATCTACATTCCTGATCTCTGAGAAATGTCTCTTATCCCAAAACAATATCCCATGTAGTATAACTCTGTGGGTTAAAAATTAGCAAATACTTACCACCCAGGAGTTATCTTTAGGTTTGCAGGGTCTTCCTCCATTTGGGGTAATTTTGCTCTGAGGTGTTCAAGATCAGCAGCTTTGAGACTGGAATTCTGTGCTTTTGGGACAGTTCCACTTCTCAGCTAGGCGTGGCCATATCTTGACCACTCGCCAGTTGTTGTCCTCTCTTCCTCTTAGAAACATAGAAAATAGAAGCAGGGGTAGGCCATCCTCTCCTGCTGTTCCCAGTTAACCCTGCTTTGGATGTATGTTTTTTTTTCCCTTTGTTATTCTATCTAAATAGCCCTTTGGACCAGACTTTTGGTACAGAGGCCAAAAGGGAAAATGCTCAAAAATCTCAGCAGGTCTGGTAGCATCTGTAAGAAGAGAAAAGAGCTGATGTTTCAAATCCAGGTTATCTCTTGGACAAAGGATGTTGCCAGGACGAATGGCCCTGAGTTATAGGAAGAGGTTGGCCAAGCTGGGGCTTTATTTCTAGGAATATAGAAGAATGAGGGGTGACCTTATTGATGTGATAAAATCACAATGAGCATAGATAGGGGTGAAAGAACATTGTCTTTTCCCTGGGATAGGGGAATTGAAACCCAGAGACCAGAAGTTTAAGGTGAGAGGGGAAAGATTTAAAAGAGATCTGAGGGGCAACATTCTCACACAGAGGGTGGTGCATATATGGAATAAGCAGCCAGAGAAAGTGGTTGAGGCAGATTCAATAGCAACATTTAAAAAGTATTTGGATAAGTAGATTGATGGAGGGGAAAGGATTAGAGGGATATGGGTCAAATGTGGGGTGCAATTGGGACAAGGTGGGAGGATACCATGGTCAGCATGGACCAGTTGGCCCAAGGGCCTGTTTCCATCCCGTATTGTTCGATAACTCTATAACCAGAATTTTACCATCAGCAATGATTGAATGGCACAGCAGACTTGATGGATCAAGTGGCCTAATTCTGCTCCGATGTCTTATGGTCTTGTGATCTTATGGATCCCAAAACCCAGAAAGTTCACCCACCATGGAAATTAGATTGGGTGAAGGGTGGATCATGGAAAGGTCTGTTGACCTTGGGCAGAATATTATGGTTTTGGGACAAGCGAGACTAGAAAAGTCCACTCTATGTTGTGCTGCTAGGCTAATTTGCATATTAAAAACCTCTTCAAATCAATGCAATCTTATCAATTCCTCTTTTAGCCCATTCTTCAAACTTTATTTTATCCAAACTTTTTAAACTTTTTTTTATTTTCTCGATTCTTAAATCATCATTTTCTTCAAAGATCTTGACACCACCTCTACTGGTTCTGTCATTCAGGTTGAGACAAATTGTACTCAGGACTGATGGGGCTCATCCCTAATTACCTTTGAACTGAGTAGCTTGCAAGGCCATTTCAAAGGGCTGTGAGTCTGGAGTCACATGCAGGCCAGACTCGGTAAGGCTCCTTATGGTAATATGTTTCACCACAATCGATGATAATTTCATGTTAACCATTGCCATTCCAGATTTATGGGTGCGATTTTCCCATCCCGTCATGCTAATATTTCAGTGCGGTGGGCCAGAAAAATTGCGTGTGGGCCAATTTGTGGAATTCGCGCGTGCTGGAAACAGCCGATAAGTGACTTAATTCTTAATTTAATGTTATTTTAATGTGATTATTGGGCCTTGGACTGAACTCTCTGGGCCTGCTAGCGTCTCCCACTTTGCCACTACAATTTCAGTCTGGTGGGGTTTTTGGGGAAGCAGCGGGAGGCTCTGCTGGAGTGAAGAGGGGGGCAACTGGGGCCTCCCCAGAGGGTCGGGCCATGGGGGAGTGGAGCACTCTGGGCATGGGCACCTTGGCAGCACCCTGTGTCTCTGGAACCACTCAAAGGACCAAGTGCTCATGCCCAGGGGGTACCTTGGCACTGGACAGTACCAGGAGGTGTGGCCTAAGGGGAAGAGCCTGCTCGGTGTGGGGCCTAGAGTGCAATCAGTGGGGGTGGGAGTCCTCATAGAATCATAGAACCCTACAGTCCAGAAAGAGACCCTTTGGCACATCGAGCCTGCACTGATCACAATCCCACAAGGCCCTATATATTTTACCCGTTAATCCTCTAACCTAAGCATCCTGGTACACTAAGGGGCAATTTTAGCATGGCCAATCAACCTAACCCGCACATCTTTGGATGTGGGAGGAAACCGGACCATCAGGAGAAAACCCGTGCAGACATGAAGAGAATGCGCAAACTCCACACAGACAGTAACCCCCCCAAGCCAGGAATCGAACCCAGGACCCTGGAGCTGTGAAGCAGCAGTGCTAACCACTGTGCTACCGTGCCACCACCACTCTGTCACAGTCCTGCTGCCTTCTGCATGGGGATCGGTTGGGACTGGAGGCATGCCAGCGATCGGGGTGTCGGGGGGGGGGGGGGGGGGGGGGGGAGGGGGAAGAGTGGGGGAATGGTCAGCTTGGTGGCACTGCTTCCTGTGGGGTTTGGGTATGCCGGACAGAGGATTGTCACTGCTGGGGGGGTGGTGGGGAAATGTAATAGGCTCGAGATTATAGTGCTTCCGGATGGGTGGGGGGATCAGAGCTGGCCCAGAAATGTTTATAGAGCAGTGACTGGGGGTCCTGGGTTGGCCAGTGATTGAGGAGGCTGACAGTTCAGGATCACTGCGCACATGCAGAGTTCCAGATTTCTCAGACTCCGCTGAGAATGGGCCCCGCTTTCTGAACCTTTAATGATATTCTTGATTCTAGCCCCTGCACTACACAGAGCGTAAGAGATTCCAGTCTGAACTCCTACTGGGGAAACAATCGTGATTTCCACCATTTTTCTCACAAATTCAGCGCTTAGAACATTTTTGGGAGAATCGCCCTCCATCAATTAAATTTAAATTTCAGTAGTTGCCATGGTGGGATTCTATACCCCAGAAAGTTAGCTTGGACCTCAGGATTATGAGTCAGTGACATTACCATGAAGCCACCCCTGTCCTGTAATTATGCAAGTGACTAAAATTCAGAAGTGCTTAGTTGGGTGTAAAGTATTTTGGGACATTGTGAAAGGTGTTGTATAAATGTATGATTAGTTTTCCTTTCCTTACTCCTGCATGCATTGTAAAGAGTGACTGCAGCAATGCTGGAATTGGAAGCCTATTGCTGTATCTCTCAAGTTAGTTAATCACAAAGCAATCAACTGATGTTAGGAAAGTGGCAAAAAAGATGGCATACACTTGTAAAGCAATTCAGCTCTTTGGCTAAGATCTCCATCCAATCCTTCTAATTCCTCTCCAAGCTCGCCTTTAAACTCTCTTTAACCTTCTCAAAACTCTCTTTAACTTTCTCAAAACCCATCCCAACCTCCCTGTCTAACCTTCCCCAACCCACTCTAACCTCCCCTCCAATCTCCCCCAACATCCTAATCTCCCCCTCCCTACCTCTCCTCCCCCAGCCCCACTTTCCCCATCCTGCTCGTCCATCTCCACTCTCCTCCCTCATCCCAAACCTCCCATCCCACACCTCTTCACTTCCCCACCCAACCCAATGCCCTTTAACCTCTCTTAAGCTTCCCTTCTAAACCCCCACCACACACACACACACACACGCACACACACACATAGACACATACACATATACACAAACACACACACACACACAGACACACACACACGTAGACACATACACATATACACAAAACACACACACACACACAGACACACACACACATAGACACATACACATATACACAAACACACACACACACACACACAGACACACACACACATAGACACATACACATATACACAAAACCACACACACATCACATACACACACACCACACACACACACACATACATACACACACTCACATAGAACACACACACACACACACACACACACATATACACACACATACCATACAACACTCACATAGACACACACCACACACACACACATATACAACACTACATACACACATACACACACTCACACACAGACACACACACACACACACTCACATAGACACACACACACACACACACATACACACACTCACACACAGATACACACACACACACACTCACATAGACACACACACACACACACACATACACACACTCACACACAGATACACACACACAGACATACACACACTCACACACAACCATCAAATGGGTTCTAAATTGCAGGGATTTCATTACGACAGACTCCTGACAGTTGCTGACATTTGGTTTTCTGGCAGACTTTTCAAGAGGAAAAATTGGCCCCCACAATCTGCTCAAAAGCAGCAGTGCAGCAACAAATGAAATTGACACTGACAGACTGGCTTTAAAAAGACTGGAACTCTCCATCGGAATTTCTAAGTCTATTTGGGGCTTTGGCTACTCAATTTGGACAGAGATAGCCTCATTTAAAACATGGAGCCCCAGGCTCCAGACCTTGGTGTTTGGCATTACCTGAAATTCTTCTCTCACCCTCCACTCTCCCATTTACTGACTACAGTTCGGCCTTCAACACTATTATTCACACAAAACTCAATTCCAAACTCCGTAGCCTGGGTCTTGGCTCTTCCCACTGCGACTGGATCCTGAATTTCCTAACTCATAGACCACAATCAGTCAGGACTGGCAACAACACCTCCTCCACCATCATCCTCAACATCAGTGCCCCATGCGAGTGTGTTCTCAGCCCTCTACTATATTCCTTATACACTTATGACTGTGTGGCTAAATTCCCCTCCAATTCAATTTTCAAGTTTGCTGACCACACCACTGTAGGGGGTCAGATCTCAAACAAGATAGAGCACAGGAATGAGATAGAGAATCTGGTGAGCTGGTGCAGCAACAATAATCTCTTCCTCAATGTCAACAAAACAAAGGAGATTGTCATCGACTTCAGGAAGCATAAAAGAGAACATGCCCCTGTCTGCGTCAATGGGGACGAAGTAGAAAAGGTCGAGAGCTTCAAGTTTTTAGGTATCCAGATCACAACAATCTGTTCTAGTCCCCCCCGTGCTGACACTATAATTAAGAAAGTCCATCAACACCTCTATTTTCTCAGAAGACTAAGGAAATTTGGCATGTCCGCTACGACTCTCACCAGCTTTTACAGATGCATCATAGAAAGCATTCTTTCCGGTTGTATCACAGCTTGGTATGGCTCCCGCTCTGTCCAAGACAGCAAATAACTACAAAAGATTGTGAATATAGCCCAATCCATTATGCAAACCAGTCTTCCATCCATTGATTCTGTCTATACTTCCTGCTGCCTCGGTAAAGCAGCCAGCATATTTAAGGATCCCACGCATCCCGGACATTCTCTCTTCCACCTTCTTCCTTCGATGAAAAGACACAAAAGTCTGAGGTCACATACCAACCGACACAAGAGCAGCTTCTTCCCTGCTGCTGTCAGGCTTTTGAATAGACCTACCTCGCATCAAGTCGATCTTTCTCTACACCCTAACTATGACTGTAACACTACATTCTGCATTGCCTCCTTTCCTTCTCTGTGAACGGTATGTTTTGTCTGTATAGTGTGGGAGAAATAATACTTTTCACTGTATGTTAATACATGTGACAATAGTAAATCAAATCAAATCTAATCACTCTCAAACCCGAGAGAGATGCCATAGATTTAAGGTATTAGACAGAAGGACTAAAGGGGAGATTAGGCAAAATCTTTTCCCCCAGAGGGTTGTGGGGATCTGACACTCATTGCCTGAAAGGTAAGAGAGGCAAAGACCTGCAATTTATTTAAAAGGTGTCTGGCTTTTCACCTTGAATGCAGGACACGGACTAAATACTGGAAAGAGGGACGAGGTTGAATGGCTTGTTTGTTTTTGGCTAATGCAGACACAGTGGGCCGAGTGGCCTCTTTCTGTGCTGTAAGCCATGTTTGATTCTAATATTCATCATTTTATTGAAGGGCGGAGCAGACTCAAGTGTTTGAATAGCTGACTCCTTTTCCTGCACCTACCAACTGGGTGCCAAATGAAAAAGGGGATGTAGCGACATACGAAAGAATGAATTAGAAAGAAATGAACACAGTAAAACATTGTATGAAAACGAGGGGTAAGCAAATTAAGGCTTATAGGAGGTTAGAATGGAAGGTTGAATGGAAGGTTAAAGGGAATTTTGGGAATGTTAAAAGGAATTTTGGGAGTGTTAAAGGGAGAATAATGGGGAGCTTGGAGAGGAGCTTGGGAGGAGTTAGAATGGGATGGAAAGGAGAGGTTAACTACAGAGCTGGATTGTTTTATAAATATATGCCTTTACTGTGGCTACTTTCCTAACATCAGTTGATTGCTCCAAGATTAACTAACCTGAGAGACTCAGCAATGCGTTGCCTAGGATTGCAGGTTATCTAGGATTGCAATGGGATCTTGATCAACTAGGCCAGTTGTCTGACAAATGGAGTTTAGTTTAGATAAACATGAGGTGAAGCATTTTGGTTGACCAAACCAGGGCAGGACTTACTCAGTTAATGATAGGGCATTTGGGAAAGTTACAGAACGAAGGGATTTAGGGGTACAGGTTCATAGCTCCTTGAAAGTGGAGTCACAGGTGGACAGAGTGGTGAAGAAGGCATTCAGCAAGCTTGGTTTCATCAGTCAGAACATTGAAGACAGGAGTTGGGACGTCTTGTTGAAGTTGTACAAGGCATTGCTAAGGCCACACGTGGAATATTGTGAACAGTTCTGATCACCCTATTAGAGAAAGGATATTGTTAAACTAGAAAGAGTGTAGAAAAGATTTACTAGAATGCTACTAGGACTTGATGGTTTGAGTTATAAGGAGAGACTGGATGGATTGGGACTTTTTTCTCTGGAATGTAGGAGGCTGAGGGATGATCTTATAGAGGCCTATAAAATAATGAGGGACATAGATCAGCTAGATAGTGGGTGAGTGTTTAGAACAGTCGCCAGAGGTAGTAGTAGCAATGGTATAATTTTGACTTTTAAAAAGCATTTAGACAATTACATGGGTAGTATGAATCTAGAGGATATGGACAATTGGAGGTAGCTTAGGAATTAAAAAAGGGGTGGCATGGACAAGTTGGGCTGAAGAGTCTCTTTCCATGCTGTAAATCTCTATGATTCTATGACTCTAATAGGTCTCCAATTGCAGTCACTCTGCCTATTGATTGCTGGAAGAATGATTTGGAGGAAAATATAACTGGTTTGACGAATAAATTTGTGGACTACACAAAGGTTGGCGGTCGATTTGGATTCAGAGAATACAGCAGGATATAGATTGGTTGGAGACTTGGACAGAGGGATGACAAATGGTGTTCAATCTGGACAAACATGAGGTAATGCATTTTGTAAGGTTTAATACAGAGAGGAAATATACAGTAAATGGCAGAACCCTTAAAAGTATTGACAGGCAAAGGGATCTGTGCGTACAAGTACACATGTCACTGCAAGTGGCAATGCAGGTAGAGAAGATCTTCAAGAAGGCATAAGACATGCTTGCCTTCATTGGCCCGGGCACTGAATTTAAAAATTGGCAAGTCATGTTGCAGCTTTATTGAACCGTAGACCGCGTTTGGAACATAGTGTTCAATTCTGGTCACCACACAATCAGAAGGATATGGAGAGGGTACAGAAAAGATTAACCAGGATGTTGCCTGGTATAGAAGGCATTAACTATGAGGGGAGAGCTTGGAGAAACTTAAATTGTTCTCACTAGAAAGACGGAAGTTGAGATGCGACCTGTTACAGGATTATGAGGGGAATGGACAGAGTGGATAGTCAGAAGCTTTTTCTCACGGTGGAAGAATCAATTACTACGGGCATCTGTTTAAGATGCAAGGGCAAGGTTTAAAGGAGATGTATGAGGAAAATGTTTTCCTGGAACTCGCTGCAGGGGGAGATAGTGGAAGCAGATATGATAGTGACTTTTAAGGGGCATCTTGACAAGTATTTAATAGGATGGGAATAGAGGGATATGGTCCCAGTAAGGTAGGGGTTTTTAATTCAGTGGGCAGCATGATCGATGCAGGCTTGGAGGGTCAAAGGGCCTGTTCCTGTTCTGTAATTTTCTTTGTTCTTTGCTCTTTTGAATACTGAAAAACTCGGTGGCCCAGCTGCCTTTCGGGGCCAGGGGCCTGGTTTCAATTCCGGCCTTAGGTCACTGTCTGTGTGGAGTCTGCACATTCTCCCCATGTCTGCCAGGGTTTCCTCTGGACACTCCAGTTTCTTCTCACACTCCAAAGATATGCAGGATAGGTTGATTGGCAGTGCTAAATTGACCCTAGTGTCAGGGTGACTACCAGCATAATTAAGTGGACTTATGGGGATAAGGCCTGGGTGGGATTCTTGTCAGTGTAGACTGGATGGGCCAATTGACCTCCTTTTGCTCTGTAAGGTTTCTATGATTCTGTGAACTGAAAAATCAATGAAATGTGGATTTGGTGCAGTTCTCTAAGGGGTCCACCAGGAGATGGTGCTGTTGTACCTCGTAACAACATGGAGATGCCAGCAGTGGACTGGGGTAAACACAGTAAGACGGTTGAAGTCCAACAGAGTTATTTCCTTGCTACCAAATAAACCTGTTGGACTTTAATCTGATGTTGTGAAACTTCTTACTGTACATAGTAATTACAGACTCACTCACTAACTTGGTCAAAGGCCACAGTCCCCAGAGTTCATTAGCAAGTGAAGCGGTGTCCCGCAGCATAATTGGACATGGGCTGAACAGACTCATTCTCGCCCCCTTAGTTGTTCTGCAGGTGTTGAACTAATCCTACTTTTTAACAATGTCCCTGCTTTGTGCAGAGCTGGAGAGAAAAATGGAGATAGAGCTGAATGTGGCTCTGTCACGCTGACACAACTGGGTACTTAAATTTGCAGAGAGTGTAAGACCAGGGAGATGTCAGGGATGAGAAACTGTAGTTATAAGGTGAAACCACGAAATACTGACCTCTGGTGCCCAGGTAAATCATGATAAGGGTGGGGCCATGTTCTTTGGGAACTAGGCAAACGGTCCCTTTACCGTCAGGTTAGGTTATCTGAAGATGTCAGGGATGTGGCTTGGAGGGACCAGGGCATGTGTTAGGAACTGGAAGGAAGAAGGAGGTATAATGAACCAAAAACTGGGCATGTGGGAGAGACGTCCCCTCTCCGACGTGAGTAGCTATCTGGTCATCAGGTGTGAGGCTTTCGGTGTTGCCGTATGTGGCACAAGTCTGGCACATTCCCCACTCCTGCGCTGCAAAAATCACCAGAGCCATTTTCCAACTCATCTGGGGGCCAAAAATCCGATGGATGCAATATACAAACTCTAGTTAAAGGAGCCGATTGGGGTGGTGGGTGGAGGGAACATGCCAAACATTGCCCTACTCCTCTGCGCACGGCTGATTAAGCTGCGTGTGGAACCTCAATGCATAAACAGCAAGGCTGGAATTTTACCGCCCTGCCCGCCACAGGAATCGGACCAGGTGAGGTATGGATAATGGAAAGGTCTGTTGACCTCGGGTGAGATTTTATGGTTTTGGGACAAGCAAGGCCATAAAATTCTGTCCCAAGCGTCACTACGTATTGAGGCTGCACCAGTCCCAGTGTTGCACATGGTGGGTCTGGGCACACCATCATGGAATGCTCCATGACTTCTCTTTTCTCCCCTCTATCCTTCTCTCTGATCTTCCCTCTCTTCATCCTTCATCCCCTTTCCTTTGTATCCCCTACTTTAACTCTGTAATGCGAAGGAATCTCTGCACTCCAGACATTAAAAATAAATCCACTCAAGATGTGGCAAGCCCAGAACTTAATTGCTCATTCCCAATTTCTTGTCACTATCTTCTTGAGTCCTAGGCCATTTCAGAGAGAAGGGTCAACCATATTGCTGTGGTCTAGAACTATCTATAGCCAAACCGGGTATGGACGGCAAATTATTGATTTGGTAGCATGAGTAGAAAGGAGTTGTACTTGGACAGAGCAGACAGTGCATTTATAAGCTCATTACTATCCTGTAAAGGTCATATCTCCAGCTGCTATTCCACTTCTATCACTAGCAGAAGGTCTGTGAACTCCAAGAGCTGTCAGATTGATTTCAATGTACCTGAATATCAGACATGGATGTAACTGGAGCTAAAGCAATGGGAAGGTGGTGATTGAGTGATAGTATCTCTGGCCTCATCATCCAGAAGACTGAACTAATCCGCCAGGGGCATGTGTTCAAATCCTATCATGGCAGCTAGTGGAATTTAAATTAATTCATTTAGAATATTAAGTTAGAGAGTTAGAAAGAGAAGAATGTGTGAACTGGACAGGGAAATAGAGGCAAACGAGGCATCTCATAAAATTAAACTCCCAAGCAGCAAGAATAAATTGTTCAACTCAGAAGTCAAAAGGAATGGAGGAAGCCAGCCAAGATCCACAGGAATGCAGGAACCCAGGGCTCTCGGGTTTGGGGGGAGGGGGTGGGGTGGGGGCAGTACAAAGAACAAAGAACAAACAGCACGGGAAACAGGCCCAACGAGCCTGTGCCACCATTTTAACAGCATGAGTTCTCTCTTCCACCCATGACCCTTGTCTATGTTTGTTTCATCTCAATATAAGCCCAAAGCTATATTCATAAGACTGAGAATAGCGGATAATTTTCTGCTGTTAAAATCGTAGAACGCCTACAGCACAGAAGGAAGCCATTTGGGCCACTATGTCTGCACTGACTCCCTGGCAGAGCATCTTACACACACCCACCCTCCTCCTGCTTTGTCCCCTTAACTTCAGGCATTTACCCCACTAATCCCCCCTAAACTACACATCTTGGGATACTAAGAGAAAATTTAGCATAGCCAATCTAGCTAACCTACACATCTTTGGGCTTTTGACACTCATCACTATTTCTCCAGCACCACTCTCAACTTCTATTGTTAAAAATTGTTGTTTGACTAATATTCAGACTTGAGACTGAACAAAGTTCCGGTACCAAATCTCCTTCAAATAGAAACAGGTTACCAAAGCTAGGTAGGAAGGAAGTCAGGACTGAAGTTGTAAATACATTATCACTATCTCATTTCAAGTAGATAAACTTCAATTTCTAAAATGCTCTGTAGAACCAGAAAGGGTTGGAGCAGCTAAGCAAAGGATACTTGAGGCAGAGAAACATGCAGCCAAAGTCAACAGCAAGACAGAGAGCTGGAAAGAGCTCAGAGGCCCCATAGCAGGTACCAACATTAGTAAGGGCGGGAGTTAAAGAACAGCTTGTGGAATTTAAAAAAGCCAACGTTTGATCTGTGCAGTTGCTGAAAGTTACTCTGATAACAACAATCACATTGATTATCTTAAAAACCATCTGGTTCAATAACTTAGGAAAGAACGGTCAACAAAGGGTGAGCCGTTGATGTTGTCTATATGGATTTCAGTAAGGCGTTTGACAAAGTCCCTCATGTGAGGTTAGTTGAGAAGGTCAAGGCTAATGGGATACAAGGACAGGTAGCTAGATGGATAAGTAACTGGCTTAGTAATAGGAGACAGAGCGTAATAGTGGAAGGGTGTTTCTCTAGCTGGAGGTCGGTCACTAGAGGTGTGCCGCAGGGCTCGGTACTGGGACCTCTTCTATTTGTAATATATATAAATGACTTTGAAGACGGAGTAAGTGGATTGATCAGCAAGTTTGCAGACGATACAAAGATTGCTGGACTTGTGGATAGTGAGGAGCATTGTCAGGTGATGCAGCAGGACATAGATAGGCTGGTAGCTTGGGCAGATAGATGGCAGATGGAATTCAATCCTGATAAATGCAAGGTGATGCATTTCGGGAGAAAGAATGTAGTGGGGAGGTATATGATAAAGGGTAGACCTATTAAGAGTATAGAAACGCAGAGGGAGCTGGGGGTGCAGGTGAACAAGTCTCTGAAGGTGGCAGAGCAAGTGGAGAAGGTTGTGAAGAAAGCATATAGTATGTTAGCCTTTATAGGGAGGGGTATAGAGTACAAGAGCTGGCCTTTAATGTTGCAGTTGTATAAAACGTTGGTTAGATCTCATTTGGAATACTGCATCCAATTCTGGTCGCCTTACTACCAGAAGGACATGGAGACTCTGGAAAGAGTGCAGAGGAGGTTTACCAGGATGCTGCCTGGTATGGAAGGTCTGAGTTACGAGGAGAGGTTAGGCAAATTGGGGCTGTTCTCCTTAGAAAGACGTAGACTTAGAGGAGATCTGATAGAGGTGTACAAGATTATGAGGGGTATAGATAGAGTAAAACAGGGTTAAGCTTTTTCCTAGGATGGACTTGAATAGCACGAGGGGTCACAGGCTTAGGGTGAGGGGGGTAAGGTATAATTTGGATGCTAGAGGGAGTTTTTTCACACAGAGGGTGGTGGGGGTATGGAATGCGCTACCAAGTAAAGTGGTGGAGGCAGGCACTCTGGAGTTATTTAAGAAATACTTACCGGGCACATGAACAGAATGGGAATGGAGGGGAATAGAAAACTGATTTAAAATAGGGATCATGAGCTTTGGGAATCCCTGGGAAGTGTGTAAATAGACAATGATATTGATGTACTTGTTTTTATCTTACATATAGTTTGGTCCGCCTTGTTGTCTAACAAGGAGCGTACACGTGATGGGTCATGAGAGAGCTGCTCTTGGATTTTTCGAGAATATCCTAGTGCTTCACATCGTTAGTGTACGCTTGACCTGGACCATCTGATGGGCAACACGACAGCTCAGTGACTATCGCTGTGCTGTGCAGATACATGGATTTGGGCCTGTGTCTATGGGAGTTTGCGCATTCTCCCCGTGCTTGTGTGGGTTTTCTCCAGGCGCTCCGGTTTCCTCCCACATCCCAAAGATGTGCTCTTAGGCTAATTGGCAAAACAAATTCTCACTAAATTGTCTCAAATTTGGTTTCAATCCATAGATCTATAAACATGGACAGGGATCACGGGTAGAGGTGGGAACATCGGGGTGGCGGCGCAGGCCCATTGGGCCAAAGGGCCTGTTTCCCGTGCTGTTTTGTTCTTTGTTCTTTCAAAATCTTCCACCTTTACCTGGTCTGGCCTACATGTGACTCCAGCCCCACATGATTCTGAATTGGGTAACAAATGCTGGTCTTGCCAATGACACCCACAATCCTGTGAAAGAACAAAGAAAATAAGCAATAACTCAATTTTCAGCCTACATCAGTCAACTTTCAAACCCACTATTTGTGTCTGTAGACTTATATTGCAAATTAAAACATTCTGAAGAGAAACACTGACAGACTAATACAGTCATTACATGAAGAAAATTTCAAAAGATTACTAAAATAAAATGAGAAGTGGCATGTTATATCTTCCTACTGGCTTTTCTATTTAGCCATCCTCCCCCTCTTTCCCTTCCCCCCTTCCTTTGCCCTTCTTTTCCTGCCCTTCCATACTCCCTTCTTTTTTTCCCCTGCCATTCCTCTTCACTCATCCTCCACCTCTTCTTCCTTCTTATTCCTACTTCTCTCCCTCCTTCCTTTTCTTCCAACTTTTCCTTAGCTTTCTCCTGCTTCCGTCTAACTATCCATTTCATTTTTCCTACCCATCTCCCTCCACCTCCTGTCCTTCCTCTTTATTTAGTGTCATGATGATGTGAATTAACACCAAATTACGCACAGAAATATTGAACTGAACGTACATTATAGAACACAGAACATAGAACAATACAATGCAGTACAGGCCCTTCGGCCCTCAATGTTGCACTGACCTGTGAAACCAATCTAAAGCCTGTCTAACCTATGCTATTCCAATATCATCCAAATGTTTATCCAATGACCATTTAAATGCCCTTAATGTTGACGAGAATTTGTTGAGGATTTAAAAAAAAATAGACATGCACACCAAAGATAGCTGAGGACATAAATTCAGTCACTGGCTCAATTGCGGGTGTGTGACACTAAGAGGAGACCAATGGAATCTCACCCTGTTTGCAGACGATACATCAAAAGTACCAATGCTGTCCAGAAACTAATTGTCATCTCCTCTGGCGACAATGGGAGGTAATGAGAAATGAGTAGTATCTCAGCAGGAATGATATCCTTGGAGCAATATCTCAGGGAAAAGAGAAGAATGTGTGAACTGGACAGGGAAATAGAGATAAATGAGGCATCTCATAAAATTAAATTCCCAAGCAGCCAGGATAAATTGTTCAACTCAGAAATTAGAAGGACTGGAGGAAGCCGGCCAGGATCCATAGGAATACAAGAACCCAGAATGATTAAGAGCTCTTAAGGGGGAGCAGTAGAACCAGTAAGGGTTGGTGTAGCTAAGCGAAAGGCTACTTGAGGCAAAGAAACACACGACCAAAGTCAACAGCAAAGCAGAGAGCTGGGAAGTGTTCAAGGGCCCCATAGCAGGCACTGGCACCAGTGAGGTTGGGAATTAATGAAGAGCTTGTGGAATTTAAGTCCAAGTGAGGGTGGAATTTAAATCAAACAAAGAAAACAACCTGGAATTTGAGTTACTGGGTACATTTTTACAGAGTTAAACAGAGAGCAGAAGAACTCTGAGACAAGCAAAGGAACAGTAAGAGCAAGGTGTCACACGCAGCTGCAGAATTAGAGCTGCTGGAAGTTTAAGGAGTAGTTGACTGGCCAGCAGTAGTAAAACAGGTCCACAGGGGGTTGTAAAATAGAGCAAAGAAATGGGCCAATAACCTGCTTGGCCACCAGTTTCATTGCAAGTGTAAAGGAGGGCCAAGAGAATTCCAAATCTGAGAACTAGATAATGAAGGAGATGCCTCACTAAGTTGAAAAGCCAGCAGGGAGTATATCCAGAGCCAAACATCCACTTGGAGACAAGTAAGGTTCCAGATTAAGGGAATGCAAATTCCCAGGACAACAGAGGGTGCTAATGACCAGTGTCTGTGTGATCAATCGCTTTTTGGTGAATCTAAGTGGGGAAAAAGGGGGAATCCCCAAAGTTCCAGAGAAGGGTGAGGGTAATGTCCCACTTTGCTGAAAAGCCACAGGGCAAAGCAGCTGAAGTAGTTCAACCTCTGTGAGCGAATGTGGGCCAAAGATACAGAACAGAACAGGAGCACAGCAAAGTCTCACCCCTGGCAGAACACTTGAAAAGTAAGAGAGCCCGTACCCCTACTGGAGGTCTACCTGGAATGCCTGGAACATGCTGGGGAACCAGACCCAGTGGGAAATTTCAGACCTATCTGTATTCCCACACCCATCTTACCACAAAAATACTGCCCCTTGCGTCTGATTCTTTTGATAACCAACCTTCTCAGCCACTGAGCAGAGACTGATAGCCAAGTTCCGCACACATGAGCATGATCTTAACAGGGATCTTGGCTTCATGTCACACTATCTGTAACCCCCATGACTTGCCTGGGTTAGCAGAAAACCTAACTGTGCTGTCTGGAGACAATACACATAGAACATAGAACATAGAACAATACAGCACAGAACAGGCCCTTCGGCCTTCGATGTTGTGCCGACCAAAATAAAAAGCAATGCCCCTCCAAACTAAACCATTCCCTTCTCTTCCATATACTTATCAATTAACCTCTTAAACGCCACCAAACTTGGCGCATCTACAACAGCTGCAGGCAGGGCATTCCACTCCCTAATCACTCTTTGAGTAAAGAACCTACCTCTGATATCCGTCCTATAACTCATACCCCTTAATTTAAAGCTGTGTCCCCTCGTGCTAGCTCTCTCTAACCTCTCTAACATCTCTCTAACCTGTGCTCAATGCTCCTTCCACTCACATTGTTAGCCACTTTAAGACTTGAATAGCAGGTTAGGTGTAAAGATTCGCATTCTAATCAGTAATCTGTGAACAGTCTGTGCTGGTATGTGTGCTATTGGAGACCAGAACACCTCATTCGCCTGACGAAGGCCATAGAGTCGAAAGCTTGCATGTTTACTATCAAATAAATCGGTTGGATTTAAACCTGGTGTTGTCAGACTTCTTATTGTGTTTACCCAGCTAGGAAGCCAGAGATTGAATTCACTGAGCACTTCATGACAAATTTAAATATACAGCAGAATCGTTTCCAAATTGGCCGCGCGAGAGAGAGAGAGAGAGAGAGAGAAGGTGATGCCTCACCCAGTTGATAAGCCATCTAGCGATAATGTCAAAGCCACCTGAGCACAGTAGTGTCCCCAAGTTATGGGGCAGGTTAGTGGAAGCACCCCCCTTTGAACAAAAGATGAAGGGGAGGAGAATCTACCCGAAGGAAGACAAAGGGTTCAGAATCATGGTGGGGTTGGGGGCAGGGAGCGGAATAGCAAGGGAAACCCACTGCTGGGGTGAACCCTGGGTAACCAAACAAGCTTTAGATCTCAGTTAGGACTGTGTTGATGAAAGGCTTATCAAGCGCAAAGTGTTGGAATTAGAATACATGGAGACCATATAAGTCAAAGCATAGCCCACTTATCTCAAAGCATATGACTTGTTAAAGCCACTTCATGGCTTCCAAAGGCAGGCAATGAGTTGTGCCTAAACGCGGTGGCACAGAGGCACAATGATTAGTGCTGCTGCCTCATAGCACTAAGGACTCAAGGTTGAATTCCAGCCTTGGATGACTGTCTATGCGGAGTCTGCACATTCTCCCCATATCTGCGTGGGTTTCCTCCAGGTGCTCCGGTTTCCTTCTGCAGTCCAAAGCTGTGCAGGTTAGGTGCATTGATCATACTGAATTGCCCCATGTGTAGGTTGGGGATATTAGTAAGGTAAATGTGTAGGATTACGGGGATGGGGACTGGGTGGGATTGTTGACGACGCAGGTTCAATGGGCCAAATGGCCTCCTTCTGCACTGTAGGATTCTATGAAACAGCTCAGTCCAACTAATCTGCATCATAATGAGCTGTACAAAAAGACGTTAAGAATTACAGTCCCCCTGTGGACCACTTAAATTTCCAGCAGCTTTAATCCTGAAATCATTGATGATTAAAGATGTAAACAAGTTAACCAGGGCCTAAAAACAGTTCAAAGTCATCTGTACATTAATCGTTGCTGGGCAATTGAATGCCTGAGTGAGAGTGTTTGTTGGTTTATAACTTCATCTCTTTTAATGAAATGAGAATGAATCCCATTTCATCCTGCAAAGCAGGGCAGTCTCATGTGATGGGGAAAAGCACTAAGCTGCACATGGAAATATTGGAGTTTAAATAAGATCCGTGGATTCTTTTTTTAAAGTTGACATACCAGCCAAAAATAGTTGGGGATATAAATTCAGTCACTGACTAACTTGCTGGTGGGTGATATCAAGAGAGAGAGAATGGAATCACACCATGTTTCCTGACAAAGATACTTCAAAACTACAAAAACCACCCAGAAATTAATTGTCATCTCCTATGGAGACAATGGGAGATAATGAGAGATGAGTGCCACCTCAACAGGAATAATATCTTGTGAGTAATGTCCCAGGTTGATTTGGGGTTTTCACTTCCAGGAATATACAGGGATAAAAGTTAGCTGCAAAGCTTGGTCAGTGTCAACTGATGTTGTGTGTGCGTGTGTGCGTGTGTGTGTGTGTGAGACCCAGGTGAAAAGAGGGCAGACTGACCTCTGCAAAAGTTTGCAGGCATTCTTTCTCTTTCTCACTCTTTGATTGGAAAACAAACCAAGTCAGCCAAGCCACAGCTGAAAAGGGAGAGAGGATAGTTTCTTGATGAAACTGCAGAACATTAGAACTCAAAACCATTTGCCTGCTGAAGTCAGCATTGCTCAAATTACAAATTGCAACAGTTACAACTTTTCATTACTTGCTCCTCGTGGATAGGTCAGGAATGTTTGCATGAACTTTGAATTCAATTCTCATTTCTAATTTATATGAATGTATAGGCATGTGTTTTACAATTTTCTTTCCTTTAGCTATTAATAAACTCACTTCTTCATGAACTCAAGAAAGCCTGGTTAAATTGGCTTGTTTTAAAATATAAATATTAGCATTGGGAAAGGGTATCCGCAAAGGGAGAGACTTTATCTTTACATTAATCTCATTGTGACCAATTGAGGGGATTGAGTAAAGTCGGGAGTCAATTCATCCCTGTTTGTCTGGGGCAAAATAATTGGGTGTTCCAGATGGATGTAATAAATTGAGGGATCTCATCCCGGATTTGTTTTTACAAATTGGGACCTGTGCCAAAATAGATCTCATTGAGGGTAACAAATTGAGGGATCTCGTCTGGGTTATCAAATCTTGGGAAGCTGGGGATTGGGCACTCTCATCCCATCCTCGCTTCCACAAGATCTGAGCTCCCCTTGAGCAGCACTACAGGAGATGAAATATTCAGAAAATGAACATTAATAACCTCAGGGTGCAGTGCTCTGTTGGTTCTGCTTGACTGTTTATCTTGTAACCTCGAGGTTTTGTATTTGAATAACCATCTTGTACTGTAATGTCCTGCTGATCTTGTGAAATGACCTGTTGTTTGAAACATTTGTGTTTCTATTTACTTATTGACAAACTGTGTTTTAGAGAGCTGGAGGACAGGGAAATCTGGGATGTTGTGTTGGGACCTGCATATTGAGCTAGGACACAAGTTCAATCCACAGTGAGGATTGCGACACCTTACTCCAGCAGCCTTACCCTGTCAGCCTTGAACTGTTGGTTATTGCACACCACACACTTTTTTTGGGAAATTGTGAGGTCATTTTGTCTAGCAGTGCAGTTCCATTCCTCCTTCCCCCATCCTGCTCTCCCGTTTTTTAAGTCAACTTTCATCCTGCATTGCCAGTTAAAGCTATGTGTTGTTCTCTCTTTCTCCCTCTAATGTGCAGATGGGCATCAGGATTTGACTTAGTGCTGAGGATTCAGCAATGGGAAATATTGCCAATGAAGAGAATGGTCTCCTAAAAGCTCAGGGTGGAGGCTGTGTATACCGTAGTGATGATGTAGAGATGCCGGCGTTGGACTGGGGTAAACTCAGTAAAGTTTTACAACACCAATTTTAAATCCAACCAATTTATTTGATAGTAAATTCGCAATATACTGTAGTGCACAAGGTACTTCATTTGTGGGGGAAGGGCTGGATAGACCAAAGGATCTTCTGTCATTGTTAGTATCAGCCCCCACTTGTGAAGTGAATATCAGCAAGGTTGCTGGTATGTGCGAGTACATGTGCTCATCTTTATGTACTTGCATATACTTGAATATGTATCTTGAATTTCTGTATGGATGTTTGCATGTGTACGCATGTTTCTGTATGTTAATGAAGCATGTTTCTGTATCCTCATGCGTGCATGTTTCCGTATGTCTGTGCACACATGTTTCTGTACATCTGTGAAGCATGTTTAATATGTTCATGTGTGCACATTTCTGTATGTCTGTGCACACATGTTTCTGTATGTCCAGAAAGTTTTACAGCACAGAATGAGGGACTTGATTGAAACATATAAGATTATGAGAGGCATAGATAGTGTATACAAGAAGCAGCTTTTCTCCTTGGTGGAGAGATCAATGACCGGGGGCATAGATTGAAGGTAAGGGGAGGAGGTAGGTTGGGAGGAGATGTTGTTAGAGTGGGAGATTTTAGTCTCCCTAGGGTGGATTGGAAGGTACCTAGAGCTGGGGCTTGGACGGGCAGGAATTTGTAAAATGTGTACTGGAAGGATTGTTGGAGCAGTATGTGGCTAGCCCAACTAGAGAAGGGGCTATATTGGATTTAGTTCTGAGTAATGAGCCAGGTCAGGTGGTTGATGTTGTAGTGGGGGAACATGTGGCTAACAGTGACCACAATTCTGTCTACTTTAGGATACAGATGGAAAAGGATGCTTGTTGCTCTAGGGGCAGGATGCTGAATTGGGGGAAGGGTAATGACGGTCGTATTAGGCAGGAACTTATGGAAACTGATTGGGAACGGTTGTTTGAGGGTAAGTCCACACTAGGCACGTGGGACTCTTTCAAGGGAATACTGAAAATGTTGCAAGAAAGACATGTGCCGACTAAGAGGAAAGATGGGAAAAGTAGGATTAGAGAGCCGTGGATTACTAGGGATATTGAGGACTTGGTTAGGAAGAAAAGAGAGGCGTTTGATAGGTCAAAGCAGCTGGGAACGGAGAGAGTGTTGGAGGAATATAGAAAGAGTAGGAGGGAGCTCAAACGGGGAGTTAGAAGGGCAAAAAGGGGGCATGAAATGATTTTGGCAGATAGGATTAAGGAAAATCCAAAAGCTTTTTACTCCTATGTTAGGAATAAAAGGGTGGTTAGAGGAAAAATCGGATCTCTTAGGGACAGAGGAGGGGAACTGTGCTTAGAGCCCGAGGGAATGGCGGAGATCCTGAATGAATTCTTTGCGGCGGTATTCACGAAGGAGAGGGGCTTGTTGACAGCTCCTGTCTCCGAGGGAGCTGTGGACCAGTTGAGGGAAGTATCCATACCAAGGGAGGAAGTGTTAGAGCTTCTAGGTAGCATTAAAACTGATAAATCTCCGGGGCCTGATGGCATTTATCCCAGGCTGCTTAGGGAGGTGCGAGGTGAAATTCCTGGGCCTTTGACGCAAATCTTTGTCTCTTCTTTGGACATAGGTAAGGTCCAGAGGACTGGAGAATAGCTAATGTTGTACCGTTGTTTAAAAAGGGTAGTAGGGATAACTCTGGAAAGTAGGGATAACTCGGTGGGAGTAACTATGACTCTTCACTTTGCGGTGCACTCCCACTGGGGAGTGATCCGGCATAGTTACCGGCTGTGATCGATATTTGCGTGCTTTGCCCATCACAGACGTTGGTGCTGCCTCCTCGTTGGCCCCGCTGGTAACCTTGATCGCTTTGGATCAAGGGCTAAATGACCAGTTTCCGCGACTTGAGTGGAAACAAAACCACGCAATGGGTGATCCAGATGCGACTGCAGATGGATCGGCGAAAAACATAGAACATAGAACATAGAACAATACAGCACAGAACAGGCCCTTCGGCCTTCGATGTTGTGCCGACCAAAATAAAAAGCAATGCCCCTCCTAACTAAACCATTCCCTTCTCATCCATATACTTATCAACTAACCTCTTAAACGCCACCAAACTTGGCGCATCTACAACAGCTGCAGGCAGGGCATTCCACTCCCTAATCACTCTTTGAGTAAAGAACCTACCTCTGATATCCGTCCTATAACTCATACCCCTTAATTTAAAGCTGTGTCCCCTCGTGCTAGCTTTCTCCATCCTAGGAAAAAGGCTATCACTGTCCACCCTATCTAAACCTCTAATCATCTTATATGCTTCAATAAGATCCCCCTTAGCCGCCTCCTTTCTAACGAAAACAACCTCAAATCCTTCAACCTCTCTTCATAGGACCTGCCCTCCATACCAGGCAACATCCTAGTAAACCTCCTCTGTACCCTCTCCAATGCCTCCACATCTTTCTTATAATGTGGCGACCAGAACTGCACACAATACTCCAAGTGCGGCCGCACTAGAGTTTTGTACAGTTGCAACATGATGCTGCGGCTCCTAAATTCAATCCCCCTACCAATAAAAGCTAAGACTCCATATGCCTTCTTAACAACTTTATCCACTTGACTGCCTACTTTCAGGGATCTATTGACACATACACCAAGATCCTTCTGTTCCTCAACACTATTAAGAGCCCTACCATTAGCCCTATACTCTACACATTTATTGTTCCTGCCAAAGTGCATTACCTCACACTTTTCCACATTAAACTCCATTTGCCACCTCTCGGCCCAGCTCTGCAACTTGTCCAAGTCACTCTGTAAACTAAAACACCCCTCTTCACTATCTACCACACCACCGACTTTAGTATCATCTGCAAATTTACTGATCCATCCCTCAATACCCTCATCCAGATCATTTATAAAAATTACAAACAGCAGGGGCCCCAAAACAGACCCCTGAGGCACACCACTCGTCACCGAACTCCACGATGAATATCTCCCATCAACCACCACCCTCTGTCTTCTATCTGCCAGCCAATTTCTAATCCAATTAGCTAAATCACCCTCTATTCCACACATCTGCATTTTCTGTAGAAGTCTTCCATGGGCCACCTTATCAAAAGCCTTACTAAAGTCCATATATACTACATCAACCGCCTTACCCCCATCCACCTCTCTGGTCACTTTCTCAAAAAACTCAATGAGGTTAGTAAGGCATGACCTACCCTTCACGAAACCATGCTGACTATCCCCAATCAATTCATTTCTCTCTAAATAACTATAAATCCTATCCCTAATAATTCTCTCCAATACCTTGCCCACAACAGAAGTAAGACTCACTGGCCTATAATTCCCTGGAAGGTCTCTCTTCCCCTTCTTAAACAATGGGACCACATTCGCTATCCTCCAGTCCTCCGGAACCACACCCGTAACCAACGAGGACCTGAAGATCAGAGCCAGAGGCTCTGCAATCTCCTCTCTTGCCTCCCAGAGAATCCTAGGGTAAATCCCGTCCGGCCCAGGGGACTTATCCAACTTCAAACCCTCGAGAATTTCTAACACATCCTCCCTATCTACTACAATACTCCCCAATTTGCAACCCTGTACCTCAGTGCTCTCCACAGCTACATTTCCAGCACTCTGCGTGAATACCGAAGAGAAATATTTATTCAGTGCCTCACCAATCTCTTCAGGCTCCACGCACAACTTCCCACTGCTGTCTATGACTGGCCCTAATCTTGCCCTAACCAATCTTCTATTCTTAACATATCGAAAGAAAGCTTTAGGATTCTCCTTAATCCTATCAGCCAACATCTTCTCGTGTCCCCTCTTAGCTCTCCTCAATTCACTTTTTACCTCCTTCCTGGCTAATCTATAGCTATCCATTGCACTACCTGAGCCTTCAAGCCTCATCCTGACATAAGCCTCCTTTTTCTTCTTAACCAGCAAATCAACTTTTTTCGTACACCAAGGCTCTCTTACTCGTCCATTTCCTCCCTGCCTGACAGGGACATACTTATCAAGGACTCGCAGCAGCTGCTCCTTGAATAAGCACCACATTCCAGATGTTCCCAGTCCCTGTAGTTTCCTAGTCCAATCTATGCACCCTAATTCTCTCCTGATGGCCTCATAATTACCCTTCCCCCAGCTATAACTACTGCCCCCAGCTTCATGCCTATCCCTGTCCATCACTAAGGTGAACGTAACCGAATTGTGGTCACTATCACCAAAATGTTCACTAACTTCCAAGCCTAACACCTGGTCTGGCTCATTGCCCAGCACCAAATCCAATGTAGCCTCACCTCTAGTTGGCCTATCTACATACTGAGTCAAAAAACCTTCCTGCACACTCTGTACGAAAACTGACCCCTCTAACGAGCTAGAGCTATAGCTATTCCAATCAATATTAGCAAAGTTAAAGTCCCCCATCACAATTACCCTACTACTTTCACTCCTAATCAGAATTGACTTCGCAATCCTTTCCTCAACCTCTCTAGAACTATTAGGAGGTCTGTAAAAGACTCCCAACAGGGTGACCTCTCCTCTCCTGTTTCTAATCTCAGCCCATACTACCTCAACAGACAAGTCCTCATCAAACTTCTTTTCGATCACCGTGATACAGTCTTTGACCAGTAACGCCACTCCTCCCCCCCTTCTACCTCCTTCTCTACTCCGACTAAAGCATTTGTACCCCGGAACCTGCAACATCCATTCCTGTCCCTGCTCTACCCAAGTCTCTGAAATGGCCACAACATCGAAGTTCCAGGTACTGGTCCAAGCTGCAAGTTCCTCCCCCTTATTGCGAATACTCCTTGCATTAAAGTATACGCATCTCAAACCATGCCCCACCCCACCCGTACGCCGTACCCGTACCCAAACAATGAATGGCTGCCAGGAAGGCAGGTTTCCGGTTGGATTGCGAACCGGAGAAACAACAACCCCATAGACGAGTCTGTAACCGCTATCTGTGAAAAGTTGCAAAGGCTAGGTTACACAGTAACTAACTCTAAAGAGTTAGCAAAAAGATCAGTCTCGACCCAAACGGAAGAGCTGGTCTGGAGACAGAGACAAATTGCTGGGCACTATTGGAGGGTAGACTCGGGTCCCAGGCCTGAGGACCCAGTCACTCCAATATGTGATGACGAAACACCTGTTGTAGAGGAGTCGGTCTGAACGGCCCATCCAACCGAGGAAGTAGAGATAATCTCCTGTACCTTCTACAACAAGGCATATTTAGCCCTGAATGAGGGCTTGGGAGACAATGGTAACATCAGAAATACCGCAAGCGATGGAGGTGCTCAGGAGGAAGGCACCTTCATCGAGACAATTATAATAACACTTACGGAAGACCGCTCAGAGGTTAAGGAAGTGGTGATCCATTATCCTACTGATGCGTTGTATTGCAAGCCCTGCAATTCCATGCTCTCCACGGTTGGGGCTTTCAGAGAGCATTTTAAGAAAGTGCACAGGACCAAAAACATCGTGACCAAGTGTGCTCGATGCGGTAAGCCCGGTGAGTTCCACTCGATTGCCTGCCACTACCCAAAATGTCAGGGCGAGAAGCCTCTGGCGGTGGGACAGTATAAGTGCAGTGCATGTGAATTGGCCTTCAGCACAGAGAGTGGACTCAGCCAGCATGAGCAACACCGTCACCCGGTCCTCCACAATGAAAAACGTGCGGAGAAGGCACTGCCTAAGCCCTCAGCCAAATGTGGTAGAAGTAAGAGTGTATGGTCCGAGGAGGAGGAATCGCTCCTTGAGGAGCTTGAAAAGAGATTTGCTGGTACGCATTATATCAATAAAGAGATTGGGAGTATCCTAACAACCAAAACGGCCAAACAAATCTCTGACAAGCGCAGGTTGCCGGCAAATGCACGCAAAACAGCGAACAACGCACTCCCAGTTGTTGCTGAGAACCCAGACTCCGAACAAGAGCAGGAGCCTGAGGAGGCAGATGTCGGAGATCCGGTACCGCAGGTGAGTTCCACCAGTCAGCCCAAGGTTCTCGTCCCTAAGCATAGGGAAGTGGAGGAACACCTCAGGCAAGCCGAGAGGCTATTAACTGCGAGGAACGACCCCGACAATCAAGCCCTGGCAGTGGGTATAATTGAGAGCATCACCGACCTTCTGATGGGCGGAGTGACAAAAGGGCAAAGGAAGTCTGGTCCTAAAGAGAAGGCACATCAGAAAGTTAACCAAAGGCCTCGGCATGCGGTTAATAGTGGAGCAAAGAAACGATGGGCAAAGGAGAAATCCGTCTTTAGAGTGACACAGCAGCTCTATAAGAACAATAGGCATCAGCTTGCCCGACAGATCATGGGCGCGCCTACACAAATGAAATGTCCACTTACAATTGAGGAACTGGAGGCAAGTTTTCGGGAGAAACTCTCCAGCCAGAACAATAAAGCAAATATCAATAAGTTCCAAGCATACAGTGAGAAAACGGACAACGGTGAGTTAATGAAGCCGATCACCGAAGAGGAGGTTACCCAGGCCATCAAGGGGGTTAATGAGGATAGCGCGCCTGGACCGGATGGTCAGAAATTGGACGACATCCGGAGTATCCATGAGGCCTATGAAACCTGCATACCTCGCCTCTTCTCCTTGTGGCTGGCTTCAAAGACGATCCCAAACTGTATGAAACAGAGCCGAACGGTCCTGATCTCCAAATGTGAGGACAGGGAACGCCTGAAAAACATTGACAACTGGCGACCAATTACCATCGGTCCATTGCTGCTGCGCCTATTCACAAAGATCATGGTGAAAAGGCTGAGTGAGACAGTCGACATAAACCCGAAACAGAAAGGGTTTTTGGCAGCTACTCCCGGATGCAACCAAAATATCGCGGTGTTGCAGAACATCATGAAGGGAGCTAAGAAAAACCACAAGGACCTCGCAGTTGTCTTTGTTGATTTGGCAAAAGCGTTTGACTCGGTTGGCCACAAACTACTCATAAAAGCATTACAGAGAGTCAAGCTACCAAATGCCTTTGTGGAGCTCATCCAGAACCTCTACACTAGCAACACAACGGTGGTGGAAGGCGAGAAGTCTAAAACCACCCCAATAATGATTGAGAGGGGTGTCAAGCAAGGAGACTCGCTCTCACCGGTACTATTCAATATTGCCTTGGATCTGCTGCTATGCAGTCTTGAAGCGGCTAAGTCTGGTGTCAGCATGACGCTAGATGGAGCAAGAGTCAACTGCTCGGCCCTTGCGTTTGCAGATGACATTGCCCTGCTCAGCGACTCGCACACTGGGATGGCACGAAACCTGAAGATCCTCCAGACTTTTTGCGAGATGACTGGCCTTACTGTCAACACCAGTAAGACCAAGGGTTTCCACTTCACCTGTAAGAGGAAGACCTTCGTTTACAACCAATGCAAGAACTGGAGGATTCAGAAGGAGGACATTGCATACATCCCCCCAGGAGAGACAGAGAAATACCTGGGAGCCCGGATAGACCCATGGGCTGGTGTGGAAGAAGGAGCATGGGAGGACAGGCTGAAGACTTGGATCTCCAGTCTACAGGCAGTAGCTCTTCACCCACGACAACGCGTGGAGCTGCTCACTGTTCATGTCATACCGAGGCTGTACTACCACCTGATCCTAACTGAAGCATCTCAAAACACGCTAGTAAAACTGGACCAATTGATCCGCAATGCTGTCAAGCAGTTCCTGCACCTTCCACCTCATAAAACAGATGGCATCCTCTATTCGCGGGCTCGGAATGGAGGTCTGGGAATTCCCAAACTCGAGATCCAGATACCATCTGGGGTGATCCGAAAATGGGAAGCACTGTCTGCCTCTACAGAACAAGTCATTCGTGCCTCGTTCCAGTTCTGCGAGCAGAACGTTGGCAGAAACATCGAAGATCTGAGATCTCTCAAGGCACTGAGAGAAATCGAAGACTTCATGCCAACAACGGAAGACGGCGGCAGTGACGAAACAGCAATGATCAGAGCCGCATTGCCGATACTGGCGGCGGAGGAGGCAGGGCCCAGCAAGCCATTGAATAGATATGCGGGGTGGAGGGAATGGGAATTCCAGAAATGGAGACAGCTCACATCACAAGGTGTGGGAGTTCACTACTACCACAATGACAAAATCTCAAACAGTTGGATGAAGGCTGCATATCAGCTGAAATCCCATCGCCTGGTAAACAACATGCTACTTCGGTGTAACCTATACCCGACGAGGGTGACCCTGTCAAGAGGGAACCCCTCTGCCACAAAGACCTGCCAAAGATGTGAGGCAGGTCCAGAAACACTCAGTCATATTTCAGGCTTTTGCCCATTTGTGAAAAACTGCCGGATCAAACGCCACAATAAGATCTTGGACCAATTGCGTAAGTATGTCGGAAAATACGGCTGGGCATCCTACCTCGAGCCAAGGCTCATTGCCAAGGACGGCAGCCTCTGGAAGCCTGACATCGTCTTCAAGAGGGAAAAGGATCAGCAGGTAGCGGTGGTGGATGTGACAGTCCGGTTCGAGGACAACTACGACAGTCTGGAGAAGGCGTGGCAGGAAAAGTGCCAGAAATACCAGCATCTGGGACCAGAGATTGAAAAATTGACGGGATGCCCGAACCCCAAATACTTTGGATTTGTTGTTGGCGCCAGGGGCAAGTGGTTGGAGAAGAATAACAGCTTCATGGCCTTCCTGGGAATAAAGAGATTCCGTTCATTCGCCCAACAAATTTCAAGGCTCACCCTGTTACTCACGTTGGAGATACTGGGGGTCTTCAACGACAGGTGAGAGACGACCAAAACCGGAGGACAAGCTGGCCACTTGTCAAAGATCACGGCACAATGCCCTCAACGGAGCCCATATATTAATATGGCGGACTCTTTGGTGTTTGTCGGGCTGTTTGTGTTTGTGCGTTGTATAGTGTGTAACGGGATAAATGTAAATAAATGTAAATAAATGTAAATAAATGTTACGTGTAAATAATGGCACCTATTCCTCCTACAGGTGTCACAGTCCACCTTGTCTACGACAAGGGGCATGCACTCGGTGGGGGTGGTACGCGGATGGCTCTTGGGTGTTGATCCGAGAGTTGTCCAGTACTTCACTGCCGTTAGTGCGGGCTAACATGGACTGACATTTGGGCAGCACATCAGCCCGGTGATTAGCACCGTTGGCTAGGCAGCTACGGAGACTTAGGGCGGATTACCGGCCACGGTCAATGTCTGCGGGAGTTTGCACATTCTCCCTGTGCTGCGTGGGTTTTCCCCGGGCACTCCGGTTTCCTCCCACATCCCCAAAAACATGCTATTATAGGCTAATTGGCGAAATCAAAGTGTCACTCAATTGGGTCCCCCTAATTCGGCATAAATGTCCCCTAAATTTCCACCCCTCACGCGAGAGAGCAACCCGAGCACAAAGGACTGACAAAATGGCTCACCAGTAGGCCCATAGACATCTGGGATGACAATAAAAGACCTAGCTATAACACCTTAGCTGTGAACCCAACTCACGTTCCTAAGCTATAACATCTTAGCGGTGACTCCAACACACATATCTCAATCAAGATCAAGTGAGCCCTGACTGGGGTTTCGCTAGAGGTTGACAAAAACGTCGACGAGCGACGTAAAGACTCGAACTAGGCACTCAGCCGAGTGTATTTAAATAGGCCAGTGAGTTTAACGTCTGTGGTAGGGAAGCTGTTGGAGGGGATTCTTAGAGATAGGATGTATAGGCATTTGGAGTGTTGCGATCTGATTAGGGATACACAGCATGGATTTGTTAAGGGGAGGTCGTGCCTTACAAATCTGATAGAATTTTTTGAGGAGGTGATGAAAACGGTGGACGAAGGGCGAGCCGTTGATGTTGTCTATATGGATTTTAGTAAGGCGTTTGTCAAAGTCCCTCATGGGAGGTTAGTTGAGAAGGTCAAGGCAAATGGGATACAAGGACAGGTAGCTAGATGGATAAGTAACTGGCTTAGTAATAGGAGACAGAGAGTAATAGTGGAAGGGTGTTTCTCTAGCTGGAGGTCGGTCACTAGTGGTGTGCCGCAGGGCTCGGTACTGGGACCTCTTCTATTTGTAATATATATAAATGACTTGGAAGAGGGAGTAAGTGGAGTGATCAGCAAGTTTGCAGACGATACAAAGATGGCTGGACTTGCGGATAGTGAGGAGCATTGTCAGGCGATGCAGCAGGACATAGATAGGCTGGTAGCTTGGGCAGACATATGGCAGATGGAATTCAATCCTGATAAATGTGAGGTGATGCATTTCGGGAGAAAGAATGTAGCGGGGAGGTATATGATAAAGGGTAGACCTATTAAGAGTATAGAAACACAGAGGGACCTGGGGGTGCAGGTGAACAAGTCTCTGAAGGTGGCAGAGCAGGTGGAGAAGATTGTGAAGAAAGCATATAGTATGTTAGCCTTTATAGGAAGAGGTATAGAGTACAAGAGCTGGCCTTTAATGTTGCAGATGTATAAAACGTTGGTTAGACCTCATTTGGAATACTGCGTCCAGTTCTGGTCGCCTTACTACCGGACGGACATGGAGACTCTGGAGAGAGTGCTGAGGAGGTTTACCAGGATGCTGCCTGGTATGGAAGGTCTGAGTTACGAGGAGAGGTTAGGCAAATTGGGACTGTTTTCCTTAGAAAGACGTAGACTTAGAGGAGATCTAATAGAGGTGTACAAGATTATGAGGGGATAGAGTAAACAGGGTTAAGCTCTTTCCTAGGATGGACTCAAATAGCACGAGGGGTCATGGACTTAGGGTGAGGGGGGTAAGGTATAATTTGGATGCTAGAGGGAGTTTTTTCACACAGAGGGTGGTGGGGGTATGGAACACACTGCCAAGTAAAGTGGTGGGAGCATGCACTTTGGAGTTATTTAAGAAATACTTAGATGGGCAAATGAATAGAATGGGAATGGAGGGATATACAAAACTGATTTAAAATAGGGATTATGAGCCTTGGGAGTCCCTGGGAAGTGTGTAAATAGATGATGATATTGATGTACTTGTTTTTATCCTACAGGTGCTTTGGTCCACCTTGTTGTCTAATGAGGGGCATACACGCGATGGGTCGTGAGAGGGCTGCTCTTGGATTTTTTTTCAAGAGTATCCTAATGCTTCACGTCGTTAATGTACGCTTGACCTGTATCATTTGATCGGCAACATGACAGCTCAGTGACTATCGCTGTGCTGTGCAGATACATGGATTTGTGTCTGTGCCTGTGGGAGTTTGCGCATTCTCCCTGTGTTTGTGTGGGTTTTCTCCGGGTGCTCCGGTTTCCTCCCACATCCCAAAGATGTGCTCTTAGGCTAATTGGCAGAACAAATTCTCCCTGAATTGTCTCAAATTTGGTTTTTAATCCATAGATCTATAAACATGGACAGGGACCACAGGTAGAGGTGGGAACATCAGGGTGGCGGCACGGGCTCATTGGGCCGAAGGGCCTGTTTCCCATGCTGTTTTGTTCTTTGTTCTTTCTGATGAAAAATATTTTCACCCAAAGGGTGATGGGTGTGTGGAGTGGAACTTTCCTGTCCCGCCTGCCTCTTTGAGCGTGCGTCATAGAGTTATAGGGTCGTAAATGTCTACAGATGGTCCACCCCCACCCACCAAAGGAATTGTGGAGGCAGACCATACAAAGGTCTGTTGACTTTGGGCAGGATGTTCCAGCCTGCAGTGAACATGGCCGGAAAATCCTGCCTGGAATTCATTGCCCGAAAGGGTGGTGGAGGTAGAGGCTCTCATAACCTTTAAGATGTATTTAGATGTGCAATTGCAATGCCAATGCATACAGTGTTATGGGCCAAGGGCTAGGAAATTAGATTAGAATAATTGGGTGATTTGTCTTTGACCAGCAAAGACTCAATGGGCCAAAAGGTCTTTTTGTGCGCTGTAGACATCTAGGACCCTATAATTCTGTGATGTACGCTCAAAGTGGCAAGTGATCATGAGATCTATTGTATCTGAACAAATGATTGAAAAATGTGATGAAATATTTGTAACATTTGGTCAATCAGAATAGACTGCTAGTGATAACGATTCACAGTTTATTTTGCAAGAGTTTGAGTAAGTGGTTTTCAGCATATAAAATCTGCACCTTACCATCCATCAACTAATGAATTAGCTGGAAGATTTGTATATTCCTTGAAATCCTTAAGGAAAAAGGAGGTTTATGTCAGGATGAGGCTTGAAGGCTCAGTTAGTGCACTGGATAGCTATAGATTAGCCAGGAGGGAGCTAAAGAGTGAGTTGAGGAGAGCTAAAAGGGGACACGAGAAGACTTTGGCTGATTGGATTAAGGAGAATCCTAAAGCTTTCTTTAGATATGTTAAGAATAGAAGATTGGTTAGGGCAAGATTAGGGCCAGTCAAAGACAGCAGTGGGAAGTTGTGCGTGGAGCCTGAAGAGATTGGAGAGGCACTGAACAAATATTTCTCTTCAGTATTCACTCAGGGAGATGTAAATGTAGTTGTGGAGAACACTGTGATACAGGGTTGCAAACTGGAAAGTATTGAAGTAGATGAGGAGGATGTGCTAGATATTCTTGAGGGTTTGAAGTTAGATAAGTCCCCTGGGCCGGATGGTATTTACCCTAGGCTTCTCTGGGAGGCGAGAGAGGCGATTGCAGAGCCTCTGGCTCTGATCTTCAGGTCGTCATTGGTTACAGGTATAGTGCTGGAAGACTGGAGGATAGCGAATGTGGTCCAATTGTTCAAGAAGGGGAATAGAGACTTTCCGGGGAATTATAGACCAGTGAGTCTTACTTCTGTTGTGGGCAAAGTATTGGAGAGAATTATTAGGGATAGGATTTATAGTTATTTAGAGAGAAATGAGTTGATTGGGGATAGTCAGCATGGTTTTGTGAAGGGTAGGTCGTGCCTTACTAACCTTATTGAGTTTTTTGAAAAAGTGACCAAAGAGGTGGTTGGGGGTAAGGCAGTTGATGTGGTATATATGGACTTTAGTAAGGCGTTCAATAAGGTGGCCCATGGAAGGCTTCTGCAGAAAATGCAGATGTATGGGATAGAGGGTGATTTAGCTAATTGGATTAGGAATTGGCTAGCAGATAGAAGACAGAGGGTGGTGGTTGATGGGAGATATTCATCGTGGAGTTCGGTTACAAGTGGTGTACCTCAGGGGTCTGTTTTGGGGCCCCTGCTGTTTGTAATTTTTATAAATGATCTGGATGAGGGTATTGAAGGATGGATTAGTAAATTTGCGGATGACACCAAAGTCGGAGGAGTGGTAGATAGTGAAGAGGGGTGTTATAGTTTGCAGAGAGACTTGGACAAGTTGCAGAGCTGGGCCGAGAGGTGGCAAATGGAGTTTAATGCGGAAAAGTGTGAGGTAATTCACTTTGGCAGGAATAACAAATGTGTAGAGTATAGGGCTAATGGTAGGACTCTTAATAGTGTTGAAGAACAGAGGGATCTTGGTGTATATGTGCATAGATCCCTGAAAGTTGGCAATCAAGTCGATAAGGTTGTTAAGAAGGCATATGGAGTCTTAGCTTTTATTGGTAGGGGGATTGAATTTCGGAGCCGCAACGTCATGTTGCAACTGTACAAAACTCTAGTGCGGCCGCACTTGGAGTATTGTGTGCAGTTCTGGTCCCCACATTATAGGAAAGATGTGGAGGCATTGGAGAGGGTACAGAGGAGGTTTACCAGGATGTTGCCTGGTATGGAAGGCAGGTCTTATGAAGAGAGGCTGAGAGATTTGAGGTTGTTTCGTTAGAAAGAAGGCGGCTAAGAGGAGACCTTATTGAAACATATAAGATGATTAGAGGTTTAGATAGGGTGGACAGTGATAGCCTTTTTCCTAGGATGGAGAAAGCTAGCACGAGGGGACATAGCTTTAAATTAAGGGGTGGTAGTTATAGGACGGATGTCAGAGGTAGGTTCTTTACCCAGAGGGTGGTAAGGGTATGGAATGCCCTGCCTGCTGCAGTTGTAGATGCGCCAAGTTTGGTGGCGTTTAAGAGGTTAGTAGGTAAGTTTATGGATGAAAAGGGAATGGTTTAGGTTGGAGGGTCATTGCTTTTTCCTAATTGGTCGGTGCAACATCGAAGGCCGAAGGGCCTGTTCTGCGCTGTAATGTCCTATGTTCTATGTTCTATTATCATGTCATGTGAATGTCTTTTTTGCGAGTTAAAGAAACGCTACTGGTACGACTAAGTTCACTTCCATTGCTATTCTTAAAGAGGAAGTTGAGAACTATTTTTGAGTTATTATTGTCTCCAGAAACTTCAGAGTAGAGTGCCTACAATTTTGAGTTGCTAAACGAGAAGTGAGGAAAAAAATAACACTCGCTTTAACAAGGAGATTGAGTGCTAGCGGGCAATTATGCAACAAGTGAGAAATGGTAAGAGCCATAGTTCGTCCAGAAAAGGTCAAATTCTGTATTCTGTATACTAAAGATGAACTAGTTTGGCAAATCCACGCTGATTAATTGTTGTTATCTTGAAATGATTTTTCAAAATCATCTCCAGAAGTACCAACATCTTTAGTCATTGGTGTTGTGAATACTATTATGGAAGACTTAGTTGTATTTGAATTGCCTGATGATTGTGTCTATGCTACTATTTCACATGAGAATGATACAGAATTACTTCTAAGAATTGTTTACTGAAGTTCTAAATGATAATTCTACGGTCAAGGACAGCGGAATTCCAATACAAACCAAAGAGGAATAGATGTTACTGTGTTCAACTTTCTTATTGACTGTGTTTAATGATTAATGATGCATAGTACTGTGTCTAGAATATTACTGATCTTATGTATAAAATAGTAGTTATGATTTTAGTGACCACAACAGTAAAGAGGGAAGGATGCTGTACATTTAAAAGCAAAGCTTATTTACAAGTCGGCTTAACTTCAAACTGCAATGAAGTTACTCTGAAAATCCCCTACTTGCCACACTCCAATGCCTGTTTGAGTACACTAGGGAACATTCAGCATGGCCAATGCACCCAACCAGCGTGTCTTTCAGATTGTGGGAGGAAACCAGAGCACCTCGAAGAAACCCACACAGACACAGGAAGAACGTGCAAACTCCACACAAACAGTGAGCCAATCGAACCCGGTCCATGACACTGTGAGGCAGCAGTGCTAACCACAGTGCCACTGTACCAGCTGCTTTAAGAGCTGATCGCATGATTTGATGGTGATGTCATTAAGGTGTGTGCTTCGGTTGCTTAGGTACAGAGAGAGCAGCTTGTCAATAAAACCTATTGTGTTTTTTGAATCTATATGTGCAAACCATGTTCTTTTCTTTCTGTTAAACCTACAACCCCTAATATAGTTAGGACAGTACAAGGAGGTTATGGGAATAGGATAGGGTGAAGGTTAGGCCTGGGTAAGATGTTCTTTTAGAGATGCAATGCAGACTTGTCTTCCTTATGCACTGTAAAGATTCTATGGCTTGTATGGGATTCTGTATAGAGCTAAGCTTTGGTGACTTAGTGTGGAGGCTGATGAAGGAAGCAAGCCTGTTGCTGTTATCTGGCTCTGTGTAGCTAGGGTTCAGAAAATGTCCTAGGAATCATTTGATAGTACCTTGTAGTTAGGGCTCAGGAGATGCCCTGGGGAGCAATGAAGGTGGCAGAAGGTCATGGGTTCCATGTTGCCAAGAAGATTAAGGCTCTGAGGAATTCCTAAGAACATTGATAGCTTTGGGGAAGATTGGGGGTAAGAGCTGAAAGTGTGCCAGTAATTAGAACGCAATAATTAAATTACTGCTTTGTGATCTGTTTGGAATGTAATCTCAGGTGAAGTGATTGAACCATTGGGAGATGGGCAGTTGTTTGAATGGCCTTTGGAAGAATTTAGGGGTTAGTTCTTTGAAACTGAAGACTTGAAATCCCTTGTCAGCGAGAGAATTTCACTGAGATTGTGTAACTCACAGTAGTTAGTAGGATGAGTCCATGAGAAATCCACGGAATCTGCCTTGGTCGCATTTACTATGTATTTTGCAGAATGGAGTGTTCAACCACTGTTTTCTTGTTAATTCATACTTACATTGTTTTAAAACAAAGAACAAAGAACAACACAGCACAGGAAACAGCCCCTTCAGCCCAATGAGCCTGCGCCACCATTTTAATGTTCTCACTTCCACCCATGTCCCTTGTCTATGTTTATAGAAATCTGAATTGGAACCAAATTGGGGAGACAATTTAGGGACAATTTGTTTCGCCAATCAGCCTAAGAGCACATCTTTGGGATGTGGGAGGAAATCAAATCACCCTGAGAAAACCCATGCAAGCATGGGGAGAATGTGCAAACTCTCACAGATAATGGCCCAAATCCCTGTATCTACACAGCAACAGTGATAGTCACTGAGCTGTCGTGTTGCCCATCAACTGGTCCAGTTCAAGTGCCCACTTACGACGTGAAGCAATAGACTACTCTCAAAAACCCCAAGAGCAGCTCTCTCATGACCCATCGCGTGTATGCCCCTTGTTGGACAACAAGGCGGATCAAAGTGCCTGTAGGATTGTATTCTTCTGACTTTGTGGAGAACAGTTTATTTTATTTATTTAAAATGTGGAATCTTGAGGTTTTATTCTCTTGGTAATTACCAGGGATTTCAACATTTGTCTACTTTAAACAAAAGGTCACAGATCCCTAACTGGATTGTAACACCAGTGATTCAAGTATAGTATTCAGTGCAGAACTGAAGTGGAGTTGGACTACTGAAACTTCTGTCTTTCAAAGGAGATTTTAAACAACAGACACAGGTTCAAATCCCACCTCAGCAGCTGGAGGAATTTAGATTCAATTAATAAACCCTGAAATTGAAAGTTAGTCTTAGTAATTGTCATATTGCCATAAATCTTCTCTCAATCATCGTAAAAATCCATATGATTCACAGCAGGCCACCTGACCCATCTTGAAAGTCAGCAATGAAAAGTTTCAAAACTATTTTCACGCCGACAGGAAACAGATTTTTGACCACACTCTAAATATTCTAATCCCACCAACTATGATGCCAGTCACTGTAGGAGTGGAGAATTCCACACTGTGTCATCCTGTTTAAGGAGAAGTAGAACAACAGGGGAGGCAATGGCTTCGTGTTTTCATCATTGGACTATTAATCCAGAAATTTAGCTAAAGTTCTGGGAACCTGGGTTCGAATCCCACCACAGCAGATGGTGGAAATTTCAATTCAATAATAAAATATCTGGAATTAGGAATCTATTGATTGTCTATTGTTGTAAAAACCTATCTGGTTCACGAATGTCCTTTAGGGAAGGAAATCTGCCATCCTTATGTGGTCTGGCCTACACGTGACTCCAGACCCACAGCAATGTGGTTAAAGCTTAATTGCCCTCTGAAGAGGGAGCAAATGCTGTCCTTGTTGGCATTGCATACATCTCATGAAGGAATACATTTTAAACAATTGCTGATTGTGGGTTCTTGCTGTACACAAATTGACTGCCACATTTCTTACCATCTTCTGGGGTACATGTAGTCTATAATTATATGGCGATCTGATCCATTAAGAACAGAAGAACATATTGATAGGGTTGCGTGTAAAAAGGTCAGAGGAGGCTTACATGAGACTTGAGAAAGCCGTGGTCTAGTGGTATTATCGCTGGACTATTAATCCAGAAACTCGACTAATGTTCTGGGGACCCAGGTTCATATTCCATCATGGCAAATGGTGGAATTGGAATTCAATCAAAAATATTGGAATGACCATGAAATCATTGTCAGAAAAATCCATCCAGTTCGCTAATGTCCTTTAGGGAAGGGAATCGGCTAAACCTACTCGGTCTGGCCTACAGGCCATAGCAAAGTGATTGACACTCACCCTCTGAAATGGCCCAGCAAGCCACTCAGTTCTAGAGCAACTAGGGATGGGCAACAAATGCCGACCAGCCAGCGACGCCCATGTCCCATGAATAAATAAAAAATAAACACTTGTGTAGAGCAGTTGAGCATTTCTGTGCTTTGTACTGCTTTTAATTCGATGTAACTAATGAAACAATCACAAACTTTCTTTCACTCAACAATGTCTGCTACTGAGAAACCGCCCTATTCGTCATCTGCTGATAGACCAACAGATCAGCAGTCATATCTTTATTTCTCAATCTAATCTGATTCAGGCACATTGCGACTGTCTTGTGAGGGGGTGGAGCACCCAGAGAAAACTCACATAGACACGGAGAGAATCTGCAAAACTCACACACATAGCCATCTAAGACCAGAATTAATTTGGATCTCTGGTGCTATGAGGCAGCAGTGAAACTGTGCCACTCTGTCATGCTGGAGTCATTGGCTATCCTTCTCATTACCCTCTTCACCTGATGAAGGGGCAGAGCTCCGAAAGCTCGTGATACCAAATTAACCTGTTTGGTGGTGTCATGAGACTTCTTACCCTTTATTATCAACTACATGGCAAATTTTTGTGTCATCAGTAAACTTCTCAGCCGTGCCACCCACCAAGTGATCAATGTGCCCCATGAAGAGCAAGGATCTAAATGTTGAGCCCTGTGGAACACCACTGCAAACTGCTTTCCATTCACAAAAATTACCCTTTCAGGCAGTGAGCTGTATTTTCATCCGCAATCAGAATGGCTGAACATGCAGGATTGGGTGACACAGGGCTGTTGGGGCACAGGTTTGAGGGTCCCCTTGTTCACCCCTGAGCCGCTCAGCTGCAGATGTTGTACCTCTCGGCCAACTAAGTTGCTTCCTCTCTCCTCTCCTCTTACACGACTGCAGGAAGCTTTCATTCGTTATGCTGACAGGATGCTGATTGTCTAGCAGCTGTCTTCACGGCATCTCAGCAAAGGAAACACGTGCATAAAAACAAGAAAAGACCTAAACCACTGTCTAGACCGTTAGAGGAATTGAATATCGATGTTCATTTCACCTTTTACTATGTTTTATCTGTGGTTCAGTGGTTAATACTTGTGCATTTGAGTCAGAGGCTTGGAGTTCAGAGACCAATCTGAGAGACTTGTGCACATAATCTAGGCAGAAGCAGTATTGAGAGGGTGTTGTCTTTCTATAATATGTCAAATCTCACATGGTCAGAAAGATCTCAAACACTATTTCAAAGAAGAGTTCTCTTGAGAGTCCTGACCCAGCATTTATCCCTCGCCAACATCACTAAAACAGATAAATTTAAGTTTATTTATTAGTGCCACAAGTAGGCCTACGTCAACGTTGCAATGAAGTTACTGTGAAAATCCCCTAGTCGCCACACACCAGCTCCTGTTTGGGTTCCCTGAGGGAGAAATTAGCATGGCCAATGCACCTAAGCAGCATGTCTTTCAGACTATGGAGGAAACCAGAGCAGTCAGAAAAAGCCCATGCAAACATGGGGAGAATGTGCAAAACTCTACACAGACTGTGACCCAAGGCAAGAATCAAACCCGGGTTCCAAGAGCTGTGAGGCAGCAGTGCTAACCGCTGTGCCACCATGCTGCTGTTAATAATCTGGTTATTCTCACGTTGCTCTATGTGGGAGGGGGAGGGGGGGTGTTCACTGTGCACAAGTTAGTTGCCTTGTTTGCTACATAACAACAATGACTACACTTCAAGACTGCTGTAAAGTGTACTGGGATTTCCTGAAGTCATGATAGGTGATATATAAATGCAAAACTTTCTTTTTTATACTCTGTATTTTGTTTTCAAATATGTCTGTCACAATAAGTTTAAATTTCATGGCTCTGTTATGCAAGAGATGGGGCTGGAAAATGCTGCAAGCTATTCAAAACTTCATTAACTTTGACAGGAGAGGTAAATCTTCTGGTGGAAAATTCCACTCAATGTGGAATTGGTCCATCCCCCACACCTACTTCCCGTGAGGTGTTTTGCAGTGCTCGAGGCTGGCTGGCTTTGGCTAGTGGCTGGACCTTTCAGTTCAGCTGCTACCAACAAGGCTTCCCATTGTTCGCACCCTCTGCTGCCGAAGATCCTGCAGTGAGGGGTCACCAATGGCAGGATGGGAAAATCCCGTCGGAAGGGACAACTGGAAAATCCCAGCCAATGGGTCAATAAAAACTAATGGGGTCAGTGAGTGAACCCAGTGAACTCACTGGGAAAAACCCAGCTTTGATCCCCTGCCTGTTAATGTTAATGATGTGGAGATGCCAGTGTTGGGCAGGAATAAACACAGTAAGAAGTCTGACAACATCAGGTTTAAATCCGAACGATTTATTTGATAGTAAACTCACAAGCTTTCGGGGTTTGCCCCTTCATTAGGCCAGAGCTCTCTGAGGCCAGAACTCTCCATTCACCTAACAAAGGGGCAAATCCCAAAAGCTTGTGAGTTTACTATCAAATAAATTGGTTGGACTGAAACCTGGTGTTGTCAGAATTCTTACTGTGTAAATGTTAACACAATGGTTTGTACCTGGCCTCAGCATTCATGGGGTACGGAGAGATGGAATCATTTGAGCACTACTGTTTAAAACACTGTAGTAATTAGAAGGATTTATTACACTAACACCAGTTAGTATAATAAAACAAAACTGGTCTTTTTAGGAGTAGATAAATGTACAGATTACTTTTACATTGTTTACACTTCCAGTTCTAGTATCTACTCTGCTGTAAAAGCACACGCTCTGCACCAAGATTACCACGCTCATACCCTATTGGGCAATCAGGTCACATGATCCTCCTGGGTCCCTTAAACAACCCTTAAAGGGCCAGTCACTACATCCCTCCTCCTTTAAGTTCTTTATGATACAATACATTAAAAACTTGTTCAGTTTCCCAAATAACAATATTTATGAACATTAACACAGTTTATACAAACTCAGTCTGTCAGGAAACTTTCTCTTTCTCTGGGAGCGACATAGCACAGGTGGTTGAGGTTTGATTGTTGAGGTAGCTTTGGTTGAATTTGCTTGACTGGGACTCTCCTCTGGACTCTGTGTCTCTCTCTCTCCTCAGTTTCATTGGGACCTGCACTTTGGCCTCTCATTGACTGATCAGCCACTTCATCCCTTGGAGAAACAACAACACTACTTGCTGGCACAATTTGATCAGCCAGCAGTACTGACTCTTGGAATGGCTCCCACCTCCTCAAATAACCTACATGTTTCTAACGTGTTTTAAATGAGTTAACTTGCACATTTATCTGCTCATAAGACAGTAGCTCTGTCCTAGGCAGCACTCGTCCTGAGACCCAGTTTGGTCACTTCTAAAATTCTTCACAAAGTCTGGATCATTTGTCTCAAGTGCTCCCTCTACTTTCGACTAATCATTGTTCCTGCACTTCCAACTCTGGATATCGTTTGACTGCAAAACACCGTGCTCTGCATCAAGATCCCATGCTCATTCCCCATTGGGTGATTGATCACATGACCTTCCTCATGTATGCTCCTTAAAGGGGCCAGTCACTATAAACACCAAGAAGAAAGGTTTGTTAGAGTCCAGGTTTCTTCCCTAGTCCTTTACTTTTGAACAGCAATATGAAACAATGGGCAGGATTCTCTGCCCAACCCCCTTTACCCCTCCCCCAAGCACTCTGCAATATGTTTCTCCACGGCAGAGCCAGCCAACATTGGCCACTAGTAGCCTCTTCCAGTCTTGACATCGTCTTCATTGTTTTGCATGGCACATCTGTCCCGTCATCAAGGAAACTGCCGTAGGGGTGGTGGAGGAAGGGCAGGTGGATGTGGAATTGCCTTAGGCGTAATTGGAAGATCCTACTAGAAGCAAAGGCCAGAAAAGCCCAGAAAAGGATGTTGTTGGGTGTTTTTCCTTTGGATCAGTCTTTTGGTGTCAAAGACTCATTGTCCTTATAATTCAGTGGTTCTGAACTCTCCATTTTGTTTACCAGCAATGCTATCAAATCGGCAGCATGGTGGCACTGTGGTTAGCACTGCTGCCTCACAGCATCAGGGACCCAAGTTTCAATTCTGTCTGTGTGGAGTTTGCACATTCTGTCCGTATCTGCGTGGGTTTCCTCCAGGTGCTCCAGACTCCTCCAACAGTCCACATATATGTGGGTTAGGTTGAATAGTCATGCTAAATTGACCCTATTGTCAGGAGGATTAGCAGGGTAAATATGTAGGGTTAAGGGAATAGGGCCTGGGTGGGATTGTAATTGGTGCAGACTCAATGGGCCGAATAATCTCCTTCTGCACTGCAGAGATTCTATAATTGCTGCTCCATTTTACTGTTCTGATGGTGCCTGTCCTCCAAGATGAAGAAGAAAACTCGCGTGTTTCAGTTTCCCTAAGGGCCAAGCACTGCATCCCTCAGGACTGAAGCTTGGGGTGGGAGAACAAGAAGGAGTTGAAGTTGAGTAGAAGTCGGAGTTGGAAAAAGGGATTCACAAAAATGCAGAACTGTCTAAAGGCATAGGGTGGGCTTTTCTGGCCTTTGCTTCTAGTAGGATCTTCCAATTACGCCTAAGGCAATTCCACATCCACCTGCCCTTCCTCCACCACCCCTACGGCAGTTTCCTTGATGACGGGACAGATGTGCCATGCAAAACAATGAAGACGATGTCAAGACTGGAAGAGGCTACTAGTGGCCAATGTTGGCTGGCTCTGCCGTTCTGGACGAAGATGTTGGTGGGTGCACAAGAAGTGAGAATTGGAAGAGCCCAGTGTTCTTGGAAAGTTGTAGTCAAAATTCACTTCATTACCAAAAATTTTATTGTGCAATTACAATTACTCCTCCATCTCTTCTTACTCAGGAGGCAGTGAAGAAAAATATCAAGTAGATTTCTTTATTTCTGCTCACCCACACAAATCTAAGATCACAGAGGCATGGAATGATACAGCATGTACAGAGACTGTGTGACCCATTGTGCAGGTCACTACTCTCTGACTGTAGTTACTTATAGTATCGCCGGGAAAGTCCTCACCATTTCAATTGACTGTTTTCTTGTGTTGATTTTTAATGATTGCCCAGTGTAGCTCAATGGTTTTGACATCCTAGGACCAATCCTATCATGGGGGAAATATTGATATGTCATCATAGGTACAAAAGAAGGGGAGCAGTGAGTCAAAAGGAGAGAGCAACTGCAATTGACACAGCTCACAGCTTTTAGCCCAAAGCACCATCTAGATAGCAACAGTACCAAAGGAAAAAGAAGTTGCATGCAGAAGAATCAACAGAGAAGGCCCAGAATATTCTGGGAGGATATGAAACCTGGTTGTAATTTAGAGAGTAACTAAATTCTATGTTTTTGTTAATGAGTGAGAATTGTATTTATTGGAACAGTATACCATTAGAATCTTGATTTATTTGGTTTACTAATACTTTAAACCCACCTACTCCAGTCTCCTCCCATCTCTCCTCTCCCCCTCCGACCCCACCCCAATCTCTCCTCCTGGTCTAACCTTCTATTTCTAAACTCACTGTACGTGGCATGTAAGTAATCCAGTGATTACTACCCCCTGGTCCTGCTTTCTCTAATATACTTCCTAACTTCCTAAATTCTGTTTGCAGGACCTCATCTCTTTTTCTATCTATATTATTGATACCAATATGTAGCATGATCTCTGTTTGCGCTCCCCCTTCAGAGTGTCCTATAGCTGTTCAGTGATATCTCTGACCCTGGCACTAGGGAGGCAACAGACCACCCTGGAGTCTCTTTTGCAGCTGCAGAAATGCCTGTCTGTTGTCCTTACAATTGAAGCCCTGCCATTCTTCCTCCTCCCCTACTATGCAGCAGACTCACCCATGATGCCATGAAGTTGGCTGCCACTACTGTCCCTGCATAGGCATCTCTCCAACAGTATGCAAAATGGTATATCTGTCAGATATACCATTTCTTTAGAGCAGAGATGGCTGAGGGATGACCAATAGAGATGTGAGGGGTAAAGAGTAGATGGGAAGAAACTTTTCCCCTAAGTAGAGGGGTCAATAACTCGAGGGCATTGATATAAGGTAAGGGGCAGGCAATTTAGAAGGAATTTGACAAAAAACCAGAGGGTGATGGGAATCTCACTGCCTGAAAGGGCGGTAGAGGCGGGAACCCTCACACCATTTAGGAAGCATTTGGATGAGCACTTGGAACTCCACAGCATACATGGCCATGGACCAAGTGTTGGAAAATGGAATTAGAATTGATAGGTGCTTGATGTTTATCAAGACATGTTAGGCTGAAGTGTCTCTTTCTTTATGAAGAGGATTTTCCCAACTTGCCCGCTACAGGAATCATAGCAGGTTGGGAGTAGACCATGCAAAGGTTTGTTGATCTCGAGCAGGCTTTTTCAGTTTTGGAGTGCGGCCAGAAAATCTCACCCCATGATTCTATACATCTATTTTTTTGTTTTGGTGTGATGATACTGTGCCTTTAAGGAATGTATTTTAATCCAATTTCTCTTCTCTTCAGGTTTTCAAGCAGACTCTAGCATTTTATCGGTGTTATGATGTCTATAACCTATATCCTATATTGTTACAGATACATATAACTGATATCATGTTAATTTTAATCTGAACTAATACAGTATTCTGGCGTTTAATGGTTCTTTAGAGATTGCTGAATGGAACTCAAGGGAATTGAGTGACAGTTTATGTCATGTGGCTAGGGATAGCTATTCTTAACAGAAACATCCAGTTTTTGGTTTAATTTTTCAGTTGCTGCTATAATCTACAGGAAGAAGGAAGTGTTTCTGACTCTGTTTCTGTCTCTTTCTGTCAAAAGGCTTTTTGAGAAGCTTCAGAAATTTAATCCAACATTCAAAGGACCAACTCACGGCAGGTGTTAAAAAGCTGCAAATCCTGCATTACGTGAGCATACTTGCTTCTGTGCCAAGTCTGAAAAAGGGTGTGTGTCTGTGGGATGGTGTTTAATTTGGAACAAAAGAGAGAGGGTACACTGTGTCACTTTTAATTCTTGTAATTGGTAAAAAGTTATGCTTATTTTTTATTATATTTTTACTGTGCTCTTAAATAAATCTTGTTTGATAAAAACTTCCTAGTGGGTCACGTGACTCATATCTGGCGTGAAACATCTTATGCTCTCATGCCAAATTCAAATGTAAAACTCTAGGCTAACTTCATAAAATGTCTTGGAGGTTCTGGGCCTGGAATCATTCAAAGTCTGACTGAAGGCTTGAAACTCTCCAGGCACAACCTATGTTTAATTATGGGGAATAAATTCCACAATGATGCTGTAATGAGAAAAAAGACAAGAAACAATAGTTATTAGTGTGTAGGTCCCCTGAACTTACACAGAGTGCTATATTTGTCTGTTTAGATCTTTATAATAATGTTGACACAATCAAAGAGATCTGAGTCTGGCAAAACTCTGATAGAAGCAGTTCCTTCATTGATATCCTCCCGAAAGGCCACATCCGTTTATTTGCTTTTGCCCAGGCTTTGTTATTCCTTCCTTAATCCTGTCAAGAATTAACAATGACTATTCTTCCTGGTATGTAGATTGGAAACCCATTGATTGTTATGGACTCTCCTCACACAGTACATTATCCTTTCAGTTCAGCATCTTTATATGCCTGATCAGTGCTGGAAGATTTGCAATTATTGTTTTTCATACAATGCAAATCTTACATCAGATACTTATGCATTGGGAGCAGGAGTCAGCCACTTGGCCTCTCGAGCCTGCTCTGCCATTGAATAAGATAACAATATTCAAAGATTCTGCTTCCACCACCTTTTAGGAGAAACATCTTCTCTTAAAAGAGTGAATATTTGCAACTCTCCTCCTCAAAAGCAGAGTTTTCAATATTGTTAAGGCAGAACTAGAAAAATTCTTGATAAGCAAGGGTGGAGTGAAATGTTATTGGGGATTGGCAGGAATGTTACAATCAGATCAGCTGTGATATCTTAGTGTATGAATCTCAAAAGATTAGCACACACATCTGGAGTACTGTGTACAATATTGGCCCCTTTATTTAGAACATAGAACAATCAGATCGGCTGTGATATCTTAGTGTATGAATCTCAAAAGATTAGCACACACATCTGGAGTACTGTGTACAATATTGGCCCCTTTATTTAGAACATAGAACATAGAACACTACAGCACAAACAGGCCCTTTGGCCCACACATTGTGCCAATCATATCCATATGTGCCAGGTCATAGAACTATCTATAACTCTCAATCCCATGTACTCATCCAGAAGTCTTTTAAAAGACCCCAGCGAGTTCGCCTCTACCACCACTGATGGCAGCTGATTCCACTCACCCACCACCCTCTGAGTGAAAAACTTACCCCTGACATCTCCTCTGTACTTGCTCCCCAGCACCTTAAACTTGTGTCCTCTCATAGCGACTATTTCAGCTCTGGGAAGTAGCCTCTGAGAACCCACCCTATCTATACCTCTCAACATTTTATAAACCTCTACCAGGTCACCTCTCAACCTTTGTCTCTCCAGGGAGAAAAGACCTATCTTCATAAGGCATGCTCCCAATCCAGGCAACATCCTTGTAAATCTCCTCTGCACCCTCTCAATAGCTTCCACATCCTTCCTGTAGTGAGGCGACCAGAACTGCGCACAATACTCCAAGTGGGGTCTGACAAGGGTCTTATAAAATTGCAGCATTACCTCCTGACTCCTAAACTCAATCCCTTGATTAACGAAGTAAGAAGTCTGACAACACCAGGTTTAAATCCAACCGATTTATTTGATAGTAAACTCGCAAGCTTTCGACTCTATGGTCTCATGAGGTGACGATGATCATAGAGTCGAAAGCTTGCGAGTTTACTATCAAATAAATCGGTTGGATTTAAACCTGGTGTTGTCAGACTTCTTACTGTGTTTACCCCATCCAACGCCAGCATCTCTACATCTTGATTAATGAAGACAGCACACCATATGCCTTTCTGATCACATCCTCCACCTGCGAGGCCATTTAAGAGTCCTGTGGACCCAGACCCCAAGGTCCTTCTGCTGCTCAGTACTGCTAAGGTCCTACCCTTAACATTGTATTCCTTCATCCCATTGGATTTGCCAAAATGGACCACTACACATTTATCTGGGTTGAAGTCCATCTGTCCTTCTCCGCTCAGTCTTGCATCTTATCTATGTCACGCTGCAACTTCTGACATCCCTCCAGGCTATTCATAACACCACCAACCTTCGTATCGTTGGTAAACTTACTAACCCATCCCTCCACTTCCTCATCCAGGTCATTTATGAAAATGACAAACAGCAAGGGTCCTAGAACAGATCCCTGGGGCACTCCACTAGTGACTGACCTCCATGCAGAGAAAGAGCCATCCACAACCACTCTCTGCCTTCTGCAGGCAAACTAGTTCTGGATCCACAAGGCCAAAGCCCCTTGGATCCCATGCCCTCTCACCTTCTCAAGAAGTTAAGGAAGGATGCAAATGCATTGGAAGAAGTTCAGGGAAGGTTTAGTGGACTAATACCTAGAATAGATGAGATATCTTTTGAGGAAAGATTTGTATTCACTGAAGCCTGGAAGAATAAGATGTGACTCAATTGAAACATAAAATCCTGACATGGTGCATATAGAAAAGATGTTTTTTCTTGTGAGAGAACCCTCTGAGAGAAAACTTTTCTCCCTCATCTCTGTTCTAAATGAGTAATTCGTTTTTAAATAGTTACCCCTAGGTCTAAATTCTCCCACAAGAGGAAACATTTTTTCCATATCCACCTTAAATAAAGGGACAAATACTCTACATTGTACTCCAGATTTAGTCTTACCAATGCTCTATATAACTGAAGCATAACCTCCCTACTTTTGTATTCAATTCCCTTCACTATAAATGACACCTGCAGACTGACCTTTTGCAATTCATGCACTAAGACACCCCAATCCTTCTGCATCTCAGAGCTTTCATTTAGATAAGAAGTTTTTTTTATTAATTTCTATTGACAGCAGAAGTTACTTTTTCAAAGAACACCAAATAAATTGGTTAAGCATGATTTCCCTTTCACTTTGATTACTTTGATTTTTTTTCTCAAGCTCCCTGCTAATAACATCTTTATGAATGGCTTCTAATACTTTTCCTATGACAGATGTTAAGCTAACTGACCTATAGTTTCCCGCTTTCTGTCTCCTTCTCCTTCTGAATAAAAGCAGAGAGAAAGAGAGAGAGAGAAAGAGACATTAAAGAGAGGTAATGATGAACTGTCTTTAATTGATATAACACACAGAATTGTTATAGTATAGAAGGAGGCCATTTAGCTTATAATGTATGCACTGGGTCTCCAAATTGATTATCATTAGGCATCATTAGGCTGCCTTGGAAAAGGCAGTAGGGTCACCACTAGTCAGCAGGGTCACCATTAGTAACCCTGCTGACTTCACCTGTGGGAGGTGCACCCAACTCCAGCTCCTCACAGACCACCTTAGGAAACTGGAGCTGGAACTGGATGAATGTTGGAGCATTCAGGAGACAAAGAGAATGATTGATATCGGGAAGTGGTAACACTTAAAAACAAAGCTAGTTGGGTGACAGGAGAGGGGAGGGGATGAAGCATTCAATGCAGGGATCCGCTGTAGTTGTTCCCCTCCAAAATAAGTGTACCGTTTTGGATATTATAATGGGGGGAGGGGGTGGGGGGGGTGGTAAGCCACAGTGATCGGTTCTCTGGCAAGAAGTTGGGCTTTATGGCTCAGAAGGGAAAGTGGGAGAATAGGAGAGCAAGAGTAGTGGGGGACTCAATAATTAGAGGCACAGAGAAGTGGTTCTGTGGGCACGAACGAGCCTCCAGGATGGTAGTCTGCCTTCCTGGTGCCAGGTCCTGGATGTCTCTGAGCAGGTAGAAAGCATCCTAAAAGGGGAGAGAAATCAGACAGATGTCATTGTCAATGACTTAGGCAGAAAGTCAGTAAAGTCTGGCAACACCAATTTTAAATCCAACCGATTTATTTGATAGTAATAAATCGGTTGGATTTAAAATTGGTGTTGCCAGACTTTACTGAGTTTACCGCAGTCCAACGTGGGCATCTCTACATTTAGGCAGAAAGAGCAGAGAGGTCCTGCAAGACCAATTTAGGGAGTTACGTAGAAGGCTAAAAAGCAGGACCTCTAGGGTAGCAATCTCTGGATTACTCCGCGAGCCACGTGCAAGTGAAGCTAGGAATAGGGAGATTGTGCAGCTGAACATGTGGCTAAAGAATTGGTGCAGAAGGGAGGGGTTTCAATTTGTGGATCACTGGGAAGTCTTCCAGGGAAGAGGGGGACCTGTACATGAAGGACAAAGGGGCACCAATATCCTGGCTGTGAGGTTTGCTAGTGTGATTCGGGTGGGTTTAAACTGATCTGGCAGGGGGGTGGGGACCAGAACAATAGGCCAGCAAGCGTAGAGACTGGTGACAAGCATGGGGCTAGGACAAGACTACCTAAGAGGAAGAACAATCTGGGGGAAGGATGAATTCAGTGGGTCTAGAGGTCTGGAGCGCATCTGCTTCAATGCAAGGAGGGTAACAGGCAAGACAGATGAACTTAGAGCCTTAATGCATTCGCAGTACTTGGAAGTGGTTGCAGTGACAGAGAGATGGTTAAAAGAAGGACAGGACTGGCAGCTGAATATTCTGGGTGTAAGTGTTTTAGGCGAGACAGAGGAGGAGTTAGAAGAGGTGGGGGAGTAGCAATATTGGTTAGAGAGCATATTACAGTTGTACAGAGGATGGACAATTTGGGAGGATCATGTAATGAGACATGTATAGCTCAGAAACAGAAAAAGCGCAGTCACTATGCTGGGAGTATACTACAGACCTCCCAACAGCCCACAAAAAGTTAAGGAATGGATATATATAAGGAGATTCTGGATAGCTGTAGAAAAAAATAGGGTTGTTGAAGTGGGAAACTTTAATTTCCCTCATATAGACTGGAAATTTCTTAGGGCTGGGGTCTGGACAGGGAGGAATTTATAAAATGTGTCCAGAAAGGTTCTTTGGAACAACATATTGATAGTCCAACTAGATACGAGGCTATACTGGACCTTGTACTGGGGAATGAGACCGGTCAGGTCATCAAAGTTTCAGTGGGAGACCATGTGGTGAACAGTGACCACAATTCTGTAAACTTTCAGATAGTCATGAAAAGGATGAGTGTTATCTTATGGGTAAGGTGCTGAATTGGGGGAAGGCTAACTACATCTGGATTAGACAAGATTTAGTGGCTACTGATTGGAAGAGGTTGTTTGAGGGTAAATCCAAATCTGACATGTGGGAGTCTTTTAAGGAACAGTTGATAGGAATGCAGGACAGGCATGTGCCCGTAAAAAGGAAGGACAGGAAAGGTAAGATTTGAGAGCCGTGGATAACTAGAGAAACAAAAAGCAAAAAGAGGCATTCATAAGGCCCAGGCAGCTAAAAACAGATGAAGCTCTGGAAGAATACAGAGAAAATAGAAAATAACTCAAACAGGAGGTTAAAAGGGCAAAAAGGGGTCATGAAATGTCCTTGGCAGACAGAATTAAGGAGAATCCCAAAGCATTTTATACATATGTTAGGAACAAGAGAGTTGTCAGAGAAAGAGTTGGACCTCTCAAGAACAATGAAGGGGAATTAGGCTTAGAACCCAAGGAAGTAGGTGAGATCCTAAATGAATACTTTGCATCAGTATTGACAAAGGAGAAAGACACGTTGATTGGCAATGTCTCAGAGGGATATGTAGACCCATTAGAACAAATTGCAATTACAAGGGAGAAAGTGAGAGGTATTTTAGGAAGCATTAAGGTAGACAAATCCCCAGGACCAGATGACATCTGTCCTAGATTACTGACAGAGACAAGAGATGAAATTGCTAGCCTCTAACAGAATCTTTGTTTCTTCATTGGACACAGGTGAGCTTCCAGAGGACAGGAGGACAGCAAATGTGTTCCCGTTATTTAAGAAGGGTAGCAAGGATAACCTGGGTAATTATAGGCCAGTAAGCTTGACGTCAGTCAAAGGAAATTGTTGGAGAAGATTCTTAGAGACAGGATGGAGACACATTTAGAACCGAATAGTTTCATTAGTAATAGACAACGTAGTTTTGTATGAGGGAGGTCGTGCCTCACAAATTTGGTTGAGTTTTTTACAGAGGTGACAAAAATGATTGATAAGAGAAGGGTCGTAGATGTTGTCTACATGGATTTTAGTAAAGCATTTGACAAGGTCCCTCATGCAGGCTGGTACAAAAGGTTAAATCTCATAGGATCAAATGTGAACTAGCTAGAGGGATAAGAACTGGCTTGGCCACAGAAACTAGAGGATATTAATAGAGGGGTCTTTTTCTGATTGAAGGTCTGTGACTAGTGGTGTTCTGCAGGGCTCTGTACTGGAATCTATGTTGTTTGTGATTATATATCAATGATTTGGAAGAAGATATAGCTGGTCTGATTAGTAAGTTTGCAGATGACACAAAGATTGCTTGGTTGCGGATAATGATAAACATTATCAGAGATTACAGCAGGATATAGATAGGCTGGAAAATTGGGCAAGAGAAAGGGCAAATGGAATTTAATCCAAATAAATGCGAAGTGATGCATTTTGGTAGATTTAATGCAAGGGGGACCTATTCAATAAATGGAGAACTATCAGGAGTATAGATATACAGAAGGATCTGGGTGTGCAAGTCCACAGATCCTTAAAGGTGGCAGCTTAGGTGGAAAAAGTGCTGAAGAAGGCATATGGTATGCTTGCCTTTATTGGACTGGGCATAGAGTATAAAAGTTGGCATATGATGTTGCAGTTATATAGAACAGTGGTTAGGCCACATTTGGAATACTGCATCCAGTTCTGGTCGCCACACTACCAGAAGGACTTGGAAGCTTTGAAGAGAATGCAGAAAAAGCTTAGCAGGATGTTGCCTGGTATGGAGGGTATTAGCTATGAGATGAGATTGAGTAAACTAGGGTTGTTCCCCCTGGAAAGACAGACACTGAGGAACAACCTAATAGAAGTTTATAAAATTATGAAGAGCATAAATAGGATGAATATTTGGAAAATTTTTCCCATCAGAAATGACAACTACAAAAGGTCACAAGTTCAAGGGAGACAAGATTCAATACAGATATACAGGGAACATATTTTACACAGAGTGTGGTGGAGGCCTGGAATGCATTACCAAGCAAGGTGGTTGAGGCAGACACTCTAGGATCATTTAAGACTTATCTAGATAGTCACATGAACAGAATGAGAATAGAGGGATACAAACGGATGTTCTAGTTAGGAACACATGATCGGTGCAGGCTTGGAGGGCCAAAGGACATGTTCCTGTGCTGTATTGTGCATTGTTCTTTGTTATTTTGTATGTAGTCACTTACATGGAAGGTGGTAGGTGCCTGGAACTTGCTGCCGGTGTGGTAGTGGAAATGACTTTTAAGAGGTGTCTTTTATATGAATAGGATGGGAATAGAGGGATATGGTCCCTGGAAGGGTAGGGGATTTTATTTCAGTCAGGCAGCATGGTTGGTGCAAGCTTGAAGGGCTGAAGGGCCTGTTCCTGTGCTGTAATTTTCTTTGTTCTTTCTTTATTCGGATAATTCTGGTTATGGAGGGATTTTGTTATGAAGAAAGGTTGAGTTACTTGAGCTTGTACTCACTAGAGTTTAGAAGAATGAGAAGTGACCTTATTGAGAGATATTGGGGCAATTTTCCAGCCTTGCCGCTCACGGCACCGATTGCGGCAATTCCAGAAAATATCGTGTGGATCTAAAACCAGGTTTTACACTCATCGCAAAACGGTTTGCAATAGTTACCGGAAGGATGTGGAGTCCCTGGAGACAGTGCAAAGGAGATTTATCAGGATGCTGCCTGGTATGGAAGGGCTGTCTTACGAGGAAAGGTTGAACGCACTGGGGTTGTTTTCCCTTGAAAGACGTCGGCTGAGAGGGGATCTATTAGAGGTATATAAGATTATGAGGGGTATAGATAGAGTAAATGGTGGTAAGCTTTTTCCACCATTAGAAAAGGATAGAACGAGGGGTCACGGCCTTAGGGTGAGGGGGGCTATGTATAAGACTAATATTAGAGGGCATTTTTTCACACAAAGGGTAGTGGGGGTGTGGAATGCACTACCGAGTAAGGTGGTGGGAGCAGGCACGCTAGGGTTGTTTAAGGGTCTCTTGGACAGCCACATGAGTGGTCTGCAGATAGAGGGATATAGGAGGACTGTTTAAATACTTTATTTGTTTCCACAGGCTATTCGGTCCACCTTGTTGACCAACAAGGCGCATGCATTCGGCAGGTCGTGCGAGGGCTGCTCTTGGATGTTACTTCAGGAGTGGCCTAGTGCTTCATGTCGTTAGTGTATGCTTAAACTGGACCATCAGATGGGCAACATGACAGCTCAGAGACTATCGCTGTTGCTGTGCAGACACATGGATTTGGGCCTGTGTCTGCGGGAGTTTGCACGTTCTCCCCGTGGTTGCGTGGTTTTCTCTGGGTGCTCCGGTTTCCTCCCACATCCCAAAAATGTGCTCTTAGGCTGATTGGGTAACAAATTGTCCTATATTGGTCTCTATATGTCATTAAGACGTTAGGATGGCGGCGCGGGCTCGTTGGGTCGAAGGGCCTGTTTCCCGTGCTGTGTTGTTCTTTGTTCTTTGTTCTTTGTTCTTTAGTCCCGTCCCTTTCTCCTGGCGCAAACCAGATAGAACATAGAACATAGAACATTACAGTGCAGAACAGGCCCTTCAATTCTCGATGTTGCGCCGACCAATTGAGAAAAAGCAATGACCCTCTAACTTAAACCATTCCCTTTTCATCCATAAACCTATCCACTAACCACTTAAATGTCCCAAACTTGGCGCATCTACAACTGCTGCAGGCAGGGCATTCCATACCCTTACCACCCTCTGGGTAAAGAACCTACTTCTGACATCCGTCCTATAACCACCACCCCTTAATTTAAAGCTGTGTCCCCTCGTGCTAGCTTTCTCCATCCGAGGAAAAAGGCTATCACTATCCACCCTGGCTAATCCTCTGATCATCTTATATGCCTCAATAAGATCTCCTCTTAGCCGCCTTCTTTCTAATGAAAACAACCTCAAATCCCTCAGCCTCTCCTCATAAGACCTGCCCTCCATACCAGACAACATCCTGGTAAACCTCCTCTGCACCCTCTCCAATGCCTCCACATCTTTCTTATAATGTGGGGACCAGAACTGTACACAATACTCCAAATGTGGCCACACCAGAGTTTTGTACAGTTGCAACATGACGTTGCGGCTCCGAAATTCAATCCCCCTACCAATAAACGCCAAGATTCCGTATGCCTTCTTAACAACCTTATCGACTTGATTGCCAACTTTCAGGGATCTATGCACATATACATCGAGATCCCTCTGTTCGTCAACACTATTAAGAGTCCTACCATTTGCCCTATACTCTATACATTTGTTACTATAGATTGTACACTTTGGCTATTAGCATATTTAAAGTAACATTTAAACATGCTCATCTGTGTAGACTCAGAGACTATTGAAGCCGCTGGTGGGCAGGGACATGGCTGGGCAGTGCCCACCTGCCACACTGGCAGTGCACCAAGGGGCAGTGTCAAGCAGTGGGGCCTGAGTGGAGCTGGGCCTGAGCAGAGGCTATGACGGGCTGGGGAATGAAGGGATCTCCTGATGCCAGTGATCCATGTCGGGCAGACAGAGGGGAACATGCTGTCGATTGAGGGGGTGGGGGGGAGCAGCAAGCGTTCTGATATCCGTGGGGGGGAGGGAGAGCCTCTCCCAGTGTATTGAGATCGAGACACTCTTGCGAAATGGCCATTATGCCACTTAGGCACTTTTGGGAAAATCGCAGCCACAGGATTCTCAGGGGTTTGATAGGATTGATGCTGAAGTTGCTTCCCTTGTGGGAGAATCCAGGACCACTCTGCACAATTTCAGAGTCAGAGGATCAACCATTTAAGACAGAGATGAGAAGGAATTTCTTCTCTCAGAGGGGAATCAATCTGTGGAATTCTTTTCCATAGAAGGCTGTGGGGGTGGATCATTAATTATGTTCAACGCTGAGTACAGATTTTTAATCAGTAAGGGAATCAGGAAAGTGGAGTTCAGGATCAGCACATCAGTTCAGTCATGCTCTCACTGAATGGTAGAACAGATCTGAAGGGCTGAATGGCCGACTTCTGCTCCTATGTCTTCTGGTCTACATTACAACCATGACCACACTTTGCAATAGTATTTAATAGGTTGCAAATCTTCAGTCATCTGGTTATAATGAAACGCATGTTATAAATACAAACATTTATTTATTTGCACACATGGGGAAAAAACAACAATTGGTATTTATACATTACCCATACCATTGTGAAAAAAACCAGCAATGCTTTCTAAGAGTGTAATCAAGGTCTGACACCAAGCTTCATCAGCAGTTATTAGGACAACAAGACAAAAGCTCAGGCTAGAAGGCACAACCACTAACAGTCAAGCAATGAAAATCAGGGATGTGACAGAGGTCAGGTTTGGAGGGGAATGCAGAGATCAGAGCTTTGTGAGGTTGTGTCAGGTTACAGAGATGGAGAGGGATTTGAAAACAAGGAAGGGGGTTTTAAAATTGTGTTGTTACTTGACTTGGAGCCAGTGCAGGTCATGAGAGCAAGAGTGATAGATGAGATGGGGCTTGGTGTGAATTAGGATGCAAGCAGTGTAGCTTTAGGTGGGCTGTGAAAGGCATTAAAGTCCGTGGGGTACCCAAATAGCTCACCAGCCCTAACTTGGTCAGAACAGTGTTTGATTTTTAAAATATATATTATCTTCCACCTGTAAATACTGGCATGACTTCCAGGGTTGAATGGTCTTCTCCTGTTCAGATGAACCTCTGTATATTTATTCCCTATTCTCACCCAAATAGTGTTTACCACACAATGGAAAACCATAGAATGGGATTGTTCTTAGAGCAAAGAAAGTTAAGGGGTGATGTAATAGAGTCAGAGGTTTACAGCATGGAAACAAGCCTTTTGGCCCAACTTGTCCATGCCAATCAGTTTTTAACCACTAAGCTAGTCCCAATTGCCTGTGTTTGGCCCATATCCTCTATACCCATTTTACTCATGTAACTGTAAATGCTTTTTAAAAGACAAAATTGCAGTATGACTTCTGACATATAAATATGGAAAATCTGTTCCTACTGCCAGGAGGATCTGTAACCTGAGGTCAAGAATGTACCATAATCAGTGAAATATTAATCAGAGAAATGAGGTGAATTAATGTTACTCATCGAGTTGTTATGGTTAGGAATGCACTGCCTAAAACAGTAGTCAGAGCAGATTCAACAATAACTTTCCAAATCACTGGGTTACAGAAAGTGTGTGCAGGAGTGGTGGCATGATGATGGGTGTGTGTGGGGGCACACACTTCAAGGGATACCATGAGGTTTGAATTGGTGCTACATGAATGCAGCTCTGTTTTTTTTCACAAGGTAAAGTTAGCACTAATATTTCTAATCCAACAATTATGTTAGTTTGCACTGCGCTCATAACTTCACTAACGATACCATTACTGTACTTATCAGAATCACCAGTGTCAATGATTCATATGAAGACTATCATTGCATAATAGCTTTGTTACACCCATTCTTAAATGTACTTTATTGTGATAATTCAAAATCTCTCTGTCTCTCCCTTCTTCAGGGAGCAGTTCTAAAATATTTTACTTGGTACTTTACCTCACCAACTTTTACAGATGCACCATACCTCAGCTTGGTATGGCTCCTGCTCTACCTAAGATTGCAAAAAACTGCAAAGGGTCGTGAATATAGCCCTGTCCATCACACCAACCAGCCTTCCATCCATTGATTCTGACAACACATCCCACTGCCTTGGGAAAGCATAATCAAGGACCTCATGACCCTGGACATGCTCTCTTCCACCTTCTTCAGTCAGGAAAAACATACAGGGCAGCATGGTGACACAGTGGTTAGCACTGCTGTCCCACAGCATCAGGGATCTGAGTTCGATTTCCAGCTTGGGTCACTGTCTGTGTAGAATTTGCACTTTCTCCCTGGGTCTGCATGGGTTTCATCCACATGCTCCAGTTTACTCGCAGTCTGAAAGACATGCCACTTAGGACCATTGACCCAAAGAGATGTTGGAGTGTGGTGACTAGAGGACTTTCACAGGAACTTCATTGCAGTGTTAATGTAAGCCTTACTTGTGACTGATAACCTTAACTTTGACAAAAGTCTCAGTCATGAACCAACTGACTTAAGAACAGCTTCTTCCCTGCTGCCAGACCTTTGAATGGACCTACCTTATATTAAGTTAATCTTTCTCTTTACCCGAGCTATGACTGTAACACTGCATTTGGCACTCTCTTGTTACCTTCTCAATGAGCAGTATGCTTTGTATAGCGCATAAGAAACAATACTTTTTGTTGTATACAAATGTATGTGACAATAACAAATCAAATCAAGTGAGAATGACAAAAACCTTTTCCAAAGTCTGGGTTGGAATGGTTAGCTGGAGCAGGGTGGGAATAACACAACAAACTGCTCAAGGTGCTTCACTGAGACTTGAGGAACAAGGAGGAGACTACTCAGAGGGTTAACCAAGAAACCAAGAGTGAACTTTTCGGGAGGAAACTTGAAGAAGAGCAGGAGGCTCTGAGGGGAAAGGCTGAATCTAGTGACCACCAACAATGGGAGCAGGGACGAACAGAGAGAGATTTGCAAGAGGCAAAGTGTAGGAAGTTTGGGAGGTGGGACTTTGTAGCATTGGGGGCAATTACAGAAACATGGGGAGATAAGGTCATCAAGAGATTTAAAAACAAGGATAAGATGCTTAAATCTGAGACATTTTGAGACTTTTAGGTCAGCGAGCTCAGGAGTGATGGCTGAATGAAGTTTGGTGGGAGTTAGGGCACAGGTAAAAATGGTTTTCAGTAACCTCATGTTTATGGAGGGTGCAAGGTGAGACGGCAGCCAGAAGAGCATTGAAGAGCCGAGCGACTTAGTTGAGGGTTTCAGAGAAGCTGAGGCAGGATGGATACGAATGAATACTAATTTAAGGCAGCAGGGAGAGGTAGTTGCTGAGTGAGATTTGGTATGATTTGGCCAGCAAAAGTCAGTGACAGAAGGGGAGGCGACGGCCAAGCAGTATTATTGCTAGCCTATTAATCCAGAAACTCAGCTAATGTTCTGGGGAACTGGGTTCAAATCCTACCACAGCAAACGGCAGAATTTGAATTCAATAAAAAATATCTGGAATTAGGAATTTACTGATGACCATTGTTGATTGTCATAAAAATCCATCTGGTTTACTCATGGTCTTTAGGGAAGGAAATCTGCCATCCTTACCTGGTCTAGCCTATATGAGACTCCAGAGCTATAGCAATGTGGTTGACTCTCAACTGCAGTCGGACAACTAGGGACAGACAATAAATACTGATCAGCCCGTGACGCCCATTTCCCACAAATGAACAAAAGAGAGACTACAATGGACGGAGAGTTCGCTCTTTTTCCATTGCTAGGATTTGACTAGAAACTTATGTCCAAGGACTTGTGAGGAGAAGGTCAGAGATGACAGGATTTCAACAAGACAGAAAGGCAGGTGTGGGTGCCTGGTTTTGAAAGGGAAAAATGGACAATGCATGAGAAAGAGGTACAAACAATAGCATCAAGGCTGGAAAGTGAAATGTGGTGGTCAGCAGTTTAATGGAAATGGGGAAATGCATTTGAGATAACACACAGTTGGTCAGAAGGATGAGTTTTACACTCCAACAGGTCTACTTTGATAGTAAAGGGAAAGAAGTAAGGCAGACAGGTGAAGAGAATTGGCTGACAATTTGGTGTGTGCAAAAAAACCAGGTGCTACATGCAGCGGTAGTTGGTGTGAAGATGGTTGGTGGTGGTGAAAAGAAGCCAGGCAACGATCATCTTTGTTTTTCATAACATTGCTGGAATTGACATGTGGTTCCACCAGATCCTGGTCACACTGGAGATCTGATCACGTTTGCACCCTAAAATCGTCTCTTCTTCAACTCTATGTAATTTCTTAAAACATTTTTAAAATTTAAAGTTGCAAATCCAAGGCTCAGAATGATCCAGGCAAACCCAAATCCATTTCTTACTTACTCAAAAAAACAATTCAAATGGAGTCCAGTCCATAGTCCTCACAAAAGCAACAAACAAGATCCAAACTGACAAAATAAGACTTTGCTCCCCTTTGGCTTAATCTTAGCCAAAAAGCCAATAAGAACAAATACTACACTTGACTGATGTAATTGTGTATTTGATTACATTCACGAGAAGGAGCTTAGCATCTCTTATTACTAAATAAATGCCAATTTGTTCTTGTTGTGTTGAAAGAAACAAATCTACTCAGAGTTAGACGTACCCAGGATTAAAGGAGAGAAAGAGCTCCTGAAAGAGAATATCTCACTCTACTTCAGACTCCCACCAGAGTCAATCCAAACTTTTGATACCCAATTCATATCATCCGAGCAGCCAAACAAAAGTCATCTCCAAATCCACATGACACCCAGTCTGACGCCTGTACTATTTAACATTCATGTTCATCAAAAAAAAACTTTTTTTTGCAGATCCAATTTATGGTAGAGTTAATTTTCTTGTAAAATTTAATCCTACTTATAATTACTTCTAAGATTGCCTCATCACTGCATTGACAACCGATAAAGCAAGTTTTCATTACCATGATTTTCATTGCAATTTAGTCACGCAAAGCCCCTTCACCTGTCCAGCTATAATGACAAAGTCTACATAGCCCCCACAACCAGCACTTGGCTGGGCTTGGATCATCACTTAAATATTCTGTAATAAACACACAAATACTATGCACTGCTTTATTCTCTAAAACTAAGCACACACGTACACTGCTGAGAAGATGCATGTTAAAATATAACATAGACACCATTAAATTCAACAGGAAACTTAAGAGAAATCATATTAATCCAGGGAAAGGCTAGAATGTGGAACTCACTGCCATACAGAGCAGTGGTTCAGGCAAACAACATAAGAGGAAGTTTGGGGTAAACATACAAAGGAGAAAGAAATAAAAGGATATGCTGAGAGGGTTGGGTGAAGAAGAGCAGGCGTGTAAATACTGGCACAGACTCTGCTGCTTTCTGTTGTAAAATTGTACATATTTACTGATCTTACAACACTACAGTTAACAGTCCAGAACCAGGGGCTGGGGTGAGGTTTCAGATATTTAGCTACAGGCTTGCCTTTAGGACTGTCACTTGCATCTTTTACATAAGTTACCCGCATAGATTTAACCAACAAATCTGGCTGGTGAAAAAGATTTTGGTGTAAATAAGGCACTCACTTTTTTTCAGGGCTTACAATTGCACTATCTAGAGCATAGAACATTACAGCACAGTACTGGCCCTTCGGCCTCAATGTCCAATCCAAGATCAAGTTATCCCACTCCTTATAATTCTGGTATGGTCCATGTGCCAATTCAATAACTGCTTGAAAGTCCTAAAGTATCCGACTCCACTATCACAGCAGGCAGTCTATTCTACACCCAAACCATTCTCTCAGTGAAGAATCTAACTCGGACATCCCTCCTACATCTCCCACCATGAACCTTATAGTTATGCCCCCGAGTAACAGCTACATCTACCTGAGCAAATATCTCTGCACATCCACTCTATCAATCCCTTTCATCATCTTATAAACCTCTAAGTTGCCTTTCATCCTCCTGCGCTCCAAAGAGAAAAACACCAGTTCCCTCAACCTTTCCTCATAGGCCTACCCTCCAAACCAGGCAGCATCCTGGTAAATCTCCCTTGCACTCTCTCCAATGTTTCCACATCCTTCTTACAGTGAGGTGACCAGGACTGAACACAATATTCCAAACATGGTCCCACCAAGGTCCTGTATAGTTGCAGCATAACTTCATGGCTCTTAAACTCAAACCCTCTGTTAATAAACGCTGACACGCTAAGCCTTCTTCACGGCTCTATTCAATTGAGAGGCAACCTTCAGAGATCTGTGGATATGAATCCCAAGATCTCTCTGTTCCTCCATATTCCTCAGAACCCTGCCATTGAATCCATACAAATGATTTTCAGCAGGGACAGAGCAAAATTTGCAAATGATACCAAGATAGGTGGCAAAGCGGGCAGTGAAGAGGATATAAATATTCCATAGACAGATATGGAGAATGGATCAAACTTTTGGTAGATGGAGTTAAATGTGGGTAAGTGTGAGGTTGTCCATTTTGGCAGGAAGAGATAGAAAGGCAAATTATTATCTAAATGGAAAGCAGATTCAAAATGCATCCAGACAGAGGGATGTGGATGTTTAACTTCATGAATCATAGAAAGTCACTGTGCAGATGCATCACGTAGACAGAATTTTGGCATTTATTGCACATGGACTGGAGTATAAAAATAGAGAAATGTTGTTGCAATTGTACAGGGTATTGGCGAGACCACATCTGGAGTATTGTCTCCAGTTTTGATCTCCTTATTTGAGGAGAGATGTGCTGGCATTAGAGGCAATTCATAGAATCATAGAAACCCTACAGTAATAGAAGGAAGCCATTCGGCCAATCCAGTTTACAGAATCAACAATTCCATCCCACACTTTATCCCCACAACCCCACACATTTACCCAGCTAATTCCTCTAACCTGCACATCCTGGGACATTTAGGGTGACCAATCAACCTAATCCATACATCTTTGGACTACAGGAGGAAACTGGAGTCCCAGGGATGTCAATAGTGGGGGGATTCAGTGACAGCAATGTTATTGCACGTCAAGGAGCAATCATCAGCAAAAATGCCCACTTCTGACTTTACAATGAGGGAGCTGAAGGTTGTTGGACCTCAAACACCACCCCCCGAGGGACTCCTACAATGATGAGGTATAGCCACTATTACAATGTGTGGAACTTCCAATGTGCTGACAGCATGGTCTCATAAATGCTAATGAGATAATGATTGGGCAATTTGCTTTAGTGATGCTTAATGAGAGGTAAATATCACCAGGGGAAACTCACCTGCTCTTCTTCAAGTAGTGCCATGGAATAATGTCTATCAGATAGGGTCGAGGGGGCCTCAGCTTGATATCAGGTCTGAAAGTTGGAACTGCCAGCAGTGCAGTACTTCCTCAGTACTGCACTGGAATGTCAGCCTGTGCTCAGGTCTCCAGCTGGAACGCTTTCTTTCTGGTATGGCTTTTACTCTGTCCAAGATCTCAAGGAACTACAAAGGGTTCTGAACGTAGCCCAGTCCATCATGCAAACCAACTTTCCATCATTTTATTCTGTTTATATTTTCCACTGCCTTGGAAAAGCAGCCAGCATAATCAAGGACCCCATGCACCCCGGACATTCTCTCTTCCACTTTCTTCCATTGGGAAAAAGATACAAAAGTCTGAAGTCATGTACCAACCAACTTAAGAACAGCTTCTTCCCTGCTGCCATCAGACTTTTGAATAGACCTACCTCACACTAATTTAATCTTTCTCTACACTCACAGATACAACTGTAACAGTACATTCTGCACCGTCTCCTTTCCTTCTCTATGAACGGTATGTATACTGCACAAGAAACAATACTTTCACTGGATACTAATACATGTGACAATAACAACTCAAATTAAAAGAGAGAGTGCCATCAATGAGTCTGCCTTGCCAAGCATCTGCATAAGTAAAGGAATCCACAAAAATGACAAGACAAAGCTGTACGTGGGCAAAATATCAAATTACAGCATGGCCAATTTCAAAAACATAAAACACACAACCAGTACCACAGGCCTCAGGATGGGTTACTAATTATTGCCAGTTTCATGATTGAAACCTTTTGAAAACTATTTAACCCACAAATTACTGAATACAGCTGAAAAAAAAACACACAAAATTTGTTTGGTTTACAAACAAGAAGGAAAGTAACAGCTCACATTCCCTCACTGCTGCAGGAAAGTGCCACAAGTTCGGCTCACATGATTCTTTGTACAGCACTCTAGTGAAGCCCCAAGTAGTTTCACAGGGAATCATTTAATTTCAGATCAAATTCATTCATAGGGGAGGCAGCGGCCTAAGTGAAATTACCACTCCTCTATTAATCCAGAAACTCAGCTAATGTTCTGGGGACCCGGGTTCAAAGCCCACTATGGCAAATGGTGGAATTTGAATTCAATATATAAAAAAAAACTGTAATTAGAGAATCTACTGATTGCCACAAAACCAGTTGATTATCAGAAAAACTCATCTGGTTCACTAACGTCCTTTAGGGAAGGAAATCTGCTGTCCTTACCTGGTCTGGCCTATATGTGACTCCAGAACAACAGAATTGCAGTTGATTCTCAACTGCCTTCAGGCAATTAGGGATGGGCAATAAAAGCCCGCAAGACACCAAAATTTAACGGGATAAAGAACAGCTTCAGTGTTCAAATGACTCCTATTGACACCAATCGAGTTATCTCGGATGAACTGGACTTTGTACAGTTTGGCGTGTCATTATAAATAAACTGAACTTAATTGGAGAAGCTGGCCAGGCTATCCTAAGGCTAAAGGAGTTAAATTATGAGGACAGTTTACATAAAAGAACAGAAAACAGAGGCAGGAGCAGGCCATTCGTCCCTTCGAGAACGCTCTGCCATTCAAATTGCTGTGGACGCTGGAATCTGAAACCAAAAGAGAAAATGCTGGAAAGAAGAACTTTTCTCTCCTCACAGATGCTGCCAGACCTACTGAGGTTTTCCAACGTTTCCTCTTTTGGTTTCAGATTCCAGCATCCACAGTAATCTGCTTTAATCCAGTATTTAATTCACTTCTCTTCCAGGAATGCCTTCCCTGAGGAAGTACTGTTCTTCTCTCAGGCAGGATTTCCATATATCCCACCCAACAATCCACCTTTACTGCTTTCCATTTCTCTCAGTGTCAGACAAGATATTTGCCAAGACTCGACTCTACAGCCACATTTCCTTCCACAGTGACTGTCTTTGTCCCTGGCAGCTTTGACAAAGGGTCATCTGGATTCGAAACATCAGCGCTTTTCTCTCCTCACAGTTGCTGCCAGACCTGCTGAGATTTTCTAGCATTTCTTTGCTGCTCTGCCATTTATTTTGATTATGGCTAATCATCAAATTCAATACCCTGATCTCACCTTCCTCACCACGCGCCCCCCCCCACCCCCCCTCCATATACCTTGATCCTTCAGGCTGTAGGTGCTGTATCTAAGATGGACAATGCTTGGATTCCCTCAGGTTTAGAAAATTAAAGGGGGAGATCAAAGAGAGACAAGGCGAGATATCGAGTAAGAAAGTGAACGTATGAGAAACCATTTCCTCTGGCACAGGACTTCCCAGGATGCTCTTACAGCCAATGAAGTACTTTGGGGATAGGGCATTGTGTGCTGAGCGCATGGTCTGTTTTTGTAGTGTTTCTTTTGAGAGGTTGGTGTTAGCTAAAGATACTGGGAATGCCCACAGCTCCTTCCATCCCTTGATGTCACGAATTATGGTGCAACCCCAGTTGAGGGGCTCTTCTGGAGAGCTGGCAGGGTCCAATGGCCTTCCCCCTGTACTGTAATTATTTTATGATTCTCTGCAGGGAGAGGGAGAGAGAGAGAACAAGGGACGCACAACCTGAACATTAGAATTAGACCATTCTGGAAGAAGCCAGAAAGCAGTTCTTCATGCAAAGGGCAGCAGAAATCTGGAATCTCTTCTCTTTCCTCCACCCCTCCCTGCCAAAAGCTACTGAGATTGGTGGGTCAAATAAAAATGGAGACCAAAAGCACAGCAAGATCCAATAAACAGCAATGAGACAGTGATCAGGTCCGAAGGGATAGAAACCACAGAAACTCCTATAATACAGGAGGCCACCATTTGGCCCATCACATGAGCACCAACAACAATCCCACTCAGGCCCTATCCCCATAACTCCACATATTTACCTCACTAATTCCTCTAACCAACAAATCCCAGGACATTAAGGGACAATTCAGCATGGCCAATGCAACTAACCCATAATTCTCTTGCTGGGGCCTGACCAGCGATTTCTAACAGCGTAGCACCTAGAACATAGAACATAGAACATTACAGCGCAGAACAGGCCCTTCGGCCTTCAATGTTGTGCCGACCAATTAGGAAAAAGCAATGACCCTCCAACCTAAACCATTCCCTTTTCGTCCATATACTTACCTACTAACCTCTTAAACGCCACCAAACTTGGCGCATCTACAACTGCCGCAGGCAGGGCATTCCATACCCTAACCACCCTCTGGGTAAAGAACCTACCTCTGATACCCGTCCTATAACTACCACCCCTTAATTTAAAGCTATGTCCCCTTGTGCTAGCTTTCCGCATCCTAGGAAAAAGGCTATCACTGTCCATCCTATCTAAACCTCTAATCATCTTATATGTTTCAATAAGGTCTCCTCTTAGCCGCCTCCTTTCTAACGAAAACAACCTCAAATCCGTCAGCCTCTCTTCATAAGACCTGCCTTCCATACCAGGCAACATCCTGGTAAACCTCCTCTGTACCCTCTCCAATGCCTCCACATCTTTCTTATAATGCGGGGACCAGAACTGCACACAATACTCCAAGTGCGGCCGCACTAGAGTTTTGTACAGTTGCAACATGACGTTGCGGCTCCGAAATTCAATCCCCCTACCAATAAAAGCTAAGACTCCGTATGTCTTCTTAACAACCTTATCGACTTGATTGCCAACTTCCAGTGATCTATGCACATATAGACCAAGATGTCTCTGTTCTTCAACACTACTAAGAGTCCTACCATTAGCCCTATACTCTACACATTTGTTATTCCTGCCAAAGTGAATTACCTCACACTTTTCCACATTAAACTCCATTTGCCACCTCTCGGCCCAGCTCTGCAACTTGTCCAAGTCTCTCTGCAAACTATAACACCCCTCTTCACTATCTACTACTCCTCCGACTTTGGTGTCATCCGCAAATTTACTAATCCATCCTTCAATACCCTCATCCAGATCATTTATAAAAATTACAAACAGCAGGGGCCCCAAAACAGATCCCTGAGGCATACCACTTGTAACCGAACTCCACGATGAATAACTTCCATCAACCACCACCCTCTATCTTCTATCAGCTAGCCAATTCCTAATCCAATTAGCTAAATCACCCTCAATCCCATACATCTGCATTTTCTGCAGAAGAATTCCATGGGCCATCTTATTGAATGCCTTACTAAAGTCCATATATACCACATCAACTGCCTTACCCCCATCCACCTATTTGGTCACTTTTTCAAAAAACTCAATAAGGTTAATAAGGCACGACCTACCCTTCATAAAACCATGCTGACCGTCCCCAATCAATTCATTTCTCTCTAAATAACTATAAATCCTATCCCTAATAATTCTCTCCAATACTTTGCCCACAACAGAAGTAAGACTCACTGGCCTATAATTCCCTGGAAAGTCTCTCTTCCCCTTCTTGAAAAATGGGACCACATTCGCTATCCTCCAGTCCTCCGGAACCACACCCGTAACCAACGACGACCTGAAGATCAGAGCCAGAGGCTCTGCAATCGCCTCTCTTACCTCCCAGAGAAGCCTAGGGTAAATCCCGTCCGGCCCAGGGGACTTATCTAACTTCAAACCCTCAAGAATATCTAGCACATCCTCCTTATCTTCTTCAATACTTTCCAGTTTGCAACCCTGTATCCCAGTGTTCTCCACAACTACATTTACATCTCCCTGCATGAATACCAAAGAGAAATATTTGTTGCCTCTCCAATCTCTTCAGGCTCCACGCACAACTTCCCACTGCTGTCTCTGACTGGCCCGAGTCTTGCCCTAACCAATCTTCTATTCTTAACATACGACCTACCCTTCACAAAACGATGCTGACTATCCCCAATCAATTCATTTCTCTCTAAATAACTATAAATCCTATCCCTAATAATTCTCTCCAATACTTTGCCCACAACAGAAGTAAGACTCACCGGCCTATAATTCCCCGGAAAGTCTCTCTTCCCCTTCTTGAACAATGGGACCACATTCGCTATCCTCCAGTCTTCCGGCACTATACCCGTAACCAACGACGACCTGAAGATCAGAGCCAGAGGCTCTGCAATCTCCTCTCTCGCCTCCCAGAGAATCCTAGGGTAAATCCCGTCCGGCCCAGGGGACTTATCTAACTTCAAACCCTCAAGAATATCTAGCACATCCTCCCTATCTACTTCAATACTTTCCAGTTTGCAACCCTGTATCTCAGTGTTCTCCACAACTACATTTACATCTCCCTGCGTGAATACTGAAGAGAAATATTTGTTCAGTGCCTCTCCAATCTCTTCAGGCTCCACACACAACTTCCCACTGCTGTCTATGACTGGCCCTAATCTTGCCCTAACCAATCTTCTATTCTTAACATATCTAAAGAAAGCTTTAGGATTCTCCTTGATCCTATCAGCCAAAGTCTTCTCGTGTCCCCTTTTAGCTCTCCTCAACTCACTGTTTAGCTCCCTCCTGGCTAATCTATAGCTATCCATTGCACTAACTGAGCCTTCAAGCCTCATCCTGACATAAGCCTCTTTTTTCCTTTTAACCAGCAAATTAACTTTTTTAGTACACCAAGGTTCCCTTACTCGACCATTTCCTCCTTGCCTGACAGGGACATACTTATCAAGGACTCGCAGCAGCTGCTCCTTGAATAAGCTCCACATTCCAGATGTTCCCAGTCCCTGTAGTTTCCTAGTCCAATCTATGCACCCTAATTCTCTCCTGATGGCCTCATAATTACCCTTCCCCCAGCTATAACTACTGCCCCCAGCTTCATGCCTATCCCTATCCATCACTAAGGTGAACGTAACCGAGTTGTGGTCACTATCACCAAAATGTTCACCAACCTCCAAGCCTAACACCTGGTCTGGCTCATTGCCCAGCACCAAATCCAATGTAGCCTCACCTCTAGTTGGCCTATCTACATACTGAGTCAAAAAACCTTCCTGCACACTTTGTACAAAAACTGACCCTCTAACGAGCTAGAGCTATAGCTATTCCAATCAATATTAGTAAAGTTAAAGTCCCCCATAACAATTACCCTATTACTTTCACTCCTGTCCAGGATCGACTTTGCAATCCTTTCCTCTACCTCTCCAGAACTTTGTTGTTAGATTCTACCAATCCTCCCACCAGTGAAAGTTTCTCTTTATTGACTCTGTACAAAATCCCTCTCAATATTCTATATCCTCACTGAGCAGTAAATGTTGGTCAAACAGTGAATCTGCATGGTTTGCTGTATACTGTGATCACAGGTTTGGACATGAGCTTAGACCCTGGCGGGGCCAATTTCAGCTTCATCTTTGCAAGTGACAAGCATGCCTGAGATTTGTTCCAGGGGAGTTTCCGAGCGGTGCCAACATTCATCTGCGTGTGGTAAACCAGCCTTTGGACTGTGTGGGGAAATCAGACCACCTGGAGGAAACCCATGCAGACGCGTGGAGAACATCCAGACTCCCCACAGACAGTGACCTGAGGCTGGAATTGAACCTGGATCTCTGGAGCTACGAGGCAGCAGTGCTGGCTACTGTGCCACCATGCCACCCTAAATATAGATCAGGGGATCAAGGATAAATCCACTGCTCTACTTTGAAGTGGTGCTATAGGATCTTTCACATTCAGCCCTGTGGCCAGAAGGAATTTCTTTTGGACATCTTTGATCTGAAAGATGGCATCTTCAGCAGTGCTGCACTGGAATATCATCTTTGACACAGGGACAAGAGTCAATTCTATTTGAGTCACTTGCTTCAACGGCAGCAGCCACTTTCAAGGTCAAGCATCAAATCGGCGTCGTAGGCCCAGACCAGGAGAGGCAGTAAGATCTTCTAACTGTAGGAGATTAGGTGCACTGCAGCAACTCACCAAGGTTTCTTTGGCAGCACCTTCCAAACCCACAACCTTCACCATCTAGAAAGACAAGGTCAGAAGCTCCTGGGAACAGCACCACCTTTACGATTTGATTTAATATTTTCATGTGTTAACATACAGTGAAAAGTATTATCTCTTGCGTGCTATACAGAAAAAACATACTGTTCATAGAGAAGGAGAGAATGCAGATTGTAGTGTTACAGTCATAGCTAGGGTATAAAGGAAGATCAGCTTAATATATGGCACATCCATTTAAAGTTCTGATAGTAGCAGAGAAAACTTTGACATTGAGACAGCCTCCATGTTAAAGGCTGAGCTGGTATACTGATCATGTTATTGGATTAATAATATCAGCCACCCAGAGGCCTGGGCTGAAAACCCTGGGGACAAGAGTTCACAGTCCATCAATACAATCTGAAAATTAAGAATTTTCAGTATAAACGTGAAGGTCACAGAGGGAAGAAAACCAATTGTCCTTGCCCAGTCTGGTCTCGATGCAACAGATCTGGCTCAGTAGGCACCACTCTTCACTTCCAATTCAGAAGGTTATGGATTCCATTCCAGAAGCTTAACTACAAAGCTGATGTGGATACCACACCGAGGAAGTGCTGCAATGTCGGAGGTGCTACCTTTTGGATGAGACATTAAATGGAAGCCCCGTCTGTCTCCCAGCCTTGCCATGATGCAGGTATCTTGAGAATAAAGGTGCTGTTGCAATTATTTCTATACTCCAGGGTAATTTGATGCCTTTTTTTAAACTTCCTGTTGACTGTGACCTCACCCTTCCAGCGTCAGCAAGGTTTTAATTCTTTGTTCCCAACCTGTGGTTTATGAAAATATTCAGCTTCATAAACAATTACACAGCATCTACAGCACAGAAACAGACTGTATGGTTCAACTGAAAATAAATTGGTTGGACTTAAACCTGGTGTTGTCAGACTTCTGTGTTCAATTGGTCGAACCCAGTGTTTATGCTGGAGATTTGCTCTCAGCATATGCTGCCTTCCTTTCTCCCTTGTGTACTTACCTAGCTTTTAAATAGCAGCACGATGGCAGTGTGCGAGAGACTGTGCTGATACATAATCCATTCCTGAAGTTAGACTGCAGCCGGTGTGCTTCCTGGTTTACCACACGCAGATGAATGTTGGCACCGCTTAGAAACTCCCCTGGAACAAATCTCAGGCATGCTGTTGCTTGCGAAGGATGAAGCTGAAGTTGGCCCCACCAGGGACTAAAGCTCATATCCAAACCTGCGATCACAGTACAGAGCAACGTAGACCATGCAGGTTCGCCGTTTGACCAGCATTTACTGCTCAGTGAGGATACATAATATTGATAGAGATTTTATACAGAATCAATAAAGAGAAACTTTCACTGGTGGGAGGATTGGTAGAATCCAACAGCAAAGGTGCTACGCTGTTAGAAATCATTGGTCAGGCCCCAGCAAAACAACTATGTCCAATTCTCGAAGCCAGACTTTTTCCATAAGCATGGCTGCCCAGGCCTTGGAGAGAGATATACTGGCTGAATGCTATTATCATTAGACTATTAACCCAGAAACTCAGCTGTGTCAAGATTTGGTCACATACACTGATCTTCTATCTTGGCTGGATGATCTGGTGCCAATTCATCTGATGATCTTCACAGATCCAGCAAATGGTGCAAACTGGGCAACAAGTAGATTCAATTTTCATTCCGCGTCTCCAAAAGGTGTTGGCTGAAGCTTGGGGCCACAAGGTCATGCTCACCTTGTAACAGCTTCATCTGGCAGCTATTCCACACTTTCACTGGGGAAGACAATGGCCTAGTGGTATTATCACTAGAGTATTAATCCAGAAACTCAGCTAATGTTCCAGGGACTCGGGCTCGAATCCCACTACAGCAGATGGCAGAATTTGAATTCAATTTTAAAAAAACTGCTGGAATTGAGAATGTACTAATGACCATGAAACCATTGTTGGAAACACCCACCTGGTTCCCTAATGACCTTTTGGGGAAGGAAATCTGCCATCCTTACCTGGTCTGGCCTACATGAGACTCCAGAGCCGCAGGAATGTGGTTGATTCTCAACTGCCCTCTGGCAACTAAGGATGGGCAATAAATGCTGGTCAGCCAGCGACATCCGTGTCCCACAAACGAAGAAAGAAAGAAAGAAATAATCTCAGTGACCCTGCCATAAAATGGAGAGAATGCAGTCATAAAGCCAACCGGCAATCAAGATCCAGTCACACGCACTGATTTGCTATTTTGACCCCAATTCATCTGATGATCTTCACAAGTTCAGCAAATAGTTCAAATTGGGCTACAAGTAGATTCAATTTTCACTATGCATCTCCAAAAGCTGGTGGCTGGAGCTTGGAGACACAGGGTCATGTTCATCTTGTAACACCTTCATTTGGTAGCCATTCCACACTTTCAATAGGGAAAGCAATGGCCTAATTTTATTACTGCTAGGCTATTAATTGAGGAACTCAGCTAATGTTCTGGGAGATGTTCTGGGTTTGAATTCAACTACAGTAAATGGTGGAATGTGAATTCACTAAAAAATATCTGGAATCTACTGATGACCATGAAACCATTGTCGATCGCTGGAAAACCCATTTGATTCATTGATGCTCTTTTAGAGAAAGAAGTCTGCCGTTCTTACCCGTTCTGGCTAACATATAACTCCAGAGCCATGGCAATGTGGTTGACTCTCAATTGCCCTCACACAACTAGGGATGGGCAATAAATGCTGGCCAGCCAACAATGCCAAGTCACCCAAATAAATAAAAAACACAAGTATGTGCCAGTGGGATATTGGACTCTTGCAGTGAGTCGGAGTCTGATCCTGTTCTCTCAGACCTTCGCATGTTGCATTTCCAGCAGCGTCTATTGTACGATCAGTGCATGACCTTCCATTCATGTAAACCCGTACCTAACCCAGGGACACCAAAGTCAGGTATCCTTTGTCTTGGCTGCACTGGCTGAAATCAGCAGACCCCAGCAAGTCCAAGGATTCACATCAAAGCACTTTGTGTTGATATGACAGCTTTCACAACCCCAGGACCTTGAAAAACATTTCATGGCCAATCAGTGTTTTCTGTTGTTGTTTGGAGCAGCATGATGGCACTGCTGCCTCACAGCGCCAGAGACCCAGGTTCAATTCTGGTCTTGAGTCACTGTGTGTGCAGAGTCTGCACACTCTCCCTGAATGGCTTTGCTCCAGTTTTCTCCCACTGTCCAAAGGTATGCGGGTTAGGTGGACTGGTCATGCTAAATTGCCCTTAGAGTCAGGAGGACTGGTTAGTTAACCCCGATGAATGGGATTAGGGGGTAGGGCCTGGGTGGGATTGTAATTGGTGCAGACTCAATGGGCTGAATGGACTCCTGCACTGCCAGATTCTATAATTAGATAACGTGACAAGCAATTTACACAGAGTAAAGTCCCACAAACAAAGGTTTGATAGTCTGCTTTAGCAATGTTGGTTAAAAGCTAAATATTAGCCAGGACACAAGGAGAGAACTGCTTTGAATCGAGCTAAGGGAACTTTTCTATCCACGGGGTGGCATAGTGGCACAGTGGTTAGCATTGCTGCCTCACAGCGCGAGGGACCCAGATTCAATGCTGGCCTTGGATCACTATCTGTGTGGAGTCTGCATGTTCTCCCCATGTCTGTGTGGATTTCCTCTGGATGTTCCAGTTTCTTCACATAGTCCAAAGATGTGTGAGTTAGGTTGATTGGCCATGGTAAATTGACACCAGTATCGGGGAATTAGCAAGATCAATGTGTAACATTGTGGGGATAGGGCCTGGGGTGGGATTGTGATCGGTGCAGACTCAATAGGCCAAATGGCCTCCTCCTGCACTGTTGGGATTTTATAAAAAAAAAGTTTAATGTCCCAACTGAAAGATGGATCCTCTGACAGTGTAGCACTTCCCCAGTACTGCTCTGTAAGTATCAGCATAGACCATGCGTTCAAGACTCTGAAGTAGGTTTTTGATCCACTGCCTTCGTTCTAAAGGATAGCAGCTCCACCCTTACTGAGCTACAGCAATATACACCACAAAGTTTAACAAAAAAACTAAAGCACAATTGCGGGCAAGCGTTTAAAACAAAAATCGAGGCATCAGCAACTTTAATTCACAAATGCAACCACAGCTTTATGCACAATTACCATTTAAACAGAAACATTCTCAATTTCCAAATGGTTACACTCATAAAATACACACCCAGCTCAAATCGTCACCTTCCCTAAAGCACAAAGCAATTATGGCCAAGTAACCATCTGCTACTTCCAATTTTAAGGAGCTGAAAGCTCACAGATATTACACCCCTGATTCCACAACCCCTCTCTACATTGTACTGATATTCACTATTAGATGGTACATTTCAATATATTTGATCTGATGTGATTTATTATTGCTACATGTATTAACATAATGAAAAGTATTGTTTCTTGTGTGCAGCAGCACGATGGCACTGCTGCCTCACAGCGCCAGAGACCCAGGTCCAATTCTGGTCTTGGGTCACTGTGTGTGCAAAATCTGCACACTCTCCCTGAATGGTTTTGTTCCAGTTTTCTCCCACTGTCCAAAGGTATGCGGGTTAGGTGGACTGGTCATGCTAAACTGCCCTTAGAGTCAGGAAGACTGGTTAGTTAACCCCATTGAATGGGATTATGGAGATAGGGCCTGGGTGAGATCGTAATTGGTGGGAAAGGTAGGATTAGAGAGCCGTGGATTACTAGGGATATTGAGGACTTGGTTAGGAAGAAAAGAGAAGTGTATGATAGGTTGAAGCAGCTGGGAACCGAGACGGCATTGAAGGAATATAGAGAGAGTAGGAGGGAGCTCAAACAGGGAGTTAGGAGGGCAAAAAGGGGGCATGAAATGATTTTGACAGATAGGATTAAGGAAAACCCAAAGGCTTTTTACTCCTATGTTAGGAATAAAAGGGTGGTTAGAGGAAAAATCGGACCTCTTAGGGACAGAGGAGGTGCTTAGAGCCCAAGGGAATGGCGGAGATCCTGAATGAATACTTTGCGTCGGTATTCACGAAGGAGAGGGGTTTGTTGACCGGTCCTGTCTCTGAGGGAGCTGTGGACCAGTTGAGGGAAATATCCATACCGAGGCAGGAAGTGTTAGAGCTTCTAGGTAGCATTAAAACTGATAAATCTCAGGGCCTGATGGCATTTGTCCCAGAATGCTTAGAGAGGTGCGAGGTGAAATTGCTGGGCTTCTTACGCAAATCTTTGTCTCTTTCTTGGACACAGGTGAGGTCCCAGAGGACTGGAGAATAGCTAATGTTGTACCGTTGTTTAAAAAGGGTGGTAGGGATAACCCCGGAAATTATAGGCCAGTGAGTTTGACGTCAGTGGTAGGGAAGCTGTTGGAGCGGATTCTTAGAGATAGGATGTATAGGCACTTAGAGCATTGTGATCTGATTAGGGATACACAGCATGGATTTGTTAAGGGGAGATCGTGCCTTACAAATCTGGTAGAATTTTTTGAGGAGGTGACGAAAACGGTGGACGAAGGGCGAGCCGTTGATGTTGTCTATTTGGATTTTAGTAAGGCGTTTGACAAAGTCCCTCATGGGAGGTTAGTCGAGAAGGTCAAGGCAAATGGGATACAAGGACAGGTAGCTAGATGGATAAGTAACTGGCTTGGTAATAGGAGACAGAGAGTAATAGTGGAAGGGTGTTTCTCTAGCTGGAGGTCGGTCACTAGTGGTGTGCCGCAGGGCTCAGTACTGGGACCTCTTCTATTTGTAATATATATAAATGACTTGGAAGAGGGAGTAAGTGGAGTGATCAGCAAGTTTGCAGACGATACAAAGATGGTTGGACTTGCGGATAGTGAGGAGCATTGTCAGGTGATGCAGCAGGACATAGATAGGCTGGTAGCTTGGGCAGACAGATGACAGATGGAATTCAATCCTGATAAATGTGAGGTGATGCATTTCGGGAGAAAGAATGTAGGGGGGAGGTATATGATAAAGGGTAGACCTATTAAGAGTATAGAAACGCAGAGGGACCTGGGGGTGCAGGTGAACAAGTCTCTGAAGGTGGCAGAGCAAGTGGAGAAGGTTGTGAAGAAAGCATATAGTATGTTAGCCTTTATAGGAAGGGGTATAGAGTACTAGAGCTGGCCTTTAATGTTGCAGTTGTATAAAACGCTGGTTAGACCTCATTTGGAATACTGTGTCCAGTTCTGGTCGCCCTACTACCGGAAGGACGTGGAGACTCTGGAGAGAGTGCAGAGGAGGTTTACCAGGATGCTGCCTGGTATGGAAGGTCTGAGTTACGAGGAGAGGTTAGGCAAATTGGACTGTTTTCCTTAGAAAGACATAGACTTAGAGGAGATCTAATAGAGGTGTACAAGATTATGAGGGGTATAGATAGAGTAAACAGGGTTAAGCTTTTTCCTAGGATGGACTCAAATAGCACGAGGGTCACGGGCTTAGGGTGAGGGGGTAAGGTATAATTTGGATGCTAGAGGGAGTTTTTTCACACAGAGGGTGGTGGGGGTATGGAATGCGCTGCCAAGTAAAGTGGTGGAGGCAGGTACTCTGGAGTTATTTAAGAAATACTTAGATGGGCACATGAACAGAATGGGAATGGAGGGGTATAGAAAACTGATTTAAAATAGGGATCATGAGCCTTGGGAGTCCCTGGGAAGTGTGTAAATAGATGATGATATTGATGTACTTGTTTTTATCCTACAGGTGCTTTGGTCCACCTTGTTGTCTAACGAGGGGCATACACGCGATGGGTCGTGAGAGGACTGCTCTTGGACTTTTTTCGAGAGTATCCTACTGCTTCACGTCGTTAGTGTATGCTTGACCTGGACCATCTGATGGGCAACACGACAGCGCAGTGACTATAGCTGTGCTGTGCAGATACATGGATTTGGGCCTGTGTCTGTGGGAGTTTGCGCATTCTCCCCGTGCTTGCGTGGGTTTTCTCCGGGAGCTCCGGTTTCCTCCCACATCCCAAAGATGTGCTCTTAGGCTAATTGGCAAAACAAATTCTCCCTAAATTGTCTCAAATTTGTTTTTTAATCCATAGATCTATAAACATGGACAGGGATCGCGGGTAGAAGAACATCGAGGTGGCGGCGCGGGCTCGTTGGGCCAAAGGGCCTGTTTCCCGTGCTGTTCTTTGTTCTTTGTAATTGATGCAGACTCGATGGGCTGAATGGACTCCTGCACTGCCAGATTCTATAATTAGATAATGTGACAAGCAATTTACACAGAGTAAAGTCCCACAAACAAAGATTTGTGAAATGTTTGATAGCCTGCTTTAGCAATGTTGGTTAAAAGCAAAATATTAGCCAGGACACAAAGAGAGAACTGCTTTAAAGCTTACTGGTCATAAAGAAGGAAACGAGAGAGTGCAGAATGTAGTGTTACAGTCATCGCTAAGGTTCAGTGAAAGATCAACTTAATGCAAGGTAAGTCCATTCAAAAGTCCGACGGCAGCAGGGAAGAAGCTGTTCTTGAGTCAATTGGTTTGTGACCTCAGCCTTTTGTATCTTTTTCCCGAAGGGAGGAGGAGAAAGAGAGAATGTCTGGGGTGTGTTGGATCCTTAATTATGCTGGCTGCTTTTCTGAGGCAGCAGGAAGTGTGGACAAGTGTGAATGGATGGGAGGCTGGTTTGTGTGTTGGATTGGGCTACATTCACAACCTTTTGTAGTTTCTTGTGGTCTTGGGCAGAGCAGGAGCCATACCAAGCTGTGATACAACCAGAAAGAATGCTTTCTATAGAGCAGCTGTAAAAGTTGGTGAGAGTCGTAGCTGACATGCCAAATTTCCTTAGACTTCTGAGAAAATAGAGGCATTGGTGAGCTTTCTTAACTACAGTGTCAGCACGGGTGGGACCAAGACAGGTAGGTTTTTTTTTAAATGGAGTCTATTCGACCTTGTTGTCTCTCCATCATTCTAACCCTGTCTCGAGATTCACCAGCTTTTTACTCTAGAAGCAACCTTACTGAAGGCAGTAACATTTCGTTTAAAACACCTTTATTTGCACACTAACTATTCACACAGGTTAAACAAAGACAACATCCAGCTAGAGCCATTCTCTTAGTCAGTGAAATCTCTCACACACATGCTCAGTTGCTAACATTGAAGTTGACCCTTTATTCTACATTGTCAACTGCTTAAAATCACTTTGAATAAAATCCCAAGTTGTGTGAAATTATTCTATCTGTAAAACATCATTAACACACTTGCTTTTTTTTAAGGTTTATTTATTATTGTCACAAGTAGGCTAACATTAACACTGCAATGAAGTTACTGTGAAAATACCCTAGTCACCACATTCTGGCGCCTGTTTGGATACAATGAGGGACAATTTAACCAATGCATTCAACCAGCACGTCTTTCGGACTGTGGGAAACCAGAGCACCTGGAGGAAACCCATGCAGACACAGGGAAAACATGCAGACTCTGCACAGGCAATGACCTGACCAGGAATCGAACCCCGGCACTGTGAGGCAGCAGTGCTAACGACAGTGCCATTGTGAAGCCCTGGTGTGCAGGGGAAAAATCTAGTGAAACAAGTGGCATGCTCCTTCCCCCAACCTTTCCCCTCATCTCCCCCATCTCACATACAGACAGCAGATACTTAAGATCAATCGGACAGCAAACTAGCAAAGTGTTCATTTTCATTAGCTGGGATTATCAATAGATCCAGAGCCAAGGGAGCTGAATATAGTTGAGGTACACATTATCTGTAATCTGACTGACTGACTAACTCATAGGGTTGAACAGCCTACCACTGCTTATTTGTCAGGTGATGTGGAGATGCAGGCGTTGGACTGGGGTGGGACAGTAAAACTCACAACGTCAGGTTAAAGTCCAACAGGTTTATTTGGTAGCAGAAACTTTCAGAATGTTGCTCCTTCTTCAGGTAACTCATCTGAAGAAGGAGCAACTCTTTGAAAGCTTCTGCTACCAAATAAACCTATTGGCCTTCAACCTGGTGTTGTGAAACTTCTTACTGTATTTGTAGGGTACCAAGAATTCAGTCATATAGAGAGACTGGAATTTTAAAAAGCTCAGTTTTGGTGACCATGGAAATAGTAAAAGCCCATCCAGCTCACTATGTCCTTGAGAAAAGGAAATCATCCATCTGCAATGTTCAATTGTTTGATTATATGAGTCTGTTTACCAATAATGCTTACTGGCTTGACTATTCATTGTTGGGGAAAGCAGTGGCATAGTAATTCACAGAGATCCAGAGCAATATTCTGGGATTCCATATTTGAATCCCACAAGGGAGATAGTGAAATTTGAATTCAATTAAAGTCTAATGATGGTCATAAAATCACTCTTAATTGTCAAAAAATCCATCTAGTTCACTAATGCCTCTTAATGGAAGGAAATCTGCCACCCTTACCTGGTCTGGCCTACATTCCACCAGATCCAGAACAGCGCAGACATTTCTAAAATGCCACTCAGCTGAAGGGCAATGGAGGATGGTCAGTAAATGCTAGCCCAGCCAGCGACACCCAAATCCCATGAATAAAGTTAAAAATAGCCTGATGTGGACTCAAAAAAGTAAACACATTGAGGAACTTGCTGGAAACAAAGAATTGCACATGTGGAACATTCATTTTAAAAAGTCATTTGTAAAAAACGTTCACATCAACCCAATCTGGTCTATATGCAATTTCAGACTCATGGCTGACTCTTAACTGCTTTTTGAAAACATTGAGTTTTACAGCACAAAAAGAAGTCCTTTGGCCCATCGTGTCTGTGCCAGCAATCAAAGCCTTATCTATTCTAATCCCACTTTCCAGCACTTGGATCATGGTTTTGTATGCTGTGGCACGTTGTGAGGGTTCCCGCTTCTACCACCCTTTCAGGCAAAGAGTTTCAGATTCTCATCATCCTCTGGATGAAAAAATCTTTCCCCAAATCCCCTTTAAATCTCCTGCCTCTTCCTTTCAATCTATGTCCCCTGGTTATTGACCCCTCTACAAAGGAGTGAAGTTTCTTCCTATCCAGCTATCTATATCCCTCATAACTTTATGCATCACAATCAGGTCCCCTCTTAGCCTTCTCTGCTCCAAGGATAACACCCCAGCCTAACCAGCCTCTCTTCACAGTTGAAACACTCCAGCCCAGGCAACATCCTAGTGAACCTCCTCTGCACCCTCTCTAGTGCAATCACACCTTTCCTATGGTGTGGCAACCAGAATAGAACCTAGTGCTCTAGCTGTGACTTAATGAGTGTTTTATACAGAGCTCCATCATAACCTCCCCTGCTCCAAGTCAGCTCAAAACCACATTCTCAAGGACAAATTAGGGATGAGCAATAAACAGTGGACCTGCCAGCAGCACAAACACACATCCCATGAACAAATATTGGCAGCATGGTGGCACAGTGATTTACACTGCTGTTTCACAGCGGCAGAGATTGGATTCGATTGCTGGCTTGAATCACTGTGTGGAGTCTGCACATTCTCCCCATGTCTGCGTGCATTTCCTCCAGGTACTCCAGTTTCCTCCCACAGTCCAAGACAGGCTGATTAGGTGCATTGGTCATGTTAAATTCTCCCTCAATGTACCCGAACAGAAGACGGGGTGTGGCAACTAGGGGATTTTCACAGTAACTTCATTGCAGTGTTAATGTAAATCTACTTGTGACATTAATAAATAAACTTTAAACAAATTATCATGGGGGGAGGGGCGGATTGGGAATATATTTTAAAATTTAATTAACCAGCATGCCAACGAATCTCTCTGTCCATGAACACTGTGCCAATGAGTTCCAAACAAGATTATGCAACAAATTACAAAACTATGAAGCTAATAGTCTGGGCTTTGAAAACCTAATTATTGGAGTTAAAGGTCAGGTATGGCTCATGGAGCAACGGGCCCAACATTGTCTAATGAGAGCCCATGAATTGATGACAGTAATCAAATCTCACAGGCAGCCAGAGATCAAACGATTTGGAAGTCCAGTCACAGCAGGTGTGACTTCACCAGAAGCATTGCACTAGACTGGCAGGTAGAGGGATAGGGCTGCCACTGCTGGGCTCATCTAAGGCCTGAGCAATCAGGCACTGTGCTGACTGCATGAAGAGAGAATGCTGAGTCAGTGCGTGACTGCCCAGATATGGCCAAAGAATTTATCCGGCGAATGCACTAACAACCAGACTTTTACTGTCTGGCTTTTGAAGCTTGTCAAATATGCCAGTTGTTCCCTTCAAAACAAAACCGGCTTGCCAGGTTCTAAACTGGACATTTTAATTTAAGAAAATTGACAAAAAGCACCAACAGGAACTAATTTCTATTCCTTAAATACAAAGGGGTAACATTAACAGGTTCAACGGTAACTTTCAAAAGGGAATTGGATAAGTGAGCAACTCGCAGGGGCCATGGGGAAAAGGGCAGAGGTTGGAGCTAATTGGATATTTCTTTCAAAGATCCAGAACAGGAACAAGGGTCTGAGTGGTCTCTATCAGTACAATGATGGATATCATAACTGCACAAAAATGGGGAAAATCACTGATTCCCAGGTCAGAATCACACCATGACTAAGATCCTAATAAGTTTAAAGTTTATTTGTTGGTATCACAAGTAGGCTTTACATTAATAAGAACAAAAGAACTAGGAGCAGGACTTGGCCATCTGGCCCCTCGAACCTGCTCGATGATTCAATAAGATCATGGCTGATCTTTTCATGGACTCAGCTCCACTTACCCGCCTGCTCACCATAACCCTTAATTCCTTTACTGTTCAAAAATTTATCTATCCTTGCCTTAAAAACATTCAATGAGGTAGCCTCAACTGGCTGGGAACACCACAGATTCACAACCCTTTTTGTGAAGAAATTCCACCTCAACTCATCCTAAATCTGCTTCCCCTTATTTTGAGGACATGCCCCCTAGTTCTAGTTTCACCTGCCAATGGAAACAACTTCCCTGCTTCTATCTTATCTATTCCCTTCATAATCTTATATGTTTCTATAAGATCTCCCCTCATTCTTTTGAATTCCAATGAGCATATGACCAGTTTATTCAGTCTCTCCTTGTAAGCCAACCTTCTCAACCTTGTGATTTGCGCCATTAGTGCAATGAAGTTATTGTAAAAATCCCCTAGTCACCACACTCCGGTGCCTGTTTGGGTACACTGAGGGAGAATTTAGCATGGCCAATGCACCTAATCAGCACGTCTTTTGGAGTGTGGGAGGAAACCAGAGCACCTGAAGGAAATCCATGCAGACACAGGGAGAATGTGCAGACTCCATATGGACAGTGACCCAAGTCGGGAATTGAACTTGTATCCCCTGCACTGTGATGCAGGAGTGCTAACCACTGTGCCAGCTTGTCACCCACGAGAGTCTCCAAATAAACACAGGATGTTTACTCTATGGGGCTCAGGTCATATTAATACCTATCTCCACTGCTGAAGGATTAATAGACCAGAAGTCATGTTTTTTAGGTCATTGGTCAAAAGATTGAAGGAAGATGGGAAGTATATACTTCATTCAAATTTGCCTGGATCTGAATGTTCTACTTGACAATGATGATGATGAATGGTTATCATTGCATCCAATAATTTTCCCAGGAGTTGGACAGGGACTTGAAGATGTGGAATAAAAGACCGAAAACTCAGAAGCCCAATTAAGCACAACTGCTCCAGAAGGGAGCTCCCTTTTAACGTGGAAATAATTTATTCTCTCAGAGGATCCTTCAGCTTTGGAATTCTCTTCCACATCAAGCAGTTGATGCTGGGTCATTGAATTTTTTGACTGATGATAGAGCAAAGGGTTATTACAGTGAATGTGGAATTGAGGCCACAATCAGATCAGCCAAGATGCTATCTATTGGCTGAGTAGGCTCAAGGAGCCAAATACCTTCTCCTGCTTCATTTCTTATGTTGTGTTCTTTCAAAGAGTCTACACAAGCACTGACGGGCCAAATGGTCACCCCCATTCCCCCTGCTTCATACCTATGATTTTTTTTTTATTAATTTTGAGATACCGGCATCATTGTCTAGCCAGTATTTATTGTCATAGAGTCAGAGATTTACAGCATGGAAACTGGCCCTTTGGCCCAACTTGTTCATGCCACCCTTTTTTTAAACTCCTAAGCTAATCCCAATTACCCATATTTGGCTATATCCCGCTACACACATTGTACCCACATAACTATCTAAATACTTTTTAAAACAATAACTGTACCACCTCTACTACTACCTCTGGCAGTTAGTTCCATTCACTCACCACTCTCTGTGTGAAAAAATTGCCCCTCTGGACACTTTTGTATCTCTCCCCTCTCACCTTAAACCTATACCCTCTAGTTTTAGACTCCCCTCCTTTAGGAAAAGATATTAGCTGATCTGTGCCCCTCATTATTTTATAGATGTCTACAAGATTACTCCTCAGCCTCCTACGCTCCAGAGAAAAAAGTCCCAAGGTATCTAGCCTCTCCTTATAACTCAATCCATTAAGTCCTAGCAGCATCCTAGTAAATATTTTCTGTACTCTTTCTAGTTTAATAATATCCTTTCTGTAATAGGGTGACCAGAATTGCACACAGTATTCCAAGTGTGGCCTTATTAATATATCTGTAGATCTTTGGTTCTTCTTTGCCTTATCTGTCGAAACAATCTTGTGTCCCCTTTTTGCCCTCCTGATTTTTCTCTTAACTTTACTCCTACACCCCCTATACTCTTCAAGGGATTCACTTGATCCTAACTGCCTAAACATGTCATGTGCCTCCTTCATCTTCTCGACCAGGGCCTCAATATGTCAAGTCATCCAGGGTTCCCTTCTTCTGCCAGCCTTGCCTTTCACTCTAAGAGGAATGTGTTTATCCCGAATATTTAGTTAACAGACTTTTGAAAGCCTTCCACTTACCAGATATCCCTTTGCCTTCTCACAGACTCCCCGAATTAACTTTTGAAAGTCCCTACCTGATGCACCAAAATTGGCCTTGCCCAATTTAGAATTTTAACTTTTGGGCCAGACTTATCATTCTCCATAGCTATCTTAAAACTAATAGAGTTATAGTCACTGGTCCCAAAGTGATCCCTCACTAACACTTCTGTCACCTGCCCTTCCTTATTTCCCAAGAGGAGGTCAAGTTTTGTACCCCCTCTAGTTGGGCCATCTACATACTGAATGAGAAATTCCTCCTGAATACACTCAACATATTTTTCTCCATCCAAGCCACTAATACTATGGCTGTCCCAGTCAATGTTGGGAAAGTTAAAATCTCCGACTATTACCATTTTATTTTTCTTGGAGCCATCTGTAATCTCCTTACGTATTTGCTTCTCAATTTCCCACTGAATGTTTGGGGGCCTATAATACAGCCCTGTCAAAGTGATTTCCCCCTTCTTGTAAGTTCTACCCATACAGATGCAGTGGCCAAACCCTCGCTTATGTCCCCTCTTGGTACAGCCATGATGTTTTCCTTAATCAAAAATGCAACTCCTCCTCCTCTCTTACCTCCTGTTCTATCTTTCCTATAGAATCTGTGCCCTGGAACATTGAGCTGCCAGTCCTGTCCCTCCCTTAGCCTTGTTTCAGTAATTGCTATAATAACCCAGTTTCACATACCCATCCGTGCCCTGATTTCATCTGCCTTGCCCGTCAGGCCTCTTGCATTGAAATAAATGCAGTTTAATCTGGACTTCCCCTGCCTTCTGTCTTGCTTTTGCCTGATCTGGTCCATTCCTGGTTACTTTTTTTCAGAAGGCAGTTGAGAGTCAACTACATTGCTGTGGCTCTGGAGTCACATGTAGGCCAGACCAGGTAAGGACAGTAGATTTCCTTCCCTAAAAGGACATCAGTGAACTTATTGGGTTTTTCTATCAATTGACAATGATTTCATGGCACAGTGGTTAGCACTGCTGCCTTACAGCTCCACCGTTCAATGCCTGGCTTGGGTCATTGTGTGTGCGGTGTGCGCATGTTCCCCCGAAGTCTGCGTGAATTCTCTCTGAGCGTTCTGGTTTCCTCCCATGGTTTGAAAGACATGCACTAGTTAGGTGCATTTACCCAAACAGACGCCAGAGTGTGGCCACTAGGGGAGTTTCACAATAACTTCATTGCAGTGTTAATATAAGCCTACTTGTGACAAATAAATAAACTTTATCTTAGATTGGAAGATCGATGGTGCAGAATCCATTTTGTTGGAGCTAAGAAACCACAATCTGCAGTGGGAGTTATTTAGAGGTCACCAAATAGTAGTGCTAATGTAAGGCATGATAGAAATCAGGAAAATAGAGGTGTGTGTAACAAGGTGAAACTATAATCATGGTGGACCACGATCTACACATAGATTGGCTAAATCTCATCAGCATTAACACTGAGGAGGATGAATTCCTGGAACATATATGCGGTAGAAACTTATAAAATTCTAACAGGGTTAGACAGGATAGATTCAGAAAGAATGTTCCCGATGGTGGGGGAAGTCCAGAACCAGAGGTCATAGCATGACGATAAAAGGTAAACCTTTTAGAACAGAGGTGAAGAGAAATTCCTTCACCCAGAGGGTGTGAATGTGTGGAATTCATTGCTACATAATGTATTTGAGTCCAAAACATTGTCTGATTTCAAGAAGAAATTAGATATAGCTCATGGGGATAAAGAGATCAGGATATGAGGGAAAGTGGCGAGGGGATCAGGATACTGAATTCGATAATGAACCATGATCAAAATGAATGGTAGAGCAGGCTTGAAGGGCCAAATGGCCTGCTCCTGTTTTGAGTTTATGTTTCTATGAGCCATAACCCCAACTTCAAGTCCAAAGATGTATGGGTAGTGGATTGGCCACACTAAATTGTCCCTTAAGTGTAATTTAGGGAGAGTAGTGGGGTAAATACGTGAGGTCATAGAGATAGGACCTGGGTTGGATGCTCTGTCAGAGTCGGTAAAGACTCAATGGGCCGAATGGCCTCCTTCTGTACTGTAGAGATTCTATAAAAAAAGTACTCCTCAACCTGGAACAATGAACCTAACTGTGACCCTCAATCCCTACTTCAATTAAGATGAAATAACTTAGCACAAACCACAAGATTCAAATCGCAAAGCTTCCCAATCTGAAGATACAGTCACTCAGCGAGTTAACTCAAATCTCCAAGATCTCTTCAGGCAACGCACCCACAGTTGATAGATCGGTAACTTACTTAGACTCTCAAGTGAACTCTCCAAGATACAACTTGAGAGAGAAGCAAGTGGAGCATAGAGACTGCTAAAGTCTGTGTTAATCTCAGCAAGCCTGTTTGGGCTATATTCCTCCCTGCCATGAATTTATTATCCTGCTGCAAGCTCCCAAAGCAGCTGGGTAAGATGCTCTGTTGGAGAGCTGGGGCAGATTCAATGGGCTGAATGGCCTCCTTGTACACTGTAGAAACTCTATGAGTCTAAAATGGCCCAGCAAATCACTTGGGGCTGTCTGCATAATGTGGCTCACCACCGTCGCTCTGAGAGATAAAGAGACAGAGACAAAAAGACAGAGAGAGAGAGACAGAAAAAGAGAGAGAAAGAGAGGAAAAGAAAGAAAGAGAGGAAAAGAGAGAGAGAGAGAAAGAGAAAGAAAAAGAGAGAGAGAAAAAAGAGAGAAAAAGAGAGCGAGAGAAAGAAAACAAGAGAAGAAAAGAGAAAAGAGAAGAGAGAAAAAGAGAGCGCGATAAAGAGAGAGAAAGAGGGAGAATGGGAGAAAAAGAGAGAAATAGAGAAAAAGAATGAAAGACAGAGAGAGAAAAAGAAAGAGAAAGAGAGAGAAAAAGATAGAGTAAAAGAAAGAGAGAGAAAAAGAGAGAGAAAGTATTAGAGAGACATCCTTTTTCCAAGGGTGAAAGAGTCAATTACTAGGGGGCATAAGTTTAAGGCATGAGAGGCAAGGTTTAAAGGAGATTTATGAGGCAGATTTTTTACACTGTAGGTAATGGGTGCCTGGAATTCGCTGCAGGGGGAGATAGTGACTTTTAAGGGCCATTTTGACAAACACATGAATAGGATGGGAGTAGAGGGATATGGTCCCTGGAAGGGTAGTCAGTTTTAGTTCAGTTGGGCAGTATGGTTGGTGCAGGCCTGGAGGGCTGAAGGGCCTCTTCCTGTGCTGTAATTTTCTTTGTTCTTTAAACGAGAGAGCAAGAGAGAGAGCTAAATGTAGATCACAATCAAAGAGGGCCTCCCAATCTTTACAGCACAGCACAATAGCCAACTCTACAAGGAGAAGCTCCAAGAACATTTTTTTAAAACATATACGCAAATAATGGTGACAATGTAGCAAAAAGGTTAAAGATCAGAAAAGTTGACTGAAATATAAAAAGTCCTATTTTGATGATTGTGAACCTTGGTTTTTACTGTCAAAACATGTAAGACAGCCTCAAAACTCTCTCTCTCTCCAAAATGTCCAAAAAACCCCCCACAACCCAACAAAAAAAAAAAAAAAACACACCACAACACAACCAACCCCACACATAAACACAAGGATCTGGGCTGGGTTGCTGGACATTCATCTATTTAAGACAACTTACATTTTAAAATACTGCAGTAAATAAACTGGAAACAAGCTGCTTAGGAAAACTACAGGGACTCAGCTTTCATAAAGCAAAATAGTTGGGTTTGAGGGGGCCGAGAAGAACTTTAGACGATACGAACTAGCGTGGACTGGACGAACCCAAGATGCTGGATGTGCATTGAGGCAGCTTGAATGCAAGGTCTAGATTAATGGAAAGTGAGAATGCATAAAAAAAATGTTTTAACTATATTGAACGACTGACAAAGGAGAGAAGTGATTTCAAATCAAAGGATTCATTGATAGAAGTTTGTTTCCACTTGTACAGATGTCGAATGCTAGATAAATAAATCATAGAATCCCTACAGTGCAGACAAAGCCCATTTAGCCCATCATGTCTGCACTGACTATGATCTCATCCAGGCCCTATTCCTAGAACCCCACATGTTTATCCTGCTAATCCCCCTGACATGAGAGTCAATTTAGCAAGGCCAGTCCATCTAACCTGCACATCTTTGGACTATGGGAGGAATCCAGAGGAAACCCATGCAGACACAGGGAGAATGTACAAACTCCATACAGCCAGTGAACCAAGGTTGGAATTGAACCTGGTGTCTTGGCACTGTGAGGTAACAGTGCCACCATGCTGCCCCACAAATATAACACGGTCACTAATAAATCTAATAAAGAATTCTTGAGTCACTTCTTTAACAAGAAGTATGGGAGGTGATGGCATTATGGTATTGTCACTGGGTTAGTAATCCAGAGACCAAGGGTAAGTCTGTAAGCAGATGATGGAATTAGAATTCGATTTTTTAAAAAATCTGTAATTAAAAGTCTAACGGTGACCATGAAACCATTGTCAATTGTCATTATAAACTCATCTGATTCATTAACATCCCTTCAGGGAAAGATATCAGCCATCCTTACCGGTGACACACTGGTTAGCACTGCTGCCTCACAGCGCCATGGTCACACGTTCAATTCCAGCCTCGGGTCATTGTCTGTATGGAGTCTGCACATCCCCCCTGTGTTTGCATGGATTTTCTCTGAGTGCTCCGGTTTCCTCCCACAGTCTAAAGACGTGCAGGATCAGCGGATTGGCCATGCTAATTTGATCCTAGTGTCAGGAGGATTAGTAGGGTAAATGTATACGGTTGAAGGAATAGAGTCTGAGTGGGATTGTGAATGGTACAGACTCAATGGGCCAAATGGCCTCCTTCTGTACTGTAGGGATTCTATGATTCTGTGTAGGTCTGGCCTATCTGCTGAAATGGCACAGCGAGTCACACACTACAATGGTAATTAGGGATGGTCAGTAAACGCTGGCACAGCCAAACAAAAAGGTGGGTAGATTAAGTGTCATATATTGCATCACACTGCTCCAGTGAAGCAGCTTTCTGCAGTGTGTGTGTGTGTGTGTGTGGTAAGCAGATTTTATCTCTCAGTGACAGTGTGAAAGGAAAGCAAAAGTAGTGTCTACTAACTGGAAAGTCCATCTGTTTCCTCATTCATTTATGGTACATGCTGGCTGGCCAGCATTTATTGCCAATCCCTACTCACTCGAGGATGGTTGAGAATCAACCACATTATTGTGGCTCTGGAGTCACATATCGGCGAAACCAGGTAAGGACGGCAGATTTCCTTCCCTCAAGGACATTAGCAAATGAGGTTTTTCCAACAATCGACAATGGTTTTATGCTCATCGTGGATTTTTAATTCCAAATATTTTTCATTGCATCCAAATACCACCACATCTGCCGTGACAGGATTCGAACCCAGCTCTCCACAACATTGGCTGAGTTTGTTCAGAAGTCTCACAGCACTAGGTTAAAGTCCAAAAGGTTTATTTCAAAATTCCAAATTCCAAATAAACCTGTTGGACTTTAACCTGGTGTTAGCCGCGTTTCTGGATTAATAGTCTGGCTACATGTAACTCCAGACCCACAGCAATGTGCATCTCTTGACTCCTCTGAAATCAGTTCAAGGGCAATTAGGGATGGACAGCAAATGCTGGCCCAGCCAGCAACCCCTGTGTCCCAAGAAAGAAAGCTGTTGTAAACGTTTGCAGAAATAGAAGTTGAGATAGGTTGCTGGTTTGTTATCATCTTTTACATATGACTACACCAAGTCAAAGATCACAATTTCCGTGATTGTGCAGTTTAACACTAACGATAACTGCTTCGACAATACCAAACTGAGGGAAGGATCAGGGTACTGCAGGTTATCCACATTTCCTGCAGTTTTGATTGTTGCTATCTCGACCATGCAGTAAAATGGTCACAGGGGCTGGCTTAGCTGACGTGTGAGGATTATTCCATTTCCTTCCTTGGAGCAGACTGAAACAATAGCTTTCACAGAACCAAGGCCAACTCCTTAATTGACCTCTGACCTCCCACTTTGAATGACAGGGCAGTGAAACAGCCAAGTCCAGCTTTCATTCAACATTTCTACTCCAGCCCTTTGTCAACAATACTAATCGCAATTCCTTCCTGAGCAAGTTTGTTTTCAGGCGATTCAATTTCCCAGTATTCAGAGGAAATTAACTACTCCTCCAGATTCCCTAACTTTCTGCTTCTAATGATGATTTCCCCAAAATATTAATAGTTTAAGTTTATTTATTAATGTCACAAGTAAGGCTTATAGTAACACTGCAATGAAGTTACCCTGAAAGTCCCTAGTTGCCACACTCCAATGCCTGTTTGGGTACACTGAAAGTTCAGGGCAAGTACAGTAGAAATGTTCAAATTATGAAGGGTTTCTTAGCGTATATACAGAGAAGTTGCTTAACTGACTTAGGATTGGCAACGAGAGGACATAGAGTTAAAACCTTGGCAGAAGAACAAGGGGCAATGTGAAGGAAAATATTTTCACACAGCAAGTTGTGATGATTTGGAAGGTGCTGCCTAAACAGGGTTGGGCATGTAAATTCAAGACTAACTTTATAAAGAGAATTGGATAAATACTTAAGTGAAAATACTCCATGGCTGTGATGTGGAAAAGGTGGGTGTTTGGCGGCATTGGGAGGCTGGTTAGGGCTAATTATTTTAAAGAAGGGAACACGCTCAACAAAAACAAATTGAATTTATCTAACACCTTTAACACAGCGAACTATCACAGATATGCTGAATACATTGAAGATTCTTTGATATGCTGAATTGCACTGTAGGAATTCTATAATTCTCACAGTGCAGAAGGAGGCCATGCAACCCCTCGAATCCACACCAATTCTCTGATGAAGTTTCTCACCCAGACCCTCTCCCTGTAATTCCATATTTAAGCAAATAATGCCCGTAAGCTACACAGCTTGAGATATCTTAAGGCAATTTAGCAAAGCTAATCCAGATAACCTGCACATCTTTGCACTGTGGGAGGGAACCAGAGCACCTGGAGGAAACCCACACAGACATGGGTAGAATGTGCAGACTCTGCACAGACAGTGACCCAAGATGGGAATTGAACCCAGGTCCCTGGCACTGTATCCTCTTAGAGTGAAGAACAAGACTGGTGGAAGTAGAGAACTCTAGATGACTTGAGATATTGAGGTCCTGGTCAAGAAGAAGAAGGAGGCACATGACATGCATAGGCAGCTGGGATCAAGTGAACCCCTTGAAGAGTATAGGGGGTGTAGGGTTGAGTTAAGAGAGAAATCAGCAGGGCAAAAATGGAACACGAGATTGTTTTGGCAGATAAGGCAAAGGAGAGTCCAAAAAGCTTCTACAAATACATAAAGGCCAAAAGAGTAACCAGGGAGAGAGTATGGTCTTTTAAGAATCAACAAGGTCATCTATATTTGGATCTACAAAGATGGATGAGATCCTAAATGAATATTTCTCATCACCATTTATTGTTGAGAAAGAACATGGATGTTAGGGAACTTGGGGAGATAAACTGTGATGTCTTGAGGAGTGGACATATTACGGAGAAGAAGATCCAGGAAGTCTTAAAGTACATCAAAGTAGATAATCCCTGGGTTCTGATGAAGTGTATCTCAGGACACTGTGGGAGGCTAGGGAAGAAATTGCGGGACCCCCAGCAGAGATATTTGATTCATCAATAGTCACAGGTGAGGTGCCTGAAGATTTAAGAGCGGCAAATGTTGTGCCTTTGTTTAAAATGGCCTGCAGGAGAAAGCTTCGGAACTACAGGCCAGTGAGTCTCACATCTGTGGTGGGTAAATTGTTGAAAGGTTTTTGAGACACAGGATCTACAGGCATTTAGAGATGCAAGGACTGATTAGGGACAGTCAGCATGGTTTTATGAGTGAAAAATCATGTCTCAGAAATTTGACATTGAGCATTCTTGGTTTTATTGGTCAGAACATTGAATACAGGAGTTGGGACGTCTTGTTGAAGATGTACAAGACATTGGTAGGCCATACTTTGAATACTGTGTACGGTTGTGATCACCCTATTATAGAAAGGTTATTATTAAACTAGAGTGCAGAAGAGATTTACTATGCTGCTATTGGGACTTGATGGTTTGAGTTATAAAGAATGCTAAATAGACTGGACTTTTTTGTCTGGAACTAGAAGGCTGAGGGGTGAACTTATAGAGATCCATGAAATAATAAAGGCCATAGATCAGCTAGATAGTCAATATCTTTTCCCAAAGGTAGGGGAGTCTGAAACTAGAGAGCATAGGTTTAAGGTGAAAGGGAAGAGATACAAAAGTATCTAGAGGGGCAATTATTTTCACACAGAGGGTGGTGAGTGTCTGGAACAAGCTGTCAGAGGTAGTAGTAGAGATAGAAACAAGTTTGTCTTTTAAAAAGCATTTAGACAGTTATATGGATAAGATAGGTATAGAGAGATATGGGCCAAATGCAGGCAATTGCTATTAGCTTAGGGGTTTTAAAAAAAAGGGTGGTATGGACAAATTGGGCTGAAGGACTTGTTCCCATGCTGTAACCATCTATGACTCTATTACACCAGAACTGAGTGCATTGAGGTTCAGTCCCCTCATCCATTACTTACATTATCATTGCTGGGGTTTCTATGACTTTTGTACCAAAGTTAATGTATGAATGGAAGGGCACATGCAGATGTTCACTATCGCAGCCTTTCATGCCCTTTCAACCAACCTAGTATTCAAAATGCATGCAGCATACTAACAGCAACAAGCTACCATTTCAGCAATTGTTCAGAGATGGACATGAGCTATTAATGCAGGGAAAACTCCCTGCCCTTTCTGAAATAAATAAACAATGAGGTCTTCAAATTCCACCATATGGGGCACTTAGTTTGAGACAATGGAAACATAGAAGCTGGAGTACGTCATTCAGTCTTTCAAACCTGCTCCCCCATTCATTTTGATCATGGCTGATTATCAAATTCAATATCCTGAATCCCCCCCTTCCTCCCATTATCCCTTTAACCCCAAGGGCTGTATCTAATTTCTTCTTGAAATCATCCACTGGTGCCTCACAGCTCTAGGGACCCGAATTCAATTCCCAGCTTGGGTTACTATCTGTTTAGAGTTTGCATGTTCTCCCCGTGTCTGTGTGGGTTTCCTCTGGGTGCTGCGGTTTCCTCCCACTGTCTGAAAGATGTTCTGGTTAGATGCACTGGCCATGTTAAATTCTCTCCCAGTGTACCGAACAGGCATTGGAGTGTGGTGATTAGGAGATATTCATTGCACTGCACTGTTAATGTAAGCCTGCTTGTGCCTATTAAGTAAAGTTTTACTTTAACAATGTTTTGCATTAATTACTTTTTGTGGTAGTGAATTCCATAGATTCATCACTCTCAGGGGTGAATAAATTTCTCCTCTTCTCTAAAATGTTCTCCTCAGTTCTAAAAGGTTTACCCCTTATCTTCAAACAATCACATCTAAAAGGCAGCACCAACAACAGTTCTGCATTCCACAGTTCTGAACTGTCGGTCTGGGATTTTGCACGAATCTTGGTGTAAAATGGCTGAAGCTAGCAGTGTTCACACTGAGTTGAGCTGATTATTACACCGCTCTGTAACCTCTGTAATATAATACTGGTCTCTTTACGAAGCTTTGACACGTTCCTGGACTATAAAACCATTCCTCCCCATGCTGTCCGGGTTGAGGAATGGCTTATCATTGAACTGGAACTGTGAATTCAACTGAGGACGTGTGTCTCCAATGGATACCTGCTCAAATATATTTCATTCTGACACAAGTCTATTTTTCCTCTCCCTCCTCATACTTTTCACGTTGGAGAGAGAAGTAGAAGTTCAGGAATGCCCTGTTTGTGCTCGGCCGGCCTTTCCTGGAGAACTCCCAACATAAGCAGGAAATTCCTATTTAAGAGAAGCTGGATAATTCAGATAAAAGTTTAAAGAAGTACTTGATTCAAATTGTGCCATTTCGCCAGCTCAGGATGTTTGAAGGAGCATTACAGCCAATGAAGTGTTTTTTTAAGGTGTACTCATTAGCAAAATGTTGGAAACTCAGCAGCTAATTTGCACACAGCAAGATCCTACAAGCAGTAAATTAATAATGAGCGGGATCATCTGCTTGGAATGCTCACTGAGGGAAATGTACTGAACCAAGACCTTTAAGAAGTAGACAAAAATTCAGAAGGATGGCAATGAAATGCTTTTTGGTTCCATTTGTCAGACTGCTGTTGGGGAAGATGATTACCTTTACAAATCGGGAGTTTTAAATTGTGGAGATTCTGCTTTCAGATTGGAGAATTTAGACAGTGGGAAACAGTAAAATCCACCCACCTTAGGTAGTAATCTAATTTCTTGGGTAGACTGTTGTTTCTAACAGCACCCAGTGAGTCAAGAAATGCCTGGGACTTCTGGAGAATTTCACGGTATTACCTTGGCTAACATTTATTTGGTCACACCTCCTCCTGGTTAGGGATTAAGACGATGGTTCCACCAAATGCTCACTGAACACTTTTTAAACTGCTGAACCCTAAACTGTCTGGCAGTTTTGGCTCAGTCAAGTTTATAAGACCATAAGATATAGGAGCATAATACGGCCATTCGGCCCATCAAGCCTGCTCCACCATGGCTGATAAGTTTCTCAAATCCATTCTCTTACCTTATCCCTGTAAACTTTGATCCCCTTACCAATCAAGAACCTATTTATCTTTGTCTTAAAAACACTCAATGGCCTTCCACGGCAATGAATTACATAGATCCACCCCCCACTGGCTGAAGAACTTTCTCCTCACCTTGGTTCTAAAGGATTGTCCCTTTACTCTGATGCTGTGCCCTCAGATCCTAGTCTCTCCCACTAATGGAAATATTGGCCGAGCTTGTATTAAGCACAAGTGGGTTGATCAACTTACTCTGGGGACAAAGAAAGAGGCAGGAGAATCGTGACTAGCATCCATTTGCTGCACAGGCAGTGTGCTGAGAATGTACACGATTAGCTGGCCTTTGTTTTCTCAGGAGTCCTCTTCCTGGCCAGCTCAGCTTTTCGTTTCTGCTCACCTCTTCTAATATTCCTCACAATGTCCTTCGCAACCCTAAACTGCGGTGGATGCTGGGACAGTGAGTAAATTTAGAGGAGTTAGAGAGATTTTTAATTGGCAATGGGTTGAAGAGTTATGGGGAGAAGGCAGGAGAATGGGGATGAGGAGAAAGTCAGCCATGATCGAATAGCAGCATGGACGCGATGGGCCAAATGACCCAATTTTGTGCCAATATCTTATGAACTTACGAACATAGCACCAATGTTCCAGCTTGCCGATCAAAGAGTTGGCATTTTTTTTCTCTTGTTTGTTTGCCTCTTTTGATGGATTCCCACTGTTGGGCAGAGATCCGGTCAGAATTTGACGTTGTCCAGGCAGGCATGCCCCATCCAAAAGCACGGAACTTGTGCGAGAAGATATTGGGCATGTCTCCTGATGTCATTGGGCAATTGTAGGATATTTTGGTCAACGGGCAGGTATGAGAGGTTGAGGGGCAACCTGATAAAAGTCTACAAAATTATGACAGGCATGGAGAGAGTGGATAGTCCCAGGGTGGAAGAGTCAATTACTAGGGGGCATAAGTTTAAAGTGTGAGTGGCAAGTTTAAAAGAGGTAAATGAGGAAAGCTTTTTACCCAGAGAGTGGTGGGTACCTGGGACTCGCTGCTGGGGAGGTAGTGGAAGCAGATACAATAGTGACTTTTAAGGACCATCTTTACAAATAAATGAATAAGATGGGAATAGAGGGATATGGTTCCTGGAAGGATAGCGGACTTTAGTTCAGATAGGCAGCATGGTTGGTGCAGGCTTGGAGAGCTAAAGGGCCTGTTGCTGCAGTTTTCTTTATTCTTTTAACTGAATCCTCTGACAATCAAGCAGGAAATTTTGCCCATTAAGAGGCCAATTGAACGAAATTTTCAGTGCCCCGTCTGCTTTGTTGGTTGGCAGATGGCCCAAACAGCTAATTGGCTTTTACATTTTAGCAGCAATTTTGATCCGGGGTAGGATGAACTGTTGGGGCAGAAATAAAATTAACAGGTTTGTGTCTGGGGACAGAGGTCTGTGTCTCAACGTACTGCCCAGACATTCTCTGCAGAGTTTTTCGGTCACTTTTTTTTTACATCTCAGCAACTCCCTGAGACAGCTCTGCAGTGGCAGTTCCCATGAGGCAGCACATTAACAGTACCAGTCCATACACTCCCTCTTCTCCGTGTCCTTTTCCCATTCTCCCCGGCAGCACTGAGCCTTTCCCAACACACGTTTCATACTGTCTGCCCATTAGCTGGGCGGCACAATGTGAAATCATGATCCACGGCTGATCATGACTGGAAGTGCGCTTTGAGCCAACATCCAGGCCTGCTGAGTATGCTTATGTCCAGGGAATAACAACTTGAAGCCTCTAAGTTCCAAATCCCATCAGAACTGTGGTGGGTCAGCACCGAATGAGTCAGAGGCTAACCAGTGGGGACACCAGGGTCCAATGTCGGAAACAGCCCATGGCGTCCATTCACTATGCTAATCATTGGGTTTATCACTGGTTCCTGCTGTCGCCCATGTTGTGTTGACCTTTTGCCGTGAATCTGTTCTGTCTTCTACAGTGTGGAAGCCCAGGCAAAATATATGGGATCCTGGGTTGCCCAGCCACAGTTTCCCCTCCTGACTTCTTGGATTGAAGAACTTGCTGAAATGCTAACACATTGAGACATCTCTTGGCCTTTGAGATGCACTGCAGATTATCTTGCCAGAGATGAGTGGGTACGTGAATTCTTGCAACAGGCCGCAATCACCAGTTTTCTGGCTTCATTCCCATCCCATGTCCATTTTCCTGGAGACAGAATGAGACGCAACAGACCTACCCACACATAAGTGGCAGGGAGTCACCTAGCAGCAATTGAAGGCTTATTACCAGAGAGGATGAACCGTACTGTCATAAGTGCTGTCTTTCAAGTGAGAGAACAAGCCAATGTTTCCCTCACCATCAACGCCCCCAAACTCCCACCCCCCCCCTCCAACCTCTCAAATGGGCACAAAGGATCCTATGGAAATAAAGTAAATTTAAAGTAAGGCTTACATTAACAATGCAATGAAGTTGCTGTGAAATTCCCCTATTCGCCGCAGTACAGCCCTGTTCAGGTCAATGCACCTAACCAGTACATCTTTCAGATTGTGGGAAGAAACTGGAGCACCCTTTTTCCAGGGGAAATCCACGCAGGCAGTAACCCGAGCCGGGAATCAAAGCCGGGTCCCTGCTGCTGTGAAGCAGCAGTGCTAACCACTGTGCTACCATGCCGCTCCATATTTCCAAATATTTCCAAGCAGAGAAGAGGAATCCTCCCCAGCATCTGGGACAATATTTATCTGATAAACAACATCACTGATCAGCGTCTCCAAGTTGTAGGATTTTGCTGTGCACAATTTGGATCCTCCATTTCATCAGTGGCTGCACTCCAAAAGTTCTTTGTCAGTTGTAAAGTACTTGAGGACATGCTGAGACTTGAAAAGGTGCTGCCCAAGCGCCAGTCCTGTCTTTATGGATTAGCTGTCAGTGGAGTTCTTCCTTCTGCCACGTTTTTTCAAAAAGAGGTACTCTTTCCCTCGGGGCTGGGTGGAGGTTGGGGGGGATAGTGTGATATTACAGGAGAAGAGAGTGGATGGGGTAGTGCGGGGGTGGGGAGGGTGGTGGTAGAGGAGAGGGGAGAGGACCCTCATTAAAGCGCAGAAACTGCACAGGAAGCACCAGTTAAGGAAGCTATAACTGTCAGCCTCCTAGTAAAGTAAGCAAGTCCAGAATATAAATAACACGAGAGTGCTGACACACCACAGAAGAAACTGGGGTGAGTGCAGCCGAGAGCAAGACTCTACTCAGAAGGTAATACACAAGAAGGTTGATGTTGTCATGCCAAGTGATATTAATTGTGATATTATTGTTCTTTGTTTTGCTCTAATGGTGTGCAAGCTGCGCTTTTTGCTTCACACTTTACAATTAGAATATTCACTGCCATCAGTACGGGTGTTTGAACATTGTACTCTGAGGCAATATTTCATTCTGCACTGATTCAACTCGAAGTAGATACACATCAGGAAATACAATAATGTGACTTTCAGTTATGCGTGCATTCTACTTTTACAAGCACCCATGATGAAAGTGTCTGATCTCTGTTAATTGTGGTTTTATTTCGAAGTTAATCATCTGTGTGCAGATTTAAACTTGTGCAACCCTGCTGTTGAGCTGACAGTGAGCATGGTTTGGGGAATGGCACTCTAGCCTTAATCCTAACCCGGCACAGCTCCACATTCCTAATTTGCCTCCATTCATTTCCATGAGGATAGATGAAGGGGATGCTGGGGTAATAGTGCACTATGCTATGTGAGGGGAGAGGACCTGCCAGTTCCACTGAAGGCGATCCCCTCCATTCCACAGTAGGTTCCCCAGCAGGAGGATGGGCGAGACACACAAAACGCAGGGACCTTGGCAGAACTGGAAGATTCCACCAGCGGCCAATGGTAAGCTATTTCTGCCGCCGGGGTTGGAAGGAGTGCGTGGAAAATCCAGCCCAAAGTCAGCAGACTTTTGCTGATCCGTCAAATTATCTGTCCTGTTTGTGATGATTCCTGCAGCAGGTATTATGGCACAGAGGAAGACTTAGGGTTCATTGAATCTCAGCTGGCATTATCTCAGGGCGGCCTATAGAATACACCCAGCAACGTCACCGACCCTTTGCTATTCCTAACTTCCACCCACAGAGACTCTGTAGACATTCCCTCCTCGGTATCCACCTTCTCTGCAGCCATGACACTGTCCCTGATCAACAGTGCCACTCCACCACCTCTTTTGCCTCCCTCCCTGTCCTTCCTGAAGGATCTGAATCCCGGGACCTGTAGTACCCAGTCCTGTCCCTGAGACATCCAAGTCTCTGTAATGGCCACCACATCACAATTCCAAGCTTAATGCCAGCTGAGTACTGTGCGCAGTTCTGGTCGCCTCACTATAGGAAGGACGTGGAAGCTATTGAAAGGGTGCAGAGGAGATTTACAAGGATGTTGCCTGGATTGGGAGGCATGCCTTATGAAGACAGGTTGAGGGAGCTGGGACTGTTCTCCCTGCAGAGACGAAGGTTGAGAGGCGACCTGATAGAGGTTTACAAGATGTTGAGAGGAATAGATAGGGTGGACTCTCAGAAACTATTTCCTAGGGCTGAAATGGTCGCAACGAGAGGGCACAGATTTAAGGTGCAGGGAAGCAAGTACAAAGGGGATACTAAGGGAAAGTTTTTCACTCAGAGGGTGGTGAGTGAATGGAATTGGCTGCCGTCGGTGGTGGTCGAGGCGAACTCGCTGGGGTCTTTTAAAAGACTTCTGGATGAGTATATGGGATCCAATGGGATTGGGGGTTATAGATAGGTCTATGGCTGGGTAGCTTTTGATGTGTTTGGCACAACTTGTGGGCCGAAGGGCCTGTTTGTGCTGTAGTGTTTTATGTTCTATTATGTAGAGAAAGTTAGTCACTCTCATTCCTTCTATCTTTATGTAGCTTAATCAGATTAATTTATTTACCCAGCCACATAAAGAGATATTAAAAGAGATGATGGAAGCTCTGAATTCCCTCAATGAAGAGTGCCTGAAGGTGGCCTCCACTCCCTCATCAGTTGTCTCTGAGATATTGACTGTTGAAAGTCTAGATTCCAACTTTGGCCCTCAGGACATAATCTTCAAGATGGCTTCTGTCCTTTTATGTGGCCTCCCACCAGTCCCCCAGAGGGTGGCAAGACATTTCACCCTTGCATTTACAGTGTCCTGCTGGGAGATGGTAGCGTAGTAATAAGGGGCGGAAGTTTCCAGTTCTAGCCCTCCTCTACCTCTGGGCAGTGGAGGCCACTCGTCATTGGATGCTGACAGGATCTTCTGGTCCCGTCAAGGTCTAGACATTCCATGTGACTCGCCCCTTGCAGGGGGAAGGGCTAGAAAATCCTGTCATATATATTAGCTCAAAGCCCAGCAATGCAAATTGAAATCCCAATGCAGTAATTGGAGAAGTTTAAATTTTGTTCATAAACTTGGAAATAAAATGCCAATCTCAATAACAGAATAGAACATAGAACATAGAACATTACAGCACAGAACAGGCCCTTCGGCCTTCGATGTTGCGCTGACCAATATAAAAAGCAATGCCCCTCCAAACTAAATCATTCCCTTCTCTTCCATATACTTATCAACTAACCTCTTAAACGCCACCAAACTTGGCGCATCTACAACTGCTGCAGGCAGGGCATTCCACTCCCAAACCACCCTTTGGGTAAAGAACCTACCTCTGATATCCGTCCTATAACTATCACCCCTTAATTTAAAGCTGTGTCCCCTCGTGCTAGCTTTTTCCATCCTAGGAAAAAGGCTATCACTGTCCACCCTATCTAAACCTCTAATCATCTTATATGTTTCGATTAGGTCCCCTCTTAGCCTCCTCCTTTCTAACGAAAACAACCTCAAATCCCTCAGCCTCGCCTCATAAGACCTGCCCTCCATACCAGGCAACATCCTGGTAAACCTCCTCTGTACCCTCTCCAATGCCTCCACATCTTTCTTATAATGTGGGGACCAGAACTGCACACAATACTCCAAGTGCGGCCGCACTAGAGTTTTGTACAGTTGCAACATGACGTTGCGGCTCCGAAATTCAATCCCTCTACCAATAAAAGCCAAGACTCAATATGCCTTCCTAACAACCTTCTCGACCTGACTGCCTACTTTCAGGGATCTATGCACATACACACCAAGATCCCTCTGTTCATCTAGACTACTAAGAATCCTACCATTTGCCCTATACTCTACACATTTATTATTTCTGCCATTGCATTTAAGTAGAAGCTGATAAGCATATATGGGAGAAGGAGGTAAAATAGTGATGATAAATTTAGATGAGGGACCTTTAATAGAAGCTTGAGTGGAGTATTAACACCAGTTTGTGCAGAATCCGTTCATCTGGTCCAGTTATTGTGCATAACATTATGGTTGCCGGGATTTTCCTGGAAATCTCCAGGAATTGAAGATCTCAAGGACGTTGCTGTGTGGAATCTTGGAGAAAGATCATCAGGATATTAAAGAATATATATTTTTTATCATTTTCTTCAGCTTTTTCTTCAGCAGATATATAAATATTTGAAAATAAGAAAAAAAGTTGTCTGGCCAGCATCATCCAATTGGGTAATGAATCCTTTTGTTCCCCAATTGGTGTGGGAAGACAGTATGTCACAGAATGAGTATGTTGGTGACAAATGGTTAAGGCATAGAACATAGAACATTCCAGCGCAGTACAGGCCCTTCGGCCCTTGATGTTGCGCCAACCAGTGGAACCAATCTAATGACTCTCTAATCTAAACTATTCCAATGTTATCCATATGCCTATCCACTGACCATTTGAACCTTTAAAGTTGGCGAGTCCACAACTGCTGGAGGCAGGCATTCCATACCCTTACTACCCTCTGAGTAAAGAACCTACCTCTGACATCTGTCCTATAACTCCCATCCCTTAATTTAAAGCTATGTCCCCTCGTGTTAGCCATCACCTTCTGAGGAAAAAGGCTCTCACTGTCCACCCTATCTAACCCTCTGATCATCTTATAAGTCTCCATCAAATCACCTCTTAACCTTCTTCTCACTAACGAAAATAATCTCAAGTCCTTCAGCCTTTCCTCATAAGATCTTCCCACCATACCAGGCAACATCTTGGTAAACATCCTCTGCACTCTTTCCAATGCCTCCACATCCTTCTTATAATGCGGCAACCAGAACTGTACGCAATACTCCAAGTGCGGCCGCACCAGAGTTTTGTACTGTTGCAACTTCACGGCTCCAAAATTCAATCCCTCTACCAATAAAAGCTAACACGCCCTATACCTTCTTTACAACTTTATCAACCTGGGTGCCAACTTTCAGAGATCTATGCACATGTACACTGAGATCTCTCTGCTTGTCGACACTATCAAGAATTCTTCCATTAGCCCTATATTCTGTATTCCTGTTACTCTTACCAAAGTGAATCACCTTACACTTTTCTGCAATAAACTCCATTTGCCACCTCTCGGCCCAGCTCTGCAGCTCATCTATGTTCCTCTGCAAACTGTAACATCCATCCTCACTGTATACAACTCCTCCGATTTTGGTGTCGTCAGCAAATTTACTAACCCATTCTTCTATACCCTCATTTGTAAAAATGACAAATAGCAGTGGTCCTCAAACAGATCCTTAAGGTACACCACTTGTAACTGAACTCTAGGCTGAATATTTCCCATCAACCACCACACTCTGTGTTCTATCAGTTAGCCAGTGCTTGATCCAAACTGCTAAATCACCCTGAATCCCATACATCCATGGGGAACCTTACCAAACGCTTTACTAAAATCCATATACGCCACATCAACTGCCTTACCCTTACCCACCTCTTTGGTCACCTTTTCAAAAAACTCGATAAGGTTTGCGAGGCAAGACCTACCCTTCACAAAACCGTGCTGACTATCCCTAATCAATTTATTTCTCTCTAGATGATTATAAATCCTATTGCTTATAATTCTTTCCAAAACTTTGCCCACAACATAAGTAAGGCTCACCGGTCTATAATTCCCAGGATGGTCTCTGCTCCCCTTCTTGAACAAGGGGACAACACTTGCTATCCTCTAGTCTTCCGGCACTATACCTGTAGCCAATGACGACATAAAGATCAAAGCCAAAGGCTCTGCAGTCTCCTCCCTAACCTCCCAGAGAATCCTAGGGTAAATCCCATCCGGCCCAGGACTTATCTATTTTCATACTCTCAAGAATTGCCAACACCTCCTCCATAAGTACTTCAATCCTGTCCAGTCTAAAAGCCTGTATCTCAGTATTCTCCTCGACTACATTGATGTTTTCCTGCATGAATACTGATGAAAAATATTCATTTAGTGCCTCTCCTTAGGAGAGGCACTAAATGAGTCAGGCTCCACGCACAACTTTCCACTACTGTCTCTGACTGGCCCTAATCTTGCCCTAACCAATCTTAACATACCTATAGAAAGCTTTAGGGGTCTCCTTGATCCTATCTGCCAAAGTCTTCCCATGTCCTCTTCTAGTCTTCTTAACACTCTCTTTAGCTCCTTCCTGGCTAATTTGTAACACTCCAGTGCCCTAACTGAGCCTTCATGTCTCATTTTTACATAAACCTCCTTCTTCCTCTTCATTTGAGATTCAACTTCTTTAGTACACCACGGTTCCCTCACTTGACCACTTCCTCCCTGCCTGACAGGTACATATTTATCAAGGACTTGCAGTAGCTGCTCTTTGAATAAGCTCCACATTTCAATTGTTCCCAGCCCCTGCAGTTTTCTACTCCAAACTACGTATCCTAAATCTCTCCTAATAGCCTCATTAACTTTCACCCACCTATAACTTCTGCCCTTCGGTATATACCTATCCCTTTCCATCACTAAGGTAAACATTACCGAATTGTGGTCACTACCACCAAAGTGCTCACCTACCTCCAAGTCTAACAATTGGTCTGGTTCATTACCCAGTATCAAATCCAATATAGCTTCACCTCTTGTTGGCCTATTTACATACTGTATCATAAAACTTTCCTGCACACATTGGACAAAAACTGACCCCTCTAACATGCTTGAGCTATAACTGTTCCATTCAATATTTGTAAAGTTAAAGCCCCCATAACAACTACCCTGTTACTTTCGCACCTATCCAGGATCATCTTTGCAATCCTTTCCTGTACATCTCTGGAACTTTTTGGAGGCCTATAAAAAACCCTCAGCTGGGTGACCTCTCCTTTCTTGTTTCTAATCTCAGCTCATTTTACCTCAATAGACAGATCCACATCAAACATCCTTTCTGCCACCGTAATACTGTCCTTGACTAACAATGCCAAGCCTCCTCCTCTTCTACCTCCTTCTCTGCTCTGACTGAAGCATCTGAATCCCGGAACCTGCAACAACTATTCCTGTCCCTGCATGGGAAGTGAGTCATGTAATTAAATCTCCAGGAGTACATTCCCTCATAAGAGTAACTCACTTTTTGATTTCCCAAAGCCTGTCCACCATCTACAAAGTACAACTCTGAAGTGTGATGTAACATTCTCCACTTGCGTGGATGGGAGCAGTTCCAACAACATCCCAGATGTTTGACACCATCCAGGACAAAGCAGCCTGCTTGATGGGCATCACATCCACATACTCAGTAGCAGCAGGGTTTAAACTGATTCAGAGGGGGGGTGGGATCCTGAGTAGTTTGGATGTTAAGAAGGACAAGAATAGGGGGGTCATAGATGAGAACTGTAAAGCACAGCAGCGTACGGGTGGAGTAGGGCATGGTTTGAAATGCGTATACTTTAATGCAAGAAGTATTCGCAATAAGGTGGAGGAACTTGCAGCTTGGACCAGTACCTGGAACTTCGATGTTGTGGCCATTTCAGAGACATGGATAGAGCAGGGACAGGAATGGTTGTTGCAGGTTCCGGGATTCAAATGCTTCAATCGGAGTAGAGAAGGAGGGGGAGGAGTGGCATTATTAGTCAAAGACTGTATCACAGTGACAGAAAGGAACTTTGATGAGGACTTGTCTGTTGAGGTAGTATGGGCTGAGATTAGAATCAGGAGAGGTCACCCTGTTGGGAGTCTTTTATAGACCTCCTAAAAGTTCTAGAGAGGTAGAGGAAAGGATTGCAAAGTCGATCCTGGACAGGAGTGAAAGTAATAGGGTAATTGTTATGGGGGACTTTAACTTTACTAATATTGATTGGAATAGCTATAGCTCTAGCTCGTTAGAGGGGTCAGTTTTTGTACAAAGTGTGCAGGAAGGCTTTTTGACTCAGTATGTAGATAGGCCAACTAGAGGTGAGGCTACATTGGATTTGGTGCTGGGCAATGAGCCAGACCAGGTGTTAGGCTTGGAAGTTGGTGAACATTTTGGTGACAGTGACCACAATTCGGTTACGTTCACCTTAGTGATGGATAGGGATAGGCATGAAGCTGGGGGCAGTAGTTATAGCTGGGGGAATGGTAATTATGAGGCCATAAGGAGGGAATTAGGGTGCATAGGTTGGACTAGGAAACTACAGGGACTGGGAACATCTGAAATGTGGAGCTTATTCAAGGAGCAGCTACTGCGAGTCCTTGATAAGTATGTCCCTATCAGGCAAGGAGGAAATGGTCAAGTAAGGGAACCATGGTGTACTAAAAAAGTTAATTCGCTGGTTAAAAGGAAAAAGGAGGCTTATGTCAGGATGAGGCTTGAGGGCTCAGTTAGTGCAATGGATAGCTATAGATTAGCCAGGAGGGAGCTAAAGAGTGAGTTGAGGAGAGCTAAAAGGGGACACGAGAAGACTTTGGCTGATAGGATCAAGGAGAATCCTAAAGCTTTCTTTAGATACGTTAAGAATAGAAGATTGGTTAGGGCAAGATTAGGGCCAGTCATATACGCAGTGGGAAGTTGTGCATGGAGCCTGAAGAGATTGGAGAGGCACTGAACAAGTATTTCTCTTCAGTACTCACGCAGGGAGATGTAAATGTAGTTGTGGAGAACACTGGGATACAGAGTTGTAAACTGGAAAGTATTAAGTAGATAAGGAGGATGTGCTAAATATTCTTGAGGGTTTGAAGTTAGATATGTCCCCTGGGCCGGACAGGGTTTACCCTAGGAATCTCTGGGAGGCGAGAGAGGCGATTGCAGAGCCTCTGGCTCTGATCTTCAGGTCGTCGTTGGTTACAGGTATAGTGCCGGAAGACTGGAGGATAGCGAATGTGGTCCCATTGTTCAAGAAGGGGAATAGAGACTTTCCGGGGAATTATAGGCTTGTGAGTCTTACTTCTGTTGTAGGCAAAGTATTGGAGAGAATTATTAGGGATAGGATTTATAGTTTTTTAGAGAGAAATGAATTGATTGGGGATAGTCAGCATGGTTTTGTGAAGGGTAGGTCGTGCCTTACTAACCGTATTGAGTTTTTTGAAAAAGTGACCAAAGAGGTGGATGGGGGTAAGGCAGTTGATGTGGTATATATGGACAAGGTGTTCGATAAGGTGGCCCATGGAAGGCTTCTGCAGAAAATGCAGATGTATGGGATTGAGGGTGATTTAGCTAATTGGATTAGGAATTGGCGAGCAGATAGAAGACAGAGGGTGGTGGTTGATGGGAGATATTCATCGTGGAGTTCGGTTACAAGTGGTGTACCTCAGAGGTCTGTTTTGGGGCCTCTGCTGTTTGTAATTTTTATAAAGATCTGGATGAGGGTATTCAAGGATGGATTAGTAAATTTGCGGATGACACCAAAGTCGGTGGAGTGGTAGATAGTGAAGAGGGGTGTTATAGTTTGCAGAGAGACTTGGACAAGTTGCAGAGCTGGGCCGAGAGATGGCAAATGGAGTTTAATGCGGAAAAGTGTGAGATAATTCACTTTGGCAGGAATAACAAATGTGTAGAGTATAGGGCTAATGGTGGGACTCTTAATAGAACATAGAACATAGAACATTACAGCACAGAACAGGCCCTTCGGCCTTCGATGTTGCGCCGACCAATATAAAAAGCAATGCCCCTCCAAACTAACCATTCCCTTCTCTTCCATATACTTATCAACTAACCTCTTAAACGCCACCAAACTTGGCGCATCTACAACTGCTGCAGGCAGGGCATTCCACTCCCGAAGCACCCTTTGGGTAAAGAACCTGCCTTTGATATCCGTCCAATAACTATCACCCCTTAATTTAAAGCTGTGTCCCCTCGTGCTAGCTTTTTCCATCCTAGGAAAAAGGCTATCACTATCCACCCTATCTAAACCTCTAATCCTCTTATATGTTTCGATTAGGTCCCCTCTTAGCCGCCTCCTTTCTAACGAAAACAACCTCAAATCCCTCAGCCTCTCTTCATAAGACCTGCCTCCATACCAGGCAACATCCTGGTAAACCTCCTCTGTACCCTCTCCCATGCCTCCACATCTTTCTTATAATGTGGGGACCAGAACTGCACACAATACTCCAAGTGCGGCCGCACTAGAGTTTTGTATAGTTGCAACATGACGTCGCGGCTCCGAAATTCAATCCCCCTACCAATAAAAGCTAAGACTCCATATGCCTTCTTAACACCCTTCTCGACTTGACTGCCTACTTTCAGGGATCTATGCACAAATACACCAAGATCCCTCTGTTCATCAACACTATTAAGAATCCTACCATTAGCCCTATACTCTACACATTTATTATTCCTGCCATAGTGCATTACCTCACACTTTTTCACATTAAACTCCATTTGCCACCTCTCGGCCCAGCTCTGCAACTTGTCCAAGTCTCTCTGCAAACTATAACACCCCTCTTCACTATCTACCACTCCACCGACTTTAGTGTCATCTGCAAATTTACTAATCCAAATAGTGTTGATGAACAGAGGGATCTTGGTCTATATGTGCATAGATCCCTGAAAGTTGGCAATCAAGTCGATAAGGTTGTTAAGAAGGCATATGGAGTCTTAGCTTTTATTGGTAGGGGGATTGAATTTCGGAGCCGCAACTTCATGTTGCAACTGTACAAAACTCTAGTGCGGCCGCACTTGGAGTATTGTGTGCAGTTCTGGTCGCCACATTATAAGAAAAATGTGGAGGCATTGGAGAGGGTACAGAGGAGGTTTACCAGGATGTTGCCTGGTATGGAGGGCAGGTCTTATGAAGAGAGGCTGAGAGATTTGAGGTTGTTTCGTTAGAAAGAAGGCGGCTAAGAGGAGACCTTATTGAAACATATAAGATGATTAGAGGTTTAGATAGGGTGGACAATGATAGCCTTTTTCCTAGGATGGAGAAAGCTAGCACGAGGGGACATAGCTTTAAATTAAGGGGTGGTAGTTATAGGACGGAGATCAGAGGTAGGTTCTTTACCCAGAGGGTGGTAAGGGTATGGAATGCCCTGCCTGCTGCAGTTGTAGATGCGCCAAGTTTGGTGGCGTTTAAGAGGTTAGTAGATAAGTTTATGGATGAAAAAGGAATGGTTTAGGTTAGAGGGTCATTGCTTTTTCCTAATTGGTCGGCGCAACATCGAAGGCCAAAGGGCCTGTTCTGCGCTGTAATGTTCTATGTTCTATGTTCTATGTACTATCTACAAGATGCGCTGCAGCAATTCAACAAATATCTTTCGACAGTGCCTTTGAAACCCATGACCATGTCCATCTAGAAGCACAAGGGCAGCAGGTATATGGGAACACCACCATCTGCAAAGTCCCTTCCAAGCCATTCACCATCCTGACTTGGAAAAATATCGTGTTTCTTCACAATTTCTGGATCAAAATCCTGGAATTCCCTTCCTAATGACATTTTGGGTCAACTCACAGCACATGGACTGCAGCGATTCAAGAAGCAGCTCACTACCATCTTCTCAAGGTCAACTTGGGATGGGCAATAAATACTGGCCTAGCCAGCGATGCCGATGTCCCATGAATGAATTAAAAAAACGTTGGTCACCCATATATACATATATACATATATATATATATACATATTAATATTTTATATATATAACTTTCTGTGACCAATAATATTGTGTAGAGATTCTTTGATGTTCAGGGTAACTTTCTGCAATCCAGAGATGTAGCCCTTTGTGATGGGGTACAGTGTTGATAAAAGGGAGATATGTTAACATCAGATATAGGCTACTCTGGGATGAGAAAATGTCTTAAAAATGGCAATGAAGTATCCTGTCAGGCATAAACTAAATATTTGTAACTTAAAGCAAATAAGTTTCTTGGGAGGAATTTACCAACTGGATGATTGAATTCTTCCTTTAAAAAATGCTTCTTCACAGCACTCCACTATGAACTGGACAGTTGGTTCTATGTAGCCAGTCCCTGGTATCACGAGTGGTAATGCTGTCAGGAGTTGAATGGAGTTCGAGAATGTGCACAGTGAGGGAACAGTGTATGGTACAATAAATTACAGCCTATGTTTTATATGCCCACTTACTATATGTCAACATTTAACTTCTGTATAACTGCTCAAAATTTAAACATCATCTGGTTATAGATCAGAACCTTCATAAAAAGACTATTTTTTGGATACTGTTTTTTGGAGGTCACTTGTGCTGTTGGCTTCTGACTACTTTTGAGCTAAAAAGTCCATTACTACACAACTTAGAGTGGGTTCCCTAGTAACGGAACCCATCAAACAGAGTGAACACCTTGTTTGTCATGGCAATCCTGAGCCTGGGCATAGAGACACTCTGAATGAAAGGACCCTGGTGGCTGTGTGCTGGGAGGAAACAAGAGTCACTCCAGCTGTGTCCTGCTTTGTGCAGTTCCCATGGTTTCTTCCCCAGCTGCACAGTGTGCATGGAGGCTGCTGTAATCTTCAGTCCTTTCTGTACTCACCCCGAGCAGCTGAACTTGTCGGGTCTGATCTCTTCCCATCCAAAGCTGTCAGTCGTAGTGATAAACATGCCTCCCCCTGCAACCCCCCAGATTATAAAGGAGCCCCATTCCTTACCTATGTCCTTCTGTTTTGCAAAGAAAGGGTGTGAATATTCACCTATGTTGGCCAGAGGGAGAGGGGTGGAGGGGGTTGGGATTGCTGTAACACTGCTAGAACATAGAACATTACAGCACAGAACAGGCCCTTCGGCCTTCGATGTTGTGCCGACCAAAATAAAAAGCAATGCCCCTCCAAAACTAAACCATTCCCTTCTCTTCCATATACTTATCAACTAACCTCTTAAACGCCACCAAACTTGGCGCATCTACAACAGCTGCAGGCAGGGCATTCCACTCCTAATCACTCTTTGAGTAAAGAACCTACCTCTGATATCCGTCCTATAACTCATACCCCTTAATTTAAAGCTGTGTCCCCTCGTGCTAGCTTTCTCCATCCTAGGAAAAGGCTATCACTGTCCACCCTATCTAAACCTCTAATCATCTTATATGCTTCAATAAGATCCCCTCTTATCCGCCTCCTTTCTAACGAAAACAACCTCAAATCCTTCAACCTCTCTTCATAGGACCTGCCCTCCATACCAGGCAACATCCTAGTAAACTTCCTCTGTACCCTCTCCAATGCCTCCACATCTTTCTTATAATGTGGCGACCAGAACTGCACACAATACTCCAAGTGCGGCCGCACTAGAGTTTTGTACAGTTGCAACATGATGCTGTGGCTCCTAAATTCCAATCCCCCTGCCAATAAAAGCTAAGACTCCATATGCCTTCTTAACAACTTTATCCACTTGACTGCCTACTTTCAGGGATCTATTGACACATACACCAAGATCCTTCTGTTCCTCACTGGGCATCTCGCTGGGCGAGATGTTCCAACCATTCCCACCATTGAGATCTTCCCACCTCACCAATGGTGTCCACCATTTCTTCCCTGCACCATATGTTCTCTCGGTGGTTCAGAACACAAACAGCGTTGATAGTGGCAGGACCAGAACATCCCACAACCAGCCAATGGTCCTCTGGGTGGGTTTTACCATGCAACTTGCCGCATGTTTTGCAGTGGCAGCAGACGGCCCACTATTGGTTTGTCGTGGGAATCTTCTGATTCCATCATTACCATAGGGTTTCCCTTTGAGTGCACTTCTCACTGCTGTGAAATCCGCGGCAGGGTATGCACTGTCAGCAGCACCAGAAAATTCCACCAGCATACAACTAGAAAATTCTGGCCCCTGTCTCTGTATGTAGCAGGTAAAGAATTGAAATCAAAGCAGATATGCCTATTTTGGCTTCAATCTCTATCTCCTACTTTGATTGGATCACACAGTTATTACAGAAGAGGAAGGCCATTTGGCCCACTTTAGCACAAATGCCCACAATTACTGTAACACTATTTGCAACTTCTAATTGGCTCCTGGATTCTCTGCACAGTTTAAACTGATTCAGAGGAGGCATGGGAACCTGAATTGTAGCTCCAATGTACAGGAGGATGAGAATAGGGAGGTAATGGTAAGGTTTCTGGGTCACAGCAGAGTATTGGCAGGCAGGAGGGTGGGTTGAAGTGTGTATACTTTAATGTGAGGAGAATACACAATAAGGTGGATGAACTTGCAGCCTAGATTGGTGCCTGGGACTTAGATGTTGTGACCATTTCAGAGACATGAATAGAGCAGGGACAGGAATGGTTGTTGCAGATTCCAGCGTTCAGATGCTTCAGTCAGAGCAGAGAAGGTGATAGAAGAAGGGGAGGCATAGAACATAGAACATAGAACATAGAACATAGAACAATACAGCACAGAACAGGCCCTTCGGCCTTCGATGTTGTGCCGACCAAAATATAAAGCAATGCCCCTCCTAACTAAACCATTCCCTTCTCATCCATATACTTATCCACTAACCTCTTAAACGCCACCAAACTTGGCGCATCTACAACAGCTGCAGGCAGGGCATTCCACTCCCTAATCACTCTTTTGAGTAAAGAACCTACCTCTGATATCCGTCCTATAACTATCACCCCTTAATTTAAAGCTGTGTCCCCTCGTGCTAGCTTTCTCCATCCTAGGAAAAAGGCTATCACTGTCCACCCTATCTAAACCTCTATCATCTTATATGCTTCAATAAGATCCCCTCTTAGCCGCCTCCTTTCTAACGAAAACAACCTCAAATCCTTCAACCTCTCTTTATAGGACCTGCCCTCCATACCAGGCAACATCCTGGTAAACCTCCTCTGTACCCTCCAATGCCTCCACATCTTTCTTATAATGTGGGGACCAGAACTGCACACAATACTCCAAGTGCGGCCGCACTAGAGTTTTGTACAGTTGCAACATGATGCTGCGGCTCCTAAATTCAATCCCCCTACCAATAAAAGCTAAGACTCCATATGTCTTCTTAACAACTTTATCCACTTGACTGCCTACTTTCAGTGATCTATTGACACATACACCAAGATCCTTCTGTTCCTCAACACTATTAAGAGCCCTACCATTAGCCCTATACTCTACACATTTATTGTTCCTGCCAAAGTGCATTACTCACACTTTTCCACATTAAACTCCATTTGCCACCTCTCGGCCCAGCTCTGCAACTTGTCCAAGTCACTCTGTAAACTAAAACACCCCTCTTCACTATCTACCACTCCACCAACTTTAGTGTCATCTGCAAATTTACTGATCCAACAAGGCATGGCATTGTTAGTCGAGGACAATATTACGGTGGCAGAAAGGATGTTTGAAGTGGACCTGTCTATTGAGGTAGTATGGGCTGAGATTAGAAACAAGAAAGGAGAGGTCACCCAGCTGGGAGTTTTTTATAGGTCTCCAAAAAGTTCTAGAGGTGTAGAGGAAAGGATTGCAAAGATGATCCTGGATCGGTGTGAAAGTAACAGAGTAGTTGTTAAGGGGGATTTTAACTTTACAAATATTGATTGGAAAAGCTCAAGCACATCAGAGGGATCAGTTTTTGTCCAATGTATGCAGGAAGATTTCCTGACACAAAATGTAGGTAGGCCAACAAGAGGTGAGGCTATATTGGATCTGGTACTGGGTAATGAACCAGACCAGATGAAGGTAGGTGAGCACTTTGGCGATAGTGACCACAATTTGGTTACGTTTGGTTACGTTTACCTTAGTGATGGAAAGGGATAGGCATGTACTGAAGGGCAGAAGTTATAGCTGGGGAAAGGTAATTATGAGGCTATTAGGCGAGATTTAGGATACGTAGTTTGGAGTAGAAAACTGCAGGGGCTGGGAACGATTGAAATGTGGAGCTTATTCAAAGAGCAGCTACTGCGAGTCCTTGATAAAAATGCACCTGTCAGGCAGGGAGGAAGTGGTCGAATGAGGGAACCGTGGCGTACTAAAGAAGTTGAATCTCAAGTGAAGAGGAAGAAGGAGGTTTATGTAAAAATGAGACATGAAGGCTCAGTTAGGGCACTGGAGTGTTACAGATTAGCCAGGAAGGAGCTAAAGAGACTGTTAAGAAGACTAGAAGAGGACATGAGAAGACTTTAGAACATAGAACATAGAACATAGAACAATACAGCACAGAACAGGCCCTTCGGCCTTCGATGTTGTGCCGACCAAAATAAAAAGCAATGCCCCTCCTAACTAAACCATTCCCTTCTCATCCATATACTTATCCACTAACCTCTTAAACGCCACCAAACTTGGCGCATCTACAACAGCTGCAGGCAGGGCATTCCACTCCCTAATCACTCTTTGAGTAAAGAACCTACCTCTGATATCCGTCCTATAACTCATACCCCTTAATTTAAAGTTGTGTCCCCTCGTGCTAGCTTTTTCCATCCTAGGAAAAACTTTGGCGGATAGAATCAAGGAGAACCCTGAAGCTTTCTATAGGAATGTCAAGAATAAAAGATTGGTTAGGGCAAGATTAGGGCCAGTCAGAGACAGTAGTGGAAAGTTGTGCGTGGAGCTTGAAGGGATAGAAAAGGCACTAAATGAATATTTTTTGTCAGTATTCACACAGGAAAAAGTCAATATAGTCGAGGAGAGTACTGATTTACAGGCTTTTAGACTAGACAGGATTGAGGTACTTAAGGAGGAGAAGTTAGCAATTCTTGAGAGTATGAAAATAGATAAATACCTTGTGCCAGATGGGATTTATCCCAGGATTCTCTGGGAGGCTAGGGAGGAGATTGCAGAGCTTTTGGCTTTGGTCTTCATGTCATCATTGGCTACAGGTATAGTGCTTGAAGACGAGAGGATAGTAAGTGTTGTCCCCTTGTTCGAGAAGAGGAGTAGAGACCATCCTGGGAACTGGTGAGCCTTACTTCTGTTGTGGGCAAAGTTTTGGAAAGAATTATGAAGTATAGGATTCATAATCATCTGGAGAGAAATAATTTGATTAGGGACAGTCAACATGATTTTGTGAAGGGTAGGTCGTGCCTCACAAAACTTATTGAGTTTTTTGAAAAGGTGACCAAAGAGGCGGATAAGGGTAAGGCAGTTGACATGGCGTATATGGATTTTAGTAAAGCGTTTGATAAGGTTCCCCATGGTAGACTACTGAAGAAAATGCAGATGGATGGGATTGAGGGTGATTTAGCAGTTTGGATCAGGCATTGGTAGAATGTCTTCATCAGCTGATAGAAGACAGAGAGTGGTAGTTGATGGGAAATATTCAATCTGGAGTTTATTTACTAGTCGTGTACCTCAGGGATGTATTTTGGGGCCACCGCTGTTTGTCATTTTTATAAATGACCTGGATGAGAGTGTAGAAGGATGGGTTAATAAATTTGCTGACGACACCAATGTCAGAAGAGTTGTAGACAGTGAGGATAGATGTTACAGTTTGCAGAGGGACATAGATAAGCTGCAGAACTGGGCTGAGTGGTAGCAAATGGAGTTTATTGCAGAAAAGTGTGAGATGATTATGTTTGGTAAGAGTAACAGGAGTACAGAATAGAGGGCTAATGGAAGGATTCTTGGTAGTGTCGACAAGCAGAGAGATAGAACATTACAGCGCAGAACAGGCCCTTCTCAGTGTACATGTGCATAGATCCCTGAAAGTTGGCACCCACGTTGATGAGGTTGTTAAGAAGACATATGTAGAGTATAAGGCTAATGGTAGGACTCTTGATAGTGTTGATGAACAGAGGGATCTAGGTATATATGTGCATAGATCCCTGAAAGTTGGCAATCAAGTCGATAAGGTTGTTAAGAAGGCATATGGAGTCTTGGCTTTTATTGGTGGGGGGATTGAATTTCGGAGCAGCAACGTCATGTTGCAACTGTACAAAACTCTGGTGCGGCCACACTTGGAGTATTGTGTACAGTTCTGGTCCCCACATTATAAGAAAGATGTGGAGGCATTGGAGAGGGTGCAGAGGAGATTTACCAGGATGTTGCCTGGTATGGAGGGCAGGTCTTATGAGGAGAGGCTGAGTGATTTGAGGTTGTTTTCGTTAGAAAGAAGGCGGCTAAGAGGAGACCTTATTGAAACATATAAGATGATTAGAGGTTTAGATAGGGTGGACAGTGATAGCCTTTTTCCTCAGATGGAGAAAGCTAGCACGAGGGGACATAGCTTTAAATTAAGGGGTGGTAGTTATAGGACGGATGTCAGAGGCAGGTTCTTTACCCAGAGGGTGGTAAGGGTATGGAATGCCCTGCCTGCTGCAGTTGTAGATGCGCCAAGTTTGGTGGCGTTTAAGAGGTTAGTAGATACGTTTATGGATGAAAAGGGAATGGTTTAGGTTAGAGAGTCATTGCTTTTTCTTAATTGGTCGGCGCAACATCGAGGGCCGAAGGGTCTGTTCTGTGCTGTAATGTTCTATATCGTGTGTGTTAGCTTTTATTGGTAGAAGGATTGAATTTCAGAGCCATGAAGTCATGTTGCAACTGTACAAAACTGTGGTGTGGCCTCACTTGGAGTATTGCGTACAGTTCTGGTCGCCGCATTATAAGAAGGATGTGGAAGCATTGGAAAGGTGCAGAAGAGATTTACCAGGATGTTGCCTGGTATGATGGGAAGGTCCTATGAGGAAAGGCTGAAGGACTTGAGGTTGTTTTCGTTAGAAAGAAGAAGGTTGAGAGGTGACCTAATTGAGAATACAAGATGATCAGGAGGTTAGATAGGGTGGATAGTGAGAGCCTTTTTCCTCAGATGGTGATGGCTAACATGAGGGGACATAGCTTTAAATTAAGGGGTGTTAATTATAGGACGGATATCAGAGATAGACTCTTTACTCAGAGGGTAGTAATGGCATGGAATGCCCTGACTGCAGCAGTCGTGGACTCGCCAACTTTAAGGGCACTCAAATGGTCAGTGGGTATGCATATGGATAACATTGGATTAGTTTAGGTGAGAGGGTCATTAGATTGGTTTCACTGGTCGGCGCAAAATCGAGGGCCGAAGGCCTGTGTTGCACTGAAATGTTGAGTACTAAAGACTGTAAAGTGCTGGATTGGAACATGAGATGCTGTTCTTCCGGTTTGGCTCACTGGAACATTGCAGCAGGCCGAGGAGGGACATGTGAACATGGGAGCAAGATGCTGAGTTGAAATGGCAAGCGACAGAAAGGTTGGGGTCATTTTGTGGATAGAGCAAAGGCATTCTGCAAAGCAGTCACCCAGTCTTGTGTTTAGTTTCCCTAGTATAGAGGAGACCACGCTGGAACAGTGAGTACAATGGATCAAATTGAAGGAAGTGCAAGTGAAACACTGCTTAACCTAAAAGGAGTGTCTGGAGTTCTTGGAAAGTGAGGAGGGGCAGGTGTTGCACCTTCTGTGACTGCATGGAAGATACCATGCTACCATGTGCTACTGTGGGGCAGCACAGTAACACAGTTGTTAGCTTCACAGCTCCAGGGACCTGGGTTCGATTCCTGGCTCGGGTCACTGTCTGTGTGAAGTTTGCACATTCTCCTCATGCCTGCAAGGGTTTCCTCCCATAGTCCAAAGGTGTGCAGGTTAGGTTGTGCTAAAGAATTGTTCCTTAGTGTCCTGGGATGTGTAGTTTGGAGGAATTAATGGGTAAAATATATGGGATATGGGGGTAGGCCCTGGGTGGGGTTGTGTTCAGCGCAGACTTGAAGGGCCAAAGGGCCTCTTTCTGCATGTAGGGTTCTATGATTCTATGATAAGATGCTATGGGAAGGGGATGAGGAATTGGGGGTGACAGTGGAATGGACCAGAGTATCACAGAGGAGGTGTCCCTGTGAAATGCTGAATGAGGAGTGAGATGAGGTGTTTGGTTGTGGCATCATGCTAGAGTTGGCAGCAATTGGTTAATGTTGAACTGGTTGTAACTGCACATGTATTTAAATCCACATCAGGCTCCAACTCCCAGATTTATTTTGCCACTTCTGAGTTGCTATTAAGTGGAAGGCATGAGATAAAAGCATCAGTATAATTGCTTTTCACCATAACATCAGGAGGTAGCAAAAGTGATTCAATTTACTTCAATATTAAATGCATGGAGACAGAGAGAGAAAGAGAAATGTGAACTTGGAAATTCAAACCTTGTCTTATTTTTATGAATTATATTTATGCCTTAGCTAATAAAGTCTGTTGAACTAGCTTGAAATTTATCCTGGAACTTTCCACTGGACTTATATTTTCCATTTTGAAACTACGTCAGAAGTTCAACTAAACACAACTGGAATTTGTCTCATAACCTGAAAATGTTTATTCATGGTCATTGCCCAAACCAGAAAGTTACATAACTAAAAGAGATTTTCTTTCCAATCTTGAATTCAGGAGACAAACTCAATTCCAAAGTTCAGCAGTCTGAGTGAGTGTTAAAAAGAGATTAGGACCTGCTGGATTTCAGTTTTGTCAAGGTAAGGAATCATTCACTCTGACAGAACAAAAATTTCTTTACTTTTTGTCTTCAGGAATAAGGGTGGATCAGATCAGGGAACCTCAGAAAAACAACTGGAAAGTTGCACATGCCTGGCAACACCAACTGAAAGCCTTCAAAGAGGAAATGTGTACCTCATAACCAGGTACATTCTTAGTTCCCAGATTACAGGAATACATATACAAATGTTGTTCTAAGATTAAGGTGCTAAATTGGGGGAAGGCTAACTACAACTAGATTAGGCAGGATTTGGAGGCTGCTGTTTGAGAGAGGCTATTTGTGAGTAAATCCACATTTGGCATGTGGGAGTCTTTTAAAGAGCTTTTGATTGGAGTGTAGGACAGACATGTGCCAATGAAGAGGAAGGACAGGAAAAACAGGATTTAGGAACCACGGGTGATGAGGGAAATTGTTAGTCTAGTCAAAAAGAGAAAGGATACATACATGAGGTCGAGGCAGTTAAAAACTGATGAAGCATTTGAAAAAGTTGGTCCACTTAAGGACAAAGGAGGGAAACTACGTGCAGAATGAAACGAAGTGAATTAAATATTTAATGAGTGCTTTGCATTGATATTCACAAAGGAGAGGAATAATTGATGTGTCTTGGAGGGTATGTAAACCCTTTAGAACAAGCCACCATTACAAGGGAAGTAGTGTTACGTGAATGAAAAAACATTAAGGCTGACAAATACACAGGGCCAGATGGCATCTTTCCCAGATTACTGAGGAGGCAAGAGATGAAATTGCTGGGGCCTCTAACAGAAATCTTTGCTTCTTCATTGGCCACTGGTGAGGTGCCAGAGGATTAAAAGGTAACCAATGTTATTATTTAAGAAGGGTAGCAAGGATAACCTGGGTAAGTGAGCTTGACATCGGTGATAGAGAAACTGTTGGAGAAGATTCTTAGGAATAGGATCTATACACATTTGGAACTGAATGGTTTTGTTAGCAACATACAGCACAGTTTTGTATGTGGAAGGTTATGTCTCACTAATTTAATTGAGTGTTTTGAGGAGGTGACTAGAATGATTGATGAGGGAAGGGCTATGGATGTTGTCTACATAGAATAGTCATTCAACAAAGCTGGTGCAAAAGATTAAATCTCACAGGATTAGGGGAGAACTAGCTAGATGGATTCCGAACTGCTTAGCCATAGAAGACAGAGGGTAGTGGAAGGGTGTTTTTCTGATGGGAGGTTTGTGACTAGTGGTGTTCTACAGGGATCAGTGCTGGGATCTCTGCTGTTTGTAATGTTTATAAATGACTTGGGAGAAAGACTGGTAGCTGGTCTGATTAACAAGTTTGCAGATGATACTGAGATTGGCAGAGTTGTGGATAGTGATGAAAATTGTCTGAGAATACAGCAGGATATTGATAACCTGGAAAATTGGGCGGAGAAATGGCATGTGGAATTTAATCCCGACAAATGCGAGATGATACATTTTGGTAGGTCCAATTCAGGTGGGAGCTATAAAATAAATGGCAGAACCATCAGGAGCATAGACACACAGATCTGGGAGTACAGGTCACAGATCCTTCAAAGTGGCAGCACAAGTGGAAAAAGTGGTGAAGAAAGCATATGGCATGTTTGCCTTCATCGGATGGAGCATCGAGTGTAAAAGTTGGCAAATTATGTTATAGTTCTATAACATATTGGTTCGGCCACATTTGGAATACTGGACCCTATTTTGCTATTTTGATTCTTAAGTGCTAGGCTTGAATCTGGGAGTGTTTTGAATCTGATTTTTAGACCTGTTCTCAGGTGTCCCCATAAACACTCTGCCTGAAAATATATCAGGGATTCCGAATCATGCTGCAGAAGCCTGTGAGCAGGCTTAACACACCTAAACTGCGCACGCAGTCTCCAACTGTGCATGCGCAGAAAAAAAGAATGATAGAATGTTGCTCCCCTGCCACATCCCTCCTGGGATGAATAATGCCCGCCCCTGACTCCCACAGTCTTTGCCCCAACTGTCCCCCAATATTACTGACTCCTTTGTCCCCCCATCTCCCTGCTATCCAAACCGATAACGGGCCCTTGTTCGGGCTCCCCCTCCTGCCACTGATCTCAGGCAGAATGGCGTGGCAGCAGATCCCTTCCTACTCCCTCTCTGATCTCAGGCAAAGTGATGGCAGACCCCCCCCTTCCTCCTCACTGATCTCAGGCAGAGTGGTTGTGAATTACCTATTCCGCCCCCCCCGTTCTCAAGCAGAGAACTTTCAGAAGCTAGGCATCTATCTCCTCACTAACTGTATCGCCCAAGTCAGACTTTTGTGGAGCATATCTCTTTTGCGATGATTCTGGATGGGCGAACGCGTGGTAAAGAGGGAAGTGCCAGTAAGATTTGGCATGCAGCCCATTGAGCCAATTTAAATGCATGCAAATGCATTTCAGGCGTGGTCCCAATCACAGCCATTTTCAGATCTTGGTAAAGAGGGAACCAACTACTCACCTCACACCTGACTTTATAAAACTTTTGCATCTAAAAATGGGAGACTTTGGAGAAAGTGCCGAAATGTGGAGGCTTTGGAGAGAGTTCAGAAAAAGTTTACCAAGATGTTGCCTGGTATGGAGGGTATTAGCTATGAGGAGAGATTGAATAAAGTGCTTTTGTTCTCCTGGAAAGACAGAGGCTGAAGGGCAACCCAGTAGACATTTATAAAATTATGAAGGATATAGATAGGGTGAACAGTTGGAAGCTTTTTCTCAGGGCAGAAATGACAATTGTAAGGGGACCCAAGTTCAAGATAAGGGGTAAAAGGTTCAATGGAGATGTGCGGGGGAAGTTTTTTACACAGAAGTGGTGAGGCCTGGAATGCACTGCCACGTGAGGTAGTTGAGGCAGATATTTTAGCGACATATAGAGTGACATAGAATCCTGAAGTAAAGAAGGAAGCCATTTGACCCAACAAGTCAACATCACTTCTCTGAGAAGAACATCTTACCCAGGCTCAATCCCAATCTCCACCCTATCCTCATAACCCTGTTCATTTACAATGGCCAATCCGTATCACCTGCATATCTTTGAACTGTGGGGGAGAACCAAAGCACCCAGAAGAAACTCATGCAGACACTGGGAGAACGTGCAGACTCCATACAGATAGTGATCCAACGTGGGAATCAAACCCAGGTCTCTGATGCTGTGAAACAGCAGTGCTAACCACTGTGCCAGATTTTAACTCAGATAGGATGGTGATACAGATTCAATAGTGAAAGGAAAATAGCCAAAGACAATGGGATAAATATTAAAGAAGAAAACAAATTACAACAATATGGTGACAGACTCAAAGAATGAGATTATCATTGAAAGAGTTGGCCTAGACTTGCTGGTCTTGAATGATGTCTTTCTTTTCTATGATTCTTTATAGTTCCAAAATACTCAGCTCCACAACAACATTAAGAACTATGGATTCCTGTAACATTACACAGCTCTGCAAATTGCAAAATGAGTTAGATAATGTGAATACAAACAGTTTGGGCAACTTGGAATACAAATACTGTACTGTTGGAAAGAATAAAAGCCTTGATTAAAGCATTGGATTAGAAAGAATCAGAGAGTGAGGGGAATGTGGACGTGAGAATTGGAAGTGCAATTTCTATAATTGTGAACATAAGGGTTGTGGTTATTACAGAGAAGGACAATGACCAATTATAGGAGGGCACTAATACATTCACAGAATGAATGTTTTCTTGACAAAACAATCCATGAAAACATGAGGAGAAATAATCTTACACAGTGAGTGGCTATGACCTGGAATGAACTGACTGAGAGGCTGGTGAAAGCAGATTCAATTTTAGCTTTCAAAATGGAATTATTGGATCATTATCTGAAGCAAAATGTTTTAATACATTACAGGTAAAGCCAGGGGTCTGAGACTAGATAAGTTACTCTTGTTGAAAGCCAGCTCAAAAAAAAGATTGAATGGCCTCCCCTTGTATTGTTATCATTTTATGATTCAATGAATTATAATTGGTTATAATCTTCCAAAATTCTTTAGATACTGGAAGAGTCTCAGTGGATTCTTTTATTCAAGAAAGGAGAGAGGCAGAAATCTGGAAATTATAGGCCAGTTAGCCTAACCCCTATCTTAGGAAAATTGCTAGCAGTCATAATTAAGGAGGTTATTGCAGGATATTCGGAAAATCATATTTTGATTAGAGTCATCAAGGATTTATGAAAGGAAAATCTTGTTTAGTAAATTTATTAGATATTTTTGAGGAAGTAACAAGAAGATGGATAAAGGGGAATCTGTAGATGTGGTGTACTTGGATTTTCAGAAGACATTTGATAAGGTGCCACATCCAAAGTTGCTGAACAAAATAAGGAAAAATGGTGTAGGGCGCAACATATTAACAGGGATAAGAGATTGGTTAGCGAACAAGAAGCAGAGAGTAGGAATAAGTGGGGCTTTTTCTGGTAGGTAATATGTAAGCAGTTGAATGCCATAGGGATCAATGCTAGGGTCTCAACCTTTTACAATCTGCATCAACGTTTTGATGTATGGTTACTAAATTTTCCAGTGACCCTAAGATAGGAAACATGGGTATAGATAAAAAAGAGTTTTAATTTACAATTGTTTGCTCTGGCTCAGGAATCTACAACATAAGGGCACAGTTTCAAATTAGCCACAAAACCATAACGGAGGAATTCCTGTGTTGTGTACAGGTTGGTTTCCTGACCCAATACATTAAGGTACCAAGTAGAAAAATGCCATCCTGGACTGGCTATTGGGTGCTGAGAAAGGATTAATTGGAAATTTAGCTGTATGAGACCCCTTGGGGATGAATGACCAGAATTTAATAGAATTCTTCATCAAGATGGAGGGTGATGTAATTAATTCCAGGGTCCAGAATCTAAATAAAGGAAAGAAATGATGCATGAGATGGCCAAGATGGATTGGGGAACATTACTGAAAGGGGTGGCATGAGATAGGCAATGGCAAACATTCAAAGAGCACATGAGTGAAGTGCAACAATTATTCATTCTGGTCTGGCACAAAAACAGAACAAGCAAGGTGGCCAAACCACGGCTTAGAAGGGAAATTAGAGACAGTGTTTGATCCAAGGAAGAAGCATACAAATTGGCTAGAAAAAACAGTAGTCCTGAGGATTGGGAGTAGTTCTGAATTCAGCAAAAGAGTGATTCAGAAGGGGAAAACAGAGTACCAGCGTAAGCTTGAGGGGAACATAAAAACCGACTGTGAAAGTTTGGTCCAGGTATGTGAAGAGAAAGGATAGGTGAAGGCAAACAGGAAGGAAACAAGGGAAGTTATAACGGGGAACAAAGAAATATCTGATTAATTAAATACATATTTTGGTTCTATCTTCACAAAGGAAGACACAAATAACATGTTAGCAATGTTGGGGATTGCAGGGTTTAGTGAGAGAGAGAAACTGAAGGAAATGAGTACTAGTACAGAAATGGTGTTTGGGAAGTTGATGGAAATGAAGGCTGACAAATCCCTAGAGCCTGATGATCTACATCGCAGAGTACTTAAGGAAGTGGTCTAACTTGTATCCTGAGGCTGTGCACCCTGCCTCAGAACATAGAACATAGAACACTACAGCACAAATAGGCCCTTTGGCTCACAAGTTGCGCCAATCATATCCATACCTACTAACACTAACCCCCCTCCAACATGTGAATGATCCATTTGTTCCTACTATCTTTAAAGGAGAAAAGTCTTTACCCTGAGGGTGGGAAGAAATTCAAAAATTCACAAATACTTGTGAAGAAAGCACCAGTAGACACCAATAGGCCACTTGGGCAAAATTGATTCTCTGCTGTATACACAATGTAATTTGATGACTTGGTGATCAGGAGATGTAAATATGTTCCAGGGAGAACTATTGATGCTATGATTTTTTTAAAAAAAATCAGGTTGGTGATTGAAAATAAGGATAGGTCAAATGTCAATTTTTTGTTTACTTAATTATTTTATCAATCCTGAACAGTGCTTCTGCCTCTAGCAGCCCTATTTTATCATTTTGATCCAAAGTTCTGGGTGGACTTGAAACTGGAGTGTTTTAGATCCAACTTTTAGACTCGTTCTCAGGCGCTCCATATGCACTTTGCTTGAAAATATATCAGTGATTCCAAATCGTGCTGCACAGGCTTGAGAATGGAGCTTAACACACCCGAAATCCTGCAACTCTGATCGGCACCTCCTACTGTGCACGCACAGAAAAAAAATGATAGAATGTGGTTCACCTACCACATTTATCCCAGGCCGAATAATACATTCCCCCACCTCCACAACATTACCCCACCCCCACAACATTATTGATCTCCTTATCCCCCCAGCCCCCCACCGTCCAGACCAATCACGAGCCGTTCCCACCCCTTCCCCCCTCACTGATCTCAGGCAGAGTGGCAGCAGACCAACCTTCTCCCCCACGCTGATCTCAGCAGAATGGCAGCGGACTACCTTCCCCCAACCCTCCCCCACCGATTCCAAGCAGCAAGCTATTGGACCTATCACTCACCCCCTCCAACAACCGCCCCTTCTTCACCGATCCTAAGCAGACAGCCGTCAGATGTTCGGCACTTACCTCCTCACTAACCTTCACTGATAGAGCACCCAAATTAGACTTATATGGAGCATGTCTGTCACGCCAATTCCAGAGGAACTAATGCGGTGATAAAGGGAAAAGTGCCGGTAAAATTGGGCGTGCAGCCCAAGTCAACATAAATGATGGAAATACATTTAAATGACCGTCACGCCCGTTTCGGGTGTGATCCCAATCGTAGCCATTTTCAGGACTTGGTAAAGGGAAACCAGTGCAAAGATGGGTGCAGATTGCATTACTCGCTTCACGCCTGAGTTTATCAAGTATATGTGCCCATAAACCGATAGTAAAATTGAGCCCTAGATCAGTGATAGGCAACCTAAGTTAGTGAGTGGGCCGAATGAGTGGCCCACCGTCATCTCAGTGGACTACAAGATTGAAATTGGGCTTGTTGACTAACCGTGACCCCGTGAATAAGATTAAATGTATTTAATACATGCCAAATATTTCATAACAAGGTATAGGAAATGTTTAATCATTGATACACGAAGAGAACTCTCACCAAATGGTTAAAAACTAAAGAAATAGTTATACTTTGGACACAGTGGAAGCACACGGCTCTCATGTCAATGTTGTTACCAATCAGCAGACACTTCACTTCACTTGCCCTTGTTTAATGTGCAAATCACTTCAGTTAAAGTGAAGTTCATCTATGGGTCACAAGTAGGCTTACATTCACACTGCAATGGAGTTACTGTGAAAATCCTCCAGTCACCACACTCCGGCACCTGTTTGGGTACACTGAGGGAGAATTTAGCACGGCCGATGCACCTAACCAGTATGTCTTTTGGACTGTGGATAGAAACCAGAGCACCTGGAAGAAACCCATGCAGACACAGGGAGAATGTACAAACTCCATACAGACAATACCCAAGCCAGGATCGAACCCAGGTCTTTGGTGCTGTGAAGCAATAGTGCTAACTACTGTGCCATCATGCTGCCCTTAAATTTAAATCCAGTAATGATAAGGAAAAAAATCTTGAATTGAAAGCTAGTCTCATTGATGGTGACCATGAAATAACTGATTGATTATTGTAAAAAAAAATCTGGTTCAAGGGAAGGAAATCTGCTGTGCTTCTGCAATCTGGTGTACATGTGACTCCAGACCAGGAACCTGGATTTGATTCTTGTGTTGGGCAATTGTCTGTGTGGAGTTTGCATGTTCTCCCCCGTGAGAAGAACTGTTCAATATTGAGTGTATTCAAGAGGCGGCTAGATATAGCACTGAGGGCAAATGGGATCAAAGATTACAGGGAAAAGCAAGATTAGGCTATTGAGTGGGATGATCAGCCATGAAAGATCAAAGAGTCTGCTCCTATTTTCTATGTTTCAATGTTGGCGTGGATTTCCTCTAGGAGCTCTGGTTTCCTCCCACAGTTGAAAGATATGCAGATTAGGTGGATTGGCCATGCTAAATCGCCCCTTAGTATCCCAAGATGTGTTATTGAAGGAGATTGATGGGGTAAACGCATGGGGTTACAAGGATAGGGCGGGCTGTGGGTAAGATATACTTTTGGACAGTCAGTGCAAACTTGATGGGCCAAATGGCCTCCTTCTGCACTGTAGTGATTCTATAATTAACTACGCTCTGAAATGGTCTAGCAAGCCATTCAGTTGAGGGGCAATTACTTATGAACCACTAATACTGACCTTGCCAACGACACCCACATCCCATGAAGAATAAATTTTAAAAATCTTTGTGAGAAGAGTTCTCTCATTGGTGACAGTCTATTACGGAAACCACGTTCTATTCAAGGCTCTTTGTAGAAACAAGCTGGTGTATGCAGCACATCTGTGGGATGAAAATAATTAATTACCAATTGGAACAAAAGAGCAAAAAGGTAGGATGCATTCTTTATTTCAAGGACTCTTTTCTCCCATTCTTTGCCTTTACATTTTTGGCATCATGTGCAAATTATTGTTCCTCATCCTCTACTCATTTAGTCATTGTTACAATATCATGAGGTGAACCACACCAACAATTACAAAATCACCCACCAGTCAGCTGCCCGGTGAACTTAAAATAGCAGCTGAATGTTTCTTCCTGAGCCATAGTTACAAACAAAAACAATAATGCTGATGGTATGTGGGAAGGAAGCAACCTTCAATGAAGGCGAACAATTAGGTCAGGAATAGGATCATCAACAAAGCTGCATTTGGAGTGTTTGGTTCCTGGACAAGGGTAGCAGGTGCATAGGAAGACCACAAGCTCCAATGTCCGCCCAAGTCACATGCTGTCCTGACCTGGACATATATTACTGTTCCATCATTGCCAAATTCCTGGTAATCCCCTCCTAGACACACTTTACCCTGACAGACTGCAGCCGTTCCAAAAGGTGGGTCTTTGCTATCTTCTCAAGAGTACCCAGGGGAGGGCAGTAAATGCCTGCTTTGACACTGACGCACACATGTCGAGGATGAGTTGTCGTTTTAAAGTTCTGTGACCACAGTCGTCAGTGTGTCTCCAATAAACAGGAGCTATTTGGAGGAGTTTGAAGATGGGGTTGGGGAAAGGTTGGGGAAGTACATTTGCTGAGGATCTTTCTTTGAAATAATTTTCAGCTTCTGTGGCAAGCAGCAGAAGCCAGGCTCACTGGGAGGACAACTGAATATGCTAATTGTGTCTTCCCGCTCCACCTGTGATTCAGAAGTCAAAGGTTCAAGCCACAGAGAGTCCCTTCACAGTAACTGGGAAGAATAAAAAGATGTAAAATTCCTATTTCTCTTTCCCTTTCCTGAAGATATAGTTTCATTCTTTACATAGTTATTGAAGGTATCAAGGGGATAGTGGGGAAAATGTCTTTTGAAGTTGATAATCAGCCATGATTAGGTTGAATGATGGAGCAGATTTGAGGGGGTGAATGACCTATCTCTTATTCCTATTTCATATGTCTTTCCTGTTCTTACCATTCTGTCCTTTCATATCCCATGAGGAAAGAAATTCTGGGTAACTTTCAAAACAGATCAGCAGTCCCCCAGCAACCCATACAAGTAACCTAACTTCATGTTGACAGTGAATGTCACGGGTTATTTAACACAAAGTTGATCATGCGCACGCACAGACTTGCAAACCCATAGACACACATGAACACAAACATGTCGAGAAACACACACTGACAGATAGACATGCACACAAGGACAAATACACCCATACATACACACACACACACACACACATATATGTTCCATCAAGATTCAGAAATGCAAATCTTTAACTTCCTTTTTCTCATTCTCAACCCAAGGAGGCTAATGGTTTCTCCCTTTGGCTTAGTGGCCAAGTCCTTTTATCCCTGAGTCATCAAATCATAGAATTCTTACAGTACCGAAGGAGGCCATTCGGCCCATTGACTCTGAACTGACCACAATCCCACCAAGTCCCTATACCCATAACCTCACACGTTTAACCTGCTAAGCCCCAATACCAGGCTCAATTTAAGATGACCAATCTATCTAACCTGCACATCCTTGAACTGTAGGAGGAAACCGAAGCACCTGGAGGAAACCCACACAGAAACAGGGAGAAAGTACAAACTCCACAAAGGCAGTGGCCCAAGGCCAGAATTGAACCCGGCTCCTTGGCACTGTGAGGCAGCAGTGTTAACCACTGTGCCACTATGCCGCCCGTACAGTCCATACAGCTGTGGATTCAAGTCTCACACCACAGACCTGGGCACAAAAGCCAGATTCACATTCTTCAGTGCAGTTCAGAGGAAGTGCTATGCTGTCAGAAATGCATCTTTGATGTGAGATATTAAACCAAGGCCCTGTCTTTGAAAGATTAAGGTCTGCAGTGATGATTGGTTCATTCTGCACAAACTGTGGTCCAAGCTATGATATTCTGGCCAAACAATGCATCATAGTAGGAGATGTTTATTCCTTTAGGTGTAGGAAAAAACAATGCTCTTAGTTTTTCATTCTGAGATTTGGAGAAAAAAAATTTTTTTGACCTCTTCAGAAATATTAAAGCTTAGTGTGTGGCCAGAGCAAATGTTGTGTTTTTAACTCATCATTGGTTTTCTCTTCCAGTGAGGTTTTTTTTTGCCACCTCTGTGACGATGAGCAGTGTTAATTTGGAGGGGACACCCAGCAACTTGAGCTATTATGACGAGGATTATAACTATACTGATTTTGACTTCACTCTCTACCTTCCCTGTGGGAAGGATGAAGCTAAAGCCTTTGGCAAGATTTTCCTGCCGGTCTTGTACTTCACCGTTTTTGTTTTTGGCATGCTGGGCAACAGTTTCCTGGTCCTTATGATACTGCGATACCTCAAACTAAAAACAATGACTGACATCTACCTGCTGAATTTGGCCATTTCCGACTTCCTGTTTGCCGTTTCCCTTCCCTTCTGGGCCACATATGTGATCACAGGCTGGATCTTTGGGAATGCCATGTGCAAAATAATTAGCGCTGTATATAGTGTGAACTTCTACAGTGGCATCTTCTTCATTGCCTGCATGAGTCTGGACATGTACCTCCAAATCGTCCACACTGTCTCCATGAAGAACCACAGGACAATCTGCAAGAGCATTGTCATTAGTACTGCTGTCTGGGCCCTGGCTATAATAGTTTCGATCCCCGAATTCATATTCAGCGAGTCACGAAAAATTGACAATAGGTATACCTGCCTAAGTCACTACGGCGATAATCAACTGGTGATCTGGAAGGCCACAATACAACTCCAGGTCAACGTCATTGCATTCATCATTCCATTCTTTGCTATGATCTTCTTCTATGCCCGGATCGCCTCGGTCCTGCTCAAGTCCAAATCCTTTGGCAAGGACAAAGCTTTGAAACTGGTCATCATATTAGTTACTGTGTTCTTCGTCCTGTGGTTCCCTTACAACATTGTCCTTTTCCTGCACTCACTGGAAGACCTTGGCGTGATTGGCAACTGCGAGGTGAGCAAGAGGCTGGATTACGCCTTACAGGTAACAGAGTCCATTGCCTTCACCCACTGCTGTTTCAACCCACTCCTCTATGCTTTTGTCAATGAAAGGTTCCGGAGGCACCTGAAGAATATCCTGATGAAGATCATCCAGAAGATTGGCTGCAGGAAGGAGTTTGGGATTGCTGTTCCCACTGTGGAGCGCAGTGAAACCAGCAAGCAGCAACACTGCTTGTATTCTGACGTGGAAATGACTGTGGTGCAGTAGTGGAATTGTAAAGAGATGCTGAGAACACAGGATCGGTCAGGACTCTGTTTTCAATCACCTTGCAATGGATCTCCTCAAAGCTATTAAAACTTGTCAGTATGTACAGAAAATTGTGAGCTGCATGCTAAACTAACCCTAGTTTAATCAAGCCATTGTAAAACACATCATGTTTTGATGATCTGAAATTTTTAGAAACTCTACCAACCATTGAAGCACCCAGATCATGTGGGACATGTCGCCTGCATCTACATGTATATCCTCCAAACCAGCCACTTCATTCTTTCCCAGTTCCTGCCCTGCCGAGCAGAGAAAGGGTTAATCTAAAGCAAGAGAACTCTTTGAACATAGAAAAGGATAGTCTAAATTTAGACATGCTATATAATCTTTGGTAAAAGTAAGGACTATTGATGATATGTCTGGTGAATAAGAAAATGTGCAAATATGTTTAACACTTTATGCATTGCCGATTTCAGTTCTCATTTTTAACATCCACACTCTAATCAGAATTCTGATGAAGGGTCATCAAGACCCAAAATGTTGGATCTATTCTCTCCCCACAGGTGTTGTCAGATCTGAGAGGCTGGATAGACTAGGGCTTTTGTCCCTGCAATGTTGGAGACTTGGAGATGATCTCATAGAGGTCCATAAAATAATGAGGGGCATAGATCAGCTAGATAGTCAATATCTTTTCCCAAAGGTATGGGAGTTTAAAACTAGAGGGCAAAGGTTTTAAGATGAAAGGAGAGAGATACAAACAAGTCCAGAGGGGAAAATTCTTTCACTCAGAGGGCTGTGAGTGTTTGGAACAAGCTGCCAGAGGTAGTAGTAGAGGCGGGTACAATTTTGTCTTTTAAAAAGCATTTAGACAATTACATGGGGAAGATGGATGTAGAGGGGTATGGGCTAAGTGCAGACAATTAGGACTAGTTTAGTGGTTAAAAAAAAGGGCAACATGGACAAGTTAACTTGTTAAAGCAAGTCCAGACAAGTCCAAAGATGTGCAGGTTAGGTTGATTGGTCATGCTAAAATTGCCCCTTAGTGTCCTTAGATGGTTAGGTTAGAGGGATTAGTGGTTAAATTTGTAGGGTTATGGGGGTAGAGATTGTGGTCAGTGCAGACCCAATGGGCCAAATGGCCTCCTTCTGCACTGTAGGTCTTCTATGATTCTATGAAGTTAGGCCAAAGGGCCTGTTTCCATGCTACAATGACTATGACCTGCTGAGATTTTCCAGCATTTGCTGCTTTTGTTCCTGCAAACAATCCATTTTTTCTTCAGTAAACCAATGGCTCACAGCTTACATGATTCCTCTCAGCTACTGAATGGCTTTATCATTCATACTCATTTCTTTGCATATTCTCTAGACATGCATGAGAGGAATTGTAAGTCAAATTGTTTATTTCCTATTACGTTTTGTCTGCTGCGAAGATTTTTATCTTCTAATTGTGTGTTTAGTTAACAAATGTAGTATCGTTGGCTTAATCACATTGAATGCAACTGATTGAGGTGATTTCAAACAAAAATTAGATATAGCTCTTGGGGCTAAAGGGATCAATGGGGGAAGGTGGGTTTAGGATATTGATGATGAGTCATAATCAAAATGAATGATGGAACAGGCTGAATGGCAGAATGGCCTCCTTCTGCACTGTATGGATTCTATAATTCTATGATTTTCTATGTTTCCGTGAGTTATTTTTCAAGCTGAAAGTTGAAGTGAATCTGTGCCTAACAGAAGTAGAAAAACATGTGACACTACAGAGGACGGAGACTATGAGCGTATGTGACACAAAAAATCTTCGAAGATCTATGGTTGGAAAGTTTTTCAGTGGAGAAATAAACCATGTCTAATCTACTTTTAGTCACTTTATCATGTTCTAAGATGTACAGGGGAGCACAGTGTCAGTTAGTGCTCCTTCTGCACTGTAGGATTCCATGATTTTATGATTCTAAGGTGAACATTACTAACTGTTATTCCTCCTGGAGTTCTTCTTTTAAGACATTGCGTTTGTGAATCAGTGCAATGCTGCACATAATGCAAAGTTAATAAGTGTATATTAACATAAGTGTGTAAGTTCATCAACAAGAAAGGAAATCTTTTATATCAAAAATAGCTACCTGCATAATAACGAATTCGGCCTATCTCTGCTTCACATGTATCTTAAACATGCAACAATTACACATTTCCATGGTAATGTACATCTTGGTGTACAGAAAACTTTCATACATATTATACATTACAATGTAGCTCTTTGAGAACTCAATAAACTTTTGAATATATCAACACAACGTATTTGTTGAGTTCATTATTCTTAGTTTGTAACTACAGGAATCTCCAACAGGATGTGGTACTATACTCGACGTTCTGCTTATGTCCAATTAACTAAGTTAATATTTGTCACAACTGTCTGTGAATTTGGCCAGAGGGTATTTGTCAGACACTACTGCATGGGCAAACTGCGTGTTATCAGATAGACTGAAAAAGTGATTTGAAACTGCGCTGAAGAAAGTCATAGAAGTTTATAGCATGGAAACAGGCCCTTCTGCCCAATGTGTCCATGCTGTCTATTTTTTACCACTAAGCTAGTCCCAATTGCCTGTGTTTGTTCCATAACCCTCTTTAACCATCTTACCCATGTAACTGCCTAAATGCTTTTTAAAAAACAAAGTTGTATCCACTTCCACTATTGCCTCTGGCAGCTTGTTCCATACACTCACTACCCTTTGTGTGAAAAAATTGCCCCTCAGGACCCTTTTATATCACTTCCCTCTCACCCTAAACCTATGCCCTCTAGTTTTAGACTCCATAGAAAACCATTAAAAAGTTACAGCTTAGAAACAAGCCTTTTGGCCCTTGTCTGTGCCGATCCATTTTTTGCCTAGTCCCACTGACCTGCATTTGGACCATATCCCTACATATCCTCTCATCCATGAACACGTCCAAGTTTTTCTTAAACGTTAAAAGTGACCCTGCATTTACCACTTTATCCGGCAGCTCATTCCACACTCCCATCATTCTCTGCGTGAAGAAGCCCCTCCTAATATTCCCTTTAAACTTTCCCCCTTTCACCCTTAACCCATGCCCTCTGGTTTTTTTCTCCCCTAGCCTCAGTGGAAATAGCTTGCTTGCATTACCCATTAAAATCTTATATACCTCTATAAATCTCCTCTCATTCTTCTACACTCCAGGGAATAAAGTCCTAGCCTATTCAATCTCTCTCTGTAACTCAGCTTCTCAAGTCCTGGCAACATCCTTGTGAACCTTTCTGCACTCTTTCAACCTTATTTACATCCTTCCTGTAAATAGGTGACCAAAACTGTACACAATACTCTAAATTTGGCCGCACCAATGCCTGATATAACCTTACCATAATACTCCAATTCTTATATTCGATACTCTGATTTTTAAAGACCAATGTACCAAAAGCACTCTTTATAACTCGATCCACCTGTGACGTCACTTTTAGAACAAAGAACAAAGAACAAAACAGTGCGGGAAACAGGCCCTTCGGCCCAACGAGCCCACGCCGCCATCTCGATGTTCCCACTTCTATCTGTGATCCCTATAGATCTATAGATGTTTATAGATCTATGCATTGAAACCAAATTTGAGACAATTTGGAGAGAATTTGTTCTGACAATCAGCCTAAGAGCACATCTTTGGGATGTGGGAGGAAACTGGAGCACCCAGAGAAAACCCACGTAAGCACGGGGAGAAAGCACAAACTCCCACAGACACAGGCCCAAATCCATGTATCTGCACAGCACAGCGATAGTCACTAAACTGTCAAGTTGCCCATCAAATGGTCCAGGTCAAGCGTACACTAATGACGTGAAGCACTAGGATACTCTTGAAAAATCCAAGATCAGCCCTCTCACGACCCATCGCGTATATGCCCCTTGTTAGACAATAAGGTGGACCAAAGTTCCTGTAGGATAAAAACAAGTACATCAATATCATCATCTATTTACACACTTCCCAGGGACTCCCATGGCTCATGATCCCTATTTTAAATCAGTTTTCTATATCACTCCATTCCCATTCTGTTCATGTGCCCATCAAAGTATCTTTTAAATAACTCCAGAGTGCCTGCCTCCACCACTTTACTTGGCAGCGCGTTCCATACCCCCACCTCTCCTCGTAACTCAGACTTTCCATACCAGGCAGCATCCTGGTAAACCTCCTCTGCACTCTCTCCAGTGTCTCCATGTCCTTCCGGTAGTAAGGCAACCAGAATTGGATGCAGTATTCCAAATATTTTATGCGACAGCAACATTAAAGGCAGCTCTTGTACTCTATATCCCTTTCCTATAAAGGCTAACATACCATATGCTTTCTTCACAACCTTCTCCACTTGCTCTGCCACCTTCAGAGACTTGTGCACCTGCACCCCCAGGTCTCTCTGTATTTCTATACTCTTAATAGGTCTACCCTTTATCATATACCTCCCCGCTACATTCTTTCTCCCGAAATGCATCACCTCACATTTATCAGGATTGAATTCCATCTGCCATCTATCTGCCCAAGCTACCAGCCTATCTATGTCCTGCTTCATTGCCTAACAATGCTCCTCACTATCCACAAGTCCAGCCATCTTTGTATTGTCTGCAAACTTGCTGATTACTCCACTTACTCCCTCTTCCAAGTCATTTATATATATTACAAATAGAAGAGGTCCCAGTACTGAGCCCTGCGGAACACCACTAGTGACCGATCTCCAGCTAGAAAAACACCCTTCCACTATTACTCTCTGTCTCCTATTACCAAGCCAGTTACTTATCCATCTAACTACCTGACCTTGTATCCTATTAGCCTTGATCTTTTCAACTAACCTCCCATGAGGGGCTTTGTCAAACGCCTTACTGAAATCCATATGGATGACACCAACGGTTCGCCCTTCGTCCACTGTTTTCGTCACCTCCTCAAAAAATTCTACCAGATTCGTAAGGCACAACCTCCCCTTAACAAATCCATGCTGCGTATCCCTAATCAGATCGCAATGCTCTAAGTGCCTACATATCCTATCTCTAAGAATCCCCTCCAAGTTTCCCTACCACTGACATCAAACTCACCGGCCTATAATTCCCAGGGTTATCTCTACTACCCTTTTTAAACAATGGTACAACATTAGCTATTCTCCAGTCCTCTGGGACCTCACCTGTGTCCAAGAAGAGATAAAGATTTGCGTCAAAGGCCCAGCAATTTCACCTCATGCCTCCCTAAGTAGCCTGGGATAAACGCCATCAGGCCCCGGAGATTTATCAGTTTTAATGCTACCTAGAAGCTCTAACACTTCCTCCCTCGGTACGGATATTTCCCTCAACTGGTCTACAGCTCCCTCAGAGACAGGACCGGTCAACAAACCCCTCTTCTTTGTGAATACCGACACAAAGTATTCATTCAGGGTCTCCGCCATTCCCTTGGGCTTTAAGCACAGTTCGCCTCCTCTGTCCCTAACAGGTCCGATTTTTCTTCCAACCACCCTTTTATTCCTAACATAGGAGTAAAAAGCCTTTGGATTTTCCTTAATCCTTTCCGCCAAAACCATTTCATGCCCTCTTTTTGCCTTTCTAACTCTCCAATTGAGCTCCCTCCTACTCTCTCTATATTCCTCCAAAGCTCTCTCCGTTCCCAGCTGTTTTGACCTATCAAACGCCTCTCTTTTCTTCCTAACCAAGTCCTCAAATCCCTAGTAATCCACGGCTCCCTACTCCTATCTTTCCCATCTTTCCCCTTAGCCGGCACATATCTTTCTTATAACATTTTCAGTATTCCCTTGAAAGAATCCCACATGCCTAGCGTGGACTTACCCTCGAGTAACTGTTCCCAATCAGTTTCTATAAGTTCCTGCCTAATCCGACTGTCGTTAGTCTTCCCCCACTTCAGCACCCTCCCCCTAGGGCAACAAGCATCCTTTTCCATCTGTATCCTAAAGTAGACAGAATTGTGGTCACTGTTAGGCACATGTTCCCCTACTACAACCTCAACCACCTGCCCTGGCTCATTACTCAGAACTAAATCCAATATAGCCCCTTCTCTAGTTGGGCTAGCCACATACTGCTCCAACGATCCTTCCAGTACACATTTTACAAATTCCTCCCCATCCGAACCCCCAGCTCTAAGTACTTTCCAATCCACCCGAGGGAGATTAAAATCTCCCAGTATAACAACTCTGTTCTTTCTGCACCTATCCAAAATGTCTTTACATATGCCTTCTTCCCGCGGGCTGTTGGGTGGCTTATAATACACCACTAGCATAGTAATTGCCCCTTTCCTATTCCTCAACTCCACCCACAGCGACTCCACTCCTAACCCCTCTGTATTGTCCTCCCTGTGATGCTCTCCTTAACTAACAACGCCACTCCCCCACCTCTTCTGGACCCTCTTCTGTCACGCCTGAAATACTTATACCCAGGAATATTCAGCTGCCACTGCTCCCCTTCCTTTAACCATGCCTCCAACACCGCAACCATCCAAGTTCCTCGCAAACATTAAGGCCCTAAGTTCATCCGTTTTTCCTGTTACGCTCCTCACATTGAAACAGACACACTCCAGACCTCCAAGCCCACTTGGAACCTTCTTCTCCCCAATGTATTTCCTCTCATCCAAGCTTACTCTATCTCCCATCTCGCTCTCTATCGAGCTATCAGTCTCAGCCCCCCCTCCCTCATATTAGTTTAAATCCTGCCGAAACACTCCAGCTAACCTTCCAGCTAAGATATTCACGTCCTTCCCATTTAAGTGTTCCCCATCCCTTCTATACAGGTGCCCTTCTTTCACAGATACTTCCCAGTTATCCACAAATATGAAACCCTCTGCCCTACACCAATCCTTCAGCCACGCATTCAGCTGTAGGATCTCATTTCTCCTGGCCCTGCTGTTACCCGGCCCTGGTAGCAGCCCCGAGATTGCCACCCTGGAGGCCCTGCTCTTCAGCCTACCCTCCACCTGCCTGAACTGCCTTCGTATATTCTCCCTGCTCTTCCTTCCTACATCCTTCTCTCCTATGTGAATAATCAAATCTGCCTGGGTCCCCTCACCCTTCAAAATACTCTCTACCCTGTTAGACACATCTTGCAGAAATTATGTACCTGTGTTCCCAGATCCTTCTATTCAATTGCACCGTCAGAGTCCTACCATTTACCCTGTACATTCTGCTTTGGTTTGTCCTTCTAAAGTATAATACCTCACACTTGCCTGCATTAAATTCCATTTGCTATTTTTCAGCCCATTTTTCTAATTGGTCCAAATCCCTCTGCAAGCTTTGAAAGCCTTCTTCGCTGTCCGCTGCATCTCCAATATTTGTATCATCAGCAAATTTGCTGATCCAATTTACCACATTATCTTCCAGATCACTGATACAGATGACAAACAACAATGGACCCAACACTGATCACTGTGGCACACCACTAGTCACAGGCCTCCACTCAGAGAAGCAATCCTCCACAACCATTCTCTGGCTTCTTTCATTGAGCCAGTGTCAAATCCAATTTACTACCTCCCCATGTATACCTAGCGACTGAACCTTCCTAACTAACCTTCCATGAGAGACCTTGTCAAAGGCCTTGTTGAAATCCAGGTAGACAACATTCATCGCCTTTCCTTCATCCACTTTCCTGGTAACCTCCTCGAAAAACACTAATAGACTTGTCAAATATGACCTACCTCGCACAAAGCCATGTTGACTCTCCCTAATAAGTCCCTGTCTATCCAAATATCCGTAGATCCTATCCCTTATCTCACCTTCCAATAACTTGCCCACCACCGATGTCAAACTTACTGGCCTATAATTTCCTGGATTTCTTTTGGAACCTTTTTTCAATAACAGAACAACATGAGCCACCCTCCAATCATCTGGCTCCTCCCCTGTGAATATTGACATGAAAGATGTTGACTACCTAACTTATCTATACCCATCATTATTTTGTAGGCCTCTATAAAATCACCCCAAGCCTCCTACGCTCCAGAGGAAAAAGTCCTAGTTTATCCAGACTCTTCTTATAACTCAAAGCATCAAGTCCCAGTAACATCCTAGTCAATCTTTCTGCTCTCTTTCTTGTTTAGTAATATAATTTCTATAATAGAGTGACCAGAACTGTTCAAAGTATTCCAAGTGTGGCCTTACCAATGTCTCATGCAATTTAACAAGATGTCCCACTCCTGTATTCAATGTTCTGAGCAAAGAGGAGCTCTCTAACATTCTCCCAGCTCTACATACAGTGGCACAATGGTTGGCAATGCTGCCTCACAGTACTAGGGACCTAAGTTCAATTCCAGCCTTGGAGTCTGCACATTCTCCCTGTATCTGCATGGGTTCCCTTGGATTTGCAGGTTAAGTTGATTGGCCATAGTGGATGCACAGGGTTGCAGGGGTGAGGCGGGGTGAGAGGGGCTTGGTTTGGGAAGGATGCTCTTTCAGAGAGTTGGTGCAGATTGATAGGCCACATGGCCTTTTTCTGCACTGTAAGGAATGAATCTACGGCTCCAGGTTCCTCCGAAAGCTAGTGATGGACTTCTCCATGATCCTTGACAGTGGCTTCAGGCTTTCTCAGTGTTTACATCCCTTTGCTTTCTTCGGTTGGCTGCCGTGGCGAGCTGTTCAAAACTCCACTGACATTGGCAGATATGGAAAATCCCGTAAATGTAAAACTCCTGCACCAAGTTTCAGTTTCTGAGCTGGTGGCTGTAGGGAGGTGACTGAATGATGAGGTTCCTTCTCATCACTCTTTTATTTTTCTTTTACTTCCTTCCTGGCTCGGCTGCAGTTTTTGGAAGGAGAATGGCACAAGGGCAGGAATGTGTTGTTGCCACAAGGGAGCCATCACTGATGGTGCCAGATGATTGGAGGGTGGCTCATGTTGTTCTGTTATTGAAAAAAGGTTCCAAAAGAAATCCAGGAAATTATAGGCTAGTAAGTTTGACATCGGTGGTGGGCAAGTTATTGGAAGGTGAGATAAAGGATAGGATCTACGGATATTTGGATAGACAGGAACTTATTAGGGAGAGTCAACATGGCTTTGTGCGAGGTAGGTGATGTTTGTGGCTCTTCAGATACTGAAACAGTCCATGTTTAAATGCATCAAGATCTGGACCATATCCAGGCTTGGACTGACAAGTGGCAAGTAACATTGTATCAAACAACTGGCAGGCAATGACCCTCACCAATAAGAGACATTCTCACCACCACCATTCTAACCAATGGCTGAATCCACTACTGGAGAAGGTGAGAGAGCACGGGATCCAAGGGGCTTTGGCCTCGTGGATCCAGAACTGGCTTGCCGACAGAAGGCAGAGAGTGGTTGTGGATGGGTCTTGTTCTGCATGGAGCACCCGGAGAAAACCCACGCAAGCACAGGGAGAATGCGCAAACTCCCACAGACACAGGCCCAAATCCACGTATCTGCACAACACAGCAATAGTCACTGAGCTGTCGTGTTGCCCATCAGATGGTCCAGGTCAAGCGTCCACTAATGACGTGAAGCACTAGGATACTCTCGAAAAATCCAAGAGCAGTCCTCTCATGACCCATCGTGTGTATGCCTCTTGTTAGATAACAAGGCGGACCAAAGTGCCTGTAGGATAAAACAAATATATCAATATCATCGACAATTTACACATATCGCAGGGAACTAACTCCCAAGGCTCATGATCCCTATTTTAAACCAGTTTTCTATATCCCTGCATTCCCGTTCTGTTCGTGTGCCCATATAAGTATCTTTTAAATAACTCCAGAGCGCCTGCCTCCACCACTTTACTTGGCAGTGTTTTCCATACCCCCACCATCTTCTGTGTGAAAAAGTTCCCTCTAGCATCCAAATTATACCTTACCCCCTCACCCTAAGCCCATGATCTCTCGTGCTATTTGAGTCCATTCTAGGAAAAAGCTTAGCCCTGTTTGCTCTATCTATCCCCTTCAAAATCTTGTACACTTCTATTAGATCTCCTCTAAGTCTACGTCTTTCTAAGGAAAACAGCACCAATTTGCCTAACCTCTCCTCGTAACTTAGACCTTCCATACCAGGCAGCATCCTGGTAAACCTCCTCTGCACTCTCTCCAGAGTCTCCGTGTCCTTCCGGTAGTAAGGCGACCAGAACTGGACGCAGTATTCCAAATGAGGTCTAACCAACGTTTTATACAACTGCAACATTAAAGGCCAGCTCTTGTACTCTATACCCTTCCTATAAAGGCTAGCATACTATATGCTTTCTTCACAACCTTCTCCACTTGCTCTGCCACCTTCAGAGACTTGTTCACCTGCACCCCCAGCTCCCTCTGCGTTTCTATACTCTTAATAGGTTTACCCTTTATCATATACCTCCCCACTACATTCTTTCTCCCGAAATGCATCACCTCACATTTATCAGGATTGAATTCCATCTGCCGTCTGTCTGCCCAACCTACCAGGCTATCTATGTCCTGCTGTATTGCCTGACAATGCTCCTCACTATCCGCAAGTCCAGCAATCTTTGTATCATCTGCAAACTTGCTGATCACTCCACTTATTCCCTCTTCCAAGTCATTTATATATATTACAAATAGAAGAGGTCCCAGTACCGAGCCCTGCAGCACATCAGTAGTGACTGACCTCCAGCTAGAAAATACCCTTCCACTTTCTGTCTCCTATTACCAAGCCAGTTACTTATCCATCTAGCTACCTGTCCTTGTATCCCAGTGAGCCTTGACCTTCTCAACTAACCTCCCATGAGGGACTTTGTCAAACGCCTTACTGAAATCCATATAGACGACGTCAACGGCTTGCCCTTCGTCCACCGTTTTCGTCATCTCCTCAAAAAATTCTACCAGATTTGTAAGACACGACCTCCCCTTACCAAATCCATGCTGTGTATCCTTAATCAGATTGCAACGCTCTAAGTGCCTATACATCCTATCTCTAAGAATCCCCTCCAACAGCTTCCCTACCACTGACGTCAAACTCACCAGCCTATAATTTCCAGGGTTATCCCTACTACCCTTTTTAAACAACGGTACAACATTAGCTATTCTCCAGTCCTCTGGGACCTCACCTGTGTCCAAGGAAGAGACAAAGAGTTGCGTAAGAGGCCCAGCAATTTCACCTCGCACCTCCCTAAGCAGCCTGGGATAAATGCCATCAGGCCCCGGAGATTTATCAGTTTTAATGCTACCTAGAAGCTCTAACACTTGCTCCCTTGGTATGGATATTTCCCTCAACTGGTCCACAGCTCCCTCACTGAATCATTACCATCAAGCCAGGGTATCAACACTGGTTCAATGGAGAGGGCATGCCAGGAACAGCACTAGGCATACCTAAAAATGAGGTGTCAACCTGGTGAAGCTGCCAGGAGTACTTGCATGCCAAGTGACAAAAACAGTAAATGATTGACAGTGCTACGCGATCCCATAACCAACAGATCAGATCTAAGCTCTGCAATCCTTCCACATACAACCTAAAATGGTGATGGACAATTAAACAACTGCTGAAGGAGGAGGAGCTCCACAAATATCCCCATCTTCAATGATGGAGGAGCCAGGACATCAGCGCAAGAGACAAAGCTGAAGTATTCGCAGCAATATTCAGTCAGCAGTGCCAAGTGGATGATCCATCTCAGCCTCCTCCAGAGATGCCCAGCATTTCAGATGCCAGTCTCCAGCCAATTCGATTCACTCCGCGTGATATCAAGAAATAACTGGGGGCACTGGATACTGCAAAGACAATGGGCCCTGATAAAATTTTGGCAACAGTACTGAAGGCAAGTGTGAAATACAAGAAAAGAAACTTAAGCAAGGATAAGAAAGGGTTAAAAGGAGTCAAGAAAAAGCGTTGGCCAGGAGGATTAAGGAAAATCCCAAGGCTTTTTATACAAAAATAAAGAGCAAGAGAGTAGCCAGGGAGAGGGTTCGCCCACTCAAGGACAGGGGAGTGAACATGGAGCCGGAGGAAATGGGTGAGATATTAAATGAGTACTTTGATTCAGTATTCACCAAAGAGAAGGACTTGGTGAATGATGAACCCGGGAAAGGGTGTATTGATAGTTTGAGTCATGTTGAGATCAAAAAGGAGGAGGTATTGAGGTTCTTGAGAAATATTAAGAAAGACTACTCCCCAGGGCCTGATGGGATATATCCCAGAATACTGAGAGAGGCAGGGGAGGAAATTGCTGGGGCCTTGAGAGAAATCTTTGTATCCTCACTGGCTACTGGGAAGGTTGCAGCCTTGTGCTACCAAATAAACCTGTTGGACTTTAATCTGGTGTTGTGAGATTTCTTTCAGGGAAGGTCCCAGAGGTTTGGAGAATTGCCAGTGTTCTTCCTTTGTTTAAGAAGGGTAGCAAGAATAATCCAGGCAATTATAGGCCGGTGAGCCTTGCATCAGTGGTAGGGAAATTTTTGGAGAGGATTTTTCAAGACAGGATTTCCTTCCACTTGGAAATAAGTGGATGTATTAGCAAAAAGCAACATGGTTTTGTGAAGGGGGAAGTCACCTCTCACTAACTTGATTAAATTTTTCAAGGAAGTGACGAAGATGATTGATAAGGGCAGTGGATGTTACCTACATGGACTTCAGTGAGGCCTTTGACAAGATCTCTCATGGCAGACTGGTGCAAAAGGTGAAATTGCATGGGATTAGAGGTGAACTACAGAACAGGGTGGATACAGAACAGTCTCAGTCATAGAAGACATAAGATAGCAGTGGAAAACTGTGTTTCTGAATGTAGGGCTGTGACAAGTGGTGTTCCTCAGGGTCAATGCTGAGACCTTTGCTGTTTCATAATACATAAATGATTTGGAAGAAAATATAACTGATTTGATTAATAAGTTTGAGAACGACACAAAAGTTGGTGAAGTTGTAGATAATGATACTACTGTATCCATCAGAAGATACAGCAGGATATAAATCTTTTGGACACTTGGACAGAGAGATGGCAGATGGAGCTTAATCTGGACAAATGTGAGATAATGCATTTTGGAAGGTCTAATACAAATAGGAAATATACGGTAAATGACAGAACCTTACGAGTATTGATACGCAGAGGGATATAGGTGTACAGATACACAGGTCACTGAAAGTGGCAATGCAGGTGGAGAAGATAGACAAGAAGACACACGGCACGCTTGCCTTCATCAGCCAGGGCATTTAAAAATTGTCATAGAGTCAGAGAGTCATAGAAGTTTACAGCATGGAAACAGACCCTTCGGCCCAACTTGTCCATGCCACCCTTTTTTTAAACCTCTAAGCTAATCCCAATTACCTGCATTTGGCCCATATCCCTATATACTCATCTTACCCATGTAACTGTCTAGATGTTTTTTAAAAGGCAAAATTGTACCCCTCTCTACTACTACCTCTAGCAGCTTGTTCCAGACACTCACCATCCTCTGTGTGAAAAAATTGCCCCTCTGGATACTTTTGTACCTTTCCCATCTCATCTTAAACCTATGCCCTCTAATTTTAGACTCCCCTATCTTTGGGAAAAGATATTGACTACCTAGCTGATCTATGGCCCTCATTATTTTACAGACCTCTATAAGATCACTTTTCAGCCTTCTACACTCCAGAAAGAAAAACTCCCAGTATAGTCAGGCTCTCCTTATAACTCAAGCCATCAAATCCCAGCAGCATCTTAGTAAATCATTCCTGCACTCTTTCTAGTTTAAAAATATTCTTTTTATGGTAGGATGAGCAGAACTGTACACAGTACCCCAAGTGTGGCCTTACCAATGCCTTGTACAACTTAAACAAGTCATCCCAACTCCTGTATTCAATGTTCTGACCAATGAAACCAAGCATGCTGAATGCCTTTTTCATCACTGTCCACCTGTGATTCCACTTTCAAAAAGCTATGAACGTGTACCCCTAGATCTCTTTGTTCTGTAACTCTCCCTAACGCCCTACCAGTAACTGAATAAGTCTTGCCCCGGTTCAATCTAGCAAAATGCAACACCTTGCATTTATCTAAATTACATTCCATCTGCCATTCGTCAGCTCACTGACCCAATTGATCAAGATCCCATTGCAATCGGAGATAATTTTCTTCATTGTCCATTATGCCATCAATCTGAATGTCATTTGCAAGCTTACTTACCATGCCTTCTACATTTTCATCCAATTCATTAATATAAATGACAAAATAGCACTGATTCCTGAGGCACACTGCTGGTCACAGGTCTCCAATTTGAAAAACAACCTTCTACAATCACCATCTGACTTCTGTTCAAGAAGTCAATTTTGTATCCATTTAGATACTTCATCCTGGATCCCGTGAGATTTAACCTTATGCATCAACCTACCGTGTGTATCTTGTCAAAGGCCTTGCCAAAGTCCATGTAGGCAACATCAACTGCACTGCTCTCATCTACCTTCTTAGTTTCCCCTTCAAAAAACTCAGTCAAATTTGTGAGACATGATTTTCCACTCACAAAGCTATGCTGACTGTCCCTAATCAATCCTAAATGTCTATAGATCCTGTCTCTCAAAATACCTTCCAACCCACGATGGATGTGAGGCTCACTGGCCTGTAGTTCCCAGACTTTTCCCTTTAGCCCTTTTTAAACAAAGGCACAATATTTGCCAACTTCCAATCTTCAGGCACCTCACCCCTGACTATCTATGATTTAAATATCTCTTCTAGGGACCTGCAATTTCCTCCCTGGCCTCCCACAAGGTCCTGGGGTACAATTCATCAGGTGCCGGGGATTTATCAACCTTGATGCACTTTAAGATTGCCAGCACCTCTTTCTCTATAATATGTACACTCCTCGCGACATCACTATTTATTTCCCCTAGTTCTCTAACATCTATGCTTTTCTCAACAGTAAATACTGATGAGAAATATTAATTTAGGGTTTCGCCCATCTCTTGTGGATCAGCATATGGATGACCTTGTTGCTCCTTAAGAGGCCCTACTCTCTCCCTTGTTACTCTTTTGCCCTTTATGTATTTGTAGAAGCTTTTTGGATTCTCCTTTGCCTTATCTGTCAAAACAATCTCGTGTCGCCTCTTTGCCCTCCTGATTCCTCTCTTAACTCTACTCTTACATCCCCTATATTCTTCAAGGGATTCACTTGATCCCAGCTACATACACATGTTATGTGCCTTCTTCTTTTCCTGACCAAGCCTCAATATCCCAAGTCATTCAGGGCTCCCTACTTCTGCCAAAATTGCCCTTCACTGTAAGGGGATTGTCTGAACCTGAAAACTGGTTAACACACTTTTGAAAGCCTCCTACTTATCGGACATCTCTTTGCCTTCCCACAGACTGCCCCAGTCAGCTTTTGAAAGTTCTTACCCGATACCATCAAAATTGGCCTTGCCCCAATTTAGAATTTTAATTTTTGGGCCAGACCTATCGTTCTCCATAGCTATCTTAGAATTATTGAATTATGGTCACTGATTCCAAGTGACCCCTCACTAACATTTCTGTCATCTGCCCTTCCTTATTTCCCAAGAAGAGGCCAATTTTGCCCCCTCTCTGGTCAGGCCATCTACATAGTGAATGGGAAATTCCTCCTGAATACACCTAACAAATTTCTCTCCATCCAACTCTCTAATACTATGGCCGTCCCAGTCAATGTTGGGAAAATTAAAATCTCCTAGTATTACCTCCCTATTTGGAGCTATTTCCTAACATATTTGTTCCTCAATTTCCTGCCAACTATTTGGGGGGCCTACAGCACAACCTTATCAAAGTGATTTCCCCCTTCTTAGTTCTCAGTTCTACCCATATAGATTCTGTAGCCAAACCCTTGGATATATCCCCTCTCAATACTGCCATGATGTTTTCCTTCATCAAAAGTGCAACTCCTCCTCCTCTCTTACCTCCTGTTCTATCTTTCCTATAGCATCTATACCCATATCAAGTCATGTTGCAGCTTCATCGAATCTTAGTTAGGCCACACTTGGAATATAGTGTTCAATTCTGGTCACCACACTACCAGAAGGATGTGGAGGCTTTGGGGAGGGTACAGAAAAGATTTACTAAGATGTTGCCTGGTATGGAGGGCGTTAGCTATGAGGAGAGGTTGGAGAAACTTGTTTTTTTCTCACTGAAATGGCAGAGATTGAGGGGCAACCTGATAGAAATCTACAAGATTATAAGAGGCATGAACAGAATGGATAGTCAGAAGCTTTTTCCCACGTTGGAAGATTCAATTACTAGGGGCATACATCTAGATGTGAGGGGCAAGGTTTAAAAGAGATGCATGTTTTTTACACAGAGAGTGGGTGCATAGAAATCGCTGCCGGGGGAGATAATGGAAGTGGATACAATAGTGACTTTTAAGGGATGTCTTGACAAATACATGAATAGGATGGGAATGGTCCCTAGTAGGGTATGGGGTTTTAGTTTGAGCCAGGCAGTATGGTCAGTGCAGGCTCGGAGGACTAAGGGCCTGTTCCTGTGCTGTAATTTTCTTTGTTCTTTGCTTTTTGTTCTTCGACTTGTGCTCCAGAACTTGCCACTCCCCTAGGTAAACTCTTCCAGTTCAGTTACAACGCTAGCATCTACCCAACAATGTGGAAAATGGCCCAGGATGTCCTGTACACAAAAAGTAGGACAAATTAAACGCAGCCAATTACCACCCAATCAGTCTATTTTCGATCATCAGGAAAGTGATGGAAGGGCTCATCAATAGTGCTATCTAGCAGCACCTGCTCAGCAATAACCTGTTCAGTGTGACACCCAGTTTGGGTTTCCCCAGGGTTACTCAGCTCCTGACCTCATTATAACCTTGGTTGTAACGAGTGACAGCCCTTGATATTAAGGTCACAGCTGACAGAGCATGGCATCAAGAAATCCTAGCGAAACTGGAACCATTGGGTATAAGGGGACAGACTCCCCACTGGTTGCAGTCAGACCTGGTATATGGGGAGATGGTTGTGGTTGTGGAGGGCTAGTCATCTCAGCTCCAGGACATTGCTGCAAGAGTCCCTCAGGGAATGTCTTAGGCCCAACAATCTTCAGCTGCTTCATCAATGACCTTCCCTTCATCATAAGATCAGAAATGGTGATGTTCGCTGATGATTGCACGATGCTCAGCATCATTCGTGACTCCTCATATACTGAAGCAATCCATACTCAAATGCAACAAGATCTGGACAACATTCAGGCTTGGGCTGACAAGTGGCAAATAACATTTGTGCCACACAAATGCCAGGCAATGAGTATCACCAATAAGAGACACTCTAACCACTGCCACTTGACATTTAATCCCCCATTGTCAACATCCTTGGGGTTACCATTACCAGAAACTCAACTGGATTCACCACATAAACACAGTGGCTACAAAAACAGGTCAGAGGCTCAGAATGCTGCAACAAGTAACTCACTTCCTGACTCCCCAAAGCTTATCTACAAAATACAGGGCACAAGTCAGGAGTGTGATGGAATACTCCCCACTTGCTTGGATGGATGCAGCTCCAATAACCCTCCAGAAGCTTGAATCATCCAAGACAAAGCAGCCTGCCTGATTAGCACCACATCTACAAACATCCATTCTCTGCATCACCAACACTCAGTAACAGCCGTATGTACTATCTACAAGATGCACTCCAGCAATTCACCTAAGATTCTGAGAGAGAATCTTTCAAACCCACAACCACTTCCACCTTGAAGGACAAGAGCAGCAGATAAATGGGAACATAACCATCTGCAAGTTTCCCTCCAATCCACTCACCATCCTGACTTGGAACTGTATCACTGTTTTTTCACAGTTGATGGGTTAAAATCCTGGAATTCCTTTCCTAATAGCATTGTGGTCAACCCACAGCCCATGGGCTGCAGCGTTTCAAGAAGGCACTCACCGCCACCTTTTCAAGGGCAGCTAGAGCTGGGCAATAAATGCTGGCCAGCCAGTGATGACTAAAAAAGATCCTGATGAAGGAGCAATGCTCCAAAAGCTCGTGATGCCAAATAGACCTTTTGGACTTTAACCTGGTGTTAGAATATAGAACATAGAACACTATAGTACAAACAGGCCCTTCGGGCTACTAGTTGCATCGATCATATCTATACCTACCAGGCCATAGAACTATCTGTAACTTCAATCCCATTAAATCCCATGTACTCATCCAAAAGTCTTTTAAAAGACCCCAGCGAGTTCGCCTCTACCACCACCGACAGCAGCCGATTCCATTCACTCACCACCCTCTGAGTGAAAAACTTTCCCCAACATCTCCTCTGTACTTGCCCCCCAGCACCTTAAACCTGTGTCCTCTCGTAGCGGCCATTTCAGCCCTGGGAAATAGCCTCCGAGAATCCAACCTATCTATATCTCTCAACATTTTATAAACCTCTATCAGTTCACCTCTCAACCTTCGTCTCTCCAGGGAGAAGAGACCTAGCTCCCTCAACCTATCTTCATAAGGCCTGCCCCCCAATCCAGGCAACATCCTTGTAAATCTCCTCTGCACCTTCTCAATAGCTTCCACATCCTGTAGTGAGGCAATCAAAACTGAGCACAGTACTCCATGTGGGGTCTGACTCATAAAGTTGTGAGACTTTTTTTTAATGAGTTTGAAAGGTGCTGCCGAAGAAGCCTACGAGAATTCCTGCAGTGCATCTTGTAGATGGTACACACGGCTGTCACTGTGCATTGGTGCTGAGGAGAGTGAATGTTTGTGGATGAGGTGCCAATCAAGCAGGCTGCTTTATCTTGGATGGTGCCAAGCTTCCAGAGAAGTAGAGAGCATTTATTACATGCCTGAGTTCCAGCAATACTCTGGCTAGCCTCCCCTCGTACACTTCAATCTATCTAAAACATTACTGTCCATTTCCTAACCCTCACATGCCCTTTCACACATCATCCCCATGACCGACATTGGTATCTGGTCCAGTAACATGCGTGTGGTGACTTCACCACTGGCATGCATGCTAACAGCTGCTTGAATCCTAAAGTCTAGGATTCCCTTGGTAAACCTCTATCTTTCACTTCTCCTTTTGGATGCTCCTTATCTCCTCCTACTATGTCTTTATGGATCTAGCTTTCCAATTTTGTTTGACAATCGGAGAATTGTTACATTGTAGAAGGAAGTCATTTGGCCTGTTGTGTCTGCACCAGCTCTCTATAGGAGCAATCACTCAGTGCCAAATACTTGCCTTTTCCCCATCACTTTGCACATTCTTCCTTTTCAGATAAGTCCACTTCTCTTCTGAAATGGGTTGTGTCCCAATTCCTGAGAGGTGAGTGTATTGAATAAACACTCCATAACAGTACTGAGGGATTGTTCAAAAGTGCTGTCAACCTAACTAAAAGTGAGTGGGAAGGTCAAGGACAATCTTCTTACATTTGGACAGATGAAGGGCCCTTTCGAGCCACTAGTCTTTTATCAGAAATGGGAATGAACTTCTGCCATTTGAGAGGTTTGATTTGATTTAGTTTGATTTATTACTGTCACATATATTAGTATACAGTGAAAAATATGTTTCTTGCACACTATACAGAGAAAGCATACCATTCATAGATAAGGAAACAAGAGAGTGCACAATGTAATGTTACGGTCACAGCTCAGGTGTAGAGAAAGATCCAATCAAAAGTCTGAAGACAGGAGGGAAGAAACTGTTCTTGAGTCGATTGGTACGTGACCTCAGCCTTTTGTATCCTTTTCCCAACAGAAGAAAGTGGAAGGGAGAATATCCAGGGTGCATGGACTCCTTAATTATGTTGGCTGTTTTGCTGAGGCAGTGGGAAGTGTACACAGAATCAATGGATGGGAGACTTATTTGCATGATGGATTGGGCTACATTCACAATTTTTTGTAGTTTCTTGCAGTCTTGGACAGAGCAGAAGCTATTCCAAGCTGTGATACAACCAGAAAGAATGCTTTCAATGGGTGCATCTTTAAAAGTTGGTGAGGATTATAGCTGACGTACCAAATATCCTCAGTCTTCTGAGAAAGTAGAAGCGTTGATGGGCTTTCTTAACTATCGTGTCAGCATTGGGGGACCAGGACAGGTTGATGGTGATCTGGACACCTAAAAATTAGGTCCACTAGTTATATCTATCCTGGTAGCCACCTCGCAGGTGGAATTGAGAGCTCACCTCATTGGGCATTGCACAAAGAGCCCCCTCTAAGGCCAAGGGCCTCCCCTCCGGATTATTACAAAATAATCCTCCCCATCCCCATTCCCATCCCTACCACCTGACGTCTCCCCCCGCCACTTGTTAGGATGCTCCTGAATGGACTTGGTAAGCCCGAACCACTTAACTGAGGAATCAATGGCCTCCTCCATGGATGCTGCTCCTGCTTGGCTGCACTATCAGCAGTGGCCACAGCTCCCTGTGATGCTGCTGAGATTGAAGAGGTGCCAGCCATTGGATGGCTGGCACTCCCGGGGAGTGGGGGGGGAAAGGGGGGGGGGGGGGGGGGGGGGGGGGGGCAGCAGAATCTCATTCCTGAAAGTCATGGGAGTCCTGATTGCAAGGCAGTTAGTTGGCCCTGACTTCCTGACCTGTGAGCAGACACATGCCTGCTACCCTGAAAAAAGTCCCAGCTACACGTTTGTTAAAGGGTCCTTGGCAATACTTTGATACAGAAAAGGAGAATTCTCCCTCTCCAATATTTATCCCTCAATCAACTTCAATAATAAAAACATTATCCTTTCTTTCATTGCAATGTTGCCTGTAAGATTTCTCTGTGTTTTTATTACTATACTTGCCTCAGTGATATCAGGAGATTGGGGGGGGAGAGGTGAGGGGGGCATCCTGAGGTTTTGAAAGATGCGATATAATTGCAATTTCTTTCTTTTATCTTCTGAATCAAAGTTAGAATCCATGGAACTGTTCGTGGTAGTGTCTTTGCAAAAAGAGTTGAAAAGGTGAATTGTCCACAGAACATTTGCCCAACTTCTATTTAAGAAATATATACTTAATGGGAAACTGGGTAAAGCAGGTGAGGGAAATATGGGCCTAGTAGTCACGCTGATAGATCGAGATAATTTTAGATGGGGGGAGGCTTGTGTGGAGAACAAACACTAGCATTGAGCAGTTAGGTTGAATGGTCTGCAATTTCTCTATAAATGTTTGTAAAATAGTGCACAGCACAACTGGATGGACTTCCAAGTTTATCTTTACAAATGAAACTGGGGTGGGGCAAGGGGGTTTAATGGGCAACACGGTGGCACAGTGGTTAGCACTGCTGCCTCACAGTGTCAGGGTTTGATTCCTGGCTTGTCACTCTCTGTGCAGAGTTTGCACATTCTCCCCATGTCTGCACGGGTTTCCTCTGGGTGCTCCTGTTTTCTCCCACAGTCTGAAGAACAGACTGGTTAGGTGCATTAGCCATGCTAAATTCTCCCTCAGTGTATCCAAACAAGCACCAGAGCGTAGCAACTAAGGAATTTTCATGGTAACTTCATTGCACTGCTAAAGTAAACCGACTTACATAGAACATAGAACACTACAGCACAAACAGGCCCTTCGGCCCACAAGTTATGCCGAACACATCAAAACCTACCCAGCCATAGACCTATCTATAACCCCCAATCCCATTGGATCCCATATACTCATCCAGAAGTCTTTTAAAAGACCCCAGCGAGTTCGCCTTGACCACCACCGATGGCAGCCGATTCCATTCACTCACCACCCTCTGAGTGAAAAACTTTCCCTAGCATCCCCTCTGTACTTGCTTCCCTGCACCTTAAATCTGTGCCCTCTTGTCACGACCATTTCAGCCCTGGGAAATAGTTTCTGAGAGTCCACCCTATCTATTCCTCTCAACATCTCGTAAACCTCTATCAGGTCGCCTCTCAACCTTCGTCTCTCCAGGGAGAACAGTCCCAGCTCCCTCAACCTGTCTTCGTAAGGCATGCCTCCCAATCCAGGCAACATCCTTGTAAATCTTCTCTGCACCCTTTCAATAGCTTCCACGTCCTTCCTATAGTGAGGCGACCAGAACTGCGCACAGTACTCCAAGTATGGTCTGACAAGGGTCCTATAAAGCTGAAGCATTACCTCCTGACTCCTGAACTCAATCCCTCGATGAATGAAGGCCAGTACACCGTAAGCTTTCTTAACCACATCCTCCACCAGGGAGGCCGATTTGAGAGTCTTATGGACCCGGACCCCAAGATCCCTCTGCTCTTCCACACAGCTAAGACTCCTACCTTTGATAGTGTACTCATTCATCCCGTTGGTTCTGCCAAAATGGACCACAACACATTTATCCGTGTTGAAGTCCATCTGCCACTTCTTGCATCCTGTTGATGTCCTGCTGCAACTTTTGACATCCCTCCAGACTGTCCACAACACCACCGACCTTCGTGTCATCGGTGAACTTCGTGTCACCCATCCCTCCACTTCCTCATCCAGGTCATTTACGAAAATGACAAATAGCAAGGGTCCTAGAACAGATCCCTGGGGCACTCCACTGGTGACCAACATCCATGCAGAAAAACAGCCATCCACAACCACCCTCTGCCTTCTGCAGGCAAGCCAGTTCTGGATCCACAAGGCCAAAGCCCCTTGGATCCCAGGCCCTCTCACCTTCTCAAGAAGACTTGTGACACTAATAATTAACTTAATTAAGAAGAAATATTTATATCAATCCAGACTTGTAGTCTTTGGTACACACTCCCTTAAGAGTCTACCTTCCTACACAAATCTATGAAATATTCACAACTAAAAGGTTGATTCACATTTGCCGAATAATAGTGTATAATGTTTTCAGTGTTTAGATGTCAAGATCGGGGCTGCTTTGCTCCAATGAACTGTGTGATGCTAATAGAACATATTGAAACTGAGGGCAATGCACCACAGTTTCTGTTTGTTCGTTCAAGGTTAAGACCTTGAAACAACTTTTAAATGCCACACAGTTGCCAAATAGATGATTAATGGATTGATCACTGACAGGAGACTCAGGGTTAAACCATAAGTGGAGATACAATGGACAGAATTTTTCCAAAAAATTACTCATTTTTGGTGAGAAAATTAGTAATTTTTTTGGGAGGGGTTGAATTTTGCATTGGTTCTGAGAAGGGCAGGACCTAAGTAGGTTGGTAAGACTGGCTTCACAGAGAGCAGGCACCATTATCTAAACGATACTCCAATCCCAAAGAGAAATTGAACACCATCTCTCTCTGACCATGGACATCGAAAATCCCCCTTCCCCTCATGAAAGTGATATTTACCCACCATTCCCCCCTCAATAAAAATTGCCAGCATCAGGGACCTCTCTATATGACCCCATTAAGATCCCCTCCTTAATGAACCCCCCCTCATGAACCCCTTTGTGAGCCCTCCCTTTATGAATCCTCTTCATGACCCTCCCCTAAAGCCCCAATCCCCTCATGTCCCAGTCTCCACCCCCCAAGATTCCATGCCAGCCCGCATCTCATGCCCAGCCCCCTTTGTCTTGCCCCCAGCACTCCCAGTTGTCACCTGTGAGTGTCAGGTTGGTTTAGCCAGGTGGACAATATACCACCACAGGCTACACAGTGCTGCGAGGTCCTCTGGCATGGCCTGGTTTCCACAAATGGAGATTCTCACCAGGCTCTCACACGCCTGAGGATTGGAGATCTTTTTCTTTCATTGAATAGAATTACATAAAGAGGCCATTTGGCCCATTGAATCTGCACCGACCACAATCCACGCAGCGTCTACCCCAGACCCTACATACCCTACATATTTTACCCGCTAATCCCTCTAACCTACGCATCGCAAGACACTAAAGAGCAATTTTAGGGTGGCCAATCAACCTAACCTGTACATCTGTAAACTGGGAAGAAACCCATGCAACACGAGGAGAATGTGCAAACTCCACACAGACAATGAACCAAGCCGGGAATCGAACCCATGTCCCTGGAGCTGTGAAGCAACAGTGCTAACCACTGTGCTACCATGCCGCCCACCAACCCTTTTTTTAGAGTTTATTTTTTACTGTCACAGGCAATCTTACATTTACACTGCAATGAAGTTACCATGAAAATCCACCCCCCCACCCTACACTCCGGCGCCTGTTCAGATATACTGAGCAAGAACTGCACGGTAGCAAACTGGTTAGCACTACTGCCTCACAGCGCCAGGGATCCGGGTTCAATTCCTGCTTTGTGTTCCTGTCTGTGTGGAGTTTGCACGTTCTCCCCATGTCCACTTGGGTTTCCTCCGGGTGCTCTAGTTTCCTCCCACAGACCAAAGATGTGTGGGTTAGTTAAATTGGCCATGTTGGATTGTCCATTAGTGTCTCAAGATGTGTAAGTCGGGGAATTAGCAGACAAATATGTCTGGTTACAGGGATAGGGGTACACCCATAGCCATGGGTGCTATGATCTTTTGGAGAATGATTTTTTAGTGCAGACTCGATGGGCCAAATGGCCACCTTCTGTACTGTAGAGATTCTGTTCTAGCCCATTCTAATTCTATTCTATTCTAATTATCGCAGCAAGCAGAAGAAACATCAATCAGCAGCTAACAAGTAGACAGCTTGGGAGAGATGGTATCATAGTGGTAATGTCACTGGACTAATAGTGCAAACACTCAAACTAATTCTTCAGGAGAGAAGGTTTCAAATCCTATAACAGCAGCTAGCAGAATTTAAATTCAATTAATAAATCTGGAATTGAAAGCGGTCAGTAATCGTGATCATGACAACTCTGACTGATTTGTAAAGCCCCTGGTTCACTGATGCTTTTTCAGGGAAAAAATATACCATCCTGCAGTGACTCCAGATCTACAGCAATGCAGTTAACTCTTAACAGCCCTCTGGCGATGCAGTGGCGCAGTAGTATTGTCACTTCACTGTTAATCCAGAGATTAATACCGTGGTTAGTATTAGTGCCTCACAGCACCACAGAACTGGATTCGATTCCCAGCTTGGGTCATTGTCTGTTTTGCACGTTCTCCCCATGTCTGTGTGGGTTTCCTCCAGGTGCTCTGGTATCTTCCCACAGTGCACAAGATGTTCTGATTAGGTTCATTCGCTGTCCTAAATTCTCCCTCAGTGTAACTGAACAAGTGCTGGAGTGTGGCCACTGGGGGATTTTCACAATGTCTTCATTGCAGTGTTAATGTAAACCTACTTGAGACACTAATTTAAAAAGAACTTTAAAAACATTGCCCCAGAGATGGCAAAAGCAGATTCAATCTTGGCTTTTAAAAGGGCATTAGATAATTATTTGAATGGAAAAGATTTGTAGGGTCACAGCTGGGGCAACAATGAGGCAGAGCATTGGTAGAAACAAGAGCAACTCAACTTGTTACACCCCAGCAGTGTGGGGCAAAGAGTCCAAAAAAAGATGAGTTCTTCACTTGGAAGAGTGCAAAAAGTGAATCGAGTGGAAATAGAAGGGTACCAGAAACATAGAGAACTGCTACCATTTGTGTAGATGAGACAGACCTAGATGTGAAAGAACTATAAAGTCAGACTTGTGATGGGGAAGCAGGGATAGCAAGTAACAATTATATTACAAATGGTTCCACTTGTTGGAAAGGAAGTTTTTTTTTAGCGATGTACAATGTTGTGTGTGCCTCATGTATTACATTGTGATATAAAGGTATTCATTCACATTATGATGTGTAGAGTCATATGGTATTAGATTCAGAAACAGTATTCTAGAAACAGATGATGAAAATTAGTGACAGTTGGAAGTAGCTGCTTGCATGGTGAGCAACACCATCTATACACCACCTAGGATCTGTAAATAGTTAGAGACTAACAATACTTGGTTCATACTTAAACATATAAGACTCAAGACATAAGGCAGATGGAGTATAATATTAGCAAGTGTGAGGTTATCCACTTTGGTAAAAATAATGGTAGGAAGGATTACTATTTAAATGGAGAAAAGCTGCAGCATGGGACAGTGCAGAGGGACCTGGGGGTCCTTGTACACGAATCGCAAAAACACAGTATGCAGATGCAGCAGGTGATTAAGAAGGCAAATGCAATGTTGGCCTTTATAGCGAGGGGATAGAATATAAAAGTAGGGAGGTTCTGTTGCAGCTGTATAGGGTGAGGCCACAGCTGGAGTACTGTGTGCAGTTTTAGTCGCCGCATTCGAGGAAGGATATATTGGCCTTGGAGGGGGTGCAGAGAAGGTTTACTAGGCTGATACCGGAGATGAGGGCATTAGATTATGAGGAGAGACTGAATAGGCTAGGTTTGTACTCTTTGGAGTTTAGGAGGCTGAGAGGGGATCTTATAGAAACATACAAGATAATGAAGGGGATGGATAAGGTAGAGGTTGAGAGATTCTTCCCGCTTAACAAAGATAGCAAGATTAGAGGGCACAGCCTCAAGACTGGGGGGGCGGGGGCGGTTCAGATCAGAGTTGTGGAGGCATTTCTTCATGCAAAGGGTGGTGAATCTTTGGAATTCTCTGCCTGATGAGGAGGTGGAGGCTTCCTCACTGAATATGTTCAAGTCAAGAGTGGATAGGTTTTTAATTGATAAGGGAATTAAGAGTTATGGGGAGAAAGCGGGAAAGTGGTACTGAACCACTACAGATCAGCCATGATCTTATTGAATGACGGGGCAGGCTCGAGGGGCTGTATGGCCTACTCCTGCTCCTATTTCTTATGTTCTTATGTTCTTATTTCATCACTGAGGCACCAAATGTACCCTTTTTTTATTTTGTTCTTAATTCCAATTCAATCAAACCAAGTCCAATTCAGAGTCTCAACAAGTTGAGACATTCCCGATCCAAGCTGACAAGACAAGGGTCTCATCTCCTGTCTTAGGCTTGATCTACATGATCTAAGCTGATTGGAGTAGGCATTGTTCCATCTCCAAGGTTGGATCTCATTTGCATCTGCCACTTTTAAAAATTGCGTCAAATGAAGCTAAATGTAACCTAATGACTTCAACCAAGCACAGCATGTTGATACTACACTTGATCTGAGCCAAAAGGCCGAGAAGCGATATGCAGATCAAAATTACTCATGATTATTGCCATAGCTTTCTGACAAGTCCTGATTATTTCTTTTTGTATACTTTGTCCAACAGCATAACTATTGTTAGAGGACCCTTTTCCCACAAGTCACTTCTTACTTGCTATTTTTTATCATTACCCAAACTACATCTTGATATTTAGAATTAAGGTAATCTCTCACTGTTACACTCACGTCTTTTTTTAATTAACAGAGATATCCCACCAACAACTTCCTCTCCTTATGAAATGGTAAGTGCTCACAAAGGTCTCAGCCTTAACCACCCTGCTGCCACATCTGTGCAACTGGTTATCAGGTCATACATATTTATTTCTATCTGAGCTGTTAAGTCATTTTTTAAAATTCATTTACCGGGTCTGGCCATCGCTGGCAAGGTCAGCATTAATTACCCATCCCCAACTGCCCTCTATTTCAGAGGGCATTTTAGAGTTAACTGCACTAGACCAGATAAAGAAGGAAGATTTCCTTCCCTAAATGACATTAGTGAATCAGATGAGGTTTTTACGACAATCAACAAAAATTTCAATATCATCAGCAGACTTTTAATTCCAGATTTTTATTGAATTCAAATATCACCAACTGCCATTGCAGGATTTGAACCCAGGTCCCCAGATCTCGCCTGGGAGTCTCTGGATTACTAGTCCAGTGACAATACCATGATGCTACCATTTCCTCTCCTCTTCTTGAGCTGTCACCTGTATCATTATGTTTAATGTTACCAGTACCCTCAAATCCTCTACTCCGGAGTAGGTACTTATTGTAGAGTAGAACATGCAAAAAAAAAGTGGTAGATTTAACGAGATCTTATAAGAACTGAAGGTGTGAGCCTGTTCACAGTACTGGGACATGAGGATAGCTACAGTCTCTTGATTTCCAAGTAAGACTAAATTCACTTCTTCACATCATTTCTAAACATTCTATTTCCTGTTGGATCCAACCCTATCTGATATTTTCCAACCATTACATTCTTAACCAATTGCCAAACAGAGGTGAGAGGCCCCACATCCTCACACACTAAACAGTTACTTGCTATCATTTACTTTCCCAAGGAATAATTCAAATATTTAATTTGTGCTCTCAAGTAGTACTTTGCTTTTTCATATTCCTATCCGCAATCTGACACCTATATACCATTCCTGCTGTGATAAAAAGCTTGTGATTTACAGCTTTGCTGTTCCAATCTGAATCATTCTGAGTGCTCAATATTTTGCTGCTTAACTTACTTATTTATACATGTAAATCTTTATGGATAATTGCTTCATCAATATTAGTAGATAAAGGTAAAGTTGTGTGGGTTAGGTGGATTAGCAAGGGGAAATGTGTGGGGTATGGGGATAGAGTGGCTGAGGGGGTGACTCCCTGTCAGATGGGCCAAATGATCTTCTTCTGCACTGTAGAAATTCTATGATTCTATGATAAAGTCACCATTGTCTATGATGGCCATAGGCTGCTCTCCCCTCAGATTACACATCCTCGATATTCACTGCTAATAAAGCAGCCAGCATAATCAAGGACCGCATGGACCTCTGTCATACTCTTTTCAATCTTCTTCCATTGGGAAAATTATACAAAAATATAATCAGACATCAGGCAGATGTTGGGGCGAATAAACTGGAAGGAGGTGTTCTTGGGGAAAAGCACAGAAGGAAGGTGGCAGATATTCAAGGAATGCTTGTCTGGAGCTTTGCACGACAACGTTCCGGTGAGACAAGAAGGTTTTGGTAGGACGCGGGAACCGTGGTGCATGAAGGCTGTGGTGAACATAGTCAGGAAGAAAAGAAAGGTGTATAAAAGGTTCAAAGAGCTAGGAGATGTTGGGGATTTAGAGAAGTATAAGGCTTATAGAAGAGAGCATAAAAAGGAAATTAGGAGAGCCATAAGGGGTCATGAGAAGGCCTTGGCTGGTAGGATTAAGGAGAATCCCAAGGCCTTCTACAAATATGTGAAAAGTAAAAGGATGAGAAGAGAAGGGATAGGACCCATAAAAGGTGAAGGGGGAAAAGTCTGTATGGAACTGGAAGAAATGGCAGAGGTGCTTAATGAGTACTTTGCCTCAGTATTCACGGTGGAAAGTGATTTGGGAGGATGCACTACAAGTTTGTGGCAGACTGAAAAGATTGAGTATGTAGATATTAAGGAAGCGGATGTGTTAGAACTTTTAAATGCTATCAAGATAGACAAGTCTCCGGGACCAGATGGGATGTACCCCCGGTTATTGTGGGAGGTGAGGGATGTCATTGCAGAGCCCCTGGCGATGATCTTTGCGTCGTCGATGGAGACTGGAGAGGTTCCGGAGGATTGGAGGATTGCGGATGTGGTCCCTATTTTCAAGAAAGGGAACAGGGATAGTCCTGGAAATTACCGACCGGTGAGTCTGACCTCAGTGGTTGGTAAGCTGATGGAGAGGCTTCTGAGGGACAAGATTTACGATCATTTGGAGAAGTTTAGGTTGATTAGAAATAGTCAACATGGTTTTGTAAAAGGCAGGTCGTGCCTTACGAGCTTAATTGAGTTCTTCGAAAATGTGACTGAACACATTGACGAAGGAAGAGCAGTGGACGTGGTGTACATGGACTTCAGCAAGGCATTTGACAAGGTCCCCCATGCAAGACTTCTTGAGAAGGTGAGAAGGCATGGGATCCAAGGGGCTTTGGCCTTGTGGATCCAGAACTGGCTTGCCTGCAGAAGGCAGAGGGTGGTTGTGGATGGCTTTTTCTGCATGGAGGTCGGTCACCAGTGGAGTGCCCCAGGGATCTGTTCTAGGACCCTTGCTGTTTGTCATTTTCATAAATGACCTGGATGAGGAAGTGGAGGGATGGGTGAGTACGTTCGCCGATGACACGAAGGTCGGTGGTGTTGTGGATGGTCTGGAGGGATGTCAGAAGTTGCAGCAGGACATCGACAGGATGCAAGACTGGGCGGAGAAGTGGCAGATGGACTTCAACACGGATAAATGTGTTGTGGTCCATTTTGGCAAATCCAACGGGATGAATGAGTACACTATCAAAGGTAGGAGTCTTAGCTGTGTGGAAGAGCAGAGGGATCTTGGGGTCCGGTCCATAAGACTCTCAAATCAGCCTCCCAGGTGGAGGATGTGGTTAAGAAAGCTTACGGTGTACTGGCCTTCATTCATCGAGGGATTGAGTTCAGGAGTCAGGAGGTAATGCTGCAGCTTTATAGGACACTTGTCAGACCACACTTGGAGTACTGTGCGCAGTTCTGGTTGCCTCACTATAGGAAGGACGTGGAAGCTATTGAAAGGGTGCAGAGGAGATTTACAAGGATGTTGCCTGTATTGGGAGGCATGCCTTATGAAGACAGGTTGAGGGAGCTGGGACTGTTCTCCCTGGAGAGATGAAGGTTGAGAGGCGACTTGATAGAGGTTTACAAGATGTTGAGAGGAATAGATAGGGTGGACTCTCAGAGACTATTTCCCAGGGCTGAAATGGTCGCGACGAGAGGGCACAGATTTAAGGTGCAGGGGAGCAAGTACAGAGGGGATGCTAGGGGAAAGTTTTTCACTCAGAGGGTGGTGAGTGAATGGAATCGGCTGCCATCGGTGGTGGTCAAGGCGAACTCGCTGGGGTCTTTTAAAAGACTTCTGGATGAGTATATGGGATCCAATGTGATTGGGGGTTATAGATAGGTCTATGGCTGGGTAGGTTTTGATGTGTTCGGCACAACTTGTGGGTCGAAGGGCCTGTTTGTGCTGTAGTGTTCTATGTTCTATGTAAACATCTGAAGTCACATACCAACTAACTCAAGAACAGCTTCTTCCCTGTTGTCATCAAACTTTATTAAGTTGGTCTTTCTCTACACTCTACCTATGGCTGCAACACTATATTCTCCACTCTCTTCTTTTCTTCTGCCCTATGTATTCTATGTACAATACGCTTTGTCAATATAGCAGGCAAGAAGCAATGTTTTTCACTGTGTATTAATACATATGACAAGAAATCAAATCAAATCAAATATGACCTTAGTTGTGCATTCACCATAATAACTACGAACACTATTAGCAATTGGGTTATAATGTCCGCAGCATCAGCCTCATAGCTGAGCACTGTATAGCATGACAGATTTTCTTACTACCTGGCCACAGGCCCAGCTATTCAAGTGAGAACTGCCAATCAAAAATGTTACACAGGACTAAACAAGTATCAGCATACCATAACATATACTTTATTGTGGCTGTTCAGCTCTGAAGTTCTTCATTATAACACAAACAATGAATGATTGTGAATTCTTGTGTTTAAAGCAAGATTTATTTTCTCATCTTCCATCTGATCAAAATAACTAACTGCAACAGGTGTCAGACTGTCTCCCTGACTTAGAAAAAAAACCCCAAAGTATGCTCTTAAAACGGTGGCCAGAACTCAGTAAATTTATACAGCCATTTGTTAAATTCAAAAGTGATTGCTAATGAGAACAAATGATACAATTTCTGTTGGTGTACCATCTCTAAATGTAGTGAAATGTCTTCAGATGCTTCAAAAAGTCACATAAGGAATTATCGAGATAAGTGAAGGTTTTAAAGACTGTCTTGAAGGAGATTAGAGACGGGGGAGATTAAGGAAGAGGTTCCAGAGTTCAGGTCCTTGGCTGCTAAAGACACAGCCGCCAAAGTAAAAAAAAGTAAAGTTTATTTATTAGTCACAAATAAGACTCACTGCAATGAAATTACTGTGAAATTCCCCTAGTCTCCACACTCCGGTGCCTGTTCAGTACACCTAACCAGTACATTTTTGGACTGTGGGAGGAAACCATAGCACCCGGAGGAAATCCACGCAGACATAGGGAGAATGTGCAGACTCTGAACAGACAGTGATGAAATGGAGAATGGAACCCGGCCGCTGAAGCTGTTCTTGAGTTGTACCAACCAGCTCAAAACAGCTTTTTCCTGATGCCATTGGGCTTTTGAATGGACCTACCTCGCATTACGTTGATCTTTCTCTATACCCTAGCTATGACTGTAACACTACATTCTGCATATTCTTGATTCTTCTCTATGAAATGTATGCTTTGCCTGTATAGTGCACAAGAAACAATACTTTTCGCTGTATGTTAATACATGTGACATTAATAAATCAAATGAAATGAAAGGAAATCAAATCAAATCAAATCTAGTCATCCAGCCACACCTAAAATAACTGGAGTTGGAGGAAAATCTCAGTACGGAAGGAGCACAGCTTTATTCAGAGAGGAGGATAAAGCTGTTGGAATAAATGGAGGAAGAGAGGGAGGTGAATTTGAAAGGAAAAGGAATATTCTTGCATTTAAACTCCGAGAGTACAGAGAGACAATTCAAGTGGCTGATACCACGTTGAAGCTTAGCAGGAAATCGCCCAATATGGTTCAGTGACATTAATACCAAGTTGTGCTCAGTTTATGCATCATTTCAGTTCTTTTTGTGGTGAGTATAGTTCTGAAATTCTCCTTTGAATGAATGGTCATATTTAAAATTGCTATTTCCTCAAGGGAGGAATAAAAGAGATCACGCCATTTTTTGTCAAAGAAGAAATAGTGATTTATTACCTCTGTGCAATCATCAACATAATTATTCTTCTCTGCAACTGTATCTACATACAGTTATCTACATACAGGCTACATTTCCAAAGTTCTCCATTAGCAGTGAAAGTACTCCGGGAGTCCTTGAAAACACAATTTGCCGTGCCATCTCTGTACTGGGAGTGACGATGATAAGCAATGGCTCAGCACACAGCATAGTCATCTCCATTTCAGCACGCTGCAAAATTGGTTATTCTCCAGACACCTGAGTCCAAAACAGCCTTGGCTGTTGATCCAGATGCAGCACTGAGGGGGTGCTGCAGCATCGGTGGTGCCGTCTTTCAGATGAGACGTTAAACCAACCCGACGATTCCAGCACCTGCCTGTTGAATCTGGACAGCATTTGGTGTGAAGAGGCTGGAAGGTAAGGAGGGCGAGGGTGGCAGAGCGTTGGTGGATGGGGGAGGCGGTGGAAGGAGAAGGGTATGTTAGATTATGATCAGGGGATGAGGGGCAATAAAGGGTAAAGGCGGCCAAGTCACAGTCCTGTAGCTCCACACTAATAACACCCTGCAGAAAGAACTTCACAGAATCACATCAGCTTCACAGCACAGGAGGAGCCTATTTGGCCTACTGAATCCTACAAGGGTTCTCTGAAAGAAGTCACATAAATGCATTTCATGACCTCAGGGCGTCCCAAAGCAATTAACAGCTAATGAAGGGCTTTTTTTTCCCCTTTTGCAAGCATCCCACTTTTTGTCTAGTGGACAATTTATGCACAGCAAAATTCCACACAAACTTACACATTAAATGGCTAGGAAGCCTGACAGAGCGGTCAATTAGCTGGTTAGGGCATTTGCACACAAAGCTTCAATTTGCTAAAAGGTGTGTTTGCCTGTGTTGCGGAGGGAGGGGGGGTGGTGGTTTGCAAAAAGACAATGGCAGTAGCGGAGACCTCCCCCGTTCACTCCCCTCCACACACACACACACACACACACACACGGCATTAAAGCCTCATTCGGTATCTGAACTGTACGTCATAAGCCGGTTGCATGATCCCAAAACCCCAGCGCTTCTGGTCGATGGGGGGGACCTCTTCCTGGGGATTCACCAGCTCAAACTCAAAGTAGCAGAGCATGAGGAAGACAAACTGCTTGATCTCGTTGATGGCGAAGAAGCGGCCAGGGCACAAGTTCGACCCCAGCCCCCAGGGCATGGTGTAGAACTTCAGCTTCTTGCCACCCTTGTAGAACTCCGTTTTCTTGCTGTGGCCGTCTGGCTGGAGGAAGCGGTCGAAGCGGAAGGTGCGCGGTTCGGGGTAGATCTCCGGGTCCCAGTGTAAGGACAGAGTGGGGAAGAGTGCCAGGCGGTCACCCTTCCTCAGCTGGTACTGCCTGCCGTTAGCCATCTGGAAACTGGTGTCCTCCAACACGGATCGGATCAGGATGGGGCCGGCGGATAGACGGAGGGTCTCTTCCACCGCACTGTCCAGCACCGGGGTCCTCAGCAGCATGTCCCGGGTCAGGTTGATGGGTGGGGACCCCGCCTTGGCTTCCTGGCTCGTCTCACGGAGGATCTGGTGCACCTCAGCCTGCACCGCTGCCAGGGCTTTGGGGTTGCGGATCAGGTACAGCAGGAGCCAGAATGCCGAGGGGCCGGTGTTGCCTTGCGATGCCCAGAGCAGCAAGAACATGTAGCGGCTCTGCATCTCCGCATTCACACCTTGCTCCACCATCTGGCGCTGGCGCTCCGAGATCCAACTGCTGATGTTCTCCCGGGCGGTCATCTTCTGGCTGGAGAAAATATCCCAGAACAGTCTCTTGAGCTTCTCGGCCTCCAGCTTCTGCCTGGGTGGCAGGACGGCATATGACAAGTTGGGGAAGAGGCGGTCATACTTTCTGAAGTGTTTGAAGATGTTGTTGGAGTCTCGGCGGTCATGCTGCTGAGCTTCTTCCTGATCAGTCCCAATGGCTGACTTGTTCCCAAAGAGGGACAGGTAGCCAGCCCTGAACACGATGTTGTAACAGAAGTGGAAGAGACCATCCTCCTTCCACTGGGAGGCCTGTTCCACCCCCTCGAGCATCAGCTTCTGCAGGTTGCCCATCATACTTTGGGTCAGCTCCACCAACCCGTCCCCCATCAGATGCTTGTTGCTGAGACTCTTCAGCAGGGTGTGGTCCTGGGCTCTTGCCTTGTACCCGAACACCCTGAAAACTAGCTCCCCTGCAAACTTCTCAAAGTCCAGCTTGTTTTTGGGTGCCTTCGCCACCATGCCATAGGACAGGGCATCCATTAGGAAGGTGAAGTAGTAGCCTCCCAGTTGCAGGGTGAAAATATCCCCATGCTTCTTCTGCATCTGCCCCAGAAACTGCAGCGTGTTCCTGCGGAAGGACAGGACATGCCCCAGCCAGGGCAGGTAGCCGAGGTCTAGTGGAGGCTCACCAGGGCGCCGGCGCCTGAAGGAGCCCAGATGGTAGAGTAGGCTGAGCAGGAGGACAGCCAGGGTCAGGAGAATGGGCAGCCAGTAAGACATTTCGCTACTGCTGTTTGCTGCTGCTTGCTGCCTTGCAGTCGCTTTGCTGCTTGACATCAAATCCTTACTGGCTCTCCCAGCCTAAATTGAAATTCCCCTTGTCACAGGTTAAGAGGGAGGAGCTTTTAACTCATGATTCATTGGTGCACCAAAAGCCACAGCAGATGTATTCAGTAACTAGCTTGTATTTCACAATGGCATTCTATTGCATAGACTTTATTATCTTCCAGAGCTCTTGTTTGGCACATTGTCAGCTTGAGGAGGAGATTCTGGCTTAGTGATAGTGGTCTGAGATTTTCAGATGCAGGCTCTCAGTGCTGCAGTGGACCAGAGAGGAAGTAAAACTGGAAACCTTTAGAAAATATTTGGGTGAGCACTTGAAACATAAGAACATTTAAGGATATGGGACTAGGGCTGGAAAATGTAGATTGGAGCAACTTTTGTGGTAATTACTGTTGATGCAGACTCAATGGGCTAAAAGGCCATTTCTACTCTGTACGACTCTACGGCTGTAATTTTTCCGTTACGATTCCAGGGCATGTCAGTTTTCTTCCCCTATGTAAATATAGAACCTTTGCTGGAGTAAAGTATCCCCAAGCCACTTCATAAAACCGGAATCAAACAAAATTGCCACCTAAATTAAGGAGGCATTTATCATTGAATCCCTACAGTGCAGAAGGAGGCCAGTTGGCCCATTGAGTCTGCACCAACCACAATCCCATCTAGGCCTTGCCCTCATAACCCTACTTAGTCACCTTGACTCTAGTAGCAATTTAGCATGGCCAATCAACCTAATCCATGCATGCTCTGGGCACCTAGGTTTGAATCCCACCACACCAGATGGTAAAATTTGAATTCAATTAATATTTGGAATTAAATATCAACTGATGATCAGTCCCAGTGGCTGGCTTGTTCCCAAAGAGGGATAGGTAGCCAGCTCTGGTTCACTAACGTCCTTTAGGAAATCTGCCTTCCTGACTTGGTCTGGCCTGCATGTGACTCCAGACCCATGTAGCAATGTGGCTGAATCTTAAAATGCCCTCAAATGACCTAGCATGCCATTTAGTTCATAGACAATTAGGGATGTTCAACGACGGCATCCCAAACCCATAAAATAATTCATTTTTAAAAGCTGATGATCCATTTAAATAACACTGATGGCGGGAAGGCTGATCATTTCTTGGCTGAGTGTGTGTTGAGTTGCAGGAGGTTAAGAGATTAGTTGAAGTGTCGAGCTCTAAAATGGCAACAAACCACTGTTGCATGCTGGCTGATCTGCCTGTACGTTAGATATGAACGTGTTAAGCCATTTACTAGCGTGGCCTCTGGGGCACTTTGCATCAGAGGTTACAGATACCATTTTGGAACCTTATAAGACTTCAGGGGCTGCCCAGTGGCACAGTAGTTAGGGACCCGGGTTCGGTTCCCAGCTTGGGTCACTGTTAGTGCGGAGTCTGCACATTCTCCCTGTGTCTGTGTGGGTTTCCTCCGGATATTCCAGTTTCATCCCACAGTCTGAAAGACATGTTGGTTAGGTGCATTAGCCTAAACTGATTGGCTTGTAGTTTTTAGGTTTATCCTTCAATTGCTTTGTCATATTTTTGTTGCACCTGCCTGTCTGAAGTTGCACATGAAAGTACCTGTTTCATAAAGTCACACTGTGACTTAATTGGCCACTGGTTGGTGCTGTATATGGTTTCTCCATATGGGTGTAATTGTGAGCACTACAGAGAACATGGAAGTTCAAGAGTTCAACAACTAAATTCTCCTTCAGTGTCCCTGAACAGGTTCGGCAATGTGGCGACTAGGGTAACCTCAGAGCAATGTTAATGTACATTTACTTGTAACAATAAACAAATTTTACTTCGTTTTACAAAACTACAGGCCAGTCAGTTTAACCTGGAAGATGAACAGCCACTTGGAAAGTTTACAGTTTGATTTAGGAAATGTTTATTGAGACAAATTGTGCTTACCAAACTCAATTGAGTTTGCTGATAAGCAGAAGATCAATGAGGCCAGGGCAGTGTTTATGGGCTTCCACAGGATGTTTGAAAGGGTACCACAGAATAGGCTTGCCAGCAAAGTCTAGGCCTGTGAATTAAAAGGACAATGGCAGCACAGATGCAAATTTGCTCGACTGACAGGAAACCAGAGAATATCGGTGGACAGTTGTTTGGTTGATTGGAAGAAGGTATAAAGCATTGATACATAACCTAGGCTAGTGAGTGGGTTGCATGTGACCATCAGTTGTCCACCATTGATATATATAGTGAAGATCTCAGGGTTGGTATTAGGGCTACTGCTCTTCTTGATATATATTCAAGACCTAGACTTGGATGCACAAGGCGCAATGTCAAAATTTGCAGATAGAACATAGAACATAGAACATAGAACATTACAGCACAGAACAGGCCCTTCGGCCTTCGATGTTGCGCCGACCAATATAAAAAGCAATGCCCCCTCCAAACTAAACCATTCCCTTCTCTTCCATATACTTATCAACTAACCTCTTAAACGCCACCAAACTTGGTGCATCTACAACCGCTGCAGGCAGGGCATTCCACTCCCTAACCACCCTTTGGGTAAAGAACCTGCCTCTGATATCTGTCCTATAACTATCACCCCTTAATTTAAAGCTGTGTCCCCTTGTGCTAGCTTTCTCCATCCTAGGAAAAAGGCTATCACTGTCCACCCTATCTAACCTCTAATCATCTTATATGTTTCGATCAGGTCCCCTCTTAGCCGCCTCCTTTCTAACGAAAACAACCTCAAATCCCTCAGCCTCTCTTCATAAGACCTGCCCTCCATACCAGGCAACATCCTGGTAAACCTCCTCTGTACCTCTCCAATGCCTCCACATCTTTCTTATAATGTGGGGACCAGACCTGCACACAATACTCCAAGTGCGGCCGCACTAGAGTTTTGTACAGTTGCAACATGACGTTGCGGCTCCGAAATTCAATCCCTCTACCAATACAAGCCAAGACTCCATATGCCTTCCTAACAACCTTCTCGACCTGACTGCCTACTTTCAGAGATCTATGCACATACACACCAAGATCCCTCTGTTCATCTAGACTACTAAGAATCCTACCATTTGCCCTATACTCTACACATTTATTATTTCTGCATAGTGCATTACCTCACACTTTTCCACATTAAACTCCATTTGCCACCTCTCGGCCCAGCTCTGCAACTTGTCCAAGTCCCTCTGCAAACTAGAACCCCCCTCTTCACTATCTACCACTCCACCGACTTTAGTGTCATCTGCAAATTTACTAATCCATCCTTCAATCCCCTCATCCAGATCATTTATAAAAATTACAAACAGCAGGGGCCCCAAAACAGACCCCTGAGGTACACCACTTGTCACCGAACTCCACGATGAATATCTCCCATCAACCACCACCCTCTGTCTTCTATCTGCTAGCCAATCCCTAACCCAATTAGCTAAATCACCCTCTATCCCATACATCTGCATTTTCTGCAGAAGTCTTCCATGGGCCACCTTATCAAACGCCTTACTAAAGTCCATATATACCACATCAACCGCCTTCCCCCATCCACCTCCTTAGTCACTTTTTCAAAAAACTCAATGAGGTTAGTAAGGCACGACCTACCCTTCACAAAACCATGCTGACTATCTCCAATCAATTCTTTACTCTCTAAATAACTATAAATCCTATCCCTAATTATTCTCTCCAATACTTTGCCCACCACAGAAGTAAGACTCACTGGCCTATAATTCCCTGGAAGGACTCTCTTCCCCTTCTTGAACAGCGGGACCACATTCGCTATCCTCCAGTCCTCCGGAACCACACCCGTAACCAACGACGACCTGAAGATCAGAGCCAGAGGCTCTGCAATCTCCTCTTTGCCTCCCAGAGAATCCTAGGGTAAATCCCGTCCGGCCCAGGGGACTTATCCAACTTCAAACCCTCGAGAATATCTAGCACATCCTCCCTATCTACTTCAATACCTTCCAGTTTGCTACCCTGTACCTCAGTGTTCCCCATAACTACATTTACATCACCCTGCGTGAATACCAAAGAGAAATATTTATTCAGTACCTCTCCAATCTCCTCAGGCTCCACGCACAACTTCCCACTGCTGTCTATGACTGGCCCTAATCTTGCCCAAACCAATCTTCTATTCTTAACATATCTAAAGAAAGCTTTAGGATTCTCCCTAATCCTATCAGCCAAAGTCTTCTCGTGTCCTCTCTTCGCTCTCCTCAATTCACCCTCCTGGCTAATCTATAGCTATCCATTGCACTAACCGAGCCTTCAATCCTCATCCTGACATAAGCCTCCTTTTTCCTTTTAACCAGCAAATCAACTTTTTTTCGTACACCAAGGTTCTCTTACTCGACCATTTCCTCCTTGCCTGACAGGGACAAACTTATCAAGGACTCGCAGCAGCTGCTCCTTGAATAAGCTCCACATTCCAGATGTTCCCAGTCCCTGTAGTTTCCTAGTCCAATCTATGCACCCTAATTCTCTCCTGATGGCCTCATAATTACCCTTCCCCCAGCTATAACTCCTGCCCCCAGCTTCATGCCTATCCCTATCCATCACTAAGGTGAACGTAACCGAATTGTGTCACTATCACCAAAATGTTCACCAACTTCCAAGCCTAACACCTGGTCTGGCTCATTGCCCAGCACCAAATCCAATGTAGCCTCACCTCTAGTTGGCCTATCTACATACTGAGTCAAAAAACTTCCTGCACACTTTTATAAAAACTGACCCCTCTAACGAGTTAGAGCTATAGCTATTCCAATCAATATTAGTAAAGTTAAAGTCCCCATAACAATTACCCTATTACTTTCACTCCTGTCCAGGATTGACTTTGCAATCCTTTCCTCTACCTCTCTAGAACTTTTAGGAGGTCTATAAAAGACTCCCAACAGGGTGACCTCTCCTTTCCTGTTTCTAATCTCAGCCCATACTACCTCAACAGGCAAGTCCTCATCAAACTTCTTCTCTGTCACTGTGATACAGTCTTTGACTAATAATGCCACTCCTCCCCCCCTTCTACCTCCTTCTCTACTCCAACTAAAGCATTTGAACCCCGAAACCTGCAACATCCATTCTTGTCCCTGCTCTACCCAAGTCTCTGAAATGGCCACAACATCGAAGTTCCAGGTACTGGTCCCAGCTGCAAGTTCCTCCCCCTTATTGCGAATACTCCTTGCATTAAAGTATACGCATTTCAAACCATGCCCTACCCCACCCGTATGCTGCTGTGTTTTACGGCTTTCCTCTATGACCCCCTTACTCTCATCCCTCTTAGCACCCCAAGTATTCAGGATCCCACCCCCCCTCTGAATCAGTTTAAAGCCCCCTGCATAGCCTTAGCAAATTTTCCCCCCAAGATATTAGTTCCCCTCTGGTTCAGGTGTAGACCATCTCTCTTGTAGAGGTCCCACCTATCCCAGAATGAGTCCCAATTGTTCAGGAACCTGAACCCCTCCCTCCTGTACCATCCTCGTAGCCACGAGTTCAAACATTCCCTCTCTCTATTCTTCTCCAAACTATCCCTTGGCACAGGCAAGAGTCCAGAGATAACCACTCTGCCAGTTTTGGCCCTAAGCTTCCACCCCAACTCCTTAAATTTCTGTTTAATATTCCCTTCCCTCGTCCTTCCTATATCATGTGTCCCTACATGAACTATGACTTGGGGTTGACTCCCCTCTCCCTTAAGAATCTTAAAACCCCTATCTGTGACATCCTGGACTCCAGCCCCTGGGAGGCAACACACCAGCCCTGAGTCACTTTTATTACTACTTACTCTCCTATCTGTCCCTCTAACTATGGAGTCTCCAATTACTAGGCCCAATCTCTTATTCTCCCTACCCACCTGAGCATTCTCAGCAGGCTCAGATTGCACAGAACTTGGAATTATTGTAAACAGTAAGAAGGACGGTGATAAATCTAAAGGGGCATAGAGAGGCTGCTGGAATACAGAATGGATGTGAGCTGCGGGTGGCACGGTGGCAAAGTGATTAGCACTGCTGCCTCACACCTCCATGGATCTGCATTCGGTTCTCAGCTTGTGTGTGGGGTTTGCACGTTCTCGCCACGTCTGCATGGGCTGAGTGAGGAACTTCCTCACCTGATGAAGGAGCAGTGCTCCGAAAGCTCGTGATTCCAAATAAATCTGTTGGACTTTAACCTGAGGTTGCGAGACTTCTTATGGGGAAAGAGATCCATCTAGTGGCAATAGAACAAAACAACCATAAACTAAACAGACTACGTCTGTAGCCCCTATTCGTAAAAAGGTGCATCGAACAAGCGGGGATAGAGAGAGAGCTTCTGTTATGGCTGAGGAAGTACCTTTATCACCTGCAGACAAGTAAATGATCATGGACATTCTCGGTCCTCATCATAAATACAATAAAAATTCAGCTTTCTGGGAGCATATGGACAAGATAAGGAGTATACATCATTTAGCACTGGACAATGTAAGAATATTGATGGAAAAGAAAGTTAGCAGGACCAGCATGGGAAATGTTATCTGAAGCACTGAAAGATGGAGAATGGATAACATGGGGAGGAAGAAAAAATGACGGGAAATATGCAAATTACAAATGGGCCCTGAAACAAGTATTAGGGACAAGGACTGCAAATTGGGTTAGGATAACTTTAATGAGGCAAAAAATAGACAAATCAACGGAAGATCACGCCGAAAGAAAATACCGTGCTTACATGGATAATGAAAGAAATTGAGGAATCCACCAGGGATGACAAAATGTTTTTGGAAATGTTTATAGAGTGATTTAGCCCAGCCCTAACTCAGATTATTAACATGGGGATCCAAATAGAGAATACATATCGAGAGGTAATGAACTGGGCAATGAAGACCCTGCAGGATAAACAGCTGGAAAGAGCCAGTCAGTTCCCAAGCTCAAAACTTGTTAAAAGGAAAATTACTGCAGATGCTGGAATCTGAAACCAAAAGAGAAAATGCTTGAAAATCTCAGCAGATCTGGCAGCATTTACAGGAGAGAAAAGAGCTGACATTGAGTCCAAATGATCCTTTGTCAAAGCTAAAGCGCATAGAAAGTGGGAGATATTTATAATGCAGTACGAGGGAATAAAAGATGAATTATAGAGAGACATATCGAAGCCCTGTTGGAGAGAAGTTCAATATTTCTTCAGGACATTCATTTCTGGCGGTGAGTTTAATATTTGAACAAAACTTGCTATGTGTGTGGGAAGAAGGGGCATATTGCCAAAAACTGCCAAAATAAAGCAGGAAGTAGTTTTAAGAGGCAATTGTGGTAAAAGCGGTCATGATAGGTGAAAGAGAAGGTGATGAGAGACAAGCATCAAATAAAGTGAACGCAGTCAGTAATGCCAAAAATCCTAGAGTAGCTGATCTGAAGAGGCAGCAGTGCATAGAAAATAGAACAATACAGCACAAACAGGCCTTTCGGCCCACGAGTTGCGCCGATCACATCTACCAATCCACAGACCTATCTATAACCCCCTATCCTATTCTTTTCCATGTACTCATCCAGAAGTCTCTTAAAAGACCCCAGTGAGTTTGCCTCAACAACCTCCGACGGTTCCATTCACTCACCACCCTCTGAGTGAAAAACCTATCCCTGACATCTCCTTTGTATTTGCTTCCCTGCACCTTAAATCTGTGTCCTCTTGTAGTGACCATTTCAGCTCGGGGAAATAGTCTCTGACAGAGTCCACCCCATCTATTCCTCTCAACATTTTATAAACCTTGATCAGGTCACCTCTCAACGTACGTCTCTCCAGTGAGAAGAGTCCCAGCTCCCTCAACCTATCTTCATAAGGCCTGCCTCCCAATCCAGGCAGCATCCTTGTAAATCTCCTCTGAACTCTCTCAATAGCCTCGACATCCTTCCTATAATGAGGCGACCAGAACTGCGCACAATACTCCAACTGGGGTCTGACAAGAGTCTTATAGAGCTGCATCATTACCTCCTGACTCCTAAATTCTATTCCTCAATTAATGAAGGCCAGTACACCGTACGCCTTCTTGACCACTTCCTCCACCTGCGAGGCCGATTTAAGAGTCCTATGGACCCGGACCCTGAGATCCTTCTGCTCTACAACACAGCTAAGACTCCTACCCCTTATATTGTACTCCTTCATCCCATTATTCTTGCCAAAATGGACCACTACACATTTATCTGCGTTGAAGTCCATCTGCCACTTCTCCGCCCAGTCTTGCATCCTGTCTATGTCCCGCTGCAACTTTTGTCATCCCTCCAGACCATCCACAACACCACCAACCTTTGTATCATCGGCAAACTTGCTATCCCATCTCTCCACTTCCTCATCCAGGTCATTTATGAAAATGACAAACAGCAGGGGTCCCAGAACAGATCCCTGGGGCACTCCACTGGTTACCGACCTCCATGCAGAACAAGACCCATCCACAACCACTCTCTGCCCTCTGCCGGCAAGCCAGTTCTGGATCCACGAGGCCAAAGCCCCTTGGATCCCATGCCCTCTCACCTTCTCCAGAAGCCTTGCATGTGGGACCTTATCAACCGCCTTACTAAAGTCCATGTACACTACGTCCACCGCCCTTCCTTCGTCAATGTGTTCAGTCACATTTTCGAAGAACTCAACTAGGCTCGTAAGGCATGACCTGCCCTTGACAAAACCATGTTGACTATTTCTAATCAGTCCAATCTTCTCCAAATGTTCATATATCTTATCCCTCAGAAGCCTCTCCATCAGCTTACCAACCACTGAAGTCAAACTCACTGGTCGGTAATTTCCTGGACTATCCCTGTTCCCTTTCTTAAAGATAGGAATCTTTAAGATTCCTTTAAGATCACATCCGCAATCCTCCAATCCTCTGGAACCTCTCCCGTTTCCATGGACGACGCAAAGATCATCGCCAGGGGCTCTGCAACCACTTCCCTCACCTCCCACAATAACCTGGGGTACATCCCATCTGGTCCCGGCGACTTGTCTATCTTGATAGAATTTAACAGGTCTAACACATCCTCTTTCCTAACATCCACATACTCAATCTTTTCCGTATGCCGCAAGCAATATTCAAGTTAACTGCAGAGAAACTTTATAAACTATTGAACTTGAAATTACAGCTCGTGTCCCTAGAGCCTGATGATGATGTGGATCTCTGGATGTATTCATGGCAGTGTTGGAGGGCAGAAATGTAATATATTAACTGACACTGTGGCAATCATTAACATATTTTGAATCTGCAGACTACAATTGCATGGAGTAACAGAGGAAAGTTAAAACTGCATTGCCAAGTACACCTACAACTTTGGAGATAGAGGGAAAGGAAGAGCACCTCAAATTTGGTATGTCTGAACAGAGAAGGAAACATTTTGGGAATAGATTTACTAGAACAGTTGGGTACTGTAATTGACACTAAGGCAGGGAACATTAGATGGTGCAAGACATGCAAGTGAAGTAGATGGGGACAGAAGAAAGGTTACAACATTTCCAGAGTAGCAGTACTTGAAGTAAGCTAGGAAGAAAGAACAGTTTGGGGAAAGTTAACAGCATGATACCCTCACGTCTGGGCCGCAAGCAAATATGACTGTGAAAGCTTGGATGTGCAACCAGTAGAAGTCCAAAGGGAAGTTGATCCTCCTCATAGACAATATCCTTTAACACCAGAAGCAAAGGAGGCAGTTAAGGATGTTGTAACAGAGAGACAGCAGATGGCAACAAAGACAATAACCCCACAATTCACCTGTGTGGAAGGTAGATGGAAGTTACAAACTGATCATTGATTATACATCTTTGAATAAATATGCCACTTGGGAACACCCTATTGTAGTAAAGCCAGTTAACATTTTAAATACGATTGGAACAGGGCAAGTGATACTTACAGTCTTGGATATTGCCAACGGATTTTGGTCTATTCCCAAATCCCAAATCACACAGGCGCATTCTCCCCGTGCTTGCGTGGGTTTTCTTCGGGTGCTCCAGTTTCCTCCCACATCCCAAAGATGTACTCTTAGGCTAATTGGCAAAACAAATTCTCCCTAAATTGTCTCAAATTTGGTTTTTAATCCATAGATCTATAAACATGGAAAGGGATCGTGGGTAGAGGTGGGAACATTGGGGTAGCGGCGTGGGCTCGTTGGGCCGAAGGGTCTGTTTCCCGTGCTGTTTTGTTCTTTGTTCTTAGTCCAGGCAATGCAAGAGGCAGGTGCAGCAGGTAATTAAGAAAGCAAATGGAATTTAATCCTTCATTGCTAGAGAGATGGAGTTTAAAAACAGGGTTCTGTTGCAGCTATATAAGGTACTGGTGAGGCCACATCTGGAGTACAGTGTACGGTTTTTGTCTCCTTACTTGAGAAAGGATATTCTGGTACTGTAGGGGATCTAGAGAAGATTCACTAAGTTGATTCCAGAGTTGAGAGGGTTGGCTTATGAGGAGAGACTGAATAGACTGAGACTATACTCATTGGAATTCAGAAGAATGAAGGGAGATCTTATAGAAAAATATAAGATCATGAAAGGAATTGATAAGATAGAGAAGCTGTTTCCACTAGCAGGTGAAATTAGAACTAGGGGGCATGGTCTCAAAATAAGGGGAAGCAGATTTATGACTGAGTTGAAGAGGAATTTCTTCACCCAAAGGGTTATGAATCTCTGCAATTCCCTGCCCAGTGAAGCATTGAGGATACCTCATTGAATGCCTTTAAGGTAAGGACAAATGATCTTTTGAAGAGTAAAGGAACTAAGGGTTATGATGAGTGGGCGGTAAGTGGAGCTGAACCCACGAAAAGATCAGCCATGACCTTGTTGAATGGCAGAGCGGGCTCAAGGGGCCAGATGGCCTACTCCTGCTCCTAGTTCTTATGTCTCAAAATTAACCTCAGCAAGGTTCAGTTGGGAAAGGAACAAGTACCATTATTTCACAAGGAAATAAAGAAATCCCTAGGGATTGGGAAAAAAAAGGCCATGTTGGATATGCCAAGACCAGTCACTGTAAAGGGAGTGAGACAAGTGTTGGTTCTATTCAATTATTGCAGAAATTTTGCAGAAGATTACACAGTGCTTATAAAGCCCTTGCAGGATTCTATCAAAGGGGAGAAACTAGTAGGGAAAAAGTGGAGTGAGGAGAGAAGAAAAACCAGATCTTCACTGATCTAAAATTGGCCATGGTCAATGCCCCAGCCTTGGCGTGATCAGATCTCAACAAATCATTCCACATCTTTTGCCAGGAAAATGGTGGAATACAAGCTGCAGTACAGCTAACACAGAGACATGGAGATAAACTGAGACCAGTGGGGTATTAGTCAGCTCAGTTAAATTCAGGTTACTAGGGGTATGCATCGATGTGTGAGGGCTTTAGCCTGTGCCTCATGGGCTATAAGTGTATCTGAAACCCTTGTTTTGATGGGAAAAATAATCCTCCACAACTCTGTGCAGCATGCTGCAACTCCTGGAAGCAGGGAGATTGAAACGGATGTCAAGATGGAAGAGGTTCAAGATGGGAAGCAAATTTCTACTGGAGAACAACCATGTAGAGATTAGTAGAGATGTGAGGGAAAATCCAGCAAGGGAATTAACAGTATTCACAACTGAACCTGAGTGTATAGCAGAAATCAACGAAGAAGCAAGTGAAGGCATATCAGAAAAACCACTGACAGATGAGGGAGCGATCAATCTCTATGTGAATGGAGGTAGGAAATATGTAGATGGTACACTCTGCATAGCATGGGCAGCTGTAAATGATGAAAGGACGGTAGTTGCAGGAGAACAGATTCCAAGAAGTAAGTCAGCACAGAAAGCAGAGCTAATAGCTTTAACTGGGACATAGAATGCAGGGAAAAGGGTCAACATTTACACAGGCAGCAGACATGCATTGGGATGATTCAAAATTACATGAGCGCATGGAAGAGGCAGGGTCCTGTTACCTCGAGTGGGGGACACATACATCATGAAAGCCTGATTAAAGATTTGATTCAATTTCGCACATTCCTGCAGAGGTAGCAGTGATCAAGATATAGGCCGACAAAAGAATCTCCACAAAAACCATAGAGGAAAATTGAGCAGATTAGGCAGCTAAAATATTATTTGAACAGAATTTGAAAGAAACAGGCATGATAGCCATACAAACCAAAGAAGCTCTGACACAGATGTAAGGCAAGTGCAAGCACAGGTTCCAGAAAAAGTGAAACAGCAGTGGAAAATACTTGGAGGTCAAAAAGGGTAGGATGGAGTATGGAGAAGAGAGAGAAAAGTAATAGCTTCAGTGGTAATATAACAAACCCTGATGAAATATACCACGGGATAGCACGTACCAGCAGAGACAAAATGATCAAGTTCATTGGAAAATATTGGTTGTGGAAGGGAATGGGAGAAATGGAAGAAAAGGCCAGTGAGCCTTACATCATAGAACATAAAACATAGAAAAACTACAGCACAAAAGACCCTATCAAATTTGCCTCCACCATCACCGTTGGTAGCCAATTCCATGCACCCACCACCCTCTGAGTGAAAAACTTACCCCTGACATGTTCTCTGTACCTACTCCCCAGTGGTAGGGAAATTATTGGAAAGGGTTCTTCGAGACAAGATTTATTCCCACTTGGAAATAAATGGATGTATTAGTGAAATGCAACATGGTTTTGTAAAGGGGAGGTCATGTTTCATGAACTTGGTTGAGTTTTTCGAGGAAGTGATGAAGATGGTTGATGGTGAATGTTGTCTACATCAGTTTCAGTAAGGCTTTGACAAGATCCCTCATGGCAAAAGGTGAAGTCACATGGATCAGAAGTGAGCTGCCAAGATGGAAACAAAACTGGCTTGGTCAAAGAAGAAGACAGGGTAGCAGTGGAAGGATGCATTTCTGAATGGAGAGCTGTGATAAGTGGTGTTCCTTGGGAATTAGTGCTGGGATCTTTGTTGTTTGTAATATATATATAAATGATTTGGAGGAAAATGTAACTGGATCGATTAGTGAGTTTGCGGACGACACAAAGATTGGTGGGGTTGCAGATAGTGATGAGGACCATCAGAGGATACAGCAGGATATAGATCAGTTGGAGACTTAGGTGGAGAGATGGCAGATGGAGTTTAACCCAGACAAATGTGAGGTAATGCATTTTGGAACGTCTAATACAGATAGGAAATATACAGTAAATGGCTGTACTTAAGAGTATCGATACACTTAAGAGTATTGATAGGCAAAGGGATCTGGGTGTATAGATACACAGGTCACTAAAAGTGGCAATGCAGGTGGAGAAGGTAGTCAAGAAGACATAAAGAAATAAGAACAAAGAACAAAACTGCACGGGAAACAGGCCCTTCGGCCCAACGTGCCCACACCGCCACCCCGATGTTCCCACCTCTACCCATGATCCCTGTCTATGTTTATAGATCTATGGATTGAAACCAAATTTGAGACAATTTAGGAAGAATTTGTTCTGCCAATTAGCCTGAGTAGAAATAGAATCATAGAAACGCTACAGTGCAGAAACAGGCCCTTCGGCTTATTGAGTCTGCACCGACCACAATGTCCTACCCCCATATCCCTACACATTTACCCACTAATCCCTGTAACCTACACATCCCAGGACACTAAGAGGCAATTTTAGCATGGCCAAATTCAACCTAACCCGCATATCTTTGAACTGTGAGAGGAAACCGGAGCACCTGCAAGAAACTCACACAGATACAAGGAGGATGTGCAAACTCCACACAAACAGTGACCCTAGCCAGAAATCGAACCCAGGTCCCTGGGGCTGTGAAGCAGCAGTGCTAACCATTGTGTTATCGTGCTGCCCACGGCTTGCCTTCACTGGCTGGAGCACTGAGTTTAAAAATTGGCAAGTCATATTGCAGCTTTATAGACCTTAATTAGGCTACACATGGAATATAGTGTTCAACTCTGGTCACCACACTACCAGAAGGATGTGGAGGCTTTGGAGAAGGTACGGAAAAGATGTACCAGGATGTTGCCTGGTATGGAGGGCATTAGCTACGAGGAGAGGTTGGAGAAACTTGGTTTGTTTTCACTAGAGTGATGGAGGTTGAGGGAAACCTGATAGAAGTCTACAAGATTATGAGAAGCATGGACAGAACGGATAGTCAGAAGCTTTTTCCCACGGTTGAAGAGTCAATTACTAGGGGCCACAGGTTTAAGATGCAAGGGGCAATGTTTTAAAGAAGATATATGAGGCAATTTTTTTACCCAGAGAATATTGGGTGCCCAGAACTTGTTGCTGGGGGAGGTAATGGCAGTGGGTACAGTAGTGGCTTTTAAGGGATGTCTTGACAAATACATGAATAGGATGGGAATAGAGGGATATGGTCCTCAGGCATGCAGAGGGTTTTAGTTAAGTTGGGCAACATGGTACATGCAGCTTGGTGGGCTGAAGGGCCTGTTCCTGTGCTGTCATTTTCTTTGTTCTTTGTTCTTAACCTTTTTGCTTAACGCCCAGGCCAGAAGCGAGCTTTTGCTTCGATGCTTATTAGTCAATAGATGGGAGGTTGGATACAGACTCTCGTTATACTTGTGGAGTCATTCATGATTTTGGCAAACTATGGGAATTATGTGGCTGTCTCACCTCTTCCACGATGCGAACAAACTGGGTTTCTTATTCAGAATTTATTAAAAGCTATACAAATGCCCTCTGCTATTGCCGTAATCAAATATACTGCCCATAAGGCGGGCAGGATGATTTCTCCCTGAGAAATGCTCAAGCTGACACTTCAGATTGATCCAAGTCAGAGAGATTATGGCCAATTGGGGCACCTAAGATGGTGGTTTGCAAGAGCATGTTGGGATAATTGGACAAACTCTGAAACAGACAAGCTGCAGCCTCAAAAGAAAAAGGACAGAGATAAACAGGTTGCAAACAGGATTTAGGCCATCTCAAGGGAAAGAACACTTTCTGGTCAAACTGGGTTGTTTACTAGACACAGGGGCACCTTAACTCCTTTTTTGGGAGGGAAGTATGTGACTTACATGCCCCTCCCAATCATGGCCATTGGGTACTCATAATGTGGAGATGCTGGCGTTGGACTAGGGTAAACACAGTAAGAAGTCTCACAACATCAGATTGTTGGGTACACACCCAGTGATCGATGTGGCAGCCTCTGATGACACTTTATCGATCAGGGTAATCAAATTCTGATCAATTGTTTGACAATAACTAAAAATGGACGTGAAACCAAAGAGATATAAAGATGTTGCACTGTAGAACAATTTCTCTCTCTCACCCAATGAACAAACCACAACAGTGACCATCACCAACAACCACCAGCACGAGGAGAGCCACCACAAAAGAAGGAAGGAAAGTCAGAGCCAGAGTTTCAAATCAGACCAAAAGCCAGACTATACAGAGGATTACAGAGACCAACGCATGATAAAGGCAATATCTGCCTGGGTACTTGCCAGTCACGCAAAAGTTAACTCAAGATGTAGCATTGGGTTGAACTTTTGTACTCCGTAAGATAATTTAGTATTGATTGTGTGGATGATTAACAATTGTGTGTGTGAATAAATATTTCTGTACTAACAAGAAGGCAATTCGCAATTCTTTGTCTACTATATAAGGATTAAAACAGTGCGGCAAGTACAGAACAGGTAACTCAGTGCTTGCAATTAGCTTCCTGCTCAGCTGGGCCCCCCTCTGTCAATGATTTAGTACAACTGCAAGCTGCTGAAGTGTCAGAGAAAACGACTTGGGCTGACAATAGTTGCTATCAAATCCCATCTGGTCTTTAGGTGTCCCACGTGGATCACTTGGTCACCCCAAGACAGCAAGACAGAAATCCCTTGGCTTTCTCATGCATGTCATCATTCATGCTTGTAGCAAAGAAAGGGACAGATTATATTATCCAGCAGATATGGTACGTCCCAGATTTTGCCACTTACGCTGCAAAAATTAGCACAAAATCTATTTGTACTTAATACAGGACAAACGGCTAGCATCCAACTTACTTCACCACCCCAACCATGGAGCCCTTTTGTATATGTGCAGATGGACTTCATTCAAATGCCTTAGTGTATGAATTTTAATTATGCATTGGTAATTGTAGATCCATTTTCTAGATGGATAGAAGCATTTCCTATTGATGAAATGATGCAGTAATGGTAGCCAAGGTCTTACAAAGAAAAATCGTGCCTAGATTTGACACTCTTAGAATTGTGTCCAGTGACAATAGGTCACATTGTATGGGTCAAGTTGTTACGGAACTCATGAAGGGATTCTGTTGTAAACAACAGTTGCTGTGCCCCTATCACCCATAATTCACGAGAGCAGTAGAAAGACAGAATGGCATTCTGAAAATCAAAATAGCCAAATTGTATAGTGAGACTGATCTAAAATGGCCAGAGGCCTTGCCCACTGCACTTATGATACTGAGGCCTAAAAGAACCATTGGACTAGTCATTATGGGAAGATCTCTGAGGCTGCCAATAAGTGTCCATCTCTAATTGTCAAAGCAGTGGACATCCACAGCAGAGTGAAGAGATGCTAAATTACTGCACTGCAGTGATAAAATCTTTGAAGGGTTTTCATTCACAGGTAGCCAAGGCCCAGAAGAAACCAGCCAGGAGACTTGCCATGTTTTTCAGCTGGAGTACTATGTATTCGTAAAGGCATACCAATGCTGGAATTGTCTGGAACCATATTGGGAAGAACAAATACCAGATGTTGCTGACCACACACACCGCATTGGAGGAAAGCCAACATTGATACAGGCTTCACACTGCAAGTGAGCCCCGCACCAGAATAATGTTTGAACTCTGTTTAATTGCATTGATTTGTGCAGTGCCTCATATAGTATTGTAGGGGCCAGGGTAAATAACTTTGCTGCTTTGCAAATACGGGACATGGCCTGACAGAATCAGACTAATTGCTGATTCATTTATGATGAAGAATAACATATACATATATCAAAGGGTGTCGTCCTTGGAAGACAAAAAGGAGGAATGTGGGAGAGGAGAACTGAGCTCAGCATATGATCAGCTCAGGGGCCAGTAAAATTACTGTGGCCTGGCTGTCACAGCGTATACATTAAATAATCAGCACAGGTAAAGAGGATATTTCATTATATCTCTCAATAGGACACAACTGAATGTGTTTGAAACTATGATTAAAACATATTGGTAGCATAGTGGTGAGTACTGCTGTCTCACAGTGCCAGGGACTCGGGTTCGACTCCCAGTTTGGGTCACTGTCTGTGTGAAATTTGCACTTTCTCCTTGTGTCTGCAAGGGTTTTCTCCAGCTGCTCCAGTTTCCTCCACCAGTCCAAACACATACAGTTTAGGTGATCTGGCCATACAAAACTTTCCCTCCGTGTATTGAACAGTGTCGGACTGTGGTAACTATGGGATTTTCATAAAAAATTCATTGCAGTGTAAATGTGAGCCCACTTGTGACTAATAAATAAACTTTACATTTTTTTAATGATCATTGTCTGAATGGACATTCCATCCATCTACTATAAGATCAAGACCCATTTAAATCTTATAATAATGAGATCACTGTTCCCTCACTGTTCACCTAATACCACTTGACCTACTTCATTCCCCAGGACCAGATCAAACAATACCACCTTTTTTTTTATTTGGTTGGAAACATGTTGGTGTAGAAAACACTTCAAATAATGGTTGCGATTCTCCCAAAAGTGCTGAATTGTCGGAAAAACTGTTCCAAATCCCGAAAGGTTTGTCAATTCAGCTTCTCACCTGAACCTCCACATTCTGTGCACTGAAGAGGTCCCCGTTGTGAATCTCATTAAAACTGGGGTGCCAGAGTTTGACAATTCTGGACCTCTGCACAAATGCAGTGGCCCCAATCTGCTTGTCTCCTCATTTGTGGCCAGCTCAATCACGGGACCCCAGCAGTGCTGCCCCTCCAGTCCCCTGACGGTTCGATTGTGGCCCCCACAACAATTCCCTGGCAAACTACCTTTGAATCTTACCCTAGTCCCAGAGTGCCTCAATGCACAGCCCACCCCCCAACTCTATGGCAATGGTAATCCTCCATCCTCCTCAGCCCAGCAAACACAAACCCTGCGGACCCTCCTGGGACCAGACTCCCACCCTCCCCAGCTCACCCTAATCGCTGCCCTCTCTCCATCCCAGACCAATCCTGTCTGTAGAGTGGCAGCAGAACCACCCATTCCTACCGATTGTCCCAAGGCCCCACCCATTATAGGCCATGCCCCCTCGGCACTGCCCCATGCTGAGTGGGCAGTACCAAGGTGCCCCCTGGACATGAATGCTTTGCTCCTTGGGCAGTGCCAGGGGACTCATGCACAGAGGACACCATTCCCCTGCCACCCAATTCCCTATGGGACCCCGTTGCCTCCTGCCTTCATTTTGGTGGCGTCTCCCATTAGTTCCCTGAATATGGGGAGCTAGTTTGAACCCCATCTGGCAGGATGGGAGATTCAATCGGGACCTGAAAGTTCCCAACAATAAACTGCTAAACAAATTTAAAATACATTTGAAATAGATTTAAATGACTTAGAGGGTCCTAAACCCAGGGCAGCCCTGTAGAGGGTCCTAACCCCAGGGAGCAGCACGTAGAAAGATCCTAACCCCCAAGAGTAGCCTGTAGAGAGCCCTAACCCTAGGGGGCAGCCCGTAGAGGACCCTGACCCTGGGGACAGCCTGTAATGAAAGAATTAATAAAAGATGATGGAGAAGGGAATAAAAGGATATGTTTATTGTTGGTAAGAGCAGTTTTGTGTGGGGTATAAACTGACCCTTTGGGCTCAGCGACCTGTTTCAGTGCTGTGCATGAAATCAATGTGAGGGAAACTCTCGATGATAACCCCATATGACCTTCACATTTATTCCTGCACTGAGATAACATCCAATGATGACATGTTCACAAATAATCCTTGGTATTAGCAGAATATCCGAGAGCAGGACTGCCCCCTTTCTGTTCGGACCCTACTATTGCCCCCTTACCTTTCTCTGGGGCTCTCTATTTTAATGCCAAAATGCCCCTTCTCGGTAGAAGGGCCCTTCTGCAGGAGTGCTTCTTTCCCTAACTGGCAAACTGAATACAGAGGACACTCAACCTCAATCGTGCGAGTTAGGGGCTGACCCCGAAGATTGGGATATTTTCCCCCAGCTGACTGACTCCACCTCGCTGCTATCAACGAGGTATCAAATCATAAAACAGCGTGCAATACTAGTGGATGCCACTAGATGGCAGATTATGACAATCATATTCCCAGAACCTGGGGCCATTCAGAAATGGATATCCAAGTTCAACTATTTGTCCTTGGTGTTTTGTCATGGCCTCAGCAGCTGGTGATCAGGAAAAGCCAGAGGGAAAGTCAGGTGGGCACTCTGACCTCATCCCCCCCAACCTTTCCCATCTTTCCGTGTTGGGTGCCTGGAACTCCGAATGACAGCAAGAGGCGATCACCTCATCTGAGTGATAAGTCCTGGGCAGGGATCGCCATCCAGGTCAGTGGGCATGATGTAGTTCACCAAAAGTGGCTTCACTGCTGTAAAAGGATCATTGACCCCCTGTTGACAGCAAGGGTGACTGTTGAGTTGGCATGGAACTGGACGAACAACTGTAGTCTGCTCGTTCCTTGAGTGCTCAAGAGCGTAAGAGTTTGTCAAACATTTACATGCTTCAAAGGTACAAGAAAGTGGCTCAGCACCACTTTCTCCTGGGCAATTAGGAATGGGCAATAAATTCTGGCATTTCTAGGAATATTCACATCCTATGAAAGAATAAAAATATCTGAAATGTTAACCTGTTTCCTTTCAACATGGGTATTTGGTGGGTTTGACTCAATGGGTGAGATTTTCCAGTCATGCTTGCCCCAAAACTGGAAAATCCTGCTAGAGGTCAACAGACCATTGCATGGTTCACCCCCCACCTGCTACGATTTCCATGATCTGTAGAAGAAAAAGCTTGCTCTGCTAAGGCTGAGGGGTCAGCATGTTTGGCCTCAGTGCACTGCAGTGTGAGAAGTGGCATTGTGACATAGCCCACTAACTATCTGTCAGAGGGAATGGGTGGGTGGGGGGGTTAAGGGGGAGCGTCAAGCTGTGATGGATCTTCAGGGAGATGGAGTATGGATGATGAATTCTATGCAAGAGATTGAGTTAAAACATTGCTAGAGAGCTTAAAAGTTAGAACAATGTTTTAGAAACATAGAATGGCGTTTGACAAAGTCCCTCATGGGAAGTTAGTTGAGAAGGTCAAGGCTAATGCGATACAAGGACTGGTAGCTAGATGGATAAGTAACTGGTTTGGTAATAGGAGACAGAGAGTAATAGTGGAAGGGTGTTTTTCTAGCTGGAGGTCAGTCACTAGTGGTGTGCCACAGGGCTCAGTACTGGGACCTCTTCTATTTGTAATATATATAAATGACTTGGAAGAGGGAGTAAGTGGAGTGATCAGCAAGTTTGCAGACGATACAAAGATGGCTGGACTTGCGGATAGTGAGGAGCATTGTCAGGCGATGCAGCAGGATATAGATAGGCTGGTAGCTTGGGCAGACAGATGGCAGATGGAATTCAATCCTGATAAACGTGAGGTGATGCATTTCGGGAGAAAGAATGTAGGTGGGAGGTATATGATAAAGGGTAGACCTATTAAGAGTATCGTAACGCAGAGGGACCTGGGGGTGCAGGTGAACAAGTCTCTGAAGGTGACAGAGCAGGTGGAGAAGGTTGTGAAGAAAGCATATGGTATGCTAGCCTTTATAGGAAAGGGTATAGAGTACAGGAGCTGGCCTTTAATGTTGCAGTTGTATAAAACGCTGGTTAGACCTCATTTGGAATACTGTGTCCAGTTCTGGTCGCCTTACTACCAGAAGGACATAGAGGTTTACCAGGATGCTGCCTGGTATGAAAGGTCTGAGTTACGAGGAGTGGTTAGGCAAATTGGGGCTGTTTTCCTTAGAAAGACATAGATAAGAGGAGATCTGATAGAGGTGTACAAGATTATGAGAGGTATAAATAGAGTAAACAGGGTTAAGCTTTTTCCTAAGATGGACCCAAATAGCACGAGGGGTCACGGGCTTAGGGTGAGGGGGGTAAGGTATAATTTGGATGCTAGAGGGAGTTTTTTCACACAGAGGGTGGTGGGGTATGGAATGCGCTGCCAAGTAAAGTGGTGGAGGCAGGTACTCTGGAGTTATTTAAGAAATACTTAGATGGGCACATGAACAGAATGGGAATGGAGGGGTATGGAAAACTGATTTAAAATAGGGATCATGAGCCATGGGAGTCCCTGGGAAGGGTGTAGATAGATGATGATATTGATGTACTTGTTTTTAGAGGTGCTTTGGTCCGCCTTGTTGTCTAACAAGGGGCATTCACGCGATGGGTCATGAGAGGGCTGCTCTTGGATTTTTTTCGAGAGTATCCTAGTGCTTCATGCCGTTAGTGTACGCTTGACCTGGACCATTTGATGGACAACACGCCAGTTCAGTGACTATCACTGTGCTGTGCAGATACTTGGATTTGGGCCTGTGTCTGTGGGAGTTTGCGCATTCTTCCCGTGCTTGCGTGGGTTTTCTCCGGGTGCTCCGGTTTCCTCCCACATCCCGAAGATGTGCTCTTAGGCTAATTGGCAAAACAAATTCCCCCTAAATTGTCTCAAATTTGGTTTTTAATCCATAGATCTATAAACATAGACAGGGATCGCGGGTAGAGGTGGGAACATCAGAGTGGCGGCACAGACTCGTTGGGCCGAAGGGCCTGTTTCCCATGCCGTTTTGTTCTTCATTCTTTGAGAGTAAAAGATAGAATTAGAAGGTGTGCTGGGCACAGCTTGCAAGAAGTTGCCTCGCTCCAGCACTATCTTCGATGCAGGCTGTAAAAGTCAAAGACAGAATGCCTCATCACCAGAGCTTTCAAACAAGCACGAGATTTGGCTTGGCTGCTGGAGAGTAGGGCACTCCCCGTCAGATCCTTCAGGCATGCCCGAGGTGTATGCGCCACTAGTAACACCTCAAAGTAGTTTGTGGGTGGGGGGGTGGCATGACGTGGTCACAGACCTCCTTGTGTGATGTGCCTTTGCAAAGAAGGTTTTGGAGAGAGCTGCAGTGCTATTTGTCGAGGTTCATCCCAGCAGCTCTGTGGTGCAGGATTCTTGTGCTCTACAGGCTCTTCCCAGGGACACACCCCAAGACAAACATCCGAGATGCTGAAAGATCATCAACTCAGCGAAAGGTGCTCTTTGGTCAGGAAACCTGTTGATCTTCCAGTGCAAAGAATTGTCCTCGACCCAGTATTGCAGACTGGCACATTCTAAGGCACAGGACTATGTGCTGAGGGAAGCTGTCAAGCTTGGGGCAAATGCCGCCAAGGTATAATGGGGAAAGGCCACTGCATAAGGCCTTTTAGCCAATGTACAGTGAGGGGCTAGTAAACAGGTAAAACCACTTGTACCGCTTAATACTATCTCTATGTAGCTTCATTGAAACACCACAGACTGCAACATAACTGATAATCCAGTAAAGAATTTGAATGTTCTTATTACTGAACTGAAGCACCTCAGAATGCATCTTGATCTCTGGAGAAAATGTAAATTTACTATTTACTATTAAAACAGTTTGAAATGTTTTGTAGTGTCTTTCAGATTTTACATAATAAAAAAAATCAGCTCACACTGCTGAGTGTTGGGCTAGTACCTAACAATATCATTAGCTTGCCTTTATATAGCACTTTTATCATCAAAACATCCGAAGGAACTCCATAGATGGTTATAAAACAAAATACCTGTTGGACACTGAAGAACTAAGATGTTGGGATGGATGACCAAAGACTTCAGCAAAGAGGTTGGCTTTAAGGAATGTTTTAAAGGAGATGAGAGATATGGAGAAGGTTAGGCAGGGGAATTCCAGATTGCAAACCTTAGAGGCTTGGGTTCCAGGAAAACAGCAAGCCAGTTCCAGATCCACAAGGCCAAAGCCCCTTGTATCCCATGGTCTCTCACCTTCTCAAGAAGTCTTGCATGGGAGACCTTATCAAATGCTTTGCTGAAATCCATGTAAACCACATCCACTGCTCTTTCTTCGTCAATGTGTTTAGTCATCTTTTCAAAGAACTCCACTAAGCTCGTAAGGCATCACCTGTCCTTGACAAAGCCATGCTGACTACTTCTGATTAAGCTAAAGTTCTCAAAATGCTCATAAATCCTGTCCCTCAGGATCCTTTCCATCAACTTACCAACCACTGAGGTCGGTAATTTCCCGGGCTATCCCTGTTCCCTTTCTTGAAAATAGAAACCATATCCGCTATCCTCCAGTCATTTAGAACATCTCCCGTCTTCATTGACGACGCAAATATCATCGCCAGGGGCTCTGCAATCACTTCCCTTACCTCCCACAGTAACCTGGGGTACATCTCATTCGGGCCCGACAATTTATCTATCTTGACAGAATTTAAAAGTTCTTTCTTAACATCCTCTTTCTTAACATCCACATATTCAATCTTTTCAGTCTGCTGCAAACTTGCAGTACAACCTCCCAGATCACTTTCCACCGTCAATACCGAGGCAAAGTACTCATTAAACACCTCTGCCATTTCTTCCAGTTCCACACAAACTTTTCCTCCTTCACCTTTTAAAGGTCCAATCCCTTCACTTCTCATCCTTTTACTCTTCATATATTTATAGAACATCTTGGGATTCTCCTTAATCTTACCCGCCAAGGCCTTCTCATGACCCGTTCTGGCTCTCCTTATTTCCTTTTTAAGCTCCTTTCTACAAGCCTTATACTCCTCTAGATCTTAACACCTCCTAATTCTCTGAACCTTTTGTACACTTTTCTTCCTGACTAGATTTATCACAACCTTTGTGCACCACAGTTCCTGTGACTTACCAAAACTTCCCTGTCTTACTGGAAAGTTGTTCCAAACAAACATTCCTTGAAAATCCACCACCTTCCTTCAGTACTTCTCCCCAAGAACACCTCCTTCCAGTTTACTTGTCCAATTTTCTGCCTAATGATTTCATATTTCTCCCTACTCTAGATAAACACTTCCTATCCTGCCTGATCCTATCTCTTTCCAATGCTATCATGAAGGAGATAGAATTATGATCACCATCCCCGAGATGATCTCCCACCGAGAGATCCGACACCTCTCCTGGTTCATTAGCCAACACCAGGTCAAGTACAGTCTCTTCTCTCATAGGCTTATCCATATGCTGTGTCAGAAAACCCTCCTGAACCCACCTAACAAACTCCTCCATATCCAAACCCCTTATCCTAGGCTTATTCCAGTCGATGTTTGGGAAGTTAAAGTCTCCCACCATGACAACTCTGTTATTACTACATCTCTCTAGGATTTGTTTCCCTATCTGCACCTCAACTTCCCTGTCATTATTGGGTGGCTTACAGAAAACACCCAGCAAAGTTATCGACGCCTTGCTGGTCCTAACTTTGAGTTCCATGGTGGGTAGGACGAGAAAATTCTTCCCAATAAGTCTTGGAGAATTAGGCCTTTGCTTTCAGGCTCATAATAATCCGTTGCTTCTGAACATAGACGTTACAAATGGAAACTGGTCATTCAGCCCATGTCAACGATATCCTGAAAGTGAATTTCTCAATCTTGTAATTCACAATTCTCTGTGCTAAGTTTAGGTTGTGGTTGGCCAAAAGAGGTGAGTAAAAACGGGGCTTTTGCCGAGCTTTCCTAGTAGAGAAGGAAATGTTGGAAATTGAAAACATTCCGTGGAGAGGATATTTCACAAAATTAACAAATAGTGTTGAGGCAAGAAGTTTTCCAAAATAGAAAATTAAAACAAGACAAAATGTCGTACTCATTCACTCCCGCAAACGCAGAAGATGAAATTGAATCCCTACAGTGCAGAAGGAGATCATTCAGCCCACTGAGTCTGCATCAACTCTCTGACAGAATATCTTACCCAGGCCCTCTCCCCCACCCTACCCCGTACCTCATACCCACATTTAGCATAGCTAACTTGCACTCAGGAGCAATTAGCATGGCCAATCCACCTAACCTGCATTTCTTTAGGCTGTGGGAAGTAACCAAAGCACCCGGAGGGAATCCACACAGACATGAGGGAACATGCAAACTCCACTCAGACAGCCACCCAAGGCCAGAATTGAATTTGGGTTCCTGGCGCTGAGGCAGCAGTGCTAACCACTGGGCTACCCAATGATGTGACAATTACAAACAATTACAGATTAGTGGAAATGTTAACAGAAGAAGCGTTATTAGGGACCAATGTAGTATTATTAAAGAGAAATATTAAAGATAAATATAACATGATGAGTGTGGGCATTTGTTGAGAAATGTTTACATGGTCATTTTCCATGGAGAAGGTGACTGAAGTAACACACACACGCACACACAAAAACTCAACTACCAGAACAGGCTTCTCGGCAATAAGGAGCTTAATTCAATAAAATCCTGCACAATTGAGAGTTGGAAAAGGGGAACAGAGAGAAAGAGGAATCCATTAAATATTTATTCACTCAGAAGAAACATGTATCTAAAAATTGAATGCGGCCAATTAAATTAAACAAGTGTTTCCTCTGGGATTGTAAGCAAGAAAAAGTCATGAAGAATGAACAATAAACTAAATGTTTCTGCACTGGTGAACTAAAGGTGAATACTGTAGAAAGAAAGCATTAATAAACAGTATAAAATCAGATGCCCAACTCCTCCCAGATTTTACAAAAATATTTAAACACCAACAAATGACATTGGGGCAGTGGGCTAACGAATGGCAGATGGACTTTAATTTAGATAAATGTGAAGTAATGCATTTTGGTAGGTTGAACCAGGGCAGGACTCACTCAGTTAATGGTAGGGCACTGGGGAGAGTTACAGAGCGATGAGATCTAGGGGTACAGGTTCATAGCTCCCTGAAATAGGAGTCACAAGTTGACAGAGTGGTGAAGAAGGCATTCAGTCTGCTTGGTTTCATTGGTCAGAACATTGAATACAGGGATTGGGATGTCTTGTTGAAGTTGTGCAAGACATTGGTAAGGCCACACTTGGAATGCTGTGTATAGTTCTGGTCAACCTATTATAAAAAGGGTATTATTAAACTGGAAAGAGTGCAGAAGAGATTTACTAGGACGCGACCATGACTTGATGATTTGAGTTATAAGGTGAGGCTAAAAAGAGTGGGATATTTTTCTCCAGAACATAGAAGGCTGAGGATGATCTTATAGAGATCAATAAAATAATGAAGGGCAAAGATCAGCTAGATAGTTAATATTTTTTCCTAAAGGTAGGGGAGTCTAAAACTAGAGAGCATAGGTTTAAGGTGAGAAGGAAGATACAAAAAGGTCCAGAGAGGCAATTTTTTCACACAATGGCTGGTGAGCGTCCGGAACAAGCTGCTAGAGGTAGTAGTAGAGGTGGGAACAATTTAGTCTTATAAAAAGCGTTTAGACAGTTACATGATTAAAATGGAAATAGAGGGATATGGGCCAAATGTGGGCAATTGGGACTAGCTTAGGTTTTAAAAAAAAGGACGGTATGGATAAGTGGGGCCAAAGGACCTGTTTCCATGTTGTAAACTTCTGTGATTCTAAAGAAAGAAAGCTGAAAATACTGGAAATCAAATAAATATCTTCATTTGCTTGGAGGAATCACAAACCCATCTGCAAATCCAAAGGGTGAAAACAGATTAATGTTTCAAGTAAAGCATCTTTCTCAGAACTACGTAGAGCTCCTGTACATTGGAGGTGGCACAGTGGTTAGCACTATTGCCTCATAACACCAGGGTTCCAAGTTCAAATTCCAGCCTCAGGTGACTGTCTGTTTGGAGTTTGCATGTTCTCCCTGTGTCTGCTTGAGTTTCCTCTGGGAAACTCCAGTTTCCTGCCACACTTCAAAGTTGTGCAGGTTAAGTGGATTGGCCATGATAAATGCTGAAGACCTTTAGGTTGGGGGGCTTACTGGGTAAATATGTATGGTTATGAGGATAAAGCCTAGGTGGGAATGTTCTGTTGAGAGTCGGTGCAGACATGATGGGCTGAATGGCCTCTTTCTGCACTGTAATAATTCCTCCCTAACAGTCGCTGTATAAGCCTAACTAAAAATAAAAGTCATAAATCAAACATGTTATCCCAGACAAAGAACAGTTTATAGACTGAATATAATTATTTGTGTTTTATGAGCATGTATCACAGAGTTAAACATGGCCATAGTTAAATGATTCTCACTTGTATGATCTTCCTGTTATAAATCATTGCATTCAATCTTTTCATGTTGCATTTACATTCCATTGGTGAGAGTACATTATTCAATTCACAGGATAGTTGATTCCCAAGGGTTGTTATAATGGGGATAGATGCTTATTGACCTCAGGAAACATGTCAGAAGATCTCACCTCTATTGAATTCCTCTGGAGCCACCTCTGTCATAAAACTCAGTACAGTCTGCAATCACATGCACTCAAGAGCATGGCAGCATGCTTATTGACCTCAGGAAACATGTCAGAAGATCTCACCTCTATTGAATTCCTCTGGGGCCACCTCTGTAATAAAACTCAGTACAGACTGCAATCAAATGCACTCAAGAGCATGGCAGCATCAACTACAACAGGACATAGACAGGTTGGTAGATTGGGCAGATAGATGGCAAATGGAATTTAATCCGGAAAAATGCGAGGTGATGCATTTTGGCCGGAAAAATGTAGAAGAGAATTATAGGATAAAAGGTAAAACTATAAGGAGCATAGAGACGCAGAGAGACTTGGGGGTGCAGGTTCACAAGTCTCTGAAGGTGTCCTCACAGGTGGAGAAGGTGACAAAGAAGGCGTATAGTATGTTAGCTTTCATAGAAAAGGGTATAGAATATAAGAGTAGGAGTTTGATGTTGCAGTTGTATACAACTTTGGTTAGGCCTCACTTGGAATACTGCGCCCAGTTCTGGTCTCCGTACTATCGGAAGGATGTGGAGTCCTTGGAGAGAGTGCAGAGGAGGTTTACCAGGATGCTGCCTGGTATGGAAGGACTGTCCTATGAGGAACGATTAGATAGACTGGGGTTGTTTTCCCTTGAAAGACGTCGGCTTAGAGGGGATCTCATAGAGGTGTATAAGATTATAAGGGGTATAGTGTTATGTGACCACAATTCGGTTACGTTCACCTTAGTGATGGACAGGGATAGGCATGAAGCTGGGGGCTGTAGTTATAGCTGGGGGAAGGGTAATTATGAGGCCATCAGGAGAGAATTAGGGTGCATAGATTGGACTAGGGAACTACAGGGACTGGGAACATCTGGAATGTGGTGCTTATTCAAGGAGCAGCTGCTGCGAGTCCTTGATAAGTATGTCCCTGTCAGGCAGGGAGGAAATGGACGAGTAAGAGAGCCTTGGTGTACGAAAAGAGTTGATTTGCTGGTTAAGAAGAAAAAGGAGGCTTATGTCAGGATGAGGCTTGAAGGCTCAGGTAGTGCAATGGATAGCTATAGATTAGCTAGGAAGGAGGTAAAAAGTGAATTGAGGAGAGCTAAGAGGGGACACGAGAAGATGTTGGCTGATAGGATTAAGGAGAATCCTAAAGCTTTCTTTCGATATGTTAAGAATAGAAGATTGGTTAGGGCAAGATTAGGGCCAGTCATAGACAGCAGTGGGAAGTTGTGCGTGGAGCCTGAAGAGATTGGTGAGGCACTGAATAAATATTTCTCTTCGGTATTCACGCAGAGTGCTGGAAATGTAGCTGTGGAGAGCACTGAGGTACAGGGTTGCAAATTGGGGAGTATTGTAGTAGATAGGGAGGATGTGTTAGAAATTCTCGAGGGTTTGAAGTTGGATAAGTCCCCTGGGCCGGACGGGATTTACCCTAGGATTCTCTGGGAGGCAAGAGAGGAGATTGCAGAGCCTCTGGCTCTGATCTTCAGGTCCTCGTTGGTTACGGGTGTGGTTCCGGAGGACTGGAGGATGGCGAATGTGGTCCCATTGTTTAAGAAGGGGAAGAGAGACCTTCCTGGGAATTATAGGCCAGTGAGTCTTACTTCTGTGGTGGGCAAGGTATTGGAGAGAATTATTAGGGATAGGATTTATAGTTATTTAGAGAGAAATGAATTGATTGGGGATAGTCAGCATGGTTTCGTGAAGGGTAGGTCATGCCTTACTAACCTCATTGAGTTTTTTGAGAAAGTGACCAGAGAGGTGGATGGGGGTAAGGCGGTTGATGTAGTATATATGGACTTTAGTAAGGCTTTTGATAAGGTGGCCCATGGAAGACTTCTACAGAAAATGCAGATGTGTGGAATAGAGGGTGATTTAGCTAATTGGATTAGAAATTGGCTGGCAGATAGAAGACAGAGGGTGGTGGTTGATGGGAGATATTCATCGTGGAGTTCGGTGACGAGTGGTGTGCCTCAGGGGTCTGTTTTGGGGCCCCTGCTGTTTGTAATTTTTATAAATGATCTGGATGAGGGTATTGAGGGATGGATCAGTAAATTTGCAGATGATACTAAAGTTGGTGGTGTGGTAGATAGTGAAGAGGGGTGTTTTAGTTTACAGAGTGACTTGGACAAGTTGCAGAGCTGGGCCGAGAGGTGGCAAATGGAGTTTAATGTGGAAAAGTGTGAGGTAATGCACTTTGGCAGGAACAATAAATGTGTAGAGTATAGGGCTAATGGTAGGGCTCTTAATAGTGTTGAGGAACAGAAGGATCTTGGTGTATGTGTCAATAGATCCCTGAAAGTAGGCAGTCAAGTGGATAAAGTTGTTAAGAAGGCATATGGAGTCTTAGCTTTTATTGGTAGGGGGATTGAATTTAGGAGCCGCAGCATCATGTGCAGCTGTACAAAACTCTAGTGCGGCCGCACTTGAGTATTGTGTGCAGTTCTGGTCGCCACATTATAAGAAAGATGTGGAGGCATTGGAGAGGGTACAGAGGAGGTTTACTAGATGTTGCCTGGTATGGAGGGCAGGTTCCTATGAAGAGAGGTTGAAGGATTTGAGGTTGTTTTCGTTAGAAAGGAGGCGGCTAAGGGGGGATCTTATTGAAGCATATAAGATAATTAGAGGTTAGATAGGGTGGACAGTGATAGCCTTTTTCCTAGGATGGAGAAAGCTAGCACGAGGGACACAACTTTAAATTAAGGGGTATGAGTTATAGGACGGATATCAGAGGTAGGTTCTTTACTCAAAGAGTGATTAGGGAGTGGAATGCCCTGCCTGCAGCTGTTGTAGATGCGCCAAGTTTGGTGGCGTTTAAGAGGTTAGTTGATAAGTATATGGAAGAGAAGGGAATGGTTTAGTTTGGAGGGGCATTGCTTTTTATTTTGGTCGGCACAACATCGAAGGCCGAAGGGCCTGTTCTGTGCTGTATTGTTCTATGTTCTATGTTCTATAGATAGAGTAAATGGAGGTAAACTTTTTCCACCTTTAGAAATGGATAGGACGAGAGGTCATGGCCATAGGGTGAGGGGGGCTATGTATAGGACGAATATTAGAGGGCAGTTTTTCACACAAAGGGTAGTGGGGGTGTGGAATGCACTGCCGAGTAAGGTGGTGGGAGCAGGCACGCTGGGGCTGTTTAAGGGTCTCTTGGACAGCCACATGAGCGGTATGCAGATAGAGGGATATATTAGGACTGTTTAACTACGGCTTTTTTCCACAGGTAATTCGGTCCATAATTTATGAGCACGCATTCAGCAGGTGGTGCGGGTACAGCTCTTGGATGTTGATTCATGGGTTGCCTGGTACCTCATGTCGTATATGAGTGCTTTATGTGGACCATCTGAAGGGCACCATGACAGCTCAGAGACTATCGATGTGGCTGTGCAGACACTTGGAATTGGGCCGGTGTCTGCGGGAGTTTGCGCGTTCTCCCCGTGGTTGCGTGGGTTTTCTCCGGGCACTCCGGTTTCCTCCCACAACCCAAAAATTCGCTCTTAGGCTGATTGGGTAACAAATTGTCCCTATGGTGAAAATTTTCCATATTAGGAATAATATATATATTATTATATAGGAATATTAAAATAGGATAATGTATTTGGTATGACGGCGGCGTGGGCTCGTTGGGCCGAAGGGCCTGTTTCCCGTGCTGTGTTGCTTAATAATAATAATAATTAATACCAGCTCAATCTGCTTGCCATTTCTTTCACAATCAGGAATAGCCAAGTCAACAACACCCACGTCCCATCAAAGAATAAAAAGGTTACTCAGTGTGGAATTAAATATGGACCTCTTTCTTGTGCTCATTAACACTTGAACCCCCGAATATCTCTTATGAGTCAGTCCTCTTCCCTTCAGTTTTAAATGAGAGCTGAGGGAATTTGTATTGCAGGAAATTAAACCTCTGAAGTGGAAAAAAAAGATTGAGATTCACAAAGAAAAGCAGAAAATGCTGGCAGCGCTCAGTAGGTCAAACAGCATCTGTGGGGATAGAGACAGAATTAATGCTTCAGGTCGATGACCCTTATGTCAGAACTGGGAAAATTTGGAGATGTAAGTACAGAGGCAGGAAAAGGGGGAGGATGTGAGTGATAGTTTCTACCTTGTGCTGCCCAAATGTCTTTCCTCTTTCCCTGGAAGCACTGAACATTTTCACACTATCTATGAATGTTGGCTGCCTCATACAAGTGCTCTTTCTTATGATACAAAAATTGGAACAGTAGCCAGCAACGAAGAGGTTAGTGAGAAGCTTCCGGAGGTCTTAAACACATAATAAATGAAATTTAACGCAGAAGGTGTGAAGTGATTAATTGTAGTGGAAAGAATGATTATAAACTAAATAATACAATTTTAAAGGGGGAGAAGGAACAGAGAGACCTGTAGATATACATGCACTACGTGTTTGAAGATGGTGGAAGAAGTTGAGAAGATCATTAAAAAGGTATAGAGGGGATCCTGGGCTTTATAAATAGAGGCATAAAATGCAAAAACAAGTAAGTTATGCTGAACCATTATAAAAAAGTAAAAGTCGCCATTGGCCCAGTTGACCACAGGCTGCTCAACCCTTTAAAGGGAAGAGCTGACTGGTGGTGACTTAACCTGAGATCACCACACCTCAGGTGAGAGGCAAATTGAGACAGCAGGGTCTTCATGAATAATCTCAGCCAGTACTAGAATTGAATTCACACTGTTGGCGTTGCTCTCATCATGAACTAGCTGTCCAGCCAACTTAGCTAAACCGACCACCATTATAAAGCACTGACTAAGTCATAGCTTAGAGGATTGTGTTCAATTCTGGCCACCACATTTCAGTAACAATGGTAAGGCCTTGGGCAGAATGAAGAGGAGAGTTACTAGAATGGTATGGATATAATATTGCAATTATATCAAGGGACTATGCAGAGCAAGATTGTTCTCTTCAGAGCAGTGAAGGCGGTGGCTTCCAGTGAGATGGTAACATAGCAATAATGACATTGGACTAGAAATCTAGACGCCAGGCTATAAGGACATGGATTCAAATCCCACCACGGCAGCTAGTGGAATTTCAATTCAATTAAGTTAGATAAGTCCCCGGGGCCGGACGGGATTTACCCTAGGATTCTCTGGGAGGCAAGAGAGGCGATTGCAGAGCCTCTGGCTCTGATCTTCAGGTCGTCGTTGGTTACGGGTATAGTTCCGGAAGACTGAAGGATAGCGAATGTGGTCCCATTGTTCAAGAAGGGGAAGAGAGACTTTCCACGGAATTATAGGCCAGTGAGTCTTACTTCTGTTGTGGGCAAAGTATTGGAGAGAATTATTAGGGATAGGATTTATAGTTATTTAGAGAGAAATGAATTGATTGGGGATAGTCAGCATGGTTTTGTGAAGGGTAGGTCGTGCCTTACTAACCTCATTGAGTTTTTTGAAAAAGTGACCAAAGAGGTGGATGGGGGTAAGGCGGTTGATGTGGTATATATGGACTTTAGTAAGGCGTTTGATAAGGTGGCCCATGGAAGACTTCTGCAGAAAATGCAGATGTATGGGATAGAGGGTGATTTAGCTAATTGGATTAGGAATTGGCTAGCAAATAGAAGACAGAGGGTGGTGGTTGATGGGAGATATTCATCGTGGAGTTCGGTGACAAGTGGTGTACCTCAGGGGTCTGTTTGGGGCCCCTGCTGTTTGTAATTTTTATAAATGATCTGGATGAGGGTATTGAAGGATGGATTAGTAAATTTGCAGATGACACTAAAGTCGGTGGAGTGGTAGATAGTGAAGAGGGGTGTTATAGTTTGCAGAGAGACTTGGACAAGTTGCAGAGCTGGGCCGAGAGGTGGCAAATGGAGTTTAATGTGGAAAAGTGTGAGGTAATGCACTTTGGCAGGAATAATAAATGTGTAGAGTATAGGGCTAATGGTAGGATTCTTAATAGTGTTGATGAACAGAGGGATCTTGGTGTATTTGTGCATAGATCCCTGAAAGTAGGCAGTCAAGTCGATAAAGTTGTTAAGAAGGCATACGGAGTCTTAGCTTTTATTGGTAGGGGGATTGAATTTCGGAGCCGCAACATCATGTTGCAACTGTACAAAACTCTAGTGCGGCCGCACTTGGAGTATTGTGTGCAGTTCTGGTCCCCACATTATAAGAAAGATGTGGAGGCATTGGAGAGGGTACAGAGGAGGTTTACCAGGATGTTGCCTGGTATGGAGGGCAGGTCTTATGAGGAGAGGCTGAGGGATTTGAGGTTGTTTTCGTTAGAAAGGAGGCGGCTAAGAGGAGACCTTATCGAAACATATAAGATGATTAGAGGTTTAGATAGGGTGGACAGTGATAGCCTTTTTCCTAGGATGGAGAAAGCTAGCACGAGGGGACACAGCTTTAAATTAAGGGGTGATAGTTATAGGACAGATATCAGAGGTAGGTTCTTTACCCAAAGGGTGGTTAGGGAGTGGAATGCCCTGCCTGCAGCAGTTGTAGTTGCGCCAAGTTTGGTGGCATTTAAGAGATTAGTTGATAAGTTTATGGAAGAGAAGAGAATGGTTTAGTCTGGAGGGTCATTGCTTTTTTCATAATTGGTCGGCGCAACATCGAAGGCCGAAGGGCCTGTTCTGCGCTGTAATGTTCTATGTTCTATTAATCAAATGTGAAAGTGAAAGCTAATCTCGGTAACAGTATGAAGTTATCATCAATTGGCTTAAAAACCCATCTGAGTCTCTATTGCTCTTGAGCGGGAAATCTGTTATCCATACCTAGTTTGATCTACACAAGCCAATGTTATTGCCTCTTCAACAGGATTAGACAGGATAGATGCAGGAAGAATGTTCCCAATGCTGGGGGAGTCCAGAACCAGGTGTCATTGTCTAAGGATAAAGGGTAAACTATTTAGGACTGAGATGAGGAGAAATTTCTTCATCTACAGTGTGGTGAGCCTGTGGACTTCACTACCACAAAAAGTAATTAGGGCCAAAATATTGTATTTTTTCAAGAAGGAGTAGGATATAGCTCTTGGGGCTAAAGTGATCAAAGGATATGGGTGAAGGGGGAATCAGGCTACTGAGTTGGATGGTTAACCATGATCATAATAGTGGCAGAATAAGCTCAAAGGCTGACTGGCTCACTCCTGCTCTATGTTTGTATGTTTAATTGCCCCCTGAAATGGCATAGTAAGGCACTGAGTTCATGGGCAATAAATGCTGGCCTTCACATGGACACCCATGAAAAAGATAACTAAAAGACAAAAATGTCAGCAGGCAAACATTAGCTGCAACTTTAAAAAAACAATCTATTGTGAGAAATCCAAAAGATGCGCTGGGTTAGGTGCATTGGCCATGTTAAATTCTCCCTCAGTAAACCTGAACAGGCGCGAGAGTGTGGTGACTAGGAGATTTTCACAGTAAGTTAATTGCAGTGTTAATGTAAGCCTGCTTGTGACACTAAATGTGGAATTGTTGAATCTCGCAACACGTGAGAAGGCCATTTGTTCCATTGTTGGGATTACATGGATTACATAGGATGTATGGCACAGAAACAGGCACAGAAACAGGGAGTAAGTGGAGTGATCAGCAAGTTTGCAGACGATACAAAGATGGCTGGACTTGCAGATAGTGAGGAGCACTGTCAGGCGATGCAGCAGGACATAGATAGGCTGGTAGCTTGGGCAGATAGATGGCAGATGGAATTCAATCCTGATAAATGCAAGGTGATGCGTTTCAGGAGAAAGAATGTAGGGCGAGGTTTATGATAAAGGGTAGACCTATTAAGAGTATAGAAACACAGAGGGAGCTGGGGGTGCAAGTGCACAAGTCTCTGAAGGTGGCAGAGCAGATGGAGATGGTTGTGAAGAAAGCATATGGTAATGTTAGCCTTTATAGGAAGGGGTATAGAATACAAGAGCTGGCCTTTAATGTTGCAGTTGTAAAAAACGTTAGTTAGACCTCATTTGGAATATTGCGTCCAGATTTGGTCGCCTTACTACTGGAAGTATGTGGAGACTCTGGAGAGAGTGCAGAGGAGGTTTACCAGGATGCTGCCTGGTATGGAAGGTCTGAGTTACGAGGAGAAGTTAGGCAAATTGGGGCTGTTTTCCTTAGAAAGACGTAGATAAGAGGAGATCTAATAGAGGTGTACAAGATTATGAGGGGTATAGATAGAGTAAACAGGGTTAAGCTTTTTCCTAGGATGGACTCAAATAGCATGACGGGTCATGGGCTTAGAGTAAGAGGGGTGAGGTTTAATTTGGATGCTAGAGGGAGTTTTTTCACACAGAGGGTGGTATGGATATGGAAAGTGCTGCCAAGTAAAGTGGTGGAGGCAGGTACTCTGGAGTTATTTAAGAGATACTTAGATGGGCTCATGAACAGAATGGGAATGGAGGGGTATAGAAAACTGATTTAAAATAGGGATCATGAGCCTTGGGAGTCCCTGGGAAGTGTGTAAATAGATGATGATATTGATATACATGTTTTTATCCTACAGGTGTTTTGGTCCGCCTTGCTGTCTAACAAGGGGCATACACGCGATGGGTCGTGAGAGGGCTGCTCTTGGATTTTTCAAGAGTATCCAAGTACTTCATGTCGTTAGTGTACGCTTGACCTGGACCATTTGATGGGCAACACGACAGCTCAGTGACTATTGCTGTGCTGTGCAGATACATGGATTTGGGCCTGTGTCTGTGGGAGTTTACGCATTCTTCCTGTGCTTGCGTGGGTTTTCTCCGGGTGCTCCGGTTTCCTCCTACATCCCAAAAATGTGCTCTTAGGCTAATTGGCAGAATAAATTCTCCCTAAATTGTCTCAAATTTGGTTTCAACCCATAAATCTATAAACATAGACAGGGATCACAGGTAGAGATGGGAACATCGGTGTGGCGGTGCAGGCTCGTTGGGCTGAAGGGCCTGTTTCCGGTGCTGTTTTGTTCTTTGTTCCTTGTTCTTTATTCAGCCCAACCAGTTCATGCTAGTGTTTATGTTTCAAATGAGCTCCCTCCCTTTTTCCCTTGTCTAAATCTATCAGCCTCACCATTGACTCTGTCCACACTTCCTGCTGCCTTAGGAAAGCAGCCAGCATAATCAAGGACCCCACACACCTCCAACATACTCTTTTCCGCGTTCTTCTGTCGGGAAAAAGATATAAACTTCCGAGGTCATGTACCAATCAACTCAAAAACATCTTCTTCCCTGCTATTAAGTTGGATGATTGCCCATGATCATAATGAATGGCAGAATAGGCTCAAAGGGCTGATTGGCCCGCTCCTCCTCATATTTTCTGTTTGTATGTTCAATTGCCATCTGAAATGGTATAGCAAGGCACTGACTTCATAGGCAATTCTGGATGGGCAATAAATGCTGGCCCTCGTTAAGGAAACCCACATTCCATTAAATCAGACTTTTGAGTGGACCTACCTTATTACCTTACATACCTTATATTTTTCTCAACACCCTAGCAATGATTGTAACACTACATCCTCTCCTTTAAACTTGTACCATTTCGTTTATAATCATTCTTTCCACCACAATGCTTTGTCTGTATAGTGCACAAGAAACTATACTTTTCACTGTATACTAGTACATTTGGCAATAATAAATCAAATCAAATCCCTTCTCCCTAATGTGTTTATCCAGCATCCCCTTAAAAACATCTGGATTCTATACAATTCATTTCAACCACTTGCCTCGTCGTAGTTCCCCATTCTCAGCACTTCTCTGAACTCTTTATTGGTTTTCTTAGTCATCATCTTACGTTGTCCCATTAAAGTAGCTATCCAATCAATTGCAATCTCTTTATATGTTCTTACGGGCCTGCGTTTTCTTTTCCTTTTCAATAATATGTCCCATTCCTTTCAGATAGCTTACTATTAAGTCTTTAGATTTTTTTTTGCCTCCTTCTTCCCCAGTCAAAGGATCTTCAGGGCTTCTGTACTGTGCTTCCAGCCTTGAAAAAAATAGCAACTAAGCACAGGTTCAGCCTGACATTCTCCAGTTTCAAGGGCTCAGTTCCAGAATGGTAACATGCTTACCACAGTGCCACAGTGGTTAGCACTGCTACCTCACAGCGCCAGGGACCTGGGTTCGATGTCTGTGTGGAGTTTGCACATTCTCTCCGTGTCTGCCTGGGTTGTCTCCCACAATCTGAAAGACATGCATTGATCTGAACAAGCACCTGAGTGTGGCGACTGGGGGAATTTCACAGTAACTTCATTGCAATGTTAATGTAAGCCTTACTTGTGACTAATAAATAAATTACCATCTGAGTCTCTGAGCAATTTGTACCTCTGTTGTTCAAACAGTCTCATGGTGACAGTGAATCTAAGGGGAAAGGAAATGAAAAGATTAATGCAGGAGAGTTCCAAGACTCAGATCTTTGTTTCTACCACATTGTAAAACCAGCCATTCATAAAACAGCTTTTTTTTAAAAGTGTCTCAGTACCAGGCTTGGAGCAAACATGTAGTGATGGGTCACATGAACAACTACAATGGACACTGCCTGGCTGCTGAGGGCACTGGCTTAATAACTGTATTAGTAATGAATGTTTGCATACAAAAAGAAATGGACAAAACTAGACTAATCACAAATATGCAGCTGACAGAGATAAATAGCTTATAAGAGGAATATGTCATCTGTCAGCCAGCTTGACGTCTCCTAACCTCCGACTGAGCTCTGATTCCTTTGGCAAATACCACTGCATCTTTCTGTTATTTACCCATTCCAATCTCTTAATGAATGCTCTTAGCACCATTCTCTGCCTTTATCATCACCACTTTGCTTTCCCTTTGTCTTTCCCTTCTGCACCCAATGTGTACCAAATTCTCAAAAAACACACACTCACTCTGGCTGTGTCTCACTCACTACATCTTTTCATGTGCAAAGCTCACTGATCATGCTTAATCACGGCATGGTTGGGAAAAGAGTGGCAGAAGGGCTTAGGATTGAAGGGTCAGAGTAGATTGGGGATGGAAAGAGGTGGAGAAGGAGTGGATGGGAGAATCTGTTATGGCAGATTTGGGGGAGGGGCAGGATTAAGAGATGATGCATGGAATAGGGGAGTGCATACATGGAAGGCTGGATTGGAGTGGGGCATTGCGGATAGGGAGAAGCAGGCTTGAGGAGAAGTAGGGATGAGGAGAGACAGTGGTAGGGAAGCGGCAGTGTCCAGAGATGGGAGAAGGGCAGAGTGGACGGGGAGGGAAGGAAAAAGAGTGGAGGAAGGGAGGGACAGAGATGTTGAGTAGGGCAGGAGGCAGAGGTGGGAGAGTGAGAGACGTAGAGCGAGGATGGTGAAAAACTGAGATGGAGAGGGACAGACGGCAGTGATGTGGGGGCTGAGATGGGGTGGAGCAGATCAGATGGGGAAGTCAGAAGATAGGGGCAAAGGTCAGAGATGGGAAGGGGCAAAAGGAAGGAATATGGGAGGGCAGAGGACATGGGTGTAGCTGGATTGGACCCTTTGTAGAGGTCTATAAAATAATGAGGGGCATAGATCAGTTAGAAAGTCAATATCTTTTCCCCAAAGGTAAGGGAGTCTAAAACTAGATGGCATAGATTTAAGGTGAGAGGGGAGGTACAGAAGGATCCAGATGGGCAATTTTTTCACACAGAGGTTGATGAGTGTAATAGTAGAGGCAGGTATAATTTTGTCTTTTAAAAAGTGTTTCAAAAGTTATCAGTAAGATGGATATAGAGGGATATGGGCCAAACATGGGCAATTGGGATTAGTTTGGATGTTAAAAAATGGGTGGCATGAACAAGTTGGGACAAAAGATCTGTTTCAAAGCTGTAAATCTCTATGATTCTATGACTGATAATCCAAAAATCCAGGGCAATATCTGTGGATCTGGGTTTGAATTCCACTCAGTAAAGTCTGACAACACCAATTTTAAGTCCAACCGATTTATTTGATAGTAAATCTACGAGCTTTCGGCCTTTGTGGCCTTCGTCAGAAGAATGAGGTGTTCTGGTCTCCAAAAGCACACATATCAGCACAGACAGTTTACAGATTGCAGATTAGAATGCGAATCCTTACACCTAATGGAGACAATACACATCCCTCTAACCTCTGCCGTTAGCCACTTTAAGACTTGAATGGCAGGTTAGGTGTAAGGATTTGCATTCTAATCAGCAATCTGTAAACTGTCTGTGCTGATATGTGTGCTTTTGGAGACCAGAATACCTCATACGCCTGACGAAGACCACAAAGGCCGAAAGCTCGCAGACTTACTATCAAATAAAACAGTTGGATTTAAAATTGGTGTTGTCAGACTTTACTGAGTTTACACCAGTCCAACGCCGGCATCTCTACATTTTGAATTCCACCACAGCAGATGATGAAACTTGAATTCAATAAAAATAGGGAATTATAAGTCTGATGATGGCTATGAAACCATTGTTGATTGACAAACCCAGCTAGTTCACTAACACCCTTTAGGGAAGGAAATCTGCTTTCCCTGGTCTGGTCTACCTGTGATTACAGAGCCTCAGCATTGTCGTTGATTCTCAACTGCCCGCAGGATAGGCAACAAATGTCTATGAACAAATGCAAATGCCATGAACAAATGAAAATTAAAAAACAAGGACAGTAAGTAAAATTGATGGAGGAGCAAAATTGAGGTGTGGCAGGAGGTAGCATTAGGAGTAGAAGCAGGGAAAAGACATGACACAGATATGGGCAGGGAATATAATGGTGTGCTTAGAGGAAGAGGAGCTGTGAGGAGGAGGCTGTGAGGGACTGGAGGAAGAGAAGTGGGCTACGAGGGAATGGAGGAGTGGGCTGTGATGGAGTGGCAGGAGAGGGAAAGGGGAAGAGAAGGAATGGTTAGAGGAAATGGGGGGGGCTGCGAGGGGGAGGGGAGGAAGGGGGCAGGGAGAGGCTGCGAAGGGGACTGGAGGGAGGAGGGGAGGGAGAGGCAGCGAGGGGGGGAGGGAGGGGCCGCGAGACTGAGGGAGGGAGGGGGGGCCGCGAGACTGAGGGGAGGGAGGGGGGGAGGAAGGGGCCGCGAGACTGAGGGGAGGGGGGGGGGAGGGGCCGCGTGACTGAGGGAGGGAGGGGGGGGGGGAGGGGCCCGCGTGACTGAGGGGAGGAGGGGGGGAGGGAGGGGCCGCGAGACTGAGGGGAGGGAGGGGGGGGCCGCGAGGAGGGGAGGGAGGGAGGGGGCGAGACTGAGGGGAGGGAGGGGGGGAGGGAGGGGAGACTGAGGGGAGGGAGGGGGGGAGGGAGGGGCTGAGAGAAGGAGGGGACGAGGAGGGGAGGGAGGGGAGGGGCTGAGAGGGGGGACGGAGGAGGGAGGGAGGGAGGGAGGGGCTGAGAGAAGGAGGGGGAGGAGGGGAGGGGGAGGGAGGGGCTGAGAGAAGGAGGGCTGAGAGAAGGAGGGGACGGAGGAGGGAGGAAGGGAGGGGCTGACAGAGGAGGGGACGGAGGGGGAGGGGAGGAGGGGAGGGGAGGGGAGGGAGGAGGGACGGAGGGACGGAGGAGGGGAGGGACGGAGGGAGGGGAGGGACGGAGGAGGGGAGGGGGAGGAGGAGGGGACGGAGGAGGGGAGGACGGAGGGGAGGGGGGGGACGGAGGAGGGGGGGACGGAGAGAGAGGAGGGGGGGGACGGAGGAGGGGGGGACGGAGAGGGGGGACGGAGGAGGGGGGGGGGACGGAGGGGGGGGGGACGGAGGAGGGGGGGACGGAGGAGGGGGGGGACGGAGGAGGGGGGACGGAGGAGGGGGGGACGGAGGAGGGGGGGACGGAGGGGGGGGGAGGAGGAGGGGGACGGAGGAGGGGGGGGACGGAGGAGGGGGGGGGGGGGGAGGGGGGACGGAGGAGGGGGGGACGGAGGAGGGGGGACGGAGGAGGGGGGGACGGAGGAGGGGGGGGACGGAGGAGGGGGGGGAGGAGGGGGGGACGGAGGGGGGGGGGACGGAGGAGGGGGGGACGGAGGAGGGGGGTGGGGACGGAGGAGGGGGGGGACGGAGGGGGGGAGGGGAGGGGGACGGAGGAGGGGGGGACGGAGGAGGGGGGGACGGAGGGGGGGGGACGGAGGGGGGGGGGGAGGAGGGGGGGACGGAGGAGGGGGGGGAGGAGGGGGGGACGGAGGAGGAGGACGGAGGAGGGGGGACGGAGAGGGGGGCGGAGGGGGGGCGGAGGAGGGGGGGGGAGGAGGGGGGGGGGGAGGAGGAGGGGACGGAGGGGGGCGGAGGAGGGGGGGACGGAGGGAGGGTCTGCGAGAGGGTGGGGAGGGAGGGTTGCGAGAGGAATGGGCGAGGGACGGAGAGGGGCTACAAGGGGGACAGGGAGGGTTGGGAGAGGGTATGAATGGAAAGGGGAAGGGCTACGAGGAGACAGGGAGTGGCAGGGAGAGATTACAAGGGAGCGGGGGAGGAGCTATGAGGGGGCAAGGGAGGGGCTGTGAGGGGAAGGGAGCAGGAGGCTGTGAGGGAAAGGGCTGTGAAGGAAAGAGTGAGGGGGGCTGTGAGGGATAGGTATGGGGGGGATGGGGATTGGGGGGGATTGGGGGGGGGGGATTGGGGGGATTGGGGGGAGGGGGATTGGGGGGGAGGGGGAGGGCTGCGAGGGGAGTGAGGACGGGGGAGGGCTGCGAAAGAAATGGGGAGAGGCGGTGATGGGGAACTGAGAGGGACGGTAGTGGTGGGGCGGGGTCTTTGACGTCAGTGGCACTCTGAACCACTCGCGCCACCGCTTTGGGATCGGGCGCGAAACGGGCGGCGCTCGAGCCGGGCCCGGTGTGGCTGCCGGTCCGCTAGGCATGGAGACGGTGCAGGAGGATAACCGAGTGTGAGAGCACTGAGAGATTTAAAATAACTCAGAGTGAGTGAAGTAGCGACTACAACTTCCACGTTGTACAGAATTCTGCCACTTTCCCCCTTTTAAACAACATAACTTTACAGCCCTGAGGTGATAACAGCGAACTGTCATTGCAAGCGCGCGGGACAGCTCCTTAAAGGGGACTTGCGGAATAGTTCCTTAAAGGGATCATGAATTATATTCCTAAAGGGACCATGTAATAATTGCTTCAGCGGGAGCTGTGCATCCAGTCCTTTAAATGACCCACGGGTTAGATTCTTAAAGGGACCATGTGGTAGTTATTTAAAGGGCACTTGTAGAACAGCTCCTTAAAAGGCACCGTGTGGTTAGTTGATGAAAGGGACCATGAAATAGTGCCTTTAAGGGAATGTGGACTTGCTGCTTAAAGGAGACGGTGGACTAAATCATGGAACTGAAATGAGGCCATGAATAGTTCATTTAAAAAGTATTTTGGGATTTTTTTTAATGAGAGCATATGCCTACGGCAATACTTTTTTCCTCTAATTGTAAAATTGTGGTCTAGGGCACAAATGTTTTGTCTCATTACAAACACATCTACATAAGAATATAAATCATGGCTGATCTCACCTTGCTCTCAATTCCACTTTCTTGTCTCTTTCCTGTTACCTTTGGCTCCCCATTAGATCAGCAATCTGTCCAATTTCCTGCTCTCTGGAGTATAGATTTATAAAGATTAGTAACCCTCTGAGAGCAAAAATTCTCATCTCTGTCTCAACTGAGGGATCACACAAAACCAGGTTATAGTCCAACAAGTTTATTTGAAGTCGCAAGCTTTTGGTGCATTGCTTCTTCATCAAGTGAAGTGGAGTGAGGAGTGCAGGCAAACAATATGTAGGTGACGACAGTCTGAAATGAACAGGTAATCAAGAATGTCAAAGCTAAAGTTGCCTGAAAAGGATTGTGGTCAGTGTGGACTCGATGAACAACCTCCTTCTGCACTGTAGAGATTCTACGATTTCTATGAAATACAGACAATGTAGGTTGGCTGAATAGTAAGTCTTTACAAGTAATCATGAGTGCTAATAAACAAATGCAAGCAGAAGTATAATCAATATATGTAAAGTGTCGACAGGCTGTATAACAAGTGAAGGGATGACCAAAGAACCAACTTAACAGCCTATCTTAAATAGGGGTCCCCTTATTCTGAAACTGTGCATCCTGGTTCCAGCTGCCCTCTAAAGGGGAAACACCCTCAGTGTCTACCCCGTGAAACTGTCTCATGTTTCAATAAAGTTAACACTTATCTCAGCTGGTGGAGTGTCGGGACATTCATTGACACCAGCATCATAGTATTTTTTGTTTCTGAGCACTATTCAGTGATTATTGTTGAAAAAGATGGTGGGCAAGGATAGGATTGAACTTGTTTACACTATCCCCCACAGTTGTTTGTATCCATGCACTATGCTGGTGACTAGAAGGAGGTAATTTTAATTGTATTATTCAGGGAGGAATTCCCTCCACCCCCAAATTGGGTGTAACTCAATTTAAATGCTTGCCAACATGACTGTTAACTTTGTCAGGTTTCTGTAGTCAATGTAAACCATTTCAGTAATGCTGCAGTTTGATCTGAAAATATATCTGCTTTTGCAAGATTAAGTTACTGCCACAGAGCTAGGAGCCATAATTTGAAGGTAAGGTGCAAATCTTTTAGGAATGAGGCAGGAAGAAATTCTTCACCCAGAGAGAAGTGAATGTGTAGAATTCACTGTCACAAAAAGTAGTTGAGGCCAAAACATTGTCGATTTTAAGAAGAAATTAAAGATAGCTCTTGGGGCTAAAGAGATCAAGGAATATTGGGGCAAGGTAAGATCAGGATTTTGATTTTGATGACCAACCATTATCATCATGAATGACGGAGTAGGCTTGAAGGGCTGAATGGCCTACTCCTGCTTCTGTTTTCTATGTTTTTACACCATAGGCTTTCCTACCCAGAATTTAACTCTGTCAGAGGTGGGAAAACAGCCAGTTTCCAGAAAGCCACCATCCCATCTCGGTAAATTCTCTTCCCACTGCAAGTTTGCCACTAGCAAGAACAGAAGACTAACCATTATTGATGCTGAGTCAATTTAGCTTTGCATTAGTAAAAATTAGACTGTTCACAACTCTGAACTGATGTCACATTTTGATTGGTTGACCCTGCTGTGGCATTTTGCTGACTCAAGCAGGCAAAGTTTTTCAAATTGTCAGAATTGTTAATATTAGCAGTGGCAAAAAGCCAGCAAGACAGAATTTGTTGATATTTAACCTATACTCAGATGCTAAAGGATGGTACTTCTCTGCCTAAAGAGCCTTAAGGGCAAACTGGAATGCAAATTTGTGAACATTATGCAACTGTCAATAATTACAATTATGGTAGTTCTTCAGATTTGAAAGTTGTTGGAAAGAGATCAAGGCTTGATAATAATTAACACCAATGTGAGGGAGACAAGCTTTTGCCTATGTTTCATAGATGAAACAGCCATCCAACGAATATAAACTGTTTTACTCCACCACCGATGCACGTTGGCAGTAGTGTGTACCATCTACAAAATGCATTGTAGAAATTCACTATGGCTCCTAGGCAGTAGCTTCCAAACCTACACTCGCTACCATTTTGAAGGATAAGAGCATCAGTCACATGGGAATATCACCATCTGCAAATTCTCCATCGTTGGAGGGTTCAATAAAGATTGAGCCTTCAGATCTGAGTGAAAGGCAAATTTATTCAAGCTTTTGCTACATGCGTGAGGGAGGAGCCTTCCAAGTCAAGATCGGAGACATTCTGTTGTATACAACTCAAACCACTATATTTGTACGTTAATGCATCGTAATTGAAACTTGCATATTACTTCAAAATAAACCATGTGTCAATCAAATGTCAATCCCTCCCCTTTTTTCCTTATTGCAAGCTAATGCAGGTCATGACCTCTAGTCTGTGTGGTTTGTCATGTCACTTGTGATATTTTCCCTGAAATTTTTGTTATATTCTAAGGCCTCTGGCATCACCACTAGCTGTCTGTTCCCTAGACGCCTCCTTGTGAGTCATAGTTGTACTGCTTAATGGTCTGGTTCTAAAGTGGGTTCTTGACCAAGGTCACTGCAACAATTCTCTGTCATGTCCAGGCTCATTATTGGGACTGTGTGCCATTTTTCACAGCATCCTGCTCCTTTCTTTGTGTTTTCACCTTTTTGCACTTCTTTATCTAACTTCATTCCCCCCCCATTGCCCTTGGCCAGCCCAAGAAGGTCATGACAAATTAAGATACCTCACCCTTGCTTCTTGGTGGGAGCAACGTAATATGCTCTATTAATCTCTCACTCCTGTCCTTACACTTCCTAAACTATCTTCTGGTTATACAGACAAGTATAAACTGTAAAACTAAAACAAAAAAAAAGATTACCATCACCCCTGTACCAAAGAAAAGCCAGGCATAGCCTTAATAACTATCAGCCTCATTATGAAGTGTTTCGAAAGGTTAGTCATGGCATGAGTCAACTATGGCCTCCCAGATTGCTTGGATCTACTACCGTTTGCCAATCGCTGCAACAGGTCCCCAGATGCCATGTCCCTGGCCGTACACTCCACACTGGAATACCTAGATTACAAAGACATTTATGTCAGACTCCTATTTATTGATTACAGCTCAATTTTCAACTCCATTATTTCTGCAAAACACATCTCCAAACTCTGTAGCCTAGTGCTCGATCCTCCCTCTGCAACTGGATCCTAGACTTCTAACCACAGACTGAAATTAGTAAAGATAGGCAACAACACCTCCTCCATAATTATCCTCATCACTGGTGCCCCACAAGGCTGTGTCCTCAGCCCCCTACCATATTCCTTATACATCTATGATTGTGTGGCCAAATTCCCCTCAGCTCGACTTGCAAGTTTGCTGATGACACCACCATAGTGGATCAGATCTCAAACAATGATGAGATGGAGTACAGGGGAATCTGGTGAACTGATGCAATGACAATAATCTCTTCCTCAATGTTAGTAAAATGAAAGAGATTGTCTTTGACTCCAAGAAGCATGGTGGAGGACATGCCTCAGTCTATATCAACAGGGATGATATAGAAATGGCCGAGAGCTTCAAGTTTCTAGGTGTCCAGATCACCAACAACCTCTCCTAGTCCCTCCATGCAACACTATAGTCAAGAAAATCCACCAAAGTCTCTACTTTCTCAAGGAATTCGGCATGATCTACAACTCTTACTAACTTTTGCAGATGAATTACAGCAAGCATCGTTCTGGTTGTATCACAGCTTGGTCTGGCCAAGACCGCAAGAAACTATAAAGGGTTGTGAAGCCTAACAATAAAAAGTTATGTATTTTTCTGTCTACCAAATAAAGTGAAATTCTGAAATGGTTAACTACTCCCTTTCTTCTGTTTGCGTATTGTAACAATTATTGAAAGGTGACTCAGGTGCCATTGCAAGTCAAGAGAGGAAGGTTTTTATGGTTGGCGAAGGCTATTGTCTGGCACAATTGGCATGGATGTTACCAGCCACTTGTTAGCATAAGCCTGGATTTTGTCCAGGCACTTTAGTGGGCTAATATGGGCTATTTCAAGTATCTAGAAACAAAATATTATGTTAAAGATACTGTATAAATAGATAGTATTTTTGGAATAACTCTGTGGAATTGTCAGTGAACAGTCCCACTTTTGGCAATGATCATTGCTCAGGAAACAAATACATTTTTGGTGATGACTTGAGACTGCCTTCAACTTTGACTGTCTTCCCATGTGGAAGGTAAAGATCTAGTCACTAGAGGGTATTTTCTTCATCTGCAGCTCTCCTGGGTTGAATTCTGCCTTATTGTCAAGGGCAATTATTCACAACTTGTTCTAGCATTTTGGTTTTGTATTTATGTCTGCATGAGGTTTATTGACAAACAATTCTGGCAGAATTTGAATAGAGCTTCAGTGAACAAATTGTTTGTGAGGAGGTGCCACATCTGACACTATTGATGACTATTTTTTGTGAATAGCAATTTTGCACATCATCAGACAGATTCCAGTTCTATATCTGTGCTTTAAAAGTTCGGCTAGTTTAGTTATATTGATCTTTCATCTAGGAAGTGTCAGGATCCATATATTTACTGTTAAAGGAATGCACAGAATTGGTCGGAAACTGGCAGATATTCTGGCAAGAACTTCGAGAGGAGGTAGAATGAGATACTTAATGCAGTACTGTTTGGCTGAAGACTTTTGAAAACATTTAAACTTGCTATCTTCCACTCAATTTCTGGGCTCTGCCGTGCGGTGACAGTGACTGCCCTTGATCTCTAGGCCACACCAAGTATGGCATTAAGGAGCCCCAGCAAAACTGAAGTCAATAAGAATCAGAGGGAAAACTTCCAGCTGCGTAAAGTCATACCTGGCACAAAGGAAGGTAGTTGTGGTAGTTGGAGATCAATCTTCTCAGCACCAGGACATCATTGCAGGAGTTCCTCATTGTAGCATCCTACAATAAGGGAAGCTGAAACCAATCTTCATTGATGTAGTTGTTAAGGAGTGAGTAACAGATGAGTACGTGTTAATCTGTGGCAGAAATCCATTGAGTTGAAGTGTAAAGCTAACATGACAAAGTTCTTTTTGTCACTAATGGAGTAGGGTCTTCTAATGCTGGTGTTGCAAACTGATTGGAGGATAGAGAGAGGATGGCGAGATGATGGGAAGATTGGTTGTTCAAATATCAGTTGGTGTGAATGGACTTGTTCAACCGCCTTCAGTTGCTTCATCCTAAACATCTCTATCCAGGAATATTTAATACCTAGTCCTGCTCTCCATTGAACCAACTTTCCATTTATCAGCATCATCTTTCTTTCTCTTATGCTCTCCACTCCTAATGCTGTTTCCAATTCGGTCCACACTCTCTCCAGTCCTATAATACCTTATCCATCTTCGGCTGACAAGTGGCAAGTAACATTCAGACCATCCAAGGATCAGGCAATAACTATCTCCAATAGAAGAGGATCTAACCATGGCCCTTTGACATTCAATAGCATTACCATTGTTGAATCTCCCACTCTGAATCCTGGGGGTTTTACCATTGACCAGAAACTAAACTGGACCAGCCATATAAATACTGTGGCTGCATAACCAGGTCAAAGGCTAGGAATCCTGTGGTAAGTAACTCAACCCCTGACTCCCCAAAGCCTGTCCATCATCTACAAGATACAGGTTGGCAACATAATGGAGTATAATCTACTTGCTTGGATGTGTGTTGCTCCAACAACAGCATCCATCCAATCTGAACCCGTCCACAACAAAGCAACCTACTTGATTGCTATTGCTACTTCTTCCACAAATGCTTAATCCCTCCACCATCAAGAAAAAGTGCAGCCATGTGTACCATCTACAACATGCACTACAGGAGCTCATCAAGGTTCCTTAAGCAGTATCTTCTAAACCCACTACCATCTGGAAAGATAAGAGTTGCAGATACCTGGGAACACTGCCACCTGGAGGTTCTCCTCCATGTCACTCACCATTCTAACTTGGAAGTATGTTGCCATTACCTCACTATCACTGGGTCAAAATCCTAGAACTCTCTCCCTAACAGCATTGTGGGTGTGTCTGCACTGTATGGACTACAGTACTTCACGACAGCAGCTCATTAACACATTCTCAGCTGAGGATGGACAATAAATGTTGGTCTATCTAGTGGTACCCACATCCCATAAATGTTAAAAAAAATCCTGTTAATGGTTTATTTGCTGTAAGATTGTTTATTTAAATTTGTTCCCAGGAGAGAAATGACTGTGAGAATTTTATTCACATAGAAAATTGCAATGTTATTTTAATGAAACAAGAATCTATTTCTAAATGTGGAAGTGTATTTAAAAATAGAAATTTCTTTGACAATGCATGACCATTTCTGGATTGAAGGTTTCTTTTTCATTTGTCAGACCAACCTTGGACAAACTAAAAAAAACTGATGCATGCAGTGTCACACTTTCTTATAAGCTGAAGAAGTTTCAGATTCATCTTTCTTACCATGTTTTGAGCACAAAAAGTTAAAATCAACAGTTCCAATCCAACTAAAAAATTTCTAATTATACGATTTATTATTTTAAGTAGACTGCACAACCAAAAAATATATTTCCCTTGATAACATTTGCATTAGAATTAAAATCTGTAAGTTACGTATTAAGATTGAATCAATAGTACCCAAGAAACTAGACAACGATCATAGGACATAAGAACAGGAGTTAGTCATTAGGCCTCTTGAGCATGCTGTTGCATTCAATAAGATCATGGCTGATCTGTGGCCTAACTCCATGTCCAAATTTGTCTGTTCCAGACTGAAACCTAACAATTGAACCAATATCTGCCACTGTTTGAGGAAAAGAGTACCAAATCCCCACCAATCTTTGTTTGTAGAAGTGTTTTTTAACATCATTCCTAAATGGCTTAGCCCTAATTTTTAGATTATGGCCCCTTGGTCTAGAACCTTCAGCTAATGGAAGTAGTTTATCCTTATCCACCCTGTTCTTCCCTGTAAATATTTTGTAGACTTCTGTCAGATCACCCCTCAATTTGAGAGAATAAAGGCCTAATTTCTCTAATCTGTCCTCATAACTTAACCCCTGAAATTCAGATATCATTCTTATAAACTTGCATTGAACTCCCTCCAGGGCCAAAACATCCTTCCTAACTTGTGGCAGCCATACCTGCTTGCAGTACTCTATGTGATTTTGTACAACAGTAGCATAACACCTGCAACTCTATACTCCAGACCTTTAGATTTGAAAGCCAGCATTATGTTGGCCTTCTTGACTATTTTCTCTACTTGTTTATGGCATTTTTAGGAACTATGCATCTGAACCTCAAATTCACTGAATTTAACTTTCTATTTTCTTTTTGAGTAACAAACTGAAAAGGAGAGATTTGGGGTGGGAAGTAGGATCATATAGTTTGAGTTCGGATGTTTACTGCTGAATAGGAATTGGGCTTTAACTTAAAAGAGGGAGGGGAGAGGTCAGATGGCGAGAAATTTAGAAGTCTGAAGAGAAATGTTGAGACAATTTGGGTAAAGGCAAAAGGGTGAGACAGGAAGTTACGAGAGTTTAATGGTATTGGAACATCAGCAAGTAACATATGTGCAATGAATAATGGTTAAAAAGATGAGATTCAAGGTTCTACAGCTGAATGAACACAGCATTCATAATACAATACACAAGTTATCTGCATAAATATATACAATCGGCAACATGGTTGCAAAGTGACCAAGACTGGAAAATAAATATTCAAGTGCCTAACATTGCTACAAGAGAGATGGTCTACACCTGAACCAGAGGGGAACTAATATCTTGGGGGGAAAATTTGCAAAGGCTATGCAGGGGGCTTTAAACTGATTCAGAGGGGGGGTGGGATCCTGAGTAGTTGGGGTGCTAAGAGGGATGAGAATAGGGGGGTCATAGAGGAGAACTGTAAAACACAGCAGCGTACGGGTGGAGTAGGGCATGGTTTGAAATGCGTATACTTTAATGCAAGAAGTATTCGCAATAAGGTGGAGGAACTTGCAGCTTGGACCAGTACCTGGAACTTCGATGTTGTGGCCATTTCAGAGACTTGGGTAGAGCAGGGACAGGAATGGATGTTGCAGGTTCCGGGGTTCAAATGCTTTAGTTGGAGTAGAGAAGGAGGTAGAAGGGGGGGAGGAGTGGCATTATTAGTCAAAGACTGTATCACAGTGACAGAAAAGAAGTTTGATGAGGACTTGTCTGTTGAGGTAGTATGGGCTGAGATTAGAAACAGGAGAAGAGAGGTCACCCTGTTGGGAGTCTTTTATAGACCTCCTAAAAGTTCTAGAGAGGTAGAGGAAAGGATTGCAAAGTCGATCCTGGACAGGAGTGAAAGTAATAGGATAATTGTTATGGGGGATTTTAACTTTACTAATATTGATTGGAATAGCTATAGCTCTAGCTCGTTAGAGGGGTCAGTTTTTGTACAAAGTGTGCAGGAATGTTTTTTGACTCAGTATGTAGATAGGCCAACTAGAGGTGAGGCTACATTGGATTTGGTGCTGGGCAATGAGCCAGACCAGGTGTTAGGCTTAGAGGTTGGTGAACATTTTGGTGATAGTGACCACAATTCGGTTACGTTCACCTTAGTGATGGATAGGGATAGGCATGAAGCTGGGGGCAGTAGTTATAGCTGGGAGAAGGGTAATTATGAGGCCATCAGGAGAGAATTAGGGTGCATAGATTGGACTAGGAAACTACAGGGACTGGGAACATCTGGAATGTGGAGCTTATTCAAGGAGCAGCTGCTGCGAGTCCTTGATAAGTATGTCCCTGTCAGGCAAGGAGGAAATGGTCGAGTAAGGGAACCTTGGTGTACGAAAAAAGTTAATTCGCTGGTTAAAAGGAAAAAGGAGGCTTATGTCAGGATGAAGCTTGAAGGCTCGGTTAGTGCAATGGATAGCTATAGATTAGCCAGGAGGGAGCTAAAGAGTGAGTTGAGGAGAGCTAAGAGGGGACACGAGAAGACTTTGGCTGATAGGATTAAGGAGAATCCTAAAGCTTTCTTTAGATATGTTAAGAATAGAAGATTGGTTAGGACAAGATTAGGGCCAGTCATAGACAGCAGTGGGAAGTTGTGCGTGGAGCCTGAAGAGATTGGAGAGGCACTGAACAAATATTTTTCTTTGGTATTCACACAGGGAGATGTAAATGTAGTTGTGGAGAACACAGGTACAGGGTTGCAAACTGAAAAGTATTGAAGTAGATAGGGAGGATGTGCTAGATATTCTTGAGGGTTTGAAGTTAGATAAGTCCCCTGGGCCGGACGGGATTTACCCTAGGATTCTCTGGGAGGCAAGAGAGGCGATTGCAGAGCCTCTGGCTCTGATCTTCAGGTCGTCGTTGGTTACGGGTGTGGTTCCGGAGGACTGGAGGATAGCGAATGTGGTCCCATTGTTCAAGAAGGGGAAGAGAGAACTTCCAGGGAATTATAGGCCAGTGAGTCTTACTTCTGTTGTGGGCAAAGTATTGGAGAGAATTATTAGGGATAGGATTTATAGTTATTTAGAGAGAAATGAATTGATTGGGGATAGTCAGCATGGTTTTGTGAAGGGTAGGTCGTGCCTTACTAACCTTATTGAGTTTTTTGAAAAAGTGACCAAAGAGGTGGATGGGGGTAAGGCGGTTGATGTGGTATATATGGACTTTAGTAAGGCGTTTGATAAGGTGGCCCATGGAAGACTTCTGCAGAAAATGCAGATGTATGGGATAGAGGGTGATTTAGCTAATTGGGTTAGGAATTGGCTAGCAGATAGAAGACAGGGGGTGGTGGTTGATGGGAGATATTCATCGTGGAGTTCGGTGACAAGTGGTGTACCTCAGGGGTCTGTTTGGGGGCCCCTGCTGTTTGTAATTTTTATAAATGATCTGGATGAGGGTATTGAAGGATGGATTAGTAAATTTGCAGATGACACTAAAGTCGGTGGAGTGGTAGATAGTGAAGAGGGGTGTTATAGTTTACAGAGTGACTTGGACAAGTTGCAGAGCTGGGCCGAGAGGTGGCAAATGGAGTTTAATGTTGAAAAGTGTGAGGTAATGCACTTTGGCAGGAATAATAAATGTGTAGAGTATAGGGCTAATGGTAGGATTCTTAATAGTGTTGATGAACAGAGGGATCTTGGTGTATTTGTGCATAGATCCCTGAAAGTAGGCAGTCAAGTCGATAAGGTTGTTAAGAAGGCATACGGAGTCTTAGCTTTTATTGGTAGGGGGATTGAATTTCGGAGCCGCAACGTCATGTTGCAACTGTACAAAACTCTAGTGCGGCCGCACTTGGAGTATTGTGTGCAGTTCTGGTCCCCACATTATAAGAAAGATGTGGAGGCATTGGAGAGGGTACAGAGGAGGTTTACCAGGATGTTGCCTGGTATGGAGGGCAGGGCTTATGAAGAGAGGCTGAGGGATTTGAGGTTGTTTTTGTTAGAAAGGAGGCGGCTAAGAGGGGACCTAATCGAAACATATAAGATGATTAGAGGTTTAGATAGGGTGGACAGTGATAGCCTTTTTCCTAGGATGGAGAAAGCTAGCACGAGGGGACACAGCTTTAAATTAAGGGGTGATAGTTATAGGACGGATATCAGAGGTAGGTTCTTTACCTAGAGGGTGGTTAGGGAGTGGAATGCCCTGCCTACGTCAGTTGTAGATGCGCCACGTTTGGTGGCGTTTAAGAGGTTAGTTGATAAGTTTATGGAAGAGAAGAGAATGGTTTAGTTTGGAGGGTCATTGCTATTTTCATAATTGGTCGGCGCAACATCGAAGGCTGAAGGGCCTGTTCTGCGCCGTAATGTTCTATGTTCTAAAAGACAGGGTGAATGGAAAAGAGGAACATTAGTTCTGATTGTAAAGAGTGACAAAAGGATAGTAGCAAGAAAGCACGTAGGCTCAGAAGATCAGGAAGTAAAAAATAGCTGGAGTATAGAGCAGGAATAGCATGATTGCTTCTCGGCCTTTTGGCTAAGATCAAGTGTAGCATTCACATCCTGCACTTGATTCAGGCTGCAGTAAGGCTTCATTTGAAGCACTTTTAAAAGCGGCATCTTGGCCTTTTGGGTAAGATGCAAATGAAATCAAGCCTTGGAGAAGGTGCAATGCCTACTGCAGTCAGCTTGGATCATGCAGATCAAGCTCAAGACAGGAAATGATAAGCCTGTCTTGTCAGCTTGGAATGTTTCAGTCGTGGAGACTTTGAATTGGACTTTAGTTGGATTGAATTGGATAATAATTTTTAAGAAGTGATTGCAAGGTGACCAAATTTGGCAAATTAACATTACAGAAGATGATGGAATGAAAAGGAAGAGTAATCCTGATAGTAAAAGGATGACATAAGGATAGTATGAAAAATATCTGGCCAGAAGTGTAAAAATAAATAGAGTTGTGTACTATTGTGTCTTTGAGAAATGTATTCTAATCATGTCTCTCTCTGCAGTTCTTTTAAGAGGGCCTGGCCTTTTGTGTTGCTTGTCGAGCTGTCTAAGTTGGTGTCCTTTTATTGTTTGTAGAATCATCTATTAGGCTTTTTGTTTATTTTTAATTTGGGCCTAATGCACTCTTCTGGAGTTTACGACCTTATTGAATTGTTGGTTTACGACTGTTTGGCAGGTCAGATGCTTTGGACAGTTTTTTTTCCAGAATTACTATCAGTTTTAGTTGGACTATATGGAAAAGAATAGGATAGGGGGTTATAGATAGGTCTGTGGATTGGTAGATGTGATCGGTGCAACTCATGGGCCGAAGGGCCTGTTTGTGCTGTATTGTTCTATGTTCTATGACTCCAGACTGCAAAGGGTGAGTTTGTTTTTCTCCCTAGCATTAGAAATTCTGCTAGCTAGTTAGAAATAGTCTTTCTTGCTGTCTGGAGTGAAAATTTTGCTGTTGACGGTTTGCTAGCTAGAGACAAACAGTGGCTCTATCTCTATCTAAAGGTATGCTGGGGGATCCAGCAAGATCCAGCATCACGTGAGCATATGTATTTTCTGTGCTAAACAGAAACAGGGGTGCATGTTGGTAAGAATGTTGTGTTGGAACAGTATTTTTAGCTGTTGAGGTTTATACAACATCATGGGGTTTTTTGTTTGTAATTGGTAAAAATTATTTCTAATGTTAGAATTAGTTTCTGATTAGTTCCCAGGACCTAATGGACCTCATCCTAGGATCTTAAAAAGAGTGGCTGCTAAGATAGCAGATGCATTGGTTATAATTTTCCAAAATTCCCAACCTTCTGGAACGATCACATCGGATTGGAAAATAGAGTATGTACCTCTTCTATTCAAGAAAGAGGGAGACAGCAGAAAACTGCAGGCTAGTTAGCAAAACATCTGTCATAGAGTAAATGCTAGAATCTGTTATTAAGGTTAAAGCACTTAAGAAAGCTTAATGTAATTAGGCAGAGTCAGTGTGGTTTTGTGAAAAGGAAATACTTTTCATCTAAACCGTAAGAACAGTGGTCTCCAACCAGTTGATCGCAATCGACAGGTCAATCTGAGAATCTTGAACAGTTGATCTTAAAAAAAGATATTTAGAGAGAGTCTGAAAAGCCGAGATTCTGTTTACGGTTGTACTTTTAAGTTGTGACGGTTGTGGGTCGCAAATGCAAACTGCTGGAGAGAAATATATGGAGGACCTACCAAAAAGAGCAAACCATCTTTACTGGAATTCGCAAGAATTAACCTTACATTCAAAATCTTTTTATGTCTGTTGACACATGAGCCAGCCAAGTGTACTCCCACAAGGGAGTAAGAACCAGTATTATTTGTTGATCTTTCTCCCCCTGTTTTCATGCAAGCTGATTAAGGTCACATATTCAGGATATTTTCTGTGATCTGTGTGGGTGAGACTGAGGACCTTTTGGGCAATTTTCTTCTGAGAGGAAAGAAAGTGCTGATGAAAATGACCTTTGTAAAAATGTTATTCAATTTTTTGTGAGGATATGGAAGAATAATGAATTCAGTAAGAAGAAAATAACTTTATATTAGAACATAGAGCATAGAATACTACAGCACAAACAGGTCCTTCGGCCCACAAGTTGTGCCGAACACATCAAAACCTACCCAGCCATAGACCTATCTATAACCCCCAATCCCATTGGATCCCATATACTCATCCAGAAGTCTTTTAAAAGACCCCAGCGAGTTCGCCTCGACCACCACCGACGGCAGCCGATTCCATTCACTCACCACCCTCTGAGTGAAAAACTTTCCCCTAGCATCCCCTCTGTACTTGCTTCCCTGCACCTTAAATCTGTGCCCTCTCGTCGCGACCATTTCAGCCCTGGGAAATAGTCTCTGAGAGTCCACCCTATCTATTCCTCTCAACATCTTGTAAACCTCTATCAGGTCGCCTCTCAACCTTCGTCTCTCCAGGGAGAACAGTCCCAGCTCCCTCAACCTGTCTTCATAAGGCATGCCTCCCAATCCAGGCAACATCCTTGTAAATCTCCTCTGCACCCTTTCAATAGCTTCCACGTCCTTCCTATAGTGAGGCGACCAGAACTGCGCACAGTACTCCAAGTGTGGTCTGACAAGGGTCCTATAAAGCTGCAGCATTACCTCCTGACTCCTGAACTCAATCCCTCGATGAATGAAGGCCAGTACACCGTAAGCTTTCTTAACCACATCCTCCACCTGGGAGGCCGATTTGAGAGTCTTATGGACCCGGACCCCAAGATCCCTCTGCTCTTCCACACAGCTAAGACTCCTACCTTTGATAGTGTACTCATTCATCCCGTTGGATCTGCCAAAATGGACCACAACACATTTATCCGCGTTGAAGTCCATCTGCCACTTCTCCGCCCAGTCTTGCATCCTGTTGATGTCCTGCTGCAACTTCTGACATCCCTCCAGACCATCCACAACACCACCGACCTTCGTGTCATCGGCGAACTTACTCACCCATCCCTCCACTTCCTCATCCAGGTCATTTATGAAAATGACAAACAGCAAGAGTCCTAGAACAGATCCCAGGGGCACTCCACTGGTGACCGACCTCCATGCAGAAAAAGAGCCATCCACAACCACCCTCTGCCTTCTGCAGACAAACCAGTTCTGGATCCACGAGGCCAAAGCCCCTTGGGTCCCATGCCCTCTCACCTTCTCAAGAAGTCTTGCATGTGGGACCTTGTCAAATGCCTTGCTGAAGTCCACGTACACCACGTCCACTGCTCTTCCTTCGTCAATATGTTCAGTCACATTTTCGAAGAACTCAATTAAGCTCGTAAGGCACGACCTGCCTTTTACAAAACCATGCTGACTATTTCTAATCAACCTAAACTTCTCCAAATGCTCGTAAATCTTGTCCCTCAGAAGCCTCTCCATCAGCTTACCAACCACTGAGGTCAGACTCACCGGTCGGTAATTTCCAGGACTATCCCTGTTCCCTTTCTTGAAAATAGGGACCACATTCGCAATCCTCCAATCCTCCGGAACCTCTCCCGTCTCCATCGACGACGCAAAGATCATCGCCAGGGGCTCTGCAATGACATCCCTCACCTCCCACAATAACCTGGGGTTCATCCCATCTGGTCCCGGAGACTTGTCTATCTTGATAGCATTTAAAAGTTCTAACACATCCGCTTCCTTAATATCTACATACTCAATCTTTTGAATTGCTCCTTCCATGTCCTCAACAATCAATCTCTTTCCAAGTGTAGTCATTATTTTCCCAGAAGGAAAAGAACAGTTTGAACCAGTATTCTTATTTCCCGTTTTATTTTACATTTTTTTTCCTTTTTGGCTATTGTCTTTTATAGAAACAGTTTATTTTAATACCTTTAACTTGATGAAATATCCCAAGGCAATTTACAGAAGCATTATAAAACTTCTGAGCTATGTAAGTACATACCAGGTCAGGTAACTAAAAGTTTGATCAGAGAGGTAGGTTATAAAGAGTTGTAAAGGACGAAAATGAGGTCAAGGCGTCGATGAAGGTATTCTAGATCTTAGGGCTGAGATGACTGAGGTATGGCTACCAATGGGGGATGCTCAAGAGGTCAGAATTAGAGGAGCAAGGATATCTCAGAGAGTTGGGGTGCGGATGTTGGGCTCGTGCTGATTAACAAGAATGGGAATGGAGATGGCATGGAAAAATTTGGAAATAATGTTGAGAATTTTAAAATTAAAATTTTGTTTGACTGGGAGCCAATTGTAGGTCAGAATGATAGAGGAATATGGCTTGGTCCATGTTCAGACATGGGCAGTGGCGTTTTGAATTATTGAATCAGGACTGCGGATTGTAGAATATGGAAGATTAGCCAGCAGTGCATTGGAATAGTCAAGCAGTAATGGTGCATGAATAAGGGTTCCAGTAGCAAATGAGTTATGACATCCAATTTATGCATGCAAAACCCCACAAGCAACCAAAAAGAATAATGACCAGTTTAATGACCTATATCTTTTTCATGGAATGTGGACACCACTGGCATAGCATGCATTTATTCTCCATACATAAACTGAATAACTTACTAGTTCTTCCATGATCTCACTGTGACTGTGTAGGTTTCCCCAGGTGTTCTGGTTTCCTCCCACAGGTTAAAGATGTGCAGATTAGAATCATAGAATCTCCACAGTGCTAAATGTTCTGGAGACATGAGTTCAAAATCATTGCAATAGTGAAAAAATTTGAATTTAATTCAAAGAGAATTTAATTTAAGAGTGCCATTCAGCCCATCAATCTGCACTAACCATAATCTGACCAAGGCCTTATTCCTGCAACTCCACACATTTACCCTGCTAATTCCCTGATACTTAGGGTCAATTTAGCATAGCCAATCAACCTAACCTGCACATCTTTGGACTATGGAAGGAAACTGGAGGAAACCCATGGAGACTCGGGAAGAGTTTGCAAACTCCAAACAGTGACCCTGAGATTGGAATTGAACCTGAGTCCCTGGCACTATGAGGCAGCAGTGCTAACCACTGTGCTACTGTGCCATGGATTACCATGTTAAATTGACCCTTACTGCCCAAAGTTGTGTAGGTTAATTAGTTTAGCTATGGTAAATGCATGGATTACGTAGATAGGGCAGAGGGGAGGGCTTGAGTGGGCTAATCTTTTGGACAGTCGGTGCAGACTCAATGGGCTGAATGGCCTGTTCTGCACCTTAGGAATTCTGTGGTTCTTGGTTCATTTCAGAGAGCAATTAAGAGTGAATCACATTTTTCAGGTTATGGGTCCATGGTTCATTCCAGTTAAGATTTCTCAATAAAAAAAATTAATGAATTAGATTACCATTACAACTACTGAACTTTTATTCCAGATTTATGTAATTAATTAAAATCAAATTCCTTTGCTATTGTAATGATTTTGAACTCATGCCTCCAGAACATTTAGCATTGTGGGGATTCTATGATTTTATAATACTGAGCAAATTGCAGTAGCAGAGGACTGGAATCCACCACAGAGGTCCTCCTTGACAGTGAGGGCACGGAAGCTGATCATTTTCCCAGAAGGAGGATTGAGAAGACCCTCACTCCAAACCAAACAAACCTGGATAGAGGAAGCTGAGGACATGAGCAGTCAGTTCCGACTCGTACCTAGAAGGAACTGGAATGCAGGAAATGCTTCAATTAGATGGTTTGTTCTGTAAAGGTGAGTGCAGTGCCACATGTTCAGGCCTCTGGGTATTCACTTTCCAGCTGAAAAGCCTAAGACTTCCTGAGTATGGGGGTCATGTGAGGCCAGGCTACTCACTGATTCCCTCAGCAAGGCTCAAAGCCATTTTGTTGCTGAGGAACTGGCAGCACCGAGTCATGCAGTTCTTGTCCCAATGGGCCTTTGGCATAGCAGTAGAGGTCAGCAGTGCCTTTTCTCTCCTTTGTCCATTCAGGGAAAAAGGGAACAAAGAACATAGAACATTACAGTGCAGTACAGGTCCTTCAGCCCCCAAAGTTGCGCTGACCAGTGGAACCATCTAATGACCCTCTAACCTAAACTATTCCAATGTTATCCATATGCCTATCCACTGACCATTTGAATGCCCTTAAAGTTGGCAAGTCCACAACTGCTGCAGGCAGGGCATTTCACGCCCTTACTACCCTCTGAGTAAAGAACCTACCTCTGACATCCGTCCTATAACTACCACTCCTTAATTTAAAGCTATGTTCCCTTGTGTTAGTCATCACCATCCAAGGAAAAAGACTCTCACTGTCCACCCTATCTAACCCTCTGATCAATTATGCCTCAATTAGGTCACCTCTTAACTTTGACGATACAAAGATCGGTGGTGTTGTGGATGGTCTGGAGGGATGCCAAAAGTTGCAGCGGGACATAGACAAGATGCAAGACTGGGCGGAGAAGTGGCAGATGGACTTCAACGCAGATAAATGTGTAGTGGTCCATTTTGGCAGGAATAATGGGATGAAGAAGTACACTATAAGGGGTAGGAGTCTTAGCTGTGTTGTAGAGCAGAAGGATCTTGGGGTCTGGGTCCATAGGACTCTTAAATCGGCCTTGCAGGTGGAGGAAGTGGTCAAGAAGACGTACGGTGTACTGGCCTTCATTAATTGAGGAATAGAGTTTAGGAGTCAGGAGGTAATGATGCAGCTCTATAAAATTCTTGTCAGACCCCAGTTGGAATATTGTGCGCAGTTCTGGTCGCCTCATTATAGGAAGGATGTAGAGACTATTGAGAGGGTTCAGAGGAGATTTACAAGGATGCTGCCTGGATTGGGAGACAGGCCTTATGAAGATAGGTTGAGGGAGTTGGGACTCTTCTCACTGAAGAGACGTAGGTTGAGAGGCGACCTGATAGAGGTTTATAAAATGTTGAGAGGAATAGATAGGGTGGACTCTCAGAGACTATTTCCCCGAGCTGAAATAGTCACTACGAGAGGACACAGATTTAAGGTGCAGGGAAGCAAATACAAAGGAGATGTCAGGGGTAGGTTTTTCACTCAGAGGGTGGTGAGTGAATGGAACCGACTGCCATCGGAGGTTGTTGAGGCAAACTCACTGGGGTCTTTTAAGAGACTTCTGGATGAGTATATGGAAAAGAATAGGATAGGGGATTATAGATAGGTCTGTGGATTGGTAGATGTGATTGGCGCAACTCGTGGGCCGAAGGCCCTGTTTGTGCTGTATTGTTCTGTGATTCTATGATTCTCTCTAATGAAAATAACCTCAGGTCCCTCAGCCTTTCCTCATAAGACCTTTCCACCAAACCAGGCAACATCCTGGTAAACCTCCTCGGCACCCTTTCCAATGCCTCCACATCTTTCTTATAATGTGGCGACCAGAACTGTACGCAGTACTCCAGGTGCGGCCACACCAGTGTTTTGTACAGTTGCAACATAACCTCACGGCTCCGAAATTCAATCCCTCTACCAATAAAAGGTAACACATGGATTGCCAACCTAAATATCATCATTACTTTGGAAGAGGGAACGATGGAGATTGCCAGAGTGGCTGACCTTGGCCAGGTTAGGAAAGACAACATAGTACAAGAGGATGAAAAGAAACTCCGGTGGAAAATTCAAGTGGTTGCTGTGCACTCAGTCCCGTCTGACAGCATGCCGCAAATTCAGCTGCTTAGGGAAATCTCAAGAGGTTTTTACTCCTCAAGGTTTGCTCTCATGATTTCTTCTTTTGACTTCCAGAGGTTCAAATGTCAAGGGAGAAGGACGGATTCTTGTGCCTGCACATGGGAACATGTTGTTAACAGAGGCAGTGTTGTCCCATTTTACAAAAGCACTCCAATTCTTGATACAATTACCTTGATAGCTCCTTGCATGCAGGTGAAAGGGGTGGCATTGAGTGATAACACATGTCACAGATGGGCTGAAGGAGATGACAGAGGCATCTCTGGGCATTCCTTAAGGAGAACCATACTCAGTTGGGCACGGAGCATGGACACAAAGGCTTGGGAGTCACAAGCAAGGAATCTGTTCTTAGACGTGCTTCGACTAATCAAAGTTCCCTGATTCACTGTGGGGCCACAGGCTGGTATGTGGAGAAACCCATTCAGCACTTGTGCATCACGATGGCTCAGGTTTTGAATTATGAGTTCCTTCACATCATAGCGAGCACAATGTAACAGAACTTTGAGTGTATGAATAAACTATGCACTGATGTTCACAGAATGCACTCTGCAGCATGGACTGGTCAATAATCCTAGTAGCCCAATGATGTTGGGTGTGGATATGAGTTGCAGTCAGCTGATAGTCCCTCCCAGCCATCTGGAGCACCAGCTAAGGCCTGAAGCAAAGACTGAGATGGATGAGAGTGTTTCTCCTTGTGGAGCGCCATTATCATTTTTGGCCCCTGACTGAGGCGGCATCTTGTGCTGTAGAGCCCAGTGACAAAAGTTGCCCTTGCAATGACGCAATGTGCAGCAGCCGCCAGAGTGCCCATCCTGGTACCTACATGATGAGGATGATGCTACATGTATCTCAACTACAAACAGAAGACATGACAAATTATCTCATCCAGGGCCACAAAAGGAGCACTAATAGAAGCAACTGAAATTTGAGGCCATGGTGTCAGGCAGAATATTAAGTAAGTGGTGTTTGTTTCATCTATAACAGTGCACTTTTTCTATTTTTGAATGATGAGAAATCAGATTGCCAACCAGCACTGCTATTTTCAGTTCCTCGTGCTCCTGTTTCTACCTCTCTGTGACCTAAAAATCTAACTCTTGGTAGTCGAACCAGCACTGCTATTTTCAGTTCTTCGTGTTCCTGTTTCTGCCTCTCTGTGACCTAAAAATCTAGCTCTTGGTAGTCGAATGGCAAGTGTCGGGAATTAAATTTTTCAGGCTACTTGACTTCTGGAAGGGTTAGACAAAATGAAAAATGACAAGGGGTTTCCCTGATGATAAACAGTGGGGGTTAAAGACAGTGGAGAGAAAGTATCTTAGCTCTGAAGTTTCAGAGGTAGAATCAATTTGGATGGAGCTACGAAACAAGAGATTGCTGAAAACACTGGTTGGAATAATTTACTGGTCCTCCACCAGTACAGTGCAGAATAACAATTATGATTTACATAAATTAACGTGATAATCATAGGATACTTTAACTTTCATATATTCTGGGAAAATCAAATTTAGAGTATAAGTCTGGAAGAGGAGTTCTTAGAATGCATTCAATGTAGTTTTCTAGATGTAGTACTTTCAGAAACTAGTTTGAGAATATGCTTCTTTAGGTTTAGTTATTGAGCAATAAAAGGTGGTTATTTAATAACCTTGCACTAACGAGCCTTTGGGAAAAAATGAGCGTAATGTGATAGAATTTTATGTTGCGTTTGAGAGTGATTTAGGATGTTAAATCTGAACAAAGAAAGTTATGAGGGGTGAGCGGGCTAAAGTAGATTCAGAAACAAAATTTTAAAATATGATGGTACATCAGAAATTGAAAGAATTATTTTACAATGAATAAATTAATAAATACTTTATAGGTAAAATGGATCCAAACTTGGATAATGAGAAATTAAAGATCACAGTAAATTAAGAGGCTTATAATGTTGTCAAGAAGATGAGTAAGCCTGAGAATTGAGTGTTTTTAAGAATCAGCAAAAGATGGCTTAAAAAGTTGATAGAGAAATAGGATATGAGAATAAATTAGGAAGAGGCATAACAATTGATTGAGGAAGCTTCTGTAAGTACAAATGAAAAATTAGCTTAAGTGTCCCTCAGAGATAGAAACTGAAGAAATTATAATGGGCAACAGGAAGTAACAAAGACATAAAACAAATATTTTGTCCTCACCTTCATGAGAAAGCACATAAGATTTTCTGGAAATAGTTAGGAATCAAGGCTTGGATCAGAATGAGGAACTTAAAAGTATTAATATGAATTAATAATTATTGAGAATAAAAGCTGACATATTCCCTTGATTTGCTGTCATACGTCCTGGAGTTTTAAGAGAACTGGCTAAAGAAATAGTAGATGCATTAGTTTTGACCACCCAGAATTCCAGAACACTCCACACAGATTGAAAGGCAGTAAATGTAACCCCCACTATTCATAAAGGGGGATAGAAAGGAATAGGTAAATAATACGCCAGTTTGGCCTATTATCAGTAGTACAGAAAATGCTAAATGTCATTATAGAGGTAAAAGCAGATCATAGAAAACCATCTCATTTGGCAGAAGTAACATAAATTGTGAAAGAAAATTGTATTTAGCAACTACCAATGGGCATATATGTTATTCTGTTTGTAAAACTGCATTAATGTTCTACATGTACATTTTCCTTTTACTTATTTCTGGTTTGTGCGCACTGGCCATAGTTCCACTGCCATGTCGGTGTCTCAGGAAAGAAGGAAGCCAAAGGAGTAAACCCTGACAGAAAATCCAGACTGGGATCCCATTGGAAGTATTCTGTCATTCACAGACAGCTTTCCAGCAACTCCTGCAGTAGCCAGTACCAAGCCAAAGATATCATCCTTTTGACAATACTAGCAATGTCAAGATGGGGGTCTGATGCTTGGACAACGCAAGGTCTCAATGCTGTTTTCCAAGCCTGGACCCTAGAAAGGCCACTTCAGCTTTGTGGTTCACATTGGCACAGCACAGGAAGAAATACTTATTGGCAATAAGCTCACACTCGATTGGTGTAAAGCATGATGTGCCTGGGCTTACTTCTCATAGCCAGAGAGATCAACACATCTCATTGAATAGCCACTACTTATCTCAGGCTTTGCAGCTCTGAGTATGTTAGATGCTTCATCATGGCCTACTTGCTTCGATGGGTGCTTGGAGCTTGGGAGTCATTTTTCAATAGCCAGTTGCTATTGTTACACAAGACAAAGTCAATAAAGAAGACATTTGAATCTTTCACATTGTCAGCTGGAACACAAGGACTATGTGCCTGGCCATATCAACGACCTTCTGCATGCATTAGTAAAGAGCTTCCGAGGCTCAATGCGGATATTGCTGTGTTACAAGAACCTAGGCTCACTTAAAGTGGATTTCTTAAAGTGAAATACTGTGTTCTTCTGACAGCAAAAGTCTAAAAGGTGACACACAAGCATGGAATACAATTTGCAGTATAACAACACTTTCCTTGTGATGAATCAGTCCACCACAGAAGGCTCAGAGAGACTTATTACTCTCTTTGTCAACAACTTGGGTCTAGTTAGCCTCATGTGCATCTATGCATCTGCACTCAACACTAGCACAGATGCAATGGGGGGGATCTTATCGAACCATATGAAATTATGAAGGGAATAAGTAAGATAGAAGCAGAGTTGTTTCCACTGGCAGATGAAACCAGAACTAGGGTTAAAATAAGGGGGAGCAAATGTAGGACTGAGTTGAGGAGGAACTTGGTCACCCAAAGGGTTGTGAATCTGTGGAATTCCCTGCCCAGTGAAGCGGTTGAGGCTACCTCATTGAATGTTTTTAAGACAAAGATAGATTTTTGAACAGTAAATAAATTATGGGTTATGGTGAACGGCTGGGTAAATGGAGCTAAGTTCATGAAAAGATCAGCCATGATTTTATTGAATGGTGGAAGAGGCTCAAGGGGCCAAATGGCATACCTCTGCTCTTTGTTCTTTTGTTCTTACATCAAATCTGAGACATTTAATAGTATAACCTGCAGAATCCCTGGTATCAAGGGACTGCATCTTCAAGAGGACTTCCGTGTAAGGGTGGGTAACAACTACATTTGTGGGTAACAAATGTAGCCAACATGTGTAGAGCACCACAGAATTGGCAGAATGAATGGAAATGAACAGATTTTTTTGGAGATATCCAAGATCATGAAAGCAATAGGCTCAGCAACAAAATTATCTTTTAAAAGACAAAAGTCAAGGATGATCATCACTGAACTAGCCAACAGATGGAAAGAGGGGTGGAGAGCACCTTGAACTCTATGTAATGGAGAAAGTTTTCTTTGAAAGAGCTCTCAATGCTCTTCCAGACTTTTCTGTCATGGAGGAGCTGAGTAGAGAACCCTTCATAGTGGATTTTGACAGACTCATTGATCATCTTGCAGTAGTAAAGCTCCAGGAAACAACAGCATTCTAAATCATCCATTATGAAAAACTGGCACTGCAGCAGCAATGTCATGAACTTTGTATCTCTGCTAGAAGGAAGATTTGTGCTTCCAAGACTGCATGATGCAAACCTTGTACAGAAGCAAAGGAGATTGAAGTGACTGCAACAACTACTGAGGCATTTCCTTCATAAGTATTGCAGGGAAGATCTTTGCTTGCACTGCACTGAGTGGATTGCTGACCTTAGCATGACATGTTTACCCTGAGTCTCCCTGAGGCTTCAGAGCTAGCAGATCAATCATTGGCTTGAATTTCTCACTTCAGCGTGTACAGGAGAAGTGCTATGTACAGCACTGACCAATCTACATTGCCTTTATGGACCTCATTCAGGCCTTTCATCCTGCTAGCATAGATGCGCTTTTTAAACTGTTATGCAAAATAGGCTGCCTGTCTGAATTTCCAGGTTTCATTTCTTTCCATGTGAGATCCATCAGTTACAATGGAGCAACTTCAGAAGATTGTCAACAAGTCAACTTCTAAAGATCACTGGTAGGTAAAGCAGAGATGCATCCTGGCATTAATTCCTTTTGGTGTATAGTTCACAATGCTGCTACTGTACATTTTCATTGACTCAAGTGACAATGTCTATCTGCATGTCAGTGCTGATAGCAAACTGTTGGACTTGACAAGACCTCACACCAGTACCAAAGTGTGAAATGCCCTACTTCATGAACTGTTGTTGCCGATGATGCTGTGCAGGTGTCCCAACCTGTAGTTCACTTGCAGCAGCTTGTATATTGCTTCCAGGCCTTCAAGAGTTGGACTGAAAATCATCATCAGGAAGATCATAGTTCTGAGCTGAGCTACAAAAGCTCCACCTTCCATCAACAGAAACAACTCTGGAGGATATCAACAGCTTCACATACCACAGAAGAAACTCATAGAATGCTTACAGTGCAGAAGGAGGCCATTCAGCCCAGTGAGCCTGCACCAGTAACAATCTCACTCACCCTCCATCTCTGTAACCCCATGTACTTACTCTATGAATGCCTCTGACACTGAGGGGCAATTTATCATGGTCAGTCAACCTAACCCACACATAACTAACAATTGCCAGCTTGTCCCTTGATGCTGAAATCAGCACCAGGATTGCCAAGGCCACAGCTGTCATGACAAAGTTGAAAAGTTGAGTATGGACCAACTAAACACAAACTGAAATACAAAGCTCCATGTGTATCAGAATCAGTCTCAGCTCCTGCCTTTTTAATGAAGCATGGACAATTTATACAAGCCAAGAAAAATAGTTGGACAGCTTCCACCTATGGGACTTGAAATAAAATTGGGTATCTCCTGGCAAGACAGAGTGATGACAATGGAAACACACCAGTGTGAAAGAATCCCCAGCATGGAATCATAGAATCCCTACAGTGCAGAAGCAGGCCACTCTGCCCATCGAGCCTGCTCCAACAAAACAAACCACCCAGGCTAGCCTCAAGTATTTACCTGGCTATTTCATCCAACCCACACATCCTGGGACAGTAAGGGACAACCTAACAGTTGCATCTTTGCACTGTAGGAGGAAACGGGCGCACCCAGAGGAAACCTATGCAGACACAGGGAGAACGTGCAAACTACACACAGACAGTGACCCAAGGAAACTGAACCCAGGTCCCTGGCACTGTGAGGCAGTAGTGCTGACCACTTTGCCACTGTGCCATCCTAGTTGCACGTTTACCCTCTTCACTCAGAGGTGACTCGGTTGATAGAATCATGTATGTCAATTGAGCGATGGCTGCATCCCGAAAGACATATTCTATGGTGACCTTGCAATTGGCACTACACGAACAGATCGCTCATATTTTTGATGCAGGCATGGCAACTGGGATTGGAGACAAATGACTAGAGATAAGCCAGGATGTTCTGTGCATCCAGTCAGCAGTTGTCAGGAAGGGCGTGGAAAAAGCAGAAGACAAAATAAATGACCAGATGGTGGAAAAGAAAGCCCGGAAGGAAGAAACATCAGTTGACGTTGCGCCAATGCTGTTCGTCTGTATTCACTGCAGAAGGGACTGCCATTCACGGAGTGGCCTCGACAACCACAACAGCCAGTCCAGAAATGACATACACCTTGGGTGCAGTCCATCATTTAAGATGGATGGATGCCAGATATTGTTCTGTAATCCTGTAGTTTCAAATCAAAAGTGATAGATTCTCATGGATTTGAATAGTCATTATTAATGCTGATCTAAATGAAGGCAATTTCTAATTTTTCTTTTCTCTTAAAACTATTTTAATTTTAAAAGCATTATGTGGCTGGTGTCCAGTTCTGTGCAGTACTCATGTGACATTGGACAAGTGCGCACTTCTGACTTTTTTCAATGGAATTTGAACAAAACCTCCAATTCAGGAAAGTGCTCAGTGTTACAGATTCCTCAGTTGAACAATGCAACCATTGCGAAGAATCAGAATTCAAATATATTCTATTGTGCTTGGTGGTGAGTGGATGTCTTGGCAATGTCCAATAATACATTATTGTTTCTATTTGTTTAAGGTCCAGTGCAGGCTAGAAAGTTCCATAGCCACTGAAGTGTTTTGAAAGAAAGATCTGCAACTAAACAGATTTATTTAATCTTTCTTAATGTGGGAAAGTAAGTTATTTTTTTCTTCTCTCGTTTGGCACCTGGATTAATTATAAATTATGATGTCGTATTCTCAGTAATTCTTAAATATGTGAGTGGTAATTGACCATTGTAAGGAATGCTATGTTTGGCAATGTTTCCACAAAAAAATACTCAAATTATACTTACGTTGGTGTAATTGAGAGATTGAGTGATTGAACGATAGTACATTATTTGATCTTTCCATTTCTAAATGCAGTATTGTTCCTAGATGACCAAGATTTGAAACTGATTGTGTAACAGAAATAATACTATGCAAGGACCTTTGTCGACATTGAGCAGGCATTTTGTCCCCTGCCTTTTCTTTGCACACAGACTGAAAATAATGGTTCTGCAAGATTCGTATAAAATGAAGGAAGAATCAGTGTCATATGAAAATGTTAAATAAGCTTCATGTTCTGATGGAATATAAAGTGTTGTTTTCCACAGTGGCTGCCTGATCTGCTGAGTATTTCCAGCACTTTTTTTATATATTTTAGATTCCCAGCATCTGCAGTATTTTGTTTTATTATCTGTATTTAAGGCTGGAATTTTAAAAAAAGTTCAAGATTTTGGACATGCTATTAAACCATAATTTATTGTCCATCCTTACAATGGAAGACATAAAAAGCAAAGCTAACAGTATGGGGGATTTAGAGCAAAGCTATATTGAAGGTTTGAGCGACACCATAGGGTAGTTAGCACTGCTGTCTCACAGTGCCTGGGACCTGATTTCAATTCCAATCTCAGATTACTGTCTGTGTGGAGTTTGCATATTTCTCCCCACGTCTGCATGGTTTCCTCCGGGTGCTCCTGTTTCTTCCCACAGTCCAAAGATGTGCAGGTTAGGTTGATTGACCGTGCTAAATTTACCATAGTATCAAGGGTTTAACAAAGTAAATACGTGGGGTTATGGGAGTAGAGCCAGGGTAGGATTGTGGTCAGTCCAGACTTGATGAGCTGAATGGCCTCCTTCTGCACTGTAGAGATTCTATAAGTGGCAGTTTTTCTTCCCAGAAGCCTATTAGTGACATTGGATTTTTAGCAACAATCCAACAGATGTAACAATCATCCTGTGGTGATAATAACACAAATTACTAGGTGGATTGAATTAATTTTACAAATTGCCATGGTGGCATTTAAAGAAGAACAGTTCAGTTTCATAACCACTAAGATGCTGCACCCAAATTTAGAGCAATGAATTTGTCCTTGTGGTAACATTTAAAATGCATTTGTGTAAATTTCTTCTTCGTTCTTTTCATGAAATTGTAATTAAGTTGTAGAATAGTCATTCTTGTCCACCATTTCTTCAACCCATTGGTAAACTTGAGGCCACAGACAGCTGACGGAAGTTTACGCCAGCGGGATTTTACAGTCCAGCCACAGTCAGTAGACTTTTGAATGGCTCGTTGTATTTTGCAGCCTGCCTCTGCCACAATGGGACCATAAAATTCCACCTAGGAACTTTGTAAGCTACAGAGTTGTAGTAATTGAGTTGTAATGAAATCCCGGATCCCAATCATGGACTTTAAGATACTATTATATTGGGGCTGTATCTTCCTCTTCAGGATGCTGGGAATTTTTATATAGATAAATTCCATATCTCAGCCATTGATTGATTGTTATAATGTTTGGAAAATCATAGGCAAGGGATATGGAGTTCTCTAAAGTGCCCTACAGGCCTGTGAACAAAGAACAAAAAAAATTACATCATAGTAAGAGGCCCTTTAGCGCTCCAAACTTGCACCGAACATGCTGTTCGTCTGAACAAAAACCCCTCTACCCTTGTGCGGACTATACCCCTCTATTTCCATACTATTCAAGTATTTGTCGATACGCCCCTTAGAAACCACTATCGTATCTGCTTCCACAATCTTCCCTGGTGGTGAGTTCCAGACACCCACTACCCTCTGTGGAAAAAAAAGCTTGCCTCATACATTTCCTTTAAACCTTGCCCTTTGCACTGAAAACAATATCCGCTAGAAGTTGCCTTAAATTGAGTGGACAATTGACAGCTGATCACTCATGCATCTTATGCATTCTATCTTATATCTCTGAGAAATTTCACTTGCCCTTAGCATTCTGTGTATTGAAGGACATCTGGATATCCTGGTAAAGTTTTAACCAATGGTCATTGGTGCATCATGTAGCAGTGCTGAACTTTTAACAGGTCTTGTGTATTCAGAGTCTCTTGCAATTAATGAAAGCAGACTGCTTAACTTCTGTGACAGGTTCCATCACAGTGAAGTTAACTTTGAACCAGTCAGCATTTTTCTCCCTGTTGCTTCCCATATGTCGAGTGTGCCATATTGTAGCTGTATATTGAAGTATATATTCCATTTTGCTTCTAAATTCTGTATGAGAATGCCCAAAAGGAACGCTTGTTTTTTATCTGGGTGAACAACATTCATTTTAAATGTTGTTAAAATGAAAACAACATTTCTGCTTGAAGCAAAAAGACTTCAAGGATTGCACCAAACACTAGTGCGCACAAAGGAGTGATCTGTTTCGCAGATGAACATGTAATGTTTTTCTTTTGGTAATCCCTTCTCAGCGAACCTGGTCCCTTTTAGGCAAGCTACTTCAATCTTCAACTTGCCAAATTCCATGTCAATCACCACTATCTTGTGCATTTTATTGATGAACTGAAAATTATGAATCAGTCCTGTGCATATGGTTCTGAGGTTCCAGTTTACCAATCGAAAAGTTTGCACCTGCTTTTTTTCATTTCTTGTATTTGTTTGCCTGGTTTGATGGATCCTGTCCAATTGTTGAGCAGAAATCCTAAGTTCTAAGCTTCATTGAAGCAGGTGGACTTTGGCGGGTCAACACATTACTCGTTGGGTTGCCCATCTTGAGTTCAATGGTGGCTGATCAATGGGATCTTTTCAGCCATTTGGAGGCAACCTGTGGTATCTCTTCCTTCTGCCATTCCAATTGGGCTTATCTAGCATAACTGCTTTCTCCTATTAGCGTTAATGCTCTGAAGGAAAACTGGAGTATCTCTCCAGGTGCAAATTTATCGAGAACCTGGGCTACCTGAATGTCAGGGTCTCTTATTTGACCTTTCTGTTTGAGTCTAAAGGAATGCAAAGTGTTATGTTTAGCACTGGATTAATGATGAACTGAATGCATGCGCTGAGTAACTATTGTTATCCATGCGTAAAAGAACTTTGGCGCAATGGATGTAGTGTTGTCCCCTTAGTTGTATGATTGCTGAGAGATTCATGTGAACTAGGTAACCAATCAGAGACCAGGTAGGGAGTCACAACCATGGACTTGTGCGTTCAGTTCATTCCTGGAAATTGACTGGCAGCCATGAGACTGCAAACCTCTACTACAGAGAACTAGTGAATGTGCTTTATTTAGACTTTCAGAAAGCTTTTGACAAGGTCTCACAAAGCAGATTACAACAAAAAGTTAAAATGCATCAGATTGTGGGTAGTGTTTTGAGATGGACAGAAAGCTGCATAGCAGATGTGAATCAAGGAATTAGAATAAATTTGTCTTTTTTCCGACAGGCAGTGACTAGCGGGTATCATAGGAATCTGTTCACAATATATATTACGATTTAGTATTAACACCAAATTTACAGACAATTCAAAGTTTGTTGGGAGAGTGAACTGTGATGAGGATGCAGAGATGCTTCAGTGTGATTTAGACAGAACATAGAACATTACAGCGCAGTACAGGCCCTTCAGCCCTCGATGTTGCGCCGGCCAGTGGACCCTCTAACCTAAACCATTTCAATATCATCCATATGCCTATCCACCGACCATTTGAATGCCCCCAAAGTAGGCGAGTCCACAACTGCTGCAGGCAGGGCATTCCACGCCCTTACCACCCTCTGTGTAAAGAACCTGCCCCTGACATCCGTCCTATAACTACCAGCTCTTAATTTAAAGTTATGTCCCCTCGTGTTGGTCATCACCATCCGAGGAAAAAGGCTCTACTATCCACCCTATCCAGTCCTTTGATCATCTTATACGCCTCAATTAGGCCACCGCGTAACCTTCTTCTCTCTAATGAAAATAACCTCAGGTCCTTCAGCCTTTCCTCATAAGGCCTTCCCACCATACCAGGTAACATCCTGGTAAACCTCCTCTGCACCCTTTCCAATGCTTCCACATCTTTCTTATAATGCAGCAACCAGAACTGTACGCAATACTCCAAGTGCGACAGCACCAGAGTTTTGTACAGTTGTAACATAACCTCACGGCTCCTAAATTCAATCCCTCTACCAATAAAAGCTAACACACCGTACGCCTTCTTAAAAACTTTATCAACCTGGGTGCCAACTTTCAAAGAGCTATGTACTTGTACCCCAAGATCCCTCTGCTCGACAACACTATTAAGAGTCCTTCCATTAGCCCTATATTTCATAGGCCTGTTATTCCTACCAAAGTGAATCACCTCACACTTATCTGTATTGAATTCCATTTGCCACCTCATGGCCCAGCTCTGCAACCTATGTCCCTCTGCAAACTGTAACATCCATCCTCGCTGTCTACAACTCCCCCCACTTTGGTTTCGTCAGCAAATTTACTAATCCAACCCTCTACACCCTCATCTAGGTCATTTATAAAAATGACAAACAGCAGTGGCCCCAAAACAGATCCTTGAGGTACACCACTTGTAACTGCACTCCAGGTTGAATATTCCCATCAACCACCACCCTCTGTCTTCTATCAGCTAGCCAATTCCTAATCCAAACTGCTAAATCACCTTCAATCCCATGCATCTGCACTTTCTGCAGTAGCCTACCGTGGGGAACCTTATCAAACGCTTTGCTGAAATCCATATATACTACATCAACTGCCTCACCCTTATCTACCTCTTTGGTCACCTCCTCAAAAAACTCAATAAGGTTTGTGAGGCACGACCTACCTTCACAAAACCGTGCTGACTATCCCTAATCAATTTATTTCTCTCTAGATGCTTATAAATCCTATCCCTTATAATTCTTTCCAAGACCTTGCCCACCACAGAAGTCAGGCTCACTGGTCTATAATTTCCAGGATGGTCCCTACTCCCCTTTTTGAACAAAGGGACAACATTTGCCATCCTCCAGTCTTTCGGCACTATACCTGTAGCCAACGACGACATGAAGATCAAAGCCAAAGGCTCTGCAATCTCCTCTCTAGCCTCCCAGAGAATCCTAGGGTAAATCCCATCTGGTCCAGGGGACTTATCAATTTTCATACCCTCAAGATTCGCTAACACCTCCTCCTTATGAACCTCAATCCTACCCAGTCTACAACCTGGTATCGCAGTATTCTCCCCGACAACACTGTCTTTCTCCTGCGTGAATACTGACAAAAAATACTCATTCAGTGTCTCTCCTATCTCCTCAGGCTCCACACACAACTTCCCACTGCTATCTCTGACTGGCCCTAATCTTGCCCTAACCAATCTGTTATTATTTATATACCTGTAAAAAGCTTTAGGATTCTCCTTAATCCTATCCGCCAAAGTCTTCTTGTGTCCTCTTCTAGCTCTTCTCAACTCCTTCTTTAGCTCCTTCCTGGCTAATTTATAGCTCTCCAGTGCCCTAACTGAGCCTTCATGTCTCATCATTATATAAGCCTCCTTCTTCCTCTTCACCAGAGATTCAACTTCCCTAGTACACTATGGTTCCCTCACTTGACCACTTCCTCCCTGCCTGGCAGGTACATATTCATTAAGGACATGCAGAAGCTGTTCCTTAAATATGCTCCACATTTCAGATGTCCCCAGCCCCTGCAATTTCCTGCCCCACCCTATGCATCCTAAATCTCTCCTAATAGCCTCATAATTACCTTTCCCCCAACTATAACCACTGTTATTCGGTATGTGCCCATCCCTTTCCATCACTAAGGTAAACGTAACCGAATTGTGGTCACTATCACCAAAGTGCTCACCCACCTCCAAGTCTAACACCCGGTCTGGTTCATTACCCAGTACCAAATCCAATATAGCCTCGCCTCTTGTTGGCCTATCTACATACTGAGTCATGAAACCTTCCTGCACACATTGAACAAAAACTGATGCCTCTAACGTACTTGAACTATTGCTTTTCCAATCGATATTAGAAAAGTTAAAGTCCCCCATTACAACTACCCTGTTACTTTCACACCTATCCAGGATCAACTTTGCAATCCCTTCCTCTACTTCTCTGGAACTTTTTGGAGGCCTATAAAAAAGTCCCAACAGTGTGACCTCTCCTTTCTTGTTTCTAATCTCAGCCCACACTACCTCAGCAGACAAGTCCACATCAAATGTCTTTTCTGCCACCGTAATGCTGTCCTTAACTAACAATGTCACTCCTCCCCCTCTTCTACCACCACCTCTGTTCTGACTGAAACATCTGAACCCCGGAACCTGCAACAACCATTCCTGCCCCTGCTCTATCCACGTCTCTGAAATGGCCACAACATCGAAGTCCCAAGCACCAATCCAGGCTGCAAGCTCATCCACCTTGTTGCGTATGCTCCTCGCATTAAAGTATACACACTTCAAACCACCCTCCCGTTTGCCACTATACTGCTGCGACCTAGAAACCTTATTCGTGACCTCCCTATTCACATCCTCCTGTATACTGGCACAACAATTCAGGTTCCCATCCCCCCCCGAATCAGTTTAAACCCCCCCCCATTAGGCTGAGTTAGTGCGCACATGCATGGTAAATGCAGTATAATGTGGATAAATGTGAGGTTATCCACTTCGATAACAAAAGCAATACAGCATATTATTATTTGAATGAGTGTAAATTGGGAGAGGTGGATATTTAGTGGGATCTTGGTGTCTGTGCATCAGTTGCTGAAAGTAAGCAGTTACAACAGGCAGTTAAGAAGACAAGTGATCATAGCAAATGGATTTGAGCAAAGGAATATGGACGTTTTACTGCAATTATATAGGGCGTTTGTGAGGACACACTTGGAGTATTGTACAGAATGCTACATTGGGAGTACAGCGAAGACTTAGCTGACTGATTCCTGAGATGGCATGATTGTCATATGAAGAGAGATTAAATTGGTTAAGATTATATTCTTTGGAGTTTTGAAGAGTGAGAGGGGGTCTCAAAGAAACTTACAAACTGCTAAGAAAATTAGACAGAGTAGATTCAGAAAGAATATTCCCAATGATGGGGGAATCCAGAACTAGGGATTACACTTTGGGAATAAGGAGTAAATTCCTAAGGACTGAGATGAGGAGAAATTTATTTATCTCGATAATTGTTAATCTGGAATTTACTACTACAGAAGGACCAAAACGTTGTGTGATAACAAGAAAACATTAGATATACTTCTTGGGACTGAAGGGATCAAGAGATTTGGATGAAACATAGAACGTAGAACAATACAGCACAAACAGGCCCTTCGGCCCACAAGTTGCGCCGATCACATTATTGGCATTGGATTTGATGATCAGCCATGATCATAATGAATGGCGGAGCAGGCTCAAAGGGCTGAATGGCCTACTCCTGTTTCTAGGTTCTATGTTTCTACGTTTCTAAACCTGCACCTATTTTTTCTATATATGTAAATAAATGCTGCAGTTGTTATTTACTTAATTGGTGGACATAAAACACTGTCGCAGGTTCCTGAACTAGCCTTATCACCTTGCCCAAATCCATGAGTTTCAAAATAGGAGCTGAAATAGATCATGCAGAACATTTTTTTTTAGTTATCTTTTACCTTCCTCTGCATTGTTTGCAAGACCGCAAGAAACTACAAAGAATTGTGAAAGAAGCCCAGTTCATCACTCCCATCCACTGACTCTGACTACATTTCCCACTGCCTTGGGAAAGCAGCCAGCATATCCAAGGACCCTATGCATCTTGAACATACTCTGTTCCACCTTCGATAAGGCGTTCGATAAGGTTCCCCATGGAAGGCTTCTTCAGAAAGTCAGATGTATGGGATTGAGGGTGATTTAGCTAATTGGATTAGGAATTGGCTAGCTGATAGAATCAGTAAAGTTTGACAACATCGATTTTAAATCCAATTCTGAGCCTCCTCAGAAGACAAACACGGGACACAGTGGACAGAGTACCCTTTGTTGACCAGTACTTCCCCGGAGCGGAGAAGCTACGACATCTTCTCCGGAGTTTTCAACATATCATTGATGACGATGAACATCTCGCTAGGGCCATCCCCACCCCCCCCCACTTCTTGCTTTCAGACAACCGCACAACCTCAAACAGATCATTGTTTGCAGCAAACTACCCAACCTTCAGGAGATCAGTGACCACGATACCACACAACCCTGCCACAGCAACCTCTGCAAGACATGCTGGATCATAGACATGGACGACATCGTCAAACGTGGGAATATCATTCACCAGGTACATGGTACATACTCTTGCAACTCGGCCAACATTGTCTACCTAATACGTTGCAAGAAAGGATGTCCCGAAGCATGGTACGTTGGGGAGACCATGCAGACACTACGACAGCGGATGAATGAACATCGCTCAACAATCACCAGGCAAAACAGTTCCCTTCCTGTGGGCAAACACTTCAACAGTCATGGGCATTTGGCCTCCGACCTTTGGGTAAATGTTCTTCAAGGGGGCGTTCACAACACACGACAGCACAGAGTCGCTGAGCAGAGACTGATAGCCAAGTTCCGCACACATGAGGACGGTCTTAACAGGGATCTTGGCTTCATGTCACACTATCTGTAACCCCCATGACTTGCTTGGGTTAGCAAGAAACCTAACTTACTTTGCTGTCTGGAGACAATACACATTTCTCTAACCTCTGCTGTTAGCCACTTTAAGACTTGAATAGCAGGTTAGATGTAAGGATTCGCATTCTAATCTGCAATCTGTAAACTGTCTGTGCTGATATGTGTGCTTTTGGAGACCAGAACACCTTATTCACCTGACGAAGGCCACAAAGGCCGAAAACTCGTGGATTTACTATCAAATAAATCGGTTGGATTTAAAATCTGTGTTGTCAAACTTTACTGAGTTTACCCCAGTCCAACGCCGGCATCTCTACATCATAGCGGATAGAAGATAGAGGGTGGTGGTTGATGGGAATTATTCATCATGGAGTTCAGTTACAAGTGGTGTATCTCAGGGATCTGTTTTGGGGCCTCTGCTGTTTGTAATTTTTATAAATGATCTGGATGAGGGTATAGAAGGATGGATTACTAAATTTGCAGATGACACCAAAGTCGGAGGAGTAGTAGATAGTGAAGAGGGATGTTGTAGTTTGCAGAGAGACTTGGACAAGTTGTAGAGCTGGGCCGAGAGGTGGCAAATGGAGTTTAATGCAGAAAAGTGTGAGGTAATTCACTTTGGCAGGAATAACAAATGTATAGAGTATAGGGCTAATGGTAGGACTCTTAATAGTGTCGACAAACAGAGGGATCTAGGTGTATATGTGCATAGATCCCTGAAAGTTGGCAATCAAGTCGATAAGGTTGTTAAGAAGGCATACAGAGTCTTGGCTTTTATTGGTAGGGGGATTGAATTTCGGAGCCGCAACGTCATGTTGCAACTGTACAAAACTCTAGTGCGGCCGCACTTGGAGTATTGTGTACAGTTCTGGTCCCCACATTATAAGAAAGATGTGGAGGCATTGGAGAGGGTACAGAGGAGGTTTACCAGGATGTTGCCTGGTATGGAGGGCAGGTCTTATGAAGAGAGGCTGAGGGATTTGAGGTTGTTTTCATTAGAAAGAAGGCGGCTAAGAGGAGACCTTATTGAAACATATAAGATGATTAGAGGTTTAGATAGGGTGGACAGTGATAGCCTTTTTCCTAGGATGCAGAAAGCTAGCACGAGGGGACATAGCTTTAAATTAAGGGGTGGTAGTTATAGGACGGATGTCAGAGGTAGGTTCTTTACCCAGAGGGTGGTAAGGGTATGGAATGCCCTGCCTGCTGCAGTTGTAGATGCGCCAAGTTTGGGAGCGTTTAAGAGGTCAGTGGATAGGTTTATGGATGAAAAGGGAATGGTTTAGGTTAGAGAGTCATTGCTTTTTCTTAATTGGTCAGCGCAACATTGAGGGCCGAAGGGCCTGTTCCGCGCTGTAATGTTCTATGATCTACCTTCTCCCATTGGGAAAGATACAAAGTCTGAGGTCACATACCAAGTGACTTGAACAACTTCTTCCCACCATCTCCAGACTTTTGAATGAACCTATCTCGTATTAAATTGATCTTTCTCAACACTCTACTCAAGACTGTAACAGTACATTCTGCACCTCTCCTTTCCATCTCCATGGATGTTATGCTCTGTTCGTATAGCGTGCACAAGACAATACTTTTCATTGTATCCCAATAGGAAATCAATAATAAATCAAATCAAATGCTGAGGTAAGATTCCACTATTTTGGCCTCTCACTCAATTGCCAGTATTCATTTGTGAGCACACACCGATTCCATAATTTTACATCAAAAGGACGATCACAACTATATCCAATCAGTCATCACCTGTTGTCCGCATGTTATCCTAGTTGTTGCATTGTAATCAGGAAGAAAAATCAACAGACTACCAGATCCATGAGAAACATTCCAAGCATGTCACACATGCAAAGAATTATGTAATGACCATCAAGATCCTGTGCAATCAATTGTGCAAGTCTTGAAGAAAAACAACATTCTGGTTGATTCCTTCTCTATCTCATCAAACAGGACAGCAGTAGGCATAGTGAAATTTGGCACTCAGACCATTTATGGTAGGTGTTTAGCTGCGATAGCTAAGATCAACGATCTCACACAGCCTGGGAATCAGACTGCAACCATCATTAATCTTGCTTATTTGGTATCCTTTCAATGGAACAAATATTTTCATCATTTCACTGGCTTTAACTGTCATGTAAAAGGAATCACTTATGGTGATAAATTTGCTGAAACAAATATTGTCAATGGCACTAAATGGGATTTTCCTTGCTGCTTATTGGAGAAACATTTTCTTTCCAAAGATTTTATGGTTTGCAACCTAATGAGTCACAGCAGAACAGCCGAGGGACTTTCGTCCAATTTATCAGCAAATGAGTTTGCAACATTAGTACAATTTTGGATTTGAGAGAGGATTTAGAGTGCTTAAGTTGTCTCCTTTGTGATTTATGTGGACATCCTATCTGCCTCATTGTTCAACATTTGGTATGTTATCTTGTAATTCAGTGATCACATAGTGTGACACAACTTTTTTTCTCATGGCATTATTTGATCTAATTCATACATAGCTGAAAGTTGTGTCACATTCTGCACTGCTGAATGCTTAAGCAATGAGTCCAAATAGGTGAAAGTAGTTTTCCCATTCTGAAATTCTGGGATCTCTAAACACGGTTCACCAACAGCAAAAAAGAAATTTTAATTTTTGTTTCGACAGCAGCTGTGTGTCTGTAATGAATAATTATGCACACAAAAGTCACCCATTAGACAGACAGCCATTGATGCATGTCATTTCATTTTCTTTGGCAAATTATTTATGAAACAAGTGCCTATTATTAGAATATTATCCTATGGTTCAGCTGCCCTCACTCTGATGTATGCATGTCACAATGATGGAATTGCCCACAGCTCTAAAATGTATTAAATGCTGTTGTAATAATGAAAATTATAATATAAATACAAAATCTTGCTTGTTGAAGCACGTTTTATTATGCTGTTAAACTGTTAAAATCGTTAAGAAAGTCCAGTGATGCCTCCACTTTTTCAGGAGGCTAGAAAATTTGGCATGTCTGCTATGACTCTCACCAATTTTAACAGTTGTACCATAGAAAGCATCCTTTCGGACCTGGGTTCAGATCCTGCCATGGCAAATTGTAAAATTTGAATTTAAGAAAAAAATATCTGGAATCAAGAATCAACTGATGACTGTGAAACCATTATAGATTGTTGGAAAAACCCATCTGGCTCACTAATGTTCTTTAGGGGAGGAAATCTACTGTCCTTACATGGTCTGGCCTACATATGTCTCCCAAGCCACAGCAATGGAACCGACTGCCGTCAGAGGTTGTTGAGGCAAACTCACTGGGGTCTTTTAAAAGACTTCTGGATGAGTATATGGAAAAGAATAGGATAGGGGGTTATAGATAGGTCTGTGGAATGGTAGATGTGATCGGCGCAACTCGTGGGCCGAAGGGCCTGTTTGTGCTGTATTGTTCTATGTTCTGTGTTCAATGTGGTTGATTCTCAGTTGCCCTCTGAAATGGCCTAGCAAGCCACTCAATTCAGAGGCGACCTAGGGGACAATAAACATTAGTCAGCCAGCAGCACCCTTGTCCCACGAATGAGTTTAAAAAAAATCACAACTTGGTATGGCTCCTGCTCTGCCCAAGGCTACAAGGAACTACGAACGTTCATGAACAAAACCCAACCCATGACAGAAACCAGGCTCTCATCTATTGACTTCCCGCTGCCTCAGAAATGCACAACGCTATGTACCCGGATATACTCTCTTCTCTAGAGGAATTTCACAATAACTTCATTGCAGTGTTAATGCAAAGCTTACTTGTGACAAATACATAAACTTTAATTCTAAATTTTCCACCTTCTTCTGTTGAGAAAAAGATACAAAAGTCTGAGATCACATTCCAACTGACTTGAGAACAGCTTCCTCCCTGCTGCCATCAGACTTTTGAATGGACCTGCTATCTATGAAGCTGATCTTTCTCTACAGCCTAACGATGACTGCAACACTACATTCTGCACTTTCTCCTTTCCTTCTCTCCACTGTATTCTATGAACGGTATGTTTTGTTTGTATGACATGAAGAAACAATACTTTTCACTGTATCCAAATTCATGCAACAATAAATTGAATCAAATCAAACTGAGGTACATATAAGCTGGTTTGCCATCAAGAATTATAGTGCTTGTATCTCTCCATCTTTAAATTAAAAAAGGATTTAATTTTTACCATATCATCAATTTTTGTGTCATCTGCAAACTTTCTTATCAGCTCATGTGGACTATATCAATTGCACAACTTTCATCTGTACTTCTAGTTATCTTGAAAAATTCAATCAGATTTGTAATCAGGTTTTCACAAAACCATGCTAATTATCCATGATTAATTCTTGCTTCCCCAAGTGGAGATTAATTTTATCCCTTCGAATATTTTCCTACAGTTTCCCTACCACTGTGGTTAAACTCACTAGCCTATAATTACTTGTTTTTTTCCTTACTTCCCTTCTTGAATAATGGTACCACATGAGCTGTCCTCTAGTACTCTGGCACCTCTCCTGTGCTGCCAAATAAATCTATTGGACTTTAACCTGTGGTTCTGAGACTTCTTACTGTGCTTACCATAGTGCAATGCCAGCATCTCCACATCACCTCTCCTGTGGCCAGAGAGATTTAAAAACTGTTGCCAGAGCTGCTGCAATCTCTTCCCTTGCCTCCCATAGCAGCCTGGGATACATCTCATCTGGGCCTGGGGATTTGTCCACTTTTAGACCCTTTACAACCATTAATATCTCCTTCTTCTCACTGTTCTGACTTTCTAGACTGTCTGGATTTACTCCAGCTTGCCTATCGCTACAGCAGGTCCACAGCAGATGCCATCTCCCTGTCCCAACACTCAACTGTGGAATACCTGGATAATAAATGGTGCAACGAGAAGAATCTCTCCCTCAATATCAGTAAATTGAAGGAGATAGTCATTAACTTCAGGAAGTGTAGTGGAGGACATGCCCTTATCTACACCATCAGTAATGAAGTGGAAATGGTTGAGAGCTTCAAGTTTCTCAATGTCCAGATGACCAACAACCTATTGTGCTCTCTCCAAGCTGACACTATAGTTAGGATAGCCTAATGCCTCTACTTTCTCTGGAGGTTAAGTAAATTCAGCATGTTCCATGTAAGCTCTCACCATAGAAAACATCCTTTGCAGATGTACCACAGCTTGGTATGGCTCGTGCTCTGTCCAAGACCGCAAGAAACAAGAAAGGGTTGTGAACATAGCCCAGTCCATCTCGCAAACCAGCTCTCATCCGTTTACCCTATCTACACTTCCCACCGCGTCAGAAAAGCAGCAAGCATAATCAAGGACCCCATTCACTTCTCCCATTGGGAAAAAGATACAAAAGTTTGAGATCACATAACAACTGACTCATGAATAGCTTCTTTCCTGCTGTGATCAGACTTTTGAATGGACCTACCTGATCTTTTTCTACATGGAAACTATAACTGTAGCATTATATTCTACACCCTCTCCTTTACTTCTGCTCTACATACTATATGAATAGTATGTTTTGTCTCTATAGCGCGCAAGAAATAATACTTTTCACTGTATCCCAATACATGTGACAATAATAAATCAAAAACCTGGACCACATTCAGGCTTGAGCTGATAGGTGACAAGTAAAATTCGCTCCTCACAAACAAAAGGCAATGAATCTCTCTGACAAGAAACGTCCCTTTGTCATTGAATAATATTGCTATTTCTGAATATTCCCACTATCAACATCATGGTTTGATATTAAATAGAAGGTAGAGAACAAGTTTTGAGAAGATGGGGTAGATGGTTGCAGATGACAGAAAGCTTGGCTAAATAATTTCTGAAAGGCTGTTGAAGGAATTAGGTGGAAAATTTCAAAGTGGCTCCAGGCAAGACTGTGAGAGAGCAGGAACACAGTGAGAACTATGAGAACAGTATGCCGTTGATGAGGTGCAAAGGCAAATAATAATCTGGAGTCAAAGCACGGGAATGTGTTTGCTTGAAACATATGGGGAGCGATTCTCCCAAAAAAAGTTCTGTGTCAAATTTGCGTAAAAGCTGGAGTAAACCAAGCTGTTTATTTCAGTAAGAGTTTCAAAATGAAAAAGTGCATTAGCGCGAATCATGCTGAAAATAAGTGGGTAGGGTCTACTCCCACTGGCTGGCCAGTTGCATACCGTTCAGCGGATCATTGCGCATACACCAATTTATCAGCATCGAGATTAGCGCATATGCAGAAGCCCACACTGCTGGCATTCCGATTGCTCCACGAACCTACCATTGCCAGCCCTCCCGCTTCCACATGACCCAAGAGCTGGCTCCCAGAACATGTCCAGGCCAACCTCAACCCCTCCAACCCACCCTGATGTCCGCCTCCAGCTGCCCCAATCTCCCAATTCCCCTCCACCCTCCCAGCAGGCTAGCCCCCGATCTCTCTACCCCAAAAGGCCAGCCCTGGTTGCTGACCTCTCTCCCTCTATCACGCAGTCCAAATGTAGAGCGACAGTGGAACTCCCCACCCTCTTCGATCACCCCCAAAGGACCATCCATCAGGTCCTGAGCCCATTAGGCCTGCCCCTTTGGCACTGTCCTATGCCCAGTGAGCACTACCAAGGTGCCCCCTGGGCATTGGCACTTTGACTTTGGGCAGTGCCAGGGGCCAGGCTGGCAATACCCGGGGGCACCCCCTGTGCCTGACCCTCTCAGGGACCTCGATTACTCCCTTCACTCCTGGGATGCCAATTCCCCGCAAGTGGCGAGCTATACTATTAGGCAGAATTCTAACTTATAGGCTTTCAGTCATAATCCCACTTGCTGGAGTGAACCACTCCTGGCTGGGGTTGGGGGAAGGGAGGGGGTGTTGGACGAAAGAGGATAGCAGGCCTGGAGATTTCGGTCTCAGACCCAATAATGAGATTTGAAATATATTAAAATTCACACATACATAATGTCTTCAGCACTTTATGGAGTGGAGCTGACAGCACTGGAGATCTGCCCTCAGAGATTCATGGAGTCCATGGTGCCAGTGGGAAACACACGAAGCAGCCTTTGCTTGAGTCTCCTGGTCCACTGCACTACAAAAGCAGCACAGCAGGATAAGAAATTAGCCCCCATTCTGTATAGTGGACCAAGCTTCTGGAAGGATTTGAAAATGTGGTAAAGGATCCTAAAGTTGTAGAAATGGTGACCTCAGTGGAGCTTCACAGAAAGAGCAGAGTGTAGGTCCAACAACACTCAGCAAGCTTGATACCATCCAGTCCAAAGCAGCCATGATTGGCACACTATCTTCAACATTCATTCAGTCCACCACTGAAGCACACTAGCAGATGCACTGCAACAGTTGACTAAGACTCATTTAACAACATCTTCCAAACTCCCAACCCCTAGAAGGACTAGGGCAGTGGATGCATCATGATCACCTGCAAGTTCCCCTCCAAGCCACACACTATGCTGACTTGGGAGTGTATCACCGATCCTTCACTGTGAATGAGTCAAAAGCCTGTAGCTCCTTTTCTAATAGCACTATGGGTGTACCTACACCACAGGAAATGCAGCGATTCCACATGAACAGAATGGGATTGGAGAGGTATAGAAAACTGATTTAAAATAGGGATCATGAGCCTTGGGAGTCCCTGGGAAGTGTGTTAATAGATGATGATATTGATGTACTTGTTTTTATCCTACAGGTGCTTTGTTGTCTAACAGGGGGCATACACGCAATGGGTCGTGAGAGGGCTGCACTTGGATTTTTTTCGAGAGTATCCTAGTGCTTCATGTTGTTAGTGTACGCTTGACCTGGACCATTTGATGGGCAACACGACAGCTCAGTGACTATCGCTGTGCTGTGCAGATACATGGATTTGGGCCTGTGTCTGTGGGAGTTTGCGCATTCTCCCCGTGATTGCGTGGGTTTTCTCCGGGAGCTCCGGTTTCCTCCCACATCCCAAAGATGTGCTCTTAGGCTAATTGGCAAAACAAATTCTCCCTAAATTGTGTCAAATTTGGTTTTTAATCCATAGATCTATAAACATGGACAGGGATCACGGGTAGAGGTGGGAACATCAGAGTAGCGGCGCGGGCTCGTTGGGCCGAAGGGCCTGATTCCTGTGCTGTTTTGTTCTTTGTTCTTTGCTCTTCGTTGATTCAGTAAGGCACTCACTACAGCTTTCTCGTAGGCAAATAGGGACGGGAAATAAATGCTGGCCTAGCCAAGGGTACCCTCATACCCTGAGCAAATAAAAAGAAGCTGCATGTTCAGGAACTTGGGTAGAAGACTAAGTCACAGAATTCTGAATGACTCGAAAAGCTGCTGTGAATATGGAATTTTAGATTATGTCATATGTTACACAAATTCCCCAAATATATTCCTCAGATTCCTGCAAATGTTTCAGCAACCCATGTTTTCAATTATTGCTGTTCTATAATCAGTTCAGACAAAGCACTGGTAACATTCAGCAGGGAGTGGAAATTGCTTCATGAGTGCCAATTGCTGAAAATAGATTTACATACATGAAAACGGTTCAAAAGTAGGGTTGCCAATTGTGATTAAATAGATTCTTGAGGTTCCATCTCATGACATGTTCTCACATTCCAGCCATTAGTCATTTGGGATCGGCACGATGACACAGTGGTTAACAGTGCTGCTTCACAGCGCCAGGGACCCAAGTTCAATTCCAACCTTCAGTAACTGTCTGTGTGGAGTTTGCACATTCTCCCCGTGTCTGTGTTGGTTTTCTCCAGGTGTTCCAGTTCCCCCCACAGTCCAAAGATTATGTGGGTTAGGTTGATTGGCCATATAATTTGCTCCTCAATGTCAAGGAAATTAGCAAGGTAAGTATGTCATGTCGCAGGAGTGGGACCTGGATGGGATTGTTGTTGATACAGGCTCGATGGGTCAAATGGCCTCCTCCTGCAGTGTAGGGATTTTATGATTCTATACACATCCATCCCTATGACATAGTCCTTTCCAATATCATTTGGAAAGCAGAGAGACTCATTACCGAATTGGGTGATGCTTGACTGTTAACCCATCAGCTTTTTCTCCCATCAACTTTTAATATTTTTATATCTTGTAATGTGAAATGTTCAAAGAAGTTAATCTCCTTGTGATTTTCCTCTGGGGTTGCAAGAGTACTGTCCAGGGCATTAATCTTAAATTCATGAAGATTAATCCTGGAAGTTTGGCAACCCCATCAACAAGCTCTATCATTAGTACAAAAACAAAAAATGCTAGAAAATCTCAGCAGGCCTGACAGCAACTGTGAAGAGACAATAGAGCCAATGTTTTGAATTTGGATGACTCTTCATCCAAGCTAAGAGCAAAGCAAATCAGGAGAGAATTGTACTCTTCTGAGGGTAGAGGGTGATACTGTAATTGGACAAAGGAAATGTAAATGTTAATGAAGAAGACTGAGAAAGGTGTTTAAATTGGTCATTGAGTGATCAGAACGTGTGAATGGCAGAACAAAGGTACAGGTACAGCCTGAGGAATATGGCAATTGACTTGGGTGGGAGAGGTGGGGCAAAATGGAAAGCAAGAATGGAAAGTGGAAAAATGAAAGTGAGAATGATGTGTGGTAAAAATGGATGAGTTGAAAATGAGAAGTGAAATAAAATAAATGGAAATGGAGTGAAGATGCAGGGGAGAGATTGTGCTCTTAAGCTGTTGAACTCAAGGCTCAGACCAGAAGGCTGTAAAGGGCCCAATCGGAAGATGAGGTGCTGTTCCTCCAGTTTGTGTTGGATTCACAAGAACATTGTAAAAGGCCAAGGACAAACATGAGGACAGGAGAGCAGGGTGCTGTATTGGAGTGACAAATGACAGAAAGACCTTTGAGTCATGCTTAGGGATGGACCAAAGGTGTTCTGCAAAACAGTCATCCAGTCTGAGTTTGGTGTCTCTGATTTTAAGTAGACCGCATTGGAAGCAGCGAATGCAATAGAACAGATTGAAGAAAGTGCACATAAAGTGCTGCTTCACTTGAAAGGAATGTTTCCCTGAGATGGTGAGCAAGGAGGAGGTAAAAGTCCCAGAGCAGTAAAGAGACCAAACTGTACACACTGCTCTAGGTGTGGCCTCACCAGCACCTTATACAGCTGCAATGTAATCTCCCTGTTTTTAAACTCCATCCCTCTAACAATGAAGGACAAAATTTCATCTGCCTTCTTAATTATCTGCTGCACCTGCAAGCTAACTTTTTGTGATTCATGCACAAAAACACCAGGTCCCTCTGCACAGCAACATACTGCAATTTTTTTACCATTTAAATAATTGTCCATTTTGCTGTTATTTCTATCAAAGTGGATGACCTCAGGTCTGCCAACATTGTACTCCATCTGCCAGACCCTTGCCCACTCACTTAAACTATCTCTATACCTTCAGCGTTTATCACTCATTTTAGTGCCATCTATGAACTTCTACACACTACATTTGGTTCCCCAGCTCCAAATCATCAATGTAAAATGTAAACAATTGCGATCCCACCACTGATCTCTGAGACACACCATGAGTCACTGATCACCAATTAGAAAAGCACTCATTTATCCTCACTCTTTGCTTTCTGTTAGTTAACCAGTCCTCTATTCATGCTAATACAGTCCCCGTAACATCGTGCATTTTTATCTAATGCAGCAGCCTTTTGTATGGCACCAGAATGCCTTCTGGAAATCCAGGTACACCGCATCCACCAGTTCCCTATTGTCCATCGTGCTTATAATGTCCTCCAAGAATTCCACTAAATTAAAGATGATCTGCCTTTCATGAACCCATGCTGTGTCTTCCCACAGGGAAAATTTCTAGCTAATTCTTCCTTGGTGATTCAAGCATTTTTCCACTACAGAAGTTAAGCTAACTGGCCTATAGTTACCTGCCTTTTGCCCACCTCCTTTTTTTTTGCTGTTTCCCATTCTGCCAGAACCATCCCAGGCCCAGTGAATTTTGATAAATTACCATGAACACATTTTCTATTTCCCCCACCATCTCTTTTAGTACCCCAGGATGCATTCCATCAGGGCCAGGAGACTTGCCTATCTTTGGCCCAACTAGCTTGCCCAATGCTACCTCTTTGGTGATAACAATCGCTTCTAGGTTTTCACCTGCCATATTGTCCTTATAATCAATTTTTGGCATGTTACTTGTGTCTTCCACTGTGAAGACCGACACAAAAAGCCTATTCAATGCCTCGGCCATTTCCTCATTTCCCATTACTCTCATAAATCTATCTTAGTTTACTTTATAGCTTTTTCATGACTTTCTATTGACTTTAAGATTTCCCAATCCTCTAGTTTCCCACTAATATTTGCTACTTTGTATGCGTTTTCTTTCAATTTGATACTTTCCTTTATTTCCTTCAATATCCATGGCTGATTATCCCTTTTTCTACACTCCTTCCTTATCACTGGAATAAACTTTTGCTGAGCACTGTGAAAAATCACTTTGAAAGTCTTCCACTGTTCATCAATTGTCCCACTATAAAATTTTTGCTCCCAGCCTACCTTAGCCAACTCTTCCCTCACCACATTGTAATCTCCTTTGTTTAAGCACAAGACTCTGGTATTGGATTTTACTTTTTCATGTTCCATCTATTTTAAATTCCACCATACTGTAATTGCCTGTAAGTGACTTTTCCTCCTCACTATTCTAATTTCCACCCAAATGGATTCAAACTTTTTCCCCATAGAAACTTGATCATCTCTCAATACCGCCCTGATGTCATCTACATCCCTTACCTTCCTGTCTGTCCTTCTGAATAGCCAGATACCCCTGGATATTTAACTCCCAGCCGTGACCACCCTGCAACCATGTCTTTGTAATGGCTATTAAATCATACTCATTCACGATTATTTGTGCCGTTAACTAATTTACCTTGTTTCGAATGCCATGAGCATTTAGGTAGAGTGCCCTTACGCTACTTTTTATACCTTTTTATGGATGATATTGGAATAGTGTAGGTTAGATGGGCTTTAGATTGGTTTCACAGGTTGGTGCAATATCAAGGGCCGAAGGGCCTGTACTGTGTTGTAATGTTCCATATTCTATGTTTTTAAACCTAACAGCGCCATTAATAATATCTGCTGAATCCTCCTTCCTTTTAAATTTTTTCATAATTTTCCATGTAGTTGAACCCTTCTCTCCACATGCTAATCTGCTGCTTTGCTTCCCATTAACCATTATACTTCCTGTAGATTTACACTTCCCCCCACCATTGGTGGTTTAAAATCCTCGTGACTACCACTAGAATACTGGTCCCAGATCATTTCACATGTACTGTCCCAATGGTACAAATCCCTCCTGTTCCAATACTGATGCTCCTACTCTGAGACCAGGATTTTGAATTTCAATAAAAGTAACTATGATTGTATGAGGCGTGAATTGGCCATGATGGAGTGGGAAACATTACTGAGAGGAAAGACAATGAACAGGCAATCACAGGCATTTAAAGAACAAATAGATGAATTTCAGAAGTTGTTTATCCCTTCTTGGCGCAAGAGTGATAAGGGGCTTGTGGCCAAATCATGGCTTACAAGGGAAATTAGAAATAGTATAGATTCAAGGAAGAAGCATACAGTTGGCAAGAAAGAGCAGTAGGCTTGAGAATTGAGAGCAGTTTAAAATTGAGCAAAAGAGGACCAAAGAACTGATTAAGAAGAGAAAATTAGGCTCTGAAGGTAAGCTAGTGGGGAACATAAAAACTGACTATAAAAATTTCTATAGCTACCGAAAGAGAAAAAGATTGACAAAAACAAATGTAGTCCTCTTGCAGTCAGAAACGGGAGAATTCATAAAGAAATGGCTGAGGAATTAAATTTGTACTTTTGCTTCAATCTTCACAAAGGAAGACATGAATATTGTGCAGAAGTGCTAAGAAAAACATATTTTAGTGAGTAGCTGAAGGAAATTAGCATCAGTGGAGAAATGTTTTTGGGAAATTGATGGGATTGAAGGTGGATAAATTCCCAGATCCTGATAATCTTCATCCCAGAGTACTTAAGGAAGTGATTCTGGAAATAGTAGATCCAGGATTATTTTCTAAAGTTCTTTGGACTCTGGAATAGTTCCTACAGATTGGTGGTAGCTAATAAAAGCCCACGATCCAGAAAGGGAAGTAGAGGGAAAACAGAGAACTATAGACCAGTCAGCCTAATGTTGGTACTGTAGAAGTTGCTATGGTCTATTATCAAGGATTTCATAACTCAGCATTTGGAAGGTAGTAGTATAATCAGGCAAAGTCAGCGTGGATTTACAAAACAGAAATCATGCTTGTCGAATCTATTGGAATTTTTTGAGGAGGTAACTAGTAGCATTGACCAAGGAGAACCAGTGCATGTGGTTTATTTAGACTTTCAGAAGGTTTTCAACAAGGTATCACATAGCAGACTACTGTGTAAAATTAAAGCACATGCAATTGCAGGAAATTTCTTGAGATGAATAGAAAGCTGGTTCATGAATAGAAGCAAAGATTTGGCATAAATGGGTTGTTCTCTGATTGGCAATCAATGATAATGAGGTTCTGCAGGATCTGTGCTAGGACTCTAACTGTTTGCATTATATTTTAAGAGGCTGGAGGAAGGAACTGAATGTATTATCACCAAATTTGCAGATGATACAAAAGTGGGTAAGAGGATGAACTATGAAGAGGATGCAGAGAAGCTTCAGTGTCATTGTACGGACTGAGTATGTGCGCATGAGCATGGCAGATGCAGTATAATTTGGATAAATATGAGGTTATCCATTTTGGTAATTATAATAGGAAGACAGATCATCATTTGAATGGGTGTGAATTGGGAGAGGTGGATACACAGTGAGACTGCTGTCTTCATGCCTCAGTCGCTGAAAGTAAGCGCACATGTACAGCAGGCAGTAAAGAAAAAAATGATATGTTGGCCTTCATAGTAAGAGGATTTGAGTATTGGGATAAAAATGTTTTGCTGCAATTGTACAGGATGTTGGTGAGGCACACCTGGAATATTGTGTGCAGTTTTGGTATCTGTATCTGAGAAAGAATGTTCTGGGTTTAGACAGAGTACAGCAAAGGTTTACGAGCCTGATTCCTGGGATGGCAGGTCTCATATATGAGGAGAGATTAAGTTGGTTAGGATTATATTCACTGGAGTTTAGAGGAGTGAGAGGGGATCTCATAAAAATCTATAAAATTCTAAGGGTTAGACAGGATAGATTCAGGAAGAACGTTCCCAATGGCGGGGGTGGGGGGGTTCATCTCTATTTAGTTAATTTATTAATTAATTAACCACCATCATCTTGCATTCCCAGCCAACACCCAAATCTTTGTGCAGTAGCTGTATGAATCCCACACCACATGCTGCCCAGATAGACAATGGTGTGTGGCACCAGTGGGGAAGGGGACCACTGAAACCCTTCTCCACTCTTCCCCTCAATCCCAGGCACAGTACTGAACTGAGGCAGTGACACAGAATGGTCCCTGGGTCCAGCAGCATGGAGACTGTTGATGAAGACTGGCCAGGCATGGAGATGGAGCGCAAGAACCAGTCTGCCCTGGCAGAGTGGTTTCCATAGAATAGAATAGAATAGAATCCCTACAGTGCAGAAACAGACTATTCAGCCTATATAGTCTGCACCGACCACAATCCCACCCAGGCCCTATCCCCACATCCTGACATACTTTAGCCGCTAATTCCTCTAACCTACGCGTCCCAGGACATTAGGGGGCAATTTTAGCATGGCTAATCAACCTAACCCGCACTTCAGTACATCAGGAGCAGCACAGCACCGTACGCTCATCTTGCTGTCTTGCGAACTGAAGACTGCGTTGTGTATGCCACTCTTTAGCAATCGGGTTAAATACTAATGTGATTTTCTAGTTGTGTGGTGCAAGATTGGAAAGGTCTGACAGGATAAGTAACTGGCTTGGTAATAGGAGACAGAGAATAATAGTGGAAGGGTGTTTCTCTAGCTGGAGGTCGGTCACTAGTGGTGTGCCGCAGGGCTCGGTACTGGGACCTCTTCTATTTGTAATGTATATAAATGACTTGGAAGAGGGAGTAAGTGGAGTGATCAGCAAGTTTGCAGACGATACAAAGATGGCTGGACTTGTGGATAGTGAGGAGCATTGTCAGGCGATGCAGCAGGACATAGATAGGCTGGTAGCTTGGGCTCACATATGGCAGATGGAATTCAATCCTGATAAATGTGAGGTGATGCATTTTGGGAGAAAGAATGTAGGGGGGAGGTATATGATAAAGGGTAGACCTATTAAGAGTATAGAAACGCAGAGGGACCTGGGGTGCAGGTGAACAAGTCTCTGAAGGTGGCAGAGCAAGTGGAGAAGGTTGTGAAGAAAGCATATAGTATGTTAGCCTTTATAGGAAGGGGTATAGAGTACAAGAGCTGGCCTTTAATGTTGCAGTTGTATAAAACGCTGGTTAGACCTCATTTGGAATACTGCGTCCAGTTCTGGTCGCCTTACTACCGGAAGGACGTGGAGACTCTGGAGAGAGTGCAGAGGAGGTTTACCAGGATGCTGCCTGGTATGGAAGGTCTGAGTTACGAGGAGAGATTAGGCAAATTGGGACTGTTTTCCTTAGAAAGACGTAGACTTAGAGGAGATCTGATAGAGGTGTACGAGATTTTGAAGGGGATAGATAGAGTAAACAGGGTTAAGCTTTTTCCTAGGATGGACTCAAATAGCACGAGGGATCACGGGCTTAGGGTGAGGGGGGTAAGGTATAATTTGGATGCTAGAGGGAGTTTTTTCACACAGAGGGTGGTGGGGGTATGGAATGCGCTGCCAAGTAAAGTGGTGGAGGCAGGTACTCTGGAGTTATTTAAGAAATACTTAGATGGGCACATGAACAGAATGGGAATGGAGGGGTATAGAAAACTGATTTAAAATAGGGATCATGAGCCTTGGGAGTCCCTGGGAAGTGTGTAAATAGATGATGATATTGATGTACTTGTTTTTATCCTACAGGTGCTTTGGTCCACCTTGTTGTCTAACGAGGGGCATACACGCGATGGGTCGTGAGAGGACTGCTCTTGGATCTTTTTCAAGAGTATCCTACTGCTTCACGTTGTTAGTGTATGGTTGACCTGGACCATCTGATGGGCAACACGACAGCTCAGTGACTATCGCTGTGCTGTGCAGATACGTGGATTTGGGCCTGTATCTGTGGGAGTTTGCGCATTCTCCCGTTGCTTGCGTGGGTTTTCTCCGGGCGCTCCGGTTTCCTCCCACATCCCAAAGATGTGCTCTTAGGCTAATTGGCAAAACAAATTCTCCCTAAATTGTGTCAAATTTGGTTTTTAATCCATAGATCTATAAACATGGACAGGGATCACGGGTAGAGGTGGGAACATCGGGGTGGCGGCACGGGCTCGTTGGACCGAAGGGCCTGTTTCCTGTGCTGTTTTGTTCTTTGTTCTTCTTTGTTCTTTGACTTTGGCACAGTAAATAGTCTGACAACACCAGGTTTAAATCCAACCGATTTATTTGATAGTAAACTCACAAGCTTTCGATTCTATGGTGTTGTCAGACTATTTACCGTGTTTATCCCAGTCTAACGCCAGCATCTCTACATCGGGACTCTGGCAGGCAGCTGCATTAATGAGCATTCATGAGATGCAAATGAACATGCCACCTGTCAGCGGGATGACGTCCACCATTAAGCACTATTGGGAGAACTGCAATTAATTTTGCACCGGCAGGTTTCTGACTTTTTGACTCTCACCAAAATCTTTGCACTTGCCCGTCCACAGGCAGGTTGGGAGAATTCAGCCCATAACATCTGCAAGCTTGCAGTAATATCAATGCAGAGGGAAGTTTCTGCTTTCAGATGTGGAGTTAAATTAGTTAAAAGCATTCTGTAATCCCTGAAAGGTTGTAAGACCTATTTACTTCATCTGGTCAATCTGTAGTTTGAAAAGAATTGTTTTCCCTACAATTAAAATATGTAATATGTAATTCTCATTTCTGACTGAAAGAATCCTAGCGTGAATCTTGATCTCTGGAGAAAATGAAAATATGCTTGCACTTTAGTGTTATAACAATTTGAAATGTTTTGTAATATGTCTTTCAAATTTAATATGAATAAAGTATATATTTGCAAAAAGAATCAAAAATGAATGGGTGGCATCAATAATGGGTGACACGGTAGCACAGTGGTTAGCACTGCTGCTTCACAACTCCAGGAACCTGGTTTGATCCTGCCTTGGGTCACTGTCTGTGCGGAGTTTGCACATTCTCCTCGTATCTATATGGGTTTCCTCCAGGTGCTCTGATTTCGTCCCAAAGATGTGCGGGTTAGGTTGATTAGCCATGCTAAAATTGCCCCCTAGTGTCCTGGGATGCATAGGCTAGAGAGATTAGCAGCTAAAGTATGTCGGGATGTGGGGTTAGGGCCTGGGTGGGATTGTGGTCGGTGCAGACTCGATGGGCTGAATGGTCTGTTTCTGCACTGTAGGGATTCTACTCTACGATGAAAGAATTGTAAATGACTGATATTTAACTTAAAGCTTGATTTGAGAACAGCCGATAACAGGCTTCATAGTTACAAGTAATGAAATTTTGTGGTATCAGTTTATCTTTTGTGTTTGCTTAAATATTGGTTACAAGTTACACCTCCATGCAGTTTGCAGCTCATTGAAAGAGATTAGCCAAAGGCCATTAGATAGACTTGCACTGTGAACAAAGTAAAGCATGAATTTTTCGTCGATCATGTGGAATGTGAAGCTTAATCTCAGTTTGAATCTTAAGTGAACAGAAACTGGAAGCTGGTGGGAGAATCTACAGTGGGCTTTATGGTATTTGAGTGACAAAAGAAAGTAATCAGCTGAATTTACTGAATTGAAAAGGATCAGATCAAGTGGCAACCTAAATCTAGAAGTTATAAATTAAAGTTTTACTTCTGAGAATAGTTGGAACTGAGAATTAAAAATTATTTCCAGAATATTATAACATATTATTTGTGGTCCCTACAGATGTTTAAGTTTATTTTCTTAGTGTTACAAGTAGGTTTATGTTAACACTGAACTGAAGTTATTGTGAAAATCCCCTAGTTGCCACACTCCAGGAGAATTTAGCTTGGCCGGTGCACCTAAACAGTACGTGTTCTGGACTGTGGGACGAAATTAGAGCACCCAGAGGAAACCCGTGCAGACACGGAGAGAACATGTAGACCTGGCATTGACAGTGACACAAGCCAGGAATTGAACCCGGGTCCCTGGCGTTGTGAGGTAGTAGTGCTAACCACCGTGCCTCCATGCTACTGATTGATGTGTCATAAAAAGGAATTCTTGAGGGATGTCAAATGAATTTAGGTGCCCATCATCTGTAGTTATAAACAATATTCTTAAGTTCAGAATGCTTGCTTTGTTTAATTCTTTCACATAGAAAAACGTTTGTTTTGTTTAAAAGTAAGCAAAATCTTGTGGCATTGTTCTATTGGTTAAAATGAAGTGTTTGGATTTCTTTTTAAATGTTAACAATCCCAGACTGAATCTTGACACCAACACTCATCTTCTGGCGGACAATGTCTACAGCAAGGTAACTATTTTAGCAAATGTAATTAGTGGCAGAGTGTAAAGATAGAGTTTTACATTTGGACCTGATGGGTTACTGAGCTTCTGTCTGGAAGATTGAAAAATACTGCACTGTAGGGATTCTGTGTTTCTATGATAATACCACTAGGCTATCACCTCTCCTTTGCTGAACAATTTATGCCTTTTGTGGACCTGATGTCCCTAAACATGAGCCATGGGAATGAAATCATCTCCCTTTTAAATTTGATATGTGAATTAGGTTGTTTATGATTTAATTTGACCTTTAGAAGTCATAAAACCATGATGTTGCCTCTTGAGAAAGATTTAGCATTCTCCCACAGTGCCCCTGGTGCATCCTCAAGAGTGCAGTCAGTCTCTCGGCTCAGAATGGTGAGTCAAGTGGATCAAAACCATAATAAACCTATTAAGGAGAATTAAATTACTGGAATGAAGGTCATCCTATTCAGTGACATCAGACTTGAAATACAAATCAATAAAATTAAAAACTGTACACATGCATTGCTTTGATGCAGAAGGGGAAGCCTGTTGACCTTCAGTAACACAGCCTTCATGTATACACTAGGCCTGGTTAGTGAATTATTCCTTTGGGGAAGGTATTTTGAGTATTTTGCCTGAGGAAGTATGAAGGTGAAAATATTTGGCCTAGCTGAAAATATTTCTACCTATGGCAAGTGGATGTAGTTGTCACAGTTATGCTCAGAGGCACAAATGAGGTAGGATGCTGGAATATAACATTTTGGGACTTAAGTGTTGGATTGCATGATGTAGTTCACTGCTATAATGCGACAGATTTGAAGAAGATTTATCCATGTAATAATACATAATGCATGTAAATAAGAATGGCTGATGGAGTTGAGGTGGTGGTGAGGGGCGGGGTATGGGGGGGAGGGAGGTGGCGGTGATGCGGGGAGTGATGATTGATGAAAAGCAGAGATGAGGAAGCCTATTCAGTTTTGCAGGCTACTGCATTTACCAAAGTAAGTTAAGGGGGGGATGTGGGCTGGTCATTCTTTGGGACTGCCAGCCTGAGCTGAGATTCCCAATGGCCCATTGAATTGGACATTATTGTCAAATCAGGATTCTTGCAGGGGATCAACCCATAATGAGTGTGCCAGCTTGCTGTACCTGGCCCAGATCCCAGATCAGATTCTAATCCTAATTCAATAGCCTCCTGGGATGCACCCTACACCCACCTCCTGCTCCAGCAGTAAGTCCCATGAGCATAATTAGTCCTGGTCCTGACAATTGGGCACCAGATGCCACAGGCAATGACAGAAGGTAAGTACTCCCTTCAAGTGTCCATGGGCTCATCAGCTGCTGCCTGGCTGCGCGGCAGGGGGGACCCTCAAGGAATCTGGGATTGGGGATGTGGTTCAGACTAGACATTGAGGGAGAGATTATTGTCATTGCACCAGTTCACCATATTTTCTCTCTTTCCTGTACTCAGTCTTGTCATTGTTTAAGATCTGACCCAAAAAAACTGTGGTAGTGTCACTAATAAACTTGAAAATCGAGTTGGAGGGAAATTTGGCCACACAGTCACAGGTGTATATGGAGCATAGTAAGGGGCTGAGGATACAACATTGTGGGGCACTAGTGTTAAAGGTAATAATGGAGAAGGTGTTCCCTATCCTTACTGATTGTGGTCTGTTCAGGACCCAATTGCAAAGGGAGGAGCTCAGCCCCATGGCACAGAGTTGGAGATGAGCTTTGTAGGAATAATAGTGTTGAAGGCTCAGTTGGAGTTGATAAATAGGAGTCAAATGAATAATGAAGAGAGTACTTGAGATGATCTCACCAATTCTTCTTAATGGGTGGGTTTTCAGAGGTAGGCAGAGTAAAGGGACATGACAGAAAGATGTAATATGGTAACAAGTCTGAGATGGATAGTTAACATATCAGGGAACATTTCCTGTCTGGGCACTGGCAAACAATTGTTTCACGATATATAAAATTTAATGAGTTTTAGCACAGCTTCCTGAAGGGAACAATGCAAAAATTTTGGAGTGGTTCCCAGTGAAAGGGAATTAATGTTTCAAGAGCAAGATTTTAAACCCACAGGAAATCACACTGAGGTGACTTATTTTGTGTTCAGGATAACCTTGCCTTATCATTCTAAATCTCCACCTTCACTGTAACTTCCTGGTATGTTTTACTTATTTGTAACAAAATGCTATTTTACGTCATTGTCAGACTTTCAGGTATCAGTTCTGAGCAGCTTCAAAGAAGTACTAAATGTTAATCACTTGTGCATGAGCCAATGTCACAAGCCAGTCACTTTGCAGAAAAGATAGCAGTCTAAAAAGTAGTACTCAGAGGAATAATGGTGAGAAATTATCAATGAATTACCTCCTGCCTTGCAGGAAAGGCAAAGAAAATTTCAGACTATTTCCTCAAGCAAATCCCAACTGGAAATTGGGTGGAGATAAACATTCCACAGGTGGGCTTTAAACAAACTTCCCTTAAAATGGAAGATTTGATATAAATATGTTGATTATTTTATCTGTTAATTTGTGCAAAACAGAATTATACAGTTTTACCTTGATGGTGGTTAGTAAATTTTTTATACAGTTGAAGTGGGTTTTGATCAATTCAGTGCCATTTCAAGTTACTATCAGTCTGTATAAGAAATCTCTTGCGAGGTGCACACAGACATTTAAATGTCAGTATAAGAATTCCATTCAAACAGTTTTCATTGTTGGTAGTCTGACATTCAGTTATACTGCAGATGCAACAGATTTGGGTTTCTTGCATCTCTGGTACAGTGGTTAGCATTGCTGCCTCACAGTGTCAGGGACCTAGCTTCAATTCCTGGCTTAGGTCATTTCTGTGTGGAGTCTACACATTCTCCCCATGTCTGCGTGGGTTTCCTCCAGGTGCTCTGGTTTCCTACCACAGTCTGAAAGATGTGCTATTTATCTGAACAGATGACTGGGAGAATTTCACAATAATTTCATTGCAGTGTTAAGCCTTACTTGTGACTAATAAATAAACTAGCTAACTGTTAAGGAGCTTCTAATGTATTATTTATTTTTTTGGAAAGTGTGGATGAGAATTGTGTACTTTCTGGTCATTCTATTATAGAAAGGATATTATTAAACTTAGGAATGCAAAGAAGATTTACTAGGATGTTACCAGGACTTGATGGTTTGAGTCATAAGGAGAGGCTGGATAGACTGGGAGCCTTTTTCCTGCAGCATAGGAGGCTCAGGGGTAATCTTACAGAGGTCTGTAAAATAATGAGGGGCATAGATCAGCTAGATAGTTAATATCTTTTCCCAAAGGTAGGGGAGTCCAAAACTAGAGGGCACAGATTTAAGGTGAAAGGGGAGAAATACAATAGGGTTTAGACGGGCAATTTTTCCACACAGACAGTGGTGAGTGTCTGGAACAAGCTGCCAGTGATAGTAGTAGAGATGGGTAGAATTTTGTCTTTTAAAAAGCATTTGGACAGTTATAAGGGTAAATGGATATACAGGGATATGGATCAAATGCGGGCAACTGGGACTAGCTTAGTGGTTTTTAAAAAAACCAGCATGAACAAGTTGGGCTAAAGGGTCTGTTTCCATGTTGTAAACCTCTATGACTCTACCAGGAGCTGGTGCCACTATCAAGGTTGAAAAGGGGAAAGGTGGATAAAAAGGAACTGAACTTTCTAATTTTGAAATTAAGCATAGTGGTATATCTGCTGTCCAGTATGGTGAGATCCTGTATCAGATTCATATGCTTGGAATCTCATTAATTATGCCCTTGTAATTCCCCTTTGACTCTCCTGGCAGGAGGGCAGCGATTCATCTGCCTGCTCTCTGCTGATGGGTCTGAAGTGCTGTACACGAAACTGATTCCTGAAATGAAGGAATGTCAAAAGAAGAGGTTGAAAAGATGAGATCCTCATTTTCGGGACTTTAAGAAAATGAGAACTGATCCAAATGAAATGTATACAATTCTCAAGATGCTTTGATAGGCTAGATCTGGAAGATTGCTTCCCCTTGCAGGAACGTCTAGAACAATGGTTCTCATAATAAGCAATTGCCCATTTAAAACTGAGACAAGGAGCAATTTTTTCACACAGATCATTAATTCCTGGGGAATTCTCTGCAGAGAGATTTTTGGATGCTGAGTTGTTGGATAAATTCAAAACGAAAAATGACAGATTTTTGGATACTATGGGAATTAAAGGATAAGGGAACTAGAGATGGGCAATAAATGCTGGCCTAGTCAGTGACTCCCACACCCCATAAAATTATTTTTTTAAGTGGGAATAATGCAAGAAGTGTAGTTTAGGTAGAAGATCAGTCATGAACTTAGTGAATAATAGATCAGGCTCAAGCGGCTGAATGGCCTATTCCTGTTTCTTCTTGATGCTTCTTTGGATCATCCAGCATTGGTAACAAACATTCTATCATACCGAGCCTACCTTGTTCATAAGTTAGAAGAACAAAGACAATTACAGCACAGGAACAAGCCCTTCAACCCTCCAAACCTGCACCAACCAAGCTGCCCAACTGAACTAAAATCCCCCATTCCTGGAACCAGATCCCTCCATTCCCATCCTATTCATGTATTTGCCAAGACGCCTCTTAAAATTCACTAACATATCTGCTTCCACTGCCGCCCCCGGCAGCAAGTTCCAGGCACCCACCACCCTCTATACAAACCTGCCTCATACATCTACTTTAAACCTTGCCCCTCACAGCTTAAACTTATGCTCCCGAGTAATTAACTCTTTAACCTTGGGAAAAAGTTTCTGACTATCTGCTCTATCCATACCGCACATAATCCTGTAGACTTCTATCAGGTTGCCCCTCAACCTCCGTCGTTTCAGTGAGAACAAGCCAAGTTTCTCCATTCTCTCCTCATAGCTAATGCCCTCCTTGGGTGTGGATCAGGGTCTAAAAGGACATATTGGATATTATGGAGGCTTCATTTTCTGTAAGTGATTGAAAATTCATAACAGTTTTCTCTGCACTCAATTGTATGGACTTCCTTGAGCTTTGAAATGTAAATGTCTCATTTTCTGATAGCAGCATTGGAGGCCAAACAGTTTGCAATTCTCCCAGCCCTCTCGTAATGGCATAAACCATGAGCCTGATTAGCATATTTAAAGTAGCATTTAAATACGCATAGCCCTTTCAAATCCCAGTGCATGGAATTCTGTAGCTTTTTGGCGTGACACAATAACTGCGAGAATCATTACTGTCTCCACGAGTTTCCACAGTAGTAATTCTCCACTAGTGGAGACCTGGCATGATGGTAACGCCCCGCATGGTCGGGGACATGGTAGGTAATGCCTGACTGGAACATTGGTGCCCAACTGGCATATGGGCGGTGCACGGCAAAGGCTGTCTTGTGCCCCTTCCACCTGTGGCATTTGCTACCAAATAAACCTGTTGGATTTTAACCTGGCGTTGTGAGACTTCTTACAGTGTCCTCTCCATCGTTCCCAGTACTAGCGCATGACTCCCAACTCCCTAAAAAAGTGAATATGTGGGAGGATTGCAGTGCAGAACATGCCTGAGAGATTGCCCCAGTTCACTCCATTATTCTCGCCATTATGACACTTTTTAGAAAATTTTAGGGAGAATTCGCCCTTTGTCTTGTGTGAAGCATTGCTCAGGTGCAAATGATGGAAAGTATGTAACAACAAATTTCTTCCCCACTCTTGCTTCATGAACAGCTCCTTGCCCCACAGCATCCATTCAGTATACACTAAAGAAGTTCACACTGATAAAGAAGCGTTTTAAAGGAGTTTAAATACAACAATATATAAGGAAATCTTTTTAATGCAATAAGACATCTATTAAGAATTTAAAATGCTAAGAAGGTGTCACAGGAAGCATGGTAGCACAGTGGTTAGCACTACTGCTTCACAGCACCCAGGTTCGATTCCCAGCTTGTGTCACTGTCGGTGTGGAGTCCGCACATTCTCCCTGTGTTTGTGTAAATTTCCTCCACAGTCCAAAAGACATGCTGATTAGGTACAAGCTAAATTCAACGTATCCGATGTACCTCAATGTACCCGAGCAAGCGCTGGAGTGTGGCGACTAGAGGATTTTCTTAGTAACTTCATTGCAGTGTTAATTAAATTTTTTAAAAAACCTATTCTTGGTTGCAGGAATTTAAGCTCTTTATCCAATGTCATTATTTTCCAATCTGTGTTGCAGAGACAAAATATTGGCTTAACCCCAGGAATATTGTGGTATCCATTGCTTTAACAGGGTTATGAAGGCATGGGAGCTATGATCAGTTTTACATGGTTTCAGTGAAGACATCAAGGGAACTATGCAAAAGTCTTGGACTTACGGCACACCAGAGATTCCTGGGATATTTAAAGCGTAAAATGAACCCAATGTGGTAAACATGCAAATCTCTCAGAAACTATGGACCCTTACTAAAAATAAACTTATTGATGAGTAACAGAAGTTGCTGAACTAGATTAACTTCATGGAGTCATTGTCATACAGCACAGAAAAAGTCCTTCAGCCCATTGAGTCTGCACTGACAACTACCACTACAATCTCATTAATCCCACTTTCCAGCACTTGTCCCACATCTTTGAATATTTCAAATGCTCATCCAAATACTTTTTAACGGTTGTAAGGTTTGCGATCTCCACTATCATCCGAGGCAATGCATTCCAGATTCATACTATCCTTTGAGTGAAAATGATTTTTCTCAAATCCCCTCTGAATCTCCTGCCCTCATCCTAAAACTATGCCGCCTTATGATTGATCCTTCAACTGAGGGGAACAGCTGCTTCCTGTTCAAACCTGTCCAGACCTGTCACAATGCCCAGAAGTGGGCAGGAAAATAATGAATGTCCATAGGGTAGAAAATCAACTTGCTGGGAATTACCCCTTCCAAATATTGGTTATACAATGCAATGGATGAGAGAGGAGAGTGCAAAAAAACTAAATGTAAAACATAAAATGATTTAAAAAATAATGGATTAGAGGGAAAATTTGGAGGATGGAATTCAAATTTAACAGAGTTGGGGGGGAGGGTGGTAGGGGAAGAGGTCAGCCTCTCAAACCAACTGGATGGAATGGAACTGAACAGTAGGAATATAATCCACTTAAGCCTGGATGCAATGCCTCAAAGGGCTCAATGACCTCATGAGGGCAGGAAAGGTGAGTGGCATCCTACTTTCAGGTGCCAGTCATATATTCTGACTTCCCCAGTAATGTTTTGTTATTAATTCAAGCCAGCGTTTATCGCCCATGCCTAATTGTAATTGACAAGGTGGTGGTGAGCTACCTTCTTGAACTGCTGCATTTCACTGTGCTGTAAGGGAGGGGGTTCTGGCATGTTGGCCTAGTATATTTCCAAGTAATGGTGAATTGTTTGAAGGGAAGCTTCAGGTGCTGGTGTTAAAAGGTATCTACTTGTCTGACTAGATGTAGTAGTCTCGAGTTTGGAAGATGCTGTCTAAGGAATCTTGATGAATTCCTGCAGTGCGTCTTTTGAGATGGTACACTCTGCTGCCACTGTGTGTCAGTGATGGAAGGGGTGAACATTTGTGGATGCAATGTCAATCAAGCTTGTTGCTTTATCTTCAATGGTGTCAACCCCCTTGAGCGTTGTTGGAGCTGCAACCATCCAGACAAGTGAAGAGTATTCCATCGTACTCCTGACTCGTGGATTGTGGACTCATCTTGAGAGCCAGGAGGTGAGCTACTCACCACAGGGTTCCTAGCTTCCAACTAGGAGGTGCTGCACTGAAGAGAGCACAGAACTTCCCAGAGAGGCAGAGGGCCCTGGGAAATGTGTGGTATCCTCAACTAATAGCCACCTAATCCACCACCAGGAGTGGCTCAGTAGCAGCACTACTGATTGAGCTGGTTGGGTCCTAAAGAATATAGTTGCTAAACTAGGTCTGCTTCTGTTGGTGAAGAACCAACAGGAGGAAATAACATACTTAACCTCATCCTTACCAACCTGCTGGCTGCAGATGCATCTGTCCATGACAGTTTCGGTAAGAGTGACCACCGCACAGTGCTTGTGGAGATGAAGTCCAGCATTCGCATTGAGAATAACCTTCATTATGTTGTATCACAAATGGGATAGACTTTGAACCGATCTAGCAACTCAAGATTGAGCATCCATGAGGTACTCCAGTGCAATCTGCAACCTCATGGCCTGGCGTACCCCCACTCAACCATTACCATCAAGCCAGGGGATCAACCCTGGTTCAATGGACAATGCAGGAGGGCATGCCAGAAGCAGCACCAGGCATACATAAAAATGAGATGACAATCTGGTGAAGCTACCAAACAGACTACTTGCATGTCAAATGGCAAAAACAGTAATTGATAAAGACAGAGCTAAGCAACTCCACAACCAAAGATTCGATCAAAGCTGTGCAGTCCTTTCACATCCGGTTGGGAATGGTGGTGGACAACTAAACAACTCACTGGGGGAGAAGGCTCCACAAATATCCCCATCCTCAATGTTGGGGAACCCAGGACATCAGTGCAAAAGACAAGGCTGAAGTATTCACAGCAATCTTCAGCCGGAAGTGTCAAGTGGATAATCCACCACAGCCTTCTCTAGAGGTCCCCAGCACTTCAGATGCCAATCTCCAGCCAATTTGATTTATGCTATGTGATAATAAGAAACAGTAGGAGGCACTGGATACTGCAAAGGCCGTGGGCCCTGATAACATTCTGGCACTGGTACTGAAGACTGTGTTCCAGAACTTGCTGTTCCTCTGGCCAAGATCTTCCAGGACAGTTAAAACATTAGGTCAGTTTGATTGGTAAGGTTAAAACACTCTCATATATCAAACAATGTGGAAAATTGCCCAGGTATGTCCTGTACACAAAAAGCAGGACAAATCCAACCCGGCCAATTACCACCCAATCAACCTACTCTTGATCATCAGTAAAATGATGGAAGGGGTCATCAAAGGCGCTATCAAGTAGCGTCTGCTCAGCAATAACCTGCTTAGTGATGCCAGTTTGGGCTTCACCAGGGTCACTCAGCTCTTGACCTCATTACAGCCTTGGTTCAAACATAGACAAAAGAGCTGAATTCTAGAGGTAAAGTGAGAGTGACAGCCCTTGACATCAAGGCTGCATTTGACTAAATGTGGCACAAGAAGTCCTAGTGAAACTGGAATCAGTGGGAATCAGAGGCAAACTCTCCGCTGGTTGGAGCCATATCTGGTACATAGGAAGATGATTGTGGTTGTGGAGAATCAGTCATCTCAGCTCCAGGACAACTCTGCTGGAGTCCCTCAGGGGAGTATCCTAAGCCCAACAATCTTTAGCTGCTTCATCGATGATTTCCCCCCCATCAGAAGGTCTGAAGTGGGGGTGCCTGCCAATGATTGCACGATGTTCATTTGCGACTCCTTAGATACTGAAGCAGTCCATGTTCAAATGCAATAAAATCTGGATAATATGCAGACTTGGGCTATAAGTGGTAAGTAACATTTGCACCAAGCAATAACTATCACAAATAAGAGCCACTAACCACTGCCCCTTGACATTCAATAGTATTACCATCACTGAGTCCCCCACTGTCAACATCCTTGGGATTATCTTTGACCAGAAACTCAACTAGACTCACCACATAAACACAGTGGCTTCAAGAGCAGGTCAGAGTCTAGGAATACTGTGGCGAGTAACTCACCTCCTGACTTCCCAGAGTCTGTCCACCATCTACAAGGCACAAGTTAGGAGTGTGATGGAATACTCCTCACTTGCTTGGATGCAACACACATGAAGCTTGACATCATCCAGGACAAAGCAGCCCACTTGATTGGCACCATATCTAGAAACAATCAAACCCTTCACCACCAATGCTCAGTAGCAGGAGTATGTACTATCTACAAAATGCACTGCAGCAATTCATTAAAGATCTTTAGACAGTATCTTCCAAATCCATGACCACTTCCATCTAGAAGGGCAAGGGAAGCAGATACATGGGAATACCACCATCTGCAAGTTCCCCTCCAAGCCACTCACCATCCTGATTTAGAAATATATCGCTGTTCCTTCGCAGTCACTGGGTCAAAATCATGGAATTCTCTCTCTAACAGCATTGTTGGTCAATTCACAGAATATGGACTGCAGCGATTCAAGAAGACAGCTCACCCCCACCTTCTCAAAGGCAACTAGAGATGGGCAGTAAATGCTGGCCAGCCAGCGATGCCCATGTCCCATGAATGAATAAAAAAAAGACGGCTGCTGTCGAGGGATGTCCACCTGGCTCCATGGTCAATGAGTTCTTGTTCCAGTAAGCTATTGATGTCAGTGGTAAACAAGGCAGTTATGCCCAGGCATGATGAGAAAGCTGATCTTTTGGCAGTAGTTCCTTCAAAGTGGATCTCCTGTGTTTGTTACCTACATCTTGTCACTGAAGAAAATGTAGCTGATGCTGTTGTTGCTCCTCCCCTTTGGTGCTGCTAATGTTACTGCTTCTCTTGTTTGTCATCAGGGGTCCAACCCTGCTGAAGGATCTTCAATGCTAATTTTAGTTTTAGGTGTATTTATTAGTCACAAGCAGGCTTACATTAACACTGCAACGAAGTTACTGTGAAAATCCCCCATTCGTTACACTCCAGCACCTATCCGGGTACACTGAGGGGGAATTCAGTATGGCCAATGCACCTAACCAGCATGTTTTTCAGGGAGGAAACTGGAGCACCAGAGAAAACCTACGCTGACATGGAGAAAACACGTGGACTCCACACAGATAGTGACCCAAGCCAGGAATTGAATCTGGGTCCCCGGTGCTGTGAGGCAGCAATGTTAACCAAAGCGCTACAGTGAAGGCTAACAGCAGGAAATTTCAGATTGTGGTTAATAAAGTCCAGGGTGCGTTAAATGACTCCCAAGAAGTTTGAAATCACCCATAAAATGGTGAAAACTGACTCTTTGATCAAGTACTGAGCGAACAAACCTTACACATAGGTGGCCTAGCATCTACCTAGTTTTGTAGTTTAAAGGTTTCAAGCCTGTTAGTCACATTGATCAATGGTGCCCCGCTGTGCTGTCACATTGTTGAACCTGGCAAGTTCCATATAGTTCGTGAAACGAGTTCGCAGGCTTTTAAAGACTGAATTCTGGATAAGATTCACAATTAACTACCTTTTTCAAAATCAGAATGACTTAACCATCTGTCCCAGATAAACTGGGAAATGGTGGAATCACATCAGATTTCTGATCCACTGTCACCCCAGGCTTTGAATTCCCTCCTCCCCGCCACCCACTTGCACTCGAAACCATTCCAAGCCCTTTGGATAGTTAAAATTCCACTCATAATGTTGTATTGTTATTTATTTGCTTCCCAGCAATTTGTGAATAGCACTGAGTGGGTTCAGAGATTTTGCACTTAAATGTGGCACCGTTCAGCTGCTCCACCCTCAAAGGGAAGCTGTTTGTTTTGTACTTGGTAATTTGGGAGAACAAATTTATATCTGAAATTTTTGTTTCAAATATGGGAAGGAGAGAAAGAGGCATCAGAACGAAAGCTGTGTACGTTTATTTGGTAAAAGTAGATTATACATTTAGGCTTGCAAACGATCTGTACAATCTTCCATTGTGGATAGCCTGACTGCTGAATTACGTAATGCATTCTATAGTGGAAAACGCTGACCTTTGTACATAGTTATCTGGCATTCCAGTTGCCTGTTATTGATATAGTTCATTTTTTTTATTTTACAAACTCAAACACAATTAATTGAAAGTTGTTCTTGTAGATCATTGCATTTGAAATCTATCTATAGTTAATATATAGCTGTGTTATTACAAATCTCTCATGCACTCTAACTTGTCTTGTACGTATTCAGCCCCAGCACCTGACCTGATCAGATGTCTACACATAAATATCACCAGCAAGGCTCATTAGATAATAACTAAAAACAAGGACTCGGACTAGTATTTTGTTCCTATTTCTAAAACCAGACAATGAAGTATAAATCCTAAGACATTCCAGATCTAAATAGATTAATATTCCACCACACAATCCAATCCCCACTCAATTCACATTTCAAAAGCAGTGATAGTGGCAATACGAAACTGTGACTGATAGGTGGGCAGAAAGGAGGAATGGGAAGAATTTTAATTACTTCAAAAGGGAAAGCATGGGATGATTTTATTTGATTTATTGTCACATTTATTGGTATATAGTGAAAAGTAATACTTTTTTCACTATACAGACATATATAGAGAAGGAAAGGCGAGGATGCTGGATGTAGTGTTACAGTCATTGCTAGGGTGAAGAGAAAGACCAATTTAATATGAGGTAGGTCCGTTCAAACGTCTGATGGCAGCAGGGAGGAAGCTGTTCTTGAGTTGGTCGGTTTGTAATCTCAGACTTTTGTATCTTTTTTCTGATGGAAGAAGGTGGAAGAGAGTATTTTTGGGGTGCGTGCATTTTCAAGGACCTTGATTATGATGGCTGCTTTTCTGAGGCAGTGGGAAGTATAGACGGAGTTAATGGATGGAAGCTGATTTGTATGATGGATTAGGCTTCGTTCATGACCCTTTGTAGTTTCTTGCGGCCTTGGGCAGAGCAGGAGCCACACCAAGCTGTGATACAAGCAGAAAGGATGTTTTCTGTGATGCTTCCGTTAAAGTTGGTGAGAGTCATAGTGGATATCCTTGAGAGAAACTAGAGCTGTTGATGGGCTTTCTGGTGACAGTTGGATAGCATGAGTCTATTTTCTCAGCAGGCAAATTTGCAGACAGGTTTTATTCTATGTGTTGTTGGGAGCAGATATCACTGTGCTTTACGGAGCAGCTCACATTGTGCTGGATCTTTCGGGCTTGAATCAGACTCTTCCCCGTAAAGGAAAACAATTTTTCATTTAAATGGTGTGGTTTCATCTCAGGACATAACAAAGTGTTTCACCATGACTTTTGAAGTGTGGCCAGCATTGTTTTATGGGCACATATGCCTTGCAGTTTCTGTTGACACACAAGTGAGTTAGACAGATAAACGCTGTAGCAGGAGATGGAGAATTGAATGTTAACCAAGACACTAAGAACGTTCCAACATTCCTTCAGAATCTTTTTACATACACCTGAATAGGCAAGAATATGCCTCAGTTTAACATCTGAAAAGCAGCATTTCGCAGGACTGCACCACATTGTCAGAGTGTGTTATGAGTTCAAATTCTAGAGTGGCATACTGAAGTGACATCCTTTGGGATCAGAAGGGACTGTGCTACCCACTGACATTTAATGGGGATAAATGGAGATATATTGTACAAAAGAAGGGAGGGAGGGATGATTCTCCAAAAAGAATTCAAAGTGCCAAATTTGTGTAAAAAGTGAACTAAATCAGGTCAGTTTTTACAGCGGGAGTTTCAAAACGAATTTCCCATATTCTGTTCTCTGCAGAGTCCCTAGCATGAATCACCTGAAAATTCTTGCTGGAAAAGCTGGCAGCATAGCGCTGTTGCAGGCCATTGCAAATACAGGGCCAATCCCTTATCGCTGCCCTTCTGAATCCCCCATGGCCTAATTACTGGCCCGGCGAACATGTCTGGGCCAGCCTCAATCACCCGCACTGATAGCCCGACCCGACAGTGCCGGAAATCTGGCTGCGGGAGACTCGCGGACATAATGGTGCCCAGTGGGATGCCTACCAAACGGCCTCCACTTAAAGTCTCCCAGCCAGCTCAGTGGGCTGGGAGAATCGCCCCATGGTGTCATTCATGACTTAAAGGCATCTTTAAGCACTTCACAATCAGTGAAATATAATCAGTGTTATAATGCAGAGAAATGTGGTAGCCTGTTTAGGCACATCAAAACCCCACTAACAGCTAGAAGATAAATGTTCAGATTTTTTTTAAACTTTATTCCAATCCAATCAAATCAAATCCAATTCAGAGTTCCAACAAGTTGGGACATTGCCGATCCAAGCTGACAAAACAGAGCTCTCACCTCCTGTTTTGAGCTTGATCTACATGATCCAAGCTGGTTGGAGTAGGTGTAGCTCATCCTCCAAGGCTTGATCTCATTTGCATCTTAGCCAAAAGGCTGAGATGCCGCTTTAAAATAATTGCTTCAAATGAAGCTAAAATGTAACCTAATGACTTCAACCAAGTGCAGCATGTTGATACTACACTTGATCTCAGCAACTGACAAGAACAGATACTACACTTGATCTTAGCCAAAAGGCTGAAGATGATCAATTTTAAAGTATTAGTTGAGAGAAGAATATTGACCAGGATGCTGGATAAACCCATCCCTGAAAACAATACCACAGGATGTTTTACATCCACGTGAAGGGTTATACATTTTATCATTGAGGATGTTATATTGAGTTTCAATATGAACTATGAATATGTACTGATTTAAATGCATACTGCTATATATAACTAATGCATCTGATTAACTATACAAATATATGTTCCTTTAAATATTGTGCTAAGAAATTGTACAGTTGCCATTAATTATACATTAATAATACTTTTTTTTCAATAATAACTCCTATTCTTCCTTAATGCCAAAAGGAATAAAATAGCAGATATAAAGAATACTATGGCAAGAAAACCTATAATTTTGAAATTACAGAAAAGGCACTGTTAGGGCCTGAAGAGCTGGCATTTTAGTGTTTTTATTCTGTACACTCTGCAGGATTTACAATGAACAGGCAGATTTGGAAAAACACTTAAAAGTGAATTGCTTTGTCAGTCAACACTGAACTGCAACAGCTCTTAAGTAAACAAAGAAGGGTAAATTTTGGCAGTTAGAAAAATCAGCCAATCTTCCTGTTGCTGATTGTTACTGGTGATCCCCAGCTGGAAACTGGATGTGTGTGAACATTTGGCAAGAACAGAAGCATTTTTCTTTATTCACAGAATTTGGGTGAGGCTGACTGGGTCAGCATTTGTTGCCCATCCCTAATTGCCCTTGAACCGAATGGATTGTTGCCATTTCAGAGTCAACCACATTGCTGTGGGTCTAGAGTCATTTATAGGCCCGGCCAGGGAAAGGCAGCAGATTTCATTGCCTAAAAGACATTAGTGAACCAGATGGGTTTTTTATGACAATAATGGTCACCATTAGACTTTTAATTTCAGATTTTTATCAAATTCAGGTTTCACCATCTACCATGTTGGGATTTGAACCTAGGTGGCAGAGCATTACACTGGGTTTCTGGATTACTAGTCCAATGACAACGTCACTATGCCACTCTCTCTCCTAGCAGGCTTGGTTGTACAAAATCCTATGTTTAAATAGCCTATGAATACTCCCTGCCTAGGCTGACGCATGATGAGTGGTCACTTGAGCATAGAACCAGATGATTCATAGGACTGGTGAAGCCCTGCCCCACAGTGCCTTCAAGAAAGGAAGAGAGAAGAAACTTGCAGGGTGGGAATCTGTAACAGTGAAATAAATTAACTTAAATTATTTTATAATTTTTCCAAAAAAATTAATCTGATTTAGCATTACTGGCAGATAAGTTTGTCAGCCTTGCTGCCATTAACAAAGCCTTGCACAATTTCAGTGTGTGGGTGTGTGTGTAACGGCACACACTTCCCCCCCCTCCTGAGCATAAATAAGTCATCTGTGCATTGCATGGACTGCATGCTCTTTATGCTTGAGGAGGTTGTATGAACACTGAAGAGGAGTAGCTGAATGTTTCGGAAGAAGCAGAATGTTCAAACTGCTGATGTGGCAGATTCTTTTTTTTTGAAGTCAAGTTGTACGCAGTGTTTTGGTTCTGTTTCGTAGTCAGGAATATTTTCCAATCGTTTGCATGACATTCCAGGAGTTTGCAGATGTGAGCAGATGTTGCCGAACTAATCACATCTGTGAGTCAGCTTCCTACGAGTTGAGCTCATGGAAGTACTGCTTGCCCTTTAGACAGCGACTGTTTTTTTAAAAATCAATTCAAATTTGGAGATATTCAGTGCTTGGGGAAAAAGGGAATTTAAAGGAGAATACTATTGTTTTCAGAGAAGAGAGTGTTAATTTGCATTAAACAGATCACTCATTTTTGGAATGAAGATTTATTTGCTGTACGTGTGCTGCTGATGTTAAGCCAAAGAGAAAAACGAAGCGCTGATGGAATCTGTGGGTTGGATCTCAGCTGTGGAAGGAAGGATTTTAGCCAGTGTGAAAGTGGAACAATGTGGGAGACATGGCTCCATAAAACCTTAAGTATGGCCGAGAAAAAATGTTGTAGCACTGTTGTTTATATGTTTGAGGTCATATGTTTGAGTTTATATGCACAGGCGGTTCAATGTGCTTGTCGTTCTAATTCCAGCAGATTTGGAACCATATGTATAATTTTTTTCAATGGAATTGTCAGCGTAATTTGGGCTGTGGTATTTTGACCTGTGATGAGCTACATGTGCAAAATCTTTTAGCCAAGATTGTAAAATTTCAGACAATGTTACAAAATACTTACACTGATTACATACTCACACCTTTCATTGCAGCACAGCCAGCATTTTGACCTCAGTATGAATAGGAAGCTGTACTAAGACTGATATTGCTTTGGAGCAATAGGAAGGCAGAGCTTTATACCTGCATATTCAACCACACATAGCGCTGCTTGCTGACTGTTCTGTTGCTAAAAATTGAACTGTGAGTTTTGATTTTAGGAGAAACTCACATAGCAGGAAGGCAGGGTTCAAATTGGGGCTTTGCAACAAATCATAGAGTCCCTACAAGAAAGAAGGAGGCTATTTGGCCCATTGAGTACGCAATGACAACAATCCCACCGAGACCCTATCTCTAGACCCCTACATATATACCCTGCTAATCCCCTGACACTAAGGGGGAATTTAACATAGCTAATCCACATATATTTGAACTGTGGGAGAAAACCGGAGCGTCAGGAGGAAGCCTACGCAGATGTGGGGAGAATATGCAAACTCCATGCAGATAGTTATCAAGGCTGGAATCGAACCCAGATTCTTGGTGCTTTGAGGCAGCAGTGCTAACTACTGTGTTAACCACTATACGTTACTATTTCCCAGTGAGAATGTAAGTGAAACCTTCATTTCACAGGAGTTTAATGTGTTCCTGTTACCAGTCTGAATCAGCAATTTCATACTTGCCTTTTGCCAGTGATGTGCTTAAAGCCACCAGTGACAGAAGTGTCATATTATGATTGTAGTAGAACCTCCATTATCGACCAACTTTGAGGGGGTTCCCCGAGTAGATGATGAATCCTGGCAATGAATTAAGAATCCTTGAAATTTGGTTTTATACATATGGCACATGAGTGCCTTGGAAATGAAGACGAGTACAATATAGAACATAGCACATTACAGCACAGTACAGGCCCTTTGGCCCTCAATGTTGTGCCAAGCTATGTCCAATTCCAAGATCCCAGTTGATAAGCTGAATTTATTTTAGACATGAACATATAGGAGGATATTATAAATATAATATTTATTTGAAAGTATTACATTTTTACTTACCTGGATAAAATGTAAATTACAAAATAACTGTGCAATTATTTGCTCTGAAGTAATTCTGATAAAGAATTGGGATGCTAGATAAAAAGATTTCTAAAAGTGAACATGTCACTATATTATTAAATGTGTGGTGGAGTTCTTTCTCGCTGGTATTTTGTCTTCCTAATTTCAATTTTTTCGTTATATTGTTTGCTTAATATACAAACTCTACAATCCATGATTTTCCATTGAAAATTATTAGAAATAATATATGAAAGTATTTTGCAATACTGTCTGGTATCTTACAATCCTGGCTAAAAGATTTTGCACATGTAGCTCTTCATAGAAGAAATTAATGATTAAGAAATTAGAATTGTTTTCATGGATCTTTTGTCATACTAATGATCTCCATTCACTAAGTATTCTTATAGCTCTCAGATTTATTTGATGCTGTTCAATGGAGATGATCTTAATGGGACATACTTTCTAAAAAGAAAAGTACAATTCAAGGAAAGGTGATTGCATCTTAATTTCAAACTTTTGTTTTATTCAATGTTGCTAATCACCTTCCATTTTGAAAATGAACCCTTGGGATATGGGGTCACTGGCTGACATTTATCATTCATTAGAGTTGCCCAAAGAAGGTGTTATGGTTCTTTTTGAATCATACCCACTATGAAGATGCTCCCAAATTTACTATTTGTTCATTGGTGTCATCTTCTTCCCAGAAGTTTGACTGTTCTGGATCACACCTCTGCCTCTGCAGTGCTTCATTTACACATTGTAGATAAGTAAACTGCATCGAGTCCATTATACCCATCACCCATTTTCTCCATTGCATTTTCTCTTACGTTTTCCAATGTTCTTCCCTTCATTATTTCTGCCAACCATCAGTTCAAATTATGTGACTCAAGTATTCTTTCTCTCTTTGACGTCATTCACTAATTTCCTATTTCTCTAGTCATTTCCAGTACTTTCTCATTAGTCTTTCTGTCTGTGTAGGATATATGGAACGTACTCCTACATGTCCATATTTCGAATAAATTCAGCTTACCAATTGTCTTCAAAAGAAAAAGTGCTGGAAAATTTCAGCAAGTCTGGCAGCATCTATAAGTAGAGAAACAAGGTGATGCTTCGAGTCCATATGACCTTTTGTCAAAACTGGGACCTGCTGAGATTTTCCAGCATTTTCTCTTTTGGTTTCAGATTCCAGCATTTGTAATAATTTGCTTTCATCAATTGTCTTGGTTTATTGTCCACGTCTCCAAGTCCTAAAACATAGATGACAAAATGTAGCACCTTAGCATTCTTTTCTTAAGTTTCAGGTTCAATTTCTTGCACATTAACACATTCTTCATTCTGATAAGATTGGTCTTGGCTGTCTTCTTCTGATCTCACAATCATGTCTCCCGTGATCTGTGATAACCTGTCCAAGATATATGAAACTTTTTACTTGTTCCAGGACTTGTCCACTTCACTTTTAACTTGCAGAGTTAGGAATCTGCCTATGCCCATAGACTTGGTCTCATTCACACTCCATGCTCCTCATCCCTTGCTTTCTCTTTGTTTACAATTTCCTGCGGTGCCTCTTCGATTCTGCAAATCAGAACAGTTCACATTGTCATCTGTGCATCACAAGATGTTGATGCTCAAACACCCACCCCCCCCCCGCCCTGCCCCAGCCCCACCCTCCCCGGTGCAACCCTGATAGATCTTGTTTGTCTCTGTAGATATCTGCAATAAACAGTAACACACCCCTGGTACTCTCCCCTTCTGACAAGTCATTTATGAAGTCTCATCGCTGCAGATTGATCGTGGTGTGCATTCTGAATTATCCTTTGATCATCTCTGTCAAGTTCCAGTTTGTCTGATACCATTATTTTCTGATGATAGACTCTAGAAGATAAATGCCTTCACATAGTCTATAAAACATATATGTACAGATTTTTGTGTATCCAGGCATCTTCAGTTCCTTTGTTTGGTTTGAATCCATGCTGATAGGTAGGGAGCTATTCTTTGCATCAGTCTTACCCAACTGAGTGGTTTACTAGGTCATTTCAGAGGCCAGTTCAGAGTCAACCATGTCGGTGTTGAACGGAAGTCAGGGCAACTGATTTTTATTTTGAAGAGCTTCAGTGGACACTTGAGTGAGGCAACAATCTGAAAGCTTCATAGTCTCTTTTACTGGTACAAGCATTTCCAAAACTTCTTTAAAAACTGAAATCAAATTCCCAAATGGCCATAACAACATAAGAAATAGGAGCAGGAGTAGGCCATCTAGCCATTCGAGCCTGCCCCACCATTCAATAAGATCATGGCTGATCTGAAGTGGATCAGTTCCATTTTCCCGCTTTCTCCCCATAACCCTTAATTCCCTTGTCTATCAGAAACCTATCTACCCATGACTTAAATATATTCGGTGAGGTAGACTTCACCACTTCAATGGGCAAAGAATTCCAGAGATTCACCACCCTTTGAGTGAAGAAGTTCCTCCTCAACTCTGATCTAAACTATCCCTCCCTTATTTTGAGGCTGTGCCCTCTAGTTCTGCTATCCTTTCTAAGCAGGAAGAATCTCTCTATCTCTACCCTATCTAGTCCCTTCATTATCTTATTAGTCTCTATAAGATTCCCCCCTCAGCCTTCTAAACTCCAACGGGTATAGACCCAGTCTATTCAATCTCTCTTCATAGGCTAGCACCCTCATCTCCGGTATCAGCCTAGTGAACCTTCTCTGCACTCCCTTCAAGGCCAATATATCCTTTCGCAAATGTGACACCAAAACTGCACACAGTACTCCAATTGTGGCCTTACCAGTGCCCTGTACAGTTGCAGCAAGACCTGCTTGCTTTTATATTCTATCCCCCTCGCTATGAAGACCAACATTCCATTCACCTTCTTGATCACCTGCTGCACCTGCAGACTGGGTCTTTGTGATTCGTGCACAAGGACCCGCAGGTCCCTCTGCATCGTAGCGTGCTGCAGCTTTTCACCCTTTAAATATTAATCCCTCCTACTATTATTTCTACTAAAGTGGATAACCTCACATTTGCTAACATTATACTCCATCTGCTAGGTCCTCGCCCACTCACTCAGTCTATCCAGATCTCAGTGCAGACTTTCCGCGCCTTCCATGCAATTTGCTTTTCCACTCATCTTTGTGTCATCAGCAAATTTTGTTATCCTACACTCAGTCCCCTCCTCCAGATCATCTATGCAAATGGTAAACAGTTAAGGCCACAGCATCGATCCCTGTGGTACTCCATTAGTCACCAACTGCCAACCAAAATAGCACTCATTGATTCCAACTCTCTGCTTCCTATTAGACAATCAATCCTCAATCCATGCTAACACCTTACCCCCAACTCCATGCACCCTCACCTTTTGCAGCAACCTTTTGTGAGGCACCTTATCAAACACTTTCTGGAAATCTAAAAACACCACATCCACCAGTTCCCCTCTGTCTACAGCACTAGTTACATCCTCATAGAAATCCAATAAATTTGTTGAACATGACTTCCCCTTCACGAATCTGTGCTGTGTCTGCTTGATCAAACCATGCTGAGACTTGAAGTCATGTTTCATGTCAATTGTTTAAAACTTCAATTACTAACTGAGTAACATAATTGCTGTGCTTAATGTTTGACTTGGTTAATATGTTTATAGTCAGGTTTGTTTAATCTTCAAATTACTTCATTTTTGTTCCACAATTTTGACCCCGTAGCTGTGAAGGACTTGCAATTATTGCAATTATAAATCAGGAAGCTATGTAGTTTGGAGGGTGTCTTGGAAGGAATGATGTTCCCATGCCATATTTTCCTGGGTGGTGGAAATGCTACAAAAATTGCTATTGTGCTAGATAGTACGGATTGCAGCCATGGTATGCCAATATTGGAAGCGGCAACAAATTGAGAAAGAACTGCCACAGTTCAAGAAGACACCACAATCTTTCCAGTGAAAACCAAGGGCGGGCAATAATTACTACCATTGCCAACTGTGCCCATATTCAGGAAGTTAGTTTAAAAATAAACTTAAGGCTTCTTTCGTCAGTCATGGAACATATATAGATTTAAACCTGGGTAGAATTGGCATATAAGATCATAAATAATAAAAAGCTGGAGAAGTTAACACGTGCAGGGAGACATCAAGAAGCAAAAGGGAATTTAAAAACATCCTGTGGTAATCTATTTTTAACAATGCATAGGAAGATTTGTGACTTGTTTTTAATTCTTCCATAGCTAGCTTCTCTTCCATTTGTGAAAAAGCATCAGTCTGATCTAAGGTTATTGTCAAATCTTTTCTACTTTGTTTATAAATGTACCAGGTCTAGATTGCGATAAAAATACTGTGGTGTTCTTTTGATTCCATTTGCTATGGGAAGAGTAAATTTAGAGAATCAAGGACATACATTGTTCATTCTTACACCACTGTCTTCTGGGGACCAAGAAGCTCATCAAGCTTAGAATAATGGACTCTTTTAGTATTGACAGTATCCCTTCAAAAGCTAAGTTTTTTTAAATTAAATTGCTGAAGTTCCCAAAATTTTTCAATGAATCTACTGTTCCATTAGGAATACCTTTGAACTTGGCTTCACATCAGAAAGCCAATATTCTGCTTAAGTCAAAGGACTATGCTGGGGACAGTCCCATACCATATCTTTAGCATGTCTGCAATCTGTTAAATGGCCTTACTCTCAAGTCACAAGCTTTGCACTTTGATAAAATTTACCAAAATCACTTACTAACAGAACAAGAAAAGCTGTAAGAGAAGTTTTGAGAAAATAAATCCCAATTACATGTAACTTGTGAATTGGCATCCACTGCTGATGCTAAATATGTTTATTGCAGAAAGATTGCACCTATTGTTTCAGTGTGTCTCCTCCTTGGAAGCATATTTTAAAATTGAATATTCTTAATGACAGCTTATTGCTGGAGCTCACAGACTGTTATGGCTGCAAATTATAAATATTCTGAAGTATAAACATTAGAAATGAAAATTTCAGTGTACTATCTCATTTGTTTTGCTTTGTTAAAAGTTTGTTCTTTCATGGGATATGAGTGTCACTAGCAAGGCCAGCATTTGTTAATCTATTTCTCTTGAGCTCAGTGGCTTTGATCATTTCAGAGGACAGTTAAGAGCTAGCCACATAAGACCACAAGAAATAGGAACAGGAGTAGACCATTCAGCCCTTCGAGCAACACCTTGATTTTTAAAATCAAAATCATTGTATTTAAATTACTCTACAGCTTCACCTCTTCCCCTCACTGCAATCTCCAATAGCCCCACAATCACTTGAGATCTTAGGGCCACTCAGCTTTAGACTTCAAAATATGCTGGCTCAAACATGGACAAAAGAGCTGAACTCAATGAGATGACATGAGAGTGACTATCTTTGACTTGAAGTAGAGATGCCGGCGTTGGACTGAGGTAAACTCAGTAAGAGTCTGGCAACACCAATTTTAAATCCAACCGATTTATTTGATAGTAAATCTGCTAGCTTTCGGCATTTGTAGCCTTCGTTAGGCAAATGAGGTGTTTTGGTCTCCAAAAGCACACATATCAGCACACCTCATTTGCCTGACAAAAACTACAAAGGCCGAAAGATAGCAGATTTACTATCAAATATATCATTTGGATTTAAAATTGGTGTTGCCAGACTCTTACTGAGTTTGACTTGAAGCCAACATCTGACTCCCAAAAAGCCAGTAACTACACAGCACAATTCTGGAGGAGTGTGATGCTTGAATAAATGCAGCACCATACCACCACTACCTCCACATCTTGTCAGCATCCTGACTTGGAACTATTGACTGGAGATTACAAGAGCTTGAACCTCTCCAATACTTTCTCACTGGCAATTAGAATGATCAAAAAATATAGCTCTTATCAGCAATTCCCAAATTCCACGAGCAAATTAAGAAGAGGTTAGCCCACACATCTTTGATTTTTGTGACCAATCTTGATTTCAACTGCCTGGAACGTAAACACTAAAATTTCCTGCCTAAACCTATCCTGCAAGTGTATCCTGCTTTAAATCCTCTTTTAAAAACTACCTCTCTGTTTTTGGTGACATGGTTTATAATTCCTGAAATGCCTTGTGACAATCTACTATGTTAAAGATATCATGAAAATACATTGTAAATAATCCAGTCCTGAATGCTTTGGACCAAGTCATTTTTGGATTTCAGATTTTTCAGAATCATAGAATGATGTTAGAATGCCTGTGTGTGTGAACCAGAAAAAGTGGCAGATATAAATATTTATCTGAAGCATAAAACAAAGTGATAAAACCTTATTAAGCAGTAATAAAAATTGTTTTAATGAATCTTCTATGTTTCCACTCCCAAAGTACTAATGATGAGTTTTATGGGTCCTCTGAAAAGATTTATAGGCAACTGGTACCTCCCTGATCTATATTTCCAGATTGGAGAGATTACATTATTGTTGGGAGATTACAAAAGTTATCAATAACCTAGTGGCATATAACTGGTACTTCATAATGAGCAGTTTTTGTTTAAGCAGACTCTCTTTCTGTTTATTTGCTTTATTTCAATTCTTAATTTTATTTACAAGATATGGGTGTCACTGCTTAAGCCAGCATTTATTGCCCATCTCAAGTTGTCATTCAGTTGGTGATAGTGAGCAGCCTTCTTGAACCAATTTAGTCCCTGAGGTGTTTTGGTATACCCACAGTGCTGTTCATGAGGGAATTCCAGGATTTTGACCCAATGATAGTGAGTGAACAGCGATATGTTTCCAAGCTAGATCGGTGAATGACTTAGAGGAGGGAACCTCCAAGTGATAGTGTTCCTATGTATCTGCTACTTTTGTCCTTCTAGGTGATAGTGATCATGGGTTTGGAAGGTGTTGTCTAAGGAACCTTGGTGAGTTCCTGCAGTGCATCTTGTAGTGATACACAGGCTGCTATTGTTCTTTGGTGGTGGAGGGAGTGAATATTTGTGGAAGGAATAGCAATCAAGCAGACTCCTTTGTCCTGGATGGTGTCAAGCTTCTGGAATCTTATTGGAGCTGCACTCATCCAGGTAAGTGGAGAGTGTTACATCAGACTCCTGATTTGTGCTTTGTAGATGTGGGTAGACTTTGGGGACTCAGTAAATGAGTTACTCACCACAGGATTCCTAGCCTTTAAACTGCTTTGTAGCCACAGTATTTATATGGCTAGTCCATTTCAGCTTCTGGTCAATGGTAACATCCAAGTTGTTGGTAATGGGGGATTCAGTGAGAGTAATTCCATTGAATATCTGGTGGTGATAGTTCAATTCTTTTTAGTTGTGGATGGTCATTACCTGGCACTTGTGTGATACAATGTTACTTGTAAGTTGTGAGCCCAAGGCTGGATATTGTCCAGATTTATTGCATTTGGACATTCAATCATAGACTTGGTACCAGCGGCCTCAGAACTCATAAATGTTTTGTGTCCAGTGACCAAAGATTGCAGCAATTAGGCTGTTATTGAACTTAATAGCTTTTTACTTTATTACTTCTGTAACAATGCTGTGCTTTTGGAAGTTGTGTTGGGTCATATTTCTTGTGCAGGATCAGTTTATTTTATTGTCGGTGCTATTTTACCTGTCTCTCAGCCCCTGATGTTCTTGCAGCACCAAGGTTGATCTTAGTTGCTGGGGTGTTTGTTTTGATCTGGATTGATGCAGGATTGGTGTTTTGGTGTTTTCCCATGGGTTTTCAGAGTGGAGCTTGATTGGATTTGATGGTGGGGGCATGTGATTGGGCAGGGCTAGGCTCAGAGAGAAACCCAGATCAGATGCTTTTTGGGATTTGTAACAGCAGAAATAGCTCTCTTTATGATGTCTGGAGACTGGGATCTGCCAGAAACTAGGTTTCTTTCTCTGAATTTCTGCAAGTCATCCAGACTCCAAACATTGGCTCTATTCTCTCCTCACAGATGTTATCAGACCTCTTCAGGTTTTCTAGCATTTTCTGTTTTTGTTTCAGATTCCACCATCCATAGTACTTTGTTTTTATCTTTAGTGAATAAACTATTGTTTGTTATAAGTCCTTGGTTGCCAGACCTTGGAAACCCAACTCTCCTACATGAACGATTATGGTATTCACAGTAGTTAAACTTGAAGGGCTCTCTAAGTTGGCAGCTTCAGCTTCAGTGGTTTGGAACTGTGAAAGCAACAATACTAACAGTGCTAACTCCGGAAGCACAGAGACCTTTTTGTGTTTCAAAGAACAAAAAAATAAAGAACAAAGAAAATGACAGCACAGATACAGGCCCTTCAGCTCTCCAAGCCTGCACCAACCATGCTACCCAACTTAACTAAAATCCCCAATTCTTCCGGGGATCATATCTCTCCATTCCCATCCTATTCATGTATTTGTCAAGTTGCCCCTTAAAACTCACTATCGTATCCGATTTCACGACCTCCCCCTCTGGGTAAAAAACTTGCCTCATACACCTCCTTTAAAACCTTGCCCCTCGCACCTTAAACGTGTGCCGCCTAGTAATTGACTCTTCAACCCTGGGAAAAAGCTTCAGACTATCCATTGTGTCCATGCCTGTCGTAATCTTATAGACCTCCCCTCAACCTCCCCTCAATCTTATCAGATCTCCCCTCAACCTCCGTTGCTCTACTGAGAACAAACTAACTTTCTCCAACCTCTCCCCATAGCCAATGCCCTACATACCAGGCAACATCCTGGTAAATCTTTTCTGTACTCACTCCAAAGCCTTCACATCCTTCTGGTAATATGGCAACCAGAATTGAACACTATATTCCAAATGCGGCCTAACTGAGGTTCTGTAAAGCTGCAATATGACTTGCCAATTTTTTAACTCAATGCCTCAGTCGATAAAGACAATCATACATGTGCCTCCTTGACTACGTTCTCCACCTGCATTGTCACTTTCAGTGATCTGTGTACCTGTACACCCAGATCCCTCTGCCTATCAATACTCTTAAGGGTTCTGCTTACTTTTAAGGGTCATGATGACTTTTTAGCATAGTTGCCTCACTAGACTAACAGCTTTTGATTATTTATGTTTTGATTTCCCGTTCAGCATATTCAACATCATCAAAGTCATATTTGATTGATAACTGCCTCAATTGAGTGAAATATTGATCAATTTTATCATTTGCTTTTTCCTTAGTACATCGAAAGACCATTTTTTCATGTTATATTTCTTTTGGATACAAAATTATTTCACCTTTTGCTGAGTTGTAGTTGTTTTTATCCTGCATGTGTTAGCATCTCAAAACTATCATCTAATTCATCACCTTCAGAATGGAGAAGTAAGGCTTTTTTGTTATCTGTAATTATAAAACCTAACATTATGCCTTCGAAACATTACAGCCACTTTTGTCAATGTGGGGATACAGATGATGCATGCAAATACACATCAGAATAACAAAGAACAAAACAGCACGGGAAACAGGCTCTTCGGCCCAACAAGCCTGTGCTGCCACCCTGATGTTCCTACCTCTACCCATGATCCCTGTCTATGTTTATAGATCTATGGATTAAAAACCAAATTTGAGACAGTTTAGGGAGAATTTGTTTTGCCAATTAGCCTAAGAGCACACCTTTGGGATGTGGGAGGAAACCGGAGCACCCGGAGAAAACCCACGCAAGCACGGGGAGAATGCGCAAACTCCCACAGACACAGGCCCAAATCGACGTATCTGCACAGCACAGTGATAGTCACTGAGCTGTCGTGTTGCCCATCAAATGGTCCAGGTCAAGCGTACACTAACGACGTGAAGCACTAGGATACTCTCGAAAAAAATCCAAGAGCAGCCCTCTCACGACCCATCGTGTGTATGCCCCTTGTTAGACAACAAGGTGGACCAAAGCACCTGTAGGATAAAAACAAGTACATCAATATCATCATCTATTTACACACTTCCCAGGGACTCCCAAGCTCATGATCCCTATTTTAAATCAGTTTTCTATACCCCTCCATTCCCATTCTGTTCATGTGCCCATCTAAGTATTTCTTAAATAACTCCAGAGTACCTGCCTCCACCACTTTACTTGGCAGTAATTCCATACCTCCACCACCCTCTGTTTGAAAAAACTGCCTCTAGCATCCAAATTATACCTTACCCCCCTCACCCTAAGCCCGTGACTCTTCGTGCTATTCGAATCCATCCTAGGAAAAAGTTTAACCCTGTTACTCTATCTATACCTCTCATAATCTTGTACACTTCTATTAGATCTCCTCTAAATCTATGTCTTTCTAAGGAAAACAGTCCCAATTTGCCTGTGGGAGATAGGGCATAAACAATGCCATCTTGATCAGAAATGCAATAATGAAGCATCTGGTATCACATTCCTTCCAAAGGAAAAACTCTGTAATAACTCAAGATTAATTGTGTGTGTGTGTGTGTGTGTGTGTGTGTGTGTGTGTGTGTGTGTGTGAGCGAGAGCTGGAGTACCTCAATATGTTTATGTATCTAACACAAATACATTCCTTAAATGTGGTGTGTGCAGAAAGTATATGAATATCTTCTAAAAAGTTTCATACCTCAAAGTAGTGTTTACCATTTCATCCTCTTTGTCACGAATGTGAAGTTCTTGGGAAGCAACCATAAGATTCAGTAAGAAGCATTCAGGATCAGAACTGCATGTTTATTCTCCTTCTAGACTCCCTCTGGTCTTATATGCATATGGATCTGGAAGCTTTTAGTAGACAACATGTACAATGCAATTTTCATCATACTACATGTTAACTCAGTTGGCCAAATGTGTGATTTCTCTATTTTGAGCACAGCTTATGCTATGTTGCATGTTTGTTTGAAGATGCTTGAATTACTAGCATCTGGTTTAATGATTATCGCATAGAAGGATTATGTAGAACCAGTTATTTCATTTGACTATCTCAGGTCATTGTGTAGTATAAGGAAAATACCTGGAGGATAGAGGGGAGCAGAGGTGGTTTTGGAGACAAGTGTAAACTTTAACTTTGTCTTGACCACATAGTTTGATACATGATCATGCATTTGTGACTTGAAATATTCACTGTGAAACAAATTGGCAACTGACTTTACTTTTCAGATCACTTTTCAATCACTCCTCTCCATTTAATAAAATCTCAGTGTCGATAATGGATCACTTCTGAAGATTAAAATCTAGAGGAGTTGAAATACATAGAAAGTGGCAAATATTAGTGGGAAACTAAAGGATTAGGAGATCTTTAAAGGTAAACAGAAAGCCATGAAAAAAAGTTATAAAGAAAAGTAAGATAGATTATTAGAGTAAACTAGCTCGGAATATAAAACCAAAGAGCAAAGGTTTTTACAAATATGAAAAACCAAATAAGAGTGGCTAAGGTATACATTGGTCCTGTAGAGGATAAGAGGAATTTAATAATGGGAAACGACTAAATGGCCAAGGTATTGAACAGGTATTTTGTGTCAGTCTCCACAGTGGAAGACAAAAATCGCATGCCAAAAATTGATGACAAGAAGGCAGGTGAAGACCTAGAAACCATCATTATCACAAAAGAAACAATATAAGGCAAGCTAATGAGGCTAAAAGTAAACAAGTCTCCTGGCCCTGATAGAATGCACCCCAAAGTGCTAAAAGAGATGGCAGAGGAAACAGAAAATGCCCTTGTGATAATTTACCAAAATTCACTGCACTCTGGGGCTGTTCCAGTAGATTGGAAAACAACAAATGTGACATCACTGTTTAAAAAAGGAGGTAGACAAAAGTAGGTAGTTATAGGCTAGTTAGCTTGACTTCCATAGTGGGGAAGATGCTTGAATCCATCTATCTAGGAAGAAATTGTGAGACATCTGGATAAAAATTGTCCCATTGGGTTCATGAAAAGCAGGTCATGTTTAACTAATTTAGTGGAATTCTTTGAAGACATTACGGATGCGATGGACAATGGAGATCTGGTCAATGTGGTTTATTTGGATTTCCAGAAGGCATTCGACAAGGTGCCGCACAAAAGGCTGCTGCATAAAATAAAGGTGCATTGTGTTATGGGTAATGTATTAGCATGGATAGAGAATTGGTTAACTAACAGAAAGCAAAGAATGGGAATAAGTGGGTGTTTTTCTGGTTGACGATCAATGACTAGTGATCTGCCTTAGGGATCAGTGTTGCGACCACAATTGTTTACAATTTACATTGATGATTTGGACTTGAGAACCAATTGTAGTGCGTCAATGTTCACAGATGGCACTAAAGTGAATGGTAGAACGAAGTATGCAGAGGGCACTGTACATCAGCAAAGGGATATGGACAGTTTGAGCGGGCAAGAGTCAGGCAGATGGAATACAATGTTGGTAAATGTGAGGTCATTCATTTTGATAGGAATAACAGCAAAATGGATGATTATTTAAAGGATAAAGAATTTCAGCATGCTGCTGTGCAGAGGGACCTGGGTGTTCTTGTGCAGAGTCACAAAAAGTTGGTTTGCAGGTGCAGCAGGTAGTTATGAAGGCAAATGAAATTTTATACTTCATTGCTAGAAGAATGAAGTTTAAAAACAGTGAAGTTATGTCACAGTTGTATAAGGTGCTGGTGAGGTCACACCTGAAGTAAGAAGATTTGATCTCCTTATTTGAGAAAGAATAGATTGACACTAGAGGGAGTGCAGAGGAGATTCACTAGGTTGATTCTGGAGTTGAAAGGATTGACTTATGAGGACAGACTGAGGAGACTGGGACTAAACTCATTGGAATTTTGAAGAATAAGATTTACAAAATGTTGAGAAGAATAGATAGGGTGGATTCTTGGAGGCTATTTCCCAGACCTGAAATGGTCGCTACGAGAGGACACAGATTTAAGGTGCTGGGCAGCAAGTACAGAGAAGATGTCAGGGGTAAGTTTTTCACTCAGAGGGTGGTGAGTGAATGGAATCGGCTGCCATAGGTGGTGGTGGAGGCGAACTCGCTGGGGTCTTAGATGAGTACATGAGATTAAATGGAATTGGGAATTACAGATAGTTCCATGGCCTGGTAGATATGGGTATGATCGGTGCAACTTGTGGGCCAAAGGGCCTGTTTGTGTTGTAGTGTTTTATATTCTATGTTAATAAGGAGGGATCTTATAGAAACATTAAATTATGAAGGGAATAGATAAGATAGCAGCAGGGAGGTTGTTTCCATTGCAGGTGCAACCAGAACAAGGGGACATTGCTTCAAAATAAGGGGAAGCAGATTTAGGAATGAGTTGAGGAGGAACTTCTTCAACTAAAGGAATGCGGATCTGTGGAATTTCCTGACCAGTGAAGTGGTTGAGGCTGTCTCACAGTCATAGAGGTTTATAGTATGGAAACAGACCTTTTGGCCCAACTTGTCCATGCTGCCCATTTTTTTAAACTCCTAAGCTAGTCCTAATTGCCCACATTTGGCCCATATCCCTCGATACTCATTTTACCCATGTAACTGTCTAAACACTTTTTAAAAGATTAGATTGTATCCACCTCTGTTATTATCTTTGGCAGCTTGTGCTATGTGTTACGGTGAGTGAGTGGGCAAGTGGAGCTGAGTCCACAAAAAGATCAGCCATGATATTATTGAATGGAAGAACAGGTTCAAGGAGCCAAATGGCCTACTCCTAGTTCTTATGTTCTTATGAAATGCTGAGTGACAATGAAGGGGGATACTTCCACTTGTGGGAGGCAGCACAGTGGTAAGCACTGCTGCCTCAAGTGCCAGGGTCCCAGATTTGGATTCCTGGCTTGGGTCACTGTCTGTGCGGAGTTTGTGCATTCTTCCCGTGTCTGCATGGGTTTCGTCCGGGTGCTCCGGTTTCCTCCCACAGTCTGAAAGACATACCGGTTAGGTGCATTACCTGAACAGGCCTCCGATAGAACATAGAATATAGAACACTGCAGCACAAACAGGCCCTTCGGCACAGAAGTTGCGTCAATCATACCCATACCTATTAGGCCATAGAACTATCTGCGGCTCCCAATCCCATTTAATCCCATGTACACATCCAGAAGCCTTTTAAAAGACCCCAGCGAGTTCACCTCCACCACCACCGATCTCAAAATCAAATGCCTAACTCCATTCTCAACCAACTGGAACTCATTCAGAATTCATTCTGAATTCATTCAGAGAAGCCCATCTCTCATGCACTAGATCCTGTTATTCTAACAGCTTTGTTGTTCTCCATTGATATTTCCATACTTAAGTGAATTTATTTTGAACATCTTTCTCTATCATTGAATTCCCTCCTTGACTCACCATCTTTCCCTTCCAGTGTTCTCTATATGACCACATCACCCGTCCAAAAGTGTTTTTTAAAGTTATCATCAATTTTGGCTTCCTTTTTCTTGATTGTTATATAAAGTCCCCCATGCAAGACTTCTTGAAAAGGTGAGAGGGCATGGGATCCAAGGGGCTTTGGCCTTGTGGATCCAGAACTGGCTTGCCTGCAGAAGGCAGAGAGTAGTTGTGGATGGGTCTTCTTCTGCATGGAGGTCAGTCACCAGTGGAGTGCCCCTTGGATCTGTTCTAGGACCCTTGCTGCTTGTCATTTTTTTAAATGACCTGGATGAGGAAGTGGAGGGATGGGTTAGTAAGTTCACCGACGATACGAAGGTTGGTGGTGTTCTGGAGGGATGTCTGAAGTTGCAGCGAGACATAGATAGGATGCAAGACTGGGCGGAAAAGTGGCAGATAGACTTCAACACAGATAAATGTGTGGTGGTCCATTTTGGCAGGACCAATGGGATGAAGCAATATAATATCAAGGGTAGGAGTCTTGGCAGTGTTGAGGAGCAGAAGGATCTTGGGGTCCGGGTCCATAGGACTCTTAAATCTGCCCCGCAAGTGGAGGATGTGGTCAAGAAGGCATATGGTGTACTGGCCTTCATTAATAGAGGAATTGAGTTTAAGAGTCGGGAGGTAATGCTGCAACTTTATAAGACCTTTGTCAGACCCCACTTGGAATATTGTGTGCAGTTCTGGTCTCCTCACTATAGGAAGGATGTGGAAGCTATTGAGAGGGTGCAGAGGAGATTTACAAGGATGTTGCCTGGATTGGGGGGCATGCCTTATGAAGATAGGTTGAGAGAGCTGGGTCTCTTCTCCCTGGAGAGACGAAGGTTGAGAGGCGACTCGATAGAGGTTTATAAGATGTTGAGAGGAATAGATAGGGTGGATTCTCGGAGGCTATTTCCCAGGGCTGAAATGGTCGCTACGAGAGGACACAGATTTAAGGTGCCGGGGGGCAAGTACAGAGGAGATGTTAGAGGTAAGTTTTTCACTCAGAGGGTGGTGAGTGAATGCAATCAGTTGCTGTCAGTAGTGGTAGAGGCGAACTCGCTGGGGTCTTTTAAGAGACTTCTGGATGAGTACATGGGATTTAATGGGATTGGGAGTTACAGATAGTTCTATGGCTTGTAGGTATAGATATGATCAGCACAACCTTTGGGCCGAAGGGCCTGTTTGTGCTGTACAGTTCTATGTTCTATGTTATCTTGGTCACTATTGTGAGATGTAATTTGGTGATGGTGGAGAGGGGGGTTGGCAGCAGAAATATTAGTTGCTGTTGGTATTATGAGCCATGGTGTTAGTACAAAGCAGTGACAGGAGCACCCTCTAGTGTTCTTACCAAAGCTGATATGTTCTGATATGCACAGCAATTGTTGACAGCAGTATCAAATGCGCAACTCCATCATCATAACTTTAAATATGCCAATATAAGTTTAGTATCCCTAACTTAATCAACAAAAGACGAATAACAAAAATAGAAAGAAAAAAATGGCATAAACTTGCAATCTGAAGCAAGAACAATTTTGTTTGTTTGATAGAATCATAAAAGATTATCCTATTTCACCTATGCTGAGAAAATTATCTTTATCTCTCCTCTAGTTCTTTTGCTGATCATCTTAAATGCACAACTCTCTAGTTACTGATTGATGGACATGTGGGAAAATAGCTTTATCTTGATTTACTTTCTCAAAATCCATCAAAGTTTTGAACACTTTTATCAGGGATGCTCTTAACCAATGTTGTTCTGATGAAAAAGAGCCCAAATTTCTATGAGGCTTCCTCATAATTAAAGTTTGTTGTAGCCCATTTGCACTGGGCAACTTAAACGCTTTTCATGATCTTGCTATATTTCCTATGGTGCTGATGTTGGAAGCAAAACTTTAACAGTGGCTTATTTGAGCATTTTATTGTTATTTTGACATTTGTAAAATCAAATGCTTTTCTTCTACAGTTTTATCAATTTGATCTTCATAGAGTTATAAAGTACAGAAAAAGCCCTCCAGCCCATTGAATCTGCTCTGACAAAACTACACTTGGCCCACAACCTTGAATATTTTGACATTTCAAGCACTTGGCCGTACACTGTTCAAAGGTTGCCAGGATTCCCACTCTACTACACTTCCAGTGTATTCCAGGTTCCCACCACCCTCAAATCCCCTCTGAGCCCCTTGGCCCTTGCCTTAAAATTATGCCCCCTTGTTGTTGACCCTCTAACTAAGGGTAACAGCTGTCTCCTTTCCATCCTATCCATGCTCATAATCATCTTATACACCTTAATTAGGCCCACCCTCTCCCCCTCGGTCACTTCTGCTCTAAAGAAAATTTCCCATTTTTAAGGATTTCTATATGTAACCTACTAAGTATATCTACCATTCAGCACTTAAAATTTTACCATTTTCATGCATGTTCCCTTTTCCTGCTAAAATGTATTGACTCACATTTCTGTACATTAAATTTTATCCGATGTCTCTTGCCCAATTTACTAACCTGTCTGTGCTTCTGAAGTTCCCTTCATTAACAACATAAACTACTTTTGTGTAATTTGCATACAGTGATAATGATATTGCTCTCCTTGTAATCCAGACCAGATCATTTATATGTATTGTTCCTGAGGACTCCACTGTTCATGTATCTCCAATTCAATACATATTAAACACTGGTCTCTGTTTTCTGTCCTTTTGCCAGCTTCTTATCTGTGCTGCTACATTCAGTTTAGTGCCTTGTGCTTTAATTTGACCGACAAGTTTCTTCTGCAATATTTTATCAACCTTATCCACAACAAACTTTCTGTTTTCTTTATCCATGAAGTATCTTTATTTGCAACAGAATTCAGCTAAATTTGTCAGACAGATTAATGCTGGCTGCCTATAATTAACACATGGCTATTTATTGGGGGAAGGCTTACCCATGACTTAAGTTAAATTTCTCTGTGGCAACATATTGCAAGTAGATTAGTTAAACCAGAACCAAATTATCTTGGAGAGAACATGTACGTTGATAATTTAGATTTGTAAAACCAGCATGAAACTGAACTTCTATAAATATCAAAATTATTATTTCTATTGTATATTGAGTGGATTGAGGAATATGAGCTATTGAAATATATTGTTCTATCAGGACTAGACAGAGTAGATGTAGTTCAGAACCAGGTCTCATAGTCTGAGGATATAGGGTAGATCATTTAGGACAGATATGAGGAAATATTTTTTCATTAAAGAGTGGTGAGCCCGTGAATTCATTACTACAGAAAGTAGTTGATGCCAAAACATTGAACGTATTCAAGAGGCAGCTGAGTATATCACTTGGGGCAAATGTGATCAAAGGTTATAGGAGAAAGCAAGATTAGGCTATTGAGTTGGACGATCAGCCATAACTGTGACGAACAGCAGAGCAAATTTGATGGGGTAAATGGCATCCTCCTGCTCCTATATTCCATCTTCCTATGTATTGTTATTGTTAAGAAACCTAGGCAAAAGGCCACATTGCAGTATATCAGGAAGATTGAAAGTGTAGAAAAGAATATAAAGCCAATGACAAAGCACTGATTAGAGGATGACGAAGGCAGGCTTTCAAAATGTTGGCGATAGGTGGAAAGCAAGATTGAGGAGGTAAGAAGTTCTGACCATCTGGGAAAGAATGGCCTAAAGTATGTTTGCTTGAGACCTACCCTCCATCGGACAAAGATTGTATTTGCCCAGTCGCACTATTTGAAGAGGAACAGGAGAGTTCTCCCAGTGTCGTGGGTAACACTTATCCTTCTGTCAACATTACGTTTTATTTCATTGCTGTTTATGGGAATTTGCTATACACAGTTGATCTACTTCATTCCTACATTACAACAGTAACTGCATTTCAAAAGTATTTCATTGACTGTAAAGTGCTTTGGGAAGTCCTGAAAGTTGTGAATGGAGATATTTAAATGCCAGTTTCTCTTCCACTTCTTATTTTTGCATTTTCTTTACGTATATGGACTGCGACCTCATTTACCTAGACTTTAGCAATGTTCCAGCTAATACTTTAAATAGAAAGAAGCAGAAGCCACAAATAAACTTTCAAAGGAAAGTGGGTGAATATTTGAAATGGGCAAAGGAATGGACTAAATCTTTAGCTCTTACATAGAACTAACACAAGTGAGATGACCTGAAATGTTCTATGATTTTGTACTATTTGTATGTAATTAATGACAGAGCTGTTGGACAGGGGTGGATACGCAACTAGAGAGCAGGGGTTTTTTTCAGCGATTGTTTATCAGGCATGACCTTGGAGAAAATGATCTTTGGACATGACTATTTGGATTGCAGATCAAAACAAAAATCTGTGCATGCCTAACAGGAGGACATAAAGCAGTAGACTGTCTTCTAGAGTCTCCACTCCAAGCTTTTCATTGCCACCTCGGAGCTAGTGAATCCCCAATTGTGGGGTTGCAACCTACAGTTTGGAAACCCTCTTTTACCAAATTAAGAGTGCCAAGCAGACAGTTGGAAACTTAAACAAGCAATGAAAAATTAGTATTAAAATTAAATCATAAAATTCTAGAAATGTATAGCAGCGCCGTCAGCTTCTGAAAGAGAGAGGTAAAATTGGATTCCACTCCCAAGCATTAACCTTTTTCTTTCATATGGTGGCTATTCTTTTTGCACTTTTGTTCATTTAATTCACATTTAGCTCATAATCATTGAATACACAATGGTAACTAGATATTTCAGTGGCAATTAATTAATCCCTTAATTGGAAGCCAGCAAGGCTAGTTGCAGGAATCTCCTCAGAAAAAGGGTGGTAAGTGAATTAATTGTTAGGTCAGCCAGTCACGAGAGGCTGGGAGCAAGTTAGAGTTTAAAACCTTGGCGACTTGCCCATCTAGAGAACTTGCTTCCTGCTCATTCAGAAAAAAGAAAGACATGAGCCAGGGATTTCCTTGGAGCTGCTGCTGCTGTTGGGACTTTGTTGGGACTGCATGTGTAAGGGGTTTTCTGCTGCACTTTTGTTAACATTACAATACAGAAGTGGAAGCGGCAGCAAAGAAATTCGTGGCTGTGTTCTTGGCAATATGAGAATTGATAAAGATTCCAGATCGAGAAAGTGGCGGGTCTCTTAAATCCAAGCCAACCTGTTTCAGAAAATGCTCTTATTAGATGAGTATAGTTAGATGCTAACAGAGATATTGGAATGTTTGTTATTTTTATGGTAAGAAGTCTCACAACACCAGGTTAAAGTCCAACAAGTTTATTTGGAATCACGGGCTTTCAGTGTGCTGCTCCTTCCTAACTTGAGGAAGGTCGCGATTCGAAATAAACTTGCTGGACTTTACTCTGGTGTTGTGAGACTTCTTGGTGTGCCCACCCCAGTGCAATGCCAGTATCTCCACATCATGTTGTTTTTACGTCGTAAAACATATATGGAATTAAGTCAAAGTATTTTGAGATTTACTAAAAATGTTATTTTGTTTATCTGCTTAATATTTGCAAAAAAAAAAATCACGTGGCCATTTCCAGCAATGTTTAAAACATTTAGAAACTGTTTGCTTGTTCAGGTAGAATACCTCAAATCTGGCTATGGAAATCCAGCGGTGTCTGAAAACAGGACATTTTTTTGTGTGCTCTAGCAAACCTTGACCCCACCTGATGCACCTCAGAAAAATAAAAAGAGATTTTGAGTACTGATTGGCCTCATAAGCCTGATGTTTCCCACTCTCTAGCAAACCTTAGTCCCACTGACTGAGTTTGGATGTGCCACAGACAATTGAATTCACCAACGAAGAACAAAAGACTCTTGTAGAACCTAGTGACTTAGGATATTTAGCTATGCTCTGGGACGTATGTCTATTCTTGTAACAGTGGAGGGTACTTGTATAGAGTTTTGATGCCATTGAAGCACCCAAGTAGAATCCATAAGCTTAAATAATATTTTGTACTTGATTCCTAAAGCATTTAAGTTGCATGGACACTGGTTGCCTTCTTGCAACCAACCCAAGTCAGTTCAAAGAAAATTCTTAGTAAGATCTTGCCTGAATATTCTGCAAATCTTTTTTAGTTACGTTCTAATTGCAAGGAATGATGACTACCTGTTAATGTAATGAACTATAATGGTTTATTTACAAGGAGATAAGATCTACTTTATTGCAAAAGTGCACTCTCTGTACCAAGATCCCTATGCTCATTCTCCATTGGGTACCAAAATCACATGATCTTCCGAATGCACACCCCTTAAGGGAGAAGCTACTACATCCCTCCCCCTTTAAGACTTGTACAATTTCCAAAACAATAGTAATAAGGAACAATTTTAACACATGTCACGGAACTTTCTCTTTCTCTGGGAATGACATAGCACAGCTGGTTGAGGTTCGATTGTTGAGGTAGCTTTGGTTGAATTTGCTTGACTGGGACTCTCCTCTGGACTCTGTGTCTCTCTCCTCAGTTTCACTGGGAGCTGGCCTGTCATGACAGGCCATGTTACTTATTGGTATGTCCTAATGTTGATGTGTGGGCCTCCTCCTTTTATCTTAAAGAGCTCCAACTAGTTTAACTTTATCTCCTGAAGCCAATCACATCCCATTAGCTCAGTCCTTGGCCCAATACCACCATTAGTGGGAGCAATGCTGACTGCTATCTCACGGAGGTTGTAGTTATTAATTCATTTTTAATTAATTTATTATTGTGCCAAGTAGTCTTACATTAACACTGCAATGAAATTATTGTGAAAATCCCCAAGTTGCCACACTCACATGCCTGTAGAGTTTCCTACTATCTTTAAGGCTTCTCCAGTATATGTAACTAGTCTGCGGCAGGATTCATCAACGTATCTTTTAAGATACCTGTGAGTCTGCTCACGCACATGTCAACATGTCTGCGCTCCCATGTCAACATCCGTCTTCAGTAGTTGTCTGTTTACTGATAATACTAATGTGGTGGGGCTACCTTGCCTGCTTCCACATTGTTTAATGTTTAAGTTTATTAGCGTCATAAGTAGGCTTACATTAACACTGCAATGAAGTTACTGTGAAAATCCCTTAGCTGCCGCATTCCAGCTTCTGTTCGGACACACTGAGGGAGAATTTAGCATGGCCAATATACCAGCTGCCTTTTGGACTCTGGGAGGAAACCAGATCACCCAGTGGAAACCCATGCAGACATGGGAAGAATGTGCATACTTCACAAACCAGGAATCAAATCCAGGCCCCTGGTGGTGTGAGGCAGCAGTACTAACTACTGTGCTGCTGAGCTAATGACATAGCATTTCATCCTCCTGCTGGACAATCCTCTGTGCACTGTGGCTGGATCATTTGCTGTACACTGAGCTGGTTCTGCTTGCTTTTACATTTGCACTTTAAATGACCTTTTCTTTTTCACCCAAAGCACTCTCATTGCTTAAATCTACCCACTTCTGGAGATGACTTCCCCCAAATCGAAAGCACTGTGTGCTACTCCTGGGCTCCTTAAATCTTGAATATTTAGTGATTCTTCCCACTTCTGCATTCAGCTCACTACTTGAGCCTGATCTCGCGTCTTGCTTCTGGCACCATTACTACTTGTGGTTTCCCACTTTAACTGATGGGTCTCAATGCTTTGTTTGCTTTGTAACTCCTGGGCACTCTTCTTAGTGCTCTCTATCGCTATTGCCATTCCCATCGTCTTCTTAAAGGCAATTTGGACTCAGCCAACAGTCTTCTTTATGTAGCTGCACCATTCGCATCACGTACCGAACATTTAATATTATTTCAGTTTGATCTTTTCTCATTTTAAACCAGGTGCGCAGCTGTAGGGAGGTGGGGAGGCATGAAAGAGCTATTAAATCGAATGTGTGCAAAGTGAATTGACATCAGTAGTGACATGGCCATTAATCTAAATTGCTTTGCAGTCATATCAGTTGGTCTCCCTGCATCTCCCATTCGCTGAATTAGTGCATTCTGATTTGAATTTGCCAGACTTGTGGTACTCTACGTTTGTTACAAAGGGGTATTTTTGTTACTTAGGTCTTTAAGGAATTTCTAGTAATGTGCTTTTTCCATCGTTAGAGTCATTCTAACAATTTGATTGACTATGGAATCAGAAAAAGGAGAAGGAACAGTGATAGGAGAAAGCAGCAGCAAACTACTGCAGCTGAGGGTTGCCTACAGGAATTCTTACCATTAGAATTTTTTAAACTAAGAACAACAGGCTGCTATTCTATGAGCAGAAGAGGCTGATCGTTCATAGGGAGGTTATTTTAGAGTTGTGGCATGTCCTGCAATAAGACATAAAACTAGTGCTAAAATAGAATTCCTTAATGTTTTAAGGCTCCTCATCGGCTGCCATAGACGATATTAACAACATTAATCAGGCCACATGTCATGCTTGCTTTAAATAGGTGACTTATAGTATGTTTGTTACAGCTAACACTTTCATAACTAGCAGGTTGTGGCTTTTTGCATATATTTCAAGTCTAGGATCTCATTGCACTCCCATTCCTCCCCCCCACCCCCACCATGTTACCCTGTGAGATACCTCAGATAACCCAACGGCCTTCACATATTGCAAGAGTTTGTTACTGTGCAACTCACTAACAACATAACATGCAAATTTATGCATTCTTTCCTGCTGCGATGTGGCAGTTCTCTATCCACCCATTCCCGCCCCCCCCACACTCATTGCAGATCCCTCCAGTCATATCTTTACCATTAAAAATGGCTCTTTCTGTGCTGAGTCTCGAAAGATATGAGTGAGTATGGGTGCATCATTGGCAATTTTGTTCACTTCCACAGTGCCCATGTTGTATGAACTGTTGTGGAAAATTTACCACTTTGAAGTCAGACTTGGACGTTCAACAAACAGTTTTATTTGGACAAAACTTTGGGAGAAGTGCTGGCATGCCACAGTACAGACAGCCAGCTTCTCAATGACATAATGGTAGTATCTTTTATACTTTTTAGATAATAGAAAGTACGGACATTAGCCGTTAGCACATTGTTACAAGTTGAGTAGACAGTATGGACATCAACAGTCAACACACTGTTAAACGCAGACAAGTATGGACATTGACAGTTATCACATCATTGTTTATAGAGTAGATATGTTTATGCATTTATGTCATCTATCAATGGCTGATCTTGTTATCAAAGTCATTGTCTGTGTCTGCTTTTATCTCAAGTTTAAGGTGCTTCAAGGTCTGACCTGTTTCCTACAGTAATTTAAACACTACAGGTTTTAACTCTTTGTGTAATGTCTGTGCCTAATGTCAGTGCTTCTTAATTTTCCTTCCCAGAGTCCATTTTGTGTGCCAGGTAACCATTTTGTGTCCTGTACTTTGATTTCGTTCCAACAGAACAACTTAAAAAGGGCGAAGGGTTACAGGAAGTTTAAGTTTATTTATTCACAAGTAAGGCTTACATTAACACTGCAATGAAATTACTGTGAAATTCAACTCTCCAGCACCTATTTGGGTACACTGAGGAAGAATTTAGCATGGCCAATGCACTAACCAGCTCTTGTGACAGAAGCACTAGTAACTATTTCCATGCTTAGTTTTAAAGTTTGAAGTTTTAAAGTTTTATTTATTAGAGACAAGTGAATGCAAGAGTACTTTAATCAGCCATTAAAAACAATAGGTAGAATATTTTGCCCCCCAGTGAGTTTGATGGCAGGCAGCAGAATGCCCTTCCTGTCTATCACCATTCAAGTACATATAAATATGTGAATTAGGAGTATGTTATTTGCACCCCCCCCCCCCGAGCCTGTTCTGCTTTTAATGCCCACTTAAAGGCCTCATCCCGCAGGGCAGGTGCTTGTCATGTGGATTGCGACAAAGGTTCAAAGACATTCAGGGCGATCTAGCATCCAGAGGTTGGTTTCTGACGTGCTCTTGCTGCTCTTCCCCTCTCCTGCAACCAGTACTTGACACTTCATTCTCACCATCACTAATCAGTGCTTGGGGCCCTCCTTAATTGGATCAGATGCATGTCATACCAACTGCTGCCGCTGGATGCGAATGGCGATGCCAAATACTAAAGAGCTGCTGGCCTCTGTCTGGTAGGCAGATCTTCTGACCTGTGGTCATTGATCCTGGGGGAAGGCCCACCATTGGCCTGTTAAAGTAGGGTGGCACAATAGCACAGCGATTAGCACTGCCACCTCATAGCACCAGGGACACGGGTTCAGTTCTGACCTTGGGTGACTGTGTGGATTTTGCATTTTCTTCCAGATCTGCATGAGTTTCCTCTGGGTACTCCAGTTTCCTCTCTCTGTCCAAAGATGTGAAGGTTAGGTGGATTGGCCTTAGTGTCAGGGATTAGCAAAGTAAATACAAGGAGTTATGGGGATATGCTCAGGTTGGATTGTTGTTGGTGTGGGCTCAATGGGCCAAAGTTCTGTTTCTGCATTGTAGAGATTCTATAATCTTCTATAGTATTAAATGCCTGAGTGGTGCAAGATGAAGTAGACCTTCTGGAAAATAGATGGCAGAGACCCCCATCTCGTTCGCAGTTTTCCGCCCAATCCGTGCAATGCTAATACACCAGCAACCTCTGCACTGGTCCATATTTACACTGTTGCATCTGTTGCAAAATTATCTCTCATATTTACAATGCTGATAAGACTGAAAATAATATGTCAGCAAATATTCTGCAGTCAGTTCTATTTATATCAGCGGTTCTCATATAACTTGTTAAGACTTTCCATCCTTGTAAGAATTGCTCGCTCTACAATGCATGATTCAGCTTGTTCACTCAATAATGTGTCATTTTTAAAAAATAAATTGCATGTACAGCCAAGTGTGATTGCCAGCTTTCGAAAAGTTGTACAACCTGTGCATTTTAGTGCAAACATAATATTAAACTTCGAAGACTGTGGCAGCATTGATGCAAGAAAATTAAAATGATTGAGATAATAGCTACCTGGAAGAAATTGCAGGGCATTACTCAGATTGAGGATTCAGATAGCTTAAACATTGGAAAATTGGCACCTGGAAATGATTACTGCGCAGTAAGGTCACACGATGTAAGAAACTGGGGAGAGCGAAATTGTAAACTTCATTTGAACTCTTTCAACAGTTGGAGTCATGTTATTGGCATCAATCAGTCAAGTCCTTCTGACATTCTGTTTACAGGTCTGATCATCTAATAATACAAAGAATATTACTGAATTTGAATGGAGATACCCACCGCCATCCAACCATCTTAAAATTATGAGTACCTAAAAACTTTTTTCATACAGGCTTATTTTTAAGTTAAGTCCAATTCAGTAACAAGCACCTTCATATCTTAAAGAAAGGATAAGTTGTCTGTTAGGAAGAATGTAAAATCATTGGAAAAAATGCAGTATAGATTTGCAAAGATGTTACCAAGAATGAAGGCTAATGTTTATGACAGATTATATTTGGGAAAAAAAAGCATGTTAAAGAGTGTGGGGAGCATGCAAGAGATTGATTCAACAACTAACATGAGTTGTAGAGTTGTACAGTGCAGAAAAGATCCTCCAGCCCATCAAGTCTGCACCAACAATAACTACAATTAAAGTCACACTACTCCCACTTTCCAGCACTTGTTCCATAACCTTGAATACTATGATGTTTGAAGTTCTCATACAAATGCTTTGAAAAGGTTGTAAGATTTCTGGCCTCAGTCAATATTTGTCTTCGGTTTTCACAGTGGAGGACACTAGAACCGTCCCAGCAGTACCAGGTAATGCAGAGGTTGCTGAAAAGGCTGAACTCATAACAATCACTATCGCTAGAGAAGTACTGAGCAAATTCTTTGGATTGAAAGCAGTCAAATCCCCAAATCCTATTGACCTATAGCCCCGGATCTGAAAGATTGTGGCAACAGAGATAGTAGAGACACTAGTTACAATATTACAAAATGCCATGGATTCTGGAGAGGTTCCATTCGATTAGAAAAAGGCTAATATAACACCTCTGTTCAAAAAGGGAGAAAGGCAAAAAGTGTGAGGCTACCCATTTTGGTCAGAGGAATAAAAAGGCAGCTTATTGAGGAGAATTTTTCAAAAAATTGGTAAAGTGTCAGGTTCTGACTGAAAACCGGCATCTTTATTCTCAGAGGAACAGACAGGCTTTTTTTTCCAGATCCCTTGACACATTGTCAAAAAAAGCATGTTTTGCACTGTCGTTCTTGGGCGGGACTTAAAGACTCCAGCATGGCTGGCTTCATAGAGATTGTGCACCCCAGTTTCAAATTGAAATTAAAGACCCCCCCTTCCCCAACATCATCATCAGGTTTGAGGTATCAGATCCCCCCCCCCCCCCCCCCCCCCCACAATGCCCCACTTAGTTAGTAATACCAGATTGGTGGGAGCTGCACAGCCGTTTCCCTCACCCCCTGGGGCTGTACTCACATCCGAACTTCTGGTGTGGTCATCACAACTGCTTTCCAGTTTAGGAAACCAGTATTGATTGCCATTGGCATGATATCACCCTGAACTGTAAGAGTTATGGAGTATAAGAATCCAGCTGAGTCTATACTTAACTGAACTCTTTAATGAACCAAGCTGTGCAAGATCTGAAAGATTTCAAAGGTACCATAAAGGCACCAGAAGGAAAGAGTGACCCACAATTCCATAGTTAGTAACTCAAAACAAGTGTTGAAAACAGATATGGAGGGGCAACCCAAATATATATGTTCAATTAGCAAGACTGCCCCTTCATAGTAATCAGTTGGTCAGGGAAAAGGAATCTCACCAGCGTAGAGAACTACCATCAATCTACAACAGCAATGAAACAACAGCAGTCACCAAGGCAACAAGAGCCACAACAGAAAAAACAGCACCTAGAAGAACTTCAAACACGCACGCATTCCATTATAAAACCTGTACAGTTTAAATACGATTGTTGGAATCTTCTGGCTGTTCACATCGGTGGGATTTTCTGGTCCTTCCGATAGCGCAGCCGAAGCTGTGTCAGGGTCTGAACACCTAGAGCTCACAGGTTACCAAAATGGACAGGCAGGAGCTAGGCTGAATTAGAGCATTTCAGCCCTATGATTCCTGGCATAGGGCTGGCACTGATAAAGTGAGATGTCCAGTACTCCCTTGTTGAAAATTGTTCAGAGCATCATGACCATTATCCGCCACCTGAGTGCTCACCACTCTGTAAAACCTCCAGACCCTTCTCTTTTTGAGGATATCTCATCAGGAGGTTGGAATGCCTGACCCCAACAGAGGGAAGTCAGAACTCCCACACTAAATAAACTTCCCATGCTGCAGGAAAGTGCAATTGCCCTGCTAGCTGTGTCTCTAATGTGTCAGTATGAATCAGAGGATGCCTATATACTTTTGCACTTCCTATTCATCCTCCCCTGTATCACAACAAAAAGAAGAATGAAATGGAATTCATTTTATTTTTCTCCAATGGGGAGGCATGTCTACTCCTTTAGCACTCATTCAATAAAGAAGGGAAAATGGTAAGAAATGGATACAGAGAAACACCACAATAAAAATAGTAATTATAGTTTTACATGAGTCCTGTGTTCAGAATCAAAAGTCCAATGGTGTATTCCTTCAAAGGTGAGTGGGCTGAACTCTGTTGCAGGATGATCTGCCTTTCCATGATGTAAGAAGGATCTATTAATTTTATAGGTATCAATACAGGAATTTTACTGTTTCCAGTAGCACATAGCATAAATGAGGGCCAGGCAACTTATTTGGGCACAGCTCTTCCTGTTACTCTTGGATGATAAAATGGTAGACTGCCTGTGTTCAGTTCTACATGGCAATATTACAGGCTCCAGCAGCTTGGTAGAGATCATGTGACATATTGCTCATCACTTCTTCTGGATTTTGGACAAAGAATACATTTTTCAAGATTGCAGGGTTTAACAGAGGAGTCCTTGCAGACATACTGTCTCCATTGACCGGAGCTCTGCCTGAGAAATTAAAAGAAAAATCTTTTGGTGTATTTTCTCGGAATTTGATTTTCTGACGGCTGTAAATTTGTCTTATATGAGTTGTGGCTAGTCAGGCACATCAGGCATGCCTATTTTTAAAATAAAATAATAATTTTACAAAGTGACCAGCTTTATATAGCTATGTATTTTCCTTTCTGTCTTATGGACAATGTGTACCATTACCGCATGGACTGCAGCAGTTCAGATAGGTGGCATACTAGTGCCTCCTCAAGAGGAACAAGGAATTGAAATTAATAGCAACATCAGTGATGCTCAAAGTCCAAAAATGTCATCTTGTACTTATATATTATAGTTGGATTATGTGATGTGACATTGCATTATCTATTTCAACCTTGTTATGTGACCTAATACAACTCTTCACAAAAATAAATCAATTTTTTTTTAATGTTCCTTCTCAAGGTGTGGGATACTGCTGGCTAGCCCATGATAAGATTACTGATACATGGACTCGAAAGAAAGTTGACTTAATGATACAAATATCTGTTTTTCTTGTGTCTTATTGTCTTAAACTGGATTGAGTTTCGTCTATTGGGTTTCAGTATAGTTCAGCTCATTGTGTATCTTAGCTTGCATCAACTCTATCACTACAAATTACAAATTAGAAGGAACAGTTGACTTGAAAATAAATAATTGGCTAACACTGCCAGAAAGTTCATTGAATATCATAAGTTGGCTTCAGTTTGAGCAAATCTTTCTTATTTTCCCCAATTACTATTGTTAAAATTTAGTAGTTTCCTTCAAATATTAACATGCTTATGTGCTGGTAACTTATGGGCCATGGGTATGTAACCATTCCATAGACTGATAAAGAATTATAAATGAACAATTGTCATGTTGTCTGAAACAAGCTGCCAGAGATAGTAGTAGAGGTGAGTACAATTCTGTCTTTTAAAAAACTTTTTGACAGTTACATGGGACAGATGGCTATCAAGAGAGATGGGCCAAATGCAGGCAATTGAGACTAGCTTGGTCATTAAAAAAAAGTGGCATGGACAAATTGGGCCGAAAGCCCATTTGCATGTTGTTAATCTCTCTGACTCTATGACTAATTGTCCACCAAGCATACACTTGGTATTAAAAGACTGAGAGATTTACTTACTGTAAGACCAGTCATGGGTTACCATCACACCCTGTAATTTCTTTCCTTGTGTTTCCAGCTGGAGGTTTTACGAGACTTGGACAACCTATAAATTTCAATACCATAAAGTGTTGGAGAGAATAATTAGGGATAGGATTTATAGTTATTTAGAGAGTAATGAATTGATTGGAGATAGTCAGCATGGTTTTGTGAAGGGTAGGTCGTGCCTTACTAACCTCATTGATTTTTTTGAAAAAGTGACTAAAGAGGTGGATGGGGGTAAGGCGGTTGATGTGGTATATATGGACTTTAGTAAGGCGTTTGATAAGGTGGCCCATGGAAGACTTCTGCAGAAAATGCAGATGTATGGGATAGAGGGTGATTTAGCTAATTGGGTTAGGAATTGGCTAGCAGATAGAAGACAGAGGGTGGTGGTTGATGGGAGATATTCATCTTGGAGTTCGGTGACAAGTGGTGTACCTCAGGGGTCTGTTTTGGGGCCCCTGCTGTTTGTAATTTTTATAAATGATCTGGATGAGGGTATTGAAGGATGGATTAGTAAATTTGCAGATGACACTAAAGTCGGTGGAGTGGTAGATAGTGAAGAGGGGTGTTATAGTTTGCAGAGAGACTTGGACAAGTTGCAGAGCTGGGCCGAGAGGTGGCAAATGGAGTTTAATGTGGAAAAGTGTGAGGTAATGCACTATGGCAGAAATAATAAATGTGTAGAGTATAGGGCAAATGGTAGGATTCTTAGTAGTCTAGATGAACAGAGGGATCTTGGTGTGTATGTGCATAGATCCCTGAAAGTAGGCAGTCAGGTCGAGAAGGTTGTTAGGAAGGCATATGGAGTCTTGGCTTTTATTGGTAGAGGGATTGAATTTCGGAGCCGCAACGTCATGTTGCAACTGTACAAAACTCTAGTGCGGCCGCACTTGGAGTATTGTGTGCAGTTCTGGTCCCCACATTATAAGAAAGATGTGGAGGCATTGGAGAGGGTACAGAGGAGGTTTACCAGGATGTTGCCTGGTATGGAGGGCAGGTCTTATGAAGAGAGGCTGAGGGATTTGAGGTTGTTTTCGTTAGAAAGGAGGCGGCTAAGAGGGGACCTTATTGAAACATATAAGATGATTAGAGGTTTAGATAGGGTGGACAGTGATAGCCTTTTTCCTAGGATGGAAAAAGCTAGCACGAGGGGACACAGCTTTAAATTAAGGGGTGATAGTTATAGGACGGATATCAGAGGCAGGTTCTTTACCCAAAGGGTGGTTCGGGAGTGGAATGCCCTGCCTGCAGCAGTTGTAGATGCGCCAAGTTTGGTGGCGTTTAAGAGGTTAGTTGATAAGTATATGGAAGAGAAGGGAATGGTTTAGTTTGGAGGGGCATTGCTTTTTATATTGGTCGGCGCAACATCGAAGGCCGAAGGGCCTGTTCTGTGCTGTAATGTTCTATGTTCTATGTCTATAAAGTAATATTGTATTGGTCTTGAGGTGTCTCGAGAAAATTAAGTTGCTCTTGTTGGCTAAATGCACGATAGAAACCTCAATTGGAGCTGATTATTGCCATAGGAGCTATTTAAGTTCTGAGAAAATCCATAGTTACCAATGCAGACTCCAGCCACATTCAGTAAGAGTGCAATCTAAATATACAGTATTTGTTACAGCTGTTGCAGCTAACTACTCAGGCAAATATTTCATTGGCATCTTTGTGCCAGCAAGAGTTTATAAAAACTACACAAGGATCCTGGCTGAATGTTTTAAAAATATACATATGGTTACTACCAGACAAAGAAAGTTGAAAGTTAGCAGATTTCGCATGAGCTGCAGTTTGCCATAAGTAGAACGTCAGTATGTTTGCTTAAAAAAAAGTATTTAAAAACTAAATCTGAGCTGAGGCAGGTGTGCAGGTTACTACACTTGGCATTAATGTCTCTCACTTGAAAGACTGAAAATAAATCAGCCAGTGTCCATGTCCTTTCCAGTCAACCCTGCTGGAATGTGCCCTTACACGGCATCATGCAAGGACAGAATTGGTGTTTTTTATGGGTATGGGTGCTACTGATTGGCCAGCATTTATTGCCCATCCCTAGTTGCCCTTATTCAGAGGGCAGTTGAGAGTCAACCACATTGCTTTGGCTCTGGAAGCAAGATCAGGACAGCAGTTTTCCTTCCCTAAAAGACATTAGTGAACCAGTTGGGTTTTTTCCAACAATCGACAATGGTTTCATAATCATCAGTAGATTCTTAGTTCTAGATATTTTTATTGAATTCAAGTTCCACCATTTGCTCTGGTGGGATTCGAATCCAGTCCCCCAGAACATTAGCTGAGCTTCTGGATTAATAGTCTAGTGATAATACCACTTAACCTTTACTTCTCCACATGTATATTAGGAGATTGTACTTATTTCCTTTCTCTGGTGGCTCTCCACCCTGACATTCACATTGCCTACTAAAATTCCTTAAATAGAGTTATAAATGAAGAATGATAACTTAGCAGGCTGGGAATAAATTACTGTTAGACCCATTGCCAATATGTGTTAATGCTTTTAAGGGAAGAGAGGCAAATAAAGCAACTTAAGGAATATGACCTAGTGTCATGGGAGAAGAATGGCTTGTTGGGCCTTATGGCTGTAGCCTTTCATCATCTTTAACTTTGCTGAAATGTTTGGAGGCCAGCTTATTTTGAGGTACTCTCCTAGTGGAGCTACTGACCATCTTCTTCTGTGGGCCCTCTGATTGGCTCTCCCACCTACTTGCTGTCCTTAATTGGATGGTGCCTCCCATAAGATTGAGCTGACGGGTACCCTGATCACACGTGCAGGCTTCAAACCTTCTGTATCAATCTATTGCCACCAAATATTCTAGCCCCAGATATTCATCAGTGAATTTCCTCATCAGGTTGTAACCATTGATCTCTCACCTCCTGGATGCTTCTCTCAGTGTGTCTTTCCTTTTCCAATAAAGGCAGATTTCTGAGTTGTACATTCATGGCCTACCATGAGCTCATAATGGGAAATAGCACAGGGAGCCCATGAGTATTTTCAGGACTATGACAAAAATGCAAATTCCTGTAAACAGCAAACAACCCCTACTTTAGTTCTGTCAGATTATCCCATTGGGGATGTCCCATTGTGTTCTCACCCTGGTTTTCAAGAATAAATATGTTAGTGAATCTTTCAATGTTGTTTGAAAATGATTTAGCTGTGCTGTAAAATTATTATAACTCTTGTATTACAAAAAAATGAAACCCTTATTTAGAAAAAAACCATGGAAGACTTTCTGTTAACATGTAACATCTCATTAGCTCATTGCCTGATAGACTTAGAGAATTTGCAAATGTCTGGGAAAATACTAGGCATTTCATTTAAAGAGGCTCAAGCAGGATTTGCTGAATCGTCTGACACTAAATTTATGGCTTTATGGATTGTAATTTCAATTTATCACATGATTTGCACTTTGGAAAGTTGCTGAACAGTTTGAATTTCAGTCCTCTTTGTTTTTAACTTCATTCTGGTGGGTTGTAATTAAAGTAGACCACAACATAAAATTAAACATTTTCCACATTGAAATGCACCCTGTTTTAAAAATGCACACGTTAGTACATGCTGGATTAGAACCAATTGGAATGAGTATGCATAATTTTCTGTTTTCCAATGTGTCATAAGTATTATTATTATTGGAACTTTCCTCATCTTTACAGAACAATAAACCTAAGTATCCTCTCCACTCTTTTCAGGAAGTATTGGGACCAATCTTGCAGCTGACCCACTTTGGGGAAGAAGCAAGGCAATGTTATAAGGTGTTGGATACTGCAACAGCAATAGGGAGGAATGGGATGACTGCTGCACACTCTGCAACTAGCAGGTCCGTGCTCGTGGAGATAGTCTGGGTGGGGAAACAATTGATCATAGAGCCCCATAGTAGCTGGTGGTGAGGGATGGGATGGAGGTAGTGGAATCAGTCAGAAGGCCAGCTATAACTGGGAAAGGCAGAGAAAGGTCTCTGCAGGAGCACTGAGATCTCCACGTGCACAATTACGCACTCTGCTGCTATTGGGCAAACTAAGCCCTGAACAGGCAGAAAACAGGTTTAGTCTCATCTTTTTGATAGTCAGGTGAGATTTAATTTTATATCATCCAAATAAAGATACAATTTGTCCCATTTTCAGGCCCGTTTGACACTTCGAAGTATTTTGTAAGATCACCACCATAGTTTATGTTTGGCTTTAAGAAGTTGCTAAAATTCAAGATGACAGTGTTGGCTTTGGGTGGGTTCCCACTGCAATAGCACTCGCACTGAATTTTTAAAAACTTAAATAATACCTGCTTTGATTAACTAGTTGCAGACTTCTCTGTTTTAGTGCTATCCTATAGAGTCACAAAGCATTGAATCCTGGCCTTTGCTGGTTTTTATCGGTGATTTTTAGTAATGCTATTTCTGAATTAACTTATTTATTTTCCCCCTTTTTGAAGCAAGCTTGGACCCCAGATATCCAGGCACTGACTTGGGAATCTGGGTGGTCAAACAGAATTTTTAAATGGCAATTTGTGACTACTGATTCATTTAAAAGTTTCTCAGGACTTGCTTTATCCTGCAACTTGAAAGCTTTAGTTTACCATGCTAGGCCTGCTGACTCAGTACTCTAGAAATTGAAGGTGAACTTCCAAGAGTTCCCATACGATCTTCCACTGCAGTGATGAATTTTAAATTCCTGCCTTCAACTTACAAGCCTTTCTTTGAAGTTTTTCCCTGGTGTATTTATTCTTCACTGAATTATTTGCAGGGTTTTGGGTTATTCTATTCACTACCACCATGCTGAAAGATATTGGATACCATTCAGTAAATTTTAATGAAGTCTTAAGTAGGACCTTATGTATATATTAGAAACAACTATGTACATATATAGTGTTCAAGGAAGGAACTGTCTCCATGCTTTCTTGTACATAGGCCTCTGCCAAAACTAGACTGATCCCTATGTTTGGGTCAAGTGTTCTTTTACATCATTATGCGAGTACAACTCTACTCAGTCCTAAGTTAACCCTGTATGTGCCAGACCCTAATGCTACAAGCAATAGTTAGCCAAAAATTGCTAGAGAATATCACAGAATCAGTAAACCATTATAGAGCAAGAGGAGGCCATTCAGTCCATCAAGTCTGCACTGGCTCACAGCACTTGCTCAACTGAACTGAGCAATTCACCTTGTGTCATTTCCCTGACTTCTCCTAGTAACTTGTTTATTCTTTCTTTTCAGATAACAATCTAACTCCCTTTTGAGTGCCTCAATTGAACCTGTGCATTCCAGACTTTAACCACTTGCTGTTTGAAAATGTTTTTTTCCCGTTATTCTCATTGTTTATTTTGCCAATTTCTTTAAATCCTTTCTGCATTTTTTTCTCATATTTCCAAAAGTGAGGCAATGATGCCAGTTTGACAATGTTATTAGTTTACTTTATTTATTAGTGTCAAAGTAGGTTTACATTAACACTGCAGTGAAGTTACTGTGAAAATCCCCTAGTTGCCACACTCGGGTACGTTGAGAGAGAATTTAGTATGCATCTAACCAATACATAAGAACTAGGAACAGGAGTAAGTCATCTTGCCCCTTGAGCCTGCTCCACCATTCAGTACGATCATGGCTGATCTGTTCATGGACTCAGCTCCACTTTCCTGCCTGCTCATCATAACCCTTAATTCCTTTACTGTTCAAAAAATTATCTATCCTTGCCTTAAAAACATTCAATGAGGTAGTCTCAACTGCTTCATTGGGCAGGGAATTCCACAGATTCACAATCCTTTGTGTGAAGAAATTCCTCCTCAACTCAGTCCTAAATCTGCTTCCCCTTATTTTGAGGACATGCCTCCTATTTCAAGTTTCACCTGCCAGTGGAAACAACTTCCCTGCTTCTATGTTATCTAATTCCTTCAAAGAACAAAGAAAATTACACCACAAGAAAGAAGTCCTTCGGATCTCCAAGATTGCACAAACCAAGCTGTCCAACAGAACTAAAACCCCCTACCTTCCAGGGACCATGTCCCTGTATTCCCATCCTACTCGAGTACTTGTCAAGACACCCCTTAAAAGTCACAACTGTATCCACTTAACTACCTTCCCTGGCAATGAATTCCCATTACTCTCTGTGTAAAAAATCTGCCTTGTACATCTCCTTTAAACCTTACCCCTTGCACCTTAAACCCATGCCCACTAGTAATTGACTCTTCCACCCTGGGAAAAAGCTTCTGACTATCCATTCTCTCCATGCCTCTCATAATCTTGTAGACTTCGATCAGATCTCTCAACCTTCTTCACCTCAGTGAGAACAAACCAAGTTTCTTCAACCTCTCCTCATAGATAATGTCTTCCATACCAGGCAACATCCTGGTAAATCTTTTCTGTACCCTCCCCAAAGCCTCCACATCCTTCTGGTAGTGTGGTGACCAGTATTGAACACTATATTCCAAATGCGGTCTACCTAAGGTTCTATAAAGCTACAACATGACTTGCCAATTTTTAAACTCAATACCCTAGCGATGAGGGCAAGCATGCCATGCGTCTTCTTGACTATCTTCTCCATGCGGATCGCCACTTTCAGTGATCTGCATATCTGTTCACCCAGATCCCTTTGCCTATCAATACTTTTAAGGGTTCTGCCATTTACTGTATATTTCCCATCTGTATTAGACCTTCCAAAATGTATTATCTCACATCTGTAATCTTATATGTTTCTATGAGATCTCCCCTCATTCCTCTGAATTTCAATGAGTATAACCTCAGTCTACATCTTTCAGCTTGTGGGAGGAAACTGGAACACCCAGAGGAAACTCACTCAGACGAAGGGAGAATATGCAGCCTCCCCACAGACAGCGACCCAAGCTGAGAATTGAACTGAGTCCCTCATGCCATGAGACAGCAATGCTAACCACTGTGCCACCATGCTCACAACCACAGCTGTTTTAGACTTTTCAAATAAGCAGCCCAAAGAAGGAAGGATCCTCTGCCCAACTGAACTAAAACTCCCTACTCTTCCAGGGACCTTATCCCTCTATTCCCATCCTATTCATGTACTTGTCAAGCCACCCCTTAAAAGTCACGACCATATCCGCAAGAGATTTAAATGCCTTGATAGCTCCCTTTGGTAGTTCCAACAAACTTGACAGTTGTAATGAGTTTGTCATGTCTACTTTTTTATAATACCCAAAAGCACTGATTGCTCCTGGATGGTACAGTCATAGCTAGGTTGTAGAGAAAGATCAACTTAATGCAAGGTAAGTTCTATTAAAAGTCTGACAGCAGCAGGGGAGAAGCTGTTCTTGAATCAATTGGTACGTGACCTCAGACTTTTGTATCTTTTTCCCAAAGGAAGAAGGTGGAAGAGAGAATGTTTGGTGTGCGTGGGGTCCTTAATTATGCTGGCTGCTTTGGCAAGGCAGGAGGAAGTGTAGACAGAGTCAATGGATGGGAGACTGGTTAGCATGATGGGTTGGGCTACATTCATGATCTTTTATAGTCTGTTGTGGTCTTGGACAGGGCGACAGCCATACCAAGCTGTGATATAAACAGAAAGAATGCTTTCTATGGTGCATCTATAAAAATTGGTGAGAGCTGCAGCTGACATGCCAAATTTCCTTAGTTTTCTGAGAAAGTAGAGCATTGGTGGGCTTTTTTAACTAGTGTCGGCATGGGGGGCCAGGACAGGTTATTGGTGATGTGGTCACCTAAAAACCTGAAGCTGTTGACCCTTTCTACTTCACCCCATTGATATAGACAGGAGCATGTTCTCCTTTATGCTTCCTGAAGTTGATGACAATCTCCTTTGTTTTGTTGACATTGAGGGAGAGATTATTGTTGCCACACCAGGTCACCAGATTCTCTATCTCCTTCCAATACTCTGTCTCATCATTGTTTTGAGATCTGCTAGTCTGAACTTTACTTCTATTTCTTTCTTAGTATATTGTACTTGCTAGTCAGAATATTGTTCCCCCTACATAGGAGTGACCACATGCAAAATGGGTTACTATTTTTCAAATATCCCTGTTGAGTCTACAGGGACATCATGTTGCTAATATTTATATTTTTAGAATATACTATTTATATTACTGAAAAAGAGGTTTGCTCTTCAAGCTTTTTGTCTTGCCTTCATCAGGACAGATTCTGATGAAGGGCCATGAAGATGGGTGGAGAGGTATAGATTTACATGGAGAGTATGAAGGACAATGAGGGGTAAGTGGATTGGCATAGATTGGTATAGAAGGTATGAGGGACTTTTGGAGGTAGATAGGAGACATTAAAACATTGAACATTACAGTGGAGTACAGGCCCTTTGGCCCTCAATGTTCCGCCAACCAGTGGAACCAATCTAATGACCCTCTAACCTAAACTATTCTTATATTATCCATATGCCTATCCAATGACCATTTGAATGTCCTTAAAGTTGGCGAGAGCACAACTGCTGCAGACAGGGCATTCCACGCCCTTACTACCCTCTGAGTAAAGAACCAACTTCTGACATCCGTCCTATAATTACCACCCCTCAATTTAAAGCTATGTCCCCTTGTGTTAGCCATCACCATCCGAGGAAAAAGGCTCTCACTGTCCACCCTATCTATTCCTCTGATCATCTTGTATGCCTTAATTAGGTCACTTCTCTTAACCTTCTTTTCTCTAACGAAAATAACCTTAAGTCCCTCAGCTTTTCCTCATAAGACCTTCCCACCATACCAGGCAACATCCTGGTAAACCTCCTTTGCACCCTTTCCAATGCTTCCACATCTTTTTTATAATGCAGCAACCAGAACTGTACGCAATATTCCAAGTGAGGCCACACCAGAGTTTTGTTCAGCTGCAACGTGATCTCACAGCTCCGAAATTCAATCCCTCTACCAATAAAAGCTAACACACCGTATGCCTTCTTAACAACCTTATCAACCTGGGTGCCAACTTTCAGGGATCGATGCACATGTACACTGAGATCTCTCTGCTCATTCACATTATCAAGAGCCCTTCTACTAGCCCAATACTCTGTAATCCTGTTACTCCTTCCAAAGTGAATTACCTCACACTTTTCCACATTAAACTCCATTTGCCACCTCTCAGCCCAGCTCTGCAGCTTATTTATGTCCCTCTGCAAAATGTGACATCCATCATCACTGTCTACAACTCCTCTGACTTTTGTGTCATCTGCAAATTTACTAACCCATCCTTCTACACCCTCATCTAGGTCATTTATAAAAATGACAAACAGCAGTGGCACCAAAACAGATCCCTGCAGTACATCACTAGTAATTGAACTCCAGGTTGAATATTTCCCATCAACCACCACCCTCTGTCTTCTATCAGCTAGCCAATGCCTGATCCAAACCACTAAATCACCTTCAATCCCATGCATCCATATTTTCTGCAGTAGTTTATCATTGGGGAACCTTATCAAACACTTTGCTGAAATCCATATACACCACATCAACTGCTTTACCCTAATCCACCTTTTTTGTCACTTTCTCAAAGAACTCAATAAGGTTTGTGAGGCAAGACCTACCCTTCACAAAAGCATGTTGACTATCTCTAATCAAATTATTTCTCTCTAGATGATTATAAATCCTATCTCTTACAATCCTTTCCAAAACTTTGCCCACAACAGGAATAAGGCTCACCGGTCTATAATTTCCAGGTTTCTACTCCCCTTCTTGAACAGGGGACAACATTTGCTATCCTCCATCTTCCAGCACTATACCTGTAGCCAGTGATGACATAAAGATCAAAGCCAAAGGCTCTGTAATCTTCTCTCTAGCTCCCAGAGAATCTTAGGATAAATCCCATCTGGCCCACAGAAGTTATCTATTTTCATACTTTCAAGAATTGCTAACACTTCCTCTTTTTGTACCTCAATCCTGTCTAGTCTAAAAGCCTGTATCTCGGTATTCTCCTCGACTACATTGACTTTTTCCTGTGTGAATATTGGCGAAAAATATTCATTTAGTGCCTTTCCTATGTCTTCAGGCTCCATGCACAACTTCCCACTACTGTTCCTGACTGGCCCTAATCTTGCCCTAATCAATCTTTTATTCCATTAGATGGAATGATTTGACATAGATGAGAATGGGAGTGCGTAGGGGTGAAGGGGTTGTGAGGGATGAGAGCTGGAGGGGTTTTTTATTCCATCTACTTATTTTCCCACATCTGGGACAAAATGTCAGAACACCATGGTATTTCTTTTGCTCAATATCCCTCCCCACCCAGCAGTCCCTGTGGCTGCCTACAAGGGTGAGTCCCATAGAAATATTCCCCTCCGAACAAAATATTGATCTTCCAGAGACTTTCTCAGGAGTTAAGTTGGCAGTTCTGGGAGTTCCCCCGTCTCTGTGTACCTGACTCAGGAACCAATATTCAGGCCTTAAGTTTCAGTTCCAGCAGAGATCGAATTGTTGACAGTCTCTTCATCTGTTTCATCTAAGAATTTGGTGGTAAGTGGGTTTGGACAATGTTAATTCTTTTCCTAGCAAGGCTTTGCGTAAAACTTCCAAAATTATGCATTAATGAAGTAAGTCTGAATTTCATACCTAGATTGCAGGCTTTTTTTTATTCATTCATGGGATGGGATGAAGTTGGAGGTGCATATTGGAATTGAGGATATTATTATGGCAGACAGAAGGAGTTCTGAGCAATTTGGGAATTGTTTCATTCCCTGATATTACCAGTCTTCATCTTGAGGAGCATAGAGTTTAGACTGGAGAATAAAAAGTGTTAGTTAAATCGTTTAGGGACAGAATTCGAATTAAAATGAATCTTCCATTTCTGCATATGTTGACTGTTTTGCAGCAGTACTGAATTAGTTTGCGAGCATTTTACTCTGAAATTCAAAGCCCACACAATGATGTTTTAGAAATGTTAAAATGTTTTTCCGGAAATAAAAATGCTGAGAACTAACAAATTCAAATCAACATCTTGTATGCACACACGTATGTTCCACTTGATAAATTACAACAAAAAATAAGTAGTTTACCTTCATCCAGTTTTTTTCCCCCACTTGTATCTGAAGACTTTGCATCAAAGTGAATGTTGGCAGTGCCCCAAAGCTCAGTGGTGTCCACTGTTCTTATTTGTGCTTTTGTTTCTATCGCTATCATTCTCCAAGACTCTTCAACACGTTTGCACTGTTCAGCTAAGCATGATACCATGTTGTTGTTCATTTTGTGCATGTAAGCATTCAAAGATGTTCAGTTTATAGCACATGCCTATATTCCATCAGTAGTAGTATTTCCATATTTCAGAGACCGAGCAAGTGTGTGCATAAATGTTAGCATATTTTTTTCTAGAAGTTTTTCATGCTTTTTTCCTGTGAATATGTTTCCTTATTGATGAAGTACAGATTTTAAGTTTATCTTCTAACTGTCATAAGTAGGCTTACATTAACACTGCAATGAAGTTACTGTGAAAATCCCCTAGTCACCGCACTCTGGTACCTATTCAGGGAACGCTGAGGGAGGATTTAGCATGGCCAATGCACCTAACCTTTTGAACTGTGGATGGAAACTGGAGCACTCGGAGGAAGCACACGTAGACAAGGGGAGAACATGTGGAATTAAACCTGGGTCCCTGTTGTTGTGAGGCAGCAGTGCTAACTACTGTGCCACCCATTCCACAGACAGCAGCAATTTCAGATACTTATCTTAAGCAACAATTGTTCATGTGTTGGCCTAGACAGTAGAAGTTATTAAGCTATTCCATAGTGGAATGCATCAAAACAAGATCATTCCTGTTCACATCCAATGTAGAGATGCCGGTGTTGAATTGGGGTAAATACAGTAAGAAGTCTCACAACACCAGGTTAAAGTCCAATAGGTTTATTTGGTAGCAAACTCCACTGGTTTTCGGAGCGCTGCTCCTTCGACTGATGAGTGGAGTTCTGTTCACAGACAGGGCATATAAAGACACAAACTCAATTTACAGAATATTGATTGGAATGTGAGTCTTTACAGCTAATCAAGTCTTAAACCAGTAGCCACAGACATCCACTTTTCAGCACACAGTTTGGCATTGAAACTGTAGTTGCTATTCATACCTTTCCTGAGCCAGAAAAAATGATCTGCTCGAAACAATTGTGTTAATTCTTCTTCACCTTCAGACTTACACGATTCTCACCACCACCCTCACCCATCCTCAATGTGAATAAGTAATCAAAGTGATCAGTATTGTGCAGTGGTTTTCAGAATAATAAGCATTTATATTTCACAGGGAGAGATTTCTTCTGTATGCAATGCCTAGCAAATTTTTAAAAAACAACATTGTAAACACAGTTGTAATGTTATTAGACTTAGCATCCAAAGGTGTTTCTTTCCTCCTAACCTGTGCAAAACCACCTATTATGAATGAGATAATCCCAAATAAATTCAGGTCTAAAATAGGTCTGTGCAAGTTCATTGGTCTCATATCCCTTCCTAAATAATATTCATGACTGAACTTCAGAAAGTTATGTTCATTTTTGCTCTGCCTAAGTGATTTTAAACTACAGTTCCATGGAAGCCAGAGATTCTGTAATACTTCACCCACTTTTCTATTGTTTGTGTGATCCTGCCAACATGTATATACACACTTGACAAAATACGGAATGGATTGGATTTTCCCCACATTCTTTGGCATCCCACATTAAGACCACGAGAGGTTGGAATCCACCGCAGCTCAGCATTTTTGCAAGAGTTGACCAATGACATTATCTGTCCAATTACACAGAGTGGTCTTGGTCAGAACGCAGGATCCAAAAGTAGAATTCCTGTTGAAATCCATGGCAGGGACTGCACCACCAGCAAGAATCCCAGCAGCACAAACAGCCGGATAAATCCAGCTATGGTCTTTGACAAGGGATGTATATCCCTTTGACAAAGCTTTGACAAAGGGTCATCCAAACTTGAAAAGTCAGCTCTTTTCTCTCCTTACAGGTGAAGCCAAACCTGCTGAGATTTTTTCTTGTGATGTGTATCCCTTCTAGGTTCCTGAGATGTTAAATATTTCAACCATTAAGAATTGAAAGGAAGGTAGCAGAGTCCTTCATCTCATCAGATGAATAACTGGCCAACCTGGGTTAGGAAATACAGATAGCCTTTATACAGTTTTGTCTGGATGTGCTGTCCTCAGGGGTATAATTTGTGTCCCTCCAGCGATAATGAATTTCCTTGATCTTGTCAGAAAACTCTCTTTGTTGGAAGGTTGTAGACCAACAGAGCTTCAGCCATTTTAAAAAGCCTTTATCCAGCTTTTAAATTTAGAATTTTAGAAATACCCATGAGAATACTTATGTATATTTTATAAAAATTATAAATTCTTAGTTCCCTCACAGAGAGGAAAACAAAACTTCAAGGGTAAGGGAGAATCAAAGGCATATAAAAATAAGAATTTGAGGAGATTTTTTTTGTTTGCAGAAAGGGTACAGGAAACTGGTCAAGAAGTTCCAGTCCGTAAGAGCATGTTGCTTGAATGAACAGCAATAAATAGTCAATCAAAAGGAACAGAAGTAAGAAATTCAGTTAGAGCCCCAGACTGTGGAGTAAAGGGTTAATTGTCCTGCTATTGAGACAATGATGCTAATGATGATGTGAACATAACATCAGGATCAGATGACCAAGAGATTCCAAGAGCAAAGCACAGAATATCCATAGAACCATATACTTACCTTGAAGTCTTTGTAAATAGTATAAGTAAATAGTTTCAAGAAAAACTATATGCCACCTATCTCAAGTCACTCGTAAGGGTGAGCAAAACCTTATCCAAACACAAATAGGGATTCAAGGCAGGAGAGGATCCCCAAAGAGTCAGCACCCACTTAATTGTGGAGAGGTGGAGAAAACCTAGCAGAATAAAATTGAAAGTTGCTACTCAGGTCAATAAGATCATCACAAAAGCAATCCTAGCATGACGGTTTATTTATAGAGACATAGAATTGAAAGTAGAGAAGTTATACTAACTTTGTATTGAATCTTGATCAGCCTACGCTGATCAACACCGATCTTCATATCATTAAAAAAAATACGTGTGATTTTCCAAAATAAATCTTAAGTGCCCAAGTAAGTGGGTAAGCTGACTTCTGATAATTTACAGCACCTTGTGCACTACTATCGGAAGAATCACGTCAGAGATTTTGGGGCAGTGGGGCTGGATATCTAGTCTGACTGGAGAGGCTGGCAGAAGAGAGCTGAGAACCATTTGAGGAGATGCCACCCCCCCATGTCCTGTCCAATCACTGACTTCCCGACGGCTGGCTCCAGCCTCTGATGGCTAGTTCTGTCTTCCCGCTGGCTGGCCAGCTCTGTCCTCCTGATAGCCACTTCTGGCCTCTGATCTCTGATCGCTGGCACCTCATCAGCCCCTACTCCCTAAAGCAGAGATTTCCCCTTCTATCCCCTCCAATCTCCCCCCAGTCTGGCTCCAGCCCCTTCGCACTCTTCTCATTCTAAAGAACAAAGAAAATTATAGCACGGGAATAGACCCTTCGGTCTTCCAAGCCTGTACCAACCATGTTGCCTGATTTAACTAAAACCCCCTACCCTTCTGGGAACTATATCCCTCTATTCTTATCCGATTCTTTGTTCTTTGTTCTTTATTCATGTATTTGTCAAGACGCATCTTAAAAGTCACTCACTACTGTATCTGTTTCCACTACCTCCCTCAGCAACGAATTCCAAGCACCCACTACTCTCTGTGTAAAAATCTGTCTCGTACATCTCCTTTAAACCTTGCCTCTCTCACCGTTAATCTGTACCCCCTAGTAATTGACTCTTCCACCCTAGGAAGAAGCTTCTGACTATCCTTCAGAATTGAACTGACCTATTTCTAACCCTCATCAAAGTGCCCAAAAACAAGGCCAGAAGAGTGATTTAATGATGGGAAAACTTTTCAGGATCTTGGTAAATCAAGCCATAGATATACTGAAGCAAGAGCTCAGATGAATGCCTTTGTTAATTAAGGCATGTCGTACGAGGCAGCCTGGGATTGAGTATTTGGTGCCAAGTTGACACCATATAGACTCATCAGCTGGCACCTGAGAGTTGAAGCAAAGAGGAATGTTGCCTGTTTAGACCTGTTCCGTCATTTTCATAACAAACCTTTTAGGATTGAACTGCCCTTTGATCTCATCACTTGGTGTTTTATTTTAATCACAGAGGAGCTATTTTTTTAAATAATAAAAGAGATCTGACGGCTGGCACTGGTGAACTGGGCTCTTCAGGTTTTCAATTTCAAATAAGCCATTTAAAACTTTTCTACAGATTTTAATTAATTGACAAGAAAATAATTAGATTCTTGCAAGTAATATAAAAAAAAAGCAGGCCATTGGCATGGCATCCTGGCAAAATATTTTGTTTGCAAACTACTTGTAATGTATTGGCCCATATTTAGTCACAGGATTAATGGTGAGGCTATCAGTGCTTATACACATTCCCCATTAAATCAGGTAGCAATCTCTGGCATCTGCAAGTCTACAATTAAACAAGGGAAGTTGAGAAAATGCTTCTGACTTTCTCTGTTCCTCCACAAAGATTTCTAATGGTATCTCAAACACGTGAAGGACATGAGGTTGTGATATTTATTGCGGAACAACCTCTCTGGCATTGAAAATTTATTTTTATAAGTCAGGAGTCCCTTTCCTTCAGATTTTAATTATTGTTTGAGATCTTTTAAATAATTACAAACTAAAATTTTTACTATCCCTTCATTTATATCCCTCTCTTAAACTCATCTTGATTTTTCTCTTTTATTTTCTGCATGTAATTTTACATTGAATTTGAAACAATCTAATTTACATTCCTGGTTGAGGTTTTATTTCTTGGACAGCACAGTAGCACTGGTTCAATTCTGGTCTTAGGTGACTGTGTGGATTCTGCACATTCTCTCAGTGTCTGTGTGAATTTCCTCCGGGTACCCTAATTTCCTTCCACACTCCACAGATGCTAAATTGACCATTAGTGTTAGGGGGAATTAAGGCATGTCACATGAGGCAGCCTGGGGTTGAGTATTTGGTGCCAAGTTGACACCATGTAGACTCATCAGCTGGTAACTGAGAGTTGAAGCAAAGAGGAATGTTGGCTGTTAATACATGGGATTACGGGAATAGGGCCTGGGTGGGATTGTTGTGAAGGTAGACTCGATGGACCAAATGGTCCTTTTTTGCATTGTAGGGATGCAATGTTTCTACATGCTCCAGCAAGAATTGTTCAATCTAATTGGTTAAGGAAACCAATTAAGGATGGCACAGTAGCACAATGGTTAGCACTGCTGCCTCACTGTGCCAGGGACCTGGGTTCGATTCCCAGCTTAGGTCACTGTGTGGAGTTTGATGTGGTGAAGCCGAGATTGAACTGGGGTGAGCACAGTAAGAAATCTCACAACCCCGGGTAAAGTCCAACAGGTTTATTTGGTAGCACAAGCTTTTTTGGAGGGCCAAAGGGCCTGTTCCTGTGCTGTATTGTTTGTTGAAAGCACAGCTCGCAATCATGCTCTATAGAATTCCTGATGATGGTAAATGGTATGTAAAAGTCCTGATAACGAGCTGTAAATGAAATGAACAGTTCCGTTCATTCACCACTGATTGCAAGGTTATTGTATATACAGGACTCTTAAGATTTGTCTACAGATAACCGAGTGAAAATTGACTGATGATGTTTTTGGACTGACATCACAAATCTTCCTATTCTCTGGCTTCAATTTCTTTATTTCCAGCCAATTTATTCTTCACACTGGATTAAGTAACTTTAGAACCAAAAAAGCTCACTCCCAACTAATTAAGCAGAAATTTATTTTCCAGCTCTGATACCTTTATAGACATAAAAGGGAAAGAATTAAACTTATTAAAAGAAATACAAATGTATTTCCCCCACTATCTCCTTGTGTTTCATGTGTTTCTTTTGGCTGCTGCACATTTGTAGCTTGCATTGTCCATTGAAAAGCAAAACAGTGTGGATGCTGGTAATCTGATATAAAAACAGAAACTGCATTTGCAGCAAGAGAATCAAAGGTCAATGAACTTTCATCTGAACCCCTATCCCACTGATAAGTTTGCTGTGTTTAACAGAGGAAAAGTAAAAGAAGAAGCAATTAGATTAGAAGTTACGATTGGTCAGATAAGTGGATGAATACTTAACTGGCTCATTGAACATTCGTATTACTTTTGTGGAAGTCTAAATGCATTCAAAGTACATGGGTATCTGTGCATTAAAACTGAATACATGTTAGTGGTCAGAAGAAAGAGATAAATGTTCATTCACAAATATTGCCAACAATATTTTTAGGTTATGGTTTTCTGAACTAAAAGTACATTAAAGCTATTCCAAAACAAACGTAATCATCCAGAACTTGGTCACTTCCCAACTAAAATCTACTAACAGCGACATGTGATTTTGTTTCTGTTTTCAATGAAAATAACTCTACTTCCCTCATAGTCACCCAGTTGAAATTAAGGATTTTTGGACTTTGTAATCTCATTCTTTTTCACTATTCTAAATTCCCTAACTCTCTTGGGCTATCCTCTGACAACCTACAGCTTTTAAAGTTAGACTTGACATTATCTAACCTGTGCTTTATCATTTTAACTAGTTCTCAGCTTTGGTGATGTATAGAGGGTCTTGGTTGTTCACTTAGCATTTTAATTATATAAAAAAGCAATACTAATTTAACAGGCCAGTCTACTCCAAGACTAAGTTTCGTAATCGTTTAGATTATCAAATGATTTATGAGATGACAATGCTCCATTGAAATCTATACCTTAGGCAAAAAGCTACTTGAAAAATTTAAGACTTAGATAGAAACAATTCCTGCCATTGTGATAAATGAGGCTCTTTTTTCTCCAGCTGCACAAAGTAGCTTGTTGCCTCCAATGCAATTAGTCCTGAGCTGCAGTTTTGGGCTATTGCAGTAAAGGGTCAAGGGTCCTTGACTAATAGGCAGGAGTAATAAAGTTTGACAGTCTTCTGATGTGAAAAAAACAAATAAACTACAAACATGCTGTAGCACTTAAATATCACTAGCTGAGGATGCAGTGATTAGCAAGAAATAAATAAAACACATTTGATTTCTGCATATATCCATGCAAGAATCAGCAGGAAGCAAATTCCCAAAAGAGAGTATGAAGAACCTCACTTCATGCTATCTTGTCATTTCAGTTATTTCAGCTCTGGTCAGCTGTGGGCCAATATCGTAAGTGGCTGGTACCAGCTTAAAGCTGGTGTGCACTATGACTGGAACAGGTGTTGATAGTTGTTCAGGAAATGCATCTGGCCTTGACATCAAGGTTTTTGAATGCTGTACAGAAGGCATTTGTGATGGAAAGGAGGAGAGATGTATCTACAGAAGTTCGTAAGAGGCACAATCTGAAGGCAGTGGGAGCAGACTATTTAAGTGCATTGAACAAAAAATTCAGTGACTTTAAATGAGTTAGTCAAGATCAGCGAATCAATCTTTAAATGCTATGTCCTGCCATTCAGTACTATCCTCAAACACTTACTTTGCCACGCTCCCCTCTGCCAACAAAGGAGTGGGATAGCTTGATCTTGGTTTCTGATAAAGCTCAGCATAACATCGAGGGCCAAAGGGCCTGTATTGTGCTGTACTTTTCTATGTGTCTATGTATGTAACAATGTATCACCTTCTTTACCAACTATCTCTAGCAGAAGTCCGTCCTGACGTTCGCTTACTCAACTGCACCCCACATCTATACCTATTGTGCATAATACCAGCTTTTTAACTGTGACAGCTATATCACCAAAACCATGGCATGACACTCAGATTGCTGCCTTCACATGCAGTTGCCATTTACAAAGTGGTTTGCAGGGTATCACAGCACTCCAGCAATCAGTCTTCCAACACGTGACTGAGATTGCTTGAGGTGCTGTCCCAAGAAGGCCACAGTGGCACCGTGGAGCATAAACATGCTGTCCTCCGTCACTCGGCCTTTGCTGAGTAGCTGGCTGCCAGGTAACAGTAAGGAAACTGGTGGAGAAACAAAATAAATCAACCAGCAACTAACACGTTACTAATTGATGATTGCTTTGAATGGCGCCAGTTTTTTTATTCACTTGCAGGACATAGTTGGCCAGCATTTATTGCCCTTCCCTAGTTGCCCTTGGAAGGCAGTTGAGAATCAACCACATTGTTAGAGATCCTTCCCGTCGCTGAACGTGTGTTTAATTGTGTAAGATTAAGAGAGGATATTAGATTTAGTACTGCGCTCCAAAATAGTATTCCCAGCATCAGGTCAGCATTGCGCGATGATTATAATCTGTCTGCTCTGCATATTCTGATGCATGTTCACTGTGTGCATGGTAACACTTTCAACAGTATGGCATCCCAGCAATTTTCCCCATAAGTATGTGCACTTGCTGAAGACACTATTTTGAAGGTAAAAGGGCTGTAATCCTAATGATATTATGATCATTGTTTCTTGCTTTTCAAAATGCTCTTTCACTGAAACACGCACACCATCCTTCACTAATTGCTAAGAACTGTTCTCACCCCCCAGATGCTGCCTGGTCTGCTGAGCATTTCCAGGATTTTCTGCTTCTATTTCAGATTTCTGATCTCCGGAGTTTTTTTTTATTCATTCCATGATCTATCCACTTCTCCTTTAAGCAGCTAGTCCACCTTCCTTTAAAGACGTTAATTCATGGTCCGTTTCAAGAGCTACTCACAGGGCACCTGTAAGGAGTTGTTCCATGAGTGCGCTTTAAATAGCTGCTGCATGGTCCCTTTAAGAATCTAACCTGCGGGTCATTTAAAGGAGTTGATGCACAGCTCCCCCTTAAGCAAGAATTACATGATCCCTTTAAGAATCTAACTCTTTAAAGAGCTCTCCTGCAAGTCCCCTTTAAGGATCCTGCAGATCCCCTTTAAGGAGCTGTCCCGCACGCTTGAAGCCACAGTTAGCTGTTATCGCCTCAGGACTGTAAAGTTATGTTGTTTAAAAGGGGGAAATGTCAAGCTTCTCCAGTGTTGTTCGAGCTGCACCCATCCAGGCAAGTGGGGAGAATTCCATCACACTCCTGACTTGTGCTTTGTAGTTGGTGGATCAGCTTTGGAGATTTACTCATCACAGTATTTGGCTTTTCTTTTTTTCACTTTCATCTAGTGATGTGGACATTTCTGGGTAGACCAGCATTTATTATCCATGCCTAAATGCCCTTGGAATTGTGGTGGTGAGCTGCCTTTTTGAACCACTGGAGGATACCTGATGTAGGTACACCCACAATGCTATTAGGGAGGACATCCTAGGTTTTTGACCCAGCGACAGTGAAGGAATAGCGATATATTTCCAAGTCAGGACATGCTGTGCTCGGAGGGAAACTTGCAGGCGTTGGTGTTCCCGTGCATATTCTGCTCTTGAATTTTGAGGTGGTAGAGGACTCTGGTTTGGAAGGTGCTATCTTGGTGAGTCATCTGATAGATGATTCAGACTGTTGCTCTTGTGTATTGTATGAAAGAAGAAGTGAATGTTGAACATGGTGGATGGGTGCCGTCAAGCGAGCTGCTTTGCCCTGGATGTTATTGAGCTTCTTGAGTGTTGTTGGAGCTGCACCTATCCAGGCAAGTAGAGAGTATTCCATCATACTATTGCTATTGTGTGTTGGTGGAGGACTTGTGCCTTGAAGATGGTAAACAGGCTTTGAGAGGCAGGAAGTGAGTTAGACGCTGCAAAATTTCTGACCTGCTCCTATAGTTGCAGTATTTATATCATTGGTCCAGTTTGATTTCTGGACAGTAGTAATGCCCAGATATTGATAATGAGAAATTTAGTGATGGTAATACCATTGCATGTCAAGGGAAGTTGATTAGATTTTCTTTTGTTGGAGAAGTCTTTGCGTTGCATCTGCCCAAACCTGAATGTTGCCCACTTCTTGCTGCATATAGAACATAGAACATTACAGCGCAGAACAGGCCCTTCGGCCTTCGATGTTGCGCCGACCAATTAAGAAAAAGCAATGACCCTCTAACCTAAACCATTCCCTTTTCATCCATAAACTTATCTACTAACATCTTAAACGCCACCAAACTTGGCGCATCTACAACTGCAGCAGGCAGGGCATTCCATACCCTTACCACCATCTGGGTAAAGAACCTACCTCTGACATCCATCCTATAACTACCACCCCTTAATTTAAAGCTATGTCCCCTCGTGCTAGCTTTCTCCATCTGAGGAAAAAGGCTATCACTGTCCACCCTATCTAAACCTCTGATCATCTTGTATGTTTCAATAAGGTCTCCTCTTAGCTGCCTTCTTTCTAACGAAAACAACCTCAAATCCCTCAGCCTCTCTTCATAAGACCTGCCTTCCATACCAGGAAACATCCTGGTAAACCTCCTCTGTACCCTCTCCAATGCCTCCACATCTTTCTTATAATGTGGGAACCAGAACTGTACACAATACTCCAAGTGCGGCCGCACTAGAGTTTTGTACAGTTGCAACATGACGTTGCGGCTCCGAAATTCAATCCCCTACCAATAAAAGCTAAGACTCCATATGCCTTCTTAACAACCTTATCGACTTGATTGCCAATTTTCAGGGATCTATGCACATAAACACCAAGATCCCTCTGTTCTTCAACACTATTAAGAGTCCTACCATTAGCCCTATACTCTACACATTTGTTATTCCTGCCAAAGTGAATTACTCACACTTTTCCACATTAAACTCCATTTGCCACCTCTCGGCCCAGCTCTGCAACTTGTCCAAGTCTCTCTGCAAACTATAACACCCATCTTCACTATCTACCACTCCACCGACTTTAGTGTCATCTGCAAATTTACTAATCCATCCTTCAATACCCTCATCCAGATCATTTATAAAAATTACAAACAGCAGGGGCCCCAAAACAGATCCCTGAGGTACACCACTTGTAACCGAACTCCACGATGAATATCTCCCATCAACCACCACCCTCTGTCTTCTATCTGCTAGCCAATTCCTAATCCAATTAGCTAAATCACCCTCAATCCCATACATCTGCATTTTCTGCAGAAGTCTTCCATGGGCCACCTTATCAAACGCCTTACTAAAGTCCATATATACCACATCAACCGCCTTACCCCCATCCACCTCTTTGGTCACTTTCAAAAAACTCAATAAGGTTAGTAAGGCACGACCTACCCTTCACAAAACCATGCTGACTATCCCCAATCAATTCATTTCTCTCTAAATAACTATAAATCCTATCCCTAATAATTCTTTCTAATACTTTGCCCACAACAGAAGTAAGACTCACCGGCCTATAATTCCCCGGAAAGTCTCTCTTCCCCTTCTTGAACAATGGGACCACATTCACTATCCTCCAGTCTTCCGGCACTATACCCGTAACCAACGACGCCCTGAAGATCAGAGCCAGAGGCTCTGCAATCTCCTCTCTCGCCTCCCAGAGAATTCTAGGGTAAATCCCGTCCGGCCCAGGGGACTTATCTAACTTCAAACCCTCAAGAATATCTAGCACATCCTCCCTATCTACTTCAATACTTTCCAGTTTACAACCCTGTATCACAGTGTTCTCCACAACTACATTTACATCTCCCTGCGTGAAAACCGAAGAGAAATATTTATTCAGTGCCTCGCCAATCTCTTCAGGCTCCACACACAACTTCCCACTGCTGTCTATGACTGGCCCTAATCTTGCCCTAACCAATCTTCTATTCTTAACATATCTAGATCTAGAGATCTAGAAAAGCATCTTTAGGGATCTAGAAAAGATCTTTAGGGATCTAGAGAAGTATAAGGCTTATAGAAGAGAGCTTAAAAAGGAAATTAGGAGAGCCAGAAGGGGTCATGAGAAGGCCTTGGCTGGTAGGATTAAGGAGAATCCCAAGGCCTTCTACAAATATGTGAAAAGTAAAAGGATGAGAAGAGAAGGGATAGGACCTATAAAAGGTGAAGGGGGAAAAGTCTGTATGGAACCGGAAGAAATGGCAGAGGTGCTTAATGAGTACTTTGCCTCAGTATTCACGGTGGAAAGTGATCTGGGAGGATGCACTACAAGTTTGCGGCAGACTGAAAAGATTGAGTATGTAGATATTAAGGAAGCGGATGTGTTAGAACTTTTAAATGCTATCAAGATAGACAAGTCTCCGGGACCAGATGGGATGTACCCCAGGTTATTGTGGGAGGTGAGGGATGTCATTGCAGAGCCCCTGGCGATGATCTTTGCGTCGTCGATGGAGACGGGAGAGGTTCCGGAGGATTGGAGGATTGCGGATGTGGTCCCTATTTTCAAGAAAGGGAACAGGGATAGTCCTGGAAATTACCGACCGGTGAGTCTGACCTCAGTGGTTGGTAAGCTGATGGAGAGGCTTCTGAGGGACAAGATTTACGAGCATTTGGAGAAGTTTAGGTTGATTAGAAATAGTCAGCATGGTTTTGTAAAAGGCAGGTCATGCCTTACAAGCTTAATTGAGTTCTTCGAAAATGTGACTGAACACATTGACGAAGGAAGAGCAGTGGACGTGGTGTACACGGACTTCACCAAGGCATTTGACAAGGTCCCACGTGCAAGACTTCTTGAGAAGGTGAGAGGCCATGGGATCCAAGGGGCTTTGGCCTTGTGGATCCAGAACTGGCTTGCCTGCAGAAGGCAGAGGGTGGTTGTGGATGGCTCTTTTTCTGCATGGAGGTCGGTCACCAGTGGAGTGCCCCAGGGATCTGTTCTAGGACCCTTGCTGTTTGTCATTTTCATAAATGACCTGGATGAGGAAGTGGAGGGATGGGTGAGTAAGTTCGCCGATGACACGAAGGTCGGTGGTGTTGTGGATGGTCTGGAGGGATGTCAGAAGTTGCAGCATGACATCGACAGGATGCAAGACTGGGCGGAGAAGTGGCAGATGGACTTCAACGCGGATAAATGTGTTGTGGTCCATTTTGGCAGATCCAACGGGATGAATGAGTACACTATCAAAGGTAGGAGTCTTAGCTGTGTGGAAGAGCAGAGGGATCTTGGGGTCCGGGTCCATAAGACTCTCAAATCGGCCTCCCAGGTGGAGGATGTGGTTAAGAAAGCTTACGGTGTACTGGCCTTCATTCATCGAGGGATTGAGTTCAGGAGTCAGGAGGTAATGCTGCAGCTTTATAGGACCCTTGTCAGACCACACTTGGAGTACTGTGCGCAGTTCTGGTCGCCTCACTATAGGAAGGACGTGGAAGCTATTGAAAGGGTGCAGAGGAGATTTACAAGGATGTTGCCTGGATTGGGAGGCATGCCTTATGAATACAGGTTGAGGGAGCTGGGACGTTCTCCCTGGAGAGACGAAGGTTGAGAGGCGACCTGATAGAGGTTTACAAGATGTTGAGAGGAATAGATAGGGTGGACTCTCAGAGACTATTTCCCAGGGCTGAAATGGTCGCGACGAGAGGGCACAGATTTAAGGTGCAGGGAAGCAAGTACAGAGGGGATGCTAGGGGAAAGTTTTTCACTCAGAGGGTGGTGAGTGAATGGAATCGGCTGCCGTCGGTGGTGGTCGAGGCGAACTCGCTGGGGTCTTTTAAAAGACTTCTGGATGAGTATATGGGATCCAATGGGATTGGGGGTTATAGATAGGTCTATGGCTGGGTAGGTTTTGATGTGTTCGGCACAACTTGTGGGCCGAAGGGCCTGTTTGTGCTGTAGTGTTCTATGTTCTATGTTCTAAAGAAAGGATCAAGGAGAATCCTAAAGCTATCAGCCAAAGTCTTTCGTGTCCTCTTTTAGCTCTTCTCAACTCACTCTTTAGCTCCCTCCTGGCTAATCTATAGCTTTCCAGTGCACTAATTGAGCCTTCAAGCCTCATCCTGACATAAGCCTCCTTTTTCCTTTTAACCAGCGAATTAACTTTTTTAGTACACCATGGTTCCCTTACTCGACCATTTCCTCCTTGCCTGACAGGGACATACTTATCAAGGACTCGCAGTAGCTGCTCCTTGAATAAGCTCCACATTTCAGATGTTCCCAGTCCCTGTAGTTTCCTAGTCCAACCTATGCACCCTAATTCTACAACCTACCTCTTTTTACTGCTTATTTTTTATTGGGCTGTAAACATACTGGTCAAGAAAGTTCTTTTGGATACATTTTAGGAATTCTTCACCCTCTTTGTCCTTTATGCTTTTTTTCCCAATCTATGAAGGTCAATAATGAGGGGACATAATTTTAAGGTAAGGGGCAGGAGGTTTAGAAGGGAATTGAGAAAAATATTTTTCACCCAAAGGATGGTGGGAGTCTGGAATGCACTTCCTGGGAGGGAGGAGCAGAGGTGGAAAACCTCATAACATTTTAAAGGTACGTGGATGAGCACTAGAAATGTCATAACATTCAAGGCTATGGGCCAAGTGCTGGAAAGTGGGATTAGTGTGGATTTTGTACAGTTTTTGTTGGTGCAGACTCAATGGGTGGAATGACCTCTTCTGTAGTATATGACCATTAAGAATAATTGAAGTCCTGGTTATCATCATTCGATTTTTTGTTCCATCTTTCTTCAATTTCTTGCAGGCTTGCTCCTGCAGCTCTGCCCTACTATTTGATCTTATTATGAACAGGCATTGACCTGTGCCTATAAAATATTATTGGTGACTGCTCACATCTGTTAATTGCTATTTAAGTTTTATGATCTATACTAAAGGTTTCTGCCCTTACCACTCTGGTTCTTAGCTTTTCCAGTTTCTTGCGACATTTGTTTCAGCTTTTCAAAATTGTTGACAATAGTTGGATGCAGCATTTTTTTTTTGTTGATTCCAGTCTAACTATGTATAGATTATTGCTGAGACCACATTCAGAATATATTGTGCTATTTTGTGTGTGCTAATCTTAAAATAGATCAATTCTGAGAAAGAAATTCAGAGAAGAACAGCATGAACAGGGCCCCCTCGTACACAGATACTCGCAGCAGGAAATGTATTTTAATTAAAACAAGAGGGATTTATGGTGGACACGATCCAAACCTTTAAAATACTGTGTGTAGGTAATGTAAGAGACAAGCAGATTATTTATTATTTTGGCTGAAGTTAAAATGATTTTCCCCATAACGTGTCTCCAAGAGGACTTAGTACAATATTAAGCGACTCATTTAAAAAGAGCTGAACAGAGATCTAATGAATGGAACCAAAGTTAATAGGATAGAAATGGGTTTAGATGACATTGTGGTTTCAGTTCCACTGTTAATGGGAAGTTATTAACCTTTGAAATGCAGCTAGTCAGGATTAAATGTTATCAAATCAAGGTGCTGAGTTTTGCTTGGGAGGCGGAAGAGAATAAAACAAAGTTGTATCTTTTTGAGGTTCACCTGTGTTTATTTGCTTCAGGACACTAAATAAATTGGGAAAGTCCAAAGCTGGTGCAAATTGTACATTATCTGGGAAAGTTAAGATTTCTTTTTGCAGTAGTGATATTAATGGGATAATTGGACTTTTTCCGTATGGATATATTTCATAAGCATGTAATTCTTTTCAGCAAAGACAAGGGACCAGACACAGAGAGGAAACTTCTTTATCCAATCATTTCAGCATCCTCTTTTGCAGTTTTCACAGGGACATCTCCATTTTCCTTCTTACTGAAGCAATTTATGTCGCAACAGGAATATGTTCTTATTTTCTCTTAAGTCAATTGTAGAAAACAACTTGAATATTTTATGCTCAGGTATTTGCTAAATTAATGATATTCAGCATCTAGTGGGATGAGATGGTCCACTTTTGTGGGATTCTGGTGAACTTATTCATTTTTTCCAGAAGTTCAAAACTTTGACTCCTAGACTCTATTGATTTGCACAACCTATTAAATTTAAAATGGATTGCAGTATCACATAAGCTAACACATCTTAATCAATCGCAATTTCTATGCCACTTTCTTACGCACCTTGATATCCTTGCACTCTGGGCCTTGACCAAGCACCAACATTTGAATTTAAAAAAAATCTTCTGCTGATATAAAATTAGAATTATTTCTCTAGTTATGTAACATTTAGGACCTTTAGGAATGGATTTTCACACTATTGATACTGATGTTCCAGAGCTCAGGCACCAATTATATCACAAACCGTGTAAGTACAGCAAATGCAACAGAACAAAACACAAACATTACAGCACTCTCACCAATTTGAGAATGGGAGCCCTTCTGCTTAAATGGGTATGTTTCCATTGATTGCAGAATAACATTTTTTCCTTCATGTTGATAATCAGTTTGGTTTGATACTACTCAAGGTCAAAATTTTAGTGGCTCCGGTTGATGTAATTTTTATGTAAATCAACTAAAGATTTTACTTCTTAAAACCTTGAAGCCATATGATAAGGTTGAAGTACTGCAAGATAAATTGGTTTTGTGACCTTACCAAAAAAATGTTAGTATATTTGTTAATTACAGATCATTTAACTTGTCCTTGCGATTAATTTGATAAGATTTGTAAATGAAACATGGTAGGTCACAATGACAGTTGCTTCCTTGATTGTAACCCCTGTTGTGTCAAATGGGAAATGGGGTGTTAAAATAAGGAAAGTGTGAGTACAGTGGTTAGCACTATTGCTCCACAACGCCAGGGACCTGGGTTCAATTCCCGGCTTGGGTCACTGTCTTTGTGGAGTCTGCACGTTCCTCCTGAGTCTGCATGGGCTTCCTCTGGGTGCTCCAGTTTCCTCCCACAGTCTGAATGACGTGCTGGTTAAGTGCATTAGCCATGCTAAATTCTCCCTTAGTGTACCTGAACAGACGCTGGAGTGTGGCTAGTAGTGGGATTTTCACAATAATTTCATTGCAGTATTAATGTAAGCCTAATTGTGACACTAATAAATAAACATAAAAACTTAAAACAAACTTCTCCATTCATACAATATTCCCATCTGGAACCAATTCAACTTCTGGAATTCGAGAGACGTGACACATTCATCACAAGTATTGGGTGGGGGGGGGGCTTATAAATGTCTAGAGGCTCATGACATAATAAGACAGTCACACAGTTTTAGCTCTGGACTGCTCAGGTTGCGCACAGTACCGCTTATGCTGGGTAAGCTGGTGCCAAATAGATGCAGCATTAGAAATGTGTCAGGTAATTTTTTTTGCAATTTTAAAGATATCCTTCTGGGCCAGGATGAGTGCTGGCCAACATTTCTTCATCAGCCATGCACTCTGAAATAGAATACTTGTGCATTCATTCTTTAATAGGATTTTGTTGTGCATTGATTTGCTGGCATGTTTGCCTGTGTATCATTAGTGACTGCATTTTAGAAGCATAGAATAATACAGTAAAGGAGGCTGTATTATTCTAATATAGCTAATATTACAGGAGGCTGTAATATTTTTAACTGACAAACACATTTACAGGAGCAGATAAGAACTGACACTAAGTCAAGATAAAAAGATATTTGAACAGAGCTGATCAATGACTTGATCAAAGTGGGTGGTTTTAGGGAGTATCTTAAGGCAGGATAAGGTGGGGTCAGTTTAGGAAGGCCAGACTTCACCCATCTCAAACTATCATCCATGCTTCATTATCTCTAGATTCAACTATTCCCATGCATGCCTGGCTGCTCTCCCACATTTGACCATCTGTAAATTTGAGGTTATCCAAACTCTGCTGCTCACTCGCACCAACTTCTTCCCCTATCAGATCCGTGCTCAATGATCTACATTGTTCCCAGTCAAGAATATCTTGATTTGAAAATTCTCATTCTGGTTTGCAAATCTTTCTCGTTCCTCCCTCTCTCAGTAATCTCCTATTCTGAGATATCTGCACTCCTTGAATTCTAGTCTCTTGTGCATCCCCATTTATAATCACTGTTGGCCTTGCCTTCCATTGCCTACACCCCAAGCTTTGGAATTGACCCAGTGTGCCTGCCTGTTAAAAAGATATCCAATTAGTTCCATTCTTCCAAAAATCCCTGAAGATTTTTACATCTCCAGTAGTATCAAATTCCCTTCTAATAGTTACTGTTGAACCTGCATCCAACACCCTTTTAGCATTCCAAATCATCAGAAGTCACAAAATAAAAAATAAAATTCTCATCTGCCAGTGACCTTAATCAATGCCATCGAATTATTGACCCTCCCACAAATGAAAACGTTCCTCCTTCCTTACTTATCAAAATACCCTTGCAAGCCATGAATTGCCTTGAAGGAACTTTGGAGCATCTGAGATCATGTTAGGGCAGTATGTAAATGCAATTACTTTCGTAGGTATAATTTACAATCTGCCTCCCATCACATGATCAGGAAAATGTACAATCTGCAGGAAGCCAGTTTGCATCAATCTGAGTTTGTAGGGTTTAAGAGTTTCTTAATTTATTTAAATTAAATAAATTTAATTAAGGCCAGCATTTATTGTCCATCTTTAATTGCCATGAGAAAATGGTGGTGAGCTGCCATCTTGAACCACTGCAATCATGTGGTGTAGGTACACCCACCATGCTGTTAGGAAGGGAGTTACAGTATATTGACCCAGCGACAGTGAAGAAATAATGGTATATTTCCCAAGTCAGATTGCGAATGTCTTGGATGAAAGCTTCCAAGTGGAAGTGTCCCTATACATCTGCTGCCCTTGTCCTTCTAGATGACAATGGGTTGGGTTTGGAAAGTGCTGTCTAAAGAGTCTTAGTGAGTTCTTGCAATGCACCTTGTAATTGGTATATACTGTTACCACTGTGTCAGTATTGGAGGAAGTGAATGTTTGTGGTAAGAATCAAGCGAGCTACTTTATCCTGGATGGTGTCGAGCTTCTTGAGTGATGTTGGAGCTGCAGTCATCCAGGCAAATGGAGGATATTCCTCCACACTCCTGACTTATGCCTTGCAGATGGTCAACAGGTGCTGGGGAGTCAGGAAGTGAGTTCTTTACTGCTGGATTCCTAACCTTGGACCTGCTCTCGTAAACACTGTATTTATATAGCTAGTCTAGTTATGTTTCTGCTCAATTGTAACCTCCAGGATATTGATAGTGGAATATTCAGCAATGGAATACCATTGAAAGTCATGGGTTAGTGGTTAGATCTCTCTTTTTGAAGATGATCGTTGGTTGTTGCCAAAAATATGTATTCACATTCTGTCCCATTTCATCAGGCTTAATGATTGCATGTGAAGAACTTTCATCTGTGCTGTAGAGATGATGGATGAGATTTTACAGCCTCACTCTTGCTGCAACTAAAAAATCCCATGCAAGGTCAATGGACCTTCCCAAGATCCCTCAACTGCTCCAATTCCCCTGCTGGGTGGGATGGTAAAGTTCAGGCCAATGTTTGACTAATGTCATATGGAGTAACAATACAGTAATAATTGACATGATTCCTGCCCCACCACCCCGTCTCCACCACCTGCACCCACCATACCAAGGATTATAAGAGAGAAGGGAAAGCTAAATCAGCTTTGTCCATCTGATGGTGATTAGAGTGGGAAATTTCAATTGTAAAGAGAAAAGCACCATCTTAAAAATTAAACAGAAAACCTTTATGTTTATTTTTCCCAAGTTAAAGATAAACTTAACATTAGGTTCTAATCATGTTTGACTGCAAGACAGGTGCAAGTAATATGACTGTTCAAAGCAGACACTGAATGAGATGAATAGCTGACTGGCCTTTTCTTTTTCCTATTTTTTAAAAATGTTTTAGTTTTACGAAGTGTAAAGCATCAAGACTTAGAGCTGGCAAGTCTCATAGTTTCAAAAATCCAGATATTGAACAGATCTGTTGGCAAAAATTCCAAGTGCTATATTAAAGGTTTCACTGCATTAGTGTATGAAATTCTTTAGAACATTGTGTTTTTACATTAGAGCAAGGTTATTGCTTCGGGTCAACGTCACTATGCTTTAGATTATATGGAGATTGCTAACAAGCCATGAATTCAGCTTGAGTAGGATTTCTTTAGAGCTAAAATTGCTCAGTATTTTGAGCAGCTCCTTTTCTTTTCTGTGCCCCAGGAATGTGCAATTTCTTGAGGTCTCATTTGACAAATGCTTGAGTATTCATAATGTTGTATAATAGAACTATAGAGTGCAAAAGGAGGCTATTTGACCCATCAAGTCTGCACCGACTTCAAAAGAGCATCATATTCAGGCCTACCACCCTCATAACCCTGTTCATTTACCATTGTTAATCCAACTAACATACATATCTTTGGACACTAAGGGGCAATCCTGCCCCCATTTCAGTCAGATCCTGTTTTTGCTGGTTGGGGAAATGGGCTGGTGTGTAACTGCTCTGTCAGAATCAGTACAAACTCGATGGGCCAAATGGCCTCCTTCTGCACTGTAGGAATAATATTATTCTGTGGAAAGCAGATCCCATTTTCACTGTAGCAAGGGACTTAACCCACAGTGTATAAGCAGAAAAATAAATGCTCATAATCGGTGGATAAGATCCACAGGAGTGCCAGGCTATTAAGTTATTTAAATCCCCAGCCTTTTAACAAATTAAAAATATCTGCCCCTGTTAGTAAGAGGTAAAAGTAAACATAGAACATTACAGCGCAGAACAGGCCCTTCAGCCTTCGATGTTGCGCCGACCAATATAAAAAGCAATGCCCCTCCAAACTAAACCATTCCCTTCTCTTCCATATACTTATCAACTAACCTCTTAAACGCCACCAAACTTGGCGCATCTACAACTGCTGCAGGCAGGGCATTCCACTCCCGAACCACCCTTTGGGTAAAGAACCTACCTCTGATATCCGTCCTATAACTATCACCCCTTAATTTAAAGCTGTGTCCCCTCGTGCTAGCTTTTTCCATCCTAGGAAAAAGGCTATCACTGTCCACCCTATCTAAACCTCTAATCATCTCATATGTTTCAATAAGGTAGCAGTTGCAGCAATTTAGTTTACAGCAAGTTTAGTTGCAGCAAGTTGTAGCAATGTTGCAGCAGTTACAATATCTGTCAGTTGACATTTCCTCAAGGGATTTCATTATGTCATTATTAATATTTGGTTACTTCAAATAGCTCCCAGTTGGAGGCTCACCATTTAATTTTTTATATGTTACATCTTTTGAGTATAATTTGCCTCCAGTTTGGAGATCAGGGCACCCTTCTAAAATGGGCACTCTGATCTCTGAACGGCCGGGCTGGCTAGCAGGTTTTTGGAAGTATGAATTTGCATCCATCAGGTGGATAATTTTCACCTGACATCCAGGTACCAGTGGGAAACTATCCAGTTTTCCTGCAGGATTGGTTCATCCTGATTCATGAGAATTCTACCCTATATGTCACTTGGACAAATGTGAATTAAGATGGATTTATGAAAAATAAATTGTGTTTAACTGATTTGATTGATTTTTTTTGATGAAGTAACAGATATAGCTGATCATAGTTCGACAATAGAAAAATAAGACACAGGAGCAGAATTTGGCCACTTGGCCCATCGAGTCTGCTCTGCCATTCAATCATGGCTGATATTTTTCTCATCCCCATTCTCCTTCCTTTTCCCCATAACTCTTGATCCTCTTATTAATCAAAAACCTATCTATCTCTGTCTGAAAGACACTCAATGACCTGGCCTCCATAGCCTTCTGCGGCAATGAGTTCTACAGATTCACCACTCTCTGGCTGAAGAAATTCCTTTCCATCTCTGTTTTAAAGGATCGTCCCTTTAGCCTGAGGTTGTACCTTCTCGTTCTAGTTTTTCTACTAATGGAAATATCCTCTCCACTCTATCCAGGTCTTGCAGTATCCTGTAAGTTTCAATAAGAAACCGCCCTTCCCCCATTCTTCTAAACTTCAAAGAGTACAGATCCAGAAACCTCAACCATTCCTCATATGATAAGCTCTTCATTCCAGGGATCATTCTTGTGAACCTCCCGTGGACCCTTTCCAAGGCCAGCACATCCTACCTTAGACATGGAGCCAAAAACTGCTCATAATATTCCAACTGGGGTTTGACCAGAGCCTTATACAGCCTCAGAAGTATATCCCTGCTGTTATATTCTAGCCCTCTCGGCATGATTGCTAACATTACATTTGCCTTCCTAATTGCCAACTGAACCTCCATGGTAACCTTAAAAGAATCTTGAAAATGACTCTCAAGTCCCTTTATGCTTTTGATTTCTTAAGCATTTCCTCATTTAGAAAATAGTGTATGCCTCATTCCTCCTTCTAAAGTGCATAATCTAACACTTTGTCAGATTGTATTTCATTTGTCACTTCTTTGCCCACTCTCCTAACCTGTTCAAGTCCTTCTGCAGCCTCTCTGCTTCCCCTATACAACCTATCCTATACAAGTGTGAGGTAATGCACTATGGCAGAAATAATAAATGTGTAGAGTATAGGGCAAATGGTAGGATTCTTAGTAGTCTAGATGAACAGAGGGATCTTGGTGTGTATGTGCATAGATCCCTGAAAGTAGGCAGTCAGGTCGAGAAGGTTGTTAGGAAGGCATATGGAATCTTGGCTTTTATTGGTAGAGGGATTGAATTTCGGAGCCGCAACGTCATGTTGCAACTGTACAAAACTCTAGTGCGGCCGCACTTGGAGTATTGTGTGCAGTTCTGGTCCCCACATTATAAGAAAGATGTGGAGGCATTGGAGAGGGTACAGAGGAGGTTTACCAGGATGTTGCCTGGTATGGAGGGCAGGTCTTATGAGGAGAGGCTGAGGGATTTGAGGTTGTTTTCGTTAGAAAGGAGGCGGCTAAGAGGGGACCTAATCGAAACATATAAGATGATTAGAGGTTTAGATAGGGTGGACAGTGATAGCCTTTTTCCTAGGATGGAGAAAGCTAGCACGAGGGGACACAGCTTTAAATTAAGGGGTGATAGTTATAGGACGGATATCAGAGGTAGGTTCTTTACCCAAAGGGTGGTTCGGGAGTGGAATGCCCTGCCTGCAGCAGTTGTAGATGCGCCAAGTTTGGTGGCGTTTAAGAGGTTAGTTGATAAGTATATGGAAGAGAAGGGAATGGTTTAGTTTGGAGGGGCATTGCTTTTTATATTGGTCGGCGCAACATCGAAGGCCGAAGGGCCTGTTCTGTGCTGTTATGTTCTATGTTCTATGTTCTATCCCCCTACATATCTTTGTATCATCTGCAAACTTAGCAATAGTGCTGTCAGTTCTTTCTTCCAAATCGTTAATGTATATTGTGAAAAGTTGTGGTCCTACACCTATCCCGAGGCACACCACTAGTCGCTGGCTGCCATCCCTGAAAAAGGCTTCTTTATCCCACTCTCTGCCTTCTGCCAGTGGCTCAATCTTCTACCCATGCCAGGATCTTACCCTTAATACCATGGACTTTTAATTTATTTAACAGTCTCCTATGCAGCACATTGTCAAAAGCCTTCTGGAAATCTAAATAAATTACATACACTGATTCTTCTTTATCTAACTTCCTTGTTACCTCCTCAAAGGACTCTAACAGATTTGTCAGATATGACCTCCCCTTGACGAAGCCACGCTGACTCAGTTCTATTTTGTTATGCACTTCCAAGTACTTCGCCATCTCATCTTCAATAATGGACTCTAGATTCTTGCCAATGACCGAAGTCAGGCTAACCAGCCTATAATTTCCTGTCTGCTGCCTCCCTCCCTTCTTAAACAGTGGTGTTACATTAGCTACTTTTCAGTCCTCTGGGCTCTCCCTGCCTCCAATGATTCCTAAAGATCACCACCAATGCCTCCACAATTTCCTCAGCTATCTCTTTCTGGATTGTAGCCCATCCAGTCCAGGTGTTTTATCCACCTTCAGACCTTTCACTTTCCAGAGCCTTCTCTTTAGTGATGGTGACTACATTCAACTCTGCCCCCGATTCTCCTGGAGCTCTGACATCCCGCTGATGTTTTCTGCTCTGAAGGCTGATGCAAAGTAACTATTCAGTTCCTCTGCCATTTCTTTGTTTCCTATTATTACTTCTCCAGCCTCATTTTTAGTGGCCCAAAGTCTGTTTTTGTCTCTCTTACCTTATATATATTGAAAAAATGGCTTCCTATCTTCTTTTACATTACTAACTAGCTTACACTCATATTTCATCTTCTCTCCCCTCATTGGTTTTTTAGTCACCATTTGCTTGCTTTCAAAGGCCTCTCAATCCCTGTCTTCCCACTAATCCTCACCACATTATGTGCTTTTCCTTTTGCTTTTGTTGCCATCCTTGACTTCCCTCATAGCCATAGATGCCACAAATCTTCCCCTTAGGATGTTTCCTCCTCCTTGGAATGAATTTCTGTTGTGCCTCCCGAATAACCCCCAAAAACTCCTGTTATTGCTGTTCTACTGTCTTCCCTACTAGGCTCCCTTTCCAATGAACTCTGGCCAGTCTTTCCCTCGTGTCTTTGTGGTTACCTTTATTTAATTGTTGCATCTGATTTCAGCTTCTCCCTCTCAAACTGCAGGTTAAATTCTATCATATTGTGGTCATTGCTCCCTAAGGGTTCCTTCACATTAAGTTCTCTAATAGTAGCAGCACAGATACACGATTGACTTGAGGAAACAGAGTGCATTGACGAATGGTTGTTTATAGACTGGAGAAATTGGGATTTCGGTAATAGTAAGACTGCTTTTCTTGGTCCATATCAATGATCTAGACCTGACTATACAATGTACAGTTTCAAAATTTGAAGATATCACAAAATTTGGAAGGATTATGAAGTGTAAGAATGATAGTGAAAGGTTTCAAGGGGACATAGGCAGACTGGTGTAATGAGTGGACATTTGGTAGATTAAATTTGATGCAAGTAAGGATAAAGTGATACAATTTGATGGGAGAAATGAGGAAAATCAATATAAAATAAAGAGCTGGATTTTCATGAAATTTCCCCGACCTTGTAGATCTTTAAAAATGATGCTGGGTCCTAATTATAAGATTCCCAGCCCCATTCACGACAGCTGCAATTTTTACTAGCATGGGATGAAAGTGCAGATTGTGAGCCTCCTAACCTGCTGGCTTTTAGCAGAGATAAGCATCTCCTAGTCCCCAGGTATTTTCATGGAATCAGATCAACTTTCAAAGGGGCCTTTATTCACAGCCTATCAGAGATGTCGTGAGCCCTTGGTCTAAATGATGGAAACTTTTGAAAATTCAGTTCCAAAAGCCTTACCCTTGACCTTTGCCAACCTTTGCCCCTCCAGCCACCCTTCCATGGCCCTTCATATCTTCAATGCCAATCTGTGGCACTTCCATGCACTTCTCCCTGTACACACTCTGTACGGAATCAAAGAACACTACAGTAATAACAACATACGTAGAAAAGCTTTAAAAAAGCTAGTCATTCATTCATAGTTTTTTACTTTCTTGTTAAAAAAAGCTAAGAGGATACTTGATAGAGTTATGCAAAACCATGAAGGTCTGAATGGACAGAGTAGGTAGAGAAAGACAATGGTGGTAGTTTCAAGGGAATACTGATTTAAACAATGGGGACAAGAAGAGTCCTTCTTTGTGCAGGAAGGGATCAGGATCATTGTCTGAGAGTGTGGCAGGTATAAATTCAATCAGAGCTTTAAAAGGGAATTTCAAAAGAGAAAGAGCCAAAATTTACAGGACAATAGGGAAAGAACAGGAAAATGGGACTAGCTGAGTTAGTCTTGCTGGGAACCAGCAATTGCCTCCTTCTGAACTGCAGTTATTCTATATTTCTGGAATTCATTACCTGCACAAGTGTCTCCAAAGCAGCTTCAGAGAACCTTGCTGTTTTCAACCAGAATGCACCTCCCATTTAAGAAGTTTGTCCTGCTTTGAAATCAATAGCTCTAAGTTTAAAGTTTATATTAGTGTCACAAGTAGGCTTACACTAACATTGCAGTGAAGTTAAATAGCTCTAGTCAAGAAATTTCTACACTCACCACACTCAACGTTCAGCTCTCTTTGTAGATACGCAGCTAATGAATCGTGAATGCCTGAATCAGTATTGCATATGCATACAGTATACACCCTCAGGGCACAATTACATTTCTAGGTCAGTAGGTGAGGATGGAAAATAGGATTGTAACTTTACTTTGAACAGTAGCATAAAACAATCTAAGCAGCCCCATGTTTCGCATTTGCTTATTGAAAAACAGATTGCCTATAACAGATTGCCTATAAAGAGGGGACCTAATCGAAACATATAAGATGATTAGAGGTTTAGATAGGGTGGACAGTGATAGCCTTTTTCCTAGGATGGAGAAAGCTAGCACGAGGGGACACAGCTTTAAATTAAGGGGTGATAGTTATAGGACGGATATCAGAGGTAGGTTCTTTACCCAAAGGGTGGTTCGGGAGTGGAATGCCCTGCCTGCAGCAGTTGTAGATGCGCCAAGTTTGGTGGCGTTTAAGAGGTTAGTTGATAAGTATATGGAAGAGAAGGGAATGGTTTAGTTTGGAGGGGCATTGCTTTTTATATTGGTCGGCGCAACATCGAAGGCCGAAGGGCCTGTTCTGTGCTGTAATGTTCTATGTAGAGACAATGACTGTGAGTTCATACTCACATTGTCAGTTACACTTGTGAGAAAAATCTCACAGGACTCAGAATGAGAGTCTTGTCGGCAAGATCTTGTTTTCCAATTTTCCCCATCCCTTATCAATGCCGTAACAAGGGCAGGAAACCCTATCTCCATATTTTAACGTAATTAGTGGGCTTCCCCACCATATTGTCCCTCTATCTTTAGAATACAGCTCTTTTTGCAAACATGAAGCAGTCTGAGGGAACTTGCCAAGGGTGCACAGGTCAGTATAGTCCCTGTGGGGAGAGGGACTGTAGGGCATTACCCCCCAGTACTGCCAGGGGGCACACCAAGGGTGGCAGGGGGTTTGTCCAGGGATGGGCCTCTAGGGAGCGCCATTGTCCATGGAAAGAGAGTGGGTCAGGAAAGGAGGTTCTCCTTACACTTGGAGGGTGTTTTCTTTGTTTGGATTGAAGATTGGGGCACCCTGGTATCGGATTCCCAGCGTTGCCAGTTTTCCCTGGTCTCACGAGTTTGATGGTATGAACCATGCCTCCAGCATTTTATTTTTTCAAAGTGTTTATAAATAAACTTTAAAGTTTATTTATTAGTGTCACAAGTAGGCTTACATTAACACTGCAATGAAGTTACAGTGAAAATCCCCCAGTTGCCACACTCTGGCACCTGTTGGGGTACACTGAGGGAGAGTTTAGCATGGCCAGTGCACCTAACCAATACGTCTTTGAATTGTGGGAGGAAACCAGAGCACTCGGAGGAAACCCACACAGACATGTGGAGAACATGCAGACTCTACAGATCAGTGATCTAAGCTGGGAATCAAACCCGCGTGCCTGGCGCTGTGAAGCAGCCATGCTGCTCTGATGGGAAAAGATGGCAGCGCCGATAGTTAGCTGCACACCACATTTCTAACCTGAGCCAAAACGTGGAAAATACTGCACAATGAGGGAGTTTTTCATCTTTGTATAGTGCTGGCTGAAAGGAGAAAACCATTGTGTAGCTGGCTAGTGGCACCACTGGCTTTTCTTACCACAGCACTCTGTCAAAACAAAAAATGAAGGCATGGCCCAGCAGTGGGGGGAGGTGAAAGAAGCTGCCAGAGGACAGTGCTAGAGTGGGAACCTCATTAGATTACAGGCAGGGAAGATTAGAAAACGAGATCTTACTGGCAAATTTCTCATTTCCAGTTCTTGGGGGATTTTGCACCCAAGTTGCCAAATGTGCTTGCAGCGAACACGGGTGCAAAATCTCTCTCTCCCCCCACCACCGCCCCAGATCATCCCACTCCATATTGAAAGAAAAACAAATGGACACAGTAAAGCAAAGGAATAAAATGAGCAAATGTTTATAATAGGCTCAAGCAAACCTATTTGGATTAAATTCCAGAGGATAATTTTAGCAGAAAAGTGACTTAGTAACACATTTTAGCTTTGCTGCCTCACTGTGCCAAGGTTCCAGCTTGGGTCACTGTATGTGCAAAGTCTGCACATTCTCCCCATGTCTGTGTGGATTTCCTACAGGTGCTCCAGTTTCCTCCCACAGTCTGAAAGACATGCCAGTTAGGTGCATTAGCCATTCTCCCTCAGTGTACTCAAACAGGCGCTGGAGTGTGGCGACTAGAGGATTTTCACAGTAATTTCATTGCATTGTTAATGTAAGCCTACTTGTGACACTAATAAATAAACTTTAACTTGAAATCCCAGAGGAACGTCATAAACAGTATTTACGTAATTTATCTGGAGTTTCCAAGGATATTCCACAAAGGTTGTAATGGACAGTTGAAAGAATGGTAGTTAAATTTGAAGATAATGTATTTGAGAAAAAAGGGGAAAAATAATCATTCTATCAGATAAGTATTAATGGAAAAACTTACAGACAGTGTTTTGGTTGAGAAGGTGACACTATAAAATTGATCTCGGTTTGATGCCAGAAAACTGATATCCTTCATCATGTTGTGAAATGCACTACGTTCAAAATTTAAGATGCCAGTTTTGTTTGTTGGGATGCAAGAGACGTTATTCGTGAAAGACCTCGGGCAAGATCAGTAAATTATTATGCTAGACAGCCTCACTGCTGAAAGTATGAATTGCAGCCAATAAAATTATAACTTAATGAGACACTTGATCGAAATCTAGAGACTTCTCATGAAGTTTAATGAGCTGTTCCAACTTTAACAAGGTCATTAACATGACTATTAAATACATCTGAGGTTGACAAAAATGGTTGTGCTATAGAGGCAATCAGTCAGCTCCCTTTGGCTGCCTTAATTCCATTTGGAGCCAAATGATACATTGTTTGATCCAAGCTATTGTTAAGTGGTAAGCCTGCTCCTTTTCATTGTGATATTTGAGGCTGGAAACTTGTTGGATGTCCCAATGGTGCATGTGCTTATGCATATTTGCTGTGTATTGCAAGGCTGTAACTGCTGGGAGGAAACTTTACATCGTTTGTACTGATTGAGTATGGAGAGCCAAGAGAGAGTGGACATGGAGAGGATGTTTTCACTAGCGGGAGAGATTAGAACTTGAGGGCACAACCCCAGAGTGAAGGGATGATTGTTTAAAACTGAGATGAAGAGGAATTTCTTTGATTTATTTGATTTGATTTATTATTGTCACATGTATTAGTATACATTGAAAAGTATTGGTTCTTGCGCACTCTACAGACAGCGTACTGTTCATAGAGAAGGAAAGGAGGGAGTGCAGAACGTAGTGTTACAATCATAGCTAGGGTATAGAAAAAGATCAACTTAATGCAAGATAAGTCCATCTTAAAGTCTGATGGCAGCAGGGAAGAAGCTGTTCTTGAGTCGGTTGGTATGTGTCCTCAGACTTTTGTATCTTTTTCCCAAAGGAAGAAGGTGAAAGAGAGAATGTCCAGGGTGCGTGGACTCCTTAATTATGCTGGCTGCTTTGCGAAGGCAGCAGGAAGTACAGACAGAGTCAGTGGATGGGAGGCTGGTTTGTTTGATGGATTGGGCTACATTGAAGACCTTTTGTAGTTTCTTGTGGTCTTGGCAGAACAAGAGCCATACTAAGCCGTGATACAACCACAAAAAATGCTTTCTATGGTGCAACTGTAAAAGTTGGTGACAGTCATAGCTGACATGCCAAATTTCCTTAGTTTTCTGAGAAAGGAGAGGCGTTGGTGGACTATAGTATCCACATGGGAGGACCATGATAGGCTGTTGATGATCTGGACACCTAAAAACTTGAAGCTCTCGACCATTTCTACTTCATCTCCATTGATGTAGACAGGGGCACGTACTCCATTAGTACATGAAGTTCCTGAAGTCGATGACAATCTCCTTCGTTTTGTTGACATTGATGGAGAGATTATTTTCATTGCAGCAGTTCACTAGATTCTGTATCTCATTCCGGTACTCTGTTACGTCACTGTTTGAGATCTAACCTACCAATGATGTCTTCAGCCACAGGGTGGTGAATCTGTGGAACTCATTGCCACAGAGGGAAGCCAGGTCATTGAGTGTCTTTAAGACAGAGATAGGTTCTTGACAATAATAGGATCAAATGTAACGGAAAGAAGGCAGGAGAATGGGGATGAGAATCATATCAGCCATGTTTGAATGGCAGAGCAGCCTCAATGGGCCTAATTCTGCTCCAAAATCTTTGCAGAAGTCACACATCCAACCTTTAATGTTTTTAAAGATTGGAAGGTGAGGGTGGGAGATTAGCATGGCAGTGCCTATCACTGCTTTCAGTCAAAATCATATACACCTTTTTCCCTGTTGAACTGTACAACATAAGGGGAAGAGATTGTCTTGTGTCAACAACTGTTGTAAAAATATACTGTTCATTTGACCAAATTGACCATTTTAACTAATCCTTGATTTTACTGTCTGCTTTTCTGAGGCAATGGGAAGTGTGGACAGAGTGAATGGGAGGCTAGTTTGTGTGATGGTTTGGGCTACATTCACGATCCTTTGTAGTTTCTTGAAGTCTTGAGCAGAGCAGGAGCCAAATCAAGCAATTAGGCAGGATGCTTTCTCTGGTGTAAAAATTGGCAAGAGTCATTGTCAAATTCCTTTACCCCTTAGTCCAGCACATTCTTCCTTTTCAGATAATAATCCACTTCCCTCTTGAATGCAACATTGAACGTGCCTCCACCATACACACAGCCTTCTATTTATTGTGTTTTTGGAGGTGAAGTTTTCAACAGGCTGACCTACAGATGTAACTTTCAGACAATCCCAACAGGCTCAGACCAAACATTAGCAGTCTGCTGTCTTGCATCATCTTGCTACCCAGAAGAAGCATTAAATTAAGATGGACAGTTTGTACTTCAGTCATTAGCATCAGGAGGAAACATGTTGTCGAGGACAATACTGAAATACAGGCTATTAGACTGGATGGGATTGAGGTTCATAAGGAGAGGTGTTAGCAATTCTGCAAAGTATGAAAATAGATAAGTCCCCTAGACTAGATGGGAGGCTAGGAGGAGATTGCAGAGCCTTTGGCTTTGATCTTTAGGTCGTCATTGTCGACAGGAATAATGCCAGAAGACTGGAGGATAGCAAATGTTGTCCCCTCGTTCAAGAAGTGGGGGTAGAGACAACCCTGGTAATTATAAACCAGTGAGTCTTACTTCTGTTCTGGGCAAAGTTTGACCATGGCACAAAGGCTCGCAGAATGGGATTCTCTGTTGGCTTTGGGCGGGAACTTATGAGCCTCATCCGAGCCAATGATCGTGGGATAGGGAATGTCACAGGCATTCGGCCTCTGACCTTCAGGTAAACGTTCTTCAAGGGGGCCTTCACGACACACGACAGCACAGAGCCACTGAGCAGAGACTGATAGTCAAGTTCCGCACACATGAGGACGGTCTTAACAGGGATCATGGCTTTGTGTCACACTATCTGTAACCCTCATGATTTGCCTGGGTTAGCAAAAAACCTCACTTACTGTGCTGTCTGGAGACAATACACATCTCTTTAACCTGTGCTCAGTGCTCCTTCCACTCACATTGTTAGCCACTTTAAGACTTGAATAGCAGGTTAGATGTAAAGATTCGCATTCTAATCAGTAATCTGTAAACAATCTGTGCTGTTATGTGTGCTGTTTGAAGCCAGAACACCTCATTTACCTGACGAAGACCAGAGGATCGAAAGCTTGTGAGTTTACTATCAAATAAATCGGTTGGATTTAAACCTGGTGTTGTCAGACTTCTTACTAAGCAAAACTTTGCCAGAAGTTTCATAAATGTGCATAGCTTCTGATTAAATGAGGGACTAAAATAATTCAATATTTTAAATAATTCAAATACAGTTAATTAGTGTGCTTAAAATAGTGAAGGATGTTTAAACTTAATGAATTTGAAACAATAGGTGCCTTTTTCACTAAAATGGCAGTGCTTCTTTAATAAAATTGCATTTTATTCTTCAACAGTTGAACTTGCCCGAGTAATTTTGTACTGAATGATGACCATGAGATAATAAAGGCAAGAATTTCTAACACACAAATGGAGGACAATAATGAATTTTATACTTGTTCAAGAAGTTGTGACAGTTGTTGAGCAGTTGCACTGAAGAATGTGAGCTGCAGACTTGTCCTTGAATCAGGCCGCCTATTCCGCAATTAAAACCTGCTATGCATCCAACCTTCAGTGTCTGCTTTTGTTTAATTATTTGTGCTAGGGAGTACAGCCCAAGTAAAACATTATTAAAACTTTTTTCCCAGGAGTTTGCACTTTGAGTAGGTTGCTTAGTCCGGCTGATGGGCAGAGAAAAGAAACATGTGCTGTTTCTCCTTGTTTTAAACAAGAAAGGAAATTGAAGAGGTAGAATGTACAGGCTCATTTGGAGAGCCATTGCAAACATGATTGGCTTAATGGCCTCCTCCTGTGCTGTAATGATTCTGAGTAGGTGAAGCTGAGATACAGTGATCTTTTAAACTGCAGTTGGTTAAAGAAAAGGTTAATGCAGATGCCACTGCACAAACGAGTGAGTTAAAGTGATCGCTGTCTAGACATGATGAAGCATAAAGGTGGAGCCTATTGAAGTTGCTTAAAGCCTGTAACTGTGGACTGAAGCAGTGTCTATTTTCTTAGACAGAGTCGCTTTGAGAGTTAAAACTCCTTTCTTAAAATCAACTGTAACAAGTAACTTCTCTTAAAAAAGGGAAGAAATATGTTTACGTAAGTACTCAGTTGTATTTTCTTAGATTCACTTTGTAATGAAATATATGACTAATTACTTTTTTTTGTGAAGTGAACCATACAAAATGAGTGGCCAGTTGATTAAGAGTTTCAGTTTGTGAGTAGAAGCAGTTGCTATGTTATTGAGTTCCTTATTTCGAGAGTTTGAATACTATCTGTCAACAAATGTTGTGGATTCCAGCCCCACTCTGGGTTTGAGAACATAACCTACTTCTGTGCATAGCTAAAAAAGTCTTTTTTTTAGACAAAAAAATTGTCTTTATTGATTGAGGTGTTAATCATGGCTTATATAAAAGATCTGATGCCACTCTCTGAACAGAAGCAGGGAATTTACTCTTTGTATTGTAGCCAACATTCCTACCTCAACCAATGCCACCAGAGAAACATTCTATTGCCGTTTATTCTCTTTGCAGCACTTTAATGGGTGCAAATTCCCTGCTTTTGATAAAACACAATAAATCCAACTTCTTTCTTACCTCCCAATGTAATATGTCAGAACAGCATATTTTAAAGCTGTAACTTGGTGTCATCTCAGCACTCAGTGCTATAAGATATCTTCAGCAAACTGTTGCAAAGATTCCAAGAGATCACATGTGTAACAAACAGAACATCATCACAACTGCATTTCAGTTTCATTTCGGTCTTTTTATTTCTCTTGTCCAAAAAGTCTACTGTAACTCAAAATACACTGAGTTATAGTCTTTGTAAGAGGACGCTTATGTTGCATTTTAGTGCCATTGCAAAGTGTGTTGTAGCAAAGTAAAAGCAGCAATACATCTCCACAGTCAGGATCTGACTACCTCCAGAGGCAAGCAATACAAAACGCAGAAAAAGTGATTCCACATTTAAAACTCAACCAATAGGCACATAACCCTCTAGAAGCAACACTTGGAATTCTCCTGGACAGTCAAATTTGAATTGTATTTCAACAGGAGCCTGGCATAAAGTAATAGCTGGCTGAAGAAGTTACCAGTGTCATTCATTGTTTGAAAGTTGGTGTGAGAATAAATCTTGTACTGTAAATCAGTACTTTATTTTTCTTGTAAAATATCTCCAAGTCAGTGGCTTTTTTGTGGTCTTATTATAGGGAGGATATTTGGCTGGGACACTGGGCGATCTCCTTGCTCCCCTTTGAATAATTTTACAGGATCATTTATTTCCACCTAAATTAGCGAAAGGGGCCCCTGACAATGCAGCACTTCTTTAATACTGCGCTGAAATGTCTTCTTTCTTTCAAAGGTAACAGCTTTATTAAGTGAGCAAGTTAATATTTCTACACCATAGTGCACGGTACTAACATAGAAATGACCTGATTTATTAAATTTATGCTAATTAAGCTTTCATGCTATTTATTTTTGCCACTTTTGTTATTTCACTAGACAGCAAATGAAATACTAAATTATTTTATATCGGTATGATATCTCGAAGAATCAGGTGAGATCAGATATGTTTATGGTGTCATTGACAAACTTTTCAGCTGGAGAATCATTGATCTTCACTTTCTCAACTCACATTTTGTTTAAAAGTGCAAAATTGCTTTTTTGTAAATTTATATCAATATTATAAATAGACCAGCAGTTTTGTGCTACAACAAGATTCCCTAAGGTAGCTGTCAGTAAAGTTCATGTTTAGGAATTGTGATAGTCACTCTAACAGATAATTTCATAACCCAAAATATCAATGGATAAGGTCATGTTATGTAGCGATCTCTTAGGGAGGGTTGCTATATCCCTGGAGAATGTCGAATGACAGAACCAGTTTGTTCAGACCCGTTATTTCACTCACAAATACACTTAATCAAACTATAAACTGTACAGCCACATACAGTGTTACATGGTGCAGGGTTCTCCGTTGGAGAACCATTAAGGCAGGAGACCATTGGCGTCTGAATGAATTTTAATACCTATTCAGAAGTCTCACAAAGAGAATCATATTTCCAATGCCATATTTGGTAATTAGCAAGTTTAATAGTCGAGCTCTGCAGTTCAGTGGAATATCACTCAAGATACAATACATCTTGTGACATCCATCACAAACAGCATATTGTTTAATCCTCCTAAAAAGTACTTGCTTACAAAAATGTGCATTTTATCAGAAATTAATCAATGCCTGGCAAATTTATTTTCCTGCTCAGCAAAAATATTTTGGCAGAATTTTACGAGCTGTTTGGAAAAACATCGGAAGGCATGTCCAATTATTCCTGCCGCCATGCAATTTTTCCACACAGCAGATGAGCACAACTGAGTCCTTAGCCCAGCCATCTTCAGCTGCTTCATCAATGATTTTTTTCTCCATTATAAAGTCAGAAGTGGTGATTGTGCAATCATCAGTGAAAATGTTCAGCACCATTTGTGACGCCTCAGGTATTGAAGCAGTCCATGTTTAAATGCAGCAAGACCTGAACAATATTCAGGTTTGGGCAGGCAAATGGCAAGTAACATGCGTACGACTCAAGTGCCAGGCAATGACCATTCCAACAAAATAGATTCCAGTCATCTCCCCATGACATTCATGGCATTACCATTGCTGAGTATCCCACTATTGACATTCTGTGTGTTACCATTGACTAGGAAATGAACTGGACCAGCTGTTGTGGCTGAAGAGCAAGTCAGAGGCTGGAAATTCTATAACAAGTCAATCATTTCCTGATTCCCAAAGCCTGTTCATCATCAACAAAGCGGAAGTCAGGAGTATGATGGAATAACATCCTCTTGCCTGGATGAGTGCAGCTCCAATACTAAAAAGTTTGATACCATCCAGAAAAAAGCATTCCGCTTGATTGGCCCCCCATCCAGCACCATAAACATTTTTCCATCACCGTGACATAGTGCAGCAACATGTATTATTATTTACAAGATGGATTGCAGTAATTCTTCATCCAGGTGCAGCCCAGTAATGCCCACCGTTAACAATGGCACTGCTGAGTTGCTGGTAGGTCTTGGAAGTCAGGCCACTGTCCTTAACAGAGATGGCAGTGCCAGCGGTTTCTACTTAATTGACTGCCACTGGTAAAATGAGGCACTGGGTCTTACTGTCCACTGGTGAGGTCGACCTCCTGTTTTCAGTTCCAAGGTAGTGCTTGGCTGCCTCTGCAAACTTCAACTCTTTATCACAATAATATCATTGTTATCACCTGCTGTTATGGGGTTGTTCTTCCTCCCAAAATACAATTTTTCTACATTAAAGAGAGTATAGACCAGACTTCCTTAGCTTTCTGAATAAGTGGTGGTGAGGGATTAAACATGGAAGGTCCCAGAGAGTGTATGAAGTCTGGATTGAAGACTGCCCAGTTGGCATGATGCCACGAGGCTAGAGAGAATCAATTAGCTTGAGTTTTAGCTTATATTTTTTAAAATTTATTAGTGTCAACATTAACATTGCAATGAAGTTATTGTGAAAATCCCCTAGTCACCACACTCCAGCACCTGTTCGGGTATATTGAGGGAGAATTTAGCATAGCCATGCACCGAACTAGCATGTCTTTTGGACTGTGAGAGGAAACCGGAACACCTGGAGAAAACCCATGCAGACAGGTAGAAAATGTGCAAACTCTGCACAAACAGTGACCCAAGCCGGGAATTGTTCCTGGGTCGCTAGCGCTGTGAACCAGCAGTGCGAACTGCTGTGCCACTATTTGGAACTTCCTAAAACGTGTGTCAAGTGAAGATATGATTTTTTTTTGGCTGTATTGGCCCCTGAAATCATAAAATTCTTCCAGCGTTTACTAGAGAGACTCATGCATGAAGAATAGCAAGTTGATCAAGGTACATTAGAGCCATCATTGCCTTTGGAACTGTCGCCCAACATGATTTACTGCCTTGAGGAGGAATAGGAAATATAGATTTAAAACATTGAAAAGTTTCATCAAGAAGTAAGCATAGAAAATGGCAAAATATCCATTCTAAGTATCATAGAAACCCTACAGTTCAGAAATTCAGCCCATGAAGTCTGCACTGACCACAATCCCACCCAGGTCCTAGCCCCATTATCCCTACATATTTACCCACTAATCTTTCTAACCTGCGCATCTCAGCTCAATTTTAGCACAGCCAATCAATCTAACCCGCACGTCTTTGGATTGTGGGAGGAAACCCACGCAGACATAAGGAGAATGTGTAAACTCCATACAGACAGTGACCCAAGCCAGGAATCAAACCCAGGTCCCTGGAGCTGTGAAGCAGCAATGCTACTGTGCCACCCAACAAGGAAATAGCTTTTTAATTTAAACAGTCACACTTTTAACAAGGGCCAGGATTTTCCAGGCCTGTTTGACCCAGGCAGAAGTCCCATTTTGGTCAGAAACTCCTGCTGGCAATGCCCTCATGCCCTAAATAATCTGCCCAAATGGCACAATGCCTCACGTTATGGGGATGTCTGATATCCACAATCATCACGACCCACTGGTGTGATATTATGCCGATGGGAATTAGTACTGCACTCCACAGTGTCTACTTGTAGTCCTCAGACAGCCAGGGACATGGCAGGGCACACTGGCAGTGCAAACATGTCTTAAAAATGGTGCCATGATCTCTATGGAGCTGGCCTTGCCCATGTCTTTAGGCACTACCCCTTCAGAATGATGGTGCAAAATACACCCCCTCCTTTAAAGTGTCAGAAGATCTGGAGTGAAAACCTGGCTGTGTTTCTGGGGAGAACCTGACACTCTGCCATTTTTTGATAAAGTTCCACCCAAGTTTTATATATAAAATATCAGATATGTTGGCTGGGCTCTGTGTACTGTGAATAACCATTCCTTCCAAATGTTGAAAACAATTTACCGTAATGTTTCTTAAAATTCATGTTGAAAATCAAAATCATTTTAGCAACTGTATTTTGTAAAACACAGTTCTATTGAAATTATTGCTTATTTAATAATGGAAAGGAACTGATTTTTTTTTTCACCCTTTCTCCAATTTTCTTCCTTTTTTTGAAGGTGCTGACCCAAACAGGTCATAGAACATAGAACATTACAGCACAGAACAGGTCCTTCGGCCTTCGATGTTGCGCCGACCAATATAAAAAGCAATGCCCCTCCAAACTAAACCATTCCCTTCTCTTCCATATACTTATCAACTAACCTCTTAAACGCCACCAAACTTGGCGCATCTACAACCGCTGCAGGCAGGGCATTCCACTCCCGAACCACCCTTTGGGTAAAGAAAAGGTCAATTCCACATATGCTGGATATCCTCCAGGTTCTTGCCCAAGTGCTTTTTCCTTGTGTATAATCCTAAGCAATGAGAGTTGACAGCTCTTTCAGCATCATAGCTGAGCCATTTCTTGTCTTTACATGGCATCAAAGCAACAGGAGTCAGTGTGAAAGGGGCAGGATTCATATCTAATGTTTCCCCTCTCCAGATTTATGTGTCAGTTTGTATGTGAACCAAAGCTTGACACTATGCTATTGTGCTGTTTCAAAAGAGTAGACCATTGACAGAAAATGCATCTGAATCACCAAAAGCACTTCAAGTAAGGCAATTCTTTGGAAAATAAAACCTTCAAATTATCAGGGGTTTTTTCTGCTTTGTACAAGTTCCTCTCCATACAAAAAACATGACTCGGTGAGGCTGAGGGCCTAACACGGAAGAATTTTTTGATGCTGTTTCACTATCTGTGTAGCGATTATTGAAATGGGTCGGAGTACAAAATGTTACAACTCAGGGAGACTTTGATCAAAGGAGAAGATTGCTCGCGAGAATTTCCTTGCATGTCCTCCCAATCGGTCAGTGTAACTTTTTGCAGAATTGGAAAAACCTCAGATATTATGTAAACAGGATTATTTTGCCAGATTTCTTCAAATCAGAAAGATATTCCTAGCCCACACATTGTCAGTCAGCTGAATTGCAACAGTGATAGTTGGGTTAAAATGGTGGGTTTAAATAAAATGAGTGGTTCAGGGGAGGGAGTCCTAATGCATGAGACCAAAGTGTATATTAGTGCAGGAATGCCTGCTTGCATTCCTGCCCGAATTTAATTGCTTCCAATGAGTTTGAGAAGCATCTTTATAAAACTTTGGAAAAAGAAACTACTCATAATTTGGCACAAAATTTACAGTCAGACACAAAAAGTCAACAACAGAAGTTTGTGTACAAAGTGGATATATGGATATATTACACAGTAGTCTGAAAATAGTTTTTGGGATTTGGTACATTATTTCTAATACAGGGATATTTTTGTGATAATTCACATCAATGCTCTCTCTCCCTCTCCAATTGTAGAAAAATTTTCAAAAAATGTTTGGAACAAGAACGTATTCATTCCCAACACAATTTCTGATGTTACATTTAACACTTTTTTTGCTATGTAGCCAAAAGATGGAATATCCTCCGGTCCTCCAAACCCATCTGAGTACATTTGCAACAAAAAAGCTTTAAATACATCTTTTCTTCCCAGCTAAGAGCCAGCATTTTTGAAAGAAATTTGGGGATAAACACCAATTTATACAACGTGCGCAGAGTATTACAAAGATTGAGGAAAGATGAGGCAGGCTACTCATCCAGCATTCTATAGCTCTTCCGCGAGAATTACTGTGAACAGGCTGTACAACCCACGTAGAGACATCTGAATCAGAAAATTTTTGCCATTGAAGCCCCAATTAAGACTTCAGTATATAATCTGGACTTACATTTCCATTCAGTTCTGAGGGAGTGCTGCATTGTCTTTCAGACATGATTTTGAACCCAAGTTATTATTTCTGAGTTTAGACAGATCTAAAAGTAACCATGATATCTTTGAAAAAGAGCACGAAATTCTCCTGAAGTCCTAAATAATATTGTTCCCTTAATTAGTTCCACATCACTATTCATATATCTCATTTTGATAGGCTTTTTTTTACATAATAGTTACTTTAAAATAATTAATTGACTGTGAAGTTCTCCTAATGCTGTGAAAGATGCTATATTCTTTTTGTATAATATTTAGCTTAAGGGGATTTGGAGAGGTGGTGGCCCAGTGGTATTATCCAGAAACTCAGCTAATGCTCTGGGGACTTATGTTCGAATCCCATGACGACAGATGGTGGAATTTCAATAAAAGAAAGTCTTTGGAATTAAGAATCTTCAGATGACCATGAAACCATTATCGATTATTGGAAAAACTCATCTTGTTCACTAATATCCTTTAGAGAAGGATATCTGCCATCCTTACTTGGTCTGGCCTAATGTGACTCCGGACTCAGAAATGTGGTTGACTCTTAACTGCCCCCTAAAATGGCCTAACCAAGGGCAACTAGGGATGGGCCAGCCAGCGACATGGTGTGGAGATGCCGGCGTTGGACTAGGGTAAACAGAGTAAGAAATCTCTCAACACCAGTTAAACTTGTTGGACTTTAACCTGATGTTGTGAGATTTCTTACTGAGCCAGCGACACCCAGAATTTGTAAATTGAATCGTCTCCTGTTTTCGATTTAAAAAAAAAGCAATGGATTAAGTTTGTTTCTTTTTTGTTCTATTTCAGATATTAGATGAGGAACTCTTATGACAAATATGAGCTGGGCCTTCTTAACTCGTCTTCTTGAAGAAATCCACAATCATTCCACCTTTGTTGGCAAGGTATGGCTGACGGTGCTGATTATATTCCGCATCGTGCTGACTGCAGTTGGAGGAGAGTCCATATATTCTGATGAACAGAGCAAATTTGTCTGTAACACCAAACAGCCTGGGTGCGAGAATGTCTGCTATGATGCATTTGCACCTCTTTCCCACGTGAGGTTCTGGGTCTTTCAGATCATCATGATATCAACCCCATCTGTGATGTACCTTGGCTATGCCATCCATAAGATTGCCAGATCCACTGAAGAAGAAAAGAGGAACAAGTTCTGCAAGAAGAAGAAACTGCCAACTGTGCGATGGCAAGTCCACCGTAATTCAGAACAGACAGAGGATGAAGATGAGGAAGAGCCAATGATCTGCGATGAAACAGAAAGTGAAAAAAAAGAAGGCAGTAATCAAAAACACGATGGTAGAAGACGCATCTTGCAAGAAGGTCTAATGAAAATGTATGTTTTCCAGCTGATTTTCAGAGCACTGTTTGAGGTTGCTTTCCTTCTGGGACAATATTTTCTGTACGGATTTGAAGTTGACCCCTCATATGTCTGTGCTAGAAACCCCTGTCCTCACACTGTGGACTGCTTTGTCTCAAGACCTACAGAGAAGACAGTCTTCCTCATTGTAATGTATGTAGTTAGCTGCCTTTGCCTGATTCTTAATATATGTGAGATGTTCCATCTCGGCTTTGGAACCATCAGAGATATCATCCGTAGCAAACGGCGTAACCAGAACAACATGCGACCTTTCCCTTATCAGTATCCTCGGAACATTCCGACATCACCACCAGGATACAATCTGGTGGTCAAATCAGACAAGTCCACCAAGGTTCCAAATGGCCTTGTGGCTCATGAGCAAAACTTAGCAAATGTAGCCCAAGAGCAACAGTCCACAAGTCCAGATGACAACATTCCACCTGACTTGGCTAGGCTCCACAAGCACCTGAAAGATGCTCAGGAGCAGTTAGACATTGCCTTTCAGAGTTATAGCAGCCAAGAGAATGCACAGAAGTCCAGGACCAGCAGCCCAACATCAGGAGGTACTGTAGCAGAGCAAAACCGTGTCAACACTGCTCATGAGAAACAGGGTGCTAAACCCAAACCTGGTTCAGAGAAAAGCAGCTCCAGTAGCAAATCTGGAGATGGAAAAACATCTGTTTGGATTTAATTTATGTTTCTATTCAATTAAGTTTACAATGATCCTTTTTCTAAAAAAACAAAAGGCAGTAGCTGCTTTCTGCACATTTTACTACAATCTGCTTTCTCTCTTAGATAACCAACTTGATAACAATTTGGCTCTTTGGGTCTTAAGAGTAGACAGGCTCCCAGCATGAAATCTTGTTCGATGATGGTGCAAATCGGAGAATTTGATACTGGATGCCAGATTTGTAGCGTTCCTGATTTCCTAGCCATCGGAATCAATGACATGAAAGCTGAGAGGCTCATAAATCAGACACTCCAATCCTCCAATCTGTAATCCTATTGAAGCCAGTGGCTCATTGTGCTAACCCTCTCAGCTATTCATCAACCCATAGAGGTGGGATTTTCAACCCCCTACCCCATGTTGTGTTTTGTGGCAGTGGCAGTGGAATCTTTTGGTCCCATTAGTGGGACCAAAAATCCTGTCAAAGGGAATGGCTGGAAAATTCCACTCTAGGAGTCCACTTGTACTCAGCATCAAAATACCATAAACATCTGGAGTTGTATGTACTGAGGATACATGTTTTTGTAGTGACAGAGACTACATTGTCTTCATTTGAAAATTCAAATAGTTGTCTGGCCGCAATTCTTCTTCTTTACTTATGTGCCTATTTCACAGGAAACAAGCCATTAACTCCATTACAGCTCCAAATGAGTAAGCTGCCATAATCATTCAATATTCTTTTCTATAATTTCTCTTAGTAACCATTTCACCTTCTGCTCATGAGTTAGTTCAAAATGTCAGGGCTTTAGCTTCCAAACTTCCAAAAGGGAAATCTAAACACTGATCTGCTACACAAAAGATGTGCTTCCTGTCTACCCGCATTATTCTATTCTTGCTATAGAAAAATTTCCTCATCTTATACTCAGCTGCCCTCTTTCAAATCCAGAATCTAAGACATTTTCAGCTTGTATGGATCTGCATTCAGTTTCTGTGGGCTTTGTATGCTTGTCAAAATTATCTCATTTTAATGTGAGTGTTTTGTAGATCGAAGAGTTTCTTTTTTAGTCAAAAAACTAATTATACAAAAAGCTATACATTCCTGTCTTAAGAGAAGCAAGTGATCTATGGAAAAAGGGAAATTTATTTCTATAACAGACATTTGCAGAATGAACCTTCTCATCTTTTTTATGATTAAGGAGAACAGTGTGTGGAAAATTACATCAAAAGATGTTGGCATGTGTGTGGGAGAGGAAGGTAAAGGCAGACTAGTTAAAATTACAAGGGAAGTTGCCGTTGCTTTAAAATGCTATTACAGGATTTTGGTTCTGCAGCATGCTTTTACACAAAATGTGCATTGACCCTAATTCCAGTGCATCTGACAATGACTGATTGGTACACTGCATTTGAAAATTAAAGCATATGCTATTCTGCACTTCAGCCTCAAGTGACAGTGCAAACTATGCACAGACCAAAGTGTCATTGCTTCCTTGTTCCAGCCATCCATCAAACAGGGTGAAACAAATTGGAATCATTTAAAAATTAACCTGAAAGATTTGAAATTCCGTCTCACAAAAATCCTGAATTAGAAACCGAAAATGTTTGCAATGCACAGTAGGTTGATCGTAACATTTTACGATACAGAAGAGTGCACTTATGCTGGCCGTACTTAGTACCAGATGTTCAAAGTGTGATCCTTCAGTGTAATCCTTCAATAGTGATATTGTGAAAGCAAATTAGAAACGACATTGTAAACAGAGGCAAAACAATTTATGGCAGGAAGACTCTTTTTAGGTTCAAACATCTAGTAAGTTGCCATGGGCTGGGATAGAGCACTAGAATAGTCAGCTTTTGGAAGTTACTAGAGGAATTATTCAGGATAAATTATATCTCTTCCATGCAACTGAACACCATGAGATCTCTAGGATATAAAGCAAGGTCTTGTGTGCCCATTCCAGTTCATGCAAATTTTGTTTTTAATGTCCTAGTTTATTTCACTTGTCATCTTCAATGACATATCCCACAAAACTAGACTCTGCTGAAGTCATTTATCATTTTGTCATCAGGACTTTTAAGCTGGAGTGATTTCAAATTGAAGCTTTATTCTGATGGGACTGAAGGTTAGAATCCATCATCAGTGTGAGTGATACTCAGTCGTGTAACATCCATACGATCACATTTACTAGCAATGAATCATACTGGACACACGTTTTTACTGTAAACAGCCTTGCATTTGTTTACCTCATTATGCTTTTTCCTTCTTTGGACCACTGAGGCTGAAAGGACAGATGAACCTATCTTACTTGCTCCGAAGCATCCTCACACATTTCATTGGCACAATTAGTATATTCACAGAATCACTTTATCTTGACGTAAACACCTGACTTCCTTAATTTTGATGTGGAGATGCTGGCATTGGACTGGGATGGGCACAGAAAGAAGTCCAACAACACCATGTTAAAGTCCAGCATGATTATTTGCAATTACAAACTTTCGAAGTACTGCTCCTTCATCAGGTGAGTGGAGTGGTAGGTTCGCAAACACGGCATATATAAGCAAAGACATAATTGCAATTAATGGTTGGAATGTGAGTCTTTACAGGTAATCAAGTCTTTACAGATACAGAGAGTGTGAGTGGACAGAGGGATAATCACAGGTTAAAGAGGTGTGAATTGTTTCATGCCAGGACTGCCAATTCACACCTCCTTAATCTCGACTCACATTGTTTGTATCTGTAAAGACTTAATTACCTGTGAAGACTCTCAATCCAACCATTACCTTGCAATTGTGTCTTCGCCTATATATGCCATGTTTGTGAACTACCTCTCCACTCATCAGATTGAAGGAGCAGCATTCCGAAAGCTTGTGATTTCAAATAAACCGATTGGACTTTAACCTAGTGTTGTGAGGCTTCTTATTGTTCCTTTTTGTTGAAGCAGTTAGTTTTCCCTTAATATATATCCACATAATATGACTGAGATCAAAAACTCAGCAGCTGGAGGTTTTGTACCTGCAGCCACTAATTTCAATTATGTCACTGGGCAACTGAATGTTTAGCTTGTTAAAATAAAAATCAAATTTTGACATTTTTAAGTCTTCCAATTTATAAATTATGTTGATGTATGTAAATCGTTTTTGCAATCCTATTTGCCATTCAACCCAGTGTGTTCTTTGTTTATCACAGTGTACAATACAATGTTGTTATTGCTTTTCAATCCCAATCCAAAAATCTTTATTTCAGTTATTGATTATTAAATAGATTGTTCCTTGACTCCTCTCTCCACTGCTGATATCACAATATGATTATTCCAATTAGATATCGCGTAGCTAATAAGTGAATTGACCTGCTGTGCTTTTGAATTTTTTATTTCTGATTAATGGCGTTGTTTATTTTTTAATCAATGCCAATATTTAGTGATTGAAAGATAAATGTAGCCCTTTGAGATAATGGGACAGTGGATGGCCTGACTGGAAAAACATGTTCAGAACAAACTAGTTTATGGTGCCTGAGCAATGGTCATCACATCACCTTAAGACATAGAGGTGGAAGTAGACCATGTGGCCCATTACAAATGTGCATCAGTAAATAAATTGGCCAGTTGATATTATCATGTGCTGTGAACTTTATTTTCCAAAACAATGAAAATCAAGATTAATCTCTTTGCTTGTTTGACACTTGTGGTATAGAGATAGTGTCACTATTTGTTTTTAACACATTCCTTTTACTAAGTGCCTTAGCAGATGAAAATAGAGTTTAAGTTCCTTTATTTATAATGAAAAATGACATACAGAACACTAACTGCGTTCTTAGATCTAGAGTAATTACATTTATATTATGAAAAGAATTGTTTATATGTCAGATGAGATTTTTAAAAGGAATCTTAACTCAATGGCTTAGTTAACTATTTCTAGCTCAGATTTTATTTTTCCCTGCATGCTCTCTAATGTTTGATGCAAATGCTGGAAATGCGCTGCAGGTCGATTAGGATCTGAAAAAATGAGATGAATATTTCGGGTAAGACTTGCAGTGCATTTACAGCATTTCATGTTTCAGATTTCTGACAGTTTGTAGTTTTTTTAAAAATATGTATAAATGTTAACTTTACGATGTGTATTTGTATATATCTGCACATGTTGAATTGTAGGTTACTCAGAAGTAGAAGCGAACAACCCACAATATGTGCTAGGGCCAGCCTGGGGTAAGAATCTCAGCGAATACCTGGAGGAAATATAACCGGAAAACTATTCTTTGTAATATTAGCATACGGACATTTTGCACATTTGTGAGACACTCCTTTGTCTGCTCTTTATTTAGTTACTGCCTCTGATTAGACAGTGGAGTGTTACGAAAATGCATTAAACATCCATACACTGACATTGCAAAGAGTAATATCTGGGCTACAGAGGATAGTGAATGAGAGACCCTGGAATATATCTCAAGTGAACAAAATTGATAACTAAGTGAACATAGTGTCACAAGCTATAAATTTTGTATTAGATAGCTTCTTGTCCTCTGTTCACAATGACTGACACTTTCTACTTCTACAATCCCTGGACTGCTGGTGAGTTGTGAAACTGGAACTTAGTTACTGTGTCTTGGAGAATTAAAATTAGGAACCTTGTAGACAGAAGAACCTTGAATAAAATGTCAGTCTATGCTAAGCTAGCTTATCTACCGATACAGTAACAGGAGTGAAATAATTGGCGTCAACATTCCAAGGCTTGGGAAGGGAAAAAAATCAAGTTGGGGTCTCTTTGAATGATCCCTGTTCAAAGCATATGTATGCATGCATGAATGAGAACAGGATTGCTCTCCACTCTAATTCACTCTAGAATTGAATAACATACTGACACTGATTGATGAAATGTTCATTTATCTGTAATGATGAGTGATGTTCCATTGGAATCATACATGAACATGATTAGAGGATAGTGGCAGAACCTAAACCTTTAAAGTGAATGTAATATTTTCAATTAAGAACCGAACTTTCTAAAAATTCATACATGGGATGTGGGCATTGCAGGCAAGGAAAGCATTTCCTATAGTCAGAATTTTCCTCAACTGAGTGGCTTGATAGAGAAGTTAAAAAGAAATCAACCATATTATTGTGGGTCTGGAATCAATATAAGTCAGAAAGGGTTAAAAGATCAAAGTTTCTTCTTTGCTGGGCAATAATGAGTCAGACTGATGAGTGGCTTGCAAAGCTGTCACCATAAAACATTTATTTATTGTTCTCTGCATTCTCTCTCCCTGCCTGAAACACTCAAAGAAATATGGAATGTATTTAATACAACTGAAGTTTAGTTTAAGTCAATTTCCGTGTATCATTGCATATCTCCAAGCACTAGAGGAATGCAGGGTTATTGAGAAACCCTTTTTTCAGCAAACCACTTAGCTGTATCAACTCCTGCTATAAGTATGTTTTTCCCACATACTTACAAAGGACAAAAGAAAACATTGGAACATTTGATGTCCCGATAAAGTTTATATAGTTAAATCTGTGGTTGCATCCTAAAAAATAGAACTGATTTCAAATATATATTTATTCCTAAATTAGGCATTTCAATATATTTCACAACACTTTAATTCCATATTATGCAATTGCTGTCAGCAGTATTGCCTCTTTGATTAACTTGTAACATTAACAAAGAAAATGCATTCTAAATGAAAAATTAATTTAAAAAAAAATCAAATGATGTGCAACCTCAGGGAAATGAGACGAATAATTACTGTAAGTGATTGGTCAGTGGATTTATGGTGGGCTGTTAACCACTAATGATTGATTATTAACAAAGCAATTAGCATTGCCACAAGCAAAATAAAACAAAATATCGCACTAGATGTAACTGGTAAATATTCATTAATAGTAAAGCTTCTTGTTGAACTTCACCTCTTTGAATGTAGCTTGTGAACTAAACAGAGGTCAAATATGAGAAAGAATCCTTTAAAAGGCTCTAAAGATGCAGCCAAGTGAAGGATAGGAACTCACATGAACCATGATGTTACCAGATCCATAGTACAAAATTTTACTGAACTATCCATAAGATATACAAGCAAGATTAGACCATTCAGCATGTTGAGTCTGCTCCACCATTCAACCCAAACCAAGATCCATTTTGGCATTAGTGTTTAGCATTTCACATTTGATTCTATTACTGTACATTTTATTATTGTACAATTTGTGAAGGATCCCAGCTCTTCTTAGTGTCCATTGATTAGCTTTATCTTTCAGTCTCCCTTTGACAACTTCCTTTTATCGGGTAGTCTGGCAATCATTCATTGCATTACTGTAGTGAATGTTTGGTCTTAACAGACTCTTAAAGTTCAGGTTTATGCCTCAGCAAAATAATTGACACAACTCATGGCAAATTTCATGGGCTTGCTACCCCAAACACCTAGGCCAGAATGTGTAATATCTCTGAGAGCTGAGGGTTTGTAAAGTCCCTTCCCCCTACCTGGGAAAGAAAACTCAAATATGCCTCTCGAATCTCTTTTTAAGAGGAAAGAAATCACAATTTAAGAAATGAATGATATAACCAGGGGTAAGCCTGAACACATCTCCCCACCAACCCCCCAAACCCCGCAGTACATCCAACAGTGAATATCACTCCTGCTGATCCTGAGGCTAGCACGCTTCACCTTTCTCATTGTGCCAGCCTTCCCATTTGCCTTAGGCCATTGATAGGCTAACAACACAGAAAGCCGCAGTGTGAGAAGCCCTCCTCCTTAGCCCCACTCTTTCCCTTTACTCACCTTATTTGGGACAGGTGGATCCCTGACTCCAAAGCAAAGGAACAGGAAATTCCTATGCAAGTGTATCCAGGTACTGGCTGAATTTGGGGTTCTTTTGGCAAACTCCAACTGAACAGCATTTCGCAAGAATCGTCCAGCAATTTCAATCCCCTGTGCCTGGCTTTGAGTGCAAGACATGGAACTCTCTTTTATAAAGAATCTACCTCCGGCAAGTTAGTGTCACCAAAACAATAAAATAAAATATTTAACTTGTGCATGAGCATTATGGTTTAGGTCAGAAATTCCAAAGTGCTTTATGGAGCCTACCTGGATCATAACTTTTGCATCTTGAATTTAGCTAGGCTAAGCATGATATGTTTCAGTTCAGGTATGATTCAAGTGACCGACTTGAGAGCTTTTATCAAAGTTTATTTAAGAATATAGTTAACACATATTGGAAAGAAAATTAGCAATAACTTCTTATCAATTACAAAGAAAAACAAAACAATGATAACCCTTAACAAATATATCTATGATGTTCCAATCAAACCAAGACTTTATGTAGACAAAACCTTTTAAACAAGTTTGTCACAGCAAAGTCTAATGCTCACGTGGTACTAGAATTAAGTCCTTTGTTGGAGAATTGAAAACCGTCAGTCTTGTAAATTCTAGTACTCCCTTTGACACCCAGAACAGTTTGAAGTCAGAACAGCTTCCCAGAACCTCAGGTAGACTGTGGTCAAGCCATCAACAGCAGATTTTCAGCTAACCCATTAGCTTTTCTGCAGAGTTTGCAAACCAGAGAGAGGGATTTTTCAGTTTGCTGTCCCTTCCAAAATCCAAAACCTGCAACTCCAAACTGAAATTGAAAGAACTCCTCTTATCTGACCTGCCAGCCAGTTTTCCTGCGAACAATGCAGAGTCTTAAACATCCCAGTAAAAATAAACAAACCCCTATTTAAGCAGCTATAAACGGACATCACCAGTCCAGCTGGCAACAGTGACATCAGCTAAGGCTTTGAGCCACAGAAAGCATGATTTTCTTTGAAAAATCTCTCAAAGGTACACTGATGTCACCTAAATAACTCAATGCATTGTGATCTTAGTATTGGGATTCAACTATTGTAGCTGTGGGATTAACAAAAATGCAGATATTCTTAGTGTAAACTTTAGGTGGAAAATGAATACAAGTTGAAGCTGCATGATAGAGTCCACTACACCAAAAAACACTTATGCAGTTTAATTTTTAAAATGTATAGACTAAGATTATTTTGATTGTCTGATGAGCCTCTGGCTAGTACTCAAAGGTAGAATAATCTTTAGAAGTTAGGATTGTACTGTATCTAATATCTCCCAGAACCAGTCGTATTGTGAACTCTACGATTTCTCATTGTAGCCACTGTGTGAGTAATACGATTCATGCTTTCTGAATACATGATTAGGCTCCAGTAGCTATACTCGGAATGACAAACTTGTTGCCCACCTGTAGGTGATGGGTTACAACTGTGCAAAAAGATTCGACCTTCACAGCTACAGCCCATGTTACATGTAGGAGTTAACTAATAGGATAAAGTTTTATTCCTTTCTTCATTCTAGGTAAAATAGATCATTAAATGTAAATACCACACTCCATGTCGTAACTCTAACATATTTCAGGATAAAAGAGGTGCCTTTCTGTCGCCCGCTGGCTAAATGGTGTATGTGCTATTTTATTTTTAAAAGCTGTCTACATTCCTCCAACCTGGAAGATACTTGAATTTATCAGGAGGAAAATAGCATGTATTCTTTAGCCTCTGATTTTCTTCAGAGGGGTTTAATGAAGTAACCCCACGTATTATGCTATTTTTTAAAAAACTGTCTCCAGTTGCTAATGCTGTTTCCAAAAGGAGGATGGAATACAAGCAGTAACATGCACAATATGCTCCTTCACTGTGTCCTGATGCAAATCTTTTCATTTGTCTTCTTTGTTTAAGTTAAACTTTCACATGATCGTCGATGGTAATAAGCACTGAAGCCTCTTAAATAAATTAATGAACAGAGCCAGTGTTAGGAAAAATACTGTCAGTAAAGTCATCATTGAAGCAAAACACATCACCTAACATTGTTTTGGAAACACCCCCTGTGCTTCTGTTGGAAGAAAATATTATCAATTTTATTAGTGTTTTCATGTACCTGCTTGTCATTGAATGTTTTGAATACCTTTTAATAAACTCACTACAAAATGATGTCTGCATTATTGGGTGTATTTTTGAGCGAGGGGCTAGGAGGATAATAATCTTTGCCTTACCTGGTTTAACACATTCATGTCTCCAGTAAATATAAATTAAACAGTTCTAAAGATAAAGACCTGCTCAGCGTAAGTATGGATTATATAGTCATTCCAGTAGGAACAGTAGAAAATGTTTTCATCACTTTGGTCCCATCTATCAAAACAAAATGCCTATCTTGTTTCCACAGAATAACAAATAAGTGTGCGAAGCATTGAGTGGGTCATTTAAAAACAAATTAGGAACGTAGGAATTGCAAGATGAATAAGAATCAATGCTCTTCTGCTAAGCTGGCATTTGTATGATACAACAATAATGGAGTTGTTGAGATAATCATAGCAATCAATCCATCAGTTAGTCTTCAACAGACTCATTCAGAGTAATGAAATGCTTTCAGAACTATTGATCCAAGATCGCTTATTCCTCCATGCATTATACACTTAACACATCAAATTATTTATATGAAGTATCCCAAAATGTTATTTGCCAAACAAAATTAACTTGAATGAATCAATATTGACTGTTTCCAGAGTCTCCCTGGAGAGGCTGTCCCATTGACTGATAGCTTGCTCACTGAAATATTTGCCTCAGTAGTAATGAGGAGAGAGGTTTAGCTGGGAAAGTATGTAAATGCAAAACTTCTCAGATTCTTTGAAACCATTTCCTGTTCAAACTAGCCAGATTACCTCAATGTAAGGAGAGGTGGTTGGGAGGGTGAGTGCAGTGTTGGTCATGGAGTGGAAGAGGAAGCATGACTACTCCTCCTGGCCCCCATGCAGTGTTGGGAATTGACAGGTGCCCGTTCCAGCCTTTGCTTCTCTTCAGTCACTGGGTTTTCCAAGTACGGGTAAATCCAACAGTTTATTTTTAATAAGATGTTCCAGAGCACTTCATAAGAGTGTTATAAAATGAAGCGTTACACCGAGCTACGTCAGGGGCTATTAGGTCAGAGGATCAAAAGTTTGGTCAAAAAAGTTAGATTGTAAAACATGGTCTTAAAGGAGGAAAGTGACGGAGCTATTTCCAGAGTTTGGAACATAGACAACTGAAGGCATTGTCATCAAAGTTAAAAGTGTGAAGAATTATCTTAAAGAAGAAAAAGACAGCTGACTGGCAAACAGTCTAGAAAGACCAAATAGATAATACAGGAGTCCCATGAGTGCAACTCACTATCCAGCTAGTGTTCAGATCTGAATTCTAGTTTTATCTTGGGAGTGCAGTCAAAACCAAGTTCTTGGCACAACAGCTGGCTCAATGAAGAAACTTGGAAGAACATTGAGGATAGCAGCTAATAACAGTGTCCATAATAGCTATCATAGGACCATAAGACATAGGAGCAGAATTAAGTCACTAGTGATTGTCTAGTTCACTAATGTCCTTTAGAGAATGAAATCTGCCTCCAAAACCTTATCTGCCTACACGTGACTCCAGACGTACAACAATGTGGTTAACTCTTAATTGCCCTGTGAAATGGTCACTCCATTCAAGGGCTATCAGAGACAGGCAATAAATGTGGTCTTGCCAGCAATGTAGGCATCCAATGAAAAAGCAAAGACTAAAAGGTGCAGCACAACAGACTTAAGTTTGAGTTAATGGAATAAAAGACATAGTAAAACTCATCCAAAATTTAACAGATGTTGCTGAGTTCAAACAGACCACGTTGTGAGAACCTTACTGCACAGCAAGAGAGTCATAAGCTAATGGAATAAATGTAAAAGCTCTTGAAGGATGGATACAGTCTGTATAATTGTCATGATCTGAAGTCTTAAAATTCCCTGCTCTTTATTCTTCAAGAAAATAGATTACATATATAACTAAGATCAATGAACCCCTCTTCTAGCAGTTTTAATAGCTGTTTGTTGAAATTTCTTCAGTGTCATTATGAATACTTGGCTCATTTCCAAAAGCGACAATTCTGGCATTATACTGAAGACTTGTGCACCAGAACTTGTTGCACCACCAGCCAAGCTGTTCCAGTAGTGTCACAACACTGGCATTTACCCAGCAATGTGGAAAATTTCCCTGTTATATCCTGTACACAACAAACAGGATGAATTCAACTGGCCAATTACTTCCCCATCAGTCTACTTTCAATCATAAGTAAAATAATGGAAAAGGTCACTAACAGCGCTATCAAATGGTACTTACTCAGCAATAATCTGCTCACTGATGTTCAGTTTGTAATGGTTGACAGCCTGTAAATTTTTCAAAATTATTGTAGTTTTCAAGAGGAAGTGAAACCAGAAGTTGTCAATCAGACTTAGACTCTGTACACTTTTCAGTCAGGATCAATGGGGTACTTGAGGTGCATTCAATCCTGAAAGAAAATGAAAATAAACACAGGTGGCTGGAGAGTGGTAGAAATCCATTAAGCTATCAATGGAAGTCTTTTTTCCAGACATTACATATTGAATTTGTTATTGATCAAAGGTTTCTATTAGAATAGAGAGGGTTTCAACAATTTCAACTTGCTAGGAAGTCTCAGAAACTTTAAATCAAAGCTGTGTGCACAGCTATACAGAATGGATACCTGTCCCCCCGGTGCAATTGACGTCTTTCCTGGAATTTTACTGCCTTGCCTTCCCTCAGGCTCATAAGATCCCACCCGGGGCCAATGGAGAATGCCAGTCCACGAACCTCACTGTCCCCAATTCCAGGGCTGGTATGCCAATAAAATTCCAGCACTCCTTTCTGTCACAGAACCTCAAAGGGGTCTGCTCACCACCTGCAGCTTTTTATAGGAAGAAAGGAAAATATCTGCTGCTAGATGGAGTGCTGCAATGATTTAAAAGCCTACCAGGTGACCGGGGGCATGGATATTAAAGTGACTTGGACACTTCAATATTTTCACACGACAGGTAGGAATGCAGATATTCATCACACAGTTGCCTGAAATCACCATGCCGGGCATGATTTTCAGGTCTGCCAGGGTGAGCAGGGGCAGTCAAACGATGACACCCACACCCTGGGTGACAGTGGCCAGGTCGATCCCTTGCCCCCAGCCTGAGCCCATCCAACACCCAGGACCTTTGAGCGATCCTTCCTTTGCAGCCTGGCAGCAGCAAAGAGGCAATTGGCCACTGGACCTAACTCCTTAAGCCCCCTTGAGGTGTCATTACCAGAAGAATGGGGATGAGAAAAATATCAGCCATGATTGAATGAGACAGAGCAGACTCGATGGGCTGAGTGACCTAATTCTGCTCCTATATTTTATGGTTCTAAGGTGTCATTGCCAGTACACTGTTGGTACTGACGCATGAGCTGAAGGAAAGCCGAGTGGGAGACCTGAGGGGGAAGGATGGGAAGGTTGTGTTAGCTCCTTCTCTTCCCTGTGTGGGGATGAGGGGAAGCCATGATTTGAGTGGTGGGAGAGGATGCCCCTATGTTCTGATGGCTGATGGTATTCCCCTGGATCCTTAGGATCCAGCATCCCATGTCCTCACCCTAGTGGGAAGCACAAGTAAAGTCCACCCAGTGCCATTCATGCTGGGGAGCCAGTCGTTCTACTGACAGCTTTTCCCACCAAGTTTTTTGAAACTCAGTTGAAAAAATCCTACAGACAGGTCCCCACGACATCGCAGCATCTCTGAATGAGTCCATCTCACCAGAGATTGGAGCACCTCTTTTAAAGGGCGCCCCAATCTTCAAGAAATAAAACTAAAAAGAGATGATCCTTCCCATGCACAGGTCCCTCCTGACTCAGGGAAGACCCTCCTCCATTAGCCTCAACCACCCCCCCCCCTCCCCTGCCCTACTCCCCAACACACAGGAAACAGGGAAACCTCTCCAAATGAGACAAGGAACCCCCCCCCCCCTCACCATCCCCATCTGAAGCCTCCCTGGGCACTGCCCAGGGTACTGCCCAGTCACATGAATTCTCTCCCCCCCACCCCCACCAAGGGGCTGAGCCCCTAGCGGGTTCTCTTTGCTAGGTCCCCACTGGTCCAGATTAGTTGTTAAACCCCACTGGGGAAACCCTAACGTGAGGCAAGGCTACAGCAGGGTAGCTCACTAATGATACGCTTCATGTATGGTAATAGGGTTCTCCTCCTTTCTGTGAGGGAACCTCATTACATCATTGACAGAGGGGTGGGGACAGTGCAAACGGAAAACCTGCCGATGGGTAAGACACTTAGGGACTTTCCGCCCCCATCAATTTTCTTGCCTCCCAAAACAGGACGGAAAATCCCAGCCAGTATGTTGGTAAGACCAACCATTCACACATGAGATTTTTATTCCTATCCAGGTGCTCCATGATCTTATCTTTGATAAGGATTTCCACAACTTTACACAGAATAGCCGGAATTTTACCATTCTGCCCACCATGGGAATTGGAGCAGGCAAGAAGCAAACCGTGGAAAGATCCATTGACCTCAGGCAGGATGTTACAGTTTTGGGACAAGGAAGGCTGTAAAATTCTGCCAAATCCTTAGTCTCCTGCAGTTCTCTGGATTGTTTTCACTGAGAAAGGAGGATTAATATTAGCCTTCCCCAGTTCCCAAGTACCTCTCCAACATCCAACGATTCCAGGAAGATTTGTGCCAGAACCCCTGCAGTTTTCCGCTCTTATTTCATTGGGAATACAACACTCGGCATCTGGCAGTTACACTGTTTGAGTCCTCACAGCTGTTTGGCAATCACAATGTTTCATTTCAATGAAGCAACAAGCTATAAGAACATAGAACATTACAGCGCAGTACAGGCCCTTCGGCCCTTGATATTGCGCCAACCAATGGAACCAATTTTATAACCCTCTATCCTAAACTATTCCAATGCTATCCATATGCCTATCCACTGACCATTTGAATGCCCTTAAACTGGACGAGTCCACAACTGCTGCAGGCAGGGCATTCCACGCCCTTACTACCTCTGAGCAAAGAACCCACCTCTAGCATCCGTCCTATAACTATCACCCCTTAATTTAAAGCTATTTCCCCTTGTGTTATCCATCTCCATCCGAGGAAAAAGGCTCTCACTATCCACCCTATCTAACCCTCTGATCATCTTATATGTCTCAATTAAGTCACCTCTTAGCCTTCTTCTCTCTAATGAAAATAACTTCAAGTCCCTTAGCCTTTCCTCATAAGACCTACCCATCATACCAGGCAACATTCTGGTAAACCTCCTCTGCACCCTCTCCAATGCCTCCACATCTTTCTTATAATGTGGTGACCCAAACTGTACACAATACTCCAAGTGCGGCAGCACCAGAGGTTTGTACAGTTGCAATATAACATCTCGGCTCTGAAATTCCCTCTACCAATAAATGCTAACACACTATACGCCTTCTTAATAACCTTATCAACTTGAGTACCAACTTTCAGAGATCTATGCACCTGTACACTGAGATTCTCTGCTCATCTACACTACTAAGAGTCCTACCATTAGCCCGATATTCTGCACACATATTACTCTTACCAAAGTGAATCACTTCACGCTTTTCCACATTAAAGTCCATTTGCCACTTCTCCGCCCAGCTCTGCAACTTATCTATATCCCTCTGCAAACTGTCTACCACTCCTCCGACTTTGGTGTCGTCAGCAAATTTACTAACCCATCCCTCTACATTCTCATCCAGGTCATTTATAAAAACAACAAATAACAGTGGCCCCAAAACAGATCCCTGAGGTACACCACTAGTAACTGAACTCCAGGTTGAATATATCCCATCAACCACCACCCTCTGTGTGGTGGTTGAGATACCAAAGTTGCCAGATGCCAATCCACAGTCAAACGCTGGCCATCGGAAGAGCGTCATTCTTTTCCATAAGGATGTGCTATTCCCGGGAGGTCTTGCGGGTATGCTGGGTAATGTCACTACCTCCAAGCCAGAAGCTCCAGCTTCAAGCCCCTCCCCAGGACTTGACGTCCAAGGGATGCATGTTAATAATTTAGTCATAAAGATTGAATATCAATCTGCAAATCCTCCCAACACACACCAATGGCAGGCAGGTCAGCCATTAAATGGAAAGAAATATTGAAGCCTCTACTATCAATGATCATTGCTCCAGACTGCAATATGATGTTGTAAAATCAGTCTGTTTTAACCCTTATACGGTGGACAAATAACTACGAGTAGACAGCTTATTAGTACAAACAATATTTATTTAAACCACACAATCAATAATCACCTATCCGACCAACAATAAGTTATCTTACAGAAAATACTAGAATTCAAGTACAATACAAGACCTTGACTTAACTTTGTGTGACTGACAAGTACCCAAGCCGATATTGGCCTTTATCTGTGTGCTGGTCTTGGTAGTCATCTGTATAGTCTGGTCCTCTGGCCTGGTGTGGCACTCCGGCTCTGATCTTGTTTCCTCCTCAGGTGTGTGGCTCTCTGTCATCATAGCTCGTTCATGGAGTCAGAGAGAGAGAGATTCCTGGTTGTGCAGCACCCTTTATACTCCCGTTTGGTTTCACGCCCCTTTTTGGCCGTTGCCAATCAATCAATCAGGACTTGATCACCCTGATCGATAAGAGTCCAATCGAGTGCTAGCACACCGATCTCTGGGTGTGTCCCCAGCAGCCATGGCCGTAGGTGTTGGAGGCACATTGATCACATACCTTCCTCCTAAATAAGGATTCACGGTGCCCCTGCGTCTGCACACAACCCAGTGTGACCAGAAAGTCTCCTTCATCCTGGAGATGGCCCATATCCTGTGTATTCACTCATCAGGGTTGCAGCCTGTTTGTCCGTCTTTAAACTGCAGCCTGTCAGTTTAGTTCTTTGTCCAATTGTCCCAGGATGCTGTTTGGCTACATCGGACATGAAAGTGTATGTTGCCACGGTGGGGGAAGGGGCGGGAGCGTTGTGCGGTGCGTGTGTGTGGAGGTGGGCAGTTACCTGAAGGCTGGATCAGGCTGGGGAGGCGGGTCAATGGCACTGCGGGGTAGGGTGGGGTGGGGGTCAGTTATCTGAAGGTTGGTGTGGATCAGGAATAGGGGGGGTGGGTGAATGGCATGTGGGAACTGTGTGGTGGGGAGGGCAGTTATCTGAAGGCTGGTTGGATCAGGATGGGAGGACGGGGAGGGGGGGGAGGGGGTGAACGAGTGGCACGATGGGGTGGGGGGCAGTTACCTGAAGTCTGATGTGGATCAGGGTCACGGTGCTGTGAATCAAACCTGCCTTCAGGAGGAGACTGGAGTATTACAATCCCTGCAGACACAATCCAGTCTTTCACCCAGTTTTGATTTCTCAGCGGCCCATTAGCTGCATCAGCCATTATTCAGTAAAAGAAAAGATAAATCAAAGGGAATATTTGTATTTCTATGTTACCTTGGCATGTGCCAAAACACTACAAATAACTTCTGGAGTGTAACCACTTTGGAAACACTGCAACCAAGAGGCACACACAAATGTCACAATAATAATTGGATTTATATGGCACCATTAATGCAATAAAACATCACACTTTTTAACAGGGATGCTCCCAGCCTGCTGAGCTGCTCTAGTAGTGTGGCAGACCAGGAGACATCAATGTGGGGGCCTGTATTGGGACTCACTGAAGGTGTCCCGGGTCCCTCAGGTCTTCTTTCACGTAATCAGCTGAATACCATATGGAAATCACTATTTGAATATGATTAGTGAACCCAGATTGTAGTCTCCGAGCGGCTAATGTCTCTCCTCCCCGTCCTCCGCCCCCTCATGACTGAGAAACGTTCCCACCAGTGGGGTTTACAACTGCTGCCCACCAAGAAGCTCATCTTGCCAGTGGGATAGAGGCCATTGAGGACTCCCCCCAGGAAGATGTGGGCAGGGGGTGTTGCCTCTTGGATAGTGCCAGCTTGGTAATGGCACCCTGGCCCTGCTCTCTCGGTACCCAGGCACTGCCTACCAAGCACCCTGGCACTGCCCAATGGACACTGGGCAGTGCCAAGGGGATGGGGCCAGAGGAAACAGGGCACGCTGGAGCCTCTGATCGGCTGTGATGGCGGGAAGACCCACTGCACTCTGCAAAGGGATCAGTGAGGGAGGGAGCAATCAGGGCTGGCCATGGGAAAGGCCTGTGTGCATGTGCCAATGTCCCTACTGATCGATCAGCACCTGCACAGTGGGCTACTCAGCACACTGAGCACCCCCCCCAACCCCCCCACTTTCTGTTGTGAATTTCACTGAGGCAGTCTGTGATGCACAATTTCGTGAAACTAAGTATGCCCAAAAAACGGGTGGAAAATTCTCCTGTTTTTTCACCAGTTGGGCACTTAATTTTTTTTTGGGGGAGGATCTCAGCCTTTATTTCCCCATTGGATTTATTAGTAACTATCTCACATCAATGGACTGAGTTTTGGATTTTTCCACAACTGGGAACATTTTCTCCATACCTACACTGTCCAACCCATTCATCATTTAAAAAAATCTCACTCACGCCACCTCTTAACCATCTTGACCGAAAGATGCCCCAACCGGTCCAATCTTTTCTGAAATCTGCAAGCTCTCAGTTCTGCTGTCATCTGTTCAGTGTTGATGGTTGAGGAATAAGTGTTAGCCAGGATGTTAAGATCTTCTCTAACTAAACTCTAAATAGTGCTGTGGGGTATTTTACATTCTATCCACAGGAATGGACAAGACCATTGCATCCAAGTATCAGGAATACAACTTACATACAACAACATGTATAAGTGGGCCACTAGGCCCCTTGAGCCTGCTCTGCCATTCAATTAGATCATGGCTGATCTGATTGTAACTCCACATTCCTGCTGACCCCCAATAACCTTTCACCTCCCCTCCCATGCTTATCAAGAATCTAATTCTGCCTTAAAAATAGTCAAACATTCTGTTTCCACTGCCTTTTGAGGAAGTCTCATGATCTTCTGAGAGAAAGAAATTCTCCTCGCTTCCATCTTAAATGGGTGACTCCTTATTTTTAAATACTGATCCCTGGTTCTAGATTCTCGTGCAAGAGGAAACATCCTCTCCATATCCACCCTGTCAAATTGCCTCACGATCTTATATGTTTCAGTCCAACAACACTCAAGAAGCTTGACACCATCCAGGACAAAACAGCTCGCTTGAATGGCACCACATCTACAAACACTCACTCCCTCCACCACTGACGCTCAGTAGCAACAGTGTGTACTATCTACAAAATGCACTGCAGCAACTCAATAAAACTCCTTAGACAGCACCTTCCAAACCCACAACTGCTTCCATCTAGAAGGACAAGGGCAGCAGATACATGGGAACTTTACTACCTGCAACTTCCCCTCCAAGCCACTCAACATCCTGACTTGGAAATATATCACCGTTTCTACGTAATTGCTCGGCCAAAATCCTGGAATTCTTTCCTTGACGGTATTGTGAGTCAACCCACAGCACATGGACTGCAGCGATTCAAGAATGCAGCTCACCACCACCTTCTCAAATGCAATTAGAGATGGGCAATAAATGCTGGCCAACCAACAATGCCCATGTCCCACGACTGAGTAAAAAAAATTCAAGTTGCTTCTTACTCTTCTAAATTCTGCTGGATACAAACCTAACCTGTTCAAATTTCCTCATAATACAACCTTCCTATTCTAGTTATTAGTCGAGTAAACCTTCTCTGAACTTCCAGTGCATTTACATGCTGCCTTAAGTAGGGAGACCAACACTATACACAATATCTCCAATGCCTTGTACAAATGAAGCATAGCCTCCCTACTTTTGTATTAAATTCCCATTGCAATAAACAATAACATGCTATTAGCTTTCTTAATTACTTGCTGTACCTGCATACTAACCAGTTACAATTCATGCACTAGGACACCCAGATCCCTCTGCATCTTGAGCTCTCTCATCACTTAGATCTGGTGAGTATCTGGGAAATGGGTTAAGATCTATTCTATTCCTAAGGTTTAAAAAGAATACAAACTAGTGGTAAGGTTAATAAAATATGAAAAAAACTGAAAATAATTAAATTTCTGCTACCTACTATATGGTCAATGTGACTACATTGATTTCTCCCAGAATGCTTCTCTGTCATCTCTGCTGGTTCTGCAGCTGCCTCTCAAACCCTCATTGACTCATATCTTGGCCACAACATTGACATCCAGTCCTTAGTTTGCATGCTAGTTAGGTAAGATCCCACATCATTCCTGGCCCACACCACATGACAAAGCCTGCATCCTGAGCTCTCATCTCAGGCACAGGCCTTGTCCTAACCCTCACTCCAAGGCCTTCCACCCAGCTGGATCGAAGGGGACCACTTGTCAGTAGACATTTCAGTACAGAGTGAAGGATGAGGAATGCTATCCTCCGGCAGTGTGCCAAGGACCCTTTCAAATGGGAAACTGTTGCTTGGCCAGTCCAATAATGCCATTGATTTTGGAAGTCTGTGCACCAAGGGTGAAATGCTGAGCAGCAATAATTGCCACTTTAGGGCAAGGTTCAATACAGATGTTAGTAGGACATATTTTACACGGAGGGTGGTGGGGGCCTGGAATGCACTGCCAAGATTGAGGTGGACACAGTGGGATTGATTAAGACTTATCTAGATAGACACATGAACAGACTGGGAATAGAGGGATACAAATGAACGGTCTAGTTGAGCGCATGAGCAGCGCAGGCTTGGAGGTCTGAAGGGCCTGTCCCTGTGCTCTACTGTTCTTTGTTCTTTCACACAAAGTGGGCTGTTTGAGTGGACACATTTGTGTATCTAGTCTGATTCCAAGCATGTCAATTGAACTCAAGCTGAACACTCTCAGTGCAACAAGATGCACATCTTTGACCTGCTTTTCCATTTGCTTTGCCCTTGACCTCGTCTTGCCTCCAGCCACGCCTCCCTCCCATGATTACTTGGCACCTTCAGTCCGTGTTGACACCCCAACCGCACTGAAATCTATGGCTCAGGCTTTCCCTCCACAGGCATAGATCCACTCTGCAAGTGCTTTGCCAGCCTGAATGCACTCACTTCCAACTTCTCAGAGTTCTACTCACCAGGCGCATGACCTTTGAAACCAGTCGCGCGTTACATAGAACATAGAACACTACAGCACAAACAGGCCCTTCGGCCCACGAGTTGCGCAGATCACATCTATACCTACGAAGCCACAGACCTATCTATAACCCCCTATCCCATTAGTTCCCATATACTCATCCAGAAGTCTTTTAAAAGACCCCAGTGAGTTCGCCTCTACCACCTCCGACGGCAGCCGATTCCATTCACTCACCCACTCTCTGAGTGAAAAACTTACCCCTAACATCCCCTCTGTATTTGTTTCCCTGCACCTTAAATCTTAAATATCCTTAAATATGTGTCCTCTCGTAGTGACCATTTCAGCTCGGGGAAATAGCCTCTCAGAATCCACCCTATCTATTCCTCTCAACATTTTATAAACTTCTATCAGGTCGCCTCTCAACCTTCGTCTCTCCAGTGAGAAGACTCCCAGTTCCCTCAACCTACCTTCATAAGGCCTGCCTCCCAATCCAGGCAACATCCTTGTAAATCTCCTCTGCACCATCTCAATAGCTTCCACATCCTTCCTGTAGTGAGGCGATCAAAACTGCGCACAGTACTCCAAGTGGGGTCTGACAAGGGTCTTATAAAGTTGCATCATTGCGGCATTCTCATGTCACACCGTTCTGAGAATTTAATTTGACGTGGAGGGATATTTCTGGTGTATGGCCCTGATAATGAAATGCTAGTGCATTACAACGGAGGTGGGAATCACAGCCTCCATTGACTGGGGGGGTGAGGATGATGGAATCCTACATTTATGTTTTCGGGAAACACACCTAAGGTCTTTTCACAATATTTTCTATTCGCACGGCTGAACCCATCCACCACAAACAGGAACAGAAATCCAATTATAGTGAAAAATTAGCAAATAATAATATATCAGGAACAGGAAACAGTGGTGTCAAGCCAAATGATAAGGATGTTAAAAAGGATCCTGGCCTTTCTGAAAGATGAAAGAGTAAAAAAATCAGGAAGGTTATGCTAAATCTTTATGAGTTGAAGCTTGTGCCTCATCGAGAGTATTATGTCCACCTTACTTTAGAAAGGATGTCAAGGTATTTATAGATCTATAAACATAGACAGGGATCGCGGGTAGAGGTGGGAACATCGGGGTGATGGCGCGGGCTCGTTGGGCCGAAGGGTCTGTTTCCCGTGCTGTTTTGTTCTTTGTTCTTTGTATTGGAGAGGGTGCAGAAAGGCCCCGAAATAAGGGATTTGAGAAACTGGGATTCCTGTTCTGAGAGCAGGTAAGATTCAGAGAGGACTTGATAAAGATGTTCAAAAATTATGAAGGGTTCTGAAAGAATAGATAAGAAATACACTAGATTAGAAGGGCTGGCACAATGGCACAGTGGTTAGCACTACTGCCTCACAGGGAGCCGGGTTCAATTCTGGCCTTCGGTCATGGTCTGTATGCAGTTTGCACGTTCTCCCTGTGTCTGTGTGGGTTTCCTCTGGGTGCTCTGGTTTCCTCCTACAGTCTGAAAGATGTTCTGGTTAGATGCATTGGCCATGCTAAAATTGCCCCTTGATGTCAAAGGGATTAGCAGGGTAAATATGTGGGGTTGTAGGGGATTGTTGTCAGTGTAGGCTCAATGGGCTGAATGGTCTCTTTCTACACTGTAGGGATTTTATGACAAGAATCTATTTTTTCCCCACTGGCAGGAGAGTTGGTAACTCGATGGCCAAGAGGAGTTAGGATAAAAATAGATTGTAATGAAGTTGTTCTGATCTCGAATACACCTAACAGTGGGGACATTTTCAGTGGCACATTTTCAAAAGGGACCTCCATACATGGTCGAAAATGAAAGATTTACAGAACTATAAAGATGTGTGGGACTATAGTTCTTCAAAGTGTCAGATAAAGCCACTCCCCTCTCCCCTGCTGGTTGTAGTCTATTAAATACTGCAAACTCTGCACACAGCAGTCAACGTAATACCATGGACATTCAGATACAGCCTCAGCTTAATGTGTCACTCTGGATTATGGGTTCAGATCCCTGTTAAGTCCTGAATGCACAGTTTTCTGACTTGGATCAGAATCCCTCTGAATCAGAAAATTGGAGATTCAAATCTCCCTTAACAGAGAAGAGACCACCAGCTGAGCGGCAATTGAACCAAGCTTGCACTTAAAGATAATTATTTGTGTGCAGCCGACTTGTTACTTGTGAACATTAAGTGGATTTAAGTGATTTCTCTCAGGTCAAACCTATTGGAGCAGTTATCACATTTGCTTTACATGTTAGAAGTCTGCAGTTCAAAATTGGGCAGAACCAATATTCAACCATTGAGCTTTGAAATTGTAACATGGATAATTATAAACAGCACAGTGATTAGTACTGCTGCCTTAACACGCCAGGTACCCCCTCCTGGGTTTGATTCTCAGCTCAGGTCACTGTCTATGTGAAGTTTGCATGTCCTCCTCATGTCTGCATGGGTTTCCCCTAGGTGCTCTGGTTTCCTCCAGAGGAAACCCATGCAGACACGGAGAGAACGTGCAGACTCCACAGAATGACCCAAGCTGGAAATTGAACCCAGGTCCCTGGCATTGTGAGGCAGCAGTGCTAACCACTGTGCCACCATACTGTGAGAAAATGGGAGTGAGCCATTTTCTTGAACTGCTGCAGTCCATGTGGTGTAGGTGCACCCACAGTGCTGTTAAGGACTGCAGTTCCAGGATTTTGACCCAGCGAGAGTGAAGGAGTGACTCAGAGGGGAACATTCAAGTGATGGTGTTGCCAGGTATTTGATGTTGTTCTCCTTCTAGATTGTAGAGGTTGCAAGTTTGAATGGTATTATCAAAGGAGGCTTGGTGCATTGCTGCAGTGCAGATTATAGATGGTACTTGTCACAGAAGACCCACGGTCTGACCTGCTGTAGTACACAGTAAGAAGTCTCACAACACCAGGTTAAAGTCCAACAGGTTTATTTGGTAGCAAAAGCCACTAGCTTTTGGAGCGCCGTCCCTTCACCAGGTGAGTGGGACTTCTATTCACAAATAGGGCATATAAAGACACAAACTCAATTTACAAAATAATGATTGGAATGCGAGTCTTTACAGGTAATCAAGTCTTAAAGGTATAGAGGCCAACATCTCCACATCATGACTGCTGTAGCAACCACAGTATTTAGGTGGTTGATTCATGATTTCAATGGTGACAGATTCATTGATGACAAATGCCATTGAATGTCAAGGGGAGGTGGTTAGATTCTCTCTTGCTGAAGGTGGGCATTTCCTGGCAAATGTGAGGCCTGAATATTATTTTCCAGATTAACCCACATCCAAATGTTGTTCAGGTTTTCCTACTGCATGGGATCTCATGCTGCCTAATTATCTGGGTAATTGCAACTAGAACTGAGAACCATCAAGGATCAGTGAGAAAGCCTATCTCTCATCGTATGATATACATAAGGTCATTGATGAAGCAACTGAAGATATGTGAACTATGTAATACCTCAGCTTAAAAAGGAGAAAGGTAAGTCTGGCAACCGGAGACAGCTAGTCTAAGATCAATTAGGGAGAAACTTGTAGAACCTATAATTTGAGATAAAATTAGTGAGTATTTGGAAACACGGGCATCCAGTCTCTGTTCTTCGGGTAAGCGTTCTCTAAGGCGGCCTTTATGACACACCACAACGCAGAATTGCTGAGCAGAGACTGATAGCCAAGTTCTGCAGACATGAGGACAGCCTCAACCGGGACCTTGAGTTCATGTTAAACTACCTGTAACCCTCACAACTTGCCTAGGCTTGCAAAATCTCACTTACTGTCTTGGCTGGAGACAATGCACATCTCTTTAACCTGTGTTTAACCCTCTCTCCCCTCACATTGTCTGTACCTTTAAGACTTGATTAAAGTCTTAAGACTTGATGTGAAGACTCGCATTCCAACCATTAGTTTGTAACTAAGTTTGTGTCTGTACATGTGTTGTTTGTGAACACAACTCCCACTCACCGGATGAAGGGGCAGTGCTCCTGAAGCTTGTGCTGTCAAATAATCTTTAACCTGGTGTTATGAGACCTCTTAGTGTGTTTCGTGCTCACAGTTATGGGCACAGGACAGAAATCTCAGCAAATACTATCTGTAAATCACTTTTCTATCATGTCATCAATATTTATGAGCCACATCTTGTTTTGTAATAGTAAACAGTATGCCCTTTAATGACACAATAATTCATGCTAGTTATAGATTCCTTTGGTAAGCAAGATTCTGCTAATTATGCCTATGCTCGAACTGATCCATAATATACATTTAGATTACCAAATAGTCCCAACCCAAATACACAAATTAGGAAGTGGGTACATGTCTCGAAACACAAAATTAATTCCACACATCAGTTGCCCTCTTTTCCCTGTCAATCAACCCCAACTGCAAAGTTCCTTCTTGCCACCTCTGCAGAGCTCTCCTTCCCTCTCCATCAGGGCTCCACCCCAACATGTCCATCCTCCACTCAGGCTCATGCCTTGGGACTGTTATGGTGTGCAGTGGGCACTGCCCAGCCCAACTCAGGAGCTTCAACAGCCTCTGACCCCCCGGGTGGGGGCATCACATCTGGTCTCCTGCTGATTATCACTGGGGAGAACTTCAAGGGGTGTGGTGGTTAAGCAAACGCAGACGATAGTGCCATGTCATTAATATTTAAGATGTGGAGATGCCGACGTTGGACTGGGGTTGATGCAGTAAGAAGTCTCACAACACCAGTTTAAAGTCCAACAGGTTTATTTGATAATAAACACCACTAGCTTTCGGAATGCTGTTCCTTTGTCAGGTGAGTGGAGAGTTCTGATCGCAAACAGAGCATATAAAGGCACACACAGTTGACAAAATACTAATTAGAATGCAGGTCTTTACAGATTAGCAGATTAGCTGTAAAGACTTGCATTCTAATCAGTATTCTGTAACTCTGCGTGCCTTTATATGCTCTGTTTGAGATCAGAACTCTCCACTCACCTGACAAAGGAACAGCATTCCAAAAGCTTGTGGCGCTTACTACCGAATAAACCTATTGGACTTTAACCTGGTGTTGTGAGACTTCTTACTCCATCAATATTTAAATCAGCTTCACACCTTTTCTGGCATAATGTCGATTGCGCTGAGCGCTGCTATGATTGGGTGTAGCAGGAAACCAGGCACGCATCAGATTTTTCGAGTCTTGCTCAATCTTATGACCTCACCTCACCAAAGTCAGGTGGGACAAGGTCATAAGATTGCGCCCATCATCCTTAATGATTTTGTAAAGTGAACATGACTAAGATAGAAACCTCTATTTACCAGGACATGTCTGCCCTCTTCAGGCAGCTCACATTAAAGCACCAGCCCAGCCACATAAACATTTCTGGTCATTGTGGAAACCAGCTGAATGCAGGTTATAGAATCATTAAAGCACAGGCTATTTGGCCCATCCTGTCGATACCAGCTCTTTAAAGGAGCTATGCAATCAGTTCCACTCACCTGCATTTTCCCCAAGGCCCTATAAATGTTTCTTTCCACATATTTAACCTTTCGAAAGTTACTATTGAACCTATTCCCATCCAGGCAGTACATGTCAGATCACAGCAACACCGTAAAGACAACACTCAGTTAAAGTTTAAAAAGTTTATTTATTAATCGCAAGTAAGGTTTACTGCAATGAAGTTAATGTGAAAATCCCCTAGTTGCCAAATTCCAGCGGCTGTTTGGGTCAATGTATCTAACCAGCACGTCTTTCAGACTGTGGGAGGAAACCAGAGCACCCAGAGGAAACCCAGGCAGACACAGGGAAAATGTGCAGACTCCACACAGAGCCAAGAATTGAACCTGGGTCCTTGGCGTTGAGAAGCAGCAGAAGAAACCACTGTGCCACCATGCCCCCCCCCCCCCCCACCTCCACCCTTCACATCCTGGTAGGCCCTTTTGCCAGTTACCCTGGGTAGGATATTCCACCTCGAAACAGAATCCAGACTTTGGGTTCAAATGAGGATGCACCATTGGAAATGGTCACCTGACACAAATTTATAGAATTAGGTAATTGCTGGCTAAAGATTGGACTCATTGTCCAGTGAAGGACAGTGGACGATCTCCCCACACTAGAGGGCCAATAGGAGCCCCTCTACCTGTAAAATTTGATTTGATTTATTAGTGTCACGTGTATTGGGATACAGTGAAAACTATTGTTTCTTGGACACTATACAGACAAAGCATACCATACATAGAGAAGGAAAGGACAGTGTCCAGAATGTAGTGTTACAGTCTTAGCTAGGGTGTAGAGAACAATCAACTTAGTGTGAGATAGGTCCATTCAAAAATCAGATGGCAGCAGGAAAGAAGCTGTTCTTCAGTCGGTTGGTATGTGACTTCAGACTTTTGTCTTCAGACGGAAGATTGTGGAAGAGAGGATATCCAGGGTGCATTGGGTCCTTAATTATGCTGGGTGGCTTCCCAAGGCAGAGGCCGTGTAGACACAGTCAATAGATGGGAGACTGGTTTGCGCAATGGATCGGGCAACATTCATGACCTTTGTTGTTTCTTGCAGTCTTGGGCAGAACAAAAGCCATACTAAGCTGTGATATAACCAGAAAGAATACTTACTATGGTGCATCTGTAAACGTTGGTGAGAATCAAAGCTAACATGCCAATTTTCCTTAATCTTCTGAGAAAGTAGAGATGTTGGTGGACTTTCTTAACTGTAGTGTCATCATGGGGGGACCAGGGATAGGTTGTTAGTGATGTGGACACCTCAAAACATGAAGCTCTTGAGCTTTTTTACTTTGTCCCCATCGACGCAGACAGGGGCATGTTCTCTTTTATGCTTCCTGAAGTCGATGACAATCTCCTTTGTTTTGTTGACATTGAGGAAGAGATTATTGTTGCTGCACCAGCTCACCAGATTCTCTATCTCATTCTGGACTCTATTTTGTCATTGTTTGAGATCTGACTCACTACGGTGGTATCGTCAGCAAACTTGAATATTGAATCAAAAGGGACTTTGGCCGCACAATCATAGGTTTACAAAGTGTACAATAGGGGGCTGAGAATACAGCATTGTGGAGCACCGGTGTTGAGGATGATCTTGAAGGAGGTGTTGTTGCCTATCCTGACTGATTGTGGTCTCTGAGTTAGGATCCAATCACAGAGGGAGGTGACAAGGCCCAGGCCATGGAGTTTGGAGATGAGTTTGATGGGGTAATAATGTTGAAGGTTGAGATATAGTCAATGAATAGGAGTCTGACATAGGTATCCTTGTTGTCCGTGTGTTCCAGGGTTGAGTGTAGGGCCAGGGAGAAGGTGTCTGCTGTGGATCTGTTGCGGTGGTAGGCAAACTGTAGTGGATCCAGGTAGTCCGAGAGTGTGGATTTGATTTGTGCTGTGACTACTCTTTTGAAGCACTTCATAATGATGCCAGAGCCACTGGCCGATAGTCATTAAGACACACTGCTTAGCTTTTCTTAGGTACCAGGATGATGGTTGTCTTCTTGAAACAGTTGGTGACCTCAGATTGTTGTAAAGAGAGGTTGAAAATGTCTGTGAATACATTTGCCAGCTGATCTGTGCAGGATTTGAGTACATGTCTGGATACTTCACAGACAACCTCACAATGCTCCACTTCTCCAGCTTCCACCCTAGACACGTTAAAGAAGCCATTCCCTATGGACAAGCCCTCCGTATACACAGAATTTGCTCAGATGAGGAGGATCGTGACAGACATCTCCAGACGCTGAAGGATGCCCTCGTGAGAACAGGATATGGCGCTCGACTCATCGATCGACAGTTCCGACGTGCCACAACGATAAACCGCACTGACCTCCTCAGAAGACGAACACGGGACACGGTGGACAGAGTACCCTTTGTTGTCCAGTACTTCCCCAGAGCGGAGAAGCTACGACATCTTCTCCGGAGTCTTCAACATATCATTGATGACGATGAACATCTCGCTAGGGCCATCCCCACCCCCCCACTTCTTGCTTTCAGACAACCGCACAACCTCAAACAGATCATTGTTCGCAGCAAACTACCCAACCTTCAGGAGAACAGTGACCACAATACCACACAACCCTGCCACAGCAACCTCTGCAAGACATGCCGGATCATAGACATGGACGACATCATCAAACGTGAGGATACCATTCACCAGGTACACGGTACATACTCTTGCAACTCGGCCAACGTTGTCTACCTAATACGTTGCAAGAAAGGATGTCCCGAAGCATGGTACATTGGGGAGACCATGCAGACACTACGACAGCGGATGAATGAGCATCGCTCAACAATCACCAGGCAAAACAGTTCCCTTCCTGTGGGCGAACACTTCAGCAGTCATGGGCATTCGGCCTCCGACCTGCGGGTAAATGTTCTTCAAGGGGGCTTTCGTGATACACGACAGCGCAGAGTCGCTGAGCAGAGACTGATAGCCAAGCTCCGCACACATGAGGACGGTCTTAACAGAGATCTTGGCTTCATGACACACTATCTGTAACCCCCGTAACTTGCCTGGGTTAGCAAAAAACCTCACTTACTGTGCTGTCTGGAGAAAATACACAATTCTCTAACCAATGCTCAGGATTCCCTTCACACACATTGTTAGCCACTTTAACACTTGAATAGCAGGTTAGATGTAAGGATTTTCATTCTAATCAGCAATCTCTGACTGTCTGTGCTGATGTGTGCTATTGCAGACCAGAACACTGCATTTGCCTGAGGAAGACACAAGAGTGTTGAAAGCTCGCAATTTTACTATCAAATAAATTGGTTGGATTAAAAATTGGTGTTGCTAAATTCTTACTGAGTTCTTACTTCATCTGGGCCAGTTACTTTCTGTGGGTTGACCTCCAAGAAAGCTACTCTGACATCTGCAGATCCCAGATACAGATTCAAGCTGGCTATGTCCGGCGTGGGGTTGGGGTGGGGAGCTCGCCCATCAAATGGATCTCGTTACAGGATTAATAGGCCTTTTCACTGACTCATTGCTTATAGGTAGGTCTTCATTCTGGACTGGACCTGGCCTTCTGGAAAATGGCGGAATGCCTGGAACATGCTGGGGAACCAGACCCAGAGGAAAATTTCAAACCTATCTGTATTCCCACACCCATCTTACCACAAAAATACTGCCCCTTGCATCTGATTCCTTTGGTTATCAGCTTTCTCAGCCGCTGAGCAGAGATTGATAGCCAAGTTCTGTACACATGAGGACGGTCTTAACAGGGATCTTGGCTTCATGTCACACTATATGTAACCCCCATGACTTGCCTGGGTTAGCAAACAAAAACCTCACTTACTGTGCTGTCTGGAAACAATACACATCTCTTTAACCTGTGCTCAGTGCTCCTTCCACACACATTGTTAGCCACTTTAAGTCTTGAATAGCAGGTTAGGTGTAAAGATTCGCATTCTAATCAGTAATCTGTAAACTGTCTGTGCTGTTATGCCTGCTGTTGGAGACCAGGACACCTCATTCACCTGACAAAGACCATAGGTCGAAAGCTGGTGAGTTTACTATCAAATAAATCAGTTGGATTTAAAACTGATGTTGTCAGGCTTCTTACTATGTTTACCCCAGTCCAACGCTGGCATCTCCACATCATATCAACCTTTTTGCCAGTGGAAACAGTCTCTCTATAAAGTCTACCAAACGAACACTGCCCTATACTGAAAATGGTGGAGAGACATGAAGCACTTCAGAATAGAGCTCAATGATACATCCATTAGGAGTCTCAATGAATACTCACAACACAAAAAAGACATTGAGACCCTCTGACACTCTGCATGTGGCGGTTTTGGGGGAACTGTGTGACACTCTGCTGGCTGCCCTGCAGGTAGAAACTCAGTAAGAATTTAGCAACATCAATTTTAAGTCCAACCGATTTATTTGATAGTAAATTTGCGAGCTTTCGACACTCTGTGTCTTCGTCAGGCAAATGCAGTGTTCTGGTCTGCAATAGCACACATCAGCACAGACAAGTCAGAGATTGCTGATTAGAATGCGAATCCTTACATCTAACCTGCTATTCAAGTGTTAAAGTGGCTAACAATGTGTGTGAAGGGAATCCTGAGCATTGGTTAGAGAATTGTGTATTTTCTCCAGACAGCACAGTAAGTGAGGTTTTTTGCTAACCCAGGCAAGTTACGGGGGTTACAGATAGTGTGACATGAAGCCAAGATCCCTATTAAGACTGTCCTCATGTGTGCGGAACTTGGCTATCAGTCTCTGCTCAGCAACTCTGCGCTGTCGTGTGTCACGAAGGCCCCCTTGAAGAACATTTACCCGCAGGTCGGAGGCCGAATGCCCATGACTGCTGAAGTGTTCGCCCACAGGAAGGGAACTGTTTTGCCTGGTGATTGTTGAGCGATGCTCATTCATCCGCTGTCGTAGTGTCTGCATGGTCTCCCCAATATACCATGCTTCGGGACATCCTTTCTTGCAACATATTAGGTAGACAACGTTGGCCGAGTTGCAAGTGTATGTACCGTGTACCTGGTGAATGGTATCCTCACGTTTGATGATGTCATCCATGTCTATGATCTGCATGTCTTGCAGAGGTTGCTGTGGCAGGGTTGTGTGGTATTGTGGTCACTGTTCTCCTGAAGGTTGGGTAGTTTGCTGCGAACAATGATCTGTTTGAGGTTGTGCGGTTGTCTGAAAGCAAGAAGTGGGGGGGTGGGGATGGCCCTAGCGAGATGTTCATCGTCATCAATGATATGTTGAAGACTCCGGAGAAGATGTCGTAGCTTCTCCGCTCCGGGGAAGTACTGGACAACAAAGGGTACTCTGTCCACCTTGTCCCATGTTCGTCTTCTGAGGAGGTCAGTGCGGTTTATCGCTGTGGCACGTCGGAACTGTCGATCGATGAGTCGAGCGCCATATCCTGTTCTCATGAGGGCATCCTTCAGCGTCTGGAGATGTCTGTCACGATCCTCCTCATCTGAGCAAATTCTGTGTATACAGAGGGCTTGTCCATAGGGAATGGCTTCTTTAACGTGTCTAGGGTGGAAGCTGGAGAAGTGGAGCATTATGAGGTTGTCTGTCGGTTTGCGGTACAGTGAGGTGCTGAGGTGACCGTCCTTGATGGAGATGCGTGTGTCCAAGAATGCAACTGATTCTGGAGAATAGTCCATGGTGAGTCTGATGGTGGGATGGAACTTGTTGATATCATCATACAGTTGTTTCAATGATTGTTCACCATGAGTCCAAAGGAAAAAGATGTCATCAATGTATCTAGTATATAACCTTGGTTGAAGATCTCGTGTGGTGAAGAAGTCTTGTTCGAACCTGTGCATGAAGATGTTGGCATACTGAGGTGCGAATTTGGTCCCCATGGCTGTTCCGTGTGTCTGGATGAAAAGCTGATTGTTGAAGGTGAAGACATTGTGGTCCAAGATGAAGCGGATGAGTTGTAAAATTGCATCCGGAAACTGGCAGTTGTTGGCATTGAGTACTGGGGCAGTCACAGCAATACCATCGTCGTGGGGGATGTTGGTGTAGAGCGCCGAGACATCCATTGTGACAAGGAGTGTTCCTGGTTCAACTGCTCCATGTGTGCTGAGTTTCTGTAGGAAGTCTGTAGTGTCAAGACAAAAGCTGGGGGTCTTTGTACAATGGGTTTCAGGATGCCCTCGATATAGCCGGAGAGGTTCTCACACAGGGTCCCATTGCCCGATACGATGGGACGGCCGGGTATGTTTGCCTTGTGTATCTTTGGGAGGCAGTAGAGATCTCCAATGCGGGGAGTACGTGGAATGAGAGCCCGGAGGGTGTTCTGAAGGTCCGGATCAAAGGTTTTGATCAGAGTGTTGAGTTGACGAGTGTGTTCTTTGGTCGGATCTGCTGGTAACTGTCTGTAGTGTTTCACGTTGTTTAGTTGTCGGTACACTTCTTCACAGTAATCCGTTCTGTTCAGTATGACGGTGGCACCTCCTTTGTCTGCTGGTTTGATGACAATGTTGCAGCACGGATGGCCTTGCATTGTACTTGGGTGATGTTCGGGACTGTCTTGTAAGTGCGGTTGATGAATCTGGTGTTCACGCACCTCCTGATGGCTTGGGCATACATGTCCAGTCGGGGGCAGCGGCCTTCCGGAGGAGTCCAATTGGATTCATTCCTCTTCGGTTGCTGCACTGCGGATCCCTCTGTCGGCTGTTCTGGTTCATTAGCTGTCTCATTGAGTCCGCTATTGGCCTCTTGGGGTTTGTGGAAGAACTCACGCAGACATCAAGACAACACAGACATCAAGTTTCTACAGAGATGCAAGAAAGCAGACGGGATACCAAAGGGACTACAGATCACGAACCCACTCAGGTCAACCTATAACACAGACTACGCTGAGAGGCTTTGCCGTCGCACGTCTCTCACACTCCTCAATCACCTCATACACCAGCTCTATAGCAAACGCCGCACCCTGGAAAGTAAAATGGAATACATATTCTCAACTTGCGCTCAGGACGCAGACCAGCTGCGAAACTTTGCCAAGCAGATGAGATGAAGAAACTACACCATTTACATGCACATCAAGAACAGGAAACTTGAAAAACTCGGCATCGCCACCAGCAACAACCAAACCTCCCTTGGCACCACAGTAGAAAAACAACACTACCGCAGGGAGTCCATTGTTAACTTGTCGGACTACACACTTCAATCAGAGGAAATCAAAGTTCTCAGCCGAGGGCTCAATTTCTGTCCCACCACCAAAATGGACCCCATCAGTCTCGCAGGGGACACAGAGGAATTCATCAGGCGAATGAGGCTGCGAGAGTTCTTCCACAAACCCCAAGAGGCCAATAGTGGACTCAATGAGACAGCTAATGAACCAGAACAGCCAACAGAGGGATCCGCAGTGCAGCAACCGAAGAGGAATGAATCCAATTGGGCTCCTCCGGAAGGCCGCTGCCCGTGACTGGACATGTATGCCCAAGCCATCAGGAGGTGCGTGAACACCAGATTTATCAACCGCACTTACAAGACAGTGCTTCTTGCTTTCAGACAACTGCACAACCTCAAACAGATCATTGTTCGCAGCAAACTACCCAACCTTCAGGAGAACAGTGACCACAATACCACACAACCCTGCCACAGCAACCTCTGCAAGACATGCCAGATCATAGACATGGACGACATCATCAAACATGAGGATACCATTCACCAGGTACACGGTACATACTCTTGCAACTCGGCCAACGTTGTCTACCTAATACGTTGCAAGAAAGAATGTCCCGAAGCATGGTACATTGGGGAGACCATGCAGACACTACGACAGCGGATGAATGAGCATCGCTCAACAATCACCAGGCAAAACAGTTCCCTTCCTGTGGGCGAACACTTCAGCAGTCATGGCATTCGGCCTCCGACCTGCGGGTAAATGTTCTTCAAGGGGGCTTTCGTGATACACGACAGCGCAAAGTCGCTGAGCAGAGACTGATAGCCAAGCTCCGCACACATGAGGACGGTCTTAACAGGGATCTTGGCTTCATGACACACTATCTGTAACCCCCGTAACTTGCCTGGGTTAGCAAAAAACCTCACTTACTGTGCTGTCTGGAGAAAATACACAATTCTCCAACAATGCTCAGGATTCCCTTCACACACATTGTTCGCCACTTTAACACTTGAATAGCAGGTTAGATGTAAGGATTCGCATTCTAATCAACAAAATGTGTCTGTGCTGATGTGTGCTATTGCAGACCAGAACACTGCATTTGCCTGACAAAGACACAGAATGTCGAAAGCTCGCAATTTTACTATCAAATAAATCGGTTGGATTAAAAATTGGTGTTGCTAAATTCTTACTGAGTTCTTACTTCCCCAGTCCAACGCCGGCATCTCTACATCATGCCCTGCAGGTGGCGGTGTCGCCGGAGGTGTGTGACACTCTGCTAGCTGCCCTGCAGGTGGCGGTGTCGCGGGAGGTGTGTGATACTCTTCTGGCTGCCCTGCAGGTGGCGGTGTCGCGGGAGGTGTGTGATACTCTGCTGGCTGCCCTGCAGGTGGTGGTGTCGCGGGAGGTGTGTGATACTCTTCTGGCTGCCCTGCAGGTGGCGGTGTCGCGGGAGGTGTGTGATACTCTTCTGGCTGCCCTGCAGGTGGCGGTGTCGCGGGAGGTGTCTGATACTCTGCTGGCTGCCCTGCAGGTGGCGGTGTCGCGGGAGGTGTGTGATACTCTTCTGGCCGCCCTGCAGGTGGCGGTGTCCATGGAGTTTCGAGCCGCTGTGAAGATGGCGGCGTGCTCCTAGAGGCTAGAGTCTCTCAGTAGTGAAGGGTCGGCGGCAGCCGTTATGCTGCTGCGTTTTCCGTTGGGTTGTGGCCGAGTGCTGGGGCACTCAGTGCGGTTCCGTGCCGCTGGGATGTGTCGGCGGAGCGGCAGCGCCCAGGCTGGTGGCCGGTACCGCTGTTATGCGCTTCGCCACCGGCAGCTGCTGCGGCTCCAGGGCCGGGAGAGCGGCACCTTCCTCCAGGGTCTGGTCACTAACGATGTGACGGCTGTGCTGAGTGGGCCCCAAGACTCTCTGTACTGTCACTTCCTCAACCTGCAGGGAAGAACCCTGTTCGATGTGATCCTTTACAGGTGGGTCTGGGGGTTAAACAAACACCTGAAATGTTAATAACCTGAGAAAACTCAGCAACATCTAAAGGGAGAGAGAAACAGTTCCAGTCCCTTTGGCTCTTTGTCAGCATTGAGAGGGGGAAAATCCGCTGATTAAGTGCAACGTTTGGTAAGTTCACTTTGGTAAGAGTAACAGGAGTACAGAATATAGGGCTAATGGAAGGAGTCTTGGTAGTGTTGACGAGCAGAGAGATCTCGTTGTACATGTGCATAGATCCCTGAAAGTTGGCACCCAGGTTGATAAGGTTGTAAAGAAGGCGTGCAACGTGTTAGCTTTTATTGGTATAGGGTTTGAATTTCGGAACCATGGGGTCATGTTGCAACTGTACAAAACTTTGGTGTGGCTGCACTTGGAGCATTGCGTACAGTTCTGGTTGCTGCATTATAAGAAGAATGTGGAGGCATTGGAAAGGTGCAGTGGTGGTTTACCGGGATGTTGCCTGGAATGGTGGGAGGTCTCATGAGGAAAGGCTGAGGGACTTGAGGTTGTTTTCATTAGAAAGAAAAAGGTTGAGAGGTGACCTAATTGAGGCATACAAGATGATCAGAAGGTTAGATAGGGTGGATAGAGAGAGCCTTCTTCCTCAGATGGTGATGGCTAATATGAGGAGACATAGCTTTAAATTAAAGGGTGGTAATTAAAGGACAGATGTCAGAGATAAGTTCTTTACTCAGAGGGTAGAAAAGGCGTGGAATGCCCTGTCTGCAGCAGTTGTGAGCTCGCCAACTTTAAGGGCATTCAAATGGTCAGTGGATAGGCATATGGATAACATTGGAATAGTTTAGGTTAGAGGGCTGTGTTAGATTGTTCCACTGGTCAGCGCAATATTGAGGGCTGAAAGGCCTGTATTGCGCTGTAATGTTCTGTGTTTGTTTATTAGTGTCACATTAACACTGCAATGAAGTTGCTGTGAAAATCCTGCAGTTGCCACAATCCAGTGCCTGTTTGGGTACACTGAGAGAGAATTTAGCATGGCCAATGCACCTTAACCAGCATGTCTTTTGGACTGTGGGAGGAAACCGGAGCACGCAGAGGAAACCCCCACAGACGTGGGGAGAATGTACAAACTTCATACAAACAGTGACCCAAGCTGAGAATTGAACCCAGGTCCCTTACGCTGTGAGGCAGCAGTGCTAACCATTGTGCTGTCTGTGTATTAAACTATAGCTGGAAGAGATTGCAGCAAAACTGTAAGAAACAAATGCCTGGTAGCATTCCTAAATTAATCCACATCCATTTCAACCCCACTTTAAAGTCTTATACTCATTGTTGTTCTTACAGTCATTTCACTTTTAATTTCTATAATATAGTATCGTAAAAGTGTTTATATTATGCACAGTTGGACATTTGCCTTGGAGAGGACTTCTGTGAAAGGACTTACTAATATGTTAGACGCAGAAAGTTAGATCCAATTAGGATGGGGGGATGACCTTTATGGCAAAGGGATTGGACTAGGACAATAGAGAAATCTTGCTCCAGGATTTTCCCGTGACCATGTTTATTTATGGTCTGCTCATTAAAGAAATGATCAGCATGGTAGCACAGTGGTTAGCACTGCTGCTTCACAGCTCCAGGGTACTGTCTGTGTGGAGTTTGCATATTCTCCTTGTGTCCGTGTGGGTTTCCTCTGGGTACTCTGGTTTCCTCCCACAGCCCAAAGATGTAAGGGTTAGGTTGATTGGTCACGCTAAGAAATTGCCCCTTAGTGTCCAGGGATGTGTAGGTTAGAGGGATTAGTGAGTATTATATGTAGAGATATGAGGGTAGGGCCTGGGTAGGATTGTGTTCAGTGCAGACTCGGTGGGATTGTGTTCAGTGCAGACTCTGTGGGCTGAAGGACCTCTTTCTGCACTGTAGGGTTCTATGATTCTATGCAAGATTATGCTTGCGGATGACACCAAAGTCGGAGGAGTGGTAGATAGTGAAGAGGGGTGTTATAGTTTGCAGAGAGACTTGGACAAGTTGCAGAGCTGGGCCGAGAGGTGGCAAATGGATTTAATGCGGAAAAGTGTGAGGTAATTCACTTTGGCAGGAATAACAAATGTGTAGAGTATAGGGCTAATGGTAGGACTCTTAAGAGTGTTGAAGAACAGAGGGATCTTGGTGTATATGTGCATAGATCCTTGAAAGTAGGCAGTCAAGTCGATAAGGTTGTTAAGAAGGCATACGGAGTCTTAGCTTTTATTGGTAGGGGGATTGAATTTCGGAGCCGCAACGTAATGTTGCAACTGTACAAAACTCTAGTGCGGCCGCACTTGGAGTATTGTGTACAGTTCTGGTCCCCACATTATAAGAAAGATGTGGAGGCATTGGAGAGGATACAGAGGAGGTTTACCAGGATGTTGCCTGGTATGGAAGGCAGGTCTTATGAGGAGAGGCTGAGGGATTTGAGGTTGTTTTCCTTAGAAAGAAGGCGGCTAAGAGGAGACCTTATTGAAACATATAAGATGATTAGAGGTTTAGATAGGGTGGACAGTGATAGCCTTTTTCCTAGGATGGAGAAAGCTAGCACGAGGGGACATAGCTTTAAATTAAGGGGTGGTAGTTATAGGACGGATGTCAGAGGTAGGTTCTTTACCCAGAGGGTGGTAAGGGTATGGAATGCCCTGCCTGCTGCAGTTGTAGATGCGCCAAGTTTGGTGGTGTTTAAGAGGTTAGTAGATAAGTTTATGGATGAAAAGGGAATGGTTTAGTTTAGAGGGTCATTGCTTTTTCTTAATTGGTCGGCGCAACATCGGAGGCCGAAGGGCCTGTTCTGCGCTGTAATGTTCTATATTCTATGTTCTATGCATTGGAGCGAGTACAGCCAAGGTTCACTGACTTGGTTCCTGGGAGTTGTCCTATGATGAGAGGCTGAGTAAACTGAGCTTACGTTCTCAGGAGTTTTGAAGAAAGAGGTAATCTCGTGGAAACATAGAAAATTCTGAAAGTTTTGATCAGATGGATCCTGAGAAATTGTTTCCTCGTTCAGGAAACACGGGGGCCAAGTCTCAGGCGAAGGGGCCAATTGTTTAGGACTGAGATGAGGAATTCCTTTGCTTAGTGTTGTGAATCTTTGGAATTCTCTAGCCCAGAGAATTGTGGGTACTCCATTGTTGAATACATTGAAACTTAAGAGAGCAGACGTCAGACAAGGAAGGGATATAGGGAGCAGCTGGGAAAATGGAGCTGAAATGGAATTGAAGCCCAGGATCAACTACGATTGCATTGACGGGTTGTATGATCTATTCTCCATCCCATATCTTACATTCTTCTGATAATAAAAGTTATTAGTTCAATTTAGGTCAATATTCTTTGTGTGCATTATTCATGTAGGAATTAAAGTTTTGACAACCACTGTGCATGCTGACTATTGCCAATAAGTCTACAATGTTCTGAGCTTGTTGTCTCTGAAAATTACAGTAGACTCACAAGACAGAACTGTGTAGTTTATTCCAATCAGTCCATTCCAGATTTTCTCCTCCACTTGAGTTCTGTTCATCATTCATCAGACCTTATTGGCATCATTCAAATTAAATTGTTTCGTTAAGATCTTGTTTTAAATATAATCTGTAGGCATGCGAACAGTTATGTTGGAAAGTGAATCACTTTACTTTCTGTGTTGCTGCTGAAGTTACTCCTTCCAAAGAATAATCTTCTGTTCCTTTTGAAATGTCAGGTTGCACAAAAGCCAAGATAAAGAGCCAAGCATTCTCCTGGAGTGTGACGCCACATTGCTGGATTCTGTTCAGAAGCATTTGAAAGTTTATAAAATAAGAAGGAAAGTGGATATATCCCCTTGTCCAGATCTCTTCCTGTGGACAATAATCCCAGTCGAACAGTCAGCCAAAGATGAAAGCACTTTAGAAGTAAATACCAAGAAGGTGGTAGTGTGCACCCGGGACCCCAGAACGAATGCAATGGGATGGCGCCTAGTGTTGAGAGCGAATGACAACCCATTAGACATTGTCCCAGAAAGTCATCTGGGAGAAATCCAGGACTATCATAGATATCGATACAAGATAGGTAAGGAATGAATCGAAACCCCTTCAAGTCTGAAGTTTCAAAGGGGTTACGGTGAAAAATATCTTGCAAACTTTTAAGGGTGGTACTGTGTTATCTTCATGATAGTGAGGATCACATTCAAAGAATTATCCTTGATCCACCTCTCTTTCTGCTGCGCTTTTGCAAATCATCACTTGTCATGCATCCTTAAGATAAGGGTAATTTTTTACGCAGGAATGTCTGTCATGGGCAGATTATTAAGTGACGCTAATAATAATGGGCTAATTATCTATACAGATGGCTGGAATTATGTTGTCAAAGCCCCAAATTATCAGTTTTTTTACTTTAATTTTGTCTGTTAATGTGCACTTTGGCACATCTCTCTTTCTCACTCTAAGATCCAGTAATAATGTGCTTCTGATCTGGTTCTGAGAGTATTTTTATTTATATGGTTAGGGCAGAGGGAAATGTTTTCAAAATCCTGGAACTCTCTCCCTTATAGTACTTATAGTACCTACACCACATGGACTGCAGCGATTCAAGAAAGCAGCTCACCATCACCTTCTCAAGGACAAATGTTTTCAAACTTATTATGTTCTGTTGTGATACTGAGTCATAGATCCACAGTTAGGTGGATGTATGACAAAAAGGGCAAACTGGCCCAAGGAGAAAGGTCTCTGTCACACACTATCATTGATTGTGTTGGAGAAGGGCTGCCTGTATTAAAGTCCTTCAGTGAGACCTGGATTTACTAGTTACTGGTACATGGCATTGGACAGCAACAACATAATACCTGTTGAGGGTAAATATTCCTCTTGTACTAGTGAGGGTATGTGGGATTCAGATGTAATAAGATGGGCAATATATTCAATTACTGGTAAGTTTAGGCTGTCACCAGACTGCTTCTGATGTCTCTGTCTATCTAGCAAAAGCTCAATTCTTCACTGATCTGTTATCTAATGTCAGCTAGATTTTTTTTTCCTTTTTAAGCAGGTTCTCCAGATGTTACTCCACAATGACACTTCTACCCACAGTATCCATGGCCTTGTCCATTTTCAGGCAGTCAGTAGCTGGAACAGTCAGCTCTGCAAAAGACGTTCTTAGTGATTGGCCAACCAACTTCCATCATTAATGAAAATTGGAGAAACAGTGTTGTCACTAGGGGCAGGGATTCTTTCCGAAATGTTCAAGAACATCAAGCCCGTGCCCCAGTCATTGTGATAATCCTAGCTAGTGAGCAGCTGGATCTTGTACTGTTTTAGCCAGTTGTGTTCCAACATTCTTGGCTTTATTGGGTTATTCCAATTTGTGCCTGAGGTGTGTGGAATGGTCAGTGTGATGTAGATATTATAATGGGTTCTATACACTCTCAGTGCCAACTGATTAAAGTAAAAATCCAATTCCATGATTGTGACCACGTCATTTTTTATTTTGTACTGTGGATGTTGCTGGCTAAGTCAATGTTTATTTTCCATCCTTTGTTGCCCTTGACAAGGTGGTGATGGTGGTGGGCTGTCTTCTTGAATCGCTACAGTTCATGTGGTATAGGTACACCCAGAGTGCTGTTAGGGAGGAAGTTCCTGGATTTTGACCCAGTGCCAGTGAAGGAATGGGCATTTTAAAAAGTTCAGGTGCCTGAAGGAGCGTGACACACAGCAAGTCATTTCTCTAAAGGGATTCATAGGATATATTGAAATGTTGCTTTAGTGAGAATATTGAATAGCTGAGTGCCAAGCTATTAAAAATTATTAAGTATTGGTTATGTGAACATATAAGAATATGTTTTACATGTACAGATTATTAGGACAGATGGTAATCTTGTTTTTATTTAAGGAATTGCTGAAGGTGTGAAGGACCTTCCATCTGGAGAAGCAATACCTCTGGAATCCAACCTCACTTACATGAATGGGATCAGTTTCACTAAAGGCTGTTACATCGGGCAAGAGTTAATGGCTCGGACTCACTACACGGGCGTGATTAGGAAAAGGCTGATGCCAATCCAACTGGACACCCCTTTACCCCCTGATAGTGTTCCTGAAAAGGCACAGATTGTGTCCGCATCAGGAAAGGCGGCTGGAAGGCTCAGAAGCTACCTGGGTGATGTTGGTTTAGCCATGGTTCGATTGGCCTATGTAAATGAACCGCTTCATCTGCGCATAACAGATGATGCCCATGTGCAATTGAAGGCATCTGTTCCGGATTGGTGGCCCAGTGATGAGAGTAAATAAATTAATATATATTTTATAGCAAGCACTGCGTCTTGTGGAAAAATATTTTCCTAAATAGAGAATTAAATTTGTGAAAATACTTTGTATAAGTTTTTATTAACCTGATATTGCAACTTCACCTGTCAATCTTCTGATAAGACCCCATCTAAATCATATTGCACATTGCAGTCTAACAGGAATACAACTTGTTTGTCTACAAGAATTTATGACATAAAAACTAATTCTTTACTGAGAATTTGAAACAACTGAAGTTGTTAACTGTTCTGGGGCGAATGAGATCAAAAGTTATGATGAGAAAGCAGGATTAGGCTATTGAGTTGGGATAATCAGCCATGATCGTGATGAATGGTGGATCAGGCTCAAAGGGTCAAATAGCCTCCTCCTGCTCTGATCTTCAACGTGTTTAAGTGCTGACGTATTGAAATACATTAAGACACATGAATGTTATTAGACTGAATAAGGAATAGGATAACTGGACATATCACATGGACAGTTAATATTGCCAAATTCTCACTTGTTTGTCTACATATTATCATTCTTTTATTTCATTTTGTTGTCTTAACCACTCAAATCTCGAGGCTAAGGTTTGGACTTGGCTGTAGTCAGGAGGCAGCTGCCTATTAGCTGTGTAGCAGCCAGTGTTGTAGAAAGGCCGAGTGTCCGTCCCTGATGGCAACAGGAGCCACAGGCCACTCTCTGAAGAGGAATTCCCCCTCCACAGCAGCAGCCTGGCTGCAAAGGCAATTTATTAATTTTAGATTCTAAAACACTGGAGGAAGAAGTGCACTTCTCCCTCACTTTAAGAGTAATGATGAGCTGAGTCCACGAAAAGATAAGCCATGATCTTATTGAATGGCGGAGCAGGTTCAAAGGGCTAGATGGCCTACTCCTGCTCCTAGTTCTTATGTTAACCTGTCATGGGATAATGCGGCTACTTTCAATGCAGAAGGCTTCTTGTCCTCCAGCTTTGAGAGACCTCACTCTGAGCCCTTCTGTGCCAAATCACAATGAGTGACTCTTTCGTAGACAACTGGTTTTGGGGACACGCACGTTTACTTGCACATGACACACACACACACCCCCGTTGGCCATTTGAGCCTGACAGATGGTAACAACCTGCTTGGAGTTGATTCAAGCTATCAATCCCTCTGGCTATGGAATGACATAGGAACAAAAAAAACTTACATCTGCATTTGCAAGTTGGTTTTCTGAGATTGAGTGGAATGTAATGAAGGCAAAGGACACATTTCCTCTAACTCTACTTGAAGATTTGTGGTGTCAAAACTGCATGCTCAAATGCTCAAACAAATATTTTGAAAACCTATTTTCTTATTAAGTATTTTGGGGGTCAGACATCATTCCTGATGTTTGGTGTCTAAAGTTGCTGGACAAACATTTTCTAGGCCCTGTCAGTTTCCAGAATTGTATTGCTATTAATGTATTAGCGCCAGACACTCGGGTTCAATTCCCGCTTGGGTCACTGTTTGTACAGAGTTTGCACGTTCTCCCTGTATCTGTGTGGGTTTCCTCTGGATGCTCCGGTTTCTTCCCACAGTCCAAAGATGTACGGGGCTAGATGGATTGGCCATGCTAAATTCTCCCTCAGTGTACCCAAATAGGCACTGGAGTGTGATGACTAAGGGATTTTCACAATAACCTCATTGCAATGTTAATGTAAGCCTACTTGTAACAGTACTAAATAAACTTTAAACTTAAAAAACTTCATTATATCTTTCCAGCCCCTCCTCTCTCCATTTTTTTTTGCTCTCTGCTCCTCTCTCGTGTGACTGGGAAACATTGGTATTAGCAGTCCTGTGCTATCATGCCAGGATGCTTTGAGTTGTATGTTCAGGGAGGCAATGGGGAATTGCTTGAGGTAAAATATCAAAATCCATCCAACCCTGAAATGTTAATGTTTTAAAATTCATTTGTGGGACATGTGTTGCTGGCTGGCCAGCATTTATTGCCCATCTCTAATTGCCCTTGAGAAGGTAGCGGTGAACTGTCTTCTTGAAATGTTGCAATGTGCTGTGGGTTAACCCACAATGCCATTAGGGTGGGAATTCCAGGATTTTGTCCCAGAAATAGTAAAGGAAAGGCCATATATTTCAAGTCAGGATGGTGACTGACTTGGAGGGTAACTTGTAGGTAGTGTCATTTCCATGTATCTGCTGCCCTTGTCCTTCAGGATGGAAGTGGTCATGGGTTTGGAAGGTGGAGGGAATGGATGTTTGTAGATGTGGCGCCAATCAAGCGGGCTGCTTTGTCCTGGGTGGTGTCAAGCTTCTTGAGCATTGCACCCATCCACGCAAAATTACTGTCCTTGTGCCTTGCAGATGGTGGATAGGCTTTAGGGTCTCAGGAAGTGATTTACACATGCTATTCCTAGCCTTTGACCTGCTGTTGTAACCTTTGTGTTTATGTAGAGTCCAGTTGAGGTTCTGGTCAATGGTAACCCCAAGGATGTTGACAACGGGGAAATTCAGTAATGGTAGCACCATTGAATGCCAAGGGGCAGTGGTTAAGAGTGTCCCTTATTGATCATGGTCATTGACTGTCATTTGTGTGGCACGAATGTCACTTGCTACTTGTCAACACAAGTCTGGATATTGCCCAGATCTTGTTGCATTTGAACACGGATTGCTCCAGTATCTGAGGAGTTGTAAATGGTGCTGAACATCATGCAAACATCGGCAAACATCCCCACTTCTGACCTTATGACAGAAGGAAGGTCATTGATGAAGCAGCTGAAGATTGTTGGGCCTAGACATTACCTTGAGTAACTCCAGCAGAGACTGACCCTTCACAATCACAACCATCTTCCTATGTAGTAAGTATGACTCAACGTGATACCTACCTATTGCTTCCAGTTTTGCTGAGGTGCCTTGATGCCACACTCAGTCAAATATGATTTTAATGTCAAGGGCTGTCACTCTCACCTCACTTCTGGAATTCAGTTCACTTGTCTATTTTTAAACCATGACTGCAATGAGGTCAGGAGCAGAATCACGCTGGTGGAACCAAACTAGATGTCACTGAGCAAATTATAGCTCAGCAGGTGCTGTTTGATAGCAGTGTTGATGACACCTTCCTTCACTTTATTGATGATTGAGAGTAGACTGGGCAGTAATTGGCCAGGTTGCATTTGTCCTTTATGTGTACGAGGGGTCACAGGCTTAGGGTGAGGGGGGTAAGGTATAATTTGGATGCTAGAGGGAGTTTTTTCACACAGAGAGTGGTGGGGGTATGGAATGCGCTGTCAAGTAAAATGATGGAGGCAGATACTCTGGAGTTATTTAAGAAATACTTAGATGGGCACATGAACAGAATGGGAATGGAGGGGTATAGAAAACTGATTTAAAATAGGGACCATGAGCCTTGGGCGTCCCTAGGAAGTGTGTAAATAGATGATGTTGATGTACTTGTTTTTATCCTACAGGTGCTTTGGTCCACCGTGTTGTCTAACAAGGGGCATACACGCAATGGGTCGTGAGAGGGCTGCTCTTGGGTTTTTTTTTTCCAAGAGTATCCTAGTGCTTCACGTCGTTAGTGTACGCTTGACCTGGACCATTTGATGGGCAACACAACAGCTCAGTGACTATCACTGTGCTGTGCAGATACATGGATTTGGGCCTGTGTCTATGGGAGTTTGCGCATTCTCCCCGTGCTTGCGTAGGTTTTCTCCGGGCGCTCCGGTTTCCTCCCACATCCCAAAGATGTGCTCTTAGGCTAATTGGCAAAACAAATTCTCCCTAAATTGTCTCAAATTTGGTTTTTAATCCATAGATCTATAAACATGGACAGGGATCGCGGGTAGAGGTGGGAACATCGGGGTGGCAGCACGGGCACGTTGGGCCGAAGGGCCTGTTTCCCGGGCTGTTTTGTTCTTTGTTCTTTGACATACCCTGGGTAATTTCCCACATTGTCAGGTAGGTGCCAATGTTGTAACTGTACTGGAAGAGCTTGGCTAGGGGAACAGTAAGTTATGGAGCACAAGTCTACAATACTATTGCTAATGTTGTCAGGGCCCATTGCCTTTGCAGTATCCAATGATCCTTCAAATGCTGTTAAACTTGTTGAGTATTTTCTGTTACCTACTTCATTCCCTCCTTCAAGCTTTTTAACAATCTAGAGCATATTGTGTGTTTTGGCACTTTAGTGTACTATGCACTCTTCATGTATCTCCAGGAACCTCTTGCCCATGAATGTGTGTAGGAGCCTGGAGTACGGCAATGTTGCCTCCAAAATGTTGGCCTGGTCTTTGCATTCTGTGAGCAGAAGATTTTGCAGTTCCTTTGATATTTGTTTCATAGAATCCCCACAGTCAGAAGGAGGCCATTCAGCTCATCGAGTCTGCGCAGGCAATCCCACCTGGGTGCTGTCCCCACCAACACCATGCATTTACCCGAGCCAATCCTCCTGACACTAAAGGGCAATTTAGCGTAGCCAATCCACCTAACCCATACATCTTTGGACTATGGGAGGAAACCAAGGACCTGGCGGAAACCCACGCGAACATACGGAGAATGTGCAAACTCCACACAGGCAGTGACCCAAGCCGGGAATTGAACATGAGCCCCTGGTGCTGTGAGGCAGCGGTGCTAACCATTGTGCTGCCTCTCTTCTCATTCAGCTGTTTTTTCCTCCACGAAAACCAAAAAGAACATGTTCTGGACCTGTTGAATTTCCAGAAGTGCATTATTATTCCTTTCCATGGGGAGTGGGCACTTTTCTCTCCAACATTCTAGAATCTAATATTAATATATTGCCATTTTTCATAGTGAGTAACATGAGCGAATGCTTGATGCATGTGTTAGGTGCATCATGCATAATGCATATGGGCTGAATGGACTGCTTGTGCTATACTGTGCAATGAATCTGTTTCCTAAAATGAGATAAACCCGAGGTATAAAAGTTCACCTCAAAGTAACTGGTCTTCCTCTTATTGGAATTGTTTGGTTGGATTCCAACAGATCACCTCACTATGAATAGAGACTGTCACAGTTCTATGTAGTTCTGTGAATGCACATAGAGGGACATCATCAATCCCTGTATTTAACAGTTACAATAAGGATGTTAACTGAAGTGTAAGAATTAGGAAGTAAATTGTTACGTATTTTTAGTGCCAAGGAGGATCTGAATTAAGCATTCCTTTACTGCATTATTGTTTTTTGCTGTTGTTGTGAACGTACACACTTTCACACCATGCTTAGGTGTTTAGACATCTGCTTGATGTAGTTGATGTTAGTCTTGCATCTGAACCAATCAGGGATTCCAGCACTAGGACAGATTTGCACACCTGATCTAGGCTGACAGTTTGGTGCAATACTGCCCATAGTCAAATAGATGTTAAACCTAAACTGCCTACCTATATCTATTTCCCTTCCCTCAACTGACCAGGATATGTAATCTGCTAATCATGCATTTCCTGGGATGTTGCTGTGTGCAAATTGATGTGAAAGAAGCTCCGTACGCCATTTTCTTTCTGTCAGTTGTCCTGTGTCCTGAATTCCTTTCTTTGCGAGAAGCTGCAAATACTGCAGGGAGGAGGCCGGCTCATTTTTATGAATTTGTGAAATAAATAGTAAAACTGACACAGCTACTATTAAGGACCTCACTGTATTAGTCAGTTGTTGACGAATCATTTTATTGAGCAGCAGCTGAATGGTGACAGGACAATAATGGACAAATGATTCATTTGGTTGTTAGGATTCTATTATACAACAAACTACTAACATTGATTTACTGAAGAAGCTGAAAGTATTTGAATGAAGTTTTAAGGTCAACGTGTCCCTGAACTTGGCACCTTATGAAGTATGGTAGCAGATAATACTGATTAGATTGCCATGTAAATACTTCATTTCATTCAAGTGTTTGATCTTTGTGAATTCCTTGCCTGCATTCTGTGGAGTTTTGCAGGCCACATATGATGCTTATATAATTGTTCATAACATATAGGAGCAGAATTGGGCTATTTGGCCCACTGAACTGGCTCCACCATTCAATCATGACTTACATGCTTCTCATCCCCATTTCAACAATTTGCATGCATCTCGAATTGTGGATACCGACAAGTCTGAATAGTTTGATTCAGGGATGATCAACTTCTGAAAGCAGAAAGGTTATTTTCATTTTCCGAACTATGTGAAATTCCAATTGAAGAAAATATGACTGCAAGCAAAATGGAAGTGCCTGGGCTTTGGGATACATATTGTCAGAGTTTGCAAACACCATTCAGCCAAAGGATGTTGTTTAGATATTTCTGATTAAAAACATGGAAATTAAATGGAGTCTATCTGTAGATGTTAGAACAATAAGACCATTTACCCAACCAATCCATGTTTCCACACAACCAAATTGTTTAATCGTATTCATTCACTCCTGTTTCTATGGGTGGTATCTTGAGCCTGCGTTTGTTGTCAGGGACTTGAGATCCACAAGTCACAGTTCCTGCCGGTGAAAATGCAATTTTGGATCTTCCCCACTGATGATGATTTACATAGATTTCCATTCATTTCAATATTATTAAACTGCTCCCTTGACCCTGCCATACCTTCAAAATGCGCTGACGTGATGTTATGCCGATACAGTTCACATTAGGTACACGCACAAATGAACCTGTTATTGGGGTTTTTCCTTGGGTGTAAATGTAAGTCTCGCTCCCAGGAGACAAGAGCCAGTGGCCAGGCATTGCTCTTGGCACAGATTGGCACCATGCCCATGCTTTTCTGGTAGTGCCAACCTGGCTGTGCAAAGGACAGGCCTCAGTGGGATCCTCATGGAAGAGTGGGGCTGGGATTTGTGCAGCTGTTGTTGTTGGTCAGGAGCAGGCAGACAGGCAAAATATGTCACTGATGGTTGTTTTGGTGGTAGGGATGGGGGAAGAGGAGTTGGAGTAAATGCTGGGTGGGGAGGGGAGCCCCTGAGACCTCCAATGTGGGAAGTTTATTTCTACTATAATTAGGGTGCCTTTTAAAGATAGTACCCTGATCTCTACGCAGCCAGATTTTGCCGGTGTGTTTAGGTCTTGTCTCTCTATGTAATAGTGTATCATTGATTTTTTTTTTGGCAGAGTGATAGAGTCTTGAGAGAAAACAACCTGGGTTCTCTGGGGAGGAATGCACCAGTTTTTTTTGCCAGGACCAATGCGCTGCCATATTACAGTGGTGAGCACTGCTGCCTCACAGCGCCGAAAACCTAGGTTTGATTCCTGGCTTGAGTCACTATCTGTGCGGAGTTTGCACGTTCTCCTTGTGTCTGTATGGGGTCTCCTCTGGGTATTCTGGTTCCCTCCTACAGTCCAAAGATGTGTGGATTAGGTGCTAAATTCTCCCTCAGTGTACCGAACAGACTCTGGAGTGTGGTGACTAGGGGATTTTCACAATAACTTCATTACAGTGTGAATGTAAGCCTATTTATGACTAATAAATAAACTTTATAAATAAGTAAATGTTTGGTGAAGATTTAGCCCCATATTTTTTCATCCCCTTTCCTTTTGCTGGAATCCCTGAGGTAGAAATACCCACAGTGCTATTCGAGAAGGAGCTCCCAGGATCTTGATCCAGGAACAGTGATAAATTTCCAAGTCAGAATGGTGACTGACTTGGAGAGGAACCTCTGGATGGTGGTGTTCCCAAGTATTTGCTGCTCTTGTCCTTCTGGATGGTAGTGGATTTGGAAGGTACTGCCCAAAGAGCCTTGCTGAGTTTCTTTACTGCATCTCATAGATGGTACACATTGGCTACCACTGTTCTTCGGTGGTGAAAGGATTGGATTTTTGTGGAAGGGGTAGCAATTAAGCAGGCTGTTTTTTCCTGGGTATTGTTAAGTTTCTGGATTGTTGTTGGAGCTGCACTCATCCAGGGAAACGATAAGTGATCCATCACAATCTCGACTCGTGCCTTGTACATAACGGACAAACTCTGAGGAGTCAGATGAGTTACTTGCCGCAGAATTTCCAACCTCTGCCCTGCTGTTGTAACGATATAGAGATGCCAGCGTTGAACTGGGGTAAACACAGTAAGACTCACAACACCAGGGTTAGAGTTCAACCAGTTTATTTGACATTAATCCCACAAGCTTTTGGAAATGGTGTTCCTTCATCAGGTGTGTGGAAGGTTCTGATCAGAGAAGGGCATTTAAAGTCACACACAGTTTACAGAATACTGATTAGAATGCAAGTCTTTACAGCTAACCTGCTATTCAAGTCTTAAAGATGCAGACAATGTGAGTGGAGATAGCATTAGCATAGGTTAAAATAATGTATTATCTCCAGACAGGACAGTAATTGAGATTTTACACCTCAGGCAAGTCATGGGGGTTACAGATAGTGCGACATGAACCCAAGATCCCTGTTGAGGCCATTCTCATGTGTGCGGAACTTGGCTATCAGTTTCTGTTCAGTGACTTTGCACTGTTGTATGTTGTGAAGGCCGCCTTGGAGAACGCTTACCTGAAGATCAGAGACCGAATGCCCGTGACTGCTGAAGTGTTCCCCAATAGGAAGGGAACAGTCTTGCCTGGTGATTGTCGAGCGATGTTCATTTAACCGTTGTCGTAGCATCTGCATAGTCTCCCCAATGTACCATGCTTTGGGACATCCTTTCCTGCAGCGTTTTAGGTAGACAACATCAGCCAAGTTGCGAGAGTATGTACCGTGTACCTGGTGAATGATGTTCTCGCGTGAGATTATATCGTCCATGTCGATGATCCAGCATGTCTTGCAGAGGTTGTTGTGGCAGCATTGTGTGGTGTTGTAGTTACTGTTCGTCTGAAGGCTGGGATGTTTGTGCAAACAGGAGTCTGTTTGAGATTGTGTGCGGTTGTTTGAAGGCAAGAAGTGGGGGTGTGCGAATGACCCTGGTGAGATGTTTGTCTTCATCAATGATGTGTTGAAGATTCTGGAGAAGGTATTGTAGCTTCTCCGCTTCGGGGAAGTACTGGACGACGAAGAGTACTCTGTCCACCATGTCCCGTGTTTGTCTTCTGAGGAGGTCAGTGCAGTTTTTCGCTGTGGTGTGACTGAACTGTAGATCGATGAGTTCATATCCTGTTCTTATGAGGGCACCTTTCAGCATCTGTCGCGATCCTCCTAGTATCAGGGGCACTACCAGAGTAAATATGTTAAGTTACTTGGTTAGACCTGGGTGGAATTGTTGTCTATGCAGGCTCGATGGGCCGAATGGCCTCCTTCTGCACTGTAAGGATTCTATGACTTATGTGGCTAGTCCAGTTTAGTTTTTGATCAATGTTAACCGCCAGGATGTTGATAATTGACAGCCAAAAAAAAAGTAGACTCAAAAATTATCCATTGCCTGGTCCCTCCATCAGGAACGATAAGGGAGATTATGGGGCGTGAGGGCAGTGGTGGTTAAACCGTGGGTCAACTTTTGTCAGCAGTATTGTCCATCATCTAGTCGCTGCACCATGAGCCTAAGGGGACAGGGGCGGGGCGAAGCAATGGCTCGACTGGCCATTGGTAATACAGGTTGTCTATCATTCGGCCCCGCCTGGTAGGGGCGGGGTTGAAGTCATGTCAACTTGGTCGGCTGCTTTGTCTATCAGCTGGTTTCCCTTCCCCCTCTCCAGCGGGGAGCTGGGGGCGGGGCTGGCGACATTAGCCGAAGCTGGTGCGGGTGGGGAGCGGGAGGGCAGGAAGCTGGCGTCGGAGCTGTTGTGAAGAGGGGGCGGGGCCAATGCGGGCTGCGGAGCGGGCCGGAGCGCGGGAAGAGCGCGTGGTGGGCGAGGTGTCGGTTGGTGACGGTTGAGAGCGCGAGCGGTGTGTGTAGGTGGCCCCGCACGGCAGGGCTGGCTCAGAGCGCGGTCCGTTGGTGTCAGGAACAGGTTGGCTGCCGTCTCCGCAACGGGGAAAACAAACACACAAAAGCAGTCGATTAAGGGTCCATCTTCACGGTGAGCGCGACTTCCCCTGATTTTTTTTTTCATCTCTCTCGGGGGATGGTTAATGAAATAGTTAATAAAAACAGATCGTGCTAGATGGAAGAGAAACCCAATTTGTCTCGGCGGAGAGGGTGAAACGTTGCGAGTGAGTTTTTCCCTGCACTTTCCGTGTTTATTCTCCAGTCTCCGCAGTAATTTGCTTGTATATTCCTTTCCCTACCAACTAGTATTTAGGTGCAAGTGAAAAGGTATCGTATTTAAGTGATATTTGTGTTGAGTGGGCAGAATGGGCGACATTAGAGTGGTTGTTGGCCTTGGAAAATTCACTGACCTGTCTGAACTGCCAGGACAGCTTGGTGACATGAGGCTCCTTTCTGGGGTTACAGGAGTTTCAGACTTCTTGACCCATTTGCCTCACAGCGAGAGAGTTTAACCTAGGTGGTGTGAGGGTCACTGCTTGCTTCTTCACACCCTGAAAGTGAGTGGGAGCCTGGAACCCGCCTTCACCCCATCCCAGAAGGTGCTTTTCCAAGGGAGGGTGACCGCCAGGCAACCCACCAGCGACAGAGGTGAATGACCAGGTTTCCCCCCCACCTTACCAACACACTGAGAGGAACGTTTTTTAGTGTCTCAATTTTTATCCTTGAGCCCATCCGTGAGACAAGATGCTGTTATGGTTCAAAGTTATGGTTAAAACTTCGAAGTGTTCAACGGAGCCCACCTGGATCATAAGTTTTGCGTCTTAAATTAGGCTAAGATGAGTGATGCGTTTCACTTAAGGTATGATTCAAATGACCTACTAGGGAGCTTTTACCAGACAAAGTTTATTTAAGAATATAGTTAACATATACAATAAGAAAATTAGCAAGAGCTTCTATCAATTACAAACACAAAACAAAACAACTACTATAATGTATAAAATTTAACAAATGTATTTAATTATTTCAATCAAACCAACTTCATAGACAGTCCTATGGCCATACGGCACAGTGGTTAGCACTGCTATCTCACAGCACCAGTGATCTGGGTTCAATTCCAGCCTCAGATCACTGTCTGTGCATAGTCTGCACGTTCCCCTGTGTCTCTGTGGGTTTCCTCCAGGTGCCCTGTTTCCTCCTACAGTCCAAAGATGTGAGGGTTAGGTTGTTTGGCCATGCTAAATTGATCCCAGTGTCAGAGGTATTAGCAGGTTAAATATGAGGGTTACGGGAATAGGGCCTGGTTGGGATTGTGGTTGGTGCAGACTTGATGGGTCAAATGGCCACGTTTTGCACTCTTACACTCAGAACAATAGGGAGAGACTCTGATCAAATCACCAATGGCAGATTCTCCCCTTCAGAAAGGCAAGACCTTGCTTTCTGATAACAAGCAGAATTTCCAAACAAAATGGGGAGAGACTGAGAAAAACACTTCCTTCGAGGCTTGCTATCCCTTCTAAAACTCAACTCTAACCGCAGTCAAATAGAAAAAAATAAAACCTTAAACTGACTGGAAAAAGACAAAGGACTATCCGAAAACACATGACCATCCTCCTAATAATGCAGGATGACAAAACAACCCAGAATTAAAATAAACACCCTATTTAAGCTATTGAAGTAGCAAAGAAGGACCCCTTGTAGAAACTTGGCAGTAATGAAATTAAATTGGAAAAGGTCTGCTTAAAACAGGATTTTTTTAAAAAAAATTATTAAAGGTGCACAAATGTCACAACACAATTGTCCAAAAGATTCACTTCCCTGACATAGCAGCATGGAGGTCAACCATCTGTCCATCTTGCCTGCGCAAGTTGACAGATTGCAATTTGAGCCTGCTAACCTGTTTCGAGTCTGTTTTATAGCACAGAAAGAGGCCTTTTGGCCCATTGCATTGGCGTTGGCCATCAAACACCTATGCTAATCCTATTTTCCAGCACTTTTTCCATAGCCTTGTATGCTGTGGTGTTTCCATAATACCTCCCTGCTTCATTCCTCTACATTCCAATGATTATAGTCCCAGTCGACTCAGTCTCTCCTCATAGGCCAATCCTTCAACTCCAGAATCAACCTAGTGAATCTCCTCTGCACCCCCTCTAATCTCAGTATATGCTTTCTCAAGCAAGGAGATGAAAACTCCAGTACTCCCAAGTATGGCCTCACCAGTACCTTATACAGCTGCAACATAACCCCCTGTTTTAAACTCCATCCTTTTAACAAAGTTTTAAAATACTTTTATTTATTAATCATTAGTCAGGCTTACATTCACACTGCAATGAAGTTACTGTGAATTTCCCCTAGTCGCCACACTCCAGCACCCATTTGGTCAATGCACTTAACCAGCACATCCTTTAGACTAGGAGGAAACAGGAGCCCTTGGGGGAAACCCCCCCAGACACGGGGAGAACATGCAATCTCCACACAGACAGTGACCGAGCCAGGAATCGAACTGGGTCCCTGGTGCTGTGAGGCAGCAGTCCTAACCATTGTATCACTGTGCCACCCAATGAAGGACAAAATTCCATTTGCCAACTTAATTTCCTGCTGCATCTGCAAACTAACTTCATGATTTATGCACAAGATCATCAACATGCTGCAATTTTTTGCATTTAAATAATAGTCCATTTTGCTGTTGTTTCTACCAAAATGGATGACCTCACATTTACCAACACTGTATTGCATCTGCCAGACCCTTGCCCACTCACTTAGACTATATCCCTTTGCAGATGTTCAATATCCTTTGCAAACTTTGCTCTACTATTCATTTTAGTGTCATCTGCGAACTTTGACACAATGCACTTGGTTCCCAACTCCAAATCATCAACATAAATGATAAACAATTGCGGTCCCAACACTGATTCCTGAGGCACACCACTAGTCACTGATCGCCAACCAGAAAAATACTCATTTATCCCTCCTGTTTGCTTTCTGTTAGTTAATTATCTGTGCAGCAGCCTTTCATGTGGCATCTTGTTGAATGCCTTCTGGAATTCCAGATACACCACATTCATCGGTTTCCTATTATCCACTGTGCTCGTAATGTCCTCAAAGAATTCCACTAAATTAGTTAAACGTGACTTACCTTTCATGAACCCATGCTGTGTCTTTCCAATGGGGCAATTTCTATCCAGGTGTGTAGCTAATTATATATAGATTCAAGCATTTTCCCCACTACAGAAGTTACCCCAATCAGAAGTTAAACTATAATTACCTGCCCTTTGTCTACCTTCTTTTTAAAACACTGACGTCGCATTTGCTGTTTTCCAATCTACTGGAACCACCCCCACAGTCCAGCGAATTTTGATAAGTTACCACAAGTGCATTTGCTATTTACACTATCATCTCTTTTAGTACCTTGGAATGCATTCCATCAGGCACAGGAGACTTGTCTACCTCTAAACTCGTTAGCTTACTTGATACTGCTTTTTTAGTGATAATGATCATTTCTAGGTCCTCATCTACCATAGACTTCTTATCAGTTTTTAGCATGATACTTGTGTCTTTCACTGTGAAGAGTGACACAAAATACTTGTTTACTGCCTCGGCTATTTTCTCATTTTCCATAATGAAATCCCCTTTGTCATTCTCTAAAGGACCAATGTTTATCTTAGCCACTCTTTTTTTTATATATTTGTCGAAATAATTGTCATCTGTTTTTATGTTCTGAACTAGTTCATTCTCATAATCTGTCTTACCTTTCTTTATAGCTTTTTTCATGGCTTTTTGTGCACCTTTAAAGATTTTCCAATTCTTTAGTTTCCCACCAATCTTTGCCACTCCATATGCATTTTTTTTTCAGTTTGATACTCCTTTATTTCCTAAGAAACCCATGGCTGATTATCCCCTTTCCTACAGTCCATCCTTATCAGTGGTATATACTTTTGCTGAGCACTGTGAAAAGCTGCTTTGAAAGTCCTCCACTATTGCTCAATTGTCCCACCATAAAATTTTTGCTCCCAATCTATCTTAGCCAACTCCTCCCTTGTCACATTGTCGTCTCCTTTGTTTAAGCACAAGACTCGGATTGGATTTTAAGCTCTCGCGCTCCATCTGTATTTTAAATTCAACCATTCTGTAATTGCTTCTGAGAGGATCCTTAACTGAGATAATTAATTACACCTGTTTCATTACACAGGACCAGATCTTGGATAGCTTGGTCCTTCGTAGGTTCCATTACATACTATTCAAGGAAATTATTGCAGATACATTCTATGGATTCCTCCTTAAAGACTGCTTTGATTGACCTGGTTTGACCAATTGACATGTAGATTAAAATCCCTCATGATAATTGTTGTTCCATTTTTACATGCATTAGATATTTCCTTCTTTATTGCTCAGTCCACAATGAGTTATTTCGCAGTCTTTTTGCCTATCAGTGACCTTTTCTCCTTAATATTTCTAATTTTTAACCAGATAGATTCAATGTTTTTTTCCATAGAACCTATATCATCTCTCATGACTGCTCTGATGTCATCCTTAGATATCAGAGCTACACCACCTCTCTTACCTTTCTGTCTGACCTTCAGAATAGCCTGACACCCCTGGATATTTAACTCCCATGATAATTGTAATCTGACAAGGCACAGTGGCTAGCACTGCTGCCTCACCGTGCCAGGAACTCATGTTCAATTCCTGGTTTGGGTCACTGTCTATGCAGAGTCTGCACATTCTTGTGTATGCGTGAGTTTCCTCTGGGTGCTCCGGTTTCCTCCCACAGTCCGAATTCCCAATTATTTCTTGACTGGTTCCTCGAGATGTCAATTACCTGGGGGATAGCCCCCTCATAATTTTTTTTTCCATTATGTCATTTAGTTTTCAGGTTTTCTTCTGAGATATGTACATATGATTCATATTTGAACCCATCATCCCAAATTGGGTATATTGATTGGTATATTGATATCCTGTAGTATTTCCATTGAAATGGGGTTATCGGTATGTTGTTTAATGTATGTTCTCATAGCAATTGTTCTTGCTTCGAATGAAACTAATTAAAAATATATAAGAGGGCACACAGTCTTGACCTGATTTAGAGATTACAAAGTCACTTCATACCTAAAATCTATCCAAAATTGTATATTATATTAATAGATAAGAACAATGTGTGTGTTAGAGTAAGGCTATGTATTTTTGTTATGTATATTTTCAAAGAAAATAATTACTTTTAAGACTGCACATTAAAACAAAAATACAGCTTTGTATCAGGCTCTGGTTATGTGGTGTATTTTCACTTGTCACATAAGAATGTACCTGCATTAACATTCTTATTTCCTACATTGACCACAATTTCACTGACTATTATAGACTAATTGATTAAAATACCTCGATCACCTAATCATTAAATGTGACAAAACTACAAACAAATTATTAATCATGCCTTTCTCGTAAATATTATTATCTATCTATGATCTTGTAGGATAGAGAAGTTGCCTAGCTTTACAACGTTCCGCCAGGATTTCACAAGTTACATTTTAATAAATATTGCTTACTTATCTATGCTTCTGCCAGATTCATGGCACCTTATTGCTCCTGTTTAAGTCTGGTCTGTATGTGCCAAACATTCATTTTTCAAGATTAACCAGAGAAAGGTTGGCAGTTCCCCAACTTCAATATTTCTATTTAATATTTCTAGCAAAATGGTCACATTCAGGAAGATCTTTACTCAACCAGACTTTTTCTGGTTCTTTCATGGATCAAAACAAAAATCACAAACGGTACAAGGGAGTTCAAAAGAGTGGGATCAAGGCAAAGATTGTTGCCAAGTTGATTTGATGTAAATGGATGGAGGCAAAATGGTGTAGTTCACACACAAAACTGGAGTCCTGAAAATATATGTTGGAGAATCTTTCAGAGATTGATTTGGGCAGCTTATGGAGGAATTTATAGACTGGAGCAAGTATCTTGGGGATCAACATACATAAGAAATGGGAGCAGGTGTAGATCCTTGAGTCTGTTCTGCCTTTCAATTTAGTCATGTCTGATCTGCTCCTCATATCCCATCATTCTTGAGAAAATATAAAATCTGAGTTCAGCCTTAAAAATATGCAGTAATAGAGCACGTATCACTCTCAGGTATAGAATTTGAAACGTTTCAGAACCATTTGTGTTAAAAAATTTCTTCTCATCGCAACCCTAAACAATCTGCCCCTTAGCCTGAGATTGTGGCTCTGTGGCCTAGATTCCCTAGCCAAGGGAAACAATCTTTGTATCTATGAATGTCTATGAGCCTGTTCACAATCTTGATAGATTATCTCTCATTCTTTTAAACTCAGAGAATATAATGTGATTTACCTAGCCTCTTATTATATGATAACCTTCTCATCCTACGAGCCATCTAGTGAACATTCATTGCATGGTCTCCAGTGCAAGTATACCTTTTCTTGAAAATGAAGACCAAATCAGCACGTACCTTCTCCAACTGTAGCAAGACATTTTTATTCCTGTACTTCAATCCGTTTGCAATTAAAGGTGATTTGTCTTCCCAATTGTTTGTTGTTCTTGTGTTCCTTGTAGAACAAGCACATTCAAGTATCTGAACATCAACATTTACAAGTTTCATGTTTGAAAGTATAATCTGCTTTTCTAATTTGCAACCAAAATGAATAATCTCACACTTCCCCACATTATATTCCATCTTCTACCTTGTTGCCTACTCATTTAACCTGTCTCTACCTCTTTGCAATCTTTGTCTCCTCACAGTATAATTGGTCATCGAATCCAATATCCTGAACTCCGATATCCTTTGATCCCTTTAACCCCAAGGGCTATATTTAACTTGTCCTCAACTGCGTTCTGTGGTAGTGAATTCTACACATTCATCACCGTATGGTTGAAGACATTTCTCCTCACAGTTCTAAAAGGTTTAACCCTTAACCTCAAACTATGAGATTTCCCCACCATGGGAACATTCTTTCTGAATCTACCTTGTCTAATCCTGTTAGAATTTTATAAACTTCTATCAGAGCTCCTCTCACTCTCCTAAATTCTAGTTAATAAAATCTTAATTGACTTCTTAGTGTCTCCTCATATGACAGATCTGACACCCCAGGAATCAACCTGGTAAACCATCGCTGTATTCCCTCTATAGCAAGGATATCCTTCCTAGATAAGGACACCAAAACTGCACACAATATTCCAAGTATGACCTCACCATCGCCCTATACAATTGCAGCAAAACATCACCATCCTTATACTCAAATCCTTTTGCTGTGAAGGCCATTGCACCATTTGTCTTCATTACTCCCTGCTGTACTTGCGTGCTTACTTTAAGCGACTGATGATCGAGGATTCCAAGGTCTTATTGAGTATCCAGCTCTCTCAGTTTACACCCATTCGAGTAATAATCTGTCTTCCTATTATTGCTACCAACGTGGATAACCAGTTCTCATGATCTTACAATCTAATCATTGTTAATTAATTCTGGTGATGTCCTCAGAGAAGTGGACAAGATCCAAAGGGTAAAACTTTACATTGAATGCAAAGTGGCACAAACCAGTTTAGGTTTGCTTTTTAATTTACTTCACTGAGTCCAAACATTTCTTTTATTTCCAGAGTCCCAAAATGTCAAAATGAAGTAATCCTTTTCAGAAGGTTGAGCTGCGCATAGACTTTGTCAAAGAAAACCTGTTCGTTTGCGTGTTTTTTGAACTTGATGTGTGTTCAGAATGGTCCAGAAGGGTAATTTTATCATTGGATAAAAGCAAATTGCTTTGACAAAGGGTCATCTGGACTCAAAATGTCAGCTTTTTTCTCTCCTTACAAATGCTGCCAGACTTGCTGAGATTTTCCAGCATTTTCTCTTTTGGGGTTATTTCATCCCCTGTCCCCTTTCTTGTTAACTAGCCTTAGTGCCTCTGTCAGATAGTGCTTCTCCACCTTCTCTTGAGAAATTGTACACTCGAAATTATTTCCAGAGTTTCCAATTGTATATCTTTCTGTTCCAATACGCTTTATTAATTTATTCATTTGTTCTGGATCTGGTCAAAGTTTATTTCTAATAATTGAACCTCAACCTCCTTATCTTAGTCTTTGATTTTTCTTTCTTCTGTCTCAACCTGTGGCTTTGTGATCATGTTACCACAAAGTTGGGAAACGTTACAGGATATGCTTCTTCCAAAAGCTCAGTCATTTGAGTTTCCATTGGCTTTTCAACCAAAGTAGGCATCAGTCCCACCTGTGATCCAGCTATATCATTACCCCAGATAAACTAATTTACCTCAGGAATCCACTGTCTAGTCTCCAGGATAGAGTTCGAGGATGGAGCAGAGCAGCACAGAGAGTAAAAAACTAACTTACCTCAGGGATTCATGGCCTAGTCTCCAGCGTGCAGTCGGAGGGCGAAGCAGAGCAGCACAGTAAGTATAAAACTAACTAACTTCGGGGATCCAAGACCTTATGCACAGGGAGCAGTCAATGGGGTTGCATGGCCTAAGAGGCACAGGCTGGCAGTGCCAGGGTGCCCATGCCCAGGGAACACCATCCCTTGCTGCCTGATTCCTGCAAGTAGGGAGCTACCCCAAACCCGCACAAGTGAAATACTCCTGGTGGGATGGCAGATGCTGTTGGGCCTGGAGAATTCCATACTAGGCTCAATAATCACATTAAAAATAGATTTAAATGACTTACCTTTTTTCCTGCCAGTTTCCGTCATGGTCCGGACTGTGCCTGGCTGTGGGAGATGCGCATCCCGCAGAATGTTGACACGTGATTCTCCCATCCTGATGCACCAAAAAATTTGCATGTCAGAATGGGAAAGTTGGACCCATGGTTACAGGGAGATCATGACTGGGAATTAAATACAGTAAGAAGTCTGACAACACCAGGTTTAAGTCCAACCAATTTATTTGATAGTCCAATTGGTTGGACTTAAACCTGGTGTTGTCAGACTTCTTACTGTGTTTACCCCAATTCAACGCCGACATCTCTATATCATGGGAATTAAATATCCAGGGGTATTTGGGAGGACAGACAGGACGGTAAGGGAGGTGGTGTAGCTCTGACATCTAAAGATGACGTCAGGATGGTAGTGAGAGATGATATAGGTGTTATGGAGAAAAGCATTGAATCCATTTGGTTGGAAATTAGAAATGGTAAGGAGAAATTTGACAGGAATAGTGTATAGGCTGCTAAATAATAGCATCAAGAGCAATAACGAAGGAAATAACTAATGCATATAAAAATGGAATGGCATTATCATGGGAGACTTCAATCTACATGTTGATTGGTCAAAGCAGCCTTGAGGAGGAGTTCATAGAATGTATCCACAATAGGTTCCATTACATACTGTTCAAGGAAACGATGAAGGAGCAAGCTATCTGAGATCTCATCCTGTGTAATGAGATGGGAATAATTATTGATTTTACAAAGTGAAGATGCCGTATTTGGTCTGGAGTGGGCACAGTAAGGAGTCTCACAACAGCATGTTAAAGTCTGTCTGCACTCCTGCAATCTTGGCAAAGCAGCCAGCATAATTAAGGACCCCACACACCACACACATTCTCTCTTCCACCTTCTCCCTTCAGGAAAAAAATACAAAAGTCTGAGCTCACATACCAACTGATTGAAGAAGTTTCTCCCCTGCTGCTGTCAGATTTTTGAATGGACTCACCTTGCATTAAGTTGATCTTTCATTACATCTGAGTTATAATTGTAACACTACATTCTGCAATCTCTTTTCCTTCTCTAAGAATGGTGTGTTTTGTCTGTATAATGTGCAAGAAACAATACTTTTCACTGTGTATTAAAACATGTGACAATAAATCAAATCAGGCAAGTTTATTTGGTAGCACAAGCTTTTGGAGTGCTGCCCCTTTATCAGGTGAGTGGAAAGTTGGGTTCACAAACAGGGCATATATAGACACAGACTCAATTGCAAGATAATAGTTGGATTGTGAGTCTTAATAGATAATCAGGTCTTTACTGGTACACACAATATGAGTGGAGACAGGGTTAAGCACAAGCTAAGGAGATGTGAATTGTCTCAAGCCAGGACAGTTGGTAAGATTTTGCAAGCCCAGGCAAGTCATGGGAGTTACAAGTAATGTGACATGAACCTAAGATCCCCGTTGAGGCCATCCTCATGTATGCGGAACCTGGCTATCAATTTCTTCTTGGTGATTTTACTTTGTAATGCGTCTTGGAGAATGCCATCGATTGCTGAAGTGTTCCTCGCTGATGTAACGTGCCTCAGGACATCTTTTCCTGTAGCATATCAGGTAGACAACATTGGCCAAGTGGCATGAATGTATACCCTGTACCTGGTGTCCTCATGTGAGATGATGGCATCTGCGTCAATGATCCGGCACATCTTGCAGAGTTTGCTATGGCAGGGTTATGTGGTGTCGTGGCTGCTGTTCTGCTGAAGGCTGGATAGTTTACTGTGAACAATGATCTGCTTGAGGTTGCATAGTCGTTTGAAGGTAAGTAATACAGGTGTAGATATAGTCTTGGCGAGATGTTCATCTTTATTGATGATATGTTGAAGGCTTTGAAGAAGATGTCATATCTTTTCTGCTTTGTGGAAGTACTGGACAACGAAAGATACTCTGTTGGCCACGTTCCATGTTTGTCTTCTGAGGAGGTCAGTATGATTTTTTGCTGTGGTGCATTGGAACTGTCGGTTGCTGAGTTGAGCATTCTATCCTGTTTTAATGAGGGTATCATTCAGAGTCTATAGTTGTCTATTGTGTTCCTCCTCATCTGTGCAGATCCTGAGTACACTGAGAGCTTGTCCGTAGGGGATGGTTTCTTTAACGTGTTTAGGATGGAAGCTGGGGAAGTGGAGTATGGTGATCCGTGGGCTTGCGATACAGTGAAATGCTGAGGTGACTGTTTTTGATGGAGATGCGTGAGATTCCAGATTCCGGAAAGTAATCCATGGTGAATCTGATATTGGGATCTAACTTGTTGTTGATGTCATGTTTCAGTGATTCCTCACTCTGAGTCAAAGGAAGAAAATGTCATTGATGTATCTAATGTATAGCGTCAGTTGAAGGTCCTATGTGACAAGGTCTTTTTGAACCTTTGTATGAAGACGTTGGCATATTGAGGTGCGAATTTGATTCTCATGGCTGTTCTTCATGTCTGGATGAAGAACTAGTTATTGAAGTTGAAGATATTGTGGTCCAGGATGAAGCGGATGAGTTGTAGAATTGCATCGGGATATTGACAGTTGTCAGTGTTGAGTACTGAGGCAGTTGCAGCAATGCTGTTGTCATGGTGGATGCTGGTATGGAGTGCCAAGATATGCATTGTGACGAGAAATGTTCCTGGTTCAACTGCTTCATGGATGCTGAATTTCTGTAAGAAGTCTGTAGTTTCTCAACACAAGCTGGAGGTTCCTTGTACAATGGATTTCTAGATGCTCTTGACGTAGCCAGAATAGTTCTCATACTGGGTCCCATATGATGGGACAGCTGGGTATGTTGGCCATGTAAATCTTTGGGAGGCGATAGAGATCTCCAGCACGGGAGTACATGGGATGAGAGCATGACGGTCTGGATGAAAGATCTTAATTTGTTGAGCTGTGTTCTTTGGTTGGATCTGTGGGTGACTGTAGTGGTCCTGGTTGTTCAGTTGTTAGTACAGTTCTTTGCAGTAATCTGTTTAGTATGATGGCGGTCCCTCTTTTGTCAGCTGGTTTGATAATGTTGCGGTTGATCTTGAGAGTGTGTTTAGCATTGCATCGTGCTTGGGTGATGTTTGGGGCTGCCTTGTGAGTGCAGCTGATGAATCTGCATTGACATATCTGATGGTTTGTGCATACATGTCGAGTTGAGAGCAGCAGCGTTCCGGGGGTGGGAGTTCAGTTTGACTTTGTTTTTTGGTTGCTGCACCATGGATGTGTCAGCTGTTCTAGTTCATTGACTGTCTCATTGGATCTGTTGGCCTATTGAGGTTTGTGAAAGAACTATTGGTGCCTAACTCGACTGATGAATTCCTCTGTGTCCGCCGTTGAGATTGACGGGGTCCATTTTGGTGGAGAGGTAGAAATTGAGTCCTTGGCTGAGAACCTTGATTTCATCTGGTTGAAGGGTATAGTTGACAATGGACTTCCCTGCAGTGGTGCTGTTTTCTGCTGTGGTACGGGGGAGGCTTGGTTGCTGCTGATGATGATGCCGAGTTTCTCAAGTTTCCTGTTCTTGGTGTGCGTGTAAATGGCATAGTTCCATTGTCTTGTCTGCTTAGCATTGTTTCACAGCTGGTGTTCATTCTGAACAGAAGTTAAAAATATGGATTCTATGTTGGTATTGTTTTGCAGCTGGTGTTCATTCTGAGTAGAAGTTGAGAATACAGATTCTGTCTTGGTTGCAGCATTTGCTACAGAGTGGTGTATGAAAGTGGTTGCAGAGCATGAGAAAAATGCGACGGCAAAGTTCTTTCGGACTACAGATCATCCCAATCCAACACTGGTATCTCCACATCGTTGCTACCACCAACACCACAAACTGCTGGTTCAGGGTGGAGAGAATCTTCAAGAAGATCATGCATATCGACATAGACATCAAGTGTCTACAAATTTGCAAGAAAGCAGACAAGATCCTGACTTTAACCTGGTACTGTGAGACTTCTTACCATTGATCTCACAGTTAAGAATCCTTTCAGAAGGAGCGTTCTTGCTATCTCTCATGATTAAGTTGGGGCTGCTTTAACAGGGATTGTTTTGTTACAAGAGTCGGTTTTCTAGGAACATTCAGCAGAGGCTAAGAATGCAGGCCAATAACTGATTGCATTGTTATTTTCCTGCACGCTTAGCTCTTCGCATTAACCAGAAGACTCTGACTTTGTCAATCAACCTAATCAGACATCACATAAAATAGCAAAGTATCATACACTGCAGAATTCCTATCCAGAGTTAATAGGTAAACATTTGCATTGCAGTTATACAGAAGCACTAACTTCCCATGAATGATTGTGCTGTGCTGGGAACCATTTGACAAAGCGATTTAAATCACTAACTTTGGATGGTTCTGACCGTGTTACTCCAAAACAGAAGAAATAAAACCAGTTCTAACTTCAGTGTAACTATCTTAAATACCCAGATTGATACATGCAAAGCCACGCCCATACACCCTTTTATTTATGGCAGAATTCACCTCCCCAAACCCCTGTTCATCAATTCAACTTTATCTCTTAGCCCTTTAATATGATCCAGCTGGTCCTCTGTTCTGATACCTCTACCCTCCAAACCAATCCTTTGGTTTCTCCAGGTAAGAAATAACCAATGTAAAGTTACAATACTCCTCTGTACAGATACAGCACTATGCATTTCTAGTTTAAATAACTTGTAAACTAAAATATAGCATTATGAATCATTCAGCCCCTGCCTAATGTTGACTCAATGTTGTTTCACTATAACAATAAGTATTGTCATTATGTCTATTTAATGTTGCCATTTTCATTTAAACATTGTTTGCCACACACCTCCTCTCTGTGACCTGTCTGCTCACATGACTTTTCCTGCGGTGTTTCCACTTTTGCCTTCAGTCCCTCTTTCTCTTGCTCCTGTCCTTGCCAACTCCTGATCTTACCTCTCCCATTGTCTGTCTTTACCAGATCTTTTTTTTGATTGTCTCCCAAATTCTGGCTCTCCTCCTGGACTGCTTCCAAACTCACTAAAGTCCTGGCCTCCATCTAAGAGTGGAATTTGGTCATTGTAGGTAGTCCCAGGATTTTAGCTGCGACTTGCACTGACCAAGCCACACTGACCAACCTTTGCCACTAGATGGAGCATGGTCAATTACAGTATTAAGCAGCACACTGCAGTTTTTTAAATATAGAATAAAGAACAAAACAGCATGGGAAACAGGCCCTTCGGCCCAACGAGCCCGCGCCGTCTCTCCGATGTTCCCACCTCTACCCGTGATCCCTGTCTATGTTTATAGATCTATGGATTAAAAAACAAATTTGAGACAATTTAGGGAGAATTTGTTTTGCCAATTAGCCTAAGAGCACATCTTTGGGATGTGGGAGGAAACCGGAGCACCTAGAGAAAACCCACGCAAGCACGGGGAGAATGCGCAAACTCCACAGACACAGGCCCAAATCCATGAATCTGCACAGCATAGTCACTGAGCTGTCATGTTGCCCATCAAATGGTCCAGGTCAAGCATACACTAACGACGTGAAGCATTAAGATACCCTCAAAAAAAAATCCAAGAGCAGCCCTCTCATGACCCATCGCGTGTATGCCCCTTGTTAGACAACAAGTTGGACCAAAGCACCTGTAGGATAAAAACAAGTACACCAATATCATCATCTATTTACACCCTTCTCAGGGACTCCCAAGGCTCATGATCCCTATTTTAAATCAGTTTTCTATACCCCTCCATTCCCATTCTGTTCATGTGCCCATCTAAATATTTCTTAAATAACTCCAGAGTACCTCCTCCACCACTTTACTTGGCAGCACATTCCATATCCCCACCACCCTCTGTGTGAAAAAACTCCCTTTAGCATCCAGGTTATACCTAACCCTCCTCACCCTAAGCCTGTGACCCCTCGTGCTATTAGAGTTCATCCTAGGAAAAAGCTTAACCCTAATTACTCTATCTATACCCCTCATAATCTTGCACACCTCTATTAGATCTCCTCTAAGTCTATGTCTTTCTAAGGAAAACAGTCCCAATTTGCCTAACCTCTCCTCGTAACTCAGACCTTCCATACCAGGCAGCATCTTGGTAAACCTCCTCTGCACTCTCTCCAGAGTCTCCACGTCCTTCCGGTAGTAAGGCGACCAGAACTGGACGCAGATTCCAAATGAGGTCTAATCAATGTTTTATACAACTGCAACATTAAAGGCCAGCTCTTGTACACTACACCCTTTCCTATAAAGGCTAGAATACTATATGCTTTCTTCACAACCTTCTCCACTTGCTCTGCCACCTTCAGAGACTTGTTCACCTGCACCCCCAGGTCCCTCTGCATTTCTATACTCTTAATAGGTCTACCCTTTATCATATATCTCCCTCCTACATTCTTTCTCCCGAAATGCATAACGAATTGTTGTTTAAAAAGGGTAGTAGGGATAACCCTGGGAATTATAGGCCGGTGAGTTTTTTGTCAGTGATAGGGAAGCTGTTGGAGGGGATTCTTAGAGATAGGATGTGTAGGTACTTAGAGCGTTGCGATCTGATTAGGGATACGCAGCATGGATTTGTTAAGAGGTCGTGCCTTACAAATCTGGTAGAATTTTTTGAGGAGGTGACGAAAACGGTGGACGAAGGGTGAGCTGTTAATGTCGTCTATGTGGATTTTAGTAAGGCGTTTGACAAAGTCCCTTGTGTGAGGTTAGTTGAGAAGGTCAAGGCTAATGGGATACAAGGACAGGTAGCTAGATGGATAAGTAACTGGCTTGGTAATAGGAGACAGAGAGTAATAGTGAAAGGGTGTTTCTCTAGCTGGAGGTCGGTCACTAGTGGTGTGCCGCAGGGCTCGGTACTGGGACCTCTTCTATTTGTAATATATATAAATGACTTGGAAGAGGGAGTAAGTGGAGTGATCAGCAAGTTTGCAGACAATACAAAGATGGCTGGACTTGATTAGTCCCTGATTGGTTGCCTAAAGGTGAAGGCAATCTGATGTTATCTCCTGACTAGTTCTCTAAGATACCAGTTACCAGTGGGATGTCCGCTTATAAGTTTTTCTGTTGTTTCATTTAACTTTTCTAGTTTTCCCTCTGAGGTTACGGGGTGCCTGAAGGTATTTTTGACACTTGCTTTTTGAGATGAGGGAGTGTGTGGTATCAGTGTACTAATGTTTAATTTCGAGGCTCATCATCACAAACACCTAAATTGATACATTGATATCCTGTAGAATTTCTATTAAAGACAGCTGCTTATCAGAATGTTACTTAGTGTATGGTCTCATAGTGATTACAACGCAACTAACTAAAAAGCTATAACATGGCACAAATTCTTGACCAGATTCAGAGATTACAAAGTCATTTCATACCTAAAATCTTTACAAAACATATATACATCAGTAGGTAAAGACAATCTGTGTTAAAGCTAAGGTCATAATATGAGATGCCAGCGTTGGACTCGAGTAAACACAGTAAGAAGTCTCACAACACCAGGTTAAAGTCCAACAAGTTTATTTCATAGTAAATTCACTAGCTTTCGCGGTTTGCTCCTTCGTCAGGTGAGTGGAGAGTTCTGGTCACAAACGGAGCATATAAAGGCACACATAGTTTACAAAATACTGATTAGAATGCGGGTCTTTACAGCTAATCAGTTCTTAAAGGTGCAGATAATGTGAGTGGACTCGCATTGTATTCCACTCACATTTTCTTCCACTCACATTGTCTGTACCTTTAAGAATTGATTAGCTGTAAAGACATGCATTCTAATCATATAAACTATGTGTGCCTTTATATGCTCTGTGACCAGAACTCTCCAGTCACCTGACGAAAGGGCATATTTACAACAAAACATAATTATAGTTCGTCATTTACATTAAAGTATGTAACCTCTTGATTTTTATTTACCAAATGCTGTACAATAGGTAGCAAATTTTACTTCATGTTCCACTCCTGTAGTGCTTCATCTATTCTTCATATATTACATGACAAATTATCAAGGGTTTCAATGATTGGTATTTCAACGTGATGGAATCCTCATTTGAAAATACAACTTGGTGGCTCCTTCTTCCACTGTAACCCATTAACATAAATCTTGACCTCCAATTAACAAAATTGTCTACTGGAAATATTTATGAATATATTTCAAAAAAATTGTTGTGCTAAATTATAGAGTGAACAATAGACTTGCATACAATTAGCAATTAAATTAGACTTGGATGTTTTCGTTATGAATGCAGACCCTTAAAATCAGGTTCCAGTCCCAATCCATGTTTACCCCTTTTCCAATGCACATAAACATTCCCTAGCATCCTGCATCATCCATTAGAGAAAGTTTTCTATATCCATATTTATTACATTTTTACAATCAGCGAGCTTGTCATATACAGTACACCAACACGGAATGGTTAGATGAATTTACTGAATTCCAACAGAACAGTAAATTTACACATCAGTAAGATTGGACGTCCAGTGCAAAAGCTGAGAATTAACATATCTGAAAATAATTCTTTTTTATTTCAAAAATATACTTTATTCATATAAAAAACTCAAATAAACCAATGCAAAATAACATATCAAATAATTACAAACATTGCAAAAAAAGTCATTTTACAGTACTATACGATGCTTATTTACACAACGTTGCATTCATTACATTTCAGTACTCAAAATTATATACATACATCAGATTTTACTGTGTGCTGTTGCTTTTCAGATTAGCACACAGTTATGCAGTCTGAGGGTATTTTATAGTTACCGGGCCCTTGGTTGAGAGGCTTTACACAATGACCTTTCCCCATTGTGCTTTTGCGGTGACTGCCCCAAGCTTGAACCTGTCCTCCAGCACGTAGTCCTGGACCTTGGAATGTGCCAATCTGCAACACTTGGTCGAGGACAAATCTTTCAACTGAAAGATCACCAGGTTTCGGGCGGACCAAAGTGTATTCTTCACCGAGTTGATGACCTTCCATCAGTAGTTGATATTTGTCTTGGTGTGCATCCCTGGAAATGGCCCGTTGAGCACAGAGTCCTGTGTCACCGAGATGCTTGAGACGAACCTCGACAAATATCACTGTGTCTCACTCCAGATCTTCTTCGCAAAGGCACATTCCATAAGGAGGTGTGCGACCATCTCATCATCTCTGCAGCCTCTTTGCGTGCAATGATGTTGAGACCTCAAGTGTGCATAAAAAATCTGATGGAGAGTGCCCTTCTCACCAACAGCCAAGTCAGGTCTTGGTACTTGTTTGTGAGTTCTGGTGATGAGGCATTCTGCCAGATGACACTGATGGGCAGGGAACCATCCGACAGGATTTGCTATCTCCTTGTCTCTCAGGGCCTCAAGAACACTACATGCTGACCACTGCTTGTTCAATATGTGGTCAAAGATATGTTTCCAGAAAAATTTCTCCACAAAGGACAGGTGCTGCATTATGGTCCAACTATTTGGAGCGTTTGGTGGCAGTCTGGCCAGACCCATGCTCCACTACACTTGGGACAGGTAGAACCTCAAAAATTAGTGGCACTTGCTGTTAGTTACCGAGGATCTACACACAGCTTAATGCAGCTGCACACAAATGTGGCCATCAAGATGAGGGCAGTGTTGGGAACATGTTTCCATTCATTCTCTAGAGATTTATGCATCGCTTCCCTCTGGACACGATCAATCTTTGATCTCCAGGAAAATTTAAAGCTGGCTTGGGTCACTGCTGCTGCACAGGTTTTGGGGATAGGCAAGACCTGTGCCACATATAACAAGACGGACAGTACTTCACAGCGGATGACCAGGTGTTTTCTGGTTATAGAAAGGGTGTGTTGCTCTCACAACCCCAATTTTTGCCTCACTTTGGCAATGCGCTCTTCCCAGTTTTTGGTTCGTGTCCCTGCCACTCCGAACCTTATCTTCAGCACCTTAAGGTAAACTGCCCTAATGGTGAAGGGAACAAACGATCAGTTCTCCAAAGAACATGACCTTGCTCTTATTCCAGTTGATTTTAGCTCCCAAAACCAGCTGAAACTGTTCACAGACTTGGAGGAGCCTGCAAACAGATGAGGGGTCGGAGCAGAAGTCAGCCATATCATCCATATACAGAGAAGCTTTGACCTGCGTGCTTCCACTACTTCGGATTGTAACCCCTTTGTTGCCTGGGTCGCTTCTAAGGGCTTCGGCAAAGGATTCAATGTAACACACAAAAAGGACGGAGGAGAGAGGACCCCAGACCTAATCTGAAACCTAATTCCCACCCACTGATTGAAACTGCTCTATTGATATGTGTAGAGCAATTGGATCAATTGGGTCGGTTCAATTCTAATCGATTATCAACCTAAAACGTTAAGCCTACCTTTCTCTCTTATATGCTGTTTGCCCACTGAATATATGCAGCATTTTCGATTTTTATTTCAAAAGTCCCAAATCTATCATTTTTGTGTTGAATGTCATTCGGCACTTCATTTATATTGTTTGCCTGTTTTTCTTACGATGTGATCCTGAATATGTTTCTTGGAAAGCTTAATAGTACTGCTGGTGAACATGTACAGGAAGGAAAATGAAGAATGGATCATCTATTTCCTGTTGTTGCACGGTTGAAAGTGCGTTTCCTGTTAGCGACCCAGAAGGTATAGAATTAATGGCGTCTCGTTTACTTGGCAGGATACGCAAATCTCGCGATTGTGAAAAAAATGTGACGACCTAAATACTGCTGATCGCACTTCAAGTGAGTATAAATTATTTCTAAAGATGATTTGTAGGATTTTCTACCGCTCCACAGTGAGCAAGAGATTGGTTTGCACAGTAATGATTACGTAAACATCGACCGATCAAACCGCCATGAATGTAAGGGTCCGATATTTCCAGTGTTGTTCGGCGTTATTAATAGTTTGGGTTTCCGACTATCATTTGTCTTGAAGCGCATTTCAGTAACACATTCATGGACTCGATTTGCAAGATATTAGTCAGCAAATACAGAATAACAAGGTGGCAAAAAGATCGATTTGGCCTAACTGAGATGTGCCGAGAAACTTGCTGCAAACAAAATACTGCCTTTATAATCAGTTCAGTGCAAATAATGAATAACTGCAGATTTAATCGCAATTACCATTATTTGGACAAAAGTATCTGCATTGCACATATATACACACCCACAAGTTGGGGATAAAGTTGTGCACCTGTTAACATATTCAACTCTGGGAGGAGAAATATCGATGTAGAGATGCCGGCGTTGAACTGGGGTAAACTCAGTAAGAGTCTGGCAACACCAATTTTAAATCCAACTGATTTATTTGATAGTAAATCTACTAGCTTTCGGGCTAGCAGATTTACTATCAAATAAATCGGTTGGATTTAAAATTGGTGTTGCCAGACTCTTACAGGGGAAACATGGCCAAATATACTTTGTCATGACTGTATTGTTAGGGCTGTGTGGTATTGACTAATTAGACCTGAACAAGCATAAATATTCCTTTGGAGGAATGTACAATCGTTTGTTGTTTCATATGAAAAGAATGTGCAGGTATTTTTAAAATTTGTTTATGGGATGTCAGTCAGCATTTATTCCCTAATTGTCCATTCAAGTGTCAGCCACGTTGCTGCGGATCTGGAATCACATGTCAGCCAGACCAGGTAAGGATGGCAGATTCCCTTCCCTAAAGGATAGGTTTTTACAACAATCGACAATCTTAACAAAAATTTTCCAATTTGAATTAATCCACATTGGCTGCATTTTTGAGGAGAGTTTTCCAGATTTTTATCCTATTTGAATGGAAAACGTTTATAAATGGCCCAACTGTAATAACTGTAATTTTAAGATTATACTCTCAGTTTAGGATATAGCCTGCAAATCACTAAAAATTTTAAACATGTCTTGGATTAACCTGAAGCCTAAACACAAGGCTAAAGACAAGTTTATGCAAGTTGTTCTTGCAATTTATCTACTTACGCTGTGATGTAATTCTGGTGAACTTACACTCAACTCTTTCTTGAAGTTAAGTGTTCAAAATTGAATGTAGTTATCCAGATGCAAGATGCTGCAGATGCAAGAAACCTGAAATAGAAAAAAAATGCTACTAATGAGAGAAATTAAAGCAGATCATGCAGAATATGTATCAAAAAGCAGAGTTAATGTGCGAAATTTTATGGCCTTGCTCATCTCAAAACTCGAAAATCGTATTAGAGGTCTTTGAACTTTTCCGTGGTCCACCCTTTGCCTGTTCTGATTCCCATGGTGAGTTGCTGGTAAACTTCTGGCAAATTTCCAAAAAGCGTTTGATAAGGTGCCTCACAAAAGATTTCTGCAGAAGGTTAAGGTGCAGGGAGTCGGGGGTAGTGTGTTAGACTGAATAGAGGATTGTTTGTCTAATAGGAAGCAGAGAGTAGGTATTAATAGGTGCTATTCTGATTGGCAGCTGGTGATTAGTGGAGTGCCCCAGGGATCGGTGCTGGGGCCTCAACTATTTACCATTTACATAGATGACCTGGAGGAAGGGATAGAGTGCAGGGTGACGAAATTTGCTGATGACACGAAGCTGAGTGGAAAAGCAAATTGCGTGGAAGGTGTGGAAAGCTTGCAGAGGGATCTGGATAGGTTGAGTGAGTCGGCGAGGACCTGGCAGATGGAGTATAATGTTAGCAAGTGTGAGGTTATCCACTTTAGTAAGAATAATGGTAAGAAGGACTACTATTTAAATGGAGAAAAGCTGCAGCATGCAACGGTGCAAAGGGACCTGAGAGTCCTTGTGCACGAATCGCAGAAACACAGTATGCAGGTGCAGCAGGTGATTAAGAAGGCAAATGCAATGTTGGCCTTTATAGCGAGGGGGATAGAATATAAAATAAGGAGGTTCTGTTGCAGCTGTATAGGGTGAGGCCACAGCTGGAGTACTGTGTGCAGTTTTGGTTGCCGCATTCGAGGAAGGATATATTGGCCTTGGAGGGGGTGCCGAGAAGGTTTACTAGGCTGATACCGGAGATGAGGGCGTTGGATTATGAGGGGAGTCTGAATAGGCTAGGTTTGTACTCTTTGGAGTTTAGAAGGCTGAGAGGGGATCTTATAGAAATGTATAAGATAATGAAGGGGATGGATAGGGTAGAGGTTGAGAGACTCTTCCCGCTTAGCAAAGATAGCAGGACTAAAGGGCACAGCCTGAAGATTAGAGGGGGTGGTTCAGATCAGAGTTGCATTTCTTCATGCAAAGGGTGGTGAATCTTTGGAATTCTCTGCCTGATGAGGTGGTGGAGGCTTCCTCACTGAATGTGTTCAAGTCAAGAGTGGATAGGTTTTTAATTGACAAGGGAATTAAGGGTTACAGGGAGAAAGCGGGAAAGTGGTACTGAACCACTACAGATTAGCCATGATCTTATTGAATGGCAGGGCATGCTCAAGGAGCTGTATGGCCTACTCCTGCTCCTATTTCTTATGTTCTTGAATGTTTCAGATCGTTTCCTTTCAGTATATTTATGTTGATTATTGATTGCACTTGGATTATTAGTTATGAAAGTTATGCTTCCCTGAATATATGAAGAAAAATCAATTATAAATTTATTTTCTTAACATCAATTCTCAATTGAGAATTAAATATCCCAAAATAATATCAAAAGTATCAAAATAATTTGTATCAAAATGATTTGTTTTATAACTTGGTCTCACGTTGCTGTTGACAAGCCAGAGTATTTTATATTCGAAAGTCATATATGTCCCTAAAAGTAATATCTAGATACCCCTTTTTATCTCATTATTGAGGAGTGATTTGACAAAAAACTTATTGCTTGCTATGATGTTTTCAGTTGGTTTTAGGGTCCAAGTTTGCTCTCTAAGAATTTGATCTTATTCTTGCTCAACTTTTACTTCTGGAGAAGTAATGTAAATAAGCTTATATTGAGATCATTTGCAGTTGATTGTTGTAACTCCTGAAAATTTGTCTAAGTTAATTCAGTGGTACACCTCCAATCATGCCATTGTGATTTTTTTTGTTCTTTTTGAATTTGTGCTCATTAAATTCAAGTGTGGGCATGGGTTTGGCTTGATATTGTGAAATAGCGAGCATGTCTACACAAACATCAAATGTGCCTACTGCTCTATAGCCCACTAACACTTCGGTGAATCAGACCACAAGGCAGTGCTCCTGCTTCTGGCTTACAAGCAAAAACTGAAACAGGAAAATCCAATTTTTTAAAAAAAGTTGTACAATGTTGGTTCAAGGAATCGAGTGATCTCCTGTGGGACTGCTTCGAGTCAGTGTACTGGTCATTGTTTAGGAACTCAGCGACCAACCTAAGTGAGTGTACTGCTACAGTAACAGATGTCATTGGTAAGTGTGTAGAAGACTGTGTGCAAAAGAAGCAAATCTGTGTGCTTTCCAACTATAAACCATCGATGAACAAAGATATTGCTGCTTCTGAAGTCCAGGTCTGAGGCATACAATTCAGGTGACCCTGACCTATATAAGAAATCCAGATAGGATCTGTAGAGAAAAATCAACGATGTCAGGAGCCAGTACCAGACCAAGCTAGAGTCTCAGGCTGTCACACGGATTCCCATGAGCTGTGGCAAGGTCTGCAAAGGATAATAGGCTGTATAATGAAGGCATATAGATTTGCCGACACCAATGAGGTTAATGCTGTTTGGAGCAAAAGGTCAGCAAAAGCACCCCTTCCACCCTGGACGCCGTGGCCGAGCCAGTATCCAAGGTCACTGTCACAGACATCAGATCAGCCGACTCGTAAGCCAACTCATGGAAAGCGACTAGTCCAGAAGGGGTATCCGCTTGAGCACTCAGATTCTGTGTGGACCAGCTGGCGGGATATTTGCAGATATCTTTAACCTCTCCTTACATCAATCCAGAGTCCTTACTTGCTTCAAGAAGATGACCATCATCCCTGTACTAAAGAAAAGCCAGGTATATCTATAGTAGATCCATCTCCCTGGCCTAACACTCAATCCTGAAACACCTGAATATCAAAGACACTTATGTCAGTCTTTTTAATGACTGCAGCTCAATCTTCAACATCATTCTTCCTACAAAACTGATCTCCAAACTCTGTGGCCTAGGGCTTGGCACCTCCCTCTGCAATTGGTCCCCACATTATAAGAAAGATGTGGAGGCATTGGAGAGGGTACAGAGGAGGTTTACCAGGATGTTGCCTGGTATGGAGGGCAGGTCCTATGAAGAGAGGTTGAAGGATTTGAGGTTGTTTTCGTTAGAAAGGAGGCGGCTAAGAGGGGATCTTATTGAAGCATATAAGATGATTAGAGGTTTAGATAGGGTGGACAGTGATAGCCTTTTTCCTAGGATGGAGAAAGCTAGCACGAGGGGACACAGCTTTAAATTAAGGGGTATGAGTTATAGGACGGATATCAGAGGTAGGTTCTTTACTCAAAGAGTGATTAGGGAGTGGAATGCCCTGCCTGCAGCTGTTGTAGATGCGCCAAGTTTGGTGGCGTTTAAGAGGTTAATTGATAAGTATATGGAAGAGAAGGGAATGGTTTAGTTTGGAGGGGCATTGCTTTTTATTTTGGTCGGCACAACATCGAAGGCCGAAGGGCCTGTTCTGTGCTGAAATGTTCTATGTTCTATGTTCTAATTGGGTCCCAGACTTCTTAATTCACATACAGCAATCAGTAAGGATAGGTAACAACACTTACTCCACAATTATCGTCAATAGTGGTACCCTGCAAGACTGTGTCCTCAGCCTCTTACTATACTCCATATACATCTATGACTGTGTGGCCAAATTTCCTTCTGACTTGATTTTTTGCTGATGACACCACTAATCAGTTGGATCTCAAACAATGATCATACAGAGTACAGGAAAGAGATAAAGAATCTGGTGAATTGCTGACGTTCCCTCAATGTCAGTAAACAGAAGGAGAACATCATTGACTGCAGAAAACAGAGTGGAGGATATGCTCCTGTCTGCATCAATGGGATGAAGTGGAAATGGTCAAGAGCTTAAAAGTTTCTAGGTGTCCAGATCACCAACAACTTGTTCTGGTCCATCCATGTGAACTTATCATTAAGAAAACCCATCAATGTCTTTGCTTTTTTACGAGGCTAAGGGAATTTGTTATGCCCGTTATGACTTTCAGTAGCCTTTACAGATGCACCATAGAAATCATAGTTGATATGGCTCCTGCTCTGTCCAAGAGCACAAGGGACTATAAAGGTTGTGAACAAAGCGCAGTCCATCATGCAAACCAGCATCCTATCCATTGACTCCGCCTACACTTCTTGCTGCTTCAGAAAAGCAGCCAACATAATCAAGGACTTCATGCACCTCAGACATTCTCTTTCCCAAAAATCTGAGGTCACATACCAACTGACTCAAGAACAATTTCTTCCCATTTGAATGAACCCATCTCATATTAAGTTGATCTTTCTCTTCACTGTATCTGTGACTGAAACACTGCAAACTTCACCCTCTTCTTTCCTTCTTTACAAATGGTATGTTTTGCTTGCATAGCACACAAGAAACAATACTTTTCACTGCATGCTAATACATGTGACAATAATAAATCAAAAATGTTTTATTTCAAAATTCTCAGTAAGTTGAGGGATCCTACCAGAGGGAAAAATCTACTTGACTTCATCCCTACCAGTTTACCTTTCGCCGCAGATGTATCTGTCCATGACAGGATAGATAGAGTGACTGCCAAATAGTTCTAGTGAGGATGAAGTCCCTCTTCACATTAAACTCTTGACACTATCAGCATACTACAGGAAATACATTTAAAACTGATCCAGCAGCTGTACATTGGGCATTTGTGAATTTCAGTTGGCCATCAGCAGCAGCAAAACGGTACTCAACCATAATTTGTAATTTCATGGTCCAGTATATTCCCAACTCTACCATTACCTTCAGGCCAATGACTCTGACGAAGAATTATCCAGATTTGAAATGTTGACTGTATTCTCTCTCTGCATGCTGTGAGACCTGCTGAGATTTTCCAATATTTTCTGTTTTTGTTTCAGATTCCAACCACTGCAGTATTTTGCTTTTAAGCAAGTGGATCAACCCTGGTTCACTAAAGAGAGCAGAAGTGCATGCCAGAAGCAGCACTGTACATACCTAAAAATGAGGTGCTAACCTATAACACAGGACTACTGGCATGCCAGACAAAAGAAGCAGCATGCGATAAGAGATAAACAATCCCACAACTAACGGATCAAATCTAAACTCTGGTCCTGCCACATCCAATTATTAATGGTAGCACATAATTGAACAACTAACTGGTTGATGAGGCTCACAAATATTCCCAGTGATGGGAAAACTTAGCACATTACTGTGGAAGACAAGCTGAAGCATTTGCAACGATACTAAACTAGAAATGCTGAATGGATGGTCCATTTTGGCTTCCATTTGAGATCCCCAGCATCACACAGGCCAGTCTTCAGCCAATTTGATATACCCCACATGAGATTAAGAAAATCTGTGGGTCCTGATTCTGGCATTAGTTCTGAAGACTTGTACTCCAGAGAGTGCCAAACTGTTCCATTACATCTAAACACCAGTATCTATCTGGCAACGTTGAAAATTTCCCAGGTATGCCCTGTCCACAACAATTACCAACTCCAACCCAGTCAATTACCTCCCCATCAGTTTGCTTTCAATGGTCTGCAAAAGAAGTTAAATCATTTATTCCCTTTAAAGAAACCACAGCTGTCAATCAGGCTTAGAATTTTTGTAAACATTGCAGTTAGAAATAATGGAGATACTTGAGATGCACTTAAGTGAGAAGGAAAATAAAGAGACACAGCTCATTACAGCATGAGTAGAAATCCATTAAGCCTTCAATGGAAGCCTCTTTCAAAGCATTGCACATTGAAATTGAGATCAAAGGTTTCTAATGGAATAAAGCAGATTTCAACAGTTTCAGTTTGCTATGATGTTTAAGAAACTTCAGATCTAAGGTGTATGAATATATAGGGGCTAAACGTATAGCTGTATAGAATAGCTGCCCAGTGCAATTGACATCTCTCTGTCAGAGGACTTCAAATGGGTCTGCTCACCCTTGCAGCTTCTGACAAGAAGAGAGGGAAACCTCTACTGCAGAATAGAGTGCTGCAGTGATATTAAAGGCTGCCAGGTGACAGGGACATGGAGATTAAAATGAAATTGATGTTGTATGTGATGTTTTTCTTGTATTGGTGGACTGTAAAAATCATATCAGCCATGCTTCTTAATTTATTGTGGATCCAACCAGGGATCTAGTTGTTTTTGAATATTTAGATCCAACCAGGGATCAAGCTGTTTGGGATCTGGTAATGTGTAATGAGGCAGGTTTAATAAACAGTTGCAGAATAAAATGTTGCAGTATGTCCCTGTCAGGCAGGGAGGAAATGGACGAGTAAGAGAGCCTTGGTGTACGAAAAAAGTTGATTTGCTGGTTAAGAAGAAAAAGGAGGCTTATGTCAGGATGAGGCTTGAAGGCTCAGATAGTGCAATGGATAGCTATAGATTAGCCAGGAAGGAGGTAACAAGTGAATTGAGGAGAGCTAAGAGGGGACACGAGAAGATGTTGGCTGATAGGATTAAGGAGAATCCTAAAGCTTTCTTTCGATATGTTAAGAATAGAAGATTGGTTAGGGCAAGATTAGGGCCAGTCATAGACAGCAGGGGGAAGTTGTGCGTGGAGCCTGAAGAGATTGGTGAGGCACTGAATAAATATTTCTCTTCGGTATTCACGCAGAGTGCTGGAAATGTAGCTGTGGAGAGCACTGAGGTACAGGGTTGCAAATTGGGAGTATTGTAGTAGATAGGGAGGATGTGTTAGAAATTCTCGAGGGTTTGAAGTTGGATAAGTCCCCTGGGCCGGACGGGATTTACCCTAGGCTTCTCTGGGAGGCAGGAGAGGAGATTGCAGAGCCTCTGGCTCTGATCTTCAGGTCGTCGTTGGTTACGGGTGTTGTTCCGGAGGACTGGAGGATAGCGAATGTGGTCCCGTTGTTCAAGAAGGGGAAGAGAGACCTTCCAGGGAATTATAGGCCATTGAGTCTTACTTCTGTGGTGGGCAAAGTGTTGGAGAGAATAATTAGGGATAGGATTTATAGTTATTTAGAGAGTAATGAATTGATTGGAGATAGTCAGCATGGTTTTGTGAAGGGTAGGTCGTGCCTTACTAACCTCAGTGAGTTTTTTGAAAAAGTGACCAAAGAGGTGGATGGGGGTAAGGCGGTTGATGTGGTATAGATGGACTTTAGTAAGGCGTTTGATAAGGTGGCCCATGGAAGACTTCTGCAGAAAATGCAGATGTATGGGATAGAGGGTGATTTAGCTAATTGGGTTAGGAATTGGCTAGCAGATAGAAGACAGAGGGTGGTGGTTGATGGGAGATATTCATCTTGGAGTTCGGTGACAAGTGGTGTACCTCAGGGGTCTGTTTTGGGCCCCTGCTGTTTGTAATTTTTATAAATGATCTGGATGATGGTATTGAAGGATGGATTAGTAAATTTGCAGATGACACTAAAGTCGGTGGAGTGGTAGATAGTGAAGAGGGGTGTTATAGTTTACAGAGTGACTTGGACAAGTTGCAGAGCTGGCCGAGAGGTGGCAAATGGAGTTTAATGTGGAAAAGTGTGAGGTAATGCACTTTGGCAGGAACAATAAATGTGTAGAGTATAGGGCTAATGGTAGGTCTCTTAATAGTGTTGAGGAACAGAAGGATCTTGGTGTATGTGTCAATAGATCCCTGAAAGTAGGCAGTCAAGTGGATAAAGTTGTTAAGAAGGCTTATGGAGTCTTAGCTTTTATTGGTAGGGGGATTGAATTTAGGCGCCGCAGCATCATGTTGCAACTGTACAAAACTCTAGTGCGGCCGCACTTGGAGTATTGTGTGCAGTTCTGGTCCCCACATTATAAGAAAGATGTGGAGGCATTGGAGAGGGTACAGAGGAGGTTTACCAGGATGTTGCCTGGTATGGAGGGCAGGTCCTATGAATAGAGGTTGAAGGATTTGAGGTTGTTTTCGTTAGAAAGGAGGCGGCTAAGAGGGGATCTTATTGAAGCATATAAGATGATTAGAGGTTTAGATAGGGTGGACAGTGATAGCCTTGTTCCTAGGATGGAGAAAGCTAGCACGAGGGGACACAGCTTTAAATTCAGGGGTATGAGTTATAGGACGGATATCAGAGGTAGGTTCTTTACTCAAAGAGTGATTAGGGAGTGGAATGCCCTGCCTGCAGCTGTTGTAGATGTGCCAAGTTTGGTGGCGTTTAAGAGGTTAGTTGATAAGTGTATGGAAGAGAAGGGAATGGTTTAGTTTGGAGGGGCATTGCTTTTTATTTCGGTCGGCACAACATCGAAGGCCGAAGGGCCTGTTCTGTGCTGTATTGTTCTATGTTCTAAAAGATCCTCTGGGAAAGTGACCATAATATGTTAGAATTTAGCATTCATTTTGAGAATGAGAAACCTGGATCATAAACAACTGTGCTACATTTAAATAGTGGTAATTACAAAGGAATGAGAGTAGAGTTGGTTGAAGTGGGCTGGGAAAGGAGTTTAGCAGGAAAGAAAATTGACCAGCGATGGCAGATGTTTATGAAAACATTTCAGTAAAGATATATCTCATTGAGGAAGAAGGTTTCCATTTTGTAATGCATTAAGTAATCCATTAAGCTGTCAATGGAGGCCTGTTTCAAAACACTGCACGTTGAAATTGAGATCAAAGGTTTCCAGTGGAATAAAGCAGGTTTCAATGGTTTCAGTTTGCTATGATCTTTAAGAAACTTCAAATCTAAGATGTATGAATATATTGGGGCTAAACACATAGCTGCGCAGAATGACCCGCTTTGCAATTGACATCTCTATATTAGAGAATCTTAAAATGGGTCTGGTCACACTGCAGCTTCTGACGAGGAGAAAGGGAAATACCATCAAATAATACATTTTGGAAGGTCTAATACGGGTAGGAAGTATACAGTAAATGGCAAAACCTTTAGGAGTATTAATAGACAAAGCGACCTAGGTGTGCAGGTACACAGATCACTGAAAGTGGCAATGCAGGTGGAAAAGGTAGTCAAGAAGACATAGGGCATGCTTGCTTCCATCAGCTGGAATATTGAGTTTAAAATTGGCAACTCATTTTGGCACTTTATAGAACATTAGTTAGGCCACACTTGGAATATAGTGTTCAATTCTGGTTGTTGTACTACCAGAAGGATGTGGAGGCTTTGGAGAGGGTACGGAAAAGATTTATTAGGATGTTGCCTGGTATGGAGGGCTTTAGCTATGAGGAGAGGTTGGAGAAACTTGATTTGTTTTCACTGAAGCAACAGAAGTTGAGGAGAGACCCGTCTACTTTTGGCTAAAGACCATTTTAAAAATACATCTGAAGTACATTTTAAAATCCAAAATACATGTTTAAATCAAAAATACTTGTTCAAATCTCTTACTTGTTTGAATCTTTGCTTGTGATTATTTATCTTCATGCAGACGGCAAGCTGTTAGTCTGTTGGTCTGATTTGGAGTCATTTCACTTTGTGCTAGCAGTTTTATTAATGTCTTAAATCCCTGATTATTTGAAATTTCTCTTAACAGTTGGCCAGACCACTCCCATCTATGCAAGAGAGTCAAAGGAGGCAATGTTTGTTGTGGTTGACATTGATCACAATACTCACAACACTTTACAACGTTCTCAATATCTTTATTAATGCCTGACCACCAAATATAATTTTGTACAATAACTTTCCTCTTACTGGGCCAGGAACTGCTGTAGACTCCCACAGTAACTTCCAGCCTACAGTAATACCCAGCTCAGTTTGTCTTTGCGGAGCTGGAAAGGTTTGAATTGATCAAAAGTGCCATCCATGAGAAACCATCTGCTTTACTCTGAACAGGACTGAGTCCCTTTGAACCCAATTCAGGATCCGACAGACCCAACAAGTTGAGGTTGTGATATTGTTGATGGTGATATTGTTATCACCAACACCAAAATTGGTGTTGCTAAATTCTTACTGATATTGTTAGGGTCAGAGGAAAATGACTCAGAGCATCTGTGTTCGATATTACAAAGAACAAAAAACAACACAGCAGGGAAACAGGCCCTTCGGCCCAACGAGCCCGCACCGCCGTCCTAACATCTTAATGACATATAGAGACCAATATAGGGACAATTTGTTACCCAATCAGCCTAAGAGCACATTTTTGGGATGTGGGAGGAAACCGGAGCACCCGGAGAAAACCCACGCAACCACGGGGAGAACGCGCAAACTCCCGCAGACACAGGTCCAAATCCATGTGTCTGCACAGCAACAGCGATAGTCTCTGAGCTGTCATGTTGCCCATCTGATGGTCCAGTTTAAGCATACACTAACGACATGAAGCACTAGGCCACTCCTGAAGCAACATCCAAGAGCAGCCCTCGCACAACCTGCCGAATGCATGCACCTTGTTGGTCAACAAGGTGGACCGAATAGCCTGTGGAAACAAATAAAGTATTTTGGTATCTGGTTTATGTTGGAGCACATAGTTGTATGCTGCTAGAAGTGAGGTCCACAGTTAGACTCTGGGTGATGCAATAGGAACAATAGACTTGTGTTCATGAAATAATCCTAATAGTAGCTTGTGATCAGTGATGACCATGAAATGATGTCTGTAAACATACCGGTGACATTTTTTAACTCCGTAAATGATGGCTAGCCCTTCTTTCTGAATTTGGGAGTATTTTCTCTCAGCATCAGTTAAGGTTTTGATACAAAAGCAATAAGCTTTCTGTACCATCTTCCATTCTATGAGACAAAACTGCCCCTGTATTAGCTGGTGAAGCATCACATGTTAGGATTATTTCTCTTTTTGGATTGAAATTGTAATAAGTATGAAGATTGTAAAGCAAAATTTAATTTCTTTTTCTGATTTACTCCAATACCCACATTAATTTTTTTTAAAAAGAGGTGTAACGGTCCCAGCAATATTGATAGATTTGATATAAACCTGCCATAATAGTTAACCATACCCAAAATGGAGTTCACATCTGATACATTTGTAGGTGTTGGTGCTTTGTTTATAGCTTTGTACTTTTTTCCTTGTTTTTTGGTGGTATATATCAATGATTTAGACTTAAATGAAATCACAGAAAGGTTATGCTAGAACTGTGTTAAACAAAAGATAGGCCAACATTAGAGTGTTGTGTACAGTTTTAAGGTACTATATTACAGGAATACGGTATCAGGAGATTTAGATGGGTATTGCTAGGACTCTGAAATTATAGCTACGAGGAAAGATCAGATAGGTAGTTTCCTTTGAAACCGAGGAGGCTAAGGGGAGATATAAATAAGGTGAATAAAATCATGCCTTGATAGAATGGGGGAGGGGAAATAATTATTTTCCTTAGGTCAATAGCAAGGGAACATTGTTTCAGATTAAAGGGAAATTGAGCAGGATTTCTTTTCACTCTTGAGATTGGTGGGATTCTAATACTCACTTTCTGAAAGGATGATAGAGGCATTAAAAAAGTACTTGGAGATGCTCTTGATGTGTCATGGCCTACAAGATAATTGACCAAGAGCTGGAAGGTGAAATTAGGCTAGGAACTTTTTGCTGGATGGTCTGAATGTCTCTTTCTGTGCCATTATTTCTCTGATTCTATGAATTTATTGAATATTAAGCTTTTGGCAAAGTTTGGAAATTAATCACCAAATAAATGCAAAGCAAAGCTTACATTGTTAGTTATAATAGAAAAAACTAGTAATTGGAACTTGACGATACTAAAATTGACGATTGGTACTTAACAATATTGAACCATGGATGTACATTCAAAGAACAAAGAACAAAACAGCACAGGAAACAGGCCCTTGGGTCCAAGAGCCCGCGCCGTCACCCCGATGTTCCCACCTCTACCCGTGATCCCTGTCTATATTCATAGATCTATGGATTAAAAACCAAATTTGAGACAATTTAGGGAGAATTTGTTTTGCCAATTAGCCTAAGAGCACATTTTTGGGATGTGGGAGGAAACCAGAGCACCCGGAGAAAACTCATGCAAGTACAGGGCGAATGTGCAAACTCCCACAGACACAGACCCAAATCCAAGTGTCTGCACAGCACAGTGATAGTCACTGAGCTGTCGTGTTGCCCATCAAATGGTCCAGGTCAAGCGTACACTAACGACATGAAGCACTAGGATACTCTCAAAAAATCCAAGAGCCGCCCTCACGACCCATTGCGTGTATGCCCCTTGTTAGACAACGAGGTGGACCAAAGCACCTGTAGGATAAAAACAAGTACATCAATACCATCTATTTACACACTTCCCAAGGCTCATGATCCCTATTTTAAATCAGTTTTCTATACCCCTCCATTCCCATTCTGTTCATGTGCCCATCTCAATATTTCTTAAGTAACTTCAGAATGCCTGCCTCCACCACTTGGCAGCGCATTCCATACCCCCACCACCCTCTGTGTGAAAAAACTCCCTCTAGCATCCAAATTATATCTTATCACCCTCACCCTAAGCCCGTGACCCCTCGTGCTATTCAAGTCCATCCTAGAAAAAAGCTGAACCCTGGTTACTCTATCTATACCCCTCATAATCTTGTACACCTCTATTAGATCTCCTCTAAGTCTACATCTTTCTAAGGAAAACAGCCCCAATTTGCCTAATCTCTCCTCGTAACTCAGACCTTCCATACCAGACAGCATTCTGGTAAACCTCCTCTGCACTCTCTCCAGAGTCTCTACATCTTTCTGGTAGTAAGGCAACCAGAATTGGACGCAAAATTCCAAATGAGTCTAACTAAAGTTTTGTACAACTGCAACATTAAAGGCCAGCTCTTGTACTCTATACCCCTTCCTATAAAGGCAAGCATTCTCTACCTTCCACAACCTTCTCTACCTGCTCTGCCACCTTCAGAGACTTGTGCACCTGCACCCCCAGGTCCCTCTGTGTTTCTATGCTCTTAGAACATAGGTCTACCCTTTATCATATTACCTCCCTCCTACATTCTTTCTCCCAAAATGCATCACCTCACATTTATCAGGATTGAATTCCATCTGCCATCTATCTGCCCAAGCTACCAGCCTGTTTATGTTCTGCTGCATTGCCTGACAGTGCTCCTCACTATCCGCAAGTCCAGCCGTCTGCAAACTTGCTGATCACTCCACTTCCTCTTCCAAGTCATTTATATATATTACAAATAGAAGAGGTCCCAGTACCGAGCCCTGCGGCACACGACTAGTGACCGACCTCCAGCTAGAAAAACACCCTTCCACTATTACTCCCTGTTTCTTATTACTAAGCCAGTTACTTATCCATCTAGCTACCTGTCCTTGTATCCCATGAGCCTTGACCTTCTCTACTAACCTCCCATGAGGGACTTTGTCAAACGCCTTACTGAAATCCATGTGGACAACATCAATGAATTGCCCTTCGTCGACTGTTTTCGTCACCTCCTCAAAAAATTCTACCAGACTCATAAGGCACGACCTCCCCTTAACAAAGCCATGCTGCGTATCCCTAATCAGATCACAACGCTCTAAGTGCCTATACATCCTATCTGTAAGAATCCCCTCCAGCATCTTCCCTACCACTGACATCAAACTCACCAGCCTATAATTTCCAGGGTTATCCCTACTACCCTTTTTAAACAACGGTACAACATTAGCTATTCTCCAGTCCTCTGGGACCTCACCTGTGTCCAAAGAAGAGACAAAGATTTGCGTCAAAGGCCCAGCAATTTCACCTTGCACCTCCCTAAGCAGCCTGGGATAAATGCCATCAGGCACCGGAGATTTATCAGTTTTAATGCTACCTAGAAGCTCTAACACTTCCTCCCTTGGTATGGATATTTCCCTCAACTGGTCCACAGCTCCCTCGGAGACAGGAGCTGTCAACAAGCCCCTCTCCTTCGTGAATACCGACGCAAAGTATTCATTCAGGATCTCCGCCATTCCCTCGGGCTCTAAGCACAGCTCCCTTCCTCTGTCCCTAAGAGATCTGATTTTTCCTCTAATCGCCCTTTTATTCCTAACATAGGAGTAAAAAGCCTTTGGATTTTCCTTAATCCTATCTGCCAAAACCATTTCATGCCCCCTTTTTGCCCTTCTAACTCCTCGATTGAGCACCCTCCTACTCTTTCTATATTTCTCCAACGCTGTCTCCGTTCCCAGCTGCTTTGACCTATCTTAGGCCTCTTCTCCTAACCAAGTCCTCAATATCCCTAGTAATCCAAGGCTCTCCAATCCTACTTTTCCCATCTTTCCTCTTAGCCGGCACATGTCTTTCTTGCAACATTTTCAGTTTCCCTTGAAAGAGTCCCACATGCCTAGTGTGGACTTAGCCTTGAACAACCGTTCCCAATCAGTTTCCATAAGTTCCTGCCTAATGCAACTGTAGTTAGCCTTCCCCCAATTCAGCACCCTCCCCCTAGGGCAACAAGCATCTTTTTCCATCTGTATCCTAAAGCAGACAGAATTGTGGTCGCTGTTAGCCACATGATCCCCTACTACAACATCAACCACCTGCCCTGGCTCATTACTCAGAACTAAATCCAATATAGCCCCATCTGTAGTCGGGCTAGCCACATACTGCTCCAACGATCCTTCCAGTACACATTTTACAAATTCCTCCCCGTCCAAACCCCCAGCTCTAGATACCTTCCAATCCATCCTAGGGAGATTAAAATCTCCCACTATAACGACTCTGTTCTTTCTGCACCTATCCAAAATGTCTTTACATATGCCGTCTTCAACTACCCGTGGGCTGTTGGGTGGCCTATAATACACCCCTAGCATAGTAATTGCCACCTTTCTATTCCTCAACTCCACCCAGAGCGATTCCACTCCTAACTCCTCTGTATTGTCCTCTCTCTGAACCGCGGTGATGCTCTCCCTAACTAACAACGCCACTCCCCCACCTCTTCTGGACCCTCCTCTGTCATGCCTGAAACACTTATACCCAGGAATATTCAGCTGCCACTTCTTTTCACCACACCTCTGTCACGGCAACCACATCCAAGTTCCTCACAAACGTTAAGGCCCCAGGTTCATCCATTTTTCCTGTTACGCTCCTCGCATTGAAACAGACACACTCCAGACCTCCAAGCCCACTCGGTTCCTTAGTTGAACATGGCATCCAAAATTCACTGGATCTTATTTGGCATAGTTTCAAAATTGATACACAGTGATGAGTAAGTTGTTGAAGTTTTAATTTTTCTTCATTACCGCTGGGAATTTTATTGAAGAATCTGCTTAATCTAATTTTCTGCAAATAATTTATTAAACTGAGTTACTATACTAAATGTTGTAAAATTAGTTCTGATTATTTATAATACTTGAAATTTGAAAATTTTTAATATCCAATACTCAACTGAACTTCAAAAGAAAAAGTTAATGGCATTTTAGATCATAAAATTAATCAATACTACTTGTTTTTCAAAACAAATTTAATTTTTTATTTCTAGCCTGAGCCCACTTCAAAATTTGTAATTCCTTATGTCGAATGCAATGGTACTGATGTGGAAGAGGGATCTGAATTTCTCTGCAAGAAGTTGGTCAGTTCAGCTTCTCCCTTCAGTTATCATTAATCATAGGTAAGGTAAACTATTATTTTGCATTGTTAAAGCCATTTTGAAGTTTACATTGGTTATTAGGGAGTGTAAGAATGTTGGATAATAAGAGAATTGACCTAATTAGCAATTGTTGCCTTTCATATTGAAGAAAAAAACTTTCTTTTTGTTGTATAGTATATGTGGGAAATATTATAAATTTCATTCAGTGGCTGATATTAAAGGAAATTCAGGGCCTAGAATTTTGGGCTCTTCTGAATTAACTAGACTCACAACTTTTTCTCACAACAAATTACTTTCTTAAAAATCTCTAAGGGAAATGAAAAATAAAGTAGATTTCCTCTACAATAGTTATTTCTATGCTATCTCTATCTACCTTAAACTTTCCTCACTAAATAATTTATTTAAGCTACGTAAAAGATGAAAAAAAAAATCATTGGAATGGATTTAACCTTTTTCATTTTTGTTTAGTTTATTGTTCCTACAGTAAAGTTAATGGTTATTTATTAGTCACAAAGCCTACATTAACATTGCAATGACACTACTATGAAACTTGCCTAGTTGCCACACTCTGGCGTCCTTTCGGGTCGATGTATATCTTGCAGAATGTGGGAGGAAACCAGAGCATTCAGAGGAAACACGTGCAGACATGGAGAATATGCAGACAGTGACCCAAGCTGGGGATCAAACTCAAGTCCCTAGTGCTGTGAGGCAGCAGTGCTAACCATTGTGCTACCAAGCCAAGGTGGCTAAATTACCGAGTTCAGAAACTTGAAAACCAGGCCCAGAAGGAGGACTTCAGAAGGAAAAAAAACAAAGATAGGGATCAAAAACATAAATAAGCATGAAAGCGAACAAAATTGCCTAGTGTCTGTCTCTGTTTCTCTCTCTCTCTCTATCTGTTTAGCCGAAGTTGCTTTACCTGCACTGCATCCACCATTATCTGGGTGTCCTCTGGATCTGCCAATGGTGATGCCAAGATCAAATTATTTTTAATATTAAAATAGGAAACCTTTTATAACTGAGAGTCATAGTCATAGTAGAGGTTTACAGCGTAGAAATAGGCCCTTCGGCTCAACATGTCCATGTCGCTTTTTTTTTAAAACCCCTAAGCTAGTGCGAACTGCCCACATTTGGCCCATTTTCCTCTATACCATCATATCCATGTAACTATCTAAATGCTTTTTAATTTTTGCAGTCTGATGGAGAGTTAGAGAGGATATTGTCTAATAATAATAAAAAAGACTCAACTCAGTACATCCTCCTAGGTGCCTGCCAGGAATGGCCATCCCTCTCCTATATATGCCCCCCATGAAAATGTACAATTAAAACCAATATTAGTAAAGTTAAAGTCCCCCATAACAATTACCCTATTACTTTCACTCCTGTCCAGGATTGACTTTGCAATCCTTTGAGGGTGATTTAGCTAATTGGATTAGGAATTGGCTATCAGATAGAAGACAGAGGATGGTGGTTGATGGGAGATATTCATCGTGGAGTTCGGTTACTAGTGGTGTACCTCAGGGATCTGTTTTGGGGCCCCTGCTGTTTGTAATTTTTATAAATGATCTGGATGAGGGTATTGAAGGATGGATTAGTAAATTTGCAGATGACACCAAAGTCGGAGGAGTGGTAGATAGTGAAGAGGGGTGTTCTAGTTTGCAGAGGGACTTGGACAAGTTGCAGAGCTGGGCCGAGAGGTGGCAAATGGAGTTTAATGTGGAAAAGTGTGAGGTAATTCACTTTGGCAGGAATAACAAATATGTAGAGTATAGGGCTAATGGTAGGATTCTTAATAGTGTTGATGAACAGAGGGATCTTGGTGTACACGTGCATAGATCCCTGAAAGTTGGCAATCAAGTCGATAAGGTTGTTAAGGAGGCGTATGGGGTCTTAGCTTTTATTGATAGGGGGATTGAATTTCGGAGCCGCAACGTCATGTTGCAACTGTACAAAACTCTAGTGCGGCCGCACTTGGAGTATTGTGTGCAGTTCTGGTCCCCACATTATAAGAAAGATGTGGAGGCATTGGAGAGGGTACAGAGGAGGTTTACCAGGATGTTGCCTGGTATGGAGGGCAGGTCTTATGAAGAGAGGCTGAGGGATTTGAGGTTGTTTTCGTTAGAAAGCAGGCGGCTAAGAGGAGACCTTATCGAAACATATAAGATGATTAGAGGTTTAGATAGGGTGGACAGTGATAGCCTTTTTCCTAGGATGGAGAAAGCTAGCACGAGGGGACATAGCTTTAAATTAAGGGGTGGTGGTTTTAGGACAGATGTCAGAGGTAGGTTCTTTACCCAGAGGGTGGTAAGGGTATGGCATGCCCTTGTATCAGTTGTAGATGCGCCAAGTTTGGTGGCATTTAAGAGGTTAGTAGATGAGTTTATGGATGAAAAGGGAATGGTTTAGGTTAGAGGGTCACTGCTTGTTCCTAATTGGTCGGCGCAACATCGAGGGCCGAAGGGCCTGTTCTGCGCTGTAATGTTCTATGTTCTAAAAGGATTATTAAATATAAATAATCCCAAAGAGAGGAAAATTGTGTCAAATATCTATTGACTCCCAAATTCTGAAGTGTTGCTCTGAAGAGAGTTGTTTCCATCTCTCTTACAGTCATCAATTTACAGCATTTTATTTGATTTAAATTCCCCAGTCTTTCCCAAGACCCTCACTGCTCCATCTCCTCCAATTTTGGTTCCCTCTCTCAGGCCTTGTTGCTCCTCCAAACATAGATTCTGGCTAGAATTTTATAAGCATGTCGGCCCCAATTCCATGGACAGGCATGGTTTGGAGAATGGCATTCTCCATTGCTGTCAGGCAGGCTTGTGCAAACCTCGGGCCGATGTGCCAGTATAATACTGCCTTCTGTCTCTGAATGAGCAACAAAAGAGGGAATCTGTAATTAGAGGAGCTGGAGCAGTGAGCATGTTTGAGAGAGAACCTTGATTGGAGGCGCAACAAGGATGTTGTGAAACAATTCTCTCTGGCCTCTGGCTTTGCTGAAACCCCTTGTCTTTCGGGGTTTGCTTCACATGCACACACATTTGCAACCCCTCTTTAACTTTGTGTGTGTGAGGGGGGCCTTTTAAAGGCAAGTCTAAAAGGTCCTCATCATATCCCCAGTGCCAAGCCCAAGTCCATCCACCCCAATGAGTATAGTTGCCTGGGCTGTAAGCCAAGCATACATAATGAATCATGGTTCATCATGCATGCACAGAAATCCATTGAGCTTCTTGAAACAGCTGTATCCCAGACAAAATATTGTTTTAATATTTGTTTACTCAAGTTTTTTCAAGGCTGTTATTGATATTTTAAAAGGTTTGGATGATTGATACTTAGCTTGTAATTAAATCACTTTTTTCATTATAGGAGAAAGTAATAAATGAATGATTTTTTAAGTTTTTTTTTACATGTCCTACTGTCACTGTCAGATGGCTTGAGGGGCAGATCCAGACAGAGACAGATTTGGGCCTAGCGATGTGCTTTGTCAAAAGGGACCAGGTTGTAATTAGTTGGAGGTTAATAGATCTCAAAACAGAAGGTTCAGCATCCCCTTCCCATCTCATTTCCCATTTAAAACCAGTCTGCAAAACTTTGTGTCTGTGATTATCAGCCTAACACCTTGCATGCAAAATTTGTGTAAGCTGTGGACAATAGCCAAAATTCATGCATTATTGTTCTCTGTTGCCTTAAGGATCAGAATGGCAGGACCATTAGTGTATGTTCTTTTGGAGCCTGTTAAGATGCATCACCACTTTCAGTTTTGGCATAAGTGCAATTGCTGAAAGTTGCAGTGCTTTTGTGGCAGCGAACATACTGTTTGCTGCTATTGTGAAAGAAAAATCTGGACCAATATTAAGTTCATATTAAAACCTCAAGGAATTATAAAATGCTTCTTAAAAGTCAAAATTGTATCTGCCTCTACCACTAGCTTTGGCAGTTTGTTCCAGACATTCACCACCCTCTATGTGAAAAAATTGCCCCTCTGGACCCTTTTGTATCTCTTTGCTCTCAACTTAAACCTATGCCCTCTAGTTTTAAACTCCCCTATCTTTGGGAAAAGATATTGACTATCTAGCTAATCTCTGCCTCTCATTATCTTATAGACCTCTATAAGATCACCTCTCAGCCCTCTATGCTCCAGAGAAAAAAGTCCCAGCCTTTCTTTATAACTCAAACCATCAAGTTCTGGTAGCATCCTAGTAAACCTTTTCTGCATTCTTTCTACTTTAATAATATCCTTTCTATAATAGGGTGACTAGAACTGCACACAGCATCCATGTGTGGCCTTACAATGTCTTGTAGAACTTTATCAAGACGCCCCAACTCCTGTATTCAATTCCTGACCAATAAAACCAAGCATGCTAAACTTAGGGAGGCATGATGGCACAATGTTTAGCACTGCTGCCTCACTGCACCAGGGACCGGGGTTCAATTCCTGGCTTGGATCCTTTCTATGTGGAATTTGCATATTCTTCCAGTGTCTGTGGGTTTCCTCCTACAATCCAAAGATGTGAGGATTAGGTAGATTGCTTGTGCTAAATTGCCCTTAGTGTCAGGGGGACTAACTACGGAACTGCATGGTGTTAGGGATTAGAGCCTGACTATGATTGGTGCAGACTTGATGGATCAAATGGCCTCCTTTGGCACAGTAGAATTCCATATCTCCGAAATAACACTTCAAATTTTCATTGCAATCTTTGGTAGTTGTATAGTAATATTCAATAGCAATGAGTTTTTTGTTTTAAAACATTGTTTTAGTAAAAACGTTTTTGACTTATTTGCTTTGGGGGAGGAGTGGTGTTAGATTCTGTAAGATGGGGATGTTGAATTTCTAGGCTGCCCTGTGTTGAAACGCAGCATTTACAAGTTATGGCAAAAGAACAGATGACCATTTTATTTTATTCACTGCCTTGACCACTCTGGATTTCAATGCAAAGAAGTTTGATGTAGACATCAAAATGACTTTTAACTTTACCCTATTGCTTTGAGTTTCTTCTGTTTTCCTTCATTACACTTGTGAATTGGTTGAAAATGGTGGGATTATCTGTGTTTGTTCCATTTTCAAATTTGTGTGTACAATTTGCATGAAGATATATTTGATTACAAATATTAAATATAACATGTATAATGAGTCAGTGTTTGTTTTATATGTGTTGCCACTGGTTAACACAAAAATTTCTGCACTAACATTTATAATTACTCAACAGGTAAATTAGAAAGAAGGTAACATGGAACAGCAGCTTTTCTCAACTTCACTGTTAAGTGGCATCAGCAATTCTACGACTTCTGTGGATCCAGCTCTCTTATACAGCCATTGGTCTGTGTTTACTGATGATAGTGTACCTCCAGTTACTTTTCATGACGGCCCTAAGCAGAGGTAAAGTATTTCACTGAAGTCTGCAGGGACCACTGACTTTCAAGTCAGTTTAGATATTGTTCTGATGTGAAGTGCATTCTAGCTAGGATCAATGCAATTCCAATTTACAGTATCATAATGTATCATATTTGGAGTTTAGGTGGAAAGTATCAAAGAACAAAACAGCACGGGAAACAGGCCCTTCAGCCTAATGAGCCCGTGCTGCCATCCCGATGTTCCCACCTCTACCTGATCCCTGTCTATGGATTAAAATTTAGGGAGAATTTGTTTTGCCAATTAGCCTAAGAGCACATTTTTGGGATGTGGGAGGAAACCAGAGCACCCGGAGAAAACCCATGCAAGCACGAGGAGAATGCACAAACTCCCACAGGCACAGACCCAAATCCATGTATCTGCACAGCACAGCGATAGTCACTGAGCTGTTGTGTTGCCCATCAAATGGTCCAGGTCAAGCGTACACTAAAGACGTGAAGCACTAGGATACTCTCAAAAAATCCAAGAGCCTCTCTCTCACAACCCATCGCGTGTATGCCCCTTGTTAGACAACAAGGTGGACCAAAGCACCTGTAGGATAAAAACAAGTACCTCAATATCATCATCTATTTACACACTTCCCAGTGACTCCCAAGGCTCATGATGCCTATTTTAAATTAGTTTTCTATATCCCTCCATTCCCATTCTGTTCATGTGCCCATCAAAGTATCTCTTAAATAACTCCAGAGTGCCTGCCTCCACCACTTGGCAGCGCATTCCATATCCTCACCATCCTCTGTGTGAAAAAGCTCCCTCTAGCATCCAAATTATATCTTACCTCCCTCACCCTAAGCCTGTGACCCCTCGTGCTATTTGAGTCCATTGTAGGAAAAAGCTTAACCCTGTTTACTCTATCTATACCCTCATAATCTTGAACACCTCTATTAGATCTCCTCTAAGTCTACGTCTTTCTAAGGAAAAAAGCTCCAATTTGCCTAACCTCTCCTCGTAACTCAGACCTTCCATACCAGGCAGCATCCTGGTAAACCTCCTCTGCATTCTCTCCAGAGTCTCCACATCTTTCCGGTGGTAAAGTGACCAGAACTGGACGCAGTATTCCAAATGAGGTCTAAATAAAATTTTTTACACCTGCAACATTAAAGGCCAGCTCTTGTACTCTATACCCCTTCCTATAAAGGCTAGCATACTATATGCTTTCTTCACAACCTTCTCCACCTGCTCTGCCACCTTCAGAGACTTGTGTACCTGCATCCCAGGTCCCTCTGAGTTTCTGTACTCTTAATAGGTCTACCCGTTATCATATACGTCCCCCCTACATTCTTTCTCCCAAAATGCATTACCTCGCATTTATCAGGATTGAATTCTATCTGCCCAAGCTACCAGCCTATCTATGTCCTGCTGCATCGCCTGACAGTGCTCCTCACTATCTGCAAGTCCAGCCGTCTTTGTATCGTCTGCAAACTTGCTGATCACTCCACTTACTCCCTCTTTCAAGTCATTTATATATATTACAAATAGAGGTCCCACTATCGAGCCTTGCGGCACACTACTAGTGACTGACCTCCAGCTAGAAAAACACCCTTCCACTATTACTCTCTGTCTCCTATTACTAAGTCAGTTACTTATCCATCTAGCTACCTGTCCTTGTATCCCATGAGCCTTGACCTTTTCAACTAACCTCCCATGAGGGACTTTGTCAAACGCCTTACTGAAATCCATATAGACAACATCAACAGCTCACCCTTCGTCCACCGTTTTCGTCACCTCCTCAAAAAATTCTATCAGATTCATAAAGCGCGACATCCCCTTAACAAAGCCATGCTGCGTATCCTAATCAGATCACAATGCTCTAAGTGCCTATACATCCTATCTCTAAGAATCCCCTCCACTAGCTTCCCTACCACTGACATCAAACTCACTGGCCTATAATTTCAGGGTTATCCCTACTATCCTTTTTAAACAACGGTACAACATTAGCTATTCTCCAGTCCTCTGGGACCTCACCTGTGTTCAAAGAAGAGACAAAGATTTGCGTCAGAGGCCCAGCAATTTCACCTCGCATCTCCCTAAGCAGCCTGGGATAAATGCCATCAGGTCCCAGGAATTTATCAGTTTTAATGCTACCTCGAAGTTCTAACACTTCCTCCCTTGGTATGGATATTTCCCTCAACTGGTCCACAGCTCCCTCGGAGACAGGAGTGGTCAGCAAGCCCCTCTCCTTCATGAATACCGACGCAAAGTATTCATTCAGGATCTCCGCCATTCCCTCGGGCTCTAAGCACAGCTCCCTTCCTCTGTCCCTAAGAGGTCTGATTTTTCCTCTAACTACCCTTTTATTCCTAACATAGGAGTAAAAAGCCTTTGGATTTTTCTTAATCCTATCCGCTTGAATGATTTAAAAAATGATGGGGACTGTGTTATGTTACACCGCTGTAGCAGGGATGTTCTTCTGAATTGGGATCCGTGGCATTTGGCTTAGTGGAACTAGTTTGCTGTATTGTAGTGATCCTCAAGTTAAATGACCACCAATCAGCTCTCCCTGTCAAAGGGAAGGGCACTCTGTGGTCATCTGCTACTATGGCAACTTTAAAGTCAAGTAAAGTTTATTTATTAGTCACAAATAGGCTTACATTAACACTGCAGTGGAGTTGCTGTGAAAATCCGCTAGTCATCACACACTGCCTCTTTAGGTATACTGAGGAAGAATTTAGCATGGCCAGTTCACCTAACCTGCACATCTTTGGACTGGGGGAGGAAATCGGAACACAGTTGGAAACCCCAGCAGACATGGGGAGAACATGCAGACTCCGCACAGACAGTAACCCAAGCTGGGAATCGAACCCAGGTCCCTGGCATCGTGAGGCAGCAGCAGTAACCACTGTGCCACTATGCCTTTATATGTAACTGTAATATACCTGACCTAGGAAAGCTAGATGCAGACAGCATTCCTAATATTGATGAGCACAAATGGGAACTGGGAAGTGCAATGAATTAGATGCTGGCCTTTCTGAAACATGAGTTGAAATCAGTCCCACTTATAAGCAGATTAATTGTTAATTCATCTTTCCTTTAGTATGATTTTACTGTATATAAAGTGGCTTTCACTTTACTTACATTGTTTTGAAACACTACGTGTTATTTCTTTGTGAAATGCTTTGAAATGTTTGGATTGTAATAATGGGCCTTTTAAATGAGAGTTTTTTTATTTTGATTTGATTTATTATTGTCACATGTATTAACGTACAGTGAAAAGTATTGTTTCTTGCACGCTATTACAGACAAGCATACTGTTCATAGAGAAGGAAGCGAGAGAGTGCAGAATATAGTGTTACAGTCATGGCTAGTGTATAGAGAAAGATCAACTTAATGCAAGATAAGTCCATTCAAATGTCTGACAGCAGCAGGGAAGAAGCTGTCTTTGAATCAGTTGATACGTGACCTCAGACTTTCGTATTTTTTTCCCAAAGGAAGAAGGTGGAAGAGAATATGTCCAGGCTGCGTGGGGTCCTTAATTATGTTGGCTGCTTTGCCGAGGCAACAGGAAGTGTAAACAGAGTCAATCAATGGGAGGCTAGTTTGCATCTTGAATTGGGCTATATTCACGATCTTTTGTAGTTCCTTGCGGTCTTGGGCAGAGCAGGAGCCATAACAAGCTGTGATACAACCAGGAAGAAAGCTTTCATTTGTAAAAGTTGGTGAGAGTCATAGCTAACATGCCAAATTTCCTTAGTCTTCTGAGAAAGTAGATGCATTGATGGGCTTTCTTAGAGTCATCGAGGTTTACGGCATGAAAAATAGCCCTTCAGCCCAACTTGTCCGTGCCACTTTTTTTTTTAAGTCCCTAAGCTAATCCCAATTGCTTGCATTTGGCCCATATCCCTCTATACCCATCTTACCCATGCAACTATAGCGTCGGCATAGGGGATCAGGACAGGTTGTTGGTGATCTGGATACCTAAAAACTTGAAGCTCTCCACCCTTTCAACTTTGTCCTCAACGATGTGGATAGGTGCATTATTATGTCATTTTTCAATAAAGAGATGTCAAAATTAAAAATCCTGTATCATACTTCTGATTTTTGAACTCTTAGACAATGCACTAAAAATGAATTTGGTAACATACTGTGTATGTCTCTTAAATTAATACAATTATTCATCTATGTTCAAGGTACCACATGGTAGGTTGTTGCATAAGGCTAAATATCACAGGATCCAGGGTGAGGTAGCCAAATGGATACAAAATTGGCTTAATGACAGAATGTAGAGATGCTGGTATTGGACTGGGGTAAACTCAGTAAGAACCTGGCAACACATATGTGTGCTATTGCAGACCAGAACACTGCATTTGCCTGACAAAGACGAAAGTCAAAAGCTCGCATATTTACTATCAGATAAATCAGTTGGATCTAAAATTGGTGTTGCCAGATTCTTACTTAATGACAGAAGACAGAGGGTGATCGTAGACGGTTTTCAAACTGGAAACTGTGACCAGTGCTGGGTCCACTGTTATTTGTCATTAATATAAATAATTTGGATGGGAATTTAGTAGGCATGGTTAATAAGTTTGCAGATGACACCAAGATTAGTGGCATAGTGGATAGTGAAGAAGGTTATCATGGATTGCAATGGTATCTTGATCAATTGGGTTAGTGGGTCTACAAATGGCAGATGGAATTTAATTTAGACAAATGTGAGGTGATGCATTTTGGTCAATCAAACCAGATAGGATTTACTCAGTTAATAGTAGGGCACTCTGAAAAGTTACAGAACAAAGACATCTAAGGGTACAAGTCACAAGTGGACAGAATGGTAAAGAAGACATTTGGCATGCTTGGTTTCATTGGTCAGAACATTGAATATAAGAGTTGGAATGTCTTGTTGAAGTTGTACAAGACATTGGTAAGGCCACACTTGGAAGACTGTGTACAATTCTGGTCACTCTATAATAGAAAGGATATTATTAAACTAGAAAGAGTGCATAAAAAAAATTACAGGTTGCTATCGGAACTTTGTGGTTTGAGTTTTGGTTTGTGGTTTGTGGACAAACTGGGACGTTTTTTCTGGAGCACAGTAGGCTTAGGGGTTATCTTATAGAGATCTATAAAGTAATGAGGGGCTTAGATCAGCTAGATAGTCAATATCTTTTCCCAAAGGCAGGGGAGTTTTAAACTAGAGGGCATAGGTTTAAGAGAGGGGAGAGATACAAGAGTGTCCAGAGGGGCAATTTTTTCACACAGGATGAATTGCAAAGGTGGCCAGATCAAATTTCTGTGGGTAATCAAGTGTGCAGAAGTGATCCGAAACTGGCTTATGTTACAACCCTGTCAGAGTCAGAGGTTTACAGCATGGAAACAGGCCCTTTGGCCCAACTTGTCCATGCTGCTCTTTTTTTTAAAATCCCTAAGATAATCCCAATTGCCTGCATTTGGCCCATATCCCTCTGTACCCACAGTACCCATCTAAATGTTTTTTAAAAGATAAAATTGTACCCACCTCTACTACTACCTCTGGCAGCTTGTTCCTGTGTAAAAAAATTGCCCCCTGGACACACTTGTATCTCTTTCTGTTCAGCCAATTACATAGGTAAGATGGGTTTAGTGGGTTATGGTCCAAATATGGGCAATTGGGAGTAGCTTACGGGTTGAAAAAAGGGGCAGCATGGGGAAATGTTGGGTTTGTTTCATGTTTTAAATCTCTATGACTCTTATTTGCTTCTGATTGACATTTATTTTTTCCTGATTTTTACGTTTTGCAAATCCAAAACTAAATCCCAAAACATTAATTTAGAACATATATATCCAGTTCTAGAGGAGATCAGTGAATTTGTATAGAGCATTGAAATGGACCTACAAGAGGGCAAATGTACAACCATACGATATGAGAGTATTGTGTGCAGTTTTGGTGTCCTTGCCTGAGGAAGAATGTCCTTGCTATAGAGGGAGTACAACGAAGGTTTACCAGGCTGATTCCTGGAATTGCAGGACTGTCATATGAGGAGTGATTAATTTGGTTAGGATTATATTCACGAGAGTTTAGAAGAGTGAGAGGGGATCTCATAGAAACTTATAAAATTCTAACACGGTTAGACAGGGTAGATTCAGGAACAATGTTCCTAATGATCAGGGAGATCAATTCTTGGGGTCATAGTTTGAGGATAAGAGGTAAACCTTTTAGAATTGAGATGAGAAGAAATTTCTTCACCCAGAGGGTGGTGAATGTGTGGAATTTACTACTACAGAAAGTAGTTGAGACCAAAATGCTGTGTGATTTCAAGAAGAAATTAGATATACCTGTTGGGGCTAAAGGGATCCAGGGATATGAGAGGAAAGAAGGAATCATGATATTGAATTCACTGATCAATCATGATCAAAATCAATGGCAGAGCAGGCTCGAAGGTCGAATCGCCTACTGCAGCTTATAGTTTCTATGTTTCTAAGGGACCTCCTTGTGACATTATGCAGTGAAGGCCAACTAGACTGACAATGAGATTGGATATCTGAGTTACACTGGGAGATCAAAGAAGCTGGATAAACAAATTAAAAGTTATAGATAAAATGGACCCAAGTAAATAATTTGACATAGTGACACATGCTAACTCTTGTAAATGCTTGAGCTCAAAAGATGAAGTTTAGAAATAACTTCACAAACAAGGTAGTGAAGGCATGAACCACCCTGTCCAGCTTGACCATGAGGTTGCATAGTCTCAACAAATTTATGAAGTTACTAGACTGATTTTAGCAAAGTAAAGTATTCAGTAATTTAAGAAATAATTGTTTATTTCTAAGCTTGAGCACAAGAAAGATGAACAGTTTTTATATTGCAGAAGTATCATCTTTTCAAAAATAAAAACTGCACATGTGATAGAAGAACATAAGAAAAGGAGCAGGAGTAGGCCATTTGGCCAGTTGAGCTTGCTCCACCATCCAATAAGATCATGGCTGAACTTTTCATGGACTTAGCTCCACTTACCTGCCCGTTCCCATAATCTTTAATTCTTTTACTGTTCAAAAATTTATCCTTGCCTTAAAAACATTCAGTGAGGTAGCCCCAGCTGCTTCACTGGGCAGGGAATTTCACAGATTCACAATCCTTTGTGTGAAGAAGTTCCTCCTCAATCTAAATTTGTTCCCCCTTATTTTGAGGCCATGCTTCCAAGTTGTAGTTTCACCCGCCAGGGGAAACAACTTCTCTGTTTTTATTTTATCTATTCCCTTCATAATCTTATACGTTCTATAAGATCTCCTAGATACTCTCAGAGTCTTTCTTTAAATACAAAATTCTAGGCCAGGGAATAGAAATATGATTTTAAAAATATGCAGATTAATATATAACTTCTTATTTCAGATCCCAGTTTAGCTTATCAGATCCTGGAAATACACCTGATTTATTTGGGTTGGTCTCCAACATACTAGATGAACCTGACAAACCAGAATCTGTTTCAAATTGGTGAGTCAAATTTTACTATAGATTTATGGATGCACATGAAATTTAGGCTGCAACTGCTGCATTTACTATTGCTTTGTTATTAGGTTCGAAGTTTATGTTATGCATTTGAAAATGGTAGTATTTTTAGGGTGTAATTATATTGCATTTGGTGTGATTTCAATGGTCACCTAGTCTGGATCTTACCAGTGCAGCTTTAGTGTATTTGGTAGATTCCTGAGTTATATGGCTAATTTTGTGTTGAAGTGCACCTAATTTCCATGGATTGGTATAATAAGATTCACTGTCGCTGGAACCCCTCCCTAACAGCACTGCAGATGTACCTACAACACATGGACTGCAGCAATTCGAGAAGGTGGCTCACCATCACTTTGTCAAAATCAGTTAGAGATCAGAAAAAATGCTAGTCTTGCAGAGGTTTGCATAAGTGAATATAAAATAAAATTCTGTAAGCTTAATGACATGATGGTAAAACTTCGGTTATGGTGGCAAGCTGTGTTGCTGTAGGACCTTGCCTTTGTTGCTGTAAAATGATTTTAATAGTAGTCAGATTAGCTTGATAATCTTTATATGTGCAAGATATATTAAGGAATGGTGATGTAATATTACTAAGACCAGTAATACAGAGGCTCTGATTTAATGCTCCAAAGAAATGAGTTCAAACCATACAATGGCAGATGCTAGAATTTAATTTTTCAAAAAATCTAGTTTTAAAAAAAATAATCTCCATAACAGTGATCATGAAACTTTTTGTAGGAATCTATCACTAATGTCTTTCAGAGAAGGATTCTGTCATTCTTCCCAGCCAGTAGCAATGTGGTTGACCACGCCAACTGAATCCTCTTTCTTCCACTCAATGTTCCCCTCCAGTCCTGAGCAAATGTCCCGGAACCAGACAGGCAATGTTACTTTCTCAATTCTCACACTACAGAGAACAGTGCCAATTCCCCACTACCACTGCATTCCCTTTTGCTCCCCCCCCCCCCAATTGAATGGCTTCCTTATCATAGTCGGTCAGCTCATCCATCCTCCAGCCCATACTCTCATCCAAACAAGCTGAAAGAACCTCATAAATGGTGGACAAAAGCAAAGACTGAGGCTCCTGCCCTCTTTACCTGCCTTGCATGCAGTCACATTCTCCTGTTTCTGACCACTGACCAAATCAGAAGATCTTGTCCTTAGAGTTATGATAATCTTGTGCCACAAAGTATCCAAATAACTTGGCCTTCCTCTGATGTGTCAGAGTGTCTGCATTTCAGCCTCCAACTCATTAGGTGGAATTTTATGAGAATGATTCTAAGTTAGTGTGAAAAGGGGAGAGTTGTTGATCTGTGTTTTTGGGCAAGTTTTCATGCCCAACTCTCTGCACATAGAGTCATAGAGGTATACAGCATGGAAACAGGCCCTTCAGTCCAACTTGACAATGCCGCGTTTTTTCAACTCCTAAGCTAATTCCAGTTGCCCGCATTTGACCCATATCCCTCTACATGGGTCTCGACTGGGATAAGCTGTTCGAGGGTAGGTCGACGCTGTACACGTGGGAGTCTTTCAAGGGAAAACTAAAATCTTTGCAGGAAAGACACGTGCCGGTAAGGAGGAAGGATGGGAAAGGTAGGATTAGAGAACCGTGGGTTACTAGCGATATTGAGGACTTGGTCAGGAAGAAGCGGGAGGCGTACGTTAGATCTAGGCAACTGGGGATAGAGACAGCGCTGGAAGAATATAGAGAGTGTAGACGGGATCTTAAAAGTGGTGTCAGAAAGGCAAAAAGGGGCCACGAAATGGCTTTGGCAGGTAGGATTAAGGAAAATCCTAAGGCATTTTACTCCTACGTAAGGAGCAAAAGGATGGTTAGAGGCAAGATTGGACCTCTCAGGGACAGAGGAGGGGAACTATGCTTAGAGCCTGAGGGGATGGGGGAGATCCTGAATGAATACTTTGCATCGGTATTCACGCGGGAGAGGGGCCTGATGTCTGGTGCCGGCTTTGAGGACCCGTTAAAGGAAATAATCATTATGAGGGATGAGGTGTTGGGGCTTTTAGGCAGCATAAAGACTTATAAAGCTCCAGGGCCTGATGGCATTTACCCCAGGCTGCTAAGGGAGGTGAGAGATGACCTTGCTGGGCCTCTGACGTAAATCTTTGTCTCTTCTTTGGACACAGGTGAGGTCCCAGAGGACTGGAGGATAGCAAATGTAGTACCGTTGTTTAAAAAGGGTCAGAGGGATAACCCAGGGAACTATAGGCCGGTGAGCTTGACCTCAGTTATAGGTAAGCTAATGGAGAGGATCCTCAGGGACAGGATGTATGAGCATCTGGAGCGCTGCGATCTGATCAGGGATACGCAGCATGGCTTCGTTAAGGGGAGGTCGTGCCTTATGAATCTAGTGGAATTTTTTGAAGAGGTGACAAAAACAGTTGATGAAGGACAAGCCGTTGATGTCGTCTACATGGATTTCAGTAAGGCGATTGACGAGGTTCCTCATGGTAGACTGATAGAAAAGGTGAAGGCGCATGGGATACAGGGCCAGGTATGTAGATGGGTTGAGAACTGGCTTGGGAGGAGGAGACAGCGGGTAGTAGTGGAAGGCTCATTTTCCAACTGGAGGTCTGTCACTAGTGGTGTGCCACAGAGCTCAGTACTAGGACCTCTTCTATTTGTGTTTTATATAAATGACTTGGAAGAGGGGGTAGGTGGTGTGATCAGCAAATTTGCGGATGACACTAAGATGCTTGGATTGGCGGGTACTGAGGAGCAGTGCCAGGCAATACAACAGGACATAGATAGGCTGGTAGATTGGGCAGATAGATGGCAAATGGAATTTAATCCGGATAAATGCGAGGTGATGCATTTTGGCCGGAATAATGTAGAGGGTAGTTATAGGATAAAAGGTAAAACTATCCGGAGTATAGAGATGCAGAGACCTGGGGGTGCAAGTTCACAAGTCTCTGAAGGTGTCAGTACAGGTGGAGAATGTGATAAAGAAAGCGTATGGTATGTTAGCCTTCATAGGAAGGGGTATAGAATACAAGAGTAGGAGTCTGATGTTGCAAGTGTATAGAAGTTGGTTAGGCCTCACTTGGAGTACTGCGTCCAGTTCTGGTCGCCGTACTACCAGAAGGATGTGGAGGCCTTGGAGAGAGTGCAGATGAGATTTACCAGGATGCTGCCTGGTATGGAAGGGCTGTCTTATGAGGAAAGATTGAACACACTGGGGTTGTTTTCCCTTGAAAGACGTCGGCTGAGAGGGGATCTAATAGAGGTATATAAGATTATAAGGGTTATAGATAGAGTAAATGGTGGTAAGCTTTTTCCACCATTACAAATGGATAGAACGAGGGGTCATGGCCTTAGGGTGAGGGGGCCTATAAGACGAATATTAGAGAGCAGTTTTTCACACAAAGGGTAGTGGGGGTGTGGAATGCACTGCCGAGTAAGGTGGTGGGAGCAGGCACGCTAGGGTTGTTTAAGGGTCTCTTGGACAGCCACATGAGCGGTCTGCAGATAGAGGGATATAGCAGGACTGCCTAAATATCTTATTTGTTTCCACAGGCAATTCGGTCCACTTTGTTGACCAACAAGGTGCACGCATTCGGCAGGTCGTGCGAGGGCTGCTCTTGGATGTTGCTTCAGGAGTGGCCTAGTGCTTCAAGTCGTTAGTGTATGCTTAAACTGGACCATCTGATGGGCAACATGACAGCTCAGAAACTATCACTGTTGCTGTGCAGACACATGGATTTGGGCCTGCGTCTGCGGGAGTTTGCACGTTCTCCCCGTGGTTGCGTGGGTTTTCTTTGAGTGCTCCGGTTTCCTCCCACATCCCAAAAATGTGCTCTTAGGCTGATTGGGTAACAAATTGTCCCTATATTGGTCCCTATATGGGAATGTTCCACAATAGGCATAGCCTAAAGTCATGGATATGTCATTAAGACGTTAGGACGGCGGCGCGGGCTCGTTGGCCAAATCCTAGTAGTATCCTTGTAAACCTTTTCTGCACTCTTTCTAGTTCAATAATATCCTTTCTATGATAGGGTGACCAGATTTGCACATAATATTCCAAGTGTGGCCTTACCAATGTCTTGTACAGCTTCAACAAGATATCCCAACTCCTCTATTCACTGTTCACAATGCTTAGAAAAATGTTCTAGACCATTTCTAGCTGCTACAGGCAGTGGGTTTGGCTTAATTCACCAGCCAGCCTGTAGAGGGAGCTATTGCACATGTGCCTATCTCTGAATTTTTTTGCACATGCACAATAGTGGCAGCAGAAGTTTGACAGAGTTATCAGTGTCCTGCTGCTATTGGCAACCTGAACACTGCCCTTGGAATCATGGGAGTCCACAGCCAATCATAGGCCCCAGTGCAGCCCCCATTTCCCACAGGCAGAATGCGCAGTGGCACTCCCCCCTCCCTTATTGGCCTGTCCCCTATAAACCTCCCTCATTGGTCCCACCCTGACAGGTAATACATTATTTAAATGTATTATAATGTCTCTTGCCCATTTCTGCGAGGTGCCGAGCTCGCCGGAAATCTGGCTGTTGTAAGATTGTGAGAGCTGAGAAATTGGGCGTGATCCTAATTTCGCAGCTCTTATGCAATTTTACTAGTTTACTCTGTCATCAATGGGTGAGGTGAACCAGTAAAATTCTACTCACTGACTCTGAACTGAAGTTCTTCTAATCGCAAACAATTATTGTGGACATGATTGGCCTGGATCACTCTGGCACCGAGAATCTCCTACATGCTGCAGCTGTGATACATTGACAGCCCTGCCATTCTAATGTGTCTTTGTTAACTTAAATCAAGTTATTGAATTAATTATTTTACTTTTTAAAACGTATTTATTAGCCTTACCACCAGTTTGGATTTTTTTTAAATCGTAGAAATAGAATAGATTTTAACCACTTACCAGATACTCCCTAAACAGCTGGCTTCTTCCCCTGAGTGGAGCAACAACCAATTCCTATAGGGTGAAAAATTTAAAGAAGGCAAAAGCAAAGGAGCACCTGCTTTCCCTTCTCATCTAATTCCTGTATTCACCCAACACCAGCAATTCATTCAAAGTCAATCTGAGATGTCTATTGACATATTCTTCTCAAACTAAGGAGTTAGCTGACCCCAGTTATAAAAAAAAGACTGATTTAATCTGTTTTCCTTAATTAGCTAACTTCAGCTCCTTTTCCAGTAAAGCCCTGAAACCCTGCTTCATCATATAGAATTCGTTCAGTGTAGGAGGAGGCTACTCAACCCATTGAGCCTCACTGACAACGATCTCACCCAGACCTCATCCTTATAACCCTATGTATTTACCCTACTTACCACCGACACTAGAGGCATTTGAGCATGGCCAGTCAATGTAACCCACACATTTTTGGATTGAGAAGTTTAGAATTTAGACCGATTTCAATTAAATACTAAAAACAAATAAAATTAGATTATTTCAAAGAAATTAATACTACCTTACTCATCCAAACTGCCAGCAATCATTAAAAGTTGGGCTTTTAATAACCATTTATTAAATAGGATGTTAGAGGATGGATGTTAGAAGAGGGTTCTTTACTCAGAAGTAATAAGGGCTTGGAATCCCCTGCCTGCAGCAGTTGTGGACTCGCCAAGTTTAAGGGTGTTCAGATGGTCAGTGGATAGGCATATGAATAGCATTGGAATAGTTTAGGTTAGTAAACGGATTAGTAAATTTGCTGATGATACTAAAGTCGGAGGAGTGGTAGATAGTGAAGAGGGGTGTTATAGTTTGCAGAGGGACTTGGACAAGTTGCAGAGCTGGGCCGAGAGGTGGCAAATGGAGTTTAATGTGGAAAAGTGTGAGGTAATGCACTTTGGCAGGAATAATAAATGTGTAGAGTATGGGGCTAATGGTAGGATTCTTAATAGTGTTGATGAACAGAGGGATCTTGGTGTATTTGTGCATAGAACCCTGAAAGTAGGCAGTCAAGTCGATAAGGTTGTTAAGAAGGCATATGGAGTCTTAGCTTTTATTGGTAGGGGGATTGAATTTCGGAGCCACGACGTCATGTTGCAACTGTACAAAACTCTAGTGCGGCCGCACTTGGAGTATTGTGTGCAGTTCTGATCCCCGCATTATAAGAAAGATGTGGAGGCATTGGAGGGTACAGAGAGGTTTACCAGGATGTTGCCTGGTATGGAGGGCAGGTCTTATGAAGAGAGGCTGAGGGATTTGAGGTTGTTTTCGTTAGAAAGGAGGCGGCTAATAGGGGACCTAATCGAAACATATAAGATGATTAGAGGTTTAGATAGGGTGGACAGTGATAGCCTTTTTCCTAGGATGGAATAAGCTAGCACGAGGGGACACAGCTTTAAATTAAGGGGTGATAGTTATAGGACGGATATCAGAGGCAGGTTCTTTACCCAAAGGGTGGTTCGGGAGTGGAATGCCCTGCCTGCAGCAGTTGTAGATGCGCCCAAGTTTGGTGGCGTTTAAGAGGTTAGTTGATAAGTATATGGAAGAGAAGGGAATGGTTTAGTTTGGAGGGGCATTGCTTTTTATTTTGGTCAGCGCAACATCGAAGGCCGAAGGGCCTGTTCTGTGCTGTAATGTTCTATGTTCTATGTCAGAAAATTGGTTCCATTGGTCGGCGCAACATCGAGGGCCAAAGGGCCTGTGCTGTGCTGTAATGTTCTATGTTCTATTTATGAAATGCAAATGTGGCTCCTGACATAGATCAGCCAGAGTTGAACTGTTAAAATTTGTACCTGATTTCCCAATGGCGAAAACCTGACTTTTCCCATTACTCCAAATCTTGTGCCCCTCATTGCCATGAATCTTGTTGCCACTAGTGGGAATGGAAAATTCTGCCCCTTTGTTGAAGACACAAGTTAAGAGTGTGATGGAATACTCTCCATTGTATGAACAAGTACAGCTGAATTAATATATAAGAAATCTCCAGGAAAAAGCAGTCTGCTTGATCAACATCCTATCCTCATACGCTCCCATAATGGCAATAGTATGTAACATATACAAAATGCACTGCAGCAACTTGTCAAGCCTCTTCAGTAGAACCTTCTAAACTTGTGACTTTTACCACTCAGAAGAACAGGAACAATTCACCACCTTTTGCAGTTTTCCTTCTAAGATTACCCTGACATTTGAACTGTTAACACTTCCTTCACTGCTGCTGATCAAAATTCCCTAATAACATTCTGAGTGCATCCACAGCACGTTGTCTGCAACAGTTCAGGAAAGTGACACACACCAGCTTCTCAAAGGCATATAGGGATAGGTAACAAATGTTGACCTCAACAGCAATGCTCACATCCTTTGAAAGAATAAAAGTGCCTCTGTTTTTTGGCATTTATATGGTTCTTTCAGCAGCTGCTATCATGAGAAACATTCTGTCTTTTATACTTCAGCAATAACCTGATTTTGCATATTGCAGGAAAATGAAAGTAAATGAAGTACTGTCAAAACCTGAAGTTGATTGTAAAATTCATGCTGGTGCTTCATAAGGTTTATGTATTTCAATTGTAATTGTTCTATTTTTTTTGCAGGGGTTCATCGTCTAGGTTGTTTCAGTCAATTTGGTCTACTGCAAATGGGGATGCCATTGGAAATACTTTGAAAAATAATGTGGATCACAGAATTTCAAATCGTTTGGGCATTTCTCAGTACTATGAAGAAAACTCTCAGGCATTAACTGAAACAGGAACATTTGATGAACTTTATCAGGGTTTTCAGAATTTTAACCTTTCAGAACCATGGATGTCCATGATTAATCAGGATTCCAATCAGTGTGATTCTCGGCCCAGTGATGTCTCTTCTTCAGTGAGAAACAATACAGTGTCTCATAAAGAAGGGTTCGCCTTGCAGACTAAGGAATTTGATTGCTGTTTACGAGATTATGAGGAAACGGAAAGGGGAGCTTCTGATTTTACTACTCGTAATTTCCGGAATAATTGTAGTACTAGTAATACAAACACACGCAAGGAGCACTACAAAATGGACCGATTTAGAGAGAATAAATTTGCAACTTTTGGAATTAAAGATCATGGCCGGAATTCTGAAAATAATTACAGTTCATATGTTGGTGAACTGTGGGGAAAGGTGCTTCAGGAAAAGCAACCAATTCAAAAGGGATATGAAGACTTCAGTGCCAGTCCTGTTAAAAATAGCTCTTCTGTTTCACAAATGAATTTCCATGGACATCAGTTTTCCAAGGAGAATGACTTTGTAGGTGACATGAATCGAAAATCTGCTTTAGACTTTCCAAAACAGGAAAACCATGCTCGTATTTTACGAGGAGGCAATTTTGAAAATCAGTGTGAAAACCTTCATCAGAATTGCTTAGATGGCCTTCCCAGGTCATCTGAGTATGTTAATTTGACAAATATGCCACAGAGTGGTGAATATAGTCCTCATTCTTCCCAAAGCAGCCTGTTATGGTCTGATAGCAACATGTTGAGTTCTGGTGAGCCTAGTCCAGTGTTTAGAAAAGATGGGAACATAATTTCAACAAGCTCACAAGCAACTATTTCTGCTGTAAGTAGTGGGTCCTCAGTACAGTTACCAATTTCTGGAATCCTTCAACCTACCTATTATCCTTCAGCCACTCCCTTGGAATCCTTAAGGCAAAATGGATGCCAAAAATTTCCTAGCAATACCATTAATGATTGGGGTTCATCCAATGCTAGTGTTCAGGTGCAAGAACAAAAGAAGGCTGGTGTATCATTGCAAATTGAACCGTCTGGCACTAGAGATGATCAATATCGAAAACAGTCTACTGGCTTTGGTACGAACTGGACACCACATCGCAATGATGAACAAGGCAAATATTTCAGATTTCCTAACAAACATGGACACAATGGTGCTAACAACAGAGATGATAAGAGAGGACGGAAAAATGGATATCCACATTCTTTGCAGTCTGGACCTTTTGGTCAAAATCACCAACAGTATAATAGTTACCGTAGAAAACAAGAACAAGATGGTAGCAATTTGTCTGATTTTATTAATCATTCTTTTGTACCCCCATTCCCATTCATGATGCCTGATTTTAAGCAAAATCAAAACTTTTCTCAATTTGGCCCACATGGATTTTCTTCAGCCGGTTTTCCTCTTCCTCCTTCGACATTTCCGTTCCCTGAACTTATTGACTTTTTTCACTATGATGATTTTAATCAGCTGCACCCTTTTATGAATGACCTTTTTGGTGGAGATATGACCACACCATACTTTGGCTTTCCACCACCTTTTTCCAAGTACAGACCGATGAAGAATCGCAGTGGCCCAGCAAATGAACTTCATATTCGATTGGAAGAGTGTTATGAGCAGTGGCGGGCTTTGGAAAAGGAAAGGAAAAAGGTAAAGAATTTACTGAAAATTCTGTGGTGTTTAAGTTTATTTCTGGTCTTTTCACATGAACCACTAAATTTCTAGGAAAGATACTGTCAGATAGTTGAAGAGAGAATCTGAAGAAAAGAACAAAACGTAGTGTTTAAGAATATTTCTTATGCTTTATATATGCTATATGCTGAAATACATATAGCAGTTTTAAACAAATACTATTTAATTGTGATAGTTTGGTTTCGCAGAACTTGAAAGATTATCTGTAATTTAGCTGAACAGGAAAATGTCAAAATTAACTGAATATTTTTTAAAGTACGTTCACTAAAATACTTGAGATTTAAAATGTTTGAAGTATTTTGAAGGCTCAGACAAATCATGCACACTAGAGCTAGTTCTCACAATAATGATTAAAGATATGATAATATTAAAAGACATTTTTCTGTTTAATTACAATTGAAATTATCTTCAGATATCTCAAGTGTTTTTACTCATCTCTTTAAGTATAAAACTTTTTGACTGGCCTATTACTGCTATCATCTGTTGAGACTTGATCTTCTTTGAGAAATGAAAATAGGGCATGCTCCACTATTCAAAAAGATTATGGCTAATCATCAACTTTTACTCAACTTTCTTGTCCAAACCTCCTATCCCTAAGAATCCAAATATCTATTAATATTAGCCATAATTACACATATTGCTTCTTTCAAAGTTTCAGAACATTGAGTGAAGAAATTCTCTTCATCTCAGGCTAAATGGCTGACTCCTTATCCTGTTCTGGACTTAATTGCAAGCGGAACATTAATATTGTGCAGTCCTTGCAGAATCTTATGTGTTTCAATATAATCTCTTGTCTTTAAAACTTCTGAGGTCTTAGGCATATCCTAACCAATTTTTTTCTTGTAATAAGATAAAAACTACACAGTACTCCAGGTGTGATTTCACCAAATCTCTATAATTGCGGCAGGACTTACTTATTTTGTGAACATAAGAAATAGGAACAGGAGTAGGCCATCTAGCCCCTTGAGTCTGTGCCGCCATTCAATAAGATCATGGCTGATCTCAAGTGGATCAGTTCCACTTTCCCACTTTATCCCCATAACCCTTAATTCAGCGGGGTAGCCTCCACCACTTGAACTGGCAGAGAATTCCAAAGATTCATCACCCCTGGAGTGAAGAACTTCCTCCTCAACTCTGATCTAAATCATGCCCCCCCCCCCCCACTTTATTTTGAAGCTGTGCCCTCTAGTACTGCTATTCTTTCTAAGCAGGAAGAATCTCTCTATCTCTACCCTAATCATCACCTTCATTATCTTATATGTCTCTATAAGATCCATCTCAACCTTCTTATCTCCAATGAGTACAAACCCAGTCTATTCTATCTCTCCTCATAGGTTAACCCCCTCATCTCCAGTATCAGCCTAGTGAACCTTCTCTGCACTCCCTCCAAGGCAATATATCCTTCCGCAAATGCGGCAACCAAAACTGCACACAGTACTCCAGCTGCAGCCTCACCAACACCTTGTACAGTTGCAACAAGACTTGTATATTCTGTCCTCCTTGCTATAAAGGCCAACATCCCATTCGCCTTCTTGATCATCTGCTGCACCTGCAGACTGGGTTTTTGCGATTTGTGCACAAGGACCCCCAGGTCCCTCTGCACCGTAGCATAATAATCCTTCCTACTATTATTTCTACCAAAGTGGATAACCTCACACTTGATAACATTATATTCCATCTGCCAGGTCCTCGCCCACTCACTCAACCTATTCAGATTTCTCTGCAGACTTTCAACACCCTCCACGCAATTTGCTTTTCCACTCATCTTCGTGTCATCAGCAAATTTCATTACATTCTGCCCCTTCCTCCAGATGATCTATGTAGATGGTAAACAGCTGAAGCACCAGCACCAATCCCTGGGGGCATTCCACTAGTCACTAGCTGTTAACCAGAATAGCACCCATTGATTCCTACTCTCTGCTTTCAATTAGACAACCAATCATCTATCCATGCTATTACTTTACCCCCAACTCCTTGCACCTTAACCTCATATAATAATTTGCCTGTTTGCTGTTCCTGCTTGTTAACTTGGCTGCTTTTAGAACATAGAACATTACAGTGCAGTACAGTCCCTTCGGCCCTTGATGTTGCGCCGACCAATGTAACCAATTTTATGACCCTCTATCCTAAACTATTTCAGTGCTATCCATATACCTATCCACTGCCCATTTGAACACCCTTAAACTTGACGAGTCCACAACTGCTGCAGGCAGGGCATTCCACACCCTTACTACCCTCTGAGTAAAGAACCCACCTCTAGCATCTGTCCTATAACTACCACCCCTTAATTTAAAGCTATGTCCCCTTGTGCTATCCATCTCCATCCGAGGAAAAGGGCTCTCACTATCCACCGTATCTAACCCTCTGATCATCTTATATGCCTCAATTAAGTCATCTCTTAGTCTTCTCTCTAATGCAAATAACTTCAAGTCCCTTAGCCTTTCCTCATAAGACCTACCCATCATACCAGGCAACATCCTGGTAAATCCCCTCTGCACCCTTTCCAATGCCTCCACATCTTTCTTATAATGTGGCGACCAAAACTGTACACAATGCTCCAAGTGCGGCCGCACCAGAGTTTTGTACAGTTGCAACATAACATCTTGGCTCCAAAATTCAATCTCTCTACCAATAAATGCTAACACACTATACGCCTTCTTAACAACCCTATCAACTTGAGTATCAACTTTCAGAGATCTATGCACCTGTACACCGAGATCTCTCTGCTCATCTACACTACTAAGAGTCTTACCATTAGCCCTATATTCTGCACATATTTTACTCTTACCAAAGTGAATCACCTCACACTTTTCCACATTAAACTCCATTTGCCATTTTTTGGCCCGGCTCTGCAACTTGTCTATGTCCCTCTGCAAACTGTAACGTCCATCCTCACTGTCTACAACTCCTTCGACTTTGGTGTCGTCAGCAAATTTACTAACCTATCCTTCTACACCCTCATCCAGGTCATTTATAAAAACAACAAACAACAGTGGTCCCAAAACAGATCCCTGAGGTACACCACTAGTAACTAAACTCCAGGTTGAATATATCCCATCAACCACCACCCTTTGTCTTCTATCAGCTTGCCAATTCCTAATTCAAATTGCTAAATCTCCCTCAATCCTATGCATCTGCATTTTCTGCAGTAGTCTTCCATGGGGAACCTTATCAAACGCCTTGCTAAAATCCATGTACACCACATCAACTGCCTTACCCTTATCCACCTCTTTGGTCACCTTTTCAAAAAACTCAATAAGGTTTATGAGGCACGACCTTCCCTTCACAAATCCATGTTGACTATCGCTAATCAATTCATTTCTTTCTAAATGACTATAAATCCTATCCCTTATAATTCTTTCCAAAACTTTCTCCACAACAGATGTAAGGCTCGTTGGTCTATAATTTGCAGGATGGTCTCTGCTTCCCTTCTTAAACAAGGGGACAACATTTGCCATCCTCCAGTCTTCTGGCACTACACCTGTAGCCAACGATGACATGAAGATCGAAGCCAAGGGCTCTGCGGTCTATTCTCTAGCCTCCCAGAGTAACCTGGGATAAATCCCATGCGGCCCAGGGGATTTATCTACTTTCATACTCTCAAGAATAGCTAACACCTCCTCCTTATAGAACATAGAACAATACAGCACAAACAGGCCCTTCGGCCCACGAATTGCACCGATCACATCTACCAATCCACAGACCTATCTATAACCCCCTATCCTATTCGTTTCCATATACTCATCCAGAAGTCTTTTAAAAGACCCCAGCGAGTTTGCCTCAACAACCTCCGACGGTAGCCGATTCCATTCACTGACCACCCTCTGAGTGAAAAACTTACCCCTAACATGTGGAGAACACTGGGATACAGGGTTGCAAACTGGAAAGTATTGAAGTAGATAAGAAGGATGTGCTAGATATTCTTGAGGGTTTGAAGTTAAATAAGTCCCCTGGGCCGGACGGGATTTACCCTAGGCTTCTCTGGGAGGCGAGAGAGGCGATTGCAGAGCCTCTGGCTCTGATCTTCAGGTCGTCGTTGGTTACGGGTATAGTGCCGGAAGACTGGAGGATAGCGAATGTGGTCCCATTATTCAAGAAGGGGAATGGAGACTTTCCGGGGAATTATAGGCCAGTGAGTCTTACTTCTGTTGTGGGCAAAGCATTGGACAGAATTATTAGGCATAGGATTTATAGTTATTTAGAGAGAAATGAATTGATTGGGGATAGTCAGCATGGTTTTGTGAAGGGTAGGTCGTGCCTTACTAACCTTATTGAGTTTTTTGAAAAAGTGACCAAAGAGGTGGATGGGGGTAAGGCAGTTGATGTGGTATATATGGACTTTAGTAAGGCATTCGATAAGGTGCCCCATGGAAGGCTTCTGCAGAAAATGCAGATGTATGGGATTGAAGGTGATTTAGCTAATTGGATTAGGAATTGGCTAGCTGACAGAAGACAGAGGGTGGTGGTTGATGGAAGTTATTCATCGTGGAGTTCGGTTACAAGTGGTGTACCTCAGGGATCTGTTTTGGGGCCCCTGCTGTTTGTAATTTTTATAAATTACAAACAGTGATTAGGGAACAGTGAGTGATTAGGGAGTGGAATGCCCTGCCTGCAGCTGTTGTAGATGCGCCAAGTTTGGTGGCGTTTAAGAGGTTAATTGATAAGTATATGGAAGAGAAGGGAATGGTTTAGTTTGGAGGGGCATTGCTTTTTATCTTGGTCGGCACAACATCGAAGGCCGAAGGGCCTGTTCTGTGCTGTAATGTTCTATGTTCTATGTTCTAAATGATCTGGATGAGGGTATTGAAGGATGGATTAGTAAATTTGCAGATGACACCAAAGTCGGAGGAGTGGTAGATAGTGAAGAGGGGTGTTACTAGTTTGCAGAGAGACTTGGACAAGTTGCAGAGCTGGGCCGAGAGGTGGCAAATGGAGTTTAATGCGGAAAAGTGTGAGGTAATTCACTTTGGCAGGAATAACAAACATGTAGAGTATAGGGCTAATGGTAAGACTCTTAATAGTGTTGAAGAACAGAGGGATCTTGGTGTATATGTGCATAGATCCCTGAAAGTTGGCAATAAAGTCGATAAGGTTGTTAAGAAGGCATATGGAGTCTTAGCTTTTATTGGTAGGGGGATTGAATTTCGGAGCCGCAACGTCATGTTGCAACTGTACAAACTCTAGTGCGGCCGCACTTGGAGTATTTGTGCAGTTCTGGTCCCCACATTATAAGAAAGATGTGGAGGCATTGGAGAGGATACAGAGGAGGTTTACCAGGATGTTGCCGTATGGAAGGCAGGTCTTATGAAGAGAGGCTGAGGGATTTGAGGTTGTTTTCGTTAGAAAGAAGGCGGCTAAGAGGAGACCTTATTGAAACATATAAGATGATTAGAGGTTTAGATAGGGTGGACAGTGATAGCCTTTTTCCTAGGATGGAGAAAGCTAGCACGAGGAGACATAGCTTTAAATTAAGGGGTGGTAGTTATAGGACGGATTCAAAGGTAGGTTCTTTATCCAGAGGGTGGTTAGGGTATGGAATGCCCTGCCTGCGGCAGTTGTAGATGCGCCAACTTTGGTGGCGCTTAAGAGGTTAGTAGATAAGTTTATGGACGAAAAGGGAATGGTGTAGGTTAGAGGGTTATTGCTTTTTCCTAATTGGTCGGCGCAACATCGAAGGCCGAAGGGCCTGTTCTGCGCTGTAATGTCCTATGTTCTATTCTATGTTCTATTAACATCTCCTCTGTATTTGCTTCCCTGCACCTTAAATCTGTGTCCTCTTGTAGTGACCATAGTCACTACGGTCTCTGAGAGTCCACCCTATCTATTCCTCTCAACATTTTATAAACCTCTATCAGGTCACCTCTCAACTTGTGTCTCTCCAGTGAGAAGAGTCCCAGCTCCCTCAACCTATCTTCATAAGGACTGCCTCCCAATCCAGGCAGCATCCTTGTAAATCTCCTCTGCACTCTCTCAATAGCCTCTACATCCTTCCTATAATGAGGCGACCAGAACTGCGCACAATACTCCAACTGGGGTCTGACAAGGGTCTTATAGAGCTGCATCATTACCTCCTGACTCCTAAACTCTATTCCTCGATTAATGAAGGCCAGTACACTGTACGCCTTCTTGACCACTTCCTTCAACTGCGAGGCCGATTTCAGAGTCCTATGGACCCGGACCCCGAGATCCTTCTGCTCTACAACACAGCTAAGACTCCTATCCCTTATATTGTACTCCTTCATCCCATTATTCCTGCCAGAATGGACTACTACACATTTATCTGCGCTAAAGTCCATCTGCAACTTCTCCGCCCAGTCTTGCATCCTGTCTATGTCCCGCTGCAACTTTTGACATCCCTCCAGACCATCCACGACACCACCAACCCTTGTATCGTCGGCGAACTTACTAACCCATCCCTCCACTTCCTCATCCAGGTCATTTATGAAAATGACAAACAGCAGGGGTCCCACAACAGATCCCTGGGGCACTCCACTGGTTACCAACTTCCATGCAGAACAAGACCCATCGACAACCACTCTCTGCCTTCTGCCGGCAAGCCAGTTCTGGATCCATGAGGCCAAAGCCCCTTGGATTTGGCCCCTTGGATTTGGCCCCTTGGCCTTACTAAAGTCTATGTACACTACGTCCACCGCTCTTCCTTCGTCAATGTGTTCAGTCACATTTCGAAGAACTCAACTAGGCTCGTGAGGCATGACCTGCCCTTGACCATGCTGACTTTTTCTAATCAGTCCTAACTTCTCCAAATGTTAATAAATCTTATTCCTCAGAAGCCTCTCCATCAGCTTACCAACCACTGAAGTCAGACTCACCGGTCGGTAATTTCCTGGACTATCCCTGTTCCCTTTCTTAAAGATAGGAACCACTGTACCTCTATCCTGTCTCGTCTACAACCCTGTATCCCAGTATTCTCTCCAACTCCGTTGACATTTTCCCGCGTGAAGACTGACGCAAAATATTCATTCAGTGTCTCACCAATTTCTACAGGCTCCATGCACAACTTCCTACTACTGTCTTTGACTGGCCCTAACCTTGACCTAACCAATCTTTTATTCTTAACATGTCTATAAAAAGCTTTAGGGTTCTCCTTTATCCTATCCACCAAAGTCTTCTCATGTCCTCTTCTAGCTCTTCTTATCTCCCTCTTTAGCTCTCTCCTGGCTAATTTATAACTGTCCAATGCCCTAACCGAGCCTTCACGTTTCATCTTTAAAGAAGCCTCCTTTTTCCTCTTTACTCGTGAACTAACTTCCTTAGTACACCACGGTTCCCTGGCTCTACCACTTCCTTTCTGCCTGACAGGTACATATTTATCAAGGATTCGCAGTAGCTGTTCCTTGAATAAGTTCCACATTTCAGGTGTTCCCAGCCCCTGGCAGTTTCCTACTCCACCCTATGTATCCTAACTCTCGCCTAATAGCCTCATAATTATCCTTCCCCCAGCTGTAACTTCTTCCCTTTGGTATATGTCTGTCCCTTTCCATCATGAAGGTAAATGTAACCGAATTGTGGTCACTATCACCAAAGTGCTCACCTACCTCCAAGTCTTAACACCTGGTCTGGTTCATTACCCAGAACCAAATCCAATGTAGCCTCTCCTCTTGTTGGCTTATGTACATACTGAGTCATAAAACCCTCCTGCACACATTGTACAAAAACTGACCCTTCTAACATGCTTGAGCTGTAACTTTTCCAATCAATATTTGCAAAGTTAAAGTCCCCCATAACAACTACCCTGTTACTTTCACTTCTGTCCAGAATCATCCTTGCAATCTTTTCCTCCACATCCCTGGAACTTTTTGGAGGCCTATAAAAAACTCCCAACAGGGTGACCTCTCCTCTCCTGTTTCTAATCTCAGCCCAAAGTATAGGAATACTTATTTCTCTGAAATCAACATTTAATACTTTCTCACCAGTTTAAAAAAAGGTGTGGGCAGGCCTTGGCGGGTGGAAGCAGAGTATGTGACAGGAGCTAGAAAGCCGCTGGCGTAAAATGACATTGAGGTTGTCTCAATGGTGGCTTAATGGCAGCTTGGATGTGTGGCAAGTGGCATGACCACCATTTACATCTCATGAATGCACATTAAAGTGGCTGCCTGCTGGCATCCCATCTGGCTTTCCAAACTTGTGTCATAGAAGCGGGAAATCACCCTGGTGTCAAACCTGATAGATAAAGAGTGGTGTATACAAGATGGCTTTCAGTTCTCCAGAGACGACAGGTGAGTGCAACAAAATTTATTTGCCTTAATGCCGTGCTGCTTCTGATCCACTGAATACCGCTCTGCCAGGGCAGATTGTTGCTGCCATCCATCTCCACACCAAGCTGGTCTTTTATGGACAGCATTGCACTGCTGGACCCATGGCTCCTCCTGTGTCATTGTCTTGATTCAGTTCTGCACCCAGGGTTGGGGAATACAGGGGTGCCCCCCGAACCCATGGTGTGTTCTTTGAAAATGTATCTAAACACATTGATGAAGGAAGAGCAGTGGATGTGATTTATATGGACTTCAGCAAGGCATTTGATAAGGTCTCCCATGCAAGATTTCTTGAAAAAGTGAGAAGGCATGGGATCCAAGGGGCTGTTGCCTTGTGGATCCAGAACTGGCTTTGCCTGCAGAAGGCAGAGAGTGTTGTGGGTGGGTCTTTTTCTGCATAGAGGTCGGTCACCAGTGGAATGCTTGAGGGATCTGTTCTGGGACCCTTGCTGTTCGTCATTTTCATAAATGACCTTGATGAGGAAGTGGAGGGATGGGTTAGTAAGTTTGCTGATGACACGAAGGTTGGTAGTGTTGTGGATAATCTGGAGGGATGTCAGAAGTTGCAGTGAGACATAGATAGAATGCAAGACTGGGCAGAGAAGTGGCAGATGGACTTCAACGTGGATAAATGTGTTGTGGTTCACTTTGGCAGGTCCAATGGGATGAAGGAGTATAATGTCAAGGGTAGTTCTTTTAGCAGTGTTGAGGAGCAGAAGGACCTTGAGGTCCGGGTCCATAGGGCTTTTAAATCAGCCTCACAGGTGGAGGATGTGGTCAAGAAGGCGTATGGTGTACTGGCCTTCATTAATCGAGGGATTGAGTTTAGGAGTTGGGAGGTAATGCTGCAACTTTATAAGACCTTGCCAGACCCCACTTGGAGTACTGTCCGCAGTTCTGGTCGTCTCACTACAAGAAGGATGTAGAAGCTATTGAAAGGATGCAGAGGAGATTTACAAGAATGTTGCCTGGATTGGGTGGCATGCCTTATGAGGATAGGTTGAGGGAGTTCGATCTTTTCTCCCTGGAGAGATGAAGGATGAGAGGTGACCTGATAGAGGTTTATAAGATGTTGAGAGGTATAGATAGGGTGGATTCTCAGAGGCTATTTCCCAGCACTGAAATGGTCGCTACGAGAGGATACAGGTTTAAGATGCTGGAGGGTAGGTACAGAGGAGATATCAGGGATAAGTTTTTCACTCAGAGGGTGGTGAGTAAATGGAATCGGCTGCCATCAGAGGTGATGGAGGCGAACTCACTGGGTTCTTTTAAGAGACTTCTGGATGAGTACATGGAATTTAATGGGATTGAGCGTTATAGATAGGCCTGGTAGGTAGGATATGATGGGCGCAACATATGGGCTGAAGGGCCTGTTTGTGCTGTAGTGTTCTATGTAAGACGGAGGAAGCAATATGGAAGGGGGGCCTACAAGGAGCGGGGTGGGGGAAGGGTGAGGATGCACGATAGCAAAAAAGAGAAGTGGATTAAGAAATCAAACAATAGAAAGCAGAGGGAAGACCGAAGGGAGGAAAACTGGACTCTGACAAGGCTGCATGAAATGCAGACAAAAAAAGGATGTCAAATGGATGGCACATGTATTAATGGAAAGGAATGAACTTGGACTGCAGATTATGGGGTGGGGCTTGTTAGTGTTGCACATTAGGGAAGGTTCGCATAAACATTGAACAAATTCAGGCTACTGCTGTTTATGGTCTTCTTTGGAAACAGGAACTGTGTCAAGCTCCTGTTTAAATTCAGGCTGGCAGACAGGAGTCACAGAGTGTAGATATTCTTGCTGCAAAATGGAAACAAGTCACAGATGGGCAATCCAGGGGCTATGTGGATCTGATAATCACTGAGCTCTGGGGCTCCTTAGAACACAAACTCATTTGGTGCCTCTACAGTGATCAGGGTCCAGAACTATTACAGTAAAAAAATCTCACAGCATCAGTTTAACGTCCAACAGGTTTATTTGGTAGCATAAGTCAGTTGCTTTTGGAGTGCTGCCCCTTCATCATTACCTGTAAAAATTTGCATTCCAACCCTTATTTTGTAAATTGAGTTTGTATCTTTATATGCCCTGTTTGTGAACAGAACTCCCACTCACATGAAGGGGCAGTGCTCCGAAACTAGTGGCTTGTGCTACCAAATAAACCTGTTGGACTTGAGCCTGGTGTTGTGAGACTTCTTACTGTGTTTACCCAGTCCAACGCCAGCATTTCCACATCAGAATTACACAGGGCACACACCCCATTCCTCTGGAAGCAACAGCAAACCAGATTTCAAAACTTGTGCTTTTAAAGGGATGGGCAAAATTAAATAGCCTTATGCCAAATTGGAAAAACTACAGTGTGGAAGACAGTAATGGTGTCTTGGAGAGTGAAGGCTATAGTGAAGGTAGCACAACTGCATCAATTGTGCCATTCTATCAGTGAAAGAAAGTTGCAGACTATTAATTAAGGTCATCCATCAGACCTTATAGATTCCATTCATTCACCATGAAGAAATGAGTCCTCATAGTTACGCCAAGTGAATGAATGAATGGAAGTCAGAGCCAAGTTGGTTCAATGATGTAAATCACAGGTTGCCATTCCCTCATAGGACTCCAGATGTCACATCAGTGAATGGAATGCTGCTAACCTTTCTATACGTGCTAGAGTCAGTCCTAGGGATAACTTAGCATGAAGAACAATGCAATCTAAGTTGCCAAAGCTTAGCTGCCCAACTTCCCCCACTGGTCTGTCTTGCACCTTGTACTCAGCACCCTTTAACCATTCTGGTCTTCAGCATTTCTTTTCGGATCGGAGACAAAATGAAAATGGATCCAGTACTTTAGGGAGCTTTTATATGAATTCTTATTTAAGGCAGGATGCAAAGCTAGCCATGTGTCCAGTTCCAGCAGGAGACACTGCATGCGGGACAAGGCATGAGCATCAACAGGAGGCTGAGGAGCAGAAACCCAGGCTGCAGAGATGACTGGTAACACCAAGAATTTGTCATCCATCAGTCTCCATTCTCCAAGTGAGTGAGAAGTCGTGCAAGGCAAGACTGTGATTGCCTAAGAGATCTGGTCCGCTACATAAAGAACAATACAACACAAAAAACAGGCCCTTTGGCCTCCAAGCCTGCGCCGCTTATTAGTCCAACTAGACCATTCTTCTGTATCCCTCCATTCCCAGTCTGCTCATTTGACTATCCAGATAAGTCTTAAACGATCCCAACGTGTCCGCCTCCATCGCCCTACTTGGCAGTGCATTCCAAGCCTCCACACCCTCTGTGTAAAATAAGTCCCTCTGATATGAGTTAAACCTCACCCCCCACTGCCCTCCCCTCCCCGCCACCTTGAATCTGTGACCCCCTGTGTCCGTCACTTCCAACCTGTGAAAAAGCTTCCCACTGGACCCAGTACTCTAAATATGGCCTAACCAACATCCTATACAGCTGTAACATCAAACGCCAATTTTTATACTCTATACCCCGTCCTATAAAGGCAAGCATGCCACATGCCTTCTTCACCACCTTCTCCACCTGTGCTGCCACCTTTAAGGATCTGTGGACTTGCACACCCACGTCCCTCTGTGTGTCTATATTTTAGATGGTTCTACCATTTTTTGTGTAGCTCCCCTCTATATTAGTCCTACCAAAATGCATCACTTTGCACTTATCTGGATTAAATTCCACCTGCCATTCCTCCGTCCAATTTTCCAGCCTATCTGTATCCTGCTGTATTCTCTGACAATGTTCATCACTATCCGCAAGTCCAGCCATCTTCGTGTCATCTGCAAACTTATTGATCACACCAGTTACGCTCTCTTCCAAATATCCTGTTAATATCCTGCTAATATGCTCACTCTGTCAACTTACAGAAAGGGAGAACAGTGATGGCCCGCACCATATATGGATACTCAAACTTCCATGAAAGAAGTCCAGATCAGTGTAGGGTTCTCGTCTTCAAATACATATCTTGGTTAAGAGGGTGTTAGAAAGATTGAATCTGGGAAGAAGTGGAATGTAAAGATTCAAACCAAAATGCTTTCACCTGACCATGATATTTACATACCCAACAAAACAAAAGAGTTAGTCATTGACTTAAGGAAACATAGTGCAGGACATGCCTCTGTCTATAGAAATGGTCAAGAGCATCAGGCTTTTAGGTGTCCAGATCACTAGAAACCTAATCAGACCCTCCCATGCCAACACTATAGTCAAGAAAGCCCACAAACGCCTCTACTTTCTCAGAAGACTAAGGAAATTTGGTATGTCCGCTACGCCTTTCATCAACTTTTACAGATGCACAGGAAGGCCTTGGCCTCGTGGTATTATCACAAGACTATTAAGCCAGAAACTCCGTTAATATTCCGAGAACCTGAGATCCAATCCTGCCACAGCAAATGGTGGAATTTGAATTTAAAAAAAAAACTGGAATGAAGAATCTACTGATGATCATGAAACCATTGTCGATTGTTGGAAAAATCCACCGAGTTCATTAGGGACATAAATCTGTCACCTGGCTCACCTGAGTCATGTGACTCCAGAGCCACGGCAATGTGTTGACTCTCAGTTGTCCTCCAAGGAAAACTAGAGATGGACAATAAATGCTTGCCAGCCAATGACGTCTATGACCCATGAATGAATAAAAAGAAACCTAGAAAGTGTTCTTTCTGGTTGTATTACAGCTTGGTGTAGCTCCTGCCCTATCCAAGACTGCAGAAAAGTACAAAGGGTTGTGAATGAAGCCCAGTCCATCACTCAAACCAGCCTCTCACCCATTGACGCTGTCTACTGTTCCTGCTGCTTTGAAAAAGCAGCCAGCATAATTTAGTCCTCAAGTATTCCGAATATTATGTCAGGAAAATGATACTAAAGTCTGAGGACACGTATCAACTGATTCAAAAACAGCTTCTTCCCTTTGCCATCAGACTTACAAATGGACCTTTCTCACATTAAGTTGATCTTTCTCTACATCTAGCATGACTGTAACATTACATTCTGCACTGAGTGCGCAAGAAAGAATACTTTTCACTGTATACTAATACATATAACAATAATAAATCAAACCAAAGAACAAAGAAATTGACAACACAAGAACAGGTCTTTCGGCCCTCTAAGCTTGCACCGACCATGCTGCTCATTTGAACTAAAACCTCTATTCTATTGGGGACCATATTCTTCTATTCCCATCTTATTCATGTATTTGTAAAATGCCTCTTAAAAGTCACTATCGTATCTACTTCCACCACCTCCCCAGCAGTAAGTTCCAGACACTCACCACTACTGTCTATGTTAAAATGTGGCTTGTACGTCTCCTTTAAATCTTGTCCCTTGCACTTTAAACCTATAACCCCCTAGTAATTAACTCTTTCACTCTGGAAAAAACTTCTGACTATCCATTCTGTCCAGGTCCTTCATAATCTTGTAGACTTCTATCAGGTTGCCCTCAAACTCTGCCGTTCCAGTGAGAACAAACCAAGTTTGTCCAACCTCTCCTCATAGCTAATGCCTTCCAGAACAGGCAACATTATGGTAAATGTTTTCTGTACTATCTCCAAAGCCTTCACATCTTTGTGATAGTGTGGCAGCCAGAATTGAACACTATATTCCAAATGCGATGTACCTAAGGTTCTATAAAGCTGCAATATAACTTGCCAATTTTTAAACTCAGTGCCCTGGCCAATGAAGCAAGCATGCCATATACCATCTTGACTATCTTCTCCACTTGCATTGCCACTTTCAGTGACCTGTGTATCTGTACATCCAAATCTCTTTGCCTATCAATACTCTTAAGGGTTCTGCTATTTACTGTGTAATTCCCATCTGCAACAGACCTTCCAAAATGCTTTATTTATCTCACATTTGTCTGGATTAAATTCTATCTGTTATCTTTCTGTCCAAATCCCCAACCAAATCCTGCTGTATCCTCTATTGGTCCTCATCGCTGTCCGTTATTCCACCAACATTTGTGTCATCTGCAAACTTACTAATGAAACCAGTTTCATTTTCCTCTAAATTATATATATCTTATAAACAGAATGATTCCAGCACTGATCCATGAAGAACGCCACTTGTCAAAGTCCTCCATTCAGAAATGCACTCCTCCACTGCTACCCACTGTCTTCTATGACCAAGCCAGTTCTGTATGCATCTTGCCAGCTCATTTCTGGTCCCGTGCGACTTCACCTTCTGTACCAGTCTGTCATGCGGAACGTTGTCAAAAGGCCCTACTGAAGTCCATGTAGACAGTATCCACTGCCCTACCCTCATCAAGCATCTTTGTTGCTTCCTCAAAAAACTCAATCAAGTCACCAAGAGATGACTTCCCCTTCACAAAACCATGTTGCCTCTTGCTAATACGTCCACTTATTTCCAAGTGGTAGTAATTCTTGTCTTGAAGAATCTGCTTCAATATTCTCCCTACCACTGATGTAAGGCTCACCGCCCTATAATTATCTGGATTATCCTTGACAGCCTTCTTAAACAAAGGAGCAACATTAGCTGTTCTCCAGTCTTCTGGGACCTCTCCAGTCTTCTGGGACCTCCCCAGTCCCAGTGAGGATGCAAAAATATCTCTCAAGGCCAAGGCAATTTCCTCCCTTGCCTCACTCAGTACTCTGGGGTATATCCCATCAGGCCCTGTAGACATATCTATCTTAATGTTTTTCAAGACCTTCAATAACTCAATTTTGATCTCAACATGACCCAAACTATCTACACACCCTTACCCACTCACCATCCACCAAGTCCTTCTCTTTGCTGAATACTGATGCAAAGTACTCATTTAATACCTCACCCATTTTCTCTGGCTCCATGCATAGATTCCCATCCTTGTCTTTGAGCGGGTCAACCCTCTCCTGGCTACCATCTTGCTCTTTATATATGTATAAAAAGTCTTGGGTTTTCCTTAATCCTGCTGGCCAATGACTTTTCATGATTCGTGCCCATGGAATGAATGGCCAAGTGCAGATCCAGCAGGATTTGCTGCACCAAAATATTTGCCAGCCTTCCCATGGTGGCATCATGGTGCTTGCATGACAGAAACATGACATCGGACTAAATGCAGAAGGACTCCTCCATCGTATGCTCTGCTTTGATGAATAACTGTCGACACAATACCTGATGTTCCGCTGTCTGTCTTTGCATCTCCACTGATGAGCTGACAAACACTTCCAGAGATACATTGGCTGGAATTCTACCACCTTGCCCGCCATGGAATTGGAGTGGGCAAGGGTTCAACATCGGAAATCTCAGTTGCCCTCAGGTGGAATTTCCAGTCTCACCTAAGTGAGGCCATAAAATCTGTCCATGATCTGCAAGATACAAAAGAGTATAGATAAATTGCAGACTTGGGCACAGAAAGGGCCATTGGAGTTTAATCTGGACAAAAGCGAGGTGGTCCATTTTGGAGGATCGAATTTAGGTGTGAATCATACTGTAAATGACAGACCTTTAGGAACATAGAACATAGAACACTACAGCACAAACAGGCCCTTCGGCCCACAAGTTGTGCCGAACACATCAAAAACCTACCCAGCCATAGACCTATCTATAACCCCCAATCCCATTGGATCCCATATACTCATCCAGAAGTCTTTTAAAAGACCCCAGCGAGTTCGCCTCGACCACCACCGACGGCAGCCGATTCCATTCACTCACCACCCTCTGAGTGAAAAACTTTCCCCTAGTATCCCCTCTGTACTTGCTTCCCTGCACCTTAAATCTGTGCCCTCTCGTCGCGACCATTTCAGCCCTGGGAAATAGTCTCTGAGAGTCCACCCTATCTATTCCTCTCAACATCTTGTAAACCTCTATCAGGTCGCCTCTCAACCTTCGTCTCTCCAGAGAGAACAGTCCCAGCTCCCTCAACCTGTCTTCATAAGGCATGCCTCCCAATCCAGGCAATATCCTTGTAAATCTGCTCTGCACCCTTTCAATAGCTTCCACGTCCTTCCTATAGTGAGGCGACCAGAACTGCGCACAGTACTCCAAGTGTGGTCTGACAAGGGTCCTATAAAGCTGCAGCATTACCTCCTGACTCCTGAACTCAATCCCTCGATGAATGAAGGCCAGTACACCGTAAGCTTTCTTAACCACATCCTCCACCTGGGAGGCCGATTTGAGAGTTTTATGGACCCGGACCCCAAGATCCCTCTGCTCTTCCACACAGCTAAGACTCCTACCTTTGATAGTGTACTCATTCATCCCGTTGGATCTGCCAAAATGGACCACAACACATTTATCCGCGTTGAAGTCCATCTGCCACTTCTCCGCCCAGTCTTGCATCCTGTCGATGTCATGCTGCAACTTCTGACATCCCTCCAGACCATCCACAACACCACCGACCTTCGTGTCATCGGCGAACTTACTCACCCATCCCTCCACTTCCTCATCCAGGTCATTTATGAAAATGACAAACAGCAAGGGTCCTAGAACAGATCCCTGGGGCACTCCACTGGTGACCGACCTCCATGCAGAAAAAGAGCCATCCACAACCACCCTCTGCCTTCTGCAGGCAAGCCAGTTCTGGATCCACAAGGCCAAAGCCCCTTGGATCCCATGGCCTCTCACCTTCTCAAGAAGTCTTGCGTGTGAGACCTTGTCAAATGCCTTGCTAAAGTAACGCATTTGAAAATGGGTGAACGTTAACATACAGCTGGATTTGGGCGTGCAGGTCCACAGATTCCTAAGAGTGGCAACATAGGTGGCCAAGGTGATTAAGAAGACATATGGTATGCTTGCCTTCATCAGTTGGGCATTAAGAATAAGAGTTGGAAAATCATGTTGAATATATAAAATCTTGGTTAGGCTGCATTTGAAGTATTGGGAGATTACTGAGGCAGATTGTTCGAGACAAGAATTTCTACCACTTGGAAATAAGTTCTGGTCACCACACTATCAGAAGGATGTGGAAGCTTTGGAGAGAATGCAATAAAGAACGTTGCTTGGTCTTGAGTGTGTTGGCTATGAGAAGAGATTGAATAAACAAAGATTTTTTCACTGGAAGGATGTAGGCTGAGAGGACCCCTGATAGATGTCTGCAAAATTATGAGAAGTATAGACAGGATGGATAGTCAGAGGCTTTTTCCAAGGATGGAAGTGTTGATACAAGGGAGTACAGGTTCAAGGTGTGGGGGTGGGAGCGAATTTAAGGGAGAAGTACAGGGGAAGTTTTCCATGCAGAGAGTGGTGGGTGCCTGGAAATTACTGTCAGAGGATATGGTGGAAGCAGGCACATTTGCAACATTTATGATGCAACTGGATGAGTACGTGAATAGGGAGGAAATAGAAGGATATGGACTGAGTAAGGGCAGAAGCTTTTTTTTTAGTTGGGATATCATGATCAGCATATGCTTAGAGGACCAAAGAGCATGTTCCTAAGTAGTTTTTTCTTTATTTTTTGTTCTAACCTGGACCAAGCAGGTGGTTGGTGTCTAGCAGCCCTTGAACTGCTGGAGATCTGAGCTGGCTCTGTTTCCAGTTGCTGCGGAGACTGTCTGTAAGATGTTCTCCAGAAAGTGACCCTGATTCCACCCCACTGATGTATCAGTCTCTGCACTGGTGGAGGGTGTAGCTGAGCACTGTTAATGGTTTTTCCTAAGTCTCCTTACCTTCAGACTTGATCCAGAGGCCCATAGAAGTGCAGGGCTGGCTAGCTGACCACATTCTACTTGTACCTGCAAATGACAGAAGGATGGTTTTGTGATGAGCTGAAACTGATTCTGTATTTTTTTCCCAATAGAATAAGATGAAGAAAGAATGTCTGGGGTATATGGGTTCCTTAATTATGCTGGCTGTTGAGAATGTAGACAGAGTCAATGGATGGGAGGCTGGTTTGCGAGATGGACTGAGCTTGAGCCTCATCAAATGGAGACAATGATCTCTGCAGTCCATTCCCCTGTCTGAGCTCATTCATGCTTATGCGCAAGTTTGATCAATATGGAGGCAAACGAAAGAGATGCGATCAGAGAGCAAAGCTTGGACAAAATGCATTTCCTCTATGTTTGGTGCGCCCTACCAGAAGGAATAGAGATTTGATTTGATCTATTATTGTCATATGTATTGGTATATAGTGATAAGTATTGTTTTTTGTGTGCTATACGAACAAAACGTACCATACGTAGAGAAAGAAACGAGAGAGTGCAGAGTGTAGTGTTACAGTTATAGCTAGGGTGTAGAAAAAGATCAACTTAATACAAGGTAGATGATTCATTCAAAACTTTGATAACAACAGGGAAGAAGCTGTTCTTGAGTCGGTTGGTGCATGCCTTCAGACTTCTTATCTTTTTCTCGAAGGAAGAAGGTAGAAGAAAGTATGTCTGGGCTGTGTGGGGTCCTTGATTATTCTGGTTGCTTTTCCAAAAGAGCGGGCAGTGTCAACAGAGTCAATGGATGGGAGGCTGTTTGCTTGATGGACTGGGCTTCCTTCATGACCCTTTGTAGTTTCTTGTGGTTTTGGCTGAGCCATACCAAGTTTTGAAACAACTAAAAATAATGATTCCTACAGGGCATCTGTGGACATTGGTGAGAAATGTAGCAGACATGCCAATTTTTCTGCCAAATTGAAGTTCAAGCAACAAGGTAGATGGGAAGGTGTTGAAATGTGTTTCCTGCAACTGAATGTGTGAGATCCATGAAGAGAATAGCCATTTCAGTAAATGATACCATACTGAGAGTTTGATAGTGGAGGGGGCTGAGAGAGGACTTACTCTGATGGATTGGATGAAATAATTCATCTGTTTCATGCACTGGACAGATGACAGGCAAACTCACCTCCTGCACAACAGTTTCCTACACCAGAGAGATTAGGTGAAGTCCACTGCTTCTTTGAGCCATCTTTGAAGAAGAGGATGTGTGTAAGACCTGGGCTCCCTGAATTGGGACCTCAATTGTGCTGCCTTCTACTTGAGGCTACTGACTTTTTGGAAGATTGTGCTGCCTTCTACTTGAAGCTACTGACCTTCTTCTGTCTGGATTGTTGACATCCTGAATGGTTTGGTAAATACAGGTGGTTGAAGGGAGTGACATGAGTGTGCAGTACAGGTGTTTAAAATGCGCTGAGACTTTCAAAACCGCTAGCTTATGATGGGCAGGCTAATCAGCAGATGGCCTGCAGGAGAGGTGAACTCACCTTTGCATAACTAATGAATAATTAATGAGGTTCCAAGCACCGCATCTGATGTACATCTCCCCCAATCCCCAATATTTAGCACCATCAAGCCTCCTGCAGTTAGTCTCAAGGTTGGAGAATTCTACTTTCTGTTTTTTAATCTTTCTATCAAAGTTAATAGCTTCATATTTTCCTACTTGATACTCCCTTGGCCATGTTTTTCTGCTTATGTCAAGATCAATGCACTCATCCTGTGGTTTTGGGAAGAAAATGCACTCTCCTATGACTTCAGGAATGAATTAATTGTAACTATCTTCAAGAAGAAAGATGCATCATTCTGTGGAAACTCTCAAGGTATTTCCCTCTTGTCTATAATCAAGAAAATCTTGACATGCATTTGCCTCAGTTACCTATTTCCTGTGGCTGACGAAATCCTGCCAGAAACAGTGTGGCTTTAGACTTTTTTCAAAGGGAATCTCTAACATGGTCTTTATTGCAAGATAAATTGAAGAAAACTATCAAGAATAATGCCAAGAACACTTCCATTCATGAATTGGCTTAATCAAAGCATTTAACTCAATGAGTTGTGAGGCTCCAATGATTTGGATGATCAAGAACCTTTATCACAATCCTGCAGTTGCTTCTTGATGATATGATTGAAACTGTCTTTAATAGGAGATCTGACACTGACACCTTCAAAATCTCACCTGGATTCAGGCAAAGCAGTATGATAGCCTCCATACTATTCACAATCGCACTTGACAATGGCTGTTTACCTCATCAGAGATTAATTGTTTGGTACCAGTAGTAAGTACCGTTTGGATAGAAAACTCTCATCTCAGTTGCCTCTGTGCCAAAGTTAAATTGATCATGATAGATCTCATAAGAAATAGGAGTAGGCCATCTAGCCCTTCGAGCCTGCCCCGCCATTCAGTAAGATTATGGCTGATCTGAAGTGGATCAGTTCCACTTTCCGCTTTCTCTCTCATTTCCTTGTCTATCAGAAATCTAGCTATGCGTGACTTAAATATATTCAGCAAGGTAGCCTCCACCACTTCAATGGAATTCCAGACATTCACCCCCTTTGAGTGAAGAAGTACCTCCTCAACTCTGATCTAAACTGCACCCCCCTTATTTTGAAGCTGTGCCCTCTAGTTCTGCTATCCTTACTAAGCGGGAAGAATCTCTCTACCTCGACCCTATCTAGCCCCTTCATTATCTTGTAAGTCTCTATAAGATCTCCCCCTCAGCCTTCTAAACTCTAACGAGTACAACCCAGTCTATTCAATCCTCTTCATAGGCTAAACCCCTTATCTCTGGTATCAGCCTGGTGAACCTTCTCTGTACTCCCTCCAAGGCCAATATATCCTTTCGCAAATGCGGTGACCAAAACTGCACACAGTACTCCAGTTGCGGCCTCACCGGTGCCCTGTACAGTTGGAGCAAGATTTCCCTGCTTTTATATTCTATCCCCCTCGCGATAAAGGCCAACATTGCATTCACCTTTTTGATCACTTGCTGCACCTGCAGACTGGGTTTTTGTGATTCGTGCACAAGGACTCCCAGGTCCCCTCTGCACTGTAGACAAGTCCTCAGGATCAGTTGGAATGTATCCCAGGGTTCTGAAAGAAATGGCAGAGGTGGTAGTGGATGCCTTAGTAATTATTTATCAAAATTCGCTGGACTCTGGGGAACTGCCGGAAGACTGGAAAACAGCTAATGGTATGCTGCTGTTTAAAAAAGGTAAAAGACAAATGGCAGGGGATTATGGCCAGTTAGTAACGTCCGTAGTTGGAAAAATGCTAGAATCCGTCATCAAAGAAGAAATAGCAAGACACCTAGAAAGAAACGGTTTGATCAAGCAGATGCAGCAAGGATTCGTGAAGGGGAAGTCGTGTTTAATGAATTTCTATGAGGATGTAACTAGTGCGGTAGACACAGGGGAAGCAGTGGATATAGTGTTTTTAGATTTCCAGAAGATATTTGAAAAGATGCCTCACAAAAGGTTTTCACCTTTTAAACAATAATCCTTCCTACTATTATTTCTACCAAATTGGATAACCTCACATTTGTTAACGTTATGCTCCATCTGCCAGGCCCTCGCCCACTCACTCAGCCTATCCAGATCTCTCTGCAGACTTTCTGCACCTTCCACGCAATTCGCTTTTCCACTCATCTTCATGTCATCAGCAAATTTTGTTACCTTACACTCAGCCCCCTCCTCCAGATTGTCTATGTAAATGGTAAATAGTTGAGGCCCCAGCACCGATCCCTGCGGCACTCCACTAGTCACCAACTGCCAATCAGAATAGCACCCATTGATTCCAACTCTCTGCTTCCTGTTAGATAATCAATCCTCAATCCACGCTAACACCCCCCAACTGCATGCATCCTAATCTTTTGCAGCAACCTTTTGTGAGGCATCTTTTCAAATATCTTCTGGAAATCTAAAAACACTATATCCACTGCTTCCCCTGTGTCTACCGCACTAGTTACATCCTCATAGAAATTCATTAAACACGACTTCCCCTTCACGAATCCTTGCTGCATCTGCTTGATCAAACCGTTTCTTTCTAGGTGTCTTGCTATTTCTTCTTTGATGACGGATTCTAGCATTTTTCCAACTACGGACGTTACTAACTGGCCATAATCCCCTGCCATTTGTCTTTTACCTTTTTTAAACAGCAGCATACCATTAGCTGTTTTCCAGTCTTCCGGCAGTTCCCCAGAGTCCAGCGAATTTTGATAAATAATTACTAAGGCATCCACTATCACCTCTGCCATTTCTTTCAGAACCCTGGGATACATTCCAACTGATCCTGAGGACTTGTCTACTTCAGTCCCATTAGTCAATCAAGCGTTGCCTCTCTAGTGACAGTAATTACATTAAAGACCTCATCTCCTACCATCCTTCTATCTCTATTGTTCAGCAAACTATTTGTGTCCTCCTCTGTGAAGACCAATGCAAAACACTTATTTAAAGCCTCAGCCATTTCCTCATTACCAACGCTAAATCCCCCCTCTCGTCCTCTAAGGCTCCAACATTCACTTTGGCCAGTCCCCTCTTCTTCTTATATTTTTAAAAACTTTTACTATCATTTTTTACATTTAGAGTTAGTTTAGCTTCATACTCTATCTTTGCTTTCTTTATCGCTTTCTTAGTCATTCTTTGTTGTCTTTTAAATCTTTCCCAATCTTTTAATTGCCCACTATTTTTAGCTGCACTGAACGCATCAGCTTTTAATTTAATACTATCTTTTATTTCCTTCGATAACCACGGCTGGTTACCTCTTCTCTTACAGTCCTTTATCATCAGAATATATTTCTGCTGAGTACTGAAAAAGATCTCCTTAAAAATCCTCCACTGTTCCTCAGCCATCCTACCAACCAACCAATCTGCGCCCCTCATCATCTACTTTTTGCACATGATTGTAGTGTCATTGGCCACACTGCACCAGATTTGCAAACAACATTCGATCTCTCCAATTCTGCCAACAAGAGTGTTGTCAAAACAAAATTTATATATTTACCTATATCCAGTTAGCCAGATTTTCCACCCTTTGTATGATGAAGGAGAGACACTGGAGTATGTTGAGCACTTCCCATATTATGGAAACCACCTCTTCCACCACCTCTTCCAACAGGCCACCATTAGTGAAGAGATGCAATATTGAATCATCAGCACCAGCTTGATCTTCTACAAACAAGCGAGTGTTTGACACAAAAACTTCTGCAACTCAACAGAAGCCCTAGTATGCAGAGAAGTTGTTGCCAACTTATTCCTATGCTGCAGTGAGATTTGAACTGTATATCAGTGACAAGTAAGAATTTAAAAAAAATTATTTATTTATTATTACTGGATATCAGTAATACCTATGTCATATTCTCCAGATTCTGTGGAAGACTATTGAACAAATGCTAATATTTTTGTTAAAGCTAGTGCCACAAGCATTCAGGCAAAACTGCAAAATCAATTTCCATGGACTGAACATCATATCCAAATGGCCAAAAACTGTTTACCAGACCAGTCCTGTTTTGTCAGTTGTCAGTTGTCACTTTCAACAAATTGGTTCAAAGATATTCTGAAACTCTTCTTAAAGCATGTTGGATCATTAACATTATTGTCTAGTAATAGCTTGTTATCAAGTGTTCAGAACAGTCACAACTTATCCATCAAGCTGCAGGATGCTTTGAATCACAACATCTTAATCACAAGTAGAACAGCTGAAGGGAAGGGAAAAAAAACGAAGTTTCTTGTATTCTAGATCCCATTGCATTATGGACTGTCTGCGTCATGTGCCCAAAGATATGCACGTTGAGAAGCGGCCTGTTCTGTTACATGGCGAAATTCAGGACCCTGAATTGATGTTATCCTCAAATTGAGGGATATCTATTGACAACTCCATTTTCTTCCCAACTTGTTTACACCTCATTGAAGAATTTGCTCAGGCATGGGGAAGCAGATTTTGATGCAGTAAGGGTAATTAAGAATGTTCTGTTATACTTTCTTTTATTCCTGTGGTTTCAGAAGAACTACAGTTAGATTGCTGGTTCTCTTGTTCTGACAACACAAGATGCCTAGAACAGATAGCCTCTGAATCTTGGAGCACGTGAAGGCCGCATCAAAATCTGCCCACCTTTTGGGAGTAAATTTGGTCATGGGGCAGAAGGCATCTTATGCAGTGGAAGGAGAGGGGAAAAAGCTCTGAGAAGTGGAGCCTTGAAAAAAGCTCCCAATGTCGTTAACCCTTTCTCTATCTTCCCTTTCAAAACCTAACTGCATTCCCCTGCTAGCCAAAAGCGTAAGAGCATTTGGCTGCATGTTAGTGTGATGTTCAGCAATGAAGGCAATGCTTTGTTAGATGTTTTGTAAACTGGCAAAGAAACAGTACTCCATTTGTGGCTTAACCAATTCCCAGTATAGATTCATTTGCCTCCTTGCATTTATAATTAGTGCCCCTATATTTAGCACTTAGGATGCCTTTTTTTGATCTTTTCTGCCTGAAACTATGTTTTAAGATCTGAATCTAGATCTTTCTGTTCGTCTCTGCATTGAGAATTTTTATCTTATTAGGCTATGTTTCCATTCTATTCTTTTACTAAAAATGTGTTGACTGAATTTCTGACATTTCTTCAGTTCATGAGTGTTCTTCATTGTTTATCAACTATCTGATTCATATCATTAGCGAATTTTGATATTCCTCTACGCTTGTGTCCATTCATGTTCAGAGATGATATGAACCTATTCATCAAAGTTACTTCACGAACTTGTAACAGACACCTAGGAAGACAAATTTAAAACATTAATCTCATTCTTCATTTTTATTTTATTTTTTTATTACAGACTGAAGCTGAGCTTGCAAGAAATTTTCCTGGAAAGCGAGTGTCCAGTTCAAACAACACTCCTATTCCTCGCCTGCCTTCCAATCCCTCAAGAGTAGATCGTTTAATTGTTGATCAGTTACGTGAACAAGCTAGGGTACGTTTCATATTAGGAGTGTTTATTTTCTGTTTAATTTTTTATCACAATTTGTTTTTGTTGTTTTGTCCATTCGCTAAGGCCTTAATTAACATTCAATTTTGAATTTTTTTGTAATTATAGTAAGTTGATTTTAAAATAAAAAATTTCAATTAAATTAGGCACAAAGGAATATCAGGTATGCACTAAACATTTGTGAATGTATATAGTAATTTGAAGGTCTTAGGCTGTACCCAACCACACAGTGGTGATGCAGAGAAAGAATAGGGAAGCAACCTGATGATAGGCCACTAATATTGTATCTTTGAAATGGATATGAAAGAACAAGCCTAGACCAATACATAACTACCTTCTTCATTAATTTTTCCTTTCTTTTGTGTTGCCATAAAACTAAAGAAGTATGGACTCAAATTTATTACTTCTAGTAGTATAATTTGTAAACATTTAATAACCTTTTAATATTCAATTTAAATTTGGCATTGGTTTCTCTATTTTAGAATCCCTGTAGTGTAGAAGAGGCCATTTGGCCCATTGAGTCTGCACTGACTGTCTGACTTAGGCCCTATCTCCATAACCCACATATTTACCCCACTAACCTACACATGGGACACTAGAGGCAATTTAGCATGGCCAGTCCACCTAAACTGCTTTCAGTAGACCATGCAGAAGAAAAGCCAGGAAAACTGCTGAGATTCTGCCAAAACAACAGAGAAATACTAGAAGTTGTGAGAGGTTGCCTTTGTGATGATTTTTGTTTTGCTTTTTCCTTCAACTGTGCCATCTTCATCTTTACTGTTTTGAAAATAGGCACCTCTGTAAGTTTCTGACACTTATAAATGGTTGTTTAAGCATTCCACATTGAATTGCAAATAGGAATAAATCGGTGACTTTGTGGAACCTTTCTACTAAAATGAATATTCTGACTCCATGAACCTGACTCAAGAAAACCTGATGTGACCTGCAGATTTCCTTTCCAGGGACATAGGTGCTAACAGGAGTCATGCAACCTCAAAAACCATGCGAAGGCATCCATAGGCGATGTTGGGTGTTGAAGTGGCCTGATTTTAAAGGTTTTCTTTAATGCTCTGGAACTTTGTCCCAGTTGTAATAAAAACAGCCTTCTAGCCTTCATCTCCATGACTCATCCATGTCTCCTCATGCCTCTGAATGTATCACTTGGCCCTTTTTACCTTCCATTCCAGTTCATGTTCCTCTTCCCATCCTCATGGCCCCTCATAACTGTGCTCTACTATCTACCTTTATGGTCCCTTATGCACCCCATTCCAACTGAACACCCCCCCCACCCCCATGCCAACATAGTGCCAATTTAGGGCCAGCACCCTTTGCCTTTACACTCTCCATGCTAACTGACTGAGTATTCCTCATGGACAGACCTCAGGAATCATGCTGACATGAAATAAAGTTCGAAGTATCTATTATAGACTATACTTTTAAAAAACACTATGATTGATAAAAGCCTATTCAATAATTTAAAATCTTTTACAGTATATAATACCGTTATTCAACATTTGTATTCATAGCCCCACGTCAAAGACAGCTAATCTCATTAAGACCATTTGGAGTTGTCAAAACTTACAAACCACTGTTGTGATCGTGATAGATTGTGGAAGCAGCAAAGCAGGGTGGGGGGTGGAGGTGTTGGGCTGGTGAAATTATTGCTAGATAATTAATGTAGAAACTCAGCTAATGTTCCGGAGACCTAAGTTCGAATCCTGCCGTGGCAGATGATGGAATTTGAATTCAATAAAAAAAATCTGGAATTAAGAATCTACTAATGACCATAAAATCTTGCCGATTTTTGTAAAAACACTAATGACCTTCAAGGAAGGGAATCTGCCATTCTTACCCGGTCTGGTCTAGTTATGAGGGGTGGCACAGTGGTTAGCACTGTTGCCTCACCGCACCAGGGACCTGGGTTCGATTTCTGGCTTGGATCACTGTCTGTGCGGAGTCTGCATGTTCTTCCCATGTCTACATGGATTTCCTCTAGGTGCTCCAGTTTCCTCCCACATGCTAGTTAGGTACATTGGTCATGCTAAATTCTCTATGGGTGTACTCAAACAGGCACCAGAATGTGGCGTCAAGGGGATTTTCACAGTGACTTCATTGCAATGTTAGTGCCAGCCTACTTGTGACATGAATAAATAAACTTTATATGTGACTCCAGAGCCACATGATTGATTCTCATCTGCCTTCTGAACAATGATAACTAGCGATGGGCAATAAATGCTGGCCAGCCAACAATGCCAATGTCTCGCGAATGAATAAAAAGAAAATTATTATGGCATTCAGACTGTGTGAACAATAAAAGAACAAAGGAAATTACAGCAAAGGCACAGGCCCTTCGGCCTTCCAATCTCGCACCGACCATGCTGCCCGACTTAACTAGGGAAGCTTCCTATCTTTCTGGGACCATATCCTTCTATTCCCTTCCTATTCATATATTTGTCAAGATGCCCCTCAAAAGTCACTGTCATAGCCGCTTCCAGTACCTCTCCCGGTAATGAGTTCCAAGCACTCACTACTCTCTGTGTAAAACATCTGCCTCGTACATCTCCTTTAAACCTTGTCCCATATGCCTTAAACCTGGGCTCGCTAATAATTGACTCTTCCATACTGGGAAAAAGTTTCTGACTATCTACTTTGTCCATGTCTCTCATAATCTGACTTCCACCAGGTCATCCTTCAACCCCCGTCGTTCCAGTGAAACAAACGAAGTTTCTTCAACCTGTCCTCATAGCTAATGCCCTCCATAGCAGGCAACATACTGTTTAATCTTTTCTGTACTCTCTCCAAAGCCTCCACATCCTCTGGTAATGTCGCGATCAGAATTGAACACTATATTCCAAGTGCGGTCTAAGGTTCTGTACAGTTGCAACATGATTTGCCAATTTTTAAGCTCATTACCCCAGCCAATGAAGGCAAGCATGCCATATGCCTTCTTGATTACCTTCTCCACCTGCATTGTTACTTTCAGTGACCTGTGTATCTTGTCACCCAGATCCCTTTGTCTATCGATACTCTTAAGGATTCTCCTATTTACTGTATATTTCCTATCTGTATTAGATTTTCCAAAATGCATTACCTCATATTTATCCAGGTTAAATTCCATCTGCCATCTCTCTGTCCAGGTCTCCAACTAATCTATACCCTATTGAAATTTCCACCCATTGAAATTTCAAGCATCAATTTTGTTTTTCAGCTGCATGCTGGATTTTTTTTTTCAACTTTTAAACGGCAAGGAAGTTAAATAATTTGACAGCCTGACATTTCCACAGACTTTATCCAATTTTTACACACGATCATGTCAACTAACAATCCCAGAGGGAACAGACTTTTTCCAAAAGCGCGTCTTACCTCTTTAAATAACTCCACCTGGTTCAGATCTTTTCGTATGAGTCATGTTTCAGAAACTTGGGTGACCGAAATTTCTTCCGTTTGAAGGTAGTTGCACGTTTAAATGCACAGCTGCCTCTGTGAATTGGGGTTGTGTGACCCTGTTAATCCCTCGCGCCACCAGCAAAAATGTGATGTGCCTGGGTTTGACAGACTTCAAGATTTTGGACTCTGGTGCCACTTTGGCAAAGGCATGGAACTCATCTGGCTTTGCAAAAACTGAGGCAATTGTCAGAATTACCATCCTCATCAGTCTGACACATTGTTCCTCCTGCAATAGCTCTTCCTCCCTCTTTTAGATCCTCATGTCGGTAGTATGTTTCTAATATTCCCTGCTCTTATTATAACTAGATCATTGAATTGTGGAGGAAGATTCCCAAAAGATTATCGTTGGAAATTCCAACCTTGTCTGCGTCAGGTGCTGCTGCAGTAAATGCACTTTTAGCTGAGCGCCAAATTCTCCATTCTTGCTGGCAATTGGATGGGAATGAAGGAGATTGGAGAATCCTGCCCTTTATGTTTTAGAATATTTTTAACCATTTGTCTGCAGGAAGGCTTTAGGGGAAGAGGTTACTTCTACATATAGAAGTTTTAAGTCAAAATAATTGAAATACTAATGTTATTTCTTCATTAAATGTTTCAAAAAAAATACAATGAAACCTGTAAATTAGAAACACAAGGGACATTGCATCAAATATCCTTTACTTGCAGGTCTCATTTTTAAAGTGGTTATTGTACATGCAGTAAATTAGATGAAGGTAAATATTGCAGGATTGGTGGCATCTCCTGTAACTTTTACCCTCACCTGGGATTGTGTCCAATTCTTGGTCCTGCTGGCTGGATGTGATCTCAGTTCATTTTTGTGTTTTCATTGCCTTCCCAGATTATTTTTCCTTGTATTTAAATATGTGTTCAGTAAAAAAAACTGCTGGGGGAACTCTGCAGAAGGGGGCATGATTGAGCAGGGAACTCTGTGTGGGTTGGGGGAAGAAGATGGGATGGGGGGGGGGCGGATACTACCTGAAGGTCAGCAGCAGTGCAGTTGTTAATGAGAGTGCTCTCAGTTGAAAAATAGTAACAGCATTGTGGGAGAGCTTGAGAGAAGATTGAAGAGAAGTTGGAGGGAAGTTTTGTGGAGGTTGAGGAAGGTTAGATGAGAATGGGGTAGGTTGGGTGGAGAGAGTTGTATGAGTGTTGGGGGAGTTGAAGGGGATGTGAATGGGGAGGATAGAGTTGGGGTTGTGGGGGGCTTGCAGAGGGGTGGAGCACTGTTGTTGGGAAGGTTGGAGAGAGATTTGAGGGTTAGGTTGGTCAATTAAATATTTTTTAAAAATTCTGTTTTGAATTTAAAGCAGCATATAAATAGCAATGTAAGTTTTCATTGTGCCCTAAAATAGGTCCAACTATAATGAAGTGCAGTGTTGATGTACCAGAGGCTTGAGAATCATATGTGTCATCAAAATAAATGTAAGAAACTAAAACTAGAAGTGATGCAAAATGGGGTTTTTACTCACAATCATCCTTTTTTTACTTTTGTAAAGTTTCAGGGGAAAAAAAATCTGTTGATCATTAAGAGATTGCTTAAAGTGAGGTTTCACAAATTTCTGTTTGATCCTGTGCACAATCTAGCCAAAGGTAGTAACACTGTGGAACTAAAATTTCTCTGGGAATGAGGATTCCTGATCATCCGTTGCACCTTTGGCAAGCAAAATTCATTGAAATTTCAAAGAAACAGCCTAATGGGTTTTTAACCATAAAAGGGCTTTATAGAAATTCAATTCCAGTGCTTCTAGACATTTCTCTTTGAACTTCACTATTACATTTTTTTTGCTGTTGGAATTCTAATTTATTAAATAAGCTTTTCCTCTTGATTTGTCTGTTTCTCACACCTCGAGCAATTAGATCTTTTCTAATACCATTTGCTCATGCGTTGAGTACAAATGTAGTGAAACATTATAGAGAATCTGTGGATGGCTGTAAATTCAGTGTGCACAATGCAATTGTATGACAATGGTTTGGGGCCAGAGATCAGAATGGAAAGGTTGCAACAGCTACAGAATTAAATTGTTTTGTAAATGTTGTGATTTCTTTATAGCCACTTTGCTAACAATTGATTGCCCTATGATTAAATATCCTTAGAAGTCAGCACTGGCCTCCAGTTTCAATTGCTGCAGTCATTCTGCCTACTGGATGCAGCTGAAATGTAACAAAAACAAAACCTATATTTATACAGCACCTTTCACGATATTCAAAATTGCTTGACAATTAAATATTGCTGAGTTTAAGTCACTGGTATGTATGCAATGTTATCAAATAGTGGAGCTGGCTCAAGGGGCAGAATGACTTACTCCTGCTCCAAATATGTATGTTTGTTTGTCATTTTGGATGAGATGAACTGGGCTAGGTGGTATTTCTCACCCATAATTATCTTGCGAATGGAGAGTGGAATCGTGGCTGGAGTTCTTGTTTAATTTGTTGCCAATGTAAGTTCACTAAGCAGGCTTTGTGTGGTGAAATTTGTAAGAAAATGCATAATGGGCTCATGGTGAACCAGCAACCGGCATATGATTCTCAAGAGTCTTTTCCATTTACTTCAGTCTTATCTTTTTGTTTGCTTACCTATTACTCCATTGTATCTTGGTGTTTTTAATGAGTTGTTGAAATTGGTGAAACAGAAGGTGTATTGCATTGTAGATGTTAAAAATGTATTGTAGTGAGAAGAACGAGCAATCAGCAGCATTTTCAGGGTTGTGTTCAAGGAAACAAAGATTCAGTTATGAACCGTTCAGTCTTTTGTCCTCTGGCTTCTTAAAGGTTGTGTCACATAAACACCTGAGGGCTCAAAAACATCTTACTGACAGTGAAGACCTAAGTTGTTCAATCATTTCACTATATATTGAATCTTTCTTCCAATATGAATTTACTGTCATTGATGTGCAGAATATGTTAATGACGTCTGAGGCGATCACCAAAATCGGTATTATCTGCCCAGTGTTATAAATAGCTAATGGGATATTTTCCTGTCAGATTAACAATATTGCACAATGCTATTAAACTAAGATTTGTACTCTCTAGTTTCATTAATAGTTGCAGTGGATCACCTACAGGATGCACATAAACTTAGTGCTGCATTATATTGTTCCTGCTTTCAATATCAATGACCCATGCTGCATTTAATCTGGGCAAATATGAAGTAATGCATTTTGGAAGACCTAATACAGATAGGAAATATACAGTAAATGGAAAAATCCTTAAGAGTATCGATAGACAAGCGATCTGAGTGTACAGGTTCACAGGTCACTGAAAGTGACAACGTAGGTGGGGAAGTAGTCAAGAAGGCATGTGGCGTGCTTTCTTTCAACGACCAGGGCATTGAGTTTAAAAATTGACAAGTTGTTGCAGCTTTATAGAACTTTAGTTAGGTCGCACTTGGAATATAGTGTTCAATTCTGGTCGCTACATTACCAGAAGGATGTGGAGGCTCTGGAAAGGGTACAGAAAAGATTTACCAGGATGTTGCCTGGTACGGAGGGCATTAGCTATGAGGAGAGGTTGAAGAATCTTGGTTTGTTCTCACTGGAATGACAGACTTTGAGGGGGCAGCCTTACAGAAGTCTACAAAGTTATGACAGGCATGGACAAAGTGGATAGACAGAAGCATTTTCTCAGGGTGGAAGAGTCAGTCACTAGGGACATAGGTTTAAGATGCGAGCGGCAAAGTTTAAAGGAGATGTACGAGGCAGATTTTTTATACAGAGGGTGGTGGATGCCTGGAACATGCTGCTTGTGGAGGTAGTGGAAGCACATACCATAGTGGCTTTCAAGAGGTATCTTGACAAATACATGAACAGGATGAGAATGGAGGGGTATGGTCCCCGAAAGGAGGGGAGTTTTAGTTAAGTCAAACAGCATGATCGGTGTAGACTTGGAGGGACGGAGGGTCTATTCCTGTGCTGTTATTTTCTTTGTTCTTAATATGTCATACCATATTTGAAACCAGATGCCAACAATGAGCATTAATATCAATATATCATACCATATTTGTAACCAGATGCCAACAATGAGCATTATCATTTTACCAGGACTTCTTTATGGTTGTTTTGTGAATTGATTTGCAAATCATGAAAGGGGAAAATATATCATGCATTTTCAAGAAGAAGTGTTAAAGTTTGGGGGGATGCTGGTGGATGGAAGCAGAAATAGATAAGGGATCTAGAAAAAGGAGAAGCGCGAGAGCTGCTAATTTCTCTCCCTGGCCCTGGCCGCAAGTGCAAATATTGTGATAATCTGATGTAGTGGCAATAATGGAAATATGGCTTAACATGATTTGGACTGAGTGCTTAAAATTCAGGGATATAAGATATGAAAAGGCAAAAAGAAAGTGACTGACAGAACTGATGAGGAAAGCTTCCCATCCATGTCTGGCCAGGTTAACTTTGTAGTTGGGCTCCCGATACTTTGTAAAAGAGCTTTTTTTTCCCCTCTGTCAGTCCTAAACACATTGCCACTTCTGCTGATAATTGAATATTAAGTTCCCTGGCTGATGTAGTGGATTCAAACTCATGCCTCTGAAGCATGTCCAGGCTTTTAACTTACTCATCCAGTTACCTCTATATCTCCTTCAAAAAATGACACCTCAGTACTATAGTGTCAACCTGTATTATTGTTCTGTAAATCCTGAAGTTGGAACCATCTGTTTCAGAGGCAAGGGAGAAGTTTAAGTTTATTTAATGTCACAAATAGGCTTACATTAAAATTGCAATCAAGTTACTGTGGTTGAAACTGATAAACAGAAATTAATGCAAAAGCTATAATTTCCAATTTTACCTCTTGGAATTGGAGGCCAAAATGGAACTTTATGGAGAAATACCTACCATTGCAGTATTTAGCCTAGTTAAGTTTATCCCTTAACAAATGTAACATGTTCATTAAGAATGGAAGTCTTTCTAGCTAATGTTTGATTTGTGTGACAGGTCTTGACTTTGCTTGGCAAAATGGAACGTCTCCGAAGTTCTCCTGTTCATGCTAATATATCTTCAACCCTCAATTGCCATTTGGAAGCCATTCATGTCACTCAAGCACGTCGTAAAGATGAAATAATTAATGCTGCAAATCGTCAGCGACAAGGAGCACCTCGCTACAATGATGACAAGGGTAAGCAGTTCACAGTATATTAGCTTCAGGCATTGCTGGTTGGAATTTAAGCAAGGGGAATCGAGTGTGCTCTTGTCACAATATCACCCTTCTTTGTATGGGAAATTGAACAAATAGAACATTACAGTCATTCTGTCTGGCAAGTGGCAAGTCATAGTCAGAATCTTACCTTTCAGAAACATTAGTCCCAATATTCTTTCCTTCACAATTTTGGGCATAGCCAAAGCCAAGTTTTTTTTTTGTTAACTTATAAAGCAGTATAAAATAGATAGAATATTAAGTTGACAACTTTCAAGTCTAATAAAAATGCAATATAAAATGTAATTATTATTTCATATGCACAGATGAAAAACTTTTGAGAAGCTTATAAACTGTGGACCACAAAGCTTCTACTTGTGGCAGTGCGCTAAATATATGTTGATAATTGACTACTGACTGATTTCTGAGGAAATGTTTTGCTCTCTGTCATTTGCTATGTGTTCTTGTCCGGAGCTGACTTTGAGTCCTCTCGTTATCTGTAATACATAATATCCTCATTGCTTGTTTGCTTTTGCAGATGTTTTGGCCCTGGCAGCCGCCATAAAGGATTTAACTGTGTCAACACGCAAGGCACGCACTGCTCTCTGGTGCGCATTGCAGATGGCTTTGCCAAAATGTTCCCTTGGGACACTAGCCAAGCAAGTTGAAATCGAAAAAGCACTAAAAGAGCTGGGTCAAGGGGGTGCTATCAAAAATGAAGACAAAAGATTCAGTGAAGAGAAAATGCTGGAGAAGCCTGAATCTGATCATGCTAGATATGCAGCAATAAAGATAGAAAATGATTGTAAGAGAGAAGTATGTTGAAAAAGTAACAGCTTTAAATGCAGCTGTTTTGTTTTATTTTGTGAGTTCTGCTGTGGAATATGTCAAACTGTGGGTGAAGTGTTTAAAGCAGTATTGAAGAATCTGCATTGTGTGAACTAGGATTACTGATGAGCCACACGAGTTTAAAAAATAGCTTCCCTAAATTTGAAATTATTCTGGTAATCTGAATGGTAAGGGCAAGTTGTATATCTGAGAAGAGAGTGGAGAAGGGATGTGGAAAGATATCGTTTGGTTATGAATTTCTAAGAAAATTTGAAAAGTGAAATTTGATCTCAGTACAGTGTGAAAATATCATTTTTGCTAGCTTCTGTGAAATCCTGGTGCTACACCAGTTTGTGTTGTGAGCCAATTCAGTTGCATCAGAAAATTGGCAATTTCTATTTGAAACTGGTTTTTGGTGTATGTTAATATCACCAGATAGTAACCATATTGTTCAGGAAATTGCACCAAATCTTGTCTGGATTAGAGGAGAAACCAAATAATTGCTGTTTTTTTTCCTTATAACTTGGGACAAGAATTTGAATTTAAAGAATGAGGTGAGAAATATTGAACGTATGTGACAATACGAAGGGAATACAGTACTGTTTGCAGTTTTATGTAGCATCCATTTTGGCCTGATTTTGACATATTTGAGACCTGTAAAGAATTCTAGTAATTTACCTTTTTTATTTTGTAAGCAGCAGTATAATTTCTACTATGAGTTGAATTTATTCAAACATCTCAATCAATGAAGCATGTTCTACAGACTTGTTTTTTAATTAGTACTTTGGATTATGAAAATTTACTGAAAACTGAAAATATGTTCCATTTTGATGAGCTTTAATAACTGTCATTAGACCTATCCAACTAAAAGCTTAACACATAATCAGACCAACTGTAACAATGAGTTTTGTGAGCAAAAGTAATGGTGTAAAACCCATGGAAATGGACTGATTTTTATATTCAATGGATTATTTATTTTCACATTCCAGCTGAAATTCTGTGCATTGTTACAGAATTTGTTGCAATCTTGCCTTTCTTTTAATTAGTTATGTAACTTGGTCAAAGCATAAATTTAAGTACTGGAACGTCTAAGCAGTACTGTTCACTTTCCATAGTATAAAAGGCTTAAGGGAGTTTAGAAAACCGAAATTGGAATCCTTTCCTATAAGGAAAAAAAACTTTAGAATATTAATTGCTTTTGATTACTTTAACTCAAATGTTACAGTTAATTCTACTTTGTAGTCACATGAATAAAGCAGATCATAGTGGCAAAGAAGTTTTCAAACCAAAAACAGAGCTGTTTGGAAAAAGAATATTTACCTAACTAAACAGCTGACAAAAGTTTCATAACTTAGAGGTTATGGAATTAGAGTTACAAGGTATATGATTTAACTATTTTGTTTTAGACTATTTTCTAAAGAAATATACAGTTACGTGCTTGAGCACCCAAGAATAATTTAGTTAATTATGTTAAGCACTTAAAAGCAGTCATCCGATTTTTAAATTGATGAATTATCTAGTCATAGAATTGTACGTGCATTCACAAATATGGCTTAACTGCTCAAACAATTAAATGTGCATCATTAACTTTTAATTTTTTCTTTGAACTCACTCTTCTTGCATTTGGACTCCAAAGAAAATGGTGAGGTTATTAAAAATCAAAATTTTATTGTAACGTGTTTCATTACGGTTAACAACCCATGAAAGAAACTATATTTACAGCTATCTAAAACTAAAGTTATGCTAGTACCCACATATTCTCAAAAAAAACATTTTTAATTTTTGATTTTTTTATGTAATTACACTTCTTAAGGTAATAATTCATAATAAGTACTGGCTCAGTCACAGGTTGTGTGGCAGATAAGGTGAATAAAGCAGGGGGAGGATGTATTTCAGCTCCAGTTAAAAACGCTGAATGATTTGCATCATATTTTGTTTTTTGTTATTTTGGAGGAGAGGGGAAAATTTGTTAGAAACATAGAAAATAGGAGCAGGAGTAGACTAATTTAGCCCATTTAGCTGCTGTGCCTTTCAGTATGATCACAGCTAATCCTCTATCTCAACATCATACTCCAGCACTCTCCCCATACCTTTTGACATCTTTAGAGTCTAGAAATTTCTCTATTCCCTTCTTAAATATATTGAGTGACTTGGTTTCTACAGCTTTCTGTGATAGAGGATTCTAGAGTTTCACTATCCTTTGAATGAAGAGATTTCTCCTCACCCCCAGTCTTAAGTGGTCTACCTGTATCCTGAGACTGTGATCCCTTGTTTTGGACACCAATTCCCCCACCATCCGGAAGAAACATCATTCTTGCATCCAGTTTGTTCTGCCGTGTCAGAATCTTAAGAGCTTCAATGAGCTCCTCCTCATTATTGTAAACTGCAATGAATGCAGGCCCAGTTGATCCAATCTCTCCTCATACAACAATACTGTTGTCTCAGGAATCAGTTTGGTGAACACTAGCTGCATTCCTCCTTTGGCAGGTATATCCTATTTTAGGTAAAGAGATCAAAACTGCATGCAGTATTCCAGGTGTGGTATTATTAGGTTCTGTACATCTACAGTAAGATAACTTTGTTCCTATACTTAAGTCCTTTTGCAATAAAGGCTTGCCTTCCTATCTGCTTGCTGCACTTTCATGTTCACTTTCAGTGACTGGTGTACAGGGACACCCATATCCCTTTGCACGTTAATGTTTCCCAATCTATCATCATTTAGCTTTTCTAATTTCACAAGTAGTATTCAGAAGAAATAATTTAATAAATCTACAGTCTTTCACTCATGAACATATTTCCCTCTAAGGAAAATAATTGCTGTTCGTCACAAGTAAAATTAATGGTGACAGTCTTTCCCTTATTGATCATATTTTTCACTCTGGTATGATTCACATGTATTTCTGCTGCCTTCTGCAGTATGGTTGACCAAGAAACTTCCCATTCTTTTCATCAGGATTTGCAAGTTGATAATCTACCAGTTTGATCATATTGTTAATGCCATCAAATCCTGAAGTAGGCCTTGAACCAAGAGCTTTTGGCTCAGAAATAGGAATGGCATCACTGTGCACAAGACATCACTGTCTATTGGAGTACCTGTCTTACTAAGAAAAGGACTCTATGGATACGTAAAATTTAAATATGCATTATGTTAAACCACAGTATTTTTAATCAAGGGTGTTGGAGAAAACAAGAATTTTAATAACTAACGCTTTCTTTTGTCTTGTTTATCCTTTTCCCTCCCTATACCCCACACTGTCACGAAGGAACATTGAATTAAATCCCTATCAGTAATACTCATTTCCTTTCATCGTCAGCGAGAAAGCCTTTTCCAATGTTTTAAGGATTTTGCTGGAGAATTCCTTAACAATTACTGTTAAAAGTGGCATTTTTGCTACTCTTCTAATTTTATCTAGTGTAAATCTGCAGAAATGGTCACTTCACTTCAAACTTTACTGAAAAATTGATCTTAAAAACTTAAATCAAAAAATGCATTAATTATTAATATTACTTTTTTATTAAAACAAAGGGTTGGCCATGCATGTTGGGAGAGGATTTTCTATTCGCTCTTAGCAAAATTGCAGGTGTATTCTTTATAAATTTGTTTGCTGTTACAAATAGTATTCATATGAAATCTTTCTTACCCCCTTCACTAATTGCTTTAAAAAATATATTGTTTCTGGTGTACTGAAAGGTACCCAATTTGATAATTATCTTGTGTATAAGCTTTGTCGATAAGGTTGGGGAAAAAATGCAAATTAAAGCAACCCACCTAAAAACTGCAAGCTGTTGAATAGAACTTTAAACCACATTTGTATCATAATGCAAATTAGACCAACATTGAATGAGATGTTGGTCAAAGAGGCAGATTAACTACTCTGGTTTGAAATATATGCTCCTAATCTTAAATAGCTGTGCTTTTCCTGTTGAATTGATGCAGAGGCACTCAAAAATAATTATACTTTTTATACTCGGATTGCTGATGTTGTTGAATTAGGATTTGGTGACAACTTTAATTTATCTATTTTAAGGTCTAGGAACAGATGCAGATGTAGAAACAAAAGTTTATTTTGCTCATTTGAAAAGCATTATCTATCAGAACCCTATTGAATGCTTAGTTGAACTGAGGGATTAACTAAATTATAAACTGTTCTGCTAAAACGTAATCCAATGTGTTTAGCCTGTGCAATCTTTGTAATGTAGTCACCATCACTGCATTTCAGAACTAAAAGACTGAATGAATGGGTACGAGTGCTACATAACTTGAGTAATCTCATTTTAAGTCTATAAGTTGTATAAAAAGTTTTAAGAAAGAAAAAGAACTGTTACTCAGGATTAGTTCTTAAATTTACTAACCCTCTGCGATGGGGAAATAAATGTAGTACTTATATTTGATCTAGCATGCACTTAATGAAAACAAAATTGATTCTTTAGTAATATCAGTTTACGGGATTATAATTTTTAAAGCATTCCATATATTTATTTTAATATTGATTCAATCTTAATTTAAATTCAGATTTAGTATCTAATGTACTGTATTAATGGGATCATTCTTGCCAAACCTTCCTAATAATCAGATTAACTGTTTACTCAGGAAATATATATTTAATATTTAGTTTTTTGGGTTATATGTGCAAAGTATTTTTCACAAATCTAACTATGTACAGTACTAGGTTACCAAAGCTATTTTTGTTTAACTGATTTATTTCTAGAATTCTGGAACCATTTTGTGACTGTAGACATTCTATTACCTAGAGCTAGTCACATGCTAGTTTTCATACTTCGGCTTAGACAATCAGAAGTCTTGCATCTTAAAGCTTTGTGAATGTAGAGAAGGATTAAAATATTTATAGGACTATTAATATAGGTCAAAAATTGTTTTTTCCTCCACATTACACTACTTGTTTGTCAATTTAATGCTTTTAATAAAAATTACCATATGATCTTATTTTTGAAAAATGGTATTATAAACCAGGTAGTATTCATAGTTTGTATTGGGAAAGATTGGCTCAGGGAGGAATCTCTTTGAGACTATTCTAACCATGAGATTAGATTTAAAGGCAACATAGTAGCACGCACTGAAATTACATGTTCTGCATACACATAAAATTATTAAAAAAAGGCAGCACTGAGTGTCTTTGGATTTAATTACATTAAGATCTACATTTAAAAACAACTACAAATCATCTGAAAAATGCAAGAAACAATAGTCTAACGAGCTTCCCAAATGTGACAGTATTTCGTTTCACTTTTATGTATTTTTAAAGATTTTTGTATGGAATGCATTTTGTTTCTAACATTTAAACTTAATTTCCTAGGCAGCCAGCATATACAAATTGTTAAGATTTAATTTAAATCTTATTACATTTAGTAAATCTGTATAGTTTAATTAAACCAACAAATTGAATTTTTCATAACAGTATTGCATTTCATGCATGTTTATCCAAAAAAAAGCAATTTTTTTTTTTTACTAATCTTAGTTTCATAACATAATGTAGCCCAGTTTAGATATGCTCATATTGGAAAATCTGAACAGTTTGGAAATACATACATTAATTATTTGTGGACAATTTTATATTAACATATTAATCAATGAATAATAATTGTATGAACTGGAGTTTGCTTACAAAATAATAGTGACTGCTTTCTAAAAAGTAAAGGTTTTGGGATGACAGGATCACTAAAATGATATATATTCTTTCTTTTATGTATTGCCCAAAAATGTGTAATATTGCACAGTACAGAGTTGGTGAGTTTTGGTATTTGGATTAAGGAAAATCAGTTAACAAATCAGTGCTGAGTTAATGCTTTCTAATGGAAAATTGAAAGAGCAAAATACTCTGTAGTGGCTTCCTTTTTGCAAAATTTACTTAATCCAAATAATTTGTTCATTTATATCATATGAGAACAACTTTATCTTCTAATTAAATGGTGACACATAATCGATTTGAGCATTTAGGCTTTGGTTAAGCTTGCATGAGTTCATGTTGTAGTCAACCATAATCTAACTTTCATTGGTTCTGTTGAAAAGAGCTACAGTTGTAATTTACGTAGGACCAATGACTGCCAGATTTCTAAAGGCAGGCTTGTACTTATGAAGCATCTTTCATGATCTCATTTACTTTATAGTCCATGCGGTACTTTTGAAATGTGGTCACTATTGTAGGGAATATGGCAGCCAATTTGTGCACAGCAAGCTCCTACAAAGAGCAATCTGACAATGGTCAGATAGTGTTGATTGAAGGATAAACATAAGTCTCAACACCAAACCTAACTCTCCTGTTATTGAAACAGTAGTTGGTTCTTTCATTTCCACATAAGCAGGACCTTGGATAAAGTCTCATCCGAATGAGAACACCTCCAGCAGGGCAGTATTCCCTCAGTACCACACTGGAGTATAATCCTAGCTTTTCCTGCTGAAATCTCTGGACCATGTACAACTTTCTGATTCAGAGATAAGAATGCTACAAACTGAATCATAGCTTCAAATACATTTTACATTAAGAAGCTGTTTTAAAATTGCTGTTATATGCTAACAAAACAGCTGGCAATATATTAGTATGGTATGAAGTGAGACTGCATATTTAAGGGCTGTTTAAATTGCTTTTCTATGTCCTAAAATGCATAGTTTGCCTGATGAAATTGAGTTTTTTAACTGTTGGTCCTCCCACTCACCAAATGATAAACAGAATTCAAATTCTGCAAACTTCAGCTCTCAATCTGTTGCATTAAAAAACTCTTAAAGCATGCTGGGCCAATAACATAAAAAAATCCATCTTGCACAATTCTTTTCTTTAATTACACTGATGGTATCCAGTCATAGCAATTTCTATAATACTGCAACACAAACTCTTAAAATTATGTATATGTTGAAATACCTTAAAGATAAATATTCTGTTTTGCTATCTTGTTAGCCCATTTACTTTAATTGATAGAAAATTGAGGGCTTTCAAGCACAGAAGTGGAAACTTTATCAGCCAATCTTCAGTTAAAGTTTGTGGTCACATATATCAGACCCTAAAAGCTACACACATTCAAACTGTAGTTACATTTATCACTTTATTCACAATTAAAAATCCATGCTGTCAAACACTTTTTCCATTCTGAATTACCCAATTTATTTTTTATTAATGCATTAATTTAACTGATAACTGTCACCAATTTGGGATTATTTGGGAATAGAAGTAGTTTTCTATAAGAAAGATGAATTTAGAAATCAAGAATTGAACTTGTTGAAACATTCCTCAATATATTAATCTCTAAAAAGAATGAATACATTTCACCTTTCTGGTTAGTATGGTCCATACGATAACTTTACAATATACTGAATTTATAAAGGAATACGGTTTACAGTCAAAATCCACAGAAATCAGTGCTGCCTTTTATAACCTAAATTGCAACATGCCTTTGTATAATAGGTTTACAGTTCTCATTTTTGGTATAAATTTTATGGAAATAGTTTGCTACAGATTTTAATAAAGCATTAAAACCGTACACATTTAAATGTACGGCAGTGTGATGAAGGGAATAAAAGATGATTTGCTTGTGCATTTTTGAAAATCTTAGATTTTGTTTACACAAATTTATTTTTGTAGCCATACTGGATTGTGCTCTAGTAATGAATGTATTGGGCATTGTAGATTACTTTTTTGGGTTATATATGTTAATTTGTATTTCATGGTGTGTGTAATCTTTCTAAATCATTTTGATGTGTATTTTAAATATGGTAATGTGCCTTTTACTGATATTTTATTTTAAATGGTAAAAAGCTGTATGTATGTTGGATTCAGCAGCTTTATTAATTCCACTTGTTATTACTGATAGTTAAAATGTTGTTAGTTTCTGCTAGCTGTTCACGGAAGATCAGTTATATAATATCTGACAATGTATAGCTAACAGTGTAGCATGCTAATTTTCTTAAATGTATTTGTATTAGTCTGGTTCAGTAAAAGGCATGAGGCACTTGCTTAATTGTGAAATCAATCAACCTTCACTGATATTTAATGGCATGGAATGTAATTTATGCAATAATCTACAAACTGTATTCTCATCAAATGAAGAGTGTGCTATCCATAACGTCAGTATGTTCTATCTTCGATCAATGTGAAATTTGCGAACAATAGTTTTTAGGTGCTAGAATGTCATGAAGCGCTTATATATACTTTCCCCTTTCTTACTGAATTTGTTCATCTAAACAAAGGGGTTTGCCCTTGACACTTCTGCCCCAGTTTGAAAATTAAAGCATTTGCGGTACTTCAATAATTCCAAGCTTTTAAATGTAATATGTTTAATCATGTCTTTTGCCTTGATCATCAATATTAGTTTTAATACAATATACAGGAAATTTAGTTTGCCTGAGGAAGAATGTTGGTATGTTTGCCCCACAAATAAGAATACTTAATTTATACACAGGGGAAATGTAATTATCATAATTTGTTAGATATTCATCGAGAAAGAGGGACCATTTTCAAAAGCCAAATAATTTGAGCTTTGAATAGTTAATCTTTTTACTGCACTTTTCTTAGTCAATGTGGTCGTTAACCATTGCAACTAATTTTTTTTTAATGACATTTTTATTTAACTGTTTTAGCCAGAGACAAACTGGAACTGAGCATGTTTCTAAATCACTGAATTTCTAGAATACTTGTATGATTCGCTTATAACCGGAATTTCCATGATTTCCTTAAGGTAGAAGAGTTCAGTGACTTAAGACCAATATGTATTTGCAGACTTCTCCTGTGACAGTGAGGTGCTAGAAAAGATGTCATGATATTGACTTTTAGGGGATAAAAATGTTCACTAAAAGATACTGACACCATGTACTGGATATACCAGGAAGAAAATAACCGATATTGCTGCTCTATAAATATTGTGACAAAGATTTAATATTTTAATTCCAGTTGATAGAATCATGTGGTTGGGTTGCTCTGTGCTGGAGATGTTCCACAGATGTACAAAATGTGGTTTAATCTGTAAGTTCAGTCATTACTTATCTCAAAAAAGAACAAGGACTGAACAAGGACTTTCAGAGGAGAAGTCAGCAGTACATACATATTGTGTCACCCAATCATAAAGTTATGTTAATGAATGCCATTTAATTATAAATGTACTGTCTTTGTGAATCACTTAAAACAATGTTCTTTTGTTACAAATGTTACTGAATTCAGTCTCGCTAACAAACAAATTATTGTTTATTGCAGTCAGCCGTGGCTTTCAAGTGCTGAATTATTTTAAAAGTTACTGTTTATATTTAACTGGGGCATGTAGCAGCTTTGGAGCTCTGTTAAAAAACAAAAGTTTGAAAATTAGCATATTACTGCAAAGAAATAAAAGTTTAAATTAGTTTGATGTTAATCTTTTTGATCGTTTTTAATCTTGAGTATGAAACTTATCTTGTAAACATACAACAGCAGGTTTTAACAAAGCATTACATTTTTGAAAATCAGACATTTTTACCTCAGAAGACCATTTCATTCTCATAAGAGGGGGTATCATAGAATCTCTACAATGCAAAAGAAGGCCATTCAGCCCATTGAGTCTGCACTGAATCTGCTAAAGAGCATCTTACCCAGGCCTCTTTCCATCCTTGTAACCCCGTGTATTTGTCCTGGCCAATCCACCGAACCTGCACATCTTTGGAGCGTGGGAGGAAAGCAGAGCACCTGAAGGAAACTTGTGCAGACATGAGAAGAACAAACAAATTCCACACAGTCATCCAGGGTTGGAATCAAACTCAGGTCCACAGCATTGAGAGGCAACACGGCTAACCACTGTGCCACCCTGAATTCAGTAAGAAGTCTGACAACATCAGTTTTAAATCCAACCGATTTATTTGATAGTAAACTCGTAAGCTTTCGGTTCTGTGGCCTTCGTCAGGCAAATGAGATGTTCTGGTCTCCAATAGCACTCATATCAGCACAGACAGTTTACAGATTACTGATTAGAATGTGAATCTTTACACCTAACCTGCTATTCAAGTCTTAAAGTGGCTAACAATGTGAGTGGAAGGAGCACTGAGCACAGGTTAAAGAGATGTGTATTGTTTCCAGACAGCACAGTAAGTGAGGTTTTTTGCTAACCCAGGCAAGTCATGGGGGTTACAGATAGTGTGACATGAAGCCAAGATCCCTGTTAAGACCGTCCTCATGTGTGCGGAACTTGGCTATCAGTCTCTGCTCAGCAGCTCTGCGCTGTTGTATGTCATGAAGGCCTCCTTGAAGAACGTTTACCCGAAGGTCGGAGGCCGAATACCCATGATCGCTGAAGTGTTCGCCAACAGGAAGGGAACAGTTTTGCCTGGTGATTGTCAAGCGATGTTCATTCATCCATGTTGTAGTGTCTGCATGGTCTCCCCAATGTACCATGCTCCGGGACATCCTTTCTTGCAACGTATTAGGTAGACAACATTGGCCGAGTTGCAAGTGTATGTACCGTGTACCTGGTGAACGGTATTCTCACATTTGATGATGTCATCCATGTCGATGATCCAGCATGTCTTGCAGAGGTTGCTGTGGCAGGGGTGTGTGGTATTGTGGTCACTGTTCTCCTGAAGGCTGGGTAGTTTGCCTTCAGGAGAACAATGGTCTGTTTGAGGTTGTGTAATTGTCTGAAGGCAAGAAGTGAGGGTCTGGGGATGGCCCTAGCGAGATGTTCATCATCATCAATGACATGTTGAAAACTCTGGAGAAGATGTCGCATTCTAATCAGTAATCTATAAACTGTGCTGATATGTGTGCTATTGGAGACCAGAACACCTCATTCGCTTGACAAAGGCCATAGAGCCGAAAGCTTATGAGTTTACTATCAAATAAATTGGTTGGATTTAAAACTGGTGTTGTCAGACTTCTTACTGTGTTTACCCCAGTCCAACGCCGGCATCTCTACATCATGACTACTATCGCCACCCTGAATTGTCAGATTTGCAATTATTTTATTGTTAGCTTTAAAAATTGACCTTTGACTGTTGTTGGACTAATGATACAGAGGCCTGGACTAAAGCCCTGGGCTCTTGAGTTAAATCCTACGATGACAGTTGGGGAATTTAGTTTATCATTCCAGATTTATTAATTCAATCTCTTAATGATAAAACTACTGGATTGTTGCCTCATCTGTTTTGTTAATGTCCTTCAAGGCAAAAAACGTCCTACGTGTTACTCCAGACTCACAGCAATGTAATTGACTCTTAACTGTCCTCTGAAATGACCCAACAGACAATTCAATTGTATCAAATTGCCACAGAAAAATTAAATAAAACTGGGCAGACAACCCAGCAATGATCCAGGCTCCAGAAATGACAAAGGCATGCTCTACATAGTTAACTTATGCTAAATTTGGCAAAGTGTTCCACAAACAATAGCCTGGTCAGTTTATGAAGAGAGATTAAATAGACTGGGTCTGTACTCATTAAGAGTTTACAAGCTGAGGGGGGATCTTATAGGGACGTACAAGATAATGAAGGGGCTAGATAGGGTAGAGGTCAAGAGATTCTTCACGCTTAGAAAGGATAGCAGAACTGGAAGGCACAGCCTCAAAATAAGGGAGGTGGGGGGAGTTTAGAACAGAGTTGAGGAACTTTTTCACTCAAAGGGTGGTAAATCTCTGGAATTCTCTGCCCATTGAAGTGGTGGAGGCTACCTTGCCGAAGATATTTAAGTCATGGGTAGATAGATTTCTGATAGACAAAGGAATTAAAGGTTATGGGGAGAAAATTGATAAAAATTGATAAAATTGATGAAATTGATAAGTATATGGAAGAGAAGGGAATGGTTTAGTTTGGAGGGGCATTGCTTTTTATTTTGGTCGGCACAACATCGAAGGTCGAAGGGCCTGTTCTGTGCTGTATTGTTCTATGTTCTATGTTAAAATGAGGAAGTGGAACTGATCCACTTCAGATCAGCCATGATCTTATTGAATGGCAGGGCAGGCTCAAAGGCTAGATGGCCTACTTCTGCTCCTATTTCTTATATTCTGATAGTTGTGCACACTAAATCAGGCTGACAACCAATTCTCCAGGCATGTCATCACCAATCCTGGGTATTTATAGTCTCACAGGTATGACAGGCCCACCAAGGCAGTCACAGGTACTCTATTGGTAGGAGGGAATGGCTCTGTGATTTCTCAATATTGGTACCCATGAGATTTCATGGCATCAGATCACACATGGATAAGGAAAATCCTGCTGATTATTACCTATAGCTTGGGTCAGCTGATGAATCTGCTCAAGTTGGGAGGCAAAATCCCATTTGCACACTAAAGATAACACCCACTGTATGATGTAGTGTTATTGTCAGGCTCAATGGAATATTAGGATGGCAGCTCAGAACCGAGCGTCTGTGAGGTACTATAGGCCTCCAGCAACAGCAGAATTCAGCCACAATATGTAATCTCATGGCCTGGCATATATGCTTCATTCCCATCATTAGCATCAAGCTACAGGACCAACTTTGATTCAATGACAAGTGTAGAATAACACCAGGTGCAGGAGCAGGTGTGCCTAAAAGTAACATGCCAACATAGTGAAAGGAGTACATGCAAGTGAAATAGCAGGTACAGCATGCTTTTACATACAATTACATACACAGCTGAGTGATCTCACAACCAAAGGACCAGATCTCTTAAAAACTGGCTGTGCTTTGCTGAAGCTAGGGGCCTGTTTGCCATATCTGATCCTGTAAACATCCTGAAGTGGTGAATTAATTGCCACATATTACTGAACAGGCAGCACATTTGAGGCTCACCCACTTCTCGAAAAATAGTCATTCATGGGTCTTATTCTGCTTCTGCTGCTACATTAGCTATGACAGGAGAAAGCCAAGTGGCTTTCCTGGGCCGGTGTTGGCCCACGAAGAGGCGCATGATCTTTGGGAGTCATCCCCAGCCAAAAAAATCCTTTTAACCCTCCATCTTAGGCCTCCTAAATATGGCCCCCACACACTCCTTATTTTTGTCTGCCAAACAAACCTGCCAATACACTGGACTTGCCTCTCAGTCCATGCCCATCATTGCTTCTTGGGGAATTGCGTGCAGTGCCAATAGTGAGTACTGGTTGATCATGGTCCTGCTAGGATCACGCAGCTACCGGCCAATCATTTTGGGGTGGAAGTCTTTACAACTGACTTTGTTTCCAGCAAAATGTGTCTGTGCCCAATACTTTTTTTTGTTCACAAATATCAACTAACATTTAATATGAAACTTTACAGTCTTTCTCCTTAACCAAAACTTGACAAATTATTAATATCCTGGAGGGAAGGAAATCTACCTGAGTCTGGCTTTAATATGATTCCACACCCATAATAATATGGTTGATCTTTGACTGGTCCAGAGTACCTTTGAGGGTACCAGAATACAATCTCCAAATTATGTTATGAATCCTGACTAGACCCCAACAGTGTTTCTATTTTGGCATTCACCCCAAAGTCTTTCTATTTAATATCAATGTAAGGATAATATGTTTCACTCCAAGTGTGATTCTATTGACACATGAGGAAGTTTTTATCAACACGTACTTTATTTAAGAATACAATTTAATTATAACAAATGCATTAGCTTAACTTTTATCAATTGAAATACTTAAGTGTGACAAGAAACAACTTTTAACTGCCAATCAATCTCTGTTAGTTCCGATTCAGCAAAGAATCCTCTTATAGATCTAAATTCCTCTTCAAAATCAATTAGCAACACTGGGTATGGCCTGCCAGTCCAGATGCTTCCACAACAGTTCTGCAGAGAGGGAAATCTATCTCTTGTAGCGGGTCCCAAACAGTAGGTTCCAGAAAGATCTTTCAGAATATGGCAGTAGCTGCCTGCTTTTCCCTGTAAGCTTAGCTTCTCCCCTTAAGCACATGACTGTCTTGCTTAGACAGGGTGGATTCATAAAGAATGCTCCCAGTGGTGGGGGAATCCAGAAGAGCAAAGAATAAATAAAATTACAACACAAGAACAGGCCCTTAGGCCCTTCGGCCCTCCAAGCCTGCACTAACCACGCTGCCCAACTAAACTAAAACCCGCTAGCCTTCCAGGGGCTGTAGATCTCTATTCCCATCTATTCACGTATTTGTCAAGACAAATTCATGATCATATCTGCTTCTACTACCTTTCCTGGTTGCAAGTTTCAGGCACTCACCATCCTGTGTGTGAAAATCGTGCCTAAGGAGCTAGGGGTCATAGTTTGAGGATAAAGGGATAAGCCTTATAGGACTGGGGTGAGGAGAAATTTCTTCACCCACAGAGTGGTGAATCTGGAATTCACGACCACAAAAAGTAGTTGTTGCCAAAACATGTGATTTCAAGAAGAAATTAGATATAGCTCTTGGGGCTAAAGGGATCAAGGGATATGGGAAAAGGTGGGATTCGGATATTGAGTTCAATGATCAACCATGATTAAAATGAATGGTGGAGCAGGCTCGCAGGGGTAGATGGTCTACTCTTGCTTCTATTATCAATGTTTCTATGTCAATCAGCCTAAATAAAATCCTACTCTAAAATCCTAGGGGAAAAAAACAAAATAAACAAAAATATATTAATTGAGATTAAGACAAACACATCCCTAGCTAAAATCAATCAATAGCCTGCAAGCTCCCTGCTGCAGACAAATCACTGAATTTTAAGCACACCCCTCACAAGAAATATGATATAAATACATTTCTTAAAGGCACAGTATCATCACACTGGACAGCAACTCATGATCGTGTTTGATTTCCAGCTTGGATCACTATCTGTGCGACATTTGCATGTTCTCCCTGTGTCTGCAAGGGCTTCCTCTGGATGCTCCGATTTCCTTCCATGGTCTGAAAAACGTGCTGATTAGGTGCATTGGGTCTGCTAAGTTCTCCCTCAGCGTACCCAAACAGGCATTGAAGCATGACAACAAGGGGATGCACTGTTTAATGTGAGCATACTGCTGACTAATAGATAAACTTTAACTTGGCTTGAGAGAATTCACATTTCTTTAATCTGTGACTGTCTCTGTCCACAAGCATTTATCTATAAAGACTTAATTACCTGTAAAGACTCGTGTTCCAACCATTATCTTGCAATTGAGTCTGTGTCTATTTATGCCTTGTTGGTGTACCCAACGGTCCTCTTATCCGATGAAGGAGCAACGCTCCAAAAGCTTGTACTACCAAATAAACCTGTTGGACTTTAACCTGGTATTGTAAGATTCTCACTGTGCCCACCCCAGTCCAATGCCAGCATCTCTACATCATAAATAAACTTTCATCTTTATTGTGTTTCTCTCTATCATATCTGTGGAGCATTTCCAGAATGTTCTTTTCATTTCAGATCTCTCACATTTGGGTTTTTCTTTGCCTTTGGCAGGAAGGAGTTAAATGTTAAATTTTGGGGGCTGATTTTATAGAGTGAAGGTGACTCCTGCAGCAGTGAACAGCCAAAGCATGAAGCCCACCGGAGTCAAGATGCGCCTGCGCACTGTGCTGCTAACGGCAACTGCGCGAGATGGCCGCTCGTGACACCTGGCCCCGCCCCCGCAGGCCTGTTTCCCCCCCCCCCGAGCCCGCAGCCCCGCCCCCGCAGGCCGAACCCCCCCGCCCACCACCTCCATTCTCGCCGCGCCCTGACCCCGCCCTCTAATGGACCCTGCGCGAGATGACCGCTCGTGATACCGGCCTCTGGGCTATGCCCCGCCCATCACACTTCAGGCCCCGCCCATTTGAAGCTCTAACTCCGCCTCCTCTTGGCTGGCCGCTCGACCTCCCTGGTGGAGATGGCGGGCAGGGATGGCTGTTTCCTGGGTGTCGATCTGAGCACCCAACAGGTGAGCGGACGGGGAGGGCCTGACCTCACCTAATCTCAACCTGCCCGCTGATCGGCTGATTCAGCTTCCGGCAGCCCCAGATCTCGGGGCATGATTCTGTTCGGATTTGGGTGCAGCGCCTGGCTGTTATTTGGGTGAAGGCCAGTGAATTGAGGGGGTTTGTATGTCAGCCTGGGTTGTCTACCTGGAGATTTCAATTTAGATTGAGATTTGAGATGATTTTGTGTTTAGAGTGGGATCTGAGATGATTTTGGGTTTAAGATTGGGATATGGGATGATTTTGGATTTAAACTGGGATCTGAGATGATTTTGGCTTTAGAGTGGGATTCCAAATGATTTTGGGTTTAGAGTGGGATCTGAGATGATTTTGGGTTTAGAGTTGGATTTGAGATCATTTTGGGTTTAGAGTAGGGTCTGAGATGATTTTTGGTTTAGACTGAGATCCGAGATGATTTTGGGTTTAGATTGGGGGATTAGGTTTAAGAGTTGAGATTTGATTTATTATTGTCACGTGTATACAGCAAAAAGTATTGTTTTTTGCACTATACAGACAAAGTATGCCATTCATAGAGAAAGAAACAAGAGAGTCCAGAATGTAATGTTACAGTCACAGTTAAGATGTAGAGAAAGCTCAACATAATGCGAGGTAGATCAATTCAGAAGTCTGATGGCAGTAGGGAAGAAACTGTTCTTGAGTCAGTTGGTATGTGACCTCAGACTTTTATATCTTTTCCAGACGGAAGAAAGTGGAAGAGAGAATGTCTGGGGTGTGGGGGTTTTTTAATTATGCTGGTTGCTTTGCCAAGACAGCAGGAAGTATAGACAGAGTCACTGGATAGGAAGCTGGTTTGCCGTCATGATTGGGCTACATTCAGACCCTTTGTAGTTTCTTGTAGTCTTGGGCCAATCAGGAGCTATACCAAGCTGTGATACAATCAGAAAGAATGCTTGAATGATTCTTGATTGGAATGATTTGAGAGTTGAATTATGATTGGAGGCAGAGATAATTTGGATTGGACAAGTTTTGAGATGATTTGGATTTATATTGAAGTTTGACTCAGTTTTGAGGTGTGAGTTTAGATTGATGCTTGAGATGAATTGAGAGTCTGGGTTGCAGGGCTGAGATGATTAGGATTTTGAACTTAGGCTGGTTGGTTGAAATGTGTATTTGAAGGTAAGAGTGAGGATTGCTTTAGATTAAGAGTTTGCATGTTGGATCTTGGTTTTAAGTTTCAGATTCAACTAACAGTCAACTGAATGATTTAGATGTGATAAGTGCATCAAATCCATCCTGTAATGCAACCAGTGTGACTTCAGATTTTTATTGGGTTTGTAATCAATCACCAATAACTCAATTTACATACAAATATGTTTTAGGAGCAGCAGTAGGCCATTTGGCCCATTGAGTTGCTTCATCATTCAATAAGATCATGGCTGTTCGGATTGTGGCTTTAGTTCTGCGTTTTACCTAACCTTTGAGTCCCATTTTTAATCAAGAATCTACCTTTAACTTCAAAACTTTAATTGACCCTGCCTCCATCCTGCTCTGAGTTCCAAGACCTCTGACCAAAAAAGGTATCTTCACATCTCCTCATGAGGTAATCCCCTCCCACTCCCATGCAATAGGTTTGCATGAACCTTCTCTGAACTGCTTTTAACATATTTATACTCTTTCTTAGATAAGAAGACCAAAATTGCATAGAGTACTCCAGTTGTAGTCTCACCAACACACTGTACAACTGTAGCAAAGCATCCCGATATTTATATCCCATTCCCTTTGCAATAAACAACAATTTGCCGACCTAACCTCTTGCTGTACCTGTACACTAACTTCTTGTGATTCATGTACCAGGACACCCAGATCCCTCTATCTCAGAGCTCTGTACTCTCTCTCCATTTATATGATATACTGTTTTTCTGTTCTTCCAAAGTGGACAATCTCAACCTTTCAACTTTTAATAAAGGCTGTGGATTTATATTTCCTCCCTTTCAGTAGATACCTGGGGAGAAAAATTAAAAGGGGCAGAGGCAGTTATATTCATGGAGTCCGCCTGCTCCTATCTTTATATGTTTCTATAGGATTAGGCTATTGAGCTTGATGATCAGCCATGATCGTAATGAGCGGCAGAGCAGGCTCAAAGGGCCAGATGGCCTCCTCCTGCTCCTATCTTCTATGTTTCATATGATTCCAATTTGAGCGCTGTTGTCCCAAGAGAATTCCAGATAACACGAAAAGTATAATTGATGTACACTACTGAACAGTTCGGCTCCTGAGAATGTTAGGCCTCCATCAGCTTTGACTATGTCTCTTTTTAACTTTTCCTTGCAGACATTTCCTACCACTCCTAACTGACACTTTAAGTTCAACTTTGCTAGTTATTGAATGATAAAAGCTCGCAAAAGTCAAACTATTTAACTTTACTGTAAGATCATTAATTTAAGTCCAATTTGACATTTGTACTTTGAGCCCAATGGTCACATGAACCTTGTTGACAGCAGACTGATTTCACCGTGTAGAAAAAGTACTTTTTTACAAACTTGTTTTTGCTCTGTGGTGAACCTGAAATCTGACACTTGTTGGATTAACATACATCAAAAAGTATTTATAAAAATTTTTGCTTCTCTTTGTTTGCAAACCTTTGACATTGTAATGTGAATTTCTTTTAAGATGTACAAACTGTAACAAAATAAGTTTGTGTGCAGCATGGTAGCACAATGACTAGCACTGCTGCCTCACAGCGCCAGGGACCCAAATTCGATTCCCAGCTTGGGCCACTGTGCAGCATTCTCCCTGTGTCTGTGCAGGTCTCCTCTGGATGCTCCCATTTTCTCCCACAGTTCCAAAGATATGCTGGTTAATTGGCTATGCTAAGTTCTCTGTCAGTGTGCCCAAACAGGCAGTGGAGTGTGGCGACTAGAGGATTTTCACTGTAACTTCATTGCAGTTAGTATAAGCCTACTTGTGACGCTAATGAATATATTTTAAGTAAGTTTTAAAGAATAATTTCATCTGCACCTTGTTGAATGACCCTTTAAATACCCTCAGAGAAATGTCTACCATATTTCAGAATGCTTGTTAATTCAGCAGTGTTTAAGAAGTACACTGTTTGCATTTATATGCATTGGCTACAGTGGGATCCAGCTGTTGCAACAGCTGAATGACATTATGGTAGCACTGATTCACCTCTTTATGGTGCACTCAACACCTGCATGTGCCTCTGCTTAGGAACTGGCCGGGGCTTCACTTGAAATCAGTGGTAGGTCCCCATGTTGTCCTATGCAACATAATTACGTGGCCATCAGGCCAACATTACAGAAAAGCATTTGCATTTCATGGAGGCAGTATTACATAAAGAGTAAGGCCAAAAAAAACTGCTGATGGTGAAATCTGAAACAAAAACAGAAAATGCTGGAAAATCTCAGCAGGTTTGACAGCATCTGTGGAAAGAAAGTAGAGCCAGCATTTTGGGTCAGGAAATGGCACATACATGAAGGTGATGTTGTGGTGGGGGATAGTGTTGAAGTGCATGAAGGAAGGTGAGGTCTGGGGAAACGCAATACTGCACGGGGGTGTTCTGGGTGCATTTTAAATATGATGCCTGGACATGAGATCATGATAGCTAGCTTCCTGCCCAGACCACCACAAGGTTTGATGAAAACTTGGTGGCTGAACAGTGACTAAGCTGAAGACTGCATGATTTGGCAGGTTTAACTACTACACTTTGCACAGGAATCCTTCCGACATCTCACTCCTGCCGTGGGAATGGAGGATACCACCCTATGATCCTATGATATTATACATGTATAGTGTAGAAAACTCAGTATATTTGGCAGTTATATCTAAATCATAGAATCACTAAAGTAAGAAGGAGGCTATTTAGCCCATCGAGTCTGTGCCAATCACAAACCCAGCCAGGCCCTATTTCCGTAACCCCACCATTTTACCCTGCTAATCCCCCTGACAGTAGGGACAATACATCTAACCTACGTATCTTTGGAGTGTGGGAGGAAATTGGAGCACCCGGAGGAAACCTACGCAGACACGTGGAGAATGTGCAGACTCCACACAGACAGTGGCCCAAGGCCAGAATTGAACCCAGGTCCCTGGTGCTATGAGGCAGCACTGTGTTACCATGCTTCTCCGGATTATCTCCTTTAATCTGGGGGCTTTGATTCGTAAACTCCTTAATCGTTCTGGAAATGTGGGACGTGATGTTGTGCAGGATGCTATTAACCATCTACAATTCTATATCATGGGACACAATTCCATCCACAAATAAATGTGCTTCTCTCTCAGATAAAAGCCATGGCCATTGATGATAATCTGAATGTGATCCATGAGACGAGTGTGAAGTTTGATGACGATTTGCCAGAATTTGGGTAAGAAATCTTTACACATTTACATGGGGTGGTGGTGAAGGAGGGAATGTGGAGCATTCTGACAGAACGAGTGGAGAATTGGCAGGTGTTTACTTCTGTGCTCTAACCTGACCATGCTATCCATAATTGCCTGTATTTCCTCCTTTCCCGCAAGCTCCAGTGCCCGCTCCTCAAAGTGGGTGAGGACCCAAATCCCGAGCACACCACTCCCTGACTTCACCCTCTCCTGCCGATTATAGACATTCCCCTCCTAGGAATTTTCATTGCAGTGTTAACATAAGCTTACTTATGTCACTAAAGATGAACTAAACTAAACTTGGGGGCAGAAAGAGCTATGTAAAATCTGATGGTATGAATCCTGCAGAGTTTCAGGGGTGTATCTCAGACGGAAGGGGTTGTGATAATCTTTGGGTTGGGTTGGGGGGGGGTGGTTTGCAGGGGTTGCTGGGGTGGATTGGGAGGAGGGAGATACTTTGGGATCAGGAGCTGAAAGTATGCAGGGTGCTGGGGATTGAAGGATCTGGGCATTATTTAAGGGGAAGATGCTAGATAAGGTAAAACATTCACCCTTGCTGCTTGGATTAGATCATTCTGTTTATTGCAGCACTGTTTCTCGGTTCTCCTGGCCTGTGTCCTAGCATTAACGCATGCTGCCAGCACCCCCCAAGCTGCATTTCCATCTCTTCCCCTGACATAATATCCTGCTGGTGGGAAGAGAGTGTCCCACTTTGCCCCCACTGCCTCCAACAACCTGGCTAGATTTGCATCCAAAAACAGGGGAGCTGTCTTCCTGGAGGTCATTTCCGACCGTGCTGCTTGCCTGTCTGCCTATCCTTGCGTCTGTTTTGGAGCTCACTCTCGGTGGGGCAAATCAGCTGCAGGCAGTTTGGGTGAGTCACGTGCCCGTTAGAACATTCCAGCGAGTTTAAGGCAGTTTGCCTTGTTAGCTTGGAGGGGAAGGTAAGTCAGCACTTGCACATATACTGATTGGGATGCGGGAGAATTTGTGCCTCTATGATAGTCGGGGGCAGGAGAGAGCGAGAGAGCATCATGTCAAGTAGCTATGTAGGCTGGCGTGTGATAAAGGGGCCATGTGAAAGGAGTCTAAAGGCATGGGGGGATGGGGTAAGGAGACAGTAATGTTGGGGGAGTTCCTTATTGGGAGAAGGAGAGGCTGTGTCTGGCCCTAGGGTATATTGTCAGGAAAACTGCTTTTTTTTAGCTTTTTCTGCATATGTGCAGTTTGTGGCTCCGATCTGAGCTGCTGGTGTCCGGTGAACTAAGCTCCACCCACTGCCTCTAATGGCTGGAAACAGTCTAGCCCATATTATCAAAGACTGAGTGCATAAGATTCGGTGTGAGAACTCGCCTGAAAAACAGAACAGGAACTCTCCCATTTTCATACTAGCTAGACACTTAGAAAAAAAAACTCATAAAATTCCACCCAGAGTATGAGAAACTTTAATTAACAGTAATAAAGTTTTTTGGTATAAATTTATTTTGCAGTTTCTGAGATAGGGCTCATTCAAAAGTGCACACATTGAGGTGGTCGGTTCGACATGCCTGGAAGCATGGAGCTAAATAGTCACGTTCATGTATAAATATGTATTTTTGGGGTTTTAAAAAAGATATTTACTCACAGAATGTCGCTGGGCTATGCCAGCATTTATTACCCTTGTGAAGGTAATGGTGAATCACTGTCTGTTTTGGTACGAGGGTAAAAGATTTTGCAGGACTCGAGAGAGAGAGAAATGACTCAGACCGCAATAAGATTAGGTTCTTATCTTTTGTACCTTTATTCCTACTAACTACACTAATAATGCAATTTACACGGCATTGATTAAAATGAAGCAGCTGCATATATTTACACTCCGGACTGTGCCCTCGCCCTTCCAACGACTGGGGAGCCCGTTTCAGTCTCGGTGAAGGACCAACACGTTTGTCTGGAGAAAATACCGGGCGATGCGCGCGTATCCCACGGTTGAGCGTCCACCGAGACACTGGGAGATCCCCTTCTTAAAGGCTGAGAAAGTGAGTTGATCAGGCTCCTTTCCCTGCCCTGTTTTTGGTAATAGCCAATCTTCGACAGTCCTGAGAGTGTTCACGCGCCTCTCTCATGTTATTTACGCAGTTATACTAGTTGTTTTTGAATACGAGTCATTTATGGCATTTTGCCCAAGGACATGTTTTTTCATACACACTTAATAACAAGGCATTGCTTCGCGATCATAAAGCAATCATAATTTTGATTTCTTACACTGTCTTGAGCCACAAGAGTCTGTTTTGTGTAGATACACCTACAGGGCTGTTGGGAAGGGAGTTATGCAGTGTCTTGGTACAATAGCAACCGGAAATTCCAAATGAACGTGAAGGGTTAGAAGTTGTATTTAACTATGTAAGGACCTGAAGAGCTACACTATTTGGTGAGGAGAGGAAATGTTCAAAGGACAGGGAGCTAGAATGAAGAAAAGTACTGAAGTGAGAAATGAGGACAATCATGAAGAGAAGGGAAAGTGTTTATGGCAATGACAGCAAGTTACAAATATCAGATTAATTTAGTTAAATATCATTGTTCAACAAAGTAGGCTTAGGGAAAACAGAACTGCAGGCCAGTTAGCCTGACATCAGTTATTGGGAAAGTGAATAAAGACAGAGGAAAGCCCTTTGGCCCTCCAAGCCCAGGCTGATCATGATGCCCTAAGAAAGCAGAACAAAAAACCTTCTTCCCTTACTTGATATATATTCCTTTATTTCCTCCCTATTCATGTACACATCCAGATGCCTGTTAAATGTTGTTAATGTGCCTACTTTCACCATCTCCTTTGGCAGTAAGGATAGGCAACAAGACCTTCTCCACGATCATCCTCTACAGTGGTGCCCCACAAGGCTGTGTGCTCAGCCTCCTACTGTACCTATACATCTATGTGGTCTTTAAAATAATGAGGGACTATCAGCTAGATAGTCAATATCTTTTCCTAAACGTAGGGGAGTCTAAAACTAAAGGGCATAGATTTAAGGTGAGGGAGAGCGATACAAAAATATACAAAAGAGGGGCAGTTTTTTTACACAGAGGGTGGTGAGTATCTGGAACAAGCTGCCAGAGGTAGTAATAGAGGTGAGTACAATTCTGTCTTTTAAAAAGCGTTTAGACAGTTATATGGGTAAAATGGGTATAGAGAAATATGGGCCAAATGCACGCAATTGGAATTAGCTTTAGGGTTCAACACAAAGGGCAGCATGGACAAGTTGGGCTGAAGGCCTGTTTCCATGCTGTAAACTTCTATGATTCTATAATTGTGTTGCCAAGTTCCCCTCCAATTTTATTTTCAAGTTTGTTGACGAGACCACCACAGTGGGGTCGATTCTCAATTAGTAATGAAATAGAGTACAGAGATGAGAAAGAGAATCTGCTGAACTGGTGCGGGGACAATAATCTCTCCCTCAATGTCATCAAAACAAAGGAGATTGCCACCGACTTCAAGAAGTGTAAAGGAGAACATGTCCCTGTCTACATCAATGGGGACAAAGTAGGAAGGGTCGAGAGCTTCAAGTCTTTCGGTATCTAAATCACCAATAACCTACCCTGGGCCTACATGCCAACACTGTAGTTAAGAAAGCCCACCAACACCGCTACTTTCTCAAAAGACTAAGGAAATTTGGCATGTCACCTATGACTCTCACCAACTTTTATTGCACCATAGAAAGCACTCTTTCTGGTTGTATCACAGCTTGGTATGGCTCCCACTCTGCTCAAGACCGCAAGGAACTACAAAAGGTTGTGAATGTAGCCCAATACATCACACAAACCAGCCTCCCATCCATTGACTCTGTCCACACTTCCCACTGCCTCGTCAAAGCAGTTGTCATAATTAAAGATCCCACTCACCTCAGATGTTCTTTCTTCCACCTTCTTCCTTGGGGGAAAAAAGATACAAAAGTCTGAAGTCATGTACCGACCAGCTGAAGAACAGCTTCTTCCCTGCTGCCATCAGATTTTTGAAGCGACTTGCCTTGCATTAAGTTGATCTTTCTCTATAGTCTAGCTATGACTGTAACACCACATTCTGCAATCTCCTTTCCTTCTCTATGAACGATATGCTTTGTCTGATAAGTGCGCAAAAAACAATACTTTTCCTGTATGTTAATACATGTGACAATAATAAATCAGATCACATCAAATCAGCATATTCCAAGCACACACCACTCTCTGCGTGAGAGACTTCCCCCTGCACATCTTTCTTTCCCCCTCTCACCTTGAACCTGTGCCCCCTTTCTAAATGCTGGAATCGTTTATTGAAGAAGTCTTAGAAAATCATTGGATGATCAGAAAAAATCAACTTGGTTTTATGAAAGAGAAATCACTTTTTTCCAGAAATCATAACATTTTCCAGGTGTCACCTTTTCTTCCAGTCTCCCACTGATTTTTGAACTTTGAACATAGAAAAACTACAGCCCTTCGGCCCACAAGTTGCGCTGAACATGTCCCTACCTACTAAGCTTATCTGTAACCTTCTATCTTGATAGGGTCTTTTAAGAGATTTTTGGATAAGCACATGTACTTATCCAAAAATCTCTTAAAAGACCTTATCAAATCTGCCTCCACCACCACCACTGGCAGCCGATTCCATGCACCCACCACCCTCTGAGTGAAAAACTTACCCCTGACATCTCCTCTGTACCTGCTCCCCAGCACCCTAAACCTGTGTTCTCTTGTGGCAGCCATTTCAGCCCTGGGAAAAAGCTTCTGAAAATCCACTTGATCAATACCTCTGAACATCTTATACACCTCTATCAGGTCACCTCTCATCCTTCGTCTCTCTATAGAACATTTAGAACATAGAACATTTAGAACATTTGCATTGCAGTTTTTTTGTTCTTCAAAATAGCCGCTTTAAACATTTGCTGAAAGTCCTTTATTTACATGGCCACAGTGTCACTGAGAATTCTTACCCACGTTGGGAGCTTGCCATGTCTGTATAATTAGGGCAAAGTCCAGAAGAAGGAGCAGAATTGATTTTGTGTAGTAGGTACATTCACAAGGCCAACTGCACAGCATTTACGATGAAGCAATACTGACCTGGGCAATTTGGGGATTTTTTCCAGAAATCACGACACACTCTGTCTCATAGATTCTATGATTCTATAGAAGAATATGGGCCGTATGTAGGCAAATGGGGTTAGCTTAGATGGGAATTTTGGTCAGCATGGACCAGTTTGTGCCGAAGGGCCTTGCTGTGATTCTTTGATTCTAACTGATTTCATCTTTTATTTTTTCAAAGATATGTTGCTGTCAAAGGAGTCTTGTGAATGTTAAAACTGTAATTCTAATTCAGAGTTGAAATCGAAGTCAAGGATTGCTTTGTCCTGAATGTAGGTGGGACTTTACCTGATGCCATTAGTTAAAAACATCAGTACTTATCTGATGTGAATGAATATTTATAAAATAAAAATAATTGTGCACTGACTCTTCTAGAAAAGTGGTGTGCACATAACCTGATATAAAGCTGAAAAAGCAGAAGAGGCATTGTGGAAAGATCAGTATCTGTAAAGTGGGAAGATAACAGGCAGAATTCTCTGTCTTTTGAATTAAATGTCGATTCAGATGGAGAAAGCGGTGTGCTGTCCTCCAACTCCAATGCTGGTCTATCCTGCTAGATTTTTTTCTGGCTTAGTTGAAAAGAATATTGGAGGCAGGTTCCATGACATCAGATCAGCTGACTCTGATTTCCTGATCCAAAAAGAATTGAGCTAAAAACAAGAATCCTGTCACAGATATAGCTACTGCTTCTCCTAGCCTCCACAACAAAAGCATTGCCACTGCCCCTGTGGCATTGCCTCCTGCCTGGGCGTATCCCTCTTCCACCCTGGGGCCTGTACTTATCTGTGCTCTCCCATTGGGTTCTCTTTACCAGGTTCTCGTCAGCCCAGACCTGTTGTAAACCCTGCCAATGTCATGTCAGTGGTAGGGGAAATCTGATTGTGGAGGACGTGGTAACAATGGGGAAGCTCACTAATGATATGGTAATATATGATAATATAGTCACTGTCCTACCTGGGCAGGGACCCCACCATGTCATCGGTGGGACAGTGAGAACTGGAAATTCAGCCAAAAACAGGGTTGAAAAGTCCAGGCAAAAGCTTGAAAGTTTATGAATACATTGGGCTGGATTTTCTGGCACTCCCCCACAGTGTTTTCTGGTGGTGGAGATAGCTCACCATTGGTTGTTGGCAAAATCTTCTTGTCCTGCTATGACGCTACTGTGCCTTTAAGAAATGTATTTTTAAGCATGTTCTCTGAGTTTGTAAGTTCGTTTCTATTTTCATTGTGGCACATACTGCCTGATTAAATGTCCTTTTATTGCCACTTAAATGGTTTAAATAGAGTTTTGATTTTTTAAATCTGGGCCTAATGCAATGTCTTGGAGTTTTATGTATTTACAAGCTTTTTGAATTATTTGGGAGGAGAATGATTGACAGGCTAAATGACAAGAATCCTTTTATTTTCTGTTTTGGCTGCTGATGTGTGAAATCCAGGCTGACAACACTGTTTCTGCGTGCCTCCCTGCTACTAGAAATTCTGCTGGCTAATTTGGAAGCAGCCCCTTTTAACTTTCTGGAGTGTAACTTTGCTGCTGGTGGTTTGCTAGCCAGAGACCAGGAATGGCTCCATCTCTACCATGCGAGTGAGTCAGACTGGAGTTAGGGAGAGATGGATCAGACTACTAGGGTGGGGAGGGGTTAGACCAGACAGAAGGCCTGGACCAGGCGGAGAAGCCAGAGCTGGAGATGGGTTCTATCTGAAGCAGAGAGGCAGCATGAACTGGAATGGGGTTGGAGTAGATTGGGAGGGGGAGGATGTGTCTCGGACTAGAGGTGGGGATGATGTGGTGGGCCTCCTGGTCCATCAACAACATTGCCTTCATCAACCCTTTATGTTACTTCTTCAAAAAGCTGTAGCAGATTATTTAAATATGATTTTACCTTAAGAAGTGCTTGCTCATTTTTAACTAACTTGCATTGGTCCATGTGACTCTTAACTTTGTCCTGAATTATTGTTTATAAAAGTGTCCCCACTATCAGAGTTAAACTGGCCTGGATTTATCCTTACAATCTTTTTTGAACAAAGATATAATATTTGCACATCTCCAGTTCTCTATCACCACCTTTGTATCTAAGGAAGACTGAAAGATTATGGGCAACTCTGCCACAATTTCTACTTTCACCTCACACACCATCCTTGGATGCGTCCGTGCCGGCCCCAGTGCATGATCAGTATTAAATACAGATAACCTATCCAATACTTCTTCCTTTTCAATTTTCAACCCTTCTAGAGTCTGAATGTATCTCCTCTTTTACCATGTGCTGGGTATCATTTTCCTCCTTGGTGAAAAGTATACATTTAATATCTGCTTCCATGTATAAATTCCCCTTTTGGTCTTTCATCATCTCTACTCCTATTGTCATTTTTTACTATTTTTAAAAAAAGTAAAGTTTATTTATTAGTCACAAGTAAGGCTTACATTAACACACAATGAAGTTACTGTGAAATTCTCTTAGTCACCATGCTCCAGCCCTTGTTGGGTCAATGACCTAACCAGCACATCTTTTAGATTGTGGAAGCATCCAGAGGAAACCCACACAGACATGGGGAGAACATGCAGATTCCACACAGACAGTGACTCAAGCCAGGAATCAAACCCAGGTCCCTGGTGCTGTGAGACAGCAGTGCTAACCACTGTGCTACCAAAATCAGCATACTTATCTGCCTTTACCAGACTTTGGGATTCCTTATATTAGCTTCCAGTCTCTTTTCACTCTCCCTCTTTGCCTCTCTTATTTGCTTTTACACCTCCCCTCTGAACCTAATTTTGATGAAGAAATGTTTTTCATTCAAAGGGTTGTGAATCTTTGGAATTCTCTGTGGTAGACGCTGTGGAGGCTCAATCTTTGAGTATGTTCAAGATAGAGATCAGTTGATATTTGGGTACAAAGAATGAATGGGATTTGGTAATGGTGTGGATTAGTGGAACTGAGATAGAATTTCAACCGTGATATTGTTGAATGGTGGAGCAGATTTGATGGGGCCAAGTAGACTGCTTCAGCTCATATCTCGTTTGTTCTTCTGGTGTGTTACAGATTAAGTTTGAGATGTGGTGATCAGTGAAAATCCTGGAGATGTGCTTTGTCTTCTTTAGATGTAATAGTTGTCCATATCACCAATAGCCTGTTCTAGCCATCCACACTGATACTATAGTTAAGGAAACCCACCAGTATCTTGACTTTCTCAGGGACTTAAGGAAATTCAGCATGTCTGCTATGACTCTCACCAACTTTTACAGATGCACCATAAAAAGCATTCTTTCTGGTTGTGTCCAAGACCATGAGAAACTACAAAAGGTTGTGAATGTAGCCCAATTCATTACCCAAACCAGTCTCCTATCCATGGACTCTGTCTACACTATGCGCTGCCTCGAAAAAGCAGCCAGCATGATCAAAGAGTTCAGGCACCCCTGACATACTCTCTTCCACTTTCTTCTGTTGGGAAAAAGATAAAAAGTCTGAGGTCATGTACCAACTGAATCAAGAACAGCTTCTTCCCTGCTGCCATCAGACTTTTGGATGGATCTACCATATATTAAGTTATGATGGCGGCACTGCTGCTGCACAGCTCCAGGGACCTGGGTTTGATTACCGGCTCGGGTCACTGTCTGTGTGGAGTTTGCACGTTCTTCTTGTGTCTGTGTGGGTTTCCTCCGGATGCTCCAATTTCCTATCACAGTCCAAAGATAGGTGGGTTAGGTTGATTGGCCATCTAAAATTGCCCTTTAGTGTCCTAAGATGCTTAGGTTAGAGGGATTAGCGGGTAAAACATGTAGGGATATGGCGGTACAGTTTGGATGGAATTGTGGTTGGTGCAGACTCATTGGGCCGAAGGGCCTCTTTCTGCACTGTAAGGTTCTATGATTCTATGATGTGGAGATGCCAGCATTGAACTGGGGTGAGCACAGTAAGAAGTCTCACAGCACCTCGTTAATTTCCAACAAGTCATGTTGTCCAATTGGACTTCAACCTGGTGTTGTGAGACTTCTTGCTGTATTAGGTTGAGCTTTCTTGACACGCCAGCAATGACTGTAACACTACATTTTGCACTCTCTCCTTTCCTACTCTCCTATGTACTTTTTCTGTACAGTGCACAAGAAACAATACTTTTCACTGTATACCAATACATATAATAATGACAAATGAAATCAAATAGAATGTTCTCTTCAGAGACGAAATGTTTCTTGTAGAGTTTGCAATACTACAGATTGTCCGTGATCTGTTAAAATATAGATTTGATGAGTTGAATGATGTTTCTTTATCCAGTGCTGCCTTAACAATAATAACATTTGAGTTTCTCAGGAATGCCCTATGAAGCTTTTTTTTTATTTCTAGGACACAGGGTGGCATCCATGTACACAGTGATCAGCTGACAGTCACAACACCTGTCTTATTGTGGGTAAAGGTATGAATTGGAAATATATTCTAGTGACTATCATCTGGAGGATATAACTTTGTGTAATTGTCACAGTTCACAGTTCTTTGGTTATTTTTGCACAAAAATGATTTGCACAACAGTGGTCCAATGTTTCTTGAGCAGAAGTTTGTTTATTGGGGATTCAGTAGACTGGCTCATTTTGAGTTGTCAAACAGACAAATGCCTTAGTTATACATCTCAGAATTCCAACAGTGCAGAAGAGGCCATTCACCTCATCGAGTTTATTTCAATTCTATTAGACATTTTACCCAGGCCCTTACTCTGTAACCCCAACGTATTTACCCTGTTAGTCCCCTAACCTCATATCTTGGGACACTAAGGGGCAATTTGGCATGGCCAATCCACCTATGCTGTATATTTTTGGACTGTTCGAGGAAACCAGAGCACCCAGAGGAAACCCATACAGACACGGGAAGAACCTGCAGTCTCCATACAGACAGTCACCTGCGGCCGGAATGGAACTCGGGTTCCATTGTGAGGCAGCAGTGCTAATCATTATGTCACCCTCATCTGAAAGATGACAGTGCATTGCTGCCTCTCTGGAGTAGAAGCTCTGAATTTTGTGCTCAAATCAGGAGGGGGACCAGAACAAAGAACCTTGTGATTCAAAAGTGTGAATGCCTTCAAATGAGCTATGGCTGATAACAAGGCAGGAAAAGCAATTATTCTTTTTTAATTTATTCTTTTGTGGGATGTGGATATCTCAGGCCTGACCAATATTTATTGCTCTTCCTTAATTATCCTTGGGAAGATGGTAGTGAGCTGCATTTTGAACTGCTGCAGTCCATGTGATGTAGGTACACTCACAGTGCAGTTAAGATTTTGACCCAATAACGTTGCTGATATATTTCCAAGTCAGAATGGTGAGTGACTGGAGAGGAACCTTAGGTGATGGTATTCCCATGTATCTGCTGCCCTTGTTCTTCCGGATGGTAGAGGTCCCAGATTTGGAAGGTGCATTGACCAGTTTATTAGGAATGATTGCGTTTTTGGGAAGACATCCAGCCTCTTGATGTTTACAATCTCTGGGTTTCCTCCGGTTGCTCCAGTGCAGGTTAGGTTGATTGGCCATGCTAAAATGGCCCTTAGTGTCAGGGGATTAGCAGGACAAATGCATAGGATTATGGAAATAGGGCCTGAGTGGGATTGTTGTCAGTGCAGACTTGATGGCTGAATGGCCTCTTTTTACACTGTATGGATTCAATAATTAACTGTTTCTGTGAAAATAGTGTTAATGATTTGGTGAAAGAAATCAGAATGATGTCAAACATTAGCTTAAAAGAAGATGAAATGCAGGATGTGATCACTCATGACACTTATTGAATATTGTTCTGAAATTTTTTGGCATTTTCAGGCACTGGATTTGCTCCTGGAGAGAATGAAGGCCTCAAATTTTGATTTTTCTAAATTGAAATCCTTGTCTGGCACTGGCCAAGTGAGTGAAGTTAATTTGTTCCTATAGATATTAAGAAAAGAGCTTTTTATTATGAAAGCTGATTACAGTCTCCTATTGGTTTCCTTTACAGCAACACGGCAGTGTTTATTGGAAAGAGGGAACGAATAAAACCTTGAAAAACATGCCGGATGATCGTTCTCTGCTTCAGATATTGGAGGTGAGTGGTGGAGGTATTTTGTTTACTTTAGTTCTGGAAAGGATTTGGAGGTGCAATCCTGTTTAGGTTTTGAGGCTTGGTGGTGTAATTGGGTGAACATGTCCACCAATCACTGAAAGTGGCAATGCAAGCGGATAACTTAGTCAAAAAGGCATATGACATGCTTGCCTTCATGGGTCGAGGCATTGAGCATAAAAATTGGCAGGTCATGCTGCAGCTGTACAGAAACTTAGTTAAGCCTCGTTTAGAATATCGTGTCCAATTCTGGAGACCACACTACCAGAAGAATGCGGATGCTTTGGGGAGAGTACAGAAGAGGTTTACCAGGATGTTGCCTGGTCTGGAGGGTATTAGCTATGAGGAAAGGTTGGAGAAACTCTGTGGAACAACGGAGGTTGAGGGGTGACCTGACTGAGGTTTACAAGATTATAAGGGGCATGGACAGAGCAGATAGTCAAAGAATAAAGAACAAAACAGCACGGGAAACAGGCCTTTCGGCCCAACGAGTCCGCTTCGCCACCTCAACGTTCCCACTTCTACCCATGATCCCTGTCAGTGTTTATAGATCTGTGCATTGGAACCAAATTTTGCGAGACACTTTAGGGAGAATTTGATTTGCCTGTCAGCCTAAGAGCATATCTTTGGGGTGTGGGAGGAAACCCCCAGAGGAAACACACGCAATCACAGGGAGAATGTGCAAACTCCCACAGACACAGGCCCAAATCCATGTATCTGCACAGCACAGCGATAGTCACTGAGCTGTCGTGTTGTTCATCAACCAGTCCAGTTCAAGCATACACTAACAACCTGAAACAGTAGGCTACTCTCAAAAAATCCAAGAGCAGCCGTCTCACGATCCATTGCCGAGTCGGACCAAAATACCTATAGGATAAAACAGAAATATGTCAATATCATTGACAATTTACCCACTTCCCAGGGAACTCCCAAGGCTCATGATCCCTATTTTAAATCAGTTTTCTATATTCCTCCATTCCCATTCTGTTCATGTGCCCATCTAGGTATCTCTTAAATAACTCCAGAGTTCCTGCCTCCACCACTTTACATACCCCCACCACTCTCTGTGTGAAAAAAAACTCCCTCTCGCATCCAAATTATACCTTACCCCCCTCACCCTAAGCCCATGACTCCTTGTGATATTTGAGTCCATCCTAGGAAAAAGCTTAACATTGTTTACTCTATCTATACCCCTCATAATCTTGTACATCTCTATTAGATCTTTAAGTCTACGTCTTTCTAAGGAAAACATCCCCAAGTTGCTTAACCTCTCCTTGTAACTCAGACCTTCCATACCAGGCAGCATCCTGGTAAACCTCCTCCGCACTCTCTCCAGACTCTCCACGTCCTTCCGGTAGTAAGGCGACCAGAACTGGACGCAGTATTCCAAATGAGGTCTAACCAATGTTCTATACAACTGCAACATTAAAGGCCAGCTCTTGTACTCTATATCCTTCCTATAAAGGCTAGCATACCACATGCTTTCTTCACAACCTTCTCTATCTGCTCTGCCACATTCAGAGACTTGTGCACCTGCACCCCCAGGTCCCTCTGCGTTTCTATACTCTTAATAGGTCTACCCTTTTTCATATACCTCCCCTCTCCATTCTTTCTCCCAAAATGCATCACCTTGCACTTATCAGGATTGAATTCCATGATGCTCTTTCTCGGGATAGAAAAGTCAAGTAGTAGGGGACATAGGTTTAAGGTACGTAGGGAAAAGTTTAGAGGAGATGTGTGAGGCAAGTTTTTTTACTCAGGGGATGGTGAATGTCTGAAACATGCTGCCCAGGGAGGTGGTGGGTGCAGGTACGATAGCAGAATTTAAGGGGCAACTAAACAAGTATACGAATAGGCTGGGAATGGAAGGATATGGACTCCATAAGTGTATACGATTTTAGTTTATCATGATAGGTCCAGGCTTGGAGGGCTGAAGGGCTGTTCCGGTGCTATACTTTTCTTTGTTCTTTGTGGGCACACGTCTCACGCTGCTAGTCAAAGTCAACCTTCCCACCTTGTCACTCTCAAGTCTGTACCTGTACTCTCAGTTGAACATGGTTTTGCCTATCCTCCGACCTCCGAGGGAGAATGCTCACTACTGTCCCTCCTCCTGCTTGCTTGTGATGTTTTTTTGACCCAGTGTGAGGGTAGTCTGATGTGAGTGTATCTGTGCTGATGGCAGCTGCATTGAGTTATGTGACGGTGTTGGGTTTATGGATTCCATGTTGTCTGGGGATCACAATGATGCTGCAAAGCATTGGCACACATTCCCTCCACAGCTGACGCTGTGCTCAGCTTGAATTGTGTGGTTGTCTTCTGCTAACTTCTGGAGAACATGATCCCTTGCCTTTCTTGCATGGTTCTCAACATGAACACAAGGCTGGCATTATTAAACAGTAGGACAATTCTATAATTAAAGTAAAACAGTACAGATGCTGGAATCTGAAATAAAAAAATAGAAAATGCTGGAAAATCTCAGCAGTCTGACAGCATCTGTGGAGAGAGAGTCAGGGTTTCGAATTTGAATGACCTCAGCTCCAACAAAAGATCATCCAGTCATCATTCCGCAGCTAGAAATGTTGAAAATTATTGGCAAATCTGAACAGGTATTTAACTTGAGCATTATCCAAATAATTCATATTTGTTTATGCTCCTTTCCTCTTCAGTCTAGTTTTGCTGTGAAAGAATCTCCTATTTGGATGGATTCCAGCACCACCGAAGAGTGTCAGCAACTGGAGAAATTTGTTGGCGGGCCACAGAAACTTGCTGACATTACTGGATCGCGGGCATATGAGGTTTGTTTAAATTGACCAACTCAGCAAAAGCATCAACTGGGCAGCAAGGTGGCAGCACAGTGGAGCACTAGTTAGTACTGCTGCATCACAGCCCCAGGGATCTGGGTTCCATTCCCAGCTTGAGTCACTGTCTGTGTGGAGTATATACATTTTCCCCATATCTGCATTAGGTGTCTGCCGGTGTTCCAGTTTCCTCCCACAGTCCAAATATGTGCTGTTTAGGCATTTCAGTTACATGGGTAAGATGGGTCTAGAGGGATATGAGCCAAATGCAGGCAATTGGGACTAGCTTAAAGGTTTAAAGAAAAGGGCAACATAGACAAGTTGAGCCAAAGGGCCCGTTTCCATGCTATAAATCTCTATGACTCTTTAAGTGTTACTGTCGTCCCCCAATGGATGAAGAAGTCGGAAGATGTTCTGACAGACAATGTGTAACTATTTGCTTTGGATGGTAGTTTCAGTATTTTGAGGCCTTTGTGTGGATTTATATTTGGGGAGGCAGCGAGGAGGTGGTATTGTCACTAGACTGATAACCCTGGACACCCAGGACAAGACCTGGAGATCTGAGTTTGAATCCCACCACAGCAGATGGTGAAATTTGAACTCAAATAAAAGTTAGAGCTAAAATTCTAAATGATCATTGTCAATTGTTGGAAAAAACCATCTGGTTAACTGATGTCCTTTAGGGAAAGGAGATCTGTTCTTACTTGGTCTGATCGAAATGACTTTCAAAATGCTTTCTGAATGGAGGGCAGTTAGAGATGGGCAATAGTCATAGAATCAAAGAGGCCCTTTGGCCCATCAAGTCCATACCAGTATATTAGAAACACCAGAACTCCCACCAAATTCTATCTGCCAGCACTTGGCCCATAGCCTTGAATGTTATGATGTGCCAAGTGCTCATCTAAATATGTTTTAAAGGATGTGAGGCAACCTGCCTCTACCATCCTCCCAGGCCCTCTGGTAAAAAAGTTTTTCTTCACATCCCCCCATAACATCCTGTCCCTCACCTTGAACTTATGTCCCTTTGTGACTGACCCTTCAATTAAGGTGAACAGTGCCCTTTATTCACCGTGTCCATGTCCCTCTTAATCTTGCTCACCTCGATGAGGTTGCCCTTCAATCTTCTCTGCTCCAGAGAAAACAACCTAAGACTATCCAACCTCTCTTCATAATTTAATTCACCAGGCACTATCCTGGTGAATCTCCTTGCCTTCCTCCAGTGCGATCACATGCTTCCGATAATGCGATGACCAGAATTGCACACAGTACTCCAGCTCTAGCCTTACTAAAGTTCTGCACAACTCCAACGTGACTTTCTTGCTTTTGTAATCTATGCCTCAATTGATTATGGCAAGTGTTCTACATGTCTTTTTCACGACCCCACTAACATGCCCTTCTGCCTTCAGAGATCTGTGGACAGGCATAACAAGGTCCCTTTGTTCCATAAAAATTCCTAGTGTCCTACCGTGCATTGATTACTTTGTTGTCAAATTATTCCTTCCAAAATGTATCACCTCACACTTTTCAAAGTTAAATATCATCTGTCACTTATCTGCCCATTTGACCATTGTATCTATACCTTCTCGTAGCCTCACCCTTAACCATCCAGCCAATTTTTGTGTCATCTGCAAACTTACTAATCCTATCCTATCCCAGCCAATGATGCCCATATCCTCTGAAAAGAATATATAATTTTTGGAACAAATTATGTTGAAATATCTGCAATATAGCCTGCAATCTAAAAACACAAATTAGCCAGACTTCATCTTGGCATCAACAGGTCTTTATCTCACTGAAACTGAATGCAATCTCCTTCATTTTGTTGACATTGAAGGAGAGATTGTTGTCACTGCACCACTCTACCAGATTCTGTACCTCATTCCTGTACTGTCTCTTATTGTTTGAGATCTGACCCACTATGGTGGTGTCGTCAACAAAATTGAGTTGGAGGGGAATTTGGCTACACAGCCATGGGTGTATAAGGATATAGTAGGGGGCTGAGAACACAGCCTTTTGGGACACCAGTGTTGAGGATGATCTTAGAGGAGGTGTTGTTGCCTATCCTTACTGCTTGGGGTCTGTAGGTAAGGAAGTCCAAAGTCCAGTCGCAGAGGGAGGTGCTGAGACCCAAGTCACGGATTTTGGAAGTGATTTTTATAGGAATAATAGTGTTAAAGGCTGAGCTATAGTCAATAAGTAGGAGTCTGACATAGGCATCTTTGTTATCTAGATTGTGGTCGGTGCAGACTCAATGGGTTGAATGGCCTCCTTCTGCATTGTAGGACTCTAATTGTGAGATGAACTGATTTTTGATGGTATGCTGCTCTGATGGAGCTACTGGTGTCAAATCATTACCAGCAGTTGATTAAAATTAAAGGTTTAAATTGCGCTCAGCTGGACTATGTTTCCTTCCACTTGCCTGAAACCATGGTGGCATAGTGACCAGTGCTGCTTCCTCACAGTTCCAGGGACCAGGGTTCAAATTCTGCCTTGGATCACTGTCAGTGCAGAATCTGCAAATTCTTCATGTGTCTGGGTGGATTTCCTCCAGGTGCTCCAATTTCCTCCCACAATCTGAAAGGTGTGCTGGCTAGGTGCATTGGCCATGCTAAATTCCCCCTCAGTGTACCAGAGTGTGGTGACTAGGGAGTTTTCACAGTGACTTCATTGCAATGTTATTTTAAGCCTACTTGTGACACTAACAAGCAAACTTTAGACTTAAAAGAATTGGTAAGCAAACTAGAAACGGAGAGTAGGAATAAATAGGTATTTGTTTTGGAGTAGCCAGCAGTGACTAATGAGGTCCTGCAACTTGTGTGATGTTATAGGGATAGAGCAGGAAGAAGGCCTTGGTAAGATCTCGGTCAGAGAATCCGTGCAGACTTGATGGGCCAAACGGCCTCTTCTGCACTGTGGGGATTCTGTGAAGTGAATACTTGAGCTTGGTTTGAGTTAGGTTTGTGCTCGGTTTGAGTTAGCTTTCAGTTCGGCAGTTGTTAAACATTTATATATTTTTACCCCTCACAGCGTTTCACTGGAAATCAAATTGCAAAGTTCAACAAGAAGAACCCTGAAGACTACAAAAAGACTGAGGTAAACACAGTCATGGGCCAGAATAACATCTGCTGATGGGATGCACTATTATAGTTTGATGATTGTTTATGGTGGCCAAGCACAGTATTCTTAAGATCAGCTAGTGCTTTAATATGTGGGTTTGCGGAATGATTGTGATCTGTTTCACCTTGAAGAATATTGCACTGCAGTGAAGTCTGGAGCTCCAGGGCCCGGAAGGTGATGTACACTTTACACCCTTTACAGGAGAAGGGAAGAAACAATAGGAGAGAAGGGGAGCACCTTTGGCAAGGGCACGTGCAGCCACACACTTAGCCAAAGGAATTCCTGAGGTGGACTGATTCACACACCCTTCACTTTGTCAACTCTTGCCATGCCATTCTCCGCAAGGCCGAATGCACCATAGCAAGTTGTGGATAAATATTAGAACAATGAGATAGTGGAACTTTGGAATATGATTTCTGCCTGAAAAACATTAAGTAGGCTAATGACAATGTAGCATAGTGTTTAACGCTCAATTAAACACCCACATGCAACCACAATTCCTTCTATTTTTCTACTGCTTCAATGTGGTGCAGCTCCTGCAACTTGAGCAGATGTAAAGTCAGGCTGCTCTGCAGGGCTAGACATGACTATTGGGACACAAGCATGGGGCTCTGACTCACATATCATCGTTTCATTTAGTATTGTTAATAAACTATTGTCAATATATCCATTTAATGTTGCCAGTTTGCCGAATGTTGTTGGCCACAGATTGCCCACCTGTTCAAATGATATTTCCCTACTGTGCTTTCTTCACTTGCTTCCCTGAATCCCTCTTCTCTCTCTCTCTCTCCTTTGCCTCTCCAAGCCATGTGGACTACACCTCTTTGTTGACTTCTCCCAGCCCAAATTTGCTGCCTCCTACCCTGTTTCTCCAGGCCTTACTGATCCTCTTCTTCTTCCCACCTCTTGCCAAAAAGAAGATTTAGGAGCCAGAAGCAAGCCATTCGAGCCTCTTCAGCCATTGAATAAGATTGTGGCTGAGCTAGATGTGGCCTCAGTTACACTTTGCCATCTGTCTCCATTATCATTAACTCCCTTGTCTTTCAAAAATCTGTCTAACTTGGCCTTGAATAAATTTACCCAGCCTCCACTGCTTTCTGAGGAAGTGAATTTGACAGATTAACCTCCTGAGAGAGAATAATTCTCATCTGTCTTAAACCTTCCCTAAACTGTTCTAGTCTCTGCCACAACAAGAAGCATCTTCGGACATCTACCCTGTCAAGTCTCAGGAGGCTCCTGGTCTTAATTGCCTTTGCCTGCCACCCTCTTGCCGACTCTCTTCCTCTTTTCTCCCAGCCTTTGCCTTACCTGAATCTTTGGGGTTTGCAGTTCAGCAGCCCCTGATCACAGAATCCTGCTTGTAACTTCATTCCTAAACTCACAGTGTCCTCACTTCCATCTATTGGCAGACGTTGATTAATATAGGTAGTTGTTGGCTGCACTAACCAACCTCTGCCACTAGATAGAGCCTGGTTAATCAGAGAACCCTTACAGTTCAGAATGAGATCATTCAGCTCTTTGAACCTGCACTGACAAGAATTCCACCCAGACCCTCCCACTGTAGCTCCACACATTTACCCTAGCTAGCTGCCCTCACGCTAAGTGCAATTTAGCCTGACCAACCCATCTATCCTGCACATCTTTGCATTGCAGGAGGAAACTGAGGCACCCATAGGAAACCCATGCAGAAGTGGAGAGAATGTGTAAACTTCACAGAGACAGTCATCCCAGGCTGGAATTGAACCCAGTTTCTTGGCACTATAAGACAGCAGTGCTAACCACTGTGCCACCCTGTCACCCCCTAATCTGAAAGATACTGTAATTTTAAAAAAAAGTTTTAATTTGTATATTGTATTTATTTTATATTTAGTGATGATTTTTATTTTACAAGATATTTCAATTAGAAATGCACGGTGCTCATCCTATCCGGGCACGGGAACAGGCTTTTCATCCTACCGAGCCTGCGCCAATTACACAGTTTCTATCTGTCTGATGGCCGCTCGTTTGTGTGTCTATCAAGATACACCTTGAATATTGCTAATGTGCCTGCTTCCACAATGTTCTCTGGCAGTGCTTACCAGACACCTACCACTCTCTGCATAAAAACTTTCTCTGCCCATCTTCCTTAAGCTTCCTCCCTCTCACCTTAAATCTGTGCCTCTTGTAATTGGCCCTTTCACCCTAGGAAAAAACCTCTGACTATCCACCCCATCTATACCTCTCATAATTTTGTAGACATCTATGAGGTTGCCCCCCAGCTGCTGTCTTTCCAATGAAAAGAATCCCGAGTTTATCCAACTTTTTCCCCAAATCTAAAACCCCCTAGACCAGGCAACATCCTGGTGAACTTTCCTTGCACTCTCTCCAAAGCACCCATGTCCTTCTGGTGGTATGGTGACCAGAACTGCATGCAGTATCCCAAATGTGTAAACTAAGGTTGGGATTTTTACAGCCTCACTCAAGCAAGACCGGAAATTACTGTCCGAGGTCAATGGAGATTCCTGCACTGATTCTGAGACAGATCAGGTGGTAGAGTTCTGGCCCAAATATCCAGAGGAGCTTAATCCTGTCTTTCACATGAAATTCCATGGGAAACTATGATTCACTTAAAGCTATGATTTTCAAGAACTTAACCACAGTGTTAACTGTATCCCTCCATCTTCACCAGGCTTATTTTTCAGACAGGAGGATGGCAGATTCTTCTGTTTCCCTGGATCAGTGCTTGGACCAGCACTTTTGTTACATACATAAATGCCTTAGGCATTGGTGTAAAATTTCAAAATTCGCTGATAACATAAAAGCTTATGTTGCAGACATACAGGATAGTATCAGTCTGGGAGCAATGCCGTCCAGCCTGCCCCAACCCACCACGAGAAACATCAGGAAACCCCTAACTAAATAATTAATGAGGCCAGGGTCAAGGATGTGGCGCAACTCTCCAACAATTTCCTTTGGAGATACTCTCCCTGTCCCCAACTCTGCTATGGGACTTAAATCCCTGGGGGAAAGGTTTTGCCTAGAGTTAAGAACTGGAAGGGGATTAATAATAGCTCATTGGGGATGCAGAGTTAATGTTACAGGAGGAGAAAGTAAAGTAATTGCAGGTGATATTCTGGGGATTTCCCAAAGAAGGTGGAAATCAATTAATAAAAATACAGTCAGATATCCCGTGTCACACTCTAACAGTATGGAAGTAGACAGAGAATTGGAACACGTTTATTCTGCATTTAACCTTTAATTTGGCACTTACAGCATAATATTTCTCAGACATGGAAAATGAGCAACTGGCTACTCCTAATACAAGTGTTATTTTACAGAGAAAAATGATGCTTCAAAGAAATTGCTCTCATTAGAAATATGCCTTTTCACTGTTAGTGTGATCATGATACGTCAGTGGTGTATTTTAATTAAAATATTTTATTTTAATTATTGTTTCTTGCGCGCTATACAGATAAAGCATATCATTCATAGAGAAGGAAATAAGAGAATTCAGAATGTAGTATTACAATCATAGCTAGGGTGTAGAGAAAGATCAACTTAATGCAACGTAGGTCCGTTCAAAAGTCTGACAGCAACAGGGAAGAAGCTGTCCTTGGGTCAGTTAGTACGAGACCTCAGACTTTTGTTTCTCCTTTCTGATAGAAGAAGGTGGAAGAGAGAATTCTGGGGTCATGGAGGCCTTAAGTATGACAGCTGCTTTGCTGAGGCAGCAGCAAGTGTAGTCAGAATCAGTGGATGGGTTGCTGGATTGTGTGATGGATTGGGTTACGTTCCCAATCTTTTGTAGTTTCTTGCAGTCTTGAGCAGAGCAGGATCCATATCAAACTGTGACACAACTAAAAAAAAAATGCTTTCTATGGTGCATGTGTAAACATTGGTGAGAGTTGTGGCAGACATGCCAAATTTCCTTAAGTCCTCTATGAAAGTCAAGGCATTGGTGGGCTTTCTTTGGTATGGGGGTCTAGGACAAGTTATTGGTGATCTGGACACCTAAAACTTGAAGCTCTCGACCCTTTCTACCTCTTCCCCATTGATGTAGACAGGGCATGTTCTCGTTTACGCTTCCTGAAGTTGATAACAATCTCCTTCATTTTGTTGACGTTAAGGAAGAGATTATCGTCGCTGCACCAGTTTATCAGATTTTCTATCTCATTCCAGTACACTATCTCATCGTTTTTTAAGATCCAACCTATTACAGTAGTGTCATCAGCAAACATGAAGATCAAGTTGGAGGGGAATTTGGCCACACAGTCATAGGTATACAAGGAGTATAGTAGGAGGCTGAGAACACAGCCTTGTGGTGCCCCGATGTTGAGGATGATTGTGAAGGAGCTGTTCTTGCCTATCCTTACTGATTGTGATCTGTGAGTTAGGAAGTTACAGAGGGAGGAGCCGAGGCTTAAGTCATGGAGTTGGAGTTGAGTTTCGTTTGAATAATGGTGATGAAGGTTGAGCTGTGGTCAATAAATAGGAAGCTGACATAGATGCCTTTATTATCTACGTGTTCTCGGGCTGAGTGCAGCACCAGGAAGATGGCATCTACCTGTTGCGGCGGTAGGCAAACTAGTGAATCCTGGTAGTCTGGGAGGCTGGAATTGATTAATGCTGTGACTATCCTCTCGAAGCACTGTATAATGATGGATGTCAGAGCCCACCAGGCTGATAGTCATTAAGGCACGCTGCTTGGCTTTTCTTTGGGATTATGGTCGGCTTCTTGAAGCAGATAGGGAGCTCAGATTGCTGTAAACGGAGTTTAAAGATGATTGTGAATATCCCCGCCAGCTGATCACACAGGACCTGAATGCTGGTCCCATCCGGGCCAGTTGCTTTCTATCGGTTGACCTTCGAAAAAGCTGCTCTGACATCTGAAATGGTGACTCCCAAATACAGGTTCGTCCAAGGCTTTCGGGGTGGAGGGAATGCTGTTGCTGGCCTCGTGCTCAAAACGGGTGTAGGATGTATTGAGCTCATCAGGGTGTGTTGGAACTGTTGATTTTACATGCCTCATCTCTTTTAAAAGGATTTGAGCTGTTTTGCATATCCAATGAGTTTGAAAAGACTTGCAGTACTTATTCTTTTCATTTAAAAAGTAGTTCACCCAGGGTGGCTCCAGTGCATTCTCTGCTGAGCAAGATTCTAGGACTGGTATTCATGTGTAAATTTGCACTGTGGATTTCACAAAAGGAAATGATCTCTGCCTTTTATTTGGGACTTCAGTTGATTTATTTAAGGAGGTACTTTCCTGTCAGCTGAAAGTTTCAAGGGGCTTGGGTTATTCAACCCTTGATTGGCCAAGTGGAGCCTCGTACTTTCCATCATTTGGAAACAGCAAAGAAATTGATAGGTCAGACTCTTATTCACCAAGCTAACACCTGCAGTTGGCCATTAAAGCAGAAAGCATTGTAAATTATCATCTAATCAATCCATTGACACTCTTGTTTTCCCAGAACCTGTTTAAGAATATCAGAATCCTTACAATGCAGAAAGAGGCCATTCAGCCCATGGAGCCTGCACCGTCAACAATCCCACTCAGTCCCTCACCCTGTAACCCCATTTATTTACCCTACTAATCAACCCTGACATTCCCCTTACACTAAGGAGCAATTTAGCATGGCAAATCAACCTAACCTGCACATTTTTTTGGATTGTGTGGAGAAACCGGAGCACCTGGAGGAAACCCATGCAGACACAGGAGAATGTGCAGCCTTCGCACAGAGACCCACCCAAGTCAGGAATCAAACTCAAGTCCCTGGCGCTGTGAGGCAGCAGTACTAACCACCATTCTACCTCTCACTTACTCATTGATCTAATTCCTACATTGTGCCATTTTTTAAATGAGTACAGCAGGCTCTGAGACTATTTTTCATTCACCAATCTATGTCTGGCTGAATGTTGGCTGACCCAAGACAAAGCAGCAGACATGCCTTCAAGTGGAATGTGATGTGAGAACCTATTGTTCTTCCTACAAAGAAGAACTCTCAATTTCAGGACTTTGAAGCCAATTAAGTACTTTTGGAGAGTAATCACTTTGGAGACTTCCCAGTTTTGATCCAGAAGGAACTCTTCCAGAACAGATAATAAAAACAAAACAGAACTTCAACTTCTAAATCAGAAAATGTTTAATAAAGAAACTTTATTACTCCAAACTTGATCTTGAATTATTCCAAGCAATTCAACAATTCCCAACAGGTTCTTATTTATACTGAGTCAGTTGGTCTTTGATTATCATTTCATTTTGTCATTGGTTACATGGTTGACTGGATTGGTTGACCCTTACAGCTTGTCACCATTGGTCACATTACAAAAGATCCGATGTTATCACATTCTAACACCCAATCTCCTTCTACTTTAGGACTATTTGCAAAATCAACTTATTAACAAGGGTGAGATTCTCCTGCCTCCCGTCCAAGCTCAACGAACCTTTGAATTTTTTGTCTCAGTCGCTACAGTTCCTACAGTGGGTGAGACTGGAGAATTTCGGCCTAATGTTTCAGGAATCCTTCCTCCGTTAGCTTGGTGACCTTTTTTTTGATTTAACCTCCGAAGCACCTTGAGATGGTTTTCCTACTGCTGTCGAAATTCAGGCTATTACTTAATACTGTTTCTTTAAATTGTATCCCTACAATATTATTTTAGATTACTAAAGCTCAGACCTCTGTGGTGTTATTCTTTATTGAGCCTACAGAAAATCTTCATTAGATGTTAACTGGAATTAAATAACAGGATAAAATAATGGGTAGCATTTGTCCTTGCTTTTATTTTGAATCAGAATAGTTACAGAACAGAAGGTGTCCATTCAGCCAGTTGTGTTTGTGTACAGTTACTGTGTACAGTTTTGATCTCCCTACTTGAGAAAGGATCTACAGGCATTAGAGAAGGTGCAGATGAGATTCACTAGGTAGATTCTGGAGTTGAAACGGTTGGCTTAAGAGGAGAGACTGAGTAGACCAGAACTGTATTCATTGGAATTCAGAAGAATGAGGGAAGGTCTTATAGAAACATGTAAGATAAGAAAGGGAATGGATAAGATAGAAGCAGAGAGGTTGTTTCTACTGGTGGGTACAACCAGATCTAGGGAACTCAGCCTCAAAATAATAGGAAGCAGATTTAGGGCTGAGTTGAGGAGGAACTTCTTCACACCAAAGACTGTGAATTGTGTAATTCCCTGCCTAGTGAAGCATTTGAGGTTACCTCATTGAATGTTTTTAAAGCAAGAATAGGCAAGGTTTTGTATAGTAAAGGAATTCGGAGTTATGGTGAGCGGGCGGTAAGTGGAGCTGAGACCACGGAAAGATCTGCCATGATCTTATTGAATGACGGATCAGACTCGAGGGTCCAGATAGCCTACTCCCGTTCCTAGTTCTTATGTTTTTACGATGTGTGTTCATTCTGGTTCTGTGCAAGAACAGATCAGTTCCTCCTACTTTGCTGTCACTTTCTCTATAAGCCTCTATATATTTTCTTTTCAGGTGCTCCTTCAGCTCCCTTTTGAAAGTCATCATTGAACATGAGTCTGCCACCCTCTCAGGAGATGTACTCCAGGACTTAATGATCTCCAAGTGAAATGTTTTCCCTCATTTCACTCTAAACTGCTCTTTTCTTCACTCTAGCTGTGACAATAGCTGGACGAAATATACATCACTACAAATAGCCTTGAGATGAAACATCCTGAGTTCTTGTTCATTGTGGCCGGGGACTTCAATCAGGCCAAGCTCAAGAGCGTACTACGAAGTTATCACTAACACTTCTCCTGTTCCATCAGAGGCCCAAATATCTTAGACCACTGCTGCACAAATATCAAACATACCTACTGCTTTATTGCCCACCCACATTTTGGCAAATCAGACCACAAGGCTGTGCCCTTGCTCCTGGCTTACAAATAAAAACTGAAGCAGCAGAATCGATCAAAGAGAGTCGTGCAGTGTTGTTCTGAGGAATTGGATGATCTGCTACGGAGCTGCTTGGAGTCAGTGGATTGATCAGTAAATAAAAAAACTCTGCGACCAGCCTGAATGATTATGCAACTACAGTAACTGACTTCATTAGTAAGTGTGTAGAAGACTGTGGCAAATCCGTGTGTTCCCCAACCAGAAACCACATATGAACAAGGATATCCACTGCTTGCTGAAGTCCAGGTCTGAGACGTTCAAGTCAGACAACACTGAACTATACAAGAAAGCCAGATACAACTTAAGGAGACCCATCAAAGATGCCAAAAGACAATACCGGACCAACTAGAGTCCCAGGCTAGCCATACTGACCCTCGCCGACTATAACAAGGTCTGTAAGACATAATAGACAACAAGATGAAGGAATATAAAATCATCAGGTCCAACTGATGAGCTCAATGCATTCTACGCCTGTTTTGAGCAAGAGTCAGTGAGAGCATGCCCTCCACCCTGGAAACCCTGTATCTGGGGTCACCATTGCAGATGTCAGAGCAGTTTTCTTGAAGGTCAACTCATGGAAAGCGACCAGCCTGGATGAGGTACCCAGACGTGCACTCAAATCCTGCGTGGATCAGTTGGCGGGGGTATTCATACACATCTTCAATCTCTCTTTAGAAAAATCTGAGGTCCTATCTGCTTCAAGAAGATGACCATCATCCCAGTACCTAAGGAAAACCAAGCAATGTGCCTTAATAGCTATCAGCTGGTGGCTCTGACATCCATTATTATAAAGTGTTTCAAAAGGTTAGTCATGGTACGAATCAGTTCCAGCCTCCCAGACTACCTGGATTCACAGTAGGCAGTTTGCCTACTGCCGCAAAAGGTCTGCAACAGACACCATTTCTCTGGCCCTGCACTCAACCCTGGAATAACCTGGATAACATGCATACCTATGTCAGATTCCTATTTATTGGCTATAGCTCAGCCTCCAACACTATTATTCCCACAAAACCATCTCCATACTCGGTGGCCTGGACCTTGGCATCTCCCTCTGCAACTGGATCCTGAACTTCCTAATTCACAGACCACAAGAGTAAGGATAGGCAACAACAGCACCTCCACGATCATTCTCAACACCAGAGCCCCACAAGACTGTGTTCTTAGCCCCCTACTATACTTATATACCTATGACTGTGTGGTCAAATTCCCCTCCAATTTGACTTTCGAGTTTGCTGACAATACCACCTTGGTGAGTTGGATCTCGAACAACGACAAGACAGAGTACGGAAATAGGATAGAGAATCTGGCGAACTGATACGTCAACACTAATCTCACCCCCCGCAATGTCAACAAAATAGAGAAGATTGTAATCGACTTCAGGAAATATAAAGGAGAACATGGCCCAGTCTACATCAATGGGACGACCTAGAAAGGATTGGCAGCTTCATATTTTTAGGTGTTCAGATCACCAACAACCTGTCCTAATTCCCCGTGCTGACATTATAGTTAAGAAAACCTACCAACGCCTCTACTTTCTCAAAAGAGTAAGAAAATTTGACATATTAGCTATGACACTCATCAATGTTTACTGGTGCACCATAGAAAGCATTCTTTCTGGTTGTATCACAGCTTGTTATGGGCTCCTGCTCTGCCCAAGGGCACAAGAAACCACAAAAGGTCATGAATGTAGCCAATCCATCACACAAACCAGTGTCCCATCTGTTGACTCTATCTACACTTCCCACTGCCTTGGCAAAGCAGCCAGCATAATTAAGCACCCCATGCATCCCAAATATTCTCTCTTTCACCTTCTTCCTTTGGGGAAAAGATACAAAAGTCTGAGGTCACATACCAACTGACTCAAGAACAGCTTCTTCCCTGTTGTTGTCAGATGTTTGAATGGACTTACCTTGCTTTAAGTTGACCTTTCTCTACATCCTAGTTATTATTGTAACACTACATTCTGCACTCTCTTGTTTCCTTCAATATGAATGGTATGATTTGTCTGTAGCGCACAAGAAATAATACTTTTTGCTGTATATTAATACATATGACAATAAATAAAATGAATCAAATCGCTGCCTTCTTGTTCTCATCCCTCCACCAAGGGGCCTCTGTCTGTTCTGTTTTGACTCACTAAACATCACTACCAAATTTATGTTCAACTTCTCAAAGAAAACAACCCCAGCTTCTCCAATCTATCCATGTAACTGAGATCCCTTAACCCTGGGACAATTTTAGTACATGTTTCCTTCACTTCCTTCTCAAAATGCACTATCCTGGTTTGGACACCATACTCCAATTCAGGTGTTCTCTATAGAGTCCACAATGACATATACCTTTTTAATCATTTTCTCAACCTCTCTGGCCATCTTCAATAATTTGTGCAAACATATTTCCAGGTATTAAAGTGTGTACCATCTAAAAGTTTAAACTTTATTTATTAGTGTCAGAAGTAGACTTACTTTAACACTGCAATGAAGTTACTGTGGAAATCTCCTCGTCACCACATTCCGGTGCCTATTTGGATACACTGAGGAAAAATTTAGTATGGCCAGTCCATCTCATCAGCTCATCTTTTGAACTATGTGGGGGAAACTGGAGCACCAGACATGGAGATAATGTGCAGACTCTGCACAGATAGTTACCCGAGGTGAAATTGAACCTGGATCCCTGATGTTGTGAAGCAGCAGCGCTAACCACTGTGTCGCTGTGCCGTCCCAACAAGATGCATTAAGGGATTTACTATCAGTATATTGTGGCAGCAAATCTGATTTGATTGAACATAAACACTCTGTTTTCACAATGACACATCAGCTTTCATCTTGTTTTTTAAATCAGTTTCTCCTCACCGAAGCTTATTTTTGTGACTGTTGAATAAAGGCAGAAACATTCTGGCTTGTCACAATTTACTGCAGTCGAACAGTTAGCACTCTGCCAGTGCGGAATATGAAAATTACAGCTTTAATGTGCGGGAAATAGATTCATTCATGGCAATGGCAATAAATTATCGCAAGTTAAAACAGTGTTGTAAAAAACCTTAGTAGGACAGGCTGATGTAGACCTAACAATGCTGTTTCACATTGGCTGATAGGTCTACAAAGAACTAAAAAAATTACAGCGCAAGAACGGGTCCTTTGGCAGGACTCACTTTAATTCTGTTGTTTCTCATAGATCTCTACTCCATGTATTGAATCTAAACAGATTTTGGAGAGTAATTGATGAGTTTTATTGGTTCATGAACAGTAACACTTCTTTTATCCTCTGATTATAGAGAATCTCTCTGGTCAGTAGTTTTGTTGCTTCTCTATTCCTTGGAGACTATGCGGCAATTGATTACAGTGACGGTAAGTGTGTTTTCTTAAAATTGTGTTGTTTACAGACACATAGGCCCTGATTTTACTGGCGTGCCTGCCCAAAATTGGGCATGATTTAATGAAGCTCAGATGGATGTGCTGGTAAAATCCCGGCCATATTCTTTGTGTTTTCCATATTTGATAGTAGAAATTAGTTTTGATGATCACACGGAAATATATTTAAAACAGGAAAAAGTCACTTGGACCAATGAGCATTTCCCATTTGATTAGAATTGATCATTTAATGAAGTGCATTTTTAATACTGAGTTCAAGCTGTAAAGGTAATAGATCAAAGTTGCTTATATCCTGACTTGCATTGAATAGAAATACTGAGCCATTCTGCAGGGATCTATGAACTGTGTGGATTTATCAGGTTATAACCAGGAATTCGAATTGATTCAGATTCCCAGATGATTTGATCCTACATTACACCTTTTGAGTCCCAAAGACTCATGTAACTTTAACATGTGCTTCAGGCCAGAACTCTATGGAGGTGATGGGTCTTGGTTGCCATATGTGAAAAGCTGGTCTGAGTCCTGCAATTGATCAGCAATGTTCCTCTGGAATGGTGGCACAATCTTGAGAGGCCTAACAGCCTGTTCCTATTTCTTATGGTCTTATCATGCGTTACTCAGACACATGACCGGCCAGTGGTGAACCTTTCCGGGGCTGCAGGACTCTGGGGATGGATCAGAAGGCAGCAGCCAAAAGTGGGGAGATGTTGGTTGCTGCCGATACGACATCACCAGCAACCTAGGATCATCATTGGATCATTGAGTGTCTTTGAACGAGGGACCCCTTCCACCCCTGCCCCCTCCCCCAGCATTGATGGCCACTAAGCATGTCCCATTTGATTAGAATTGATCATTTAATGAATTGCATTTTTAACACTGACTCAAGCTGTCATAAGCAACAGATTGGAGTTAATTTGAGGGCAGTCCTGCCACAGACTTAATCGTGGTGGAGACGGGCAACTCTGCTCCCACCACCAAACTTGCCAGGGTTGGACAGAAGATTCTGGCAGTAACTGATAGGTAAAAGTCACTAGCAGATACAAAAATGGGAGGTAGGTAGTTTATAGTTCTGCTTTTATACAACATTCAACTATTTTGTGTTTGACACAAGTAGTCACAAACTATATTAGTCAAAAGGATAATGTGTGTGTGCTGGAATTCTTTGTTTTATCTTGACTGAGTGGCAAGTTCTTAATTCATGACGTACAATAGTTTTCAATGATTTTTAAGATTAAATAACTTCACTGCTAGATGCATGGACTTGCTTGCATTATATTTTATTTTTGGTGCAGAATGCTACCATAAAACCATAAGACACAGGAGCAGAATTAGGCCACATGGCCCATTGAATTGCTCTGTCATTCAACCATGGCTGATATATTTGTCATCCCCATTCTCCTGTCTTTTCCCTATAACCCCTTATTAATCAAGAACCTATCTATCTCTGTCTTAAAGACACTGAATGACCTGGCCTCTACAGCCTTCTGCGGCAAAGAGTTCCACCGATTCACCATTCTAAAGAAATTCCTCCTCATCTCTGTTTTAAAGGATCACCCCTTTAGCCTGAGCTTGTGCCCTCTGGTTCTAGTTTTTCCTAGGAGTGGAAACATCCTTTCCATGTTCATGTATTGCAACCCTTAATAAGCAAAGCACAGCATCTAAACATAAAGATCCTGCATTTTGAATTGTTTGCAGTATGAAATAATGGGCTTTTATATCTCATCTTTTGGTGTCTGGATGTCTCAAAATGCAATACATTTAATGATTTGTTTTTCAAGTGTTATTTTCCACCAAGAAGAACAAAAACATGGGGAAAATAAGAAGAGTGGTGTAGTGATAGTTTTACTGGGCCAGAAATCTAGAGGGGGCAGACAGATGCATTGGAAATGCAAGTTCAAATCCCATCATAGCAGCTGGTGGGATTCAAATTCAGTTTGTTAATAAATGTGGGATAAAAAGCGGCTCTCAGTGATGGTGATCCTGGCTGGGATTTTTGCCATGTTATGAAAAGATTCATGAGTTTGATTCCTGGAATTTTCTTGAAATTCCTGGATGCTGAAAAGTTGACAACATTGGAGTGATGCTTACTAGAGATCAGAAGGATGAAATATGCATGGTAGGTTGTTGCATAAGGTTAAATCTTATGGGATCCAGCGTGAGATATCCAAATGGATACAAAATTGGCTTCTGAGGGTGATTGTAGAGAATTGTTTTTCAAACTGGAGGTCTGTGACCAGCGGTGTGTCTCACGGATCAGGGCTGGGTCCACTGTTATTTGTCATTTATATTAATGATTTGGATGAGAATATAGGAGGCATGGTTAATAAGTTTGCAGAAGACACTAAGGTTGGTGACGTAGTGGACAGTGAAGAAAATTATCTCCAATTGCAATGGGATCTTGATCAATTGACCCAGTGGACTGATGAATGGCAGATGGAATTTAATTTAGACAAATGTGAGGTGATGCATCTTGATAGATTGAACCAGGGCAGGACTTATTCAGTTAATTGTAGGGCACTGGTGAGAGTAACAGAACAAAGAGATCTAGGGGTACATGTTCATAGCTCCTTGAAAGTGGAGTCACAGGTGGTGAAGGAGGACAGTGGTGAAGAAAACATTCGGCATGCTAAGTTACATCAGTCAGAATGAATATATTGAATACAGGAGTTGGAATGTCTTGTTGAAGTTGTACAAAACATTATTAAGGCCACACTTGGAATACTGTATGCAATTCTGGTCACCCTATTGTAGAAAGGATAGTATTAAACTAGAAACTGTGCAGAAAAGATTTACTAGGATGCTATTGGGACTCGATGGATTGAGTTATAAGGAGAGGCTGGATAGACTGAGACTTTTTTTTCTGGAGCGTAGGAGGCTGAGGGGTGATTTTATAGAGGTCTATAAAATAATGAGGGGCACAGATGAGCTAGATAGTCAATATCTTTTCTCAAGCTAGGGGAGTCTAAAACTAGAAAGCATAGGTTTAAGGTGAGAGGGGAGAGATCCAGAGGGGCAGTTTTTTCACAGAGAGTCGTGAGTATTTGGAACAAGCTGTCAGAGATAGTAGTAGAGGCGGGTACAATTTTGTTTTTTAAAAAGCATTTAGATAGTTACAAGGGCACAATTATCAATTGGGATTAGCTTAGGGGTTTTAAAAAAAGGGCGGCAGGGACAAGTAGGGCAGAAGGGCTTGTTTCCATGCTACAAGCTTCTATGATTCTATGACTCTATGAAGCAGAAACAAAAATGGTTGTAAATTGGGAGAGGGGATTGTGCAGTGGGACCTGGATTTCCTTGTGCACCAGTCACTGAAGTAAGCATGCAGATGCAATAGGCGGTAAAGAAGACAAATGGCACGTTGGCCTTTATTGTGAGAGGTTTCGAATATAGGAGCAAGGATATGTTGTTGCAATTATACAGGATAAAAGCAAATTGCCATGGATGCTGGAATCTGAAACCAAAACAGAAATCGCTGGAAAATCTCAGTAGATCTGGCAGCATCTATAAGGAGATAAAAAGAGCTGATGTTTCGAGTCCAGATCACCTTTTGTCAAAGCTGAAAGGCATAGAAAGTGAGAGATATTTATACTGCAGAGTAACGGAATGAAAGATGAGTCATAGCCACAGAAACCAGGAGAAAGACTACTAATAGCTGTCCACAGAATAAAGGGTGTGAATAATCAAACAGCAGACAAGCTAAAATCAGAGGTTAAGCTGTGACACATGAAGATGTGGGGAGAGGGGGGAAAAAGTTGGGAAAGAGGTGAAATTTAGAAAGAGGAAAAGGGGAAGCAAAGGCAGAGAAATGGAAAGGAAGGTGGATAAAATAGGAGAAAAAGTGGAGGGGAAGGAAAATGAAGAAGGAAACGGTAGAGAACAGTAAAAAAATAAATAAAATGAAACCAAAGGGATTGAGGTGGGGTAGAGCTAATCATCTGAAGTTGTTGAATTCGGTGTTGAGATTGGAAAGCTGTAAAGTGCCTAGATGGAAGATGAGATGCTGTTCCTCCAGTTTGCGTTGAACTTTATTGGAACATTGCAGCAGGCCAACGACTGACATGTGGGCATGGGAGCAGGATCATATGTTAAAATAGCAAGCAAACGAGAAGTCAGGATTTTCATTGCAAGAGATACTTAGATGGGCACATGAACTGAATGGGAATGGAGGGATATAGAAAACTGATTTAAAATAGGGATCATAAGCCTTGGGAGTTCCCTGGGAAGTGTGTAAATTGTTGACAACATTGATGTATTTGTTTTATCCTACAGGTACTTCGGTCCGCCTTGTCTAACAAGGGGCATACACGCGATGGATCGTGAGAGGGCTGCTCTTGGAATTTTTTTCAAGAGTATCCTAATGCTTCACGTCATTAGTGTATGCTTGACCTGGACCATTTGATGGGCAACACGACAGCTCAGTGACTATCGCTGTGCTGTGCAGATACATGGATTTGGGCCTGTGTCTGTGGGAGTTTGCGCATTCTCCCTATGCTTGCGTGTGTTTTCTCCGGATGCTCCGGTTTCCTCCCACATCCCAAAGGTGTACTCTTAGGCTGATTGGCAGAACAAATTCTCCTTAAATTGTCTCAAATTTGGTTCTAATGCATAGATCTATAAACATAGATAGGGATGACATGGATAGAAGTAGGAACATCGAGGTGGCGACACGGGCTCATTGGGCCGAAGGCCTGTTTCCCGTGCTGTTTTGTTCTTTGTTCTTTAAACCGAAGTTGTCCAACAAAGCAATTACTCAGAATATGCTTGCTCTCTCTGATATAGAGGAGACCACATTGGGAGCAGTGAATGCAATATACCAAATTAAAAGAGATGCAAGTGAAATGCTGCTTAACCTGGAATGAGTGTTTGAGACCTTGGATGGTAGGCATGGAAGGGGTAAAGGTGCAGGTGTTACGCCTTCTGCGATTGCATGGGTGGGTAGCATGAGTGACGGGAGAGGTGTTGAGTGTAATGGAGGAGTGGACTAGATTATCTCAGAGGGAATGGTCTCTGTGGAATTATCTAGGGCCTTGTTAAGACCACACTAGAGTATTGTGTGCAGTTTTGGTCTTTTCTGAGGAAAGATGTTCTTGCTCTTGAAGGAGTGCAGCGAAGGTTTACCAGGCTGATTCCAGGAATGGTGGGGCTGATGTATGGGGAAAGATTGACTAGGTTAGGATTGTTTTTGCTGGAGTTCAGATGAATAAGGGGGATCTCATAGAGATTTATAAAATTCTAACAGGACTAGACAGGGTAGATGCAGGGAGGAGATACCTGATGGTGGAGGAGTCCAGAACCAGGGGTCATATTCTGAAGATTCAACATAGACAATTTAGGATGGAGATGAGGAGACATTTCTTCATACAAGGAGTGAGGAGTCTGTGTAATTCATTACCAAAGGAAATAGTTGATGCCAAAATATTAACTGTATTCAAGAGGTGGCTGGATATAGCACTTGGGACAAATGGGATCAAGGGTTATGGGGAGAAAGCAGGATTAGGCTGTTGAGTTGGATGATCAGCCATGATCATAATGAATGGCATAACAGGCATGAAGCGTCAAGTGGTCTCCTCCTGCTTCTATCTTCTATGTTTCTATCTCATCACAACCCTTAAGACTCTGAGACAACGTGATAGTGTGGATGCTGAGAGGCTGTTTCACCAGTATATCAGGTGTCATAGCCTTAACATAAGGGGTTGCAATTCAGATGAGTTCATTTATGATTTATTAGTCTCACAAGTAGGTTTACATTTACACTGCAATTAAGTTACTGTGAAAATCTCCTGGTTGCCGCACCTCGACACTTACTCGGATACACTGAGGGAGAATATAGCATGGCCAACGTGCTGACTGTGGGAGGAAACCGGAGCACCAATGGAAACCCAAGCAGGGAAAATATGCAGACTCCATACATTCAGCCAGGAATCAAGCCCAGGCTCCTGGCGTTGTGAAGCAGTAGTGCAAATCACTGTGCCACCATGCTATGAGAATTTGAGTACAGGATTAAAGATGTTTTGCTTCAGTTGTATTGAATCTTGGTTGGACTGCACTTGGAGTTTGGTCATGTTATCCAGAGATGGATATACTTATCATATTGCAAATGCAGTGGAGGTTTACCAGATCAATTCTTGGGATGGCGGGACTGTTTATTGAGGAGAGATTGAGGCGACTGTGATTGTATTCTCTAGAAGACTGAGGTGATCTCATTGAAATTTGGAAAATTCTTAAGTGGCTATAAGAGGGAAATGCAGAAAAGATGTTTCCTGCAGCTGGGAGTGAGGATTGAGATAAAGAGGAATTTGTTCATACAATATTTGGAATTCTCTATTCCAGAGAGCTATGCAAGCTCAGTCATTGAGTCTGTTCAAAATGGAGATCGATAGATTTCTAGGTAGTAATGACAATGAGATTTGTGAATAATGCGGAGGTGGGTGATAATCTAGTTGAATAGGGGAGCAGACTTGAGGCTGAATGGCCTACTCCTTGTACTGTGATCCTTTGAGCAGAAATGTCTTCACTGAGAGGATTATGAGTTTTTGGAATTCTCCATCCAGAGGGCCGTGAATACTCAGTCATTGAACATATTTGAGACTGAGTGCTCTAGATTTTTAGACTCTAAGGCAAAGGAATAGAGCAAGAAAATGGGATCAAGATCAGTCCTGATCTTTGAATGTTGAAGAAGGCTTGAAGGCCCCTTGGCCTACTGCTTATACCTATTTTTTTCTGTTCTTTTGTCCATTTTTCCTTAACTTACTTGAAAGAACTTTCACATTTTTGGTGCCTTCCTCTAGGTTCCGGAATGAATTTGATGGATATTCGTGCACACAACTGGTCCCAGAAATGTCTTGATGTCTGTGCACCAGGTCTGAAAGAGAAGCTTGGTGCGCCACTTCCATCACATTCCATATTGGTATGACATTAATCAGAGATTCAGGGTGGGATTCTCTGGCCTTCCCTCCGCGTTTTGCTTTGTGGCGGGAGGCAGTACATGCAATCGCTGGCGGCAGGGTCTTCTTGTTTCCCCACTGTCAATGGGAATTTCTGTTGAAACCATTCAATGCTGCCAGAAAATCCACAACAGGGTTGCGCTGCCAGTAGGATGTAAGAATCCCCCTAGGGTGAATGGCTGTAGAATTCCAGTCATAATGTTTGTTCTACCTATTCTGGTACTATCATTATCACTTCACTCATCGAGTCATGGAAGTTTACAGCATGGAAACAGGCCCTTCAGCCCAACTTATCCATGCCACCCAGTTTTTACCTTTAATTAGTCTCAATTGCCTGCGTTTGGCCCATATCCCTCTAGACCCATCTTACCCATGTAATGGTCTAAATGTTTTTTAAAAGACAAAATTGTACCCACCTCTACTACTACCTCTGGCAGCTCATTCCAGACACTCACCATCCTCTGTGTAAAAGAACTGTTCCTCTGGACCCTTTGTATCTCATCCCTCTCACTTAAACCTATGCCCTCTAGTTTTAGACTCCTTTACCTTTGGGAAAAGATATTGATTATCTGGCTGATCTCTGCCCCTCATTATTTTATAGGCCTCTCTGAGATCACTCCTAAGCCTCCAGGGAAAAAAGTTCCAGTCTATCCAGCCTCTCCTTATAACTCAAACCATCAAATCCCAGTTGCATCCATGTAAATCTTTTCTGCACTCCTTCTAGTTTAATAATATCTTTTCAATAATAGGGTGACCAGAACTGTACACAGTATGCCAATGTCTTGTACAGCTTCAACAAGACCTTCCAACTCGTCTATTCAATGTTTTGAAACCAAGTATGCTGAATGCCTTCTTCACCACTCTGTCCACCTGTAACTTTCATGGAGCTATCGACCTGTTCACTGTTCTTAAACAAGCTGCGTCAGCTAACAGAGATGATGCTGTGTCTTAAGAGATAACTGTAGGAAAAATCAAACAGATCAAACATGTTTTTACAGTGGAAAGAAATCAGAAATGATATATTCCAAGTTTTAAAGTTATGAAAAGAATAATTAAATTTTCCAAATTTTCCACTGTCAAAGGATTCAGATTTTAGAAGTAAATCAAAGAGAAGCAAATAGATAATTTAGCACTGTTGTTTCACGTAAGGTACAGAGCCTCATGATGTTACAGGGAGTGGGAAAGTAGTTGGGACATGTAATTGAGTGAGAGGCAAAATGTCAACTCACCAAGTCTCTCGGACACCAATTTCCAAACTCATGACTGCTATCATTGAAAAGAAAAGGACTGCAGGTGCATAGGAACACCACCATCTGCACCGTCTTCCATTAAGCCACTCACCATAGGGGTAGCATGGTGGCACAGTGGTTAGCATTGCTGCCTTACAGAGCCAGGGACACAGGTTCGATTCCTGTCTTGGGCCACTGTCTCTGTGGAGTCTGCACATTCTGCCCTTGTCTATGTGGTTTCCTCCGAGTGTTCCAGTTTCCTCCCATAGTCCAAAGAAATGCTGGTTAAGGTGCATTAGCTATGCTAAGTTCTCCCTCACTGTGTCCAAACAAGCTCTGGAGTGTGGTAACTATGGTATTTTCACAGTAACTTCATTGCAGTATTAATATAAACCTACTTGCGATGCTAATAAATAAACTTAAACTGAACCACTCTTCCTTGGAAATATATCGCTGTTCATTCATTATAGGTTGACATCCTGGAACTGCCTAACAGCACTGTGGGTATACCTACACTACATGGACTGTGCAGTCTATGACGTTTGTGAAGTTGGTTCATCATTATCTTCTCAAGGACCGTTAGTGATGGGCAATAAATTGCCCATATCTCACAAGAAAATACAAAATAAGATTTTCTAACCGCCTGATGAAAGTTGGTTATCAAGTTGACGGATTGAGAGTATTCGTACTTCCTGACATCAAGTGTTAAGAACCTATTTTTAATACATTACAATGTCCTACATTCTCATTAAAACTCAAATTGTACCTTTGGAATAAGATATTTAGCAAATGAGCTACACTCACAGAAATTCAAAGATTTTGACCCAGCAACAGTGAAGGAATGATGATATATTTCCAGATCAGGATGGTGAGTGACTTGAAGGGGAATTTCCAAGTGATGGTGTTCCCAGATATCTGCTGCTCTTGTCTTTCTAGATAGTATGATTGTGGATTTGGAAGGTGCTGTCTAAAGAAACTTGGCGAATTCCTTCAGTGCGTCTCCTAGGTAGGACACATGGCTGCTACTGTGTGTTAGCAGTGGAGGGATTGAATCTTTGTGGCAGGGGTAGCAATCAAGTGGGCTGCTTTATCGTGGATAATGTCGAACTGCTTGAATGTTGGAGTTGCATCCGTCCAAGCAATTGGAGAGTATTCCAACATGCTGCTGACTTGGGCCTTATAGATGGTGGACAGGCTTTGGTGAGTCAGGTGATTTATTCACTGCAGTATTCCTAGCCTTTGACCTTGTTTTGGAGCCATAGTATTTAAGTGGCTAGTTCTGTTCCTTTTGTGGTCAATGGGAACGCACAGGATATTGATAGTGAAGGATTCAGTGATGGTAATGCCTTTTGACTGTCAATGGACAATGGTTAGATTCTCTCTTGTTGGAGATGGTCACTGCCTGGCACTTGTGTGCTGCGAACGTTACTTGACATTTGTCACTCCAAGCTTGGATGGTTGTCATGTATTTGTCCTTAATAGAGAAGGAATCACTTGTCTGTTACTTACCTCGTACACCACAAAACCAACATTAGCATCCAGTGCAAAGGAGCAGATTGCACCACCACAACGCCCAGTGATTAATGACCACAAATACAGAGAGACTGAAAGCACTATTTACTTATTTTATTATAATGTCAGTATGCTAAAATAGGTTGTCACAGAACATTTCATAAGCAAAACACTTAATAACGTTGGAAACCTCTATCATTGGTGTATGAGACACAAGAGGTGAATGTTGATCTTTTATAATGGATTTTGCCGTTGGCAAAATGTTCTCAATGCATGTTGAAATGGAATGTTGTGACCCACTTGGCATTTTTAATAAATAGTGATTTCAAATTTGCATTTCCTTTTACTGTAACCATAAATAAAGTTGGTTATTCCTCAGTGTATCCTGTACTTTATTCAGGGTGCAACTCCCTCTAATTTAAGAACTAAATTAGGACCATTTAATTCCCCTTTTAAAATTACAGATATCTGTTTTTGTCATGTAGCACAGTGTGGTAGATATTAGAACAAAACAGCACGGGAAACAGGCCCTTCGGCCCAACAAGCCCACGCCGCCACCCCGATGTTCCCACCTCTACCTGCGATCCCTGTCCATGTTTATAGATCTATGGATTAAAAACCAAATTTGAGACAATTTAGGGAGAATTTGTTTTGCCAATTAGTCTAAGAGCACATCTTTGGGATGTGGGAGGAAACCGGAGCGCCCGGAGAAAACCCACGCAAGCACGGAGAGAATGCTCAAACACCCACAGACACAGGCCCAAATCCATGTATCTGCACAGCACAGCGATAGTCACTGAGCTGCTGTGTTGCCCATCAGATGGTCCAGGTCAAGCATACACTAATGACGTGAAGCAGTAGGATACTCTTGGAAAAAAATCCAAGAGCAGTCCTCCCACGACCCATCGCGTGTATGCCCCTCGTTAGACAACAAGGCGGACCAAAGCACCTGTAGGATAAAAACAAGTAAATCAATATAAATATATTATCTATCATTCATTCCCTCCACACAATTGCCAAACAATTACTATCTCTAGAAAGAGTGAATCTAACCATTTTTCCTTGATGTTCAATGGAAGTACCATCACTGAGACCCTTCCCAAATTAACATCCAGGGGATTATCATTGGTCAGAACCTTAACAAGACAGTTCATAAAAATACTGTGAGTCAAGGCATGTCAGAGGCTGGGAATTCTGCAGTGTTCAAGTCGAGACTAATTAACCTCCTGACTCCCTAAAGCCTGTTCTTTATCTACAAAGCACAAGTCAAGTTTGTGGTGGTATACTTACCACTTGCCTGGATGAGTGTAGCGCCAACAATGTTCAGAAAGCTCAACACCATCCAGGACAAAGCAGTCCACTTGATCAGCACCTGAACTGCCACTTTATACATTCACTCTCTACATCATAGGCACACTGTGGCAGCACCTGTGAACAATCTACATTGTACTGTAGCAATCAGTAAAGCTTTTTTAGCACCTTCTAAAACCATAACCTCTATTGCCTCGGCAGCACATGCATGGGAACGCCACTTCTGACCTTATGTTGGAGGATAGCTAATTGATGAAGCAGCTGAAAATAGTTGGGCTTGAGACACTGCCTAAGAAGTTCCTGCAGCAATATACTGGGACCCAGTTGATTGTCTTCCAACAACACAGCCATATCCCTTCTGCTTTACATCAATCAGTGGAAGGTTTCCCCCGATTCCTACTGAGTTAGAGCTTCTTGATGCCACACTTAGTCCATGTTGCCTTGGATGTGAAGGTCTGTCTCTCTTATCTTGCCTCTGGAATTCACTCTTTTATCTACGTTTGGCCCAAGACTGTATGAAACCAAGTGCCCCTGGCTTAAACAGAGCTGAAAATTGATGAATAGTTGTTGCTGTATTAAGTGCCTCGATAACACTTTCCTTCACTTTGCTAATGATTCAGAGTAGACTGATAGCACAGCAATTGGTTGGATTTGTCCTGTTTCTGATGGAAGGGATATAGCTGGACAGTTTTCTACATTTGTTGGATAAATGCCAGTGTTGCAAATGTAATAGGATTCCTCTACTGGGGGCGCCCTAGTCTTGGAGCACCAACCTTCAGTACTATAATCAGAAAGTAAGAGGCAATTTCGAACATACAGAGCATATTGTGTTGAGTTTTGGGGGCCTCGTTACAAGGAGGTTTCAGAAGGTAGAGTGCCTCTGATTATAGAGAGATTTGAAAAACTTCTTTCACAAGATTTGTTTGTGTGATTTGAACCAAAAAAGAAATGATTAGGATAAGAGCATTACTAGGATAATGGATACGAGAATTTACAAGCAGTCAAAGGTTTAGAGATGACAGAATAATAGTTCAGAAGAACAGGACCATTGACCTGGAGATTGATGTGGTCTAAGATGAGTGTTGCTTGGCCTAGAGGATCAAAAAAGGGAGATGTCTCAGGGGAAAACTTGGGGTTTGTGGGACTTTGATGGAACGGTGAGGGAGATGGAAAAGGTGAAGTTCTTGAAGATGTGAAAGGAATGATCAGGTAAAGACTTACTGATTAGAGTCATGGTCTAAGATGGTGGTCGGAGAGTTCTGATTGATGGGGAGGCTTAAGTGCTGTGTAAGATTTCAGTCCAAGTGAGGGTTCAAATATGATCGCACATACTGAGGTAGAAGGCATGAGCAGACATTCTGCAAGGGAAATGGTAGAGTATGGTGATTGTTGATCTATCAGAAGAGTCCAGAGGCTCTGTGTTGAGCAGAGTGAGCAAGAGGAAGAGGAGGTTAATGCAATTAGTGACCATTGCTTATGGCAATGCCAGTAAGGAAGTTCTGTGTATAACTGAATGCACTGTCCAGGAACAGTACACATTGGTGGCTTGTCAAGTGATTAATGGGACAGTGATAAGCTGGATTTGTTTTGTTCTGCTTTTTGTGGAAGGAACATATTTGGGCAATTGTTCACATTATGGGTTTGATTCAATGCTATAACTATACTGCAGTAACTTGGCTAGGGGCATGATTAGTTTTGGTACACAAATCAGTACTCACAACCTTCTGAACTGAGCCAGTGTTAAGAATCACTTATTTAATTACTGCCTCTGCAAATCCTTGATTTGGCACTAGCTCTTTCATTGCATCTATGATATTCTCTATTCCTTTCATAGAATAAAATCCTTACAGTGCAGAAAGAAGCCAATCGGCCCATCAAATCTGCACCGACCACAATCCTACTCAGGCCCGATTCCAGTAACTCGAGTATTTACCCTGCTATTTCTCACAACACTCGCATGACTGATCAATCTAACCTGCACATCTTTGGACTGTGGGAGGAAACCAGAGCACCCAGAGGAAATCCAAGCAAACATGGGGAGAATGTGCAAACTGCACACAGATTGAGGCACAAGCCGGAATTGAACCCACATCCTTGGCACTGTGAGGCAGCAGTGCTAACCACCGTGCCATCATACCGCCCATTTTTTTTCTGAAGGAGATGGGAAATATACGCCTCTATTAACTGACTTTTATTTGTGTTAGCCTCATGCATGAGAAATGTCAGTGTTCTTTTGTTTTCCCTTGGTTTCTGTTTAGGGTTCAGTATCTCCATACTATGTGAAACGCTTCGGATTCAATTCTGAGTGTAAAGTCATTGCTTTTACAGGAGATAATCCAGGTAAGATTATAGTCATGCATTTTGTAGCAATTACCAGCTGCATTTCTCTCAAGAGCTCTACAGAGTGGATGCTCAGAAGAAAAAAATTATTGGTGCAGTAAGATACTCCCCTGATCTATGGGCATGGATTCCCTCTGGACAAATTTATAGGGATTTACAAATTGGTTCACTTCAGAGTACTTTTTGTATCAACAAACGTATACTCAATCACCCTTAATACAAACCACAAGTGTTTTATCTTGATATGAAGAAGGATGGGTTCAGAAAGAAAATGAAAAGAGGAAAATCGTTAAATTAAAGTGCTACGTTTGAGAGGGATAAATGGATCAGCAGAGAGTGGCCATTTTATCAGCTCTTTCCTTTTGAGATGTTGAAGATGCTGACAAAGCCACATTTATTACACAAGCCTGGTTGAATTAGCACAGTAAGAAGTCTCTCAACGTCAGGTTAGAGTCCAACAGGTTCATTTGGAATCATGAGCTTTTGGAGCATTGGAATCACTCTCCTCCAGCACTCCTTCGAATAAATCTGTTGGGCTTTAACCTGGTGTTGTGAGACTTCTTACTATGTTTACCCCAATCCAACACCAGCAATTGAGTCATTGTTTGGAACCATTGAAACGCTTGCTGTGATGTGTTTTCACACTGGTGTTAAATTGGGAATGTTACGATGACACTGAAGGACCTGCCCTGCATATGTGATTTGAGTGGATGTGCAACTCGGAGTTTTCAAGTCTTCCTTGGCAGAAATTTCAGAACTGAGGTGGAGTTTAACAAAACAAAATGGCGAAGTGTCAGATTCTGACTGAAGACCGTCCCGTTCTTCTCCAGGAACACATTAAGGTTTTCTCAGCAGATCTTCTGATACTTTGTCAGAAATAAAAAACAGGATTGTGATTTCTGCCATCATTCTATTGGGACAGAGCCTAAAAGAGCTGGCAAGGCTGGCTGAGCACTGGGCATTTTGATTAAGTTAAAGAACTGCCTACCCATCACCTCTCATCCCTCATGGATGGCGGGACCTTCCTATGGACATCAGGACCCCTGGTATAAACAAGAGGATCACCTCCAGCTATTGCAGACAGGCTGAAAGACAGCCCCCTTAACCCCCCCACTCAATGATTGGAGCATCCCCCTGCACACCATGTATCCATCAGGGTGACACCACCCTCACCATCCCCCGACCCCCACACCAACACAAGGGAATTCTCCACCAATGGGGCTCTCCAGTGAGCCCATCCCAGCAATGCCAACCAGTTGGCAGTACCTGTTTGCTCTCCCAGGGTTCTGGGGACAGTGGCAGGATACTGCCTGGCCATGTCCCTCACTGCCGGGGGGCTATAATCAGCCCCCTCCTCCCCCAGTGTGATCATCACAACTGGAGTTCATTTTTGAAAACCAGTAGTAATTAACAAGCCTGGATGATACGGTCCTGAACCTTTTAATGCTGTGTAAATTAATTTTAATTCATGGCAATTTTGCCACCGGTTGGGCGCAGGAAGGATCTCAAACTGACATATTTCTGCTGAAGTCCCATTACGGCTCTCTTGTAAGATTTAGGAGCCATAACGGGATTTACTTCTATGGTGAACGGACCTATCAAGTCGCACTGCTGGAGCAGGTTGCTTAGTAATTGAAGCTAGTACACACCATCGCAGCAGTACATTAGTGGTGGAAAGGTGGATAATAAGTTCACTTGCAGGATCTTTAATCAAGTAGACTGCCCTTATGCAAACTAACACTGATTTCTCCTATTTTTAACTTGCACAGTTATGTAATTAAAAGAAAAACTGAGGGAATGCATAAAAGGTCGATCAACTCTTTTCCAGAATCTAGATTTTTTTTTCCGAATGTTGACCAGCCTGTTGTGTATATCCGGCAACTTTTTAATTTTCTGTTTCAGATATTCAACTTTCATAGTTTTTTTTCATTTTAGCAATGGAAAGGCCTCATTTTAAACTTTTCTAACTTTAGTGTGTAAGTGCTTCCAGTAATGTGAATAACTTAATAGGAGTGCCCATAATTGTGAACAACTTTCCCACATTTTGAAATTGTAATATATATACATAAAACATATATGACAATTAATCATTTAATTTAAATTTTATTTTAAAATAAAATCTACTTAGACACGCTGTCAGTTATTGAAAAGTAAACATGAGTTAAATTAACTTTTCTGAAATAGAATGCACATTAAAATATTAATATAGATAATTGTAATGTTGATATGTTAATATGTTGAATCTTCTATCTTACAGCATCACTGGCAGGAATGCGACTTCAACAGGGAGATATAGCAGTGAGTATATTCATATTGTTGAGGAGCTTGCATGTTAAATAATGAACATTCAGGTTTCAAGAAAGAAAGGTTGATCACTTTTAACAATTTGTTATTCTCCAAATTTTAGTGGGCATCGCTGGCTAGGCCAGCATTTATTGCCCATCTCTAATTGTCTTTGAGTAAGTGGTGGCGAGCTTCCTTCTTGAATTGTTGCAGTCCATTTGGTGTAGGCACACTCATTGTGCTGTTCGAGAGGGAGTTCCAATATTTTGATCCAGCGATAGTGAAGGAACAGAGATGTAGCTCCGAGTCAGGAAGGTGTGCGTCTTTAAGGGGAACTACCAGGTAGTGGTGTTCCCATGTACCTACTTCTGTCCTTCTAGATGGTAGAGGTTGTAGGTAATGAAGTGTTGTTGAAGGAGCCGTGCATCCTATAGATGCCACTGTGTGTTGGTGATGGAGGGGTTGAATGTTCATTGTGGTGGATGGGGTGCTAATCAAGTGGTTGCTTTGTCTTGGATGGTGTTGAGCTTCTTGAGTTTTGGAGCTGCTGAACTCTAGGCAAGTGCAGAGTATTCTGTCACAACTTGCAGATGATGGACAGACTTTGCAGATTCCCCTGAGTATCCTAATTTTCAGTCCACTGGTCAGTAGATTTCCCCACTTGCTATGCTTCAAATGCAGTTGCAGAATCCATGGCCACTGGCTACCTTACTACAAATAGGAGCCAAATGCTAGTTAAGAGTGTCTGAATTACCTATTACCCCTGTAGTGCCTTCTTTTGCTGATAAATGACAACTATGATGTGTGATCATAGTGATCACACATGATCACTATGTGTGATCACATAGTGAGACTCGTGATCACAGTGCAATGTTCTGATACTCATATTATTTGAGTCTAGATTTCAGCATTGGGTCAGAGGAATCTGACCCACCGCTGCAAGAGACTAAGTGAGAATCCTTGGATTCCTTGGTGTAATGACTTCAATGAGGCTATTGAGTTAGACCTCTTGGAGCATGAGCTGCCTGACTGAGGTAATGTTTGTCTGCCCAATCAGGGACTCTCACATGTATACATATTGAGGGGTGTCATGACTATCGACATTTGGATTCTGACTGAGTATCTGAAGCACTCTTAGGAATGGAATTGAGTTTGTAAGTAAAAGGAATCTGGAGAAGGGACATCGGCCTTTGAGGAATTATTTCAAAAACATAAACCTCATGTTATAAGGGATAACATATTGGGCATGGATAAAAGATTGGCTAACTAGTGGGAAGCAGAGTGTAGGCATGAATAGGTCTTTTTCAGGTTGGCAAGATGTAGCAAGTAGTGTGCCAAAGGGATCAGTGCTAGGACCTCAATTGAATCATAGAATCGATATCCAGGGTTATTCCCATAACCCCACATATTAACTCTACTAATCCCCTAACACCAGGGTCAATTTATCATGGCCAATTAACTTAACCCACACATCTTTGGACTGTGGGAGGAAACTGGAGCACCTGGAGGAAACCCATGCAGACATGAGGAGAATGTGCAAACCCCACACAGACAGTGACCCGAGGCCAGAATTAAACTCGGGTCTGTGGTGCTGTGAGGCAGCAGTGCTAACCAACTGTTTACCATTCACAGAGGGAACTGGGTGCATGAATCCTAGAAGGTTAGTATGTAGGTACAGAAAGTAGTTAGGAAATCTAGTAGAATGCTATGATTTATTGCAATAGAAATTGACTACAAAAGTTACACTTCTGTTGTATAGGGCAATAGTGAGACCATATTTGGAATACCATATACATTATTGGCGACCTTACTTGAGGAAGGATATAAATGTGTTGGAATCAGTTCAAAAAAGGCTTACAAGCCCATTACCTGGAATCAGTGGATTATCTATGAGGCTAGGTTGGACAGTCTAGGCTTGTATCTACTGGAGTGTAGAAGGATAAAGGGTGACTTTATTGAAACATATAAGATCCTGAGGGATATTGGTAGAATGGATGTGGATAGGATGATTCCCCTTGTGGCAGAAGATGTCACTGTTTAAAAATAAGTGTTCATCCATTTAATACTGAGATGAGGCGCAAAATTTTATCTGAGGGATGTGAGTCTTTGGAACTTTCTTCTTAAAAAGGTGACGGAAGCAGAGTCTGTGGGGGTGATCTTACCAAAAGATATTCTAAGTGCTAAATGTGTGTGAAAGGGGAGAAAATTTCACCCAATGTTTCGGCCAGTTATCAGGTGAAATCTTATGGCACTTAGTGCAAAAAAGAAAGGAAAAGTATGCGTCACATCAAGAGAGTGGACAACGTCTGTTCTTGCTGGAAAGCCAGCTGCTGACAGCTAGAGGGCACCATTGTGCATCTGTTGATCTTTTGGTGTATTGTGTAAGTGCAGACAGGACATTGAGAGATCTCTTATCCCTACACTCATCTTCCCAGATGCCAGGCTAATTACACTGGCAATCCACTGCTGATTTGATCATGAGAGACAACAAATCGACTGTGAGCCTGGTTTTTCACTTGTCTTTTGATCTTTCCAACTTGCCCCGCCCATTGACCAAGATGACAAGCTGGTAAAATCACCCCCTTTGAATATCTTTAAGGCAGAGTTGGATGGAATATTAGTAAGCAAGGGGGTGATAAATTGTCGCGTGCAGGTGGGGTGCAGATTTGAGATTGCTGTTAGATCAGTCATGATCTTACTATATGCTGAGCAACCTCAAGGGTCTGAATGGTCTACTCGTACTCCTTAATGGTATGTATGTAAGTATAACTTAATTGTATCAAATTTGTTTTAAGAATATTCGAATATGTAAACATTATACAATAAATGTATCGAAAAAAAATTGAAGACAGAAACAGGGAAATGTATAATAGGGGGCAAAGAAATGGCCAAGTAACTGAATACACACTTTGATTCTGTCTTCACAAAAAAGGACATAAATAAAATGCCAGAAATGTTGAAGAATGCAAGATTTAGTGTGAGGGAAGAACTGAGGGAGATCAATACTAGTAGTGAAGTGGCATTGGAAATGTTGATGGGAATGAAGGCAGATAAATCCCCAGAGCCTAATGGGGAATGAGGTCAAAAGGGAGGAGGTATTGGAGTTCTTGAGAAACATTAAGGTAGACAAGTCCCCAGGGCCTTATGGGATACACTCCAGAATACTGAGAGAAGCAAGGGAGGAAATTGCTGGGGCTTTGAGAGAAATCTTTGTATCCTCACTGGTTACTGCGAGGCCATGATGTAGAGATGCTGGCTTTGGACTGGAATAAACACAATAAGAAGTCTCACAACACCAGGCTAAAGTCCAACCAGTTTATTTGATAGTAAACCCACAAGCTTTTGGAAACAGTGTTCCTTCATCAGGTGTGTGGAAGGTTCTGATCAGAGTAGGGCATATAAAGTCACACACAGTTTACAGAATACTGATTAGAATGCAAGTCTTTACAGCTAACCTGCTATTCAAGTCTTAAAGATGCAGACAATGTAGGTGGAGATAGCATTAGTATAGTTAAAGAGATGTGTATTGTCTCCAGACAGGACAGTAAGTGAGATTTTACAAGCCCAAGCAAGTCATGGGAGTTAGTGCAATATGAACCCAAGATCCCGGTTGAGGCCACCCTCATATATGTGGAACTTAGCTATCAGTCTGTGCTGAGCGACCGTGCATTGTCTTGTGTTGTGAAGGTCATCTTGGAGAATGTTTTCCTGAAGATCAGAGACCGAATGCCTGTGATTGCGGAGGCCCCAAAGGATTGGAGAATAGCCAGTGTCCTTCTTTTGTTTAAGAAGGATAGCAAGAATAATCCAGGTGATTACAGATTGGTGACCTTACGTCAATAGTAGGGAAATTATTGGAGAGGATTCTTCGAGACAGATTTTATTCCATTTGCAAATAAGTGGATGTATTTTGTGAAGGGGAGGTTGTGTCTCACTAACTTGATCGAAATTTTTGAGGAAGTGACAAAGAAGATTGATGAGGGTGGGGCAGTGGATGTTGTCCACATGGACTTCAGTAAGGCTTTTGACAAGGTCCCTTATGGCAGACTAGTGCAGAAGGTGAAGTCATATGGGATCAAAGGTGAGCTGGCAAGTTGGATATAAAACTGGCTCAGTCAAAGAAGATAGAGGGTAGCAGTGGAATGATGCATTTCTGAATGGAGGGCTGTGAAAAGTGATGTTCCCAGCATTGATCCCTGAGGATCTTTGATGTTTGTAATACTTATGAATGATTTGAAGGAAAATTAAACTGGTTTCATTAGTAAGTTTGCATCTGACACAAAGGTTGGTAGATTTGTGGATGGCGATGAGGACTATCAGATGATACAGCAGGATATAGGTCGGTTGGAGACTTGGGCAAAAGATGATAGATGGAGTTTAATCCAGAAAAGTGTGAGATAATGCATTTTGGAAGGTCTAATACAAACAAGAAATATACAGTAAATGACAGAACTCTTAAGAATATTGATAGGCACAGGTACACTGGTCACCGAAAGTGGCAACACAAGTGGAGAAGGTAGTCAAGAAAGCAAACAGCTTGCTTGCCTTCATTGGCCAGGACATTGAGTTTAAAAATTGGTAAGTCATATTGAAGCTTTATAGAACCTTAATTGGGCTGCACTTGGAATATAATGGTCGCCACACTACAAGAAGGATGTGGAATTTTTCAAGAGGGTACAGAAAAGATTTACCAGAGTGTTGCCTGGTATGGAGAGCATTAGCTATGAGGAGAGGTTGGAGAAGCTTGGTTTGTTCTTGCTGGAACGATGGAGGTTGAGGGACAACCTAATAGAAGTCTACAAGATTATGAGAGGCATGGACAGAGTGCATAGTTTTTCCCAGGGTAGTAGAGTCAATTATTTGGGAGCCCAGGTTTAAGGTGTGAGGGATAAGGTTTAAAGGAGATGTACGATGCAGATTTTTTTTTACACAGAGGGCGGTGGGTGCCTGGAACTCGTTGCCTGGGGAGGTAGCGGAAATGCTTATGATAATGACTTCTAAGGGGCGTCTTGACAAATACATGAATAGGATGGGAATAGAAGGGTGTGGTCCTCAGAATGATCGGGGGTTTTAGTTAAGCTGGGCAACATGGTCGGTGCAGGCTTAAAGGGCCTGTTCCTGTGCTGTTATTTCCTTTGTTCTTTGGCCTGATAATCTACATTCCAGAATATTTAAGGAAGTGGCACTAGAAATAGTGAATGCATTGGTGGTCATCTTCTAGGATTCTATGCACTGTGGAACAGTCCCTGCAGATTACAGCGTAGTGAATGTCACTCCAATATTCAAAAAGGGAGGTAGAGAGAAAACAGGGAATTATAGACCTGTAAGCTTAACATTGGTAGTGGGGAAAATTCTCCAATCCATTATCAAGGAGTTAATAGCAGAGCATTTAGAAAGCCATGGCAGAATCAGACCTTATGAAGGCGAAATCATGCTTAACAAATCTGTTGGAATTCTTTAAAGATAGTAGAGTTGACAAGGGGGAACCAGTCAATGTTTTATATTTGGACTTTTGGAAAGCATTTGACAAAGTCCTGCACAAGAGATTATCGTGCAAGATTAAAGCGTATACGATTGGGGGAAGTGTACTCAGATGGATAGAAGACTGATTGGCAGAGAGGAAACAAAGAGTAGGTATTAATAAGTACTTTTCAAATTGGCAGGTGCTAACTAGTGGGCTGCCACAGGGATTTGTGCTGGGACCCCAGCTATGCACAATATATATTAATGATTTGGATGAGTGAACAAAACGTAATGTCTCAAAAGTTTGCAGGTGATGTCAAGTTGGGTGGGAGGGTGAACTGTGATGAGGATGCAGAGATCCTTCAGAACGATCTGGACAGGTTGGGTGAGTAGGCAAATCAATCGGAGATGCAGTATAATTTAGATAAGTGTGAGGTTATTCACTTTGGAATCAAAAACAAGAAGGCAGATTACTACCTGAATGGCTGGCTGTAAATTGGGAGATGGGAGTGTGTAGCTGGGGTGTCCTTGTCCACCAGTCCCTGAAGGTAAGCAGATGCAGCAGTAGTTGAAGAAGGCAGATGGTATATTGCCTTCATTAAGAGAGGTTTCGAATACAGGAGCAGGGATATGTTGTTGCAATTATACAAGGCCTTGGTGAGACCACATCTAGACTATTTGGGCAATTTTGGTCTTCTTTTCTAAGGAAGGCTGTTCTTGCTCTTGAGGGAGAGTAGCAAAGGTTTACCAGGCTGATTCCAGGGATGGCAGGACTGATGTATGAGGAGAGATTGACTACGTTAGGATTGTTTTCGCTGGAGTTCAGATGAATGAGGGGGATCTCATAAAGACTTATAAAATTTTAATAGCGCTCGGCAGGGTAGATGGAGGAAGGATATTCTCGACGGTGGAGGAACCCAGAATCAGGGTCACGATCTGAGGATTCAGGGTAGACTATTTAGAACAGAGGTGAGGAGACATTTCTTCACCCAAAGATTGGTGAGCCTGTGGAATTCATTACTACAGGAAGTAATTGATGCCAAATGTTGAATTTATTTAAGAGGCAGCTAAATATAGCACTTGGAGCAAATGGAATCAAAGTTAATGGGAAAAAGCAAGATTGGGCTATTGTGTTGGATAATCAGCTATGATTGTGATGACTGATGGAGCAGGCTCGAAGGGTCAAATGGCTTCCTCCTCTCCTATGTTCAGTATTTCTGTCTTACAATTTTTTTGATTATATTCCAAAAACATAACTAGTTAACCACCTTCCTTTGTCTTGGATTTGCAATTGCATTAATGAGGCTTTTTATTGAATTTTCAGATAAGCCTTGGGACGAGTGATACTGCCTTTCTGTGGATTCAGGATCCGAAACCCACTTTAGAGGGACATATCTTCTGTAATCCTGTCGATAGCAACGCCTACATGGCACTCGTATGGTAAACAATAGTATCTAAAATTGGAAGAAAAAGACCCAAGAAAGCTGAAAATGAATGTTCACTGTATCCTCTTATTTTTCACACTGTTTAAGATTCATGTTGTCGACTTTCATCCTTAGCTCAGGCAATGGGCTAGATTGTGTATTTAACTAATATTAGTGGATACTTTAATTTGATGTGATTTATTATTGTCACACGTATTGGAATACCTTACAGATAAAGCATACTGCCCATTGAGCACATTGGAGAGAAGAAAAAAGAGGATGCAGACTGTAATGTTACAGTCGTAGCTAGGGTGTAGGAAAAGTTCAACTTAATGTATGGCAGTCCATTCAAAGTCTAATGGAAGCAGGAAGAAACAGTTCTTGAGTCAGTTGGCTCTTGATCTTGATCTCAAACTTTTATATCTTTTTCCTGACAGAAGAATGAGGAAGAAAGTATGTCTGGAGTATATGGGGGCCCTTGAATATGCTGGCTGTTTTTCTGAGGCAGTGGCATGCTAGCTTTTAATGGGCAAAGTGACCACTGGGAGATAGTGGGATAGAAACTATTGTCAGTAATGTAGCAAATTGCTCATATTTTTTCACTTTATTCAAATGCACTCTTGAACCGAAAATGAGCTTAACACAATTATAGTGATTAATCAAAGGTATTATGAAGTTATAATTATAAGAAGCTCAGTCCATCGTGACATTGATGTAAAGTTCTTCTAAAAATGTAAACGGGATTTAAAACTATTACATAAAACAAAAAAAAGATTTTCCTCATGAATATTTATAGAACCATAGAATCTCTACAGGACAGAAGTAAATCATTTGGCCCATCAAATCTGCACCGACTCTCCAACAGCATTTTACCCAGACCCTATTCCTGTAAGCCCATATATTCACCCCCCTGCTATCTCCCCTAGTCTATATAACTTTGGAAACTAAGGGACAGTTTACCAAGGCCAATCCATTTAACCTGCACATCTTTGGACTGTGAAAGGAAACTGGAGCATCCAGAGGAAACCCATGCAAACATGGGGAAAATGTGTAAACTCCACACAGCCAGTCACCCAAGCTAGGAATCGAACCTGGGTCTCCAGCGCTGTGAGGCAGCAATGCTAGCTATTGTGCCACTGAACCGCCCCAAATAATCCCACATTATGTTGGCCTTATATTACTGGCTGCAATGTTATTATGAAATTTTATTTTTCTCCATCTTGAATGCCATTAAAGGGATATGTTTACTCAATTTCTGTGCTGTCCTGCACGCAATTCCCTTTAGTGTACATGTTCAGCTTCTATAGTGCGAGTTCTGGTGTATTTTCCATCATTATTCGTGATATGTTTGAGTTTGAATGTGGAGTTTTTCTTAATCAGATCCATGTTGCCCCAGTATCATAGGGAGGATGGAGACATCCACCTATGCTTATAATGTAACATTTTTAGGATTTGATCAGTTGTATAGGAATCTATAAGAAAATGTTTTCAACAAATTACCATGCTAGGTAAGAAAATTTGAGGATACGTTTGTGTTCTTAACTAATTAATTTCCTTATCTCTAGTTTTAAGAATGGTTCCTTGACGAGAGAGAAGATCCGTGACGAGAATGCTTCTGGTTCATGGGATGAATTTACAAAAGCATTGAAAGCCACTTGTCCTGGGAATAATGGAAATTTAGGTAAAGTGGATAAAGTAGTTTCATCAACTATAAGAGATTGTAATTTTTTTTAGACTAGAGCTTTCATCTTCAGCAAGTGCTGATGGACTGACGGTGATAGCTTTTTTTTCATTTGTTCGTGGGATGTTGGCTTTGCTGGTTGGGCCAGTATTTATTGTTCATCCCTGAGGGCAAATAAGAATCAACTGTATTATTGTTGATCTGAAGCCACATGTGGGCCAAAGCAAGTAAGGACGACCGACTTCCCTTTTTATGTCAATCAACAATGTTTTCATGATCATCATTAGACTTTTAATGCCAGATTTTTATTGAATTCTCGTTTCACCATGGTGGGATTTGAACCTGGTCCCCGTAGAGCATTATCCTGGGCTTCTGGATTATGAGTCCAGTGATAATACCACTATGTTATTGCCTTCCCAATGTTTAATTGGTAGAAAGTTGTGACACTCATCCATAATTGAAAAAAAGTCAATATTTTGACAGTGGAGAAAGCTGGGGATAGGGGCGGGCAGTGGGAGGTGGGGGAGGTCAAGAAAACTGATATGGGGAAGTGTTGAACTGTGTATCATCAGTATAAACATGGAAGCTGACCTAATTTCTTCAAATGTGTTGTTATGGGGGAAAATGAAGAACAACGGACAACCAATATAACTGCTTAGCGGAGTCCAGAGGTTAACAGTATTGAGTAGAAAGAGGAAGCATTGATGCTTTGATTATGGATAAATTGGAAAGGAGGCAAGTGAGGATTGTCAAACTAAGCTGAATGCTAAAGGAGCAGCTTTGAAGAAGGATAGCGTGACTGACCATCTGTTGCTGGAGGGAGATTGAGAAGGACGAGGGAATGAATTGTACTGTGCTTATGCTCGCGGAGGATGCAATTTGATAGCAATTTTTAAAAAATGGGGTGAGAAGAGTACCTGAAGAGAGAGAAATATGAGCAGCTGGTGCAGGAATCAGAAAGTTGTTGGACAGTCTGCACTTTTGTTGGAATTCACAGAATCCATAGAATTTCTACACTGCAGATGGAGACCGTTCAGCCCATTGAGTTTGCATGACCACAATCTCACTCAGACCCTATCCCCATAACCCTACATATTTACCTTGTTAATCCTCTTGACACTAGGGTCAATTTAGCATGGCCAATCAACCTAACTCTCACATCTTTGGACTGTGGGAGAAAACTGGAGCATCCGGAGGAAACCCACAGAGACGTTGCATGGAGGAGGGAGAGAAATGTTCAGACTCCACACAGACTACCTGTTAAGCAAGTTTTACTCAAAATCACAATGTTAGTTGAATTGTCTGACAAAAATTTCATTGAAGGCAAGAAGGATGTTCATGAACAACAAACATTTTGGAGTGAAATGCAAAGGAGAGTGCTTTGTTTGATCTGCTAATATAGTTTTGGGAGACCATGGTGGGAGGGGTGATTGTGATAGTGGTGGAGTTGACAAAATTAACTCCTGAGATGACTAGTTGGAGGGTTGAGGTTGAGGTAGTAAAGAAGATGGGACAATTAGATTTGCTGCTTAAAAGGAGGCAATGATGAGTAAATCCAATGGACCTTTGGAAAATGTTGAGAGAGGCATAGATGTTAGCTATATATTTATGCAAGTGGGACTTAAAATAGGGATGGCAGCAAGGAAGTGGGAAGGCAGAGGAGTAATGATGAGTTGGGATGAGAAAGCATCACAACGTGCAAAGTAGAAGGAAGAAAAGGCAATAAAACATTTGTTTGGTAATTAAAGGAATCTGTTCTTCCATTTATTTAAGTTGCCCTACAGTTGTACTGTATTGATATCTATTTGAAAATATGGATTAATTTCAAGATAGGATTCCAGTTGTTACGACTAGCATGGGAAGAATACACAACTTATCTTGCCCAACTGCAAAGCAGGTCATACCATTGATTGAAAAATTTAAATCACTTACCAAAATGGCCAATTATTTATCTTTGCTGCCGTTAGACTCAGAATTAGAGAGACTTTAGCTAGGCTTCTTTCAATAAACGCAGAATGATTGATTTATTATAAAACAAATCATATTTTTATGAATGTTGCGGAAACTAGTTAATACACAATTGTATTAGGACATAGGAAAAAGAACAGTACAGCACAAGAACAGGCCCTTCAGCCTGTGATGTTGTACTGAATATGATACTAAATTAAACTAGTCCCTTCTCCCTGTCTTGGTCCATATCCCTCTATTTCCTTACATATTCATGTGCTTATCTAAAAGCCCCTTAAACATCCCTGTTGTATCTGCCTCTACCACTACCCTTGGCAACAGGTTCCAGACAGCTACCACTCTCTGTGTAAAATACTTGTCCCTCACATCTTTTTTGAATTATCCCTCTCTCATGTTAAGTGTGTTCTGGAAGTATAACTATTTATCCTTTTTTAAAGATACCCCAGCAAGCACATACACAAACAACCAAATGGCAAATAGACAGGGCTTTTGCAGAAATGAGCTTTGGGTTAGACTTTAAAAGATAAAGCATAATGTTTGCAGGGTTTCACTGCTGTTGATCTGGAGCTCCTTTGTATAGAAACCCAGTAGATGTCAGGAGGTTCTTACCAATAGATCTTCAGCAAAGAGGAGAATATAGAGCTGAATGAATTCTTCTTGTCTCAGTTTTACAGGTTTGCAAATGCAGGCAAGTTATACTCTGTTGAAGATTCTTTGGCAGCATGTCGGTAACCACATGTGAAACTCTGGTCAAAGCAGTGAGGAAGCAAGTTAGACCAGTCTTTTTCAGCTTATTTCCCAAAACACACAGATTTGAAAAACCCCAGGTCCAAAATGTAAAGGCTGTCTCTGTCATGTGATTTCTAGTAAATCACTAGCCTTTACCAGTCTTCCCACATTAAAGTGATTGCAAACAAACAAACAAGCAGCTCTTCACCCTCATGTACCATGCTGATCAGGTGACTTGTGGAAAAGAGGCAGGCATGCTCCCAGTTCAAAGGGAACTGTGACCCTTTTTAAAGAACTCCAGGTCAGCGTCCAAGTATCCAGATAAAACAATGTTGTTCTGTATTTTAAAAAATACATAGTTTTGAAAGATATGGAGGAGGAGAATTCTCTAGCCTCCTGGCTGTGTGTTTCTCGGTGGTGGGAGGTGATGCGCTGTTCACTGGCTTTGGGATTCTCAGGTCCCATTGCTGCCAATAAGATTTCCCATTGATGTCACCCTATGCCACCGGGAAACCTGTGGGAAGGGGTGTGCTGTAAGTGAGAGAATCCCACCAGCATGAACAACTGAAGAACTCTCCCCATGACTTTTCCAACAGAATTCGCCAGAATTATACAAATTCCTTCCTGACACTAAAGGCATTGAGGTGAAACATGAGAGAGAGAGAGACAGCACTGCATAGAAGATGTTTAAGGGGCTTTTAAATAAGTCCATGAATATGCAAGGAACAGAGGAATATGGACCAAAGACAGGCAGAAGAGATTAGTTTAAGTTGGCGTCATGTTCAGCACATCATGGCCAAGGGTCTGTTGCTATGCATTTTTCACAAGTATCTCCCTAATCAATATGAAATGATTGAGTTTTAGTTAAAGGCTTCTTTCTTCTTATTTGTACAATGTGTTTCTGTTTTTAAGGGTTTTATTTTGATGTGATGGAGATTACCCCTGCTGTTATAGGTATTCATCGGTTCAACGCCAACAACTGCAAAGTAAGTGCTATAAAAATGGATTTTGACCTGTTTTAGATGCTTAACTTGTATGTTGGAAATAACTTGCAAGAAGAAATATAAAAAATCAGACAGAATACCTCTCAATGATAAAGCTACTAGTTGAAAGTTCAGACAAACTGGCTGTTGTGGCTGTGCAAAAAGGAGTGCGCTCTGATGTGCTTTCTAAGATGTTAATTAATTCACTAATGCTGTTATATTTAATTGCAAGTATCCTTCCTATTGTCAAAGTTTAGCCACCCATTCAATTTTGTTGCAAGAAATACACATTTCTATTGGCAGCCAAGGACGAGATGTATTTCGGAGAGATGCAGTTATATGTTGTTTATTGTTTTCATTTAATTGCAAAGGTGGCCAGATCAAATTTCTGTGGGTAATCAAGTGTGCAGGAGTGGTCCAAAACTGCCTTGTATTACAACCCTGTTAGAGTCAGAGGTTAACAGCATGGAAGCAGCTCTTCAGTCCAACTTGTCCATGCTGTCCTTTTTTTTTGAAACCTTGAAGCTAATCCCAATTGTCCGCATTTGGTCCATATCCCTGTATAATAATTGTACTATGTAATTATCTAAATGCTTTTTAAAAGATAAAATTGTATTTAGTTGTTGGCAACTTGTTCCAGACACTCACCACTCTCTGTGTGAAAAAATTGCCCCTCTGGACCCTTCTGTATCTCTTCCCTCTCACCTTAAACCTATGCCCTCTAGTTTTAGACTCCCTTACCTTTGGGAGAAGATATTGAATGTCTAGCTGATCTGTGCCCCTTATTATTTTATAGACCATTCGTCAGCCACTGGCCCAATTGATCAATTTAGGGACAATTAAGATTTCAAGAAAAAATACAAACATATAGATTACTCTTCCTTGCAGGGGCAAGAGAGCAGGCGAGATGGCTGTGTCTGGTAGTGTACCAGTGATGGTGTATCCCTTTACGGGCCCAGCCTGGTCCTTCTCCAGTATCTCCTCTTGGAGTTGTCCCTGATCTTGTTGCTGGTTTCCTCTCCGCCAACCAGAGATCCATTTGCGTCCCCTCCAGAGGATGATCTGTGTCAGAGAGCCGCTTTTTCTGCTTTCTGCTTTTTTTCCCCTGCAACTGGTTTTAAAGATACATCACACAAACAACTAAATACATAAATCAAATCAACACAAATGTAGTCAGGAACAGGAGGCACAGAATTAATATGAATGGATATTGTCAAATTAACATTTTCAAAGCATTTTCTCCTTGCATTTAAGCCATGTAATAATAGAAATAAAAACAGGAATCTGTTTTTTCATTCCCTGTATCTTTCCTGTAGAAACACATTTTAATAAAATGAATGGAGTCAATCATAAATAAAAAACACAACTTATTAATGACATCACAATAATATGTGCATTTGTCAAAGTTCCACTGATGTCAGCACCAGTTAAGCAATCCAGTGATGGTTGTTACTAAAATCCAAAATTTTGAAGACTATTCCTTCGTCCAGAATTTGCTATAATTGTCGACTTTAAATTAATCTTCAGATTGCTCCTCTTTTGTTCTCGCTGTTTTGGAAACACATTTGCACAATCTTGCTTTCCTTTCAGCTTCTGGCAGAAGTGAAACATTGACTGGCATCATATTAACATTTTTAGTCTCCGTGTATTGGATATTGAGAGTGGACCCATCAGGTCGAACTATCAAAACAAAATACGGCCTAGCATAGACCTGCCTTCCAAAGCGAACTACTGATGTTCTATTGGGAATGATGTGCCTGGGTACACTGACAAAGGATACACAGCAGGAAGCAACCTTTCAGAGACATTCAGCTGTAAAAAAGGCACAAACTGCTACAGCTGCGCGCTCCAGCCCAGCGCCCTTTTTCGAACTGTGTACGTGCAGTTCAGAGATCCGAACAGTCTGGCAGCGCTAAGTCCTGCCCGTAGCGCGGATTGGAGATGGCAAGAAGCGTAGAGGCACATTGGAATGAGGATTCTGGGCTCGTATCCATATTATGCTTGCATCCTGCCCTTAGGCTCCAATTGGTAAAATCGGGCCCTTCATCTAAGTTTTTGGGGGTGTTCATTTTTTATTATACTTCCTTAGTTTTTTCTTTCTATTCTGTCTCTGTAAAAACCAGATGGATTAAAGGGTCCTTGTTTGCTTGTTTATTGTAGGTTTCAAATTTTCCAAAAGAGGTGGAAGTCCGAGCAGTGGTAGAAGGACAGATGCTGGCCAAAAGGGCATATGCTGAGAAGCTGGGCTTCAAAGTCTGTAAGTTAGAAAGGTCTAATATGTTGGAATATTCTGCATTCATTTAAATGTCTTTTGCGCACTCTGAAAACAACAGAAACAAACTTGCAACACTTTGGACTGTTTTAGTACTGGTATGGCTGAACCATAAGAGAGAAGAAGGTTACGCGGTGACCTAATTTGAGGCGTATAAGATGATCAAAGGACTGGATAGGGTGGATAGTGAGAGCCTTTTTCCTCGGATGGTGATGACCAACACGAGGGGACGTAACTTTAAATTAAGAGGTGGTAGTTATAGGACGGATGTCAGAGGCAGGTTCTTTACACAGAGGGTGGTGAGGGCGTGGAATGCCCTGCCTGCAGCAGTTGTGGACTCGCCTACTTTGGGGGCATTCAAATGGTCGGTGGATAGGCATATGGATGATATTGGAATAGTTTAGGTTAGAGGGTCCACTGGCCGGCGCAACATCGAGGGCCGAAGGGCCTGTACTGCGCTGTAATGTTCTATGTTCTATAACTGTACCATCATAAAGCATAGTGTGAGAAGTGAAATAGATCTGGATTTCTGCGTTGTTGATTGGTAGAGGGCAGAATGTTGGCTGGGGTATCAAGGAAAGCTTTTGTGTTTCTAGTGTTTAAAGTATGTTTAAAATTAATTTGATGATATGAAAAGGCAGGGAAGGATGCATTAAAATGATCTCAAGGGCTATCCTTCTGATATAGGTTTAATTAAATAGCACAACCACAAAAGGCTGCATAAGCGTCCTTATGCTGTAGCAATAAATTTGTGTTCCAATTAACTTGGAAGAGCTATTCTATCTATTAATTTACCAGCTGAGGCTTTCTGTCCCTGGGGCTGGAATTTTACTGTCATGCCCACCACAGGATCAGGCGAGGGACAGACAATGGAAAACTCCATTGACCTCGGGCGGGGATTTTACGGTTTTGGGATAGCGAGGCCATAAAATCCCACTCTGTGTCAAATCTTCCAGCAAATCAGTGCATTGTCCCATTGTTACTCATTGGGGCTGCAAGAACTGCAGGAACCATGAATTACGTGGAAACTCCATACAGACAGTCACCCTAGGCTGGAATTGAACCTGTGTCCCTAGCTTATGAGATAGCAGTGCTACCACTGTGCCACCTTGCTGTTCACAAATTGGGCTGAAGGACCTGTTTCCATGCTGCAAACCTCTAAGACTGTGGATGAGGCTCTTTACATGGTGGCATGGTTGGCTGTGATACCTTGATAAGGCAGAAATTTCAATAGTTTCTGAAGACTCAATGTCAGAGATGCATACACAGTGTGAGTCCAAATCTTTTTCCTGTGCACTGAGAGACATATGTCACCATCCTGCCATGTCCATCATCCTGTTCAATTATTGATACTTGAAGCATCAAACTATTACCTATCTCCCTAAAAATGATCCACAGCCGTGACATATTAAGTAAACCTCTGCATGAGGGACAATAAGATCAGGGTTTATTTGCATATTTATTACAGGATTTAACATTCACGGGCATGAGTAACACAAACATGTGACCCTGTGGTGGAGTTTTTATGACATGTTTTGTTTGCAATGTTTTGGCCTCAACGGCGTTCTGTGGTAGTGAATTCCACAGATTCACCACACTCTGGGTGCAGTTCTCTGCTCTCGCTACAGGTGCCATTATATCCCTTGCTCAAAAATGCTGCAGAACTCTGCTTAATGTGGACATTTGTGAAATCCCCAGGCAGCTGCTGAGGCATAGCTTGCGGATTGTATTGGCACGAAGGAGGCAAAAGATGAAATTAGTTAGGGAAATACAAAACATACCATACATAGAGAAGGAAAGGATGGAGTACAGACTGGGGTTTAGAGAAAGATCAAATTAATATGAGTAGGTCCACTCTAAAGTTTGATAACAGCAGGAAAGACGCTGTTCTTGAGTTGGTTAGTACGTGACTGCAGATTTGTGTATCTTATTGGCAATGGAACAAGGTCGAAGAGAGTATGTCCAGATGCATAGGGTCCTTGATTATACTGGTTGTTTTTCTGAGACAGTCGGAAATGTAGACAGAGTCAATGACTGGGAGGCTGATTTCTGTGATGGATTGGGCTACATTCATGATCTTCTGTAGGTTCTTGCAGTCTTGGATAGAGCAGGAGCCACACCAAGCTATGACACAACCAGAGAGGATGCTTTCAATGGTGCATCTGTAAAAGTTGGTGAGAGTCATAGCTGACATCCCAAATTTTCTTAGCTTCTCGAGAAAGTAGAGTCATGGTGAGCTTTCTTAACAATAGCTTTGGAATTGGGGGATCAAGACAAATTGTAGGTGATCTGGACATCTAGAAACTTGAAGTTCTTGACCCTTTCTACTTTGTCCCCATTGATGTAGACAGGGCCTGTTCTCTGCTACACTTCCTGAAGTTGATGACAGTTCCTTTTTAATGACATTGCAGGAGAGATTATTGTTGCCACACCAATTCACCAGCTTCTCTATTTCTTTCCTGTACTCTATCTCATCATTGTTTGAGATCTAACCCACTGTGGTGCTGTCATCAGTAAGCTTGAAAATCAAGTTGGAGGGAATTAGGCACTACAGTCTTAAGAGTACAGAAAGTTTAGTAAGGTGTGGAGAACACAGCCTTGTGGGGCAGTGGAGCTGAGGATGGTTGTGGAGGAGCTGTTATTGCTTAGTTTTACTGATTGTGATCTGTGGGTTAGGAAGTCAGGGCTCCAGTCTTAGAGAGGGGAGCTGAGACCCAAGCCACAGAGTTTAGAGATTATCTGTATAGTGTGCATGAAACAATACTTTTCATAGTATACTTATACATGTGACAATAATAAATCAAATCAAAATATTGGATTTTAAATAAGGCCTGAGGATTTAAAAAAAAGACATAAAGCCAAAGATAGTGGAGATAATCCCAACAGACATAGGAGAATGTGCAGATTCTGCACAGATAGTGACAGTAGCTGGGAATCAAACTCAGTTCCCTAGTGCTGTGAGGCAGCAGTGTTAACCACTGTGCTGCCATATGGAGTGAATCAGATTGGGTGAAGACTGGCACCTGTGATGCTGGGAACCTCAAGAGAAGGCCAAGATGGATCATCCACTTGACATTTCTGGCTGCAATGCTTCAGCCTTAACTTTTGCATGGATGTGCTGAACTCCTCCATTATTGAGGATGTGGATTTTTGTGGCGCCTGCTTCTCCCATGAGTTGTTTAATTGTCCACCACCATTCATGACTGAATGTGACAGGACTGCAGATCTTACGTCTGATCTGTGGACCGTGGGGTCACTTAACTCTGTCAGCTACGTGTTTCTTCTGCTGTTTGACATGCAAGTAGTCCGTGCTGTAGCTTCACTGGGTTGGTATCTCATTTTTATGCATTCCTGACATGGCCTTTGCATTCTTCTTGTTAGTATTTGTTGACGAAGAGAAAATGAGCTCCTGGTAAAATTTTCACGCTGTACGTCTGAATGCTGCACTTGTTTAATATTTAGTGGAAAATGCCACAATGCTAGCATTGTGCCATCATTTCACAAATTCTGCCATAAATTTACAATTGCAGCAAGTTTTGTAAGATGAAGGATTAAAACTGCTAAGCTAGCCCATTAAATGGGAGGAGAGGTGAAAATTTTGGCTAGTCATGCGGTGTATTCAGCTGAAGTTGTAAGTCATCCTCAAATCAAGCTCAAGTTGATGACAGTGAATTTCAGCCAGTGTAATGAAAATCTGTTTCTAAAAGTCAGAATTATTCAGAGGCTCGGGTTATTGAAAATTAATCAAACCTGTCAAAATTGTGATAAGTCCCAAAAGAAAGCAGGCAACATGAATCCAATCACATGAGTCAGCAATACGGATGCAGCAGTTTCTATCTACCACAAGGGTGCAGTCAATGACCATCTGAGAGCTTCAATCTACTTCGCCAAAGGCAATTGAGTTTCTTCATTCATATCTCAGTGTGTCAGTTTGATAATCTGGCACCTTGTGTAAATGCGTGATTGTTACAGATGTAGTTACATGTATAGGCTCAACTGTGTGTGTGTTGGTTTCTGTGCAATAATCACAGTATAGTTTGCAGAAAGAGGATCCTTCATGTAGATAGAGAGGAAGCTATTGGTCCTTGTCATAAACTGTGCTTCCTAATCACAGAATCCATCCTCCCTCTGGCTGCTGTCTCTGGCTGAAGCGTCTGATTTGACCCTTAGCTGAGTTTCTGCACTCGTATCCTCTCCATCACCGAGACAGTCTGCATTCAGTGTCCTAATATTGCTTTTCTTCACCCCTGCCTCAGACCATCTGCTGCTGAAATCCCGATCAACACATTTATTACCATAAAACTTAAGTAGAACAAAGAACAGTACAGCACAGGAATAGGCCCTTTGGCCCACCATGCCTGTGTCGACACAGATGCCTCTCTAATATTTTCTTGCCTCTACCTGGTCCATAGCCCTCTGTTTCCTGCTGATGCATGTCTCCATCCAGCCGTTATAGAATTTGCTTCCACCGCTTCCTCTAGCAGTGTGTTTCAGGCATTCCTCGTGCTGTGTGCGGAAAACTTGCCCCTTACATCTCTTTCCCTCTTTCACTCTCAACATATACCCCCGAGTAATTGATCCTTCAACCCTAGGAAAAAAACTGACTATCCCCTTGATCCAAGCCTGTCATAGTCTTGCAAACCTCCATCAGGTCCCCCCTCGTCCTACGAAGCATCAGTGAAAACAACCCAAGTTTCTTTAACCTTTCTTCATATCCTCCAAATAACACAATATCCTGGTAAATCTCTGCTGCACCCTTTCCAATGCATCAACATCCTTCTGGCAGTGTGGTGACCAGAATTGTACACAATTGCAGTCTAACAAATGCAGTCTAACCAAAATCTTACACAACTGCAACATGATTTTCCAATTCCTATACTCAGCGACCTGACTGATAAAGGCTAGCATACTGTATGCCTTCTTGACCACCATGTCCGTCTGAGTAATTGCCACCTTCAGGGAACCGTGGATCTACATACTTAAATTCCTCTGTATGCTAATATTTCTAAGGGCTCTACCATTTACTGTATACTTTCCTTCTGCAGTAGACCATCCAAATTGCATTTGTTTGGGTTAAATTCCATCTGTCATCTTTCAGCGCCGGTCTCCAGCTGACTTATATCCTGCTGTATCTGACAATCCTCCTCACTTTCCACTATCTCTCAATTTTTGTTTCATCTGCAAATTTACTAATCAGACCACCTACATTTCTTTCAAATCATTTATATATATTATAGACAACAGAAGCCCCAGCACTGATCCTTGTGGAACACTGCTTGTCGCAGACCTCCAGTTAGAAAAATATGCTTTCACTGCTACTTTCTGTTTCTATGCTCAAGCTACTTTTTTTTCCATCTAACCAGCTCAACTTGGATACCATATGAGTTTACCTTCTCTATCAGCCTGTCATGAGGAATCTTATTGAAGGCTTTACTAAAGTCAATGTATATCACATCCACTGCTCTGCCCTGATCAATTTTTCTTGTCACTTCCTCAAAAAACTCGATCAAATTTGTGAGGCACAGCCTCCCCTTCACAAAATAATGTTGCCTATTGCTAATAAGCCTATTCTCTTCCAGTTGTGAGTATATCTTGCCCCTAACAATCTTCTCTAATAATTTCCCACCACTGATGTAAGGCTCATAGGCCTGTAATTTACCAGATTGTTCCTCTGTTTAAGAAGAGCAGAAGAGACAATGTTAGCTATTTTCCCATTCTCTCATACTTCACCTGTGGCAAAAGAAGATACAAAGATTTTGGCCAAAGCTGTTTCTTCCCTTGCCTCTCTCAGTATTCTGAGATAGTTCCTAACTAGCGCTGGGGACTTGTTCACCTTCATGTTTTTCAAAACCTCCTCTGTTTTTATCTCAACATATTCTAGAGTGTCAACATCTTCCCTTCTACACTCGCCATCCAACACACCCTTCTCCCTTGTGAATATTAATACAAAGTACTCATTAAGGACCTCATCTACTTCATCTGGCTCCACACACAAAGTCCCTCCACTATCCTTGAGTAGATCTATACTTTCCTTAGCTACTCTCTTCCTCCTTACATATGCATAAAAGTCCTTGGGATTCTCCTCAATCCTGCTTGCCAAGGACATTTCATAGCCCCTTTGTGCCCTTGTAAGTCCCTTTTTAAGCTCTTTCCTGCAATCTTTGTATTCTTCAAGAGCATTATCCATTTTCAATTTCCTGAAATTTATGTATGCTTTCTCCTCCTTATTCACTAAACTCACAATCACACTTGTCATCCACGATTCCCGAATTGTGCCATCTTTATCCTTCATTTTTACAGAGACACACTTGTCCTAAATTGTTAACAATTAACTTTTAAAAGACAGTCACATATCCAATGTGGATTTACCCTCAAACAGCCACCCCTGGTCCATATTGCCTAGCTCCTGCCTAATACTGTCATAGTTAGCCTTCCTCCAGTTTAGTACTTTCACTCTGGGACTACTTCTACAAACATCTTGTACTATTTCAATGCTGTCCTGGCTGGCTGCCCATCTTCAACTCTCTGTAAACTTAAGGTTATCGAAAACATTGTAGCTTATATCCTAACTTGCAAAAGTCTCATTCACCCATCATTTGATTCTCACTGGCTTACGTTGGTTGCTGTTTCACAGACTCCTCAAGATTAGAATTCTCGTCCTTGTATTCAAATCCTGTTTCTGTCTTTCCTCCAGCCTTACAACTCTCTGATAACTCTTTGTTGGGTGGCACAGTGGTTAGCTCTGCTGCCTCTCAGTGACAAGAACCCGTGTTCAATTTCCAACTTGGGTCACGGTACAGAATTTGCACCTTCTCCCTGTGTTTGCGTGGTTTTCCTCTGGGTGCTCTGGTTTCCTCCCACAATCCAAAGATGTGCAGGTTAGGTAGATTGGCCATGCTAAATTGACCCTTAGTTTCAGGGGAACTAGCCAGGGTAAATGCACGAGGTTATGAGGCATACAGCCTGGATATGATTGTGGTTTGTACAGACTCGATGGACGAATGGCCTTCTGCACTGTGTGATTCTATGCTAATTCTCCCTCAGTATACACAAATAGGTGCTGGAATGTGGGGACTAGGGGATTTTCACAGTAAGTTCATTGTAGCATTAATGTAAGCCTACTTGTGACACAAATAAATAATTAAAAATTATAAATTATTGCTCGCACATTTCACCTTATGTCCTGCCACACACGCACACACACACATGCACTTTACTCAACTCACCATGGGTGGCCAAACCTTTAGCCGACTGGGGTCTAATTTCTGGAATTTGCTTCCTAAAGCTCTCCAAATCCACTTTCCCACAACTTTCCCCACTATCTGTTTCCTCTCTTATGAACCTCTTAAAGTTTACCTATGGCCAAGATTTTAGATATCTGCATTAATGTGTTCTTCTTTGGCTTACTGCTATTTTTTTGTCTGATTGTGTTCCTGTGTGATGCTTTGCTTGTTAAAGGTGCTATGTAAATATAAGAATTTGTTGTTACTGCCAAGTAAGTCATTAAAGGTGACAGGACAGGTGGAGAGAACAGTTAATAACGCGTACAACATCTTAGGTTTTATCAGTAGGAACGTAAAAGCACAACAAGAAAGCTGTACTGAATAAAAGCAAATTATTGTTTATGCTGGAATTTGAAACCAAAAGAAAAAGATGCTGGAAAATCTCAGCATGTCTGGCAGCATCTGGGACAAGAGAAAAGAGCTGATGTTTCGAGTCCACGTGACTTTGTCAAAGTTGTACTGAACATGTATATGATACTAATCAGACCTCAGCTAGAGTACTTGGATAGTTCTGGGTGCCACACTATAGGAAGGATGCAAATGCATTGGAGAGAGTGCAGATGAAGTTTACAAGAATGATGCAAGGATAGATTGCAAGGTTGAGTCGATTCTCTTTGGAGAGAAGAAGACTAAGAGGAGATTTGATAATGATGTTCAAAATCATGAAGGGTCCAGACACAATAATTGGGAGGAAACTGTTCCTGCGCTTAAAGGGAACATGAATGACTGGGCACAGATTTAAAGTGGTTTGCAAATGAAATAAATACAATGAGAAAAAAGCTTTTCCACACAGCAAGAGGTTTGGGTCTGGAATGCACTGTGTAAATGTGTGATGGTGGCAGGTTCAATCGACACATTCAAGAGGGCATTAGATAATTATTTGAATAGAAACAAGGTGCAGGGGTACGGGGAAAAGCCAGAAGGATCACATTAAGTCATGATTATCATTTGGAGAGCCGGTGCCATCACAGTCGACCAAATGATGTCTTTCTGCACTGTAACAAGTCTGTGATTTGTGAATCATTTATTACACGTTGAACCTTTGAGCCAATGATGAAAACTGACATTTTTTCAAACCATTATAACTTATGCTTTTCCTTTGGAGCTCAGGTGGTGCAGACCATACTGTGACAGGTGGGTGAACGGAGCCTGGGGCTGTGGGGGTGGATGGGTTGCTGTTGCTTGGGTGGCATTTGCTATTGTTGCCAGCAATAGGAACTTGAGCAGCAATGTTTAGGTTAATGTGTACTCAGGGTACCAGAAACATAGTTAAACTCACAGGGTGGAAATCAACACAACATCATGGGATTTGCAGAGCTTTCAAAAAATACAGTGGACTCAAAGCTGATGGTTCAGTGCTGTATTCCAGGGATACTTGAGAGATAAAAGATGTTTTATAAGGAAGGTAGAAATCTGCAAAATGAGGTGGAACGCTGAAAAAAATCAAGCTAGCTCCAGGGATATGTTATAGACCACAAGGTCAACATAAGAGAATAGTTTTCAAGATGGAGCAATGGAAAGCATATGCATGTGAGAACAAGTAATTTATTTTAATAGGAGACTTCAATTAACTTAATATAAACAGAGTAACCCTAGGGGATTTGGGTCAAGAGCTTCTAAATGTAAGGCATGACTCATTGCTGACCCAGCGTGTCAAGGAAGCCATGAGAAGTGATGTTTATCTTCATCTGATATTTGCAAAAGACCCAGAAAACGTCCACAAAATTGTAGTTGCAGCACGACTTGGAGAACAATAACCGTGGAGTAGAATAAAACATCTAGGTTGAAACTAATAAAAGAGAGTTTTAAGATTGATACTCAGGAAGTCTTGCAAGGGAGACAAAAATCCCAGAATAATTCAAAAAATACCTGGATGCAACTGTGGGGGAAGCAAGGATCTGACAGGATATGTGAATTGCTCCATTTTATATTTTACTCAGTTTCAGCTAAATGGATTTTTTGAAAATTATACTTTCATGGGACATGGATGTCACTGCCAAGGCTAGCATTTGTCACTCATGACTAATTGCTTTCGAGAAGGTGGTGGTAAGCGATCTTTTTGAATTGCTGCAGTCCTTGTACTGTAGGTATACCCACACTGCTGTTTAAGAATTCCAGGATTTTGACCCAGTAACAGTGAAGGAATGCATTGCAGTGCAGTGGGTAGCACTGCTGCCTCATAATGCAGGACTTTATCAAATAACTTACAAAAATCTATCTAAATAACATCCATAAGATATTCCCAGTCCACCACTTTTGTCATTTCATTGAAAAATCCAATCAGGTTTGTTAAGTGTAATGTACCCTTTAGAAATTCACGCTGGCTTTTTCCAATCAGCTGAACATTGTCAAGGTGTTCAGTCACCCTATCCTTAATTACAGGCTCTAGCAAATTCCCGACAACAGATGTTAGGCTAACTGGTCCATAACTCCCCGCTTTCTCTCTCTCATTTCTCAAATAATTAACACATCCCACTGGTACAGTGAACGCACACAGCACTTACTCGCTCGCTAGCTCACCATGCACAGACACACACACACAAACGTACTCACTCATTCACTCTCACACTCGTTCGCACTCATGCACTCATTCACTCGCTGTATTTATAAATAGAGATTCACATAATTTAGATTATCACATTAATAAAAAATACTGAAAAGGTATCATAGGTTATAGTAGCTTTTATTCCCTGGTGAAAAACAGGACTCGCAGAATACTACAGTGCAGAAGAGGCCCTTTGGCCCATGAGTCTGCATCAATGCATGAAAGGCCCTAACCTCCCCACCAAATCCCATTTTCCAGCACTTGTCCCTTAGCCACTGAGTCATTTGAGGTTTACAGGTCCTTCGGCCCAACCTTCCCAAACCTCTCCAATAGTTGGGGTCACCTTGCATAAAGGAAGATGGTTGTGATTGTTGTTTATTTGCGAAAGGATATATTGGCCTTGGAGGGAGTACAGAGAAGGTTCACTAGACTGATACCGGAGATGAGGGGGTTAGCCTATGAAGAGAGATTGGATAAAGTGGGCCTGTACTCGTTAGAGTTTAGAAGGCTGAGGGGGCATCTTATAGAGATTTACAAGATAATGAAGGGGATGGATAGGGTAGAGGGAGAGAGGTTCTTTCTGCCTAGAAAGGAAAACAGAACTAAAGGGCACAGCCTCAAAATAAGTGGGAGGGGGGAGCAGTTAAGAATGGTGTTGAGGAAGAACTTTTTCACTCAAAGGGTGGTAAATGTGTGGAATTCCCTGCTCATTAAAGTGGTGGAGGCTACCTTGTTGAATATGTTTAAGTCACAGATAGATAGATTTCTGATAGACAAGGGAATTAAGGGTTATGGGGAGAAAACGGGAAAGTGGAACTGATCCACTTCAGATCAGCCATGATCTTATTGAATGGTAGGGCAGGCTTGAAGGGGTAGATGGCCTACTCCTGCTCCTATTTCTTATGTTCCTAAGCCAATTATCTGCAGAAATGCCTTAGATCCAACAGTTATCAACTACCTCATCAAAGACTTTCTCTTTATCGTAAGTTCAGAAGCCGAGGTAGATAATTGCACAACATTTAATACCATAAGCAGTCTATTAATTTGTGACAAGGCATGGACAACATTCGGGATTAAACTAATAAATGACATGTAGATATTGCAACACCCAAGTGCCAGATAATGAAATAATTCCCAACAAGAGAAAATCTAAAGATCTTCCCTTTATATGTATTGGTGTTACCATGGCTGAATTCCCCATTATTGCCATCCTTCGGACTTAAATTGACCAGAAACTGAATTGACTAGCTATATAAAAACTGTAGCTATAGGAGAAGGTCAGAGGCTGGGAACTCTATGCCAAGTAAAATCTGCCCACCATCTACAAGGCACAAATAGAAGTGTTATGGAATGCTTTCCCTTAAGTATGGCTCCAAAAGTACTCTAGAAGCTTGACACAATCTTGAACAAAACACTCTGCTTGACTCCATCCCATGCATCATCCTAAGTATTCACTTCTCCCACCACTGTTGCACAGTAACATCAGCATTGGATAACATTTACAACTCATCTGAAAGTAACTCACCAAGGCTTCTTCAACAGCATTCCCAAACCAGCAACCTCGACCACCTAGAAGGATATGGGCAACAGATGCATCAGAACATCACTGTCTGCAAGTCTCACTCCTAACTATAAGAGTTAGCAAAGTTGATGTCCACGCAATTGCAGGCAAAACATTAACCAGAAAATTGACTAATAGGCAGGTCCTTCAATTGGCAGAATGTATGTAGTGGTGTCTTGCAAGAATCTGTGTTGCAACCTCAACTTTTCACCGTATCAAAAGTCAAATAAATCACCAGCTGCCTCTGCTAAACTGGGATTTTGGTAGGCCAAGAAATCTGGAGCTTGTGTGAACACAATTGACAAACTCCGGAAACAGCCGTGAAATCTGCTACTTAGTTGGTTGGCCAACTAAGGGAAGATCTTCTTCCCAAACTGTCTCCGTACCTGGCCTAGTGGTATTATCGCTAGATTATTAATCCAGAAACTCGGCAGATGTTCTAGAGACCTGGGTCTTGCCACGGCAGTTGGAATTTAAATTCGGTAAAAAATATCTGGAATTAAGAATCTACTGATGACCATGAAACCATTGTTGATTGTTGGAAAAATCCATCTGGTTCATTCCTGCCCTTTAAGGAAGGAAATCTGCCGTCCTTACCCAGTCTGGCCTACATATGACACCAGAGCTACAGCAATATAGTTGACTCTCAACTGGCAAAGAACAAAGAACAGTACAGCGCAGGGAAACTGGCCCTTCGGTCCTCCAAACCTGAGCCGGTCATTGCTCCGACTAGACCATTTGTTTGTATCCCTCCATTCCCAGTCTGCTCGTGTGACTATGCAGTTAAGTCTTAGACGATCCCAGCGTGTCCGCCTCCACCACTTACTGGACAATTGTGGATAGGCAATAAATGCTAGCCAGCCAACGATGCCCATGCTCCATGAATGAATAAAAAATAAACTTTTCAATCCATTTTGGGACTGATGAGCTTGACTTCTAATCCAGCCTGCTGCCCAGACCTCACCAAAGTGATACTGGACAGTGTCTGGAATAAGCTGCCAGAGGCAGCAGTAGAGGCAGGTACAATTTTGTTTTTTAAAAAGCATTTAGACAATTACATGGATAAGGTGGGTGTAGGGGGATCTGGGCTTTACCCAGGCAATTGGGACTAGCTTAGATTAAAAAAAAAAGGGTGACATGGACAAGTTGGGCCGACGGGTCTGCTTCCATGCTGGAAACTTCTATGAATCTATTTCTAAAGTTTGGGTTTCCAGAGCAGGGAAATCTCCCTTGGGAATGAAAATTTGGATCAAGGTAAGATGATCAAAATCTTGTCCAAAATTGTAGGCTTTAGGAACATATTAAAGGACGAAAGTGAAGTGGAGGGATAGTATGGGCAGGCATTCCAGAGTTTGGAGCTTCAGGATTTGAAAGCACGGCCACTAATGGTGATGACATTTAAGTGAGAAAATGCTCCAGGGACCAAAACTAAATTAGCTATCTCAGAGGGTTGTGAATCTGGAGGAGGTTATAAGATAAGGAGGGGCGAGACTGAGAGAGGATTTGTACATCAGTGAGCACAGAGTTAAGGGTGAATAGGGCTTAGTGCTTGTGGAGTGTAAGCCACAGTTTTGTATGACCTGAAGCTTACAAAATATGGGAAGAATGTGGGAGAGCAGCAGGAATGTGCTGTAATAGTCAGATCATTTAACCGCAAAGGTTTACTAGGCTAATTCCTGGGATGACAGATCTGTCACATGAAGAGAGACTAAGTTGCGTGAGGGTTATGTTCACTGGACTTTAAGGGTGAGAAGGGATCTCATTGAAACTTATAAAATTCTAACAGGAGTATAAAGGGAAGATTCAGAAAGAATATTCCCAATGGTGAGGGAGCCCAGGACTAGAGGTCATAGTTTGAGAATAAGGGATAAACCTTTTAGAACTGAGGTGAGAAGAAATTTCTTCACCCAGAAGGTGGTGAATATGTGGAATTTGCTACTATAGACAGTTGTTGAGGCCAAAATGTTGACTGATTTCAAGAAGAATTTAGATATCCTCCTTGGGGCTGAAGGGATCAAGGGATATGAGAGGAAGGCTGTATCAGGATATTGAATTTGATGATCAGTCATGATCAAAATGAATGGCGGAGCAGGCTTGAAGGGCTGAATTGCCTATTCCTCTTCTAGTTTCTATGAGTCTAGAGATAACAATGGCTTGACTTTAATACTTCTATACAAAGTAGCGTTGCATTCTCTGGAATTTAGGAGTGATTTCGTTGAGGTTCTCGGATTTTAACAGGGATCAGACAACGTAGATACAGAGAAACTATTTGTTTGTTGGGAAATCTAGGGCTGGTCAAAAAATTGGAGCCAGTGATTTAAGGAATGAAAATAAGAAACTCATGGACATTTAAATGGTGGTAGAAGTGTGTGGCTTTCTTGTTGCAAACAGCAATTGATGGCAGAGCAATTGATAATTTTGCAGTTGAGGTTAAAGGTTTTTGTTAATGAAAGATATTAAGGGGAATGGTGCAAAGCAGGTATATGGAACTAGATTCCAGAATAGGCTCAATGGTCTACTCCTGTTCCAGTGTTTCTATTCATGGACAAAAAACAACTTCGTATGACACTGATCAGACTCTTCCAAACAATAGGCATATGAGAAAATGAGTGGCTCAGTGGTTAGCACTGCTACCCCACAGCACCAGGGACCTGGGTTCAATTCCCGGCTTGGGTCACTATCTATGTGGAATTTGCACATTCTCCCAGTGTCTGCATCGGTTTCCTTTGGGTACTCCAGTTTCCTCCCATACTTCAAAGATATGTTTGGCCATGCTAAATTGACCCTAATTTTGGAGGGTTTAGCAGGGTAAATATGTAGGGTTACGGGGATAGGGTAGGATTGTTTTTGATGCAGTCTCGATGAGCCGAATGGCCTCCTTCTGTATTAGGGATTCTGTGGATTCTATAAATATCAACTATAAAAAAGAATAAGTGGCAAATTTCTAATAGGCATTAACCTTTGACTGAGTAAAGCCAAATAAGCCTTTTTCCTAGGATGGAGAAAGCTAGCACGAGGGGACACAGCTTTAAATTAAGGGGTATGAGTTATAGGACGGATATCAGAGGTAGGTTCTTTACTCAAAGAGTGATTAGGGAGTGGAATGCCCTGCCTGCAGCTGTTGTAGATGCGCCAAGTTTGGTGGCGTTTAAGAGGTTAATTGATAAGTATATGGAAGAGAAGGGAATGGTTTAGTTTGGAGGGGCATTGCTTTTTATTTTGGTCGGCACAACATCGAAGGCCGAAGGGCCTGTTCTGTGCTGTATTGTTCTATGTTCTATGATATGGAGTTTATTGCCTTAAGTAATGATGGGGGCATTGTCTTTAGATGTTAAGGAAAAGCAGACAAGGTTGTGTAAATTACAGGACTATAATTCTGAGAAAGCTTGGATTGAATCATCTGTTATAGCACTTGCCTCAATCCCACACAATCCCTTTTCACATTCTTCTCTACATCATTCAGGAGAATCTTCCTTGTAGTACTTTTGATTAATTTGTTTTTTCAAAAATATTCTGTCAATGTTGGCACTGTCACCCACACAGATTGCTAATGGGTATTAGATGGTGTGTCTGGCAGATATATAAATGCCATACTGTGCCTAGATGTAGACCAAGGTCGGCTGGTTACTTTCTGACCTATGTCTTTCTGCAGAATTGTTGTCAGCACAGCTTGTTCCTTTTTTATTCCTTCTTCCCCAAGCCGCTTGATTGAATTTTGGATGCTGAGATAGCGATGACACAAGAAATCCAAGCTAAGAGACATGGGACAGGCTTGATCAGCATTCATACAGTTAATTACGCTTTATAAAGCTTGAAGAAGAAAAGTAAAAATGCCTTGGATGTGTCTTTTACCCCCACCAGAATGTGCAGCTTGTTAAATCAACCAGTAATCAGTTAAATCAACCGCGGGATAACATGATGAAGCAAGAGTTAGCATTGCTGCCTCACAGTGTTAGGAACCCAAGTTCGACTCCCAGTTTGGATCATTGTCTGTGTGGATTCTGCACATTCTCCCCATGTATGCATGGATTTCCTCCGGGTGCTCCAGTTTCCTCCCATAGTCCGAAAGATGTGCTGATTTGGTGGATTAGCCATGCTGAATTCTCCCTCAGTGTATCCAAATAGGTGTCAGAGTGTGGTGGGGATTTTCACAATAACTTCATTGCAGTGTTAACGCAAGCCTACTTGTGGCACTAATAAATAAACTTTAAAAATTTTAAACTTTAAATGGGTCCCAATTTTTCATTTTCCAAATTGTTTTCAAAAGAAGCATGATTGATTAATTATTTTGTGCATGCAGAGTTTTTGTTCCTTTAATATTAAGGCTTTATATAAAGTTGTATTTCTTCGCCCACAATATATTTGTTGATTTTCAATACCTTAGAACTCCTTGTCCAGTTCTTTTGTATTTTGCTGAGTATTTTACCTGAGTCATAGAATCATAGTGGTTTACAGCATGGAAAAAGGCCTTTTGGCCCAACTTGTCCATGCCACCCTCTTTTAAAGTTAGTCTCAATTGTCTTCATTTGGTTCATTTCCCTCTAAACCCATCTTATCCATGTAACTGTCCAAATGCTTTTCAAAACACAAAATTGTACCCGTCTCTACTACTATCTCAGGCAGCTTTTTCCAGACATTCACCATCCTCTGTGTGAAAAAAATTGCTCCTCTGGACCCTTTTGTGTATCTCCCCTCTCGTCTTAAACCTATGCCTTCTAGATTCCTCTATCTTTGGGAAAAGCTGTTGACTATCTAGTTAATCTATGCCCTTCGTTATTTTATAGACCTCTATAAAATCACCCCTAAATAACAAGGATGCTCAATGTCCAATCCCTGCTCTATTTGATCCCAGTTGGAGTGACAATAAGTGTGTTAAGTTGACTCAGCAACTGTGGTCCAGGAGGGGAACATTAGTGAGGTTTGCTTGTGGTAACTACTATACAGTAAATGCATTCCCTATTCCCAAGAAATGAAAAAGTAAACCACATCAAAAATGAACATTTTGTATCAATTGGTTCTGGCCGATATTTATCCCTCACTCAGTATCACTGAAAAATAGGTTATCTGGTCATTATCACATTGCTCTTTATGGTTGCTTGTTCTGTAAAAGTTGTCTGTCAAGTTGTTGCAACAGTGCCCTTCACTTCAAAAGCATTTCTATGCCTGTAAAGCCTGTTGAACATCCTGAGATCATGAAAGACGCAATAAAAATGCAAATCTTCTTTCTTTTGATTTTCATGAAAGAATATGACGATGAGAAAGGGTTTATAAGAAGAGGCAGTAGTATTGTTAGAAAGATAGCTACAGATAAGCAAGTTGTATGGGAAACTTTGATGGAACTTAATAGATGAAAATAAAACAGACCCTAATGGTTTGTATCCTTAATGCTAAATGAGGTGAGGAGAAAGGAGGGATCATAATCATATAAACATCCTTGCCTGTAGTTGTTGTATTGGAAAGTCAATGCTTTAACAAATTTGTTTGAGAACGCAGTAATCATAACGATAAACTAGCCAGCCAACATCTGAAAAACATAAACTTTGACAGGCCATATAGGATGGGATAACATTGCTTTGATTTGATTTATTATTATCACATACTGGGATATTTGAAAAGTATTGTTTCTTGCACATTATATAAACAAAGCATGCTGTTCATCGAGTACATTGGGGAGAAGGAAAGGAGGTTGCAAAATATAGTGTTCAGTTACTGATAAGATGAAGAGAAATGTTAACTTAATATACAATAGGACCAACCAAAAGTCTGATGGCAGCAGGGAAGAAGCTGTTTTTGAGTCTTTTGGTATGTGTCTTCAGATGTTTGTATTTTTTTTTTTGCACGCTATACAGATAAAACATAACATTCATAGTGTACATAAGGGAAAAGGAAAGGAGAGAGTGCAGAATATACACTAGAATTTTACTACCTTGCCCACTACAGGAATTGGAATGGGCAAGGTAGACAGTGGGAAAGCCTGTTGACCTCAGGTGGGACTTTATGCTTTTGGGCTAAGCGAGGCTATAAAATCTCTCCTATTATGCTACATTAATGCAGCTAGGATGTCGAGAAGTATATGTTAGGTCCATTCAAAAATCTGATGGCAGCATATATTAAGCTGATCTTTCCGTATACCCTAGCTGTGTCTGTAACACAGCTAGGGTATAGATGCTCACATGGTAATTAAGAAGAGACAACACATGCTTCTAAAATGCAAATTACATGTGCCAATTTATTAGAATCTTTTAGGAAATGATGAAGTCTACTGGTGAAGGAAAGATGTGAGTTGTTAAGGCGCTACATAGAAATAGTCCCACAACATATCTGAAGACAACAGCAGCTCAGGTCAGAATTGGCTCAGAAATACAAGGCAGATGTTTTCCTTTGGATATATCCACGGGTTCTTGTTGTATGCATATGTGCGTATGAATCTGGCTCTCCATCAGCACTCCTAATATTAAATCAATTGTGAGCAAAATATGCAGCATCATTCCTTCAATTAAAAATGACACGAATAAGGTAAGACTTAAGTACGTTGTTAAATTAGAATTTTTTTTAATTATAATAAATACATACCTATGAGAAATAGAAAATACTTCTATAAATTTGTTTCTGTTTGTTTGTACCTTAATTGTACAAAAACAACTTAATTTTTGTGGTTTAACTCTTCAGTATGATTTGAATGTTTCTCAGGGTTTTGGTCACTACTCCTAGGAGGTTAAAAGACTTCTGTGGCTGGAAAAATTTGAGAAACTCTGATCTAGAGGATTATAAAAGCGCTGTTTCCTGAAGACCAACCTTAAGACCATTTCTTTTAATATTCCATGAAAGGGTATGGGGGGAGGGGGGGGGGGGGGGGGTGTGGGATGCAAAATGTAAAAATTTGAAGAAAACACTAAAATGGGTTACGTAGTTAACTGTTAGCAACTTCAGAAAGATACCATCAAATTATAGGGGTGCCATTCCTTATAGTCAATAATGGGTGGCATGGTGGCACAGTAGTTAGCATTGCTACCTCACAACCTGAATTTGATTCCCAGCTTGGGTCATTGGTTATGTGGAGTTTGCACATTCTCTCTGTGTCTGCATGGGTTTCCTCCAGGTCCTCTGGCTTCCTGCTACAGTCCAAAGATGTACAGGTTAGGTGCACTGGCTGTGATAAATTGTCCCTTAGTGTCCTGGAACGCGTAGGTTAGAGGAATTAGCAGAGTAAATATGTGAGATTACGTGGAATAGGGCTGGGTGGGATTGTTATCAGTGCACCCTCGATGACAGAATGGCCCCCTACTGTATTGTAAGGATTCTATGATTCTAGTCGTTTCATGCCCGATTTTATGACTTTCTCCTGTCACAAAACGGAAGCGATGAGCTTGTAAAATTCCACGTACTATTTTCAGAACTTTGAACTGCAACCCTTTATGCTACTTTCTGTCTGGCTTTTGTGCCTTAAGAACATTAGAACATAAGGAATAGGAGCAGGAGTAGGTCATCTAGCTCCTTGACCCTGCCCCGGCATTCAATAAGATCATGGCTGATCTGATAGTGGTTCAGTTCCACTTACCCGCCTGCTCTCCATAACCCTTAATTCCTTTATTTGTCAGAAATCTATTTACCTGTGACTTAAACACATTTAACAAGGTAACCTCCACTGCTTCAATAGGCGGAGAATTCCAAAGATTCACCATCTTCTGGGAGAAGAAGTTCCTCCTCAACTCTGTTCTAAATTGACTGAAAATAGATTAGCCTCAAGGGCTGAATTTAATATGTTTAAGCACCTGAGGATCAGTGAGCAGAACCGTAACCATTGCTTATGATTGCTGAATGGAATCATGGCCGTTGGGATTGTATGTTCCCAAGCTACCAATCCTATGTTGATGGAATAGCAGACTAAGGCTTGAAATCAAGGCAGACTTATCAATACAGATTAATGGTATGGTCGCAGTTCTATGCTGAAGCCTTTTCATGTAACTCACCTTCAGCATTAATGTTGGCAGGACTAGAGGATGAAGATCTCAAGATGGAAAACGTTACTTTATGATTGAGACTGATTGTGACCACCCATTGTGGACAGATAGTTAAAATTTGGTTCTGAGTATCTTCTGGGAAATTAGGATTATGTTATTAACCTTGCTTCTCCTGGTCTACAGGAACTTAAAAATAATAAGTAAGATTCTATAACTAACCCAGCCAGCTCCTCTAACAATTGGCTCTTCCATGTCCTCCATAAAATCCCTAGTAAAACCGATTTTTTTTTTAATATGACAGTCATTTGTAGTGGTGCATTGGCACAATGGCTAGCACTGCTGTCTCACAGCAGCAGGCATCTAAGTTCAATTCCCAGCTTGGGTTACTGTCTGTGTGGAGTCTGCACGTTCTCCCCGTGTCTGCGTACATTTCCTTCAGATGCTGCCATTTCCTCCCATAGTCTGAAAGACTGTACTGGTTAGGTGCATTGATCCGAACAGGCGCTGGAATGTGGGCGACTAGGAGAATTTCACAGTAACTTCATTGCAGTGTTATTGTGACTTATAAATAAACTTCACAAACTTTACATTTGTGCTGACCTTCCTGAGACTAGCTTTCAATTTCAGATTTACTAACTGAATTTAAATTCCACCAGCAGCTGTGGGATTTGAACCCATGACTCTGCATCTACCCTGGGTCTTTGGACTATTAGTCTGGTGACGTTACCACTATGCCACCATCTTCTGTGACCTTGTCACTTGAGTTCAGCTCTTTTGTCCATGTTTGGATCAAGGCTGTTATGAGGTCTAGAGCTGGATGGTTCTGCTGGAACTCAAACTGAATGTCAGTGAGCAAGTAATTGATTGAATAATTGCTGCTTGATGGCAAAGTTGACAAAATCTTGCATCACTTTCCTAATGATTGATAATAGACTGATGGTGCAGTAATTGATTGGATGTATTTATCCTGCGTTTTGTGGACAGGGCTTACTTGGGCAATATTTCTATGTCGTTGAGTGGATGCCAGTGGTATAATTACACTGGAAAAGCTTGTTGTGGAGCACAAGTGTTCAGTACTTGTGACAGGATATAGGCAGAACCTAAAGCCTTTGCTGTATGTAATGCTGAACTATTTTTTTGATACCATGTGGATTGAATTAAATTGGCTGAAGGTTGGCATCTGTGATGCTGGGGACCTCAGGAGGAGCCCAAGATGGATTAATACTGAAGATGGTTATAAATGTTTCACCTGGTGGGCTGTACACTTGACTCTGACCTCCGGCCACAGTTTAAAACCCAGCGGCAGCGAGAGGAGGTCTCTAAGTGGCCATTAATTGACCTCAATTACCCATAGGCAACCGGGCTAATTTTACCTGCTGCTGCTGATAAAATTGCAGCGAGGGTGGGCGCACATAATGCTGCTGACATTGTGCCCCTGTTCCCTTCCTGTTATCCCATCCCAACAGGGTGGGGAGCTGTAAAATTCTGGACTATGTCTCCAGATCATTTAGCCAGGGAAAGCAGTTGGGAGAGATGGGTCAGATGCAGTCTTTTTTAAAATATTGATCAGTATTCTGAATGGCTCTCTCCCACATTCATTTAAGAACCTAATGAAGGTAAATTAAATACCTGAAATATATCCAATAAATCTATGTCAGTTTGTCAGGGATTTGGCAGCGTAAGACCAGGCATGGATGTTTTTATCAATTACAAAAAAGAAATGCCTCCATGAAAAGTCATTTCCACACTGATTTCTTTTAATTTGGATTCGATTGGTGCTGCCTGAGCGATGCAGAATTGCTGCATTTAGACCCAATCCGAATGAAAAAATATTGCTTTCTCTGGAGGATAATGTAAATTCGATACAAATTTACAAGACAGGTAAATTGGACCTAATTCTCATTCCTTTACTGTGCAGTGGTATATTTGCCTAGCTGAATCTACCGGGGGTAAATAGCATGAAGTAGAAAATAGTTAATATCTCCTGGTATGGAATGATGGCCAACAATCAACGCAGATAGTTTTTCTTTCCACCTTTGTTAGTTTGATTCAAGTTTTTAGGTATCCAGATTACCATCAACCTGTCCTGGTCCACTATGCTGACACTACAGTTAAGAGACATGGAAACATAGGCCCTTCAAGTCTACTCTGACATTCATTGTGATCATAACTGATCATCCAACTCAATAGCCTAATCCTGCCTTTTCCCCATAATCTTTGATCCCATTCACCCCAAGTGCTATATCCAGCCGCCTCTTGAATGCATTCAGTGTTTTGGCATCAACTACTTCCTGTGTTGATGAATTTCACAGGCTCACCACTCTTTGGATGAAGAAATGTCTTGTTCTCAGACTGTGAATTCCTGGTTCTGGACTCCCTCCATCATTGGGAATATCCTTTCTACATCTACCCTGTCTAGTCTTTGTAGAATTTTATAAATTTCTATGAGATTCCCCCTTGTCTGAACTCCCGCAAAAACAACCTTAACCTAGTCAGTCTGCTATCATACACCAGTCCTGCCATCCCCGGAATCAGCCTGGTAAACCTTCACTGTACTCCTTTGAGAGCAAGAACATCCTTCCTCAGAAAGAGACCAAAACCGCAGATAATACTCTGGGTGTAACCTCACCAAGGTCCTGTGTGGTTGCAACAACACATCCCTGCTCCTGTACTTGAAACCTGTCGCAATGAAGGACAATATGCCATTTGCCTTCTTTACAGTCTGCTGCACCTGCACATCTACCTTCAGGGAGTGGTACATGAGAACACCAGATCCCGCTGCACACTCCCCTCTCCCAATTTACAACCATTGAAGTAGTAATCTGCCTTCTTGTTTTTGCCTCCAAAGTGAATAACCTCACAATTATCCAAATTATACTGCATCTGCCATTGATTTGTCCACTCACCCAACCTGTCCAGATCGTGCTGAGGGATCTCTGCATCCTCGTCACAATTCACCCTCCCATCCAACTTGGTATCATCTGCAAACTTTGAGATGTTACATTTTGTTCCCTCATCCAAATCATTAATGTTGGAGCCCCAGCACCAATCCCTGTAGCACTCCACTAGTTACTGCCTGCCAGTTTGCCTGCCATTAATTCCTACTATTTGTTTCCTCTCTGCCAACCAGTTTTCCATGTATCTCAGTACACTTTCCCCAATTCCATATTGCTTTGATCTTGCACAATAATGTCTTGTGCAGGACTTTGTCAAATGCTTCCTGAAAGTCCAAATATATCACATCTATTGGTTCCCTGTTGTCAACTCTATTAGTTACATCTTCAAAAAATTCCAACAGATTTGTCAAAAGTGATTTCCCCTTCATAAATCCGTGTTGACTCTGTCTGATCCTGCCACTGTTTTCTAAATATTCTGCTATAAAGTCCTTGATAATGGATTAGACAATTTTCCCCACTACCGATGTTAAGCTTACTGGTCTATAATTCCATTTTCTCTCTACTTCCGTTTTTAATATTGGAGTGACAGAAAGCTCACCAATGTCTCTACTTTCTCAGAAGACTAAGGAAATTTGGCATGTCAGCTACGACTCTCCAACTTTTTCAGATGCACCATTTTGGTTGTATCACAACTTGGTATGGCTCCTGCACTACTCAGGATTGCATGAAACTACAAAAGGTCATGAATGCAGCCCAATCCACCACACAAACCAGCCTCCCATCTATTGATTCTGACTACATTTCCCGCTGCCTCGGAAAAGTAGCCAGCATAATCAAGGGCTCATGCATCCTGGAACATGCTCTCTTTCACCTTCTTCCATCAGGAAAAAGATACAAAATTCTGAGATCACGTACCAACTGAGTCAAGAACAGCTTCTTCCCTGCTACCATTAGATTTTTTAATGGAACTACCTCATACTAAGTCGATCTTTTTCTACATCCTAGCTATGACTATAACACTACATTCTGCACTCTCTCCTTTCCTCTTTGATGAACTGTATGCTTTGTCTGTATAGCGTGCAAGATCTTTCACTGTATATAAATACATGTGGCAATAAATAAAATCAAAGAGATTCCACTTTCTACTGTGTGTGTCTCAGAATGGAGGGTGGAATTTTCCATTCAGGACATTAAGGCCCTGATTTTTCTGGCACGTTCACCCCAAGGCTCACAGAATGGCATTCCCCCATTGGTCTCAGGCGTGATCTAATGAACCTTGGACAGAAGTACTGGTAAAATTCCAGTCTAAGTGTGGTGGCAGGTAAGAAAGTTGGTGTGATCCTCGCTGGGCTGCAGGACTGATCTTTCTGTCAAATTCCTGCTCTTCAGCTCATTAATTATGCATCAGTGAGGAATTTGTCAAATCTCTTGATTGACAGGCAGGGATTCATTTCCCCAGCCCTCACCTCAGGGGGGTGAAAATCTTGATGCCAGATTTAAATGACACATTGTACATATTCACTCACTGAGAGTTGTAAACTTTGCATTACCGTGGTTCAGTGAGGCTTCGCTGGTGATTCTCCTCCAGTCCATCATGCAACGGAGGGACATCTTTTTTCTGAGGGCTCAGGAGGCTCACGCCAGCTTGGAAGAATGTTGCCAGAAGGATTTTTGTCCTTGGTCATTGGAAAAAGACTGCTTTACAGTGCAGGTAACAAATGAATAATCGGACACATGCCACCAGGGTAAATGAAACTTCTACTCATTCCAAACTCTCACTCTCATCTGGGCATCAGGCAACCAAAAGGTTCGAGTGCACAGAGCTGTCACATCTACCAGCAAATAGGACATCAGCACTGTGTGTCTGCCAACAGCTGTAAGATCACCATCTCATATAAGATTCTGCACAAACTGTGTCTAAGTCTCTTACTGGGGAGGGCTCAGTAACACAACACGCATGCGTGCTTCCGAAATGCCCTTTTCAGCTGTAGTGCTCACAGTCAATCCATCTGTCTTTGTGCAATGTATAATCTCCCCCACCTGATGGGAGAACATGAAGACTAGTGTGGGTCTCTGAAGCTCCCATGAAGTGCAAGCAGCAGAGGGTGATAACACGTATCGCTCCTGTGGGGGAGGTGAGATTGGCCTTCTCCAAAAGGGGAGTTAGAGTCCATCCAGTATAATAATCCCTGCCTGCCAATCAAGAGATTTGACAACACAGGGACAGTGCCTGTGAGTGATGTGCAATGTGTTTGAGTACCTGTCCCATCGCTGATTATCTCTGCTCTCTATTCCAGCCATGATGTGAAGTTTTTGGCGTTGGGCTGGGTGGGCACAGTAAGAAGTCTTATAACACCAGGTTAAAATCCAATAGGTTTATTTGGAATCACAAGCTTTTGGAGTGCTGCTCCTTCATCAAGTGAGTGATATAAGTTCACAAACATAGCACATATAGGCAAAGACACAATTGCAAGATTGGAATGTAAAGAATAGTTGGAATGCAAGTCTTTACAGGAAAGTTTGTGATTTCAAATAAACCTCTTGGACTTTAACCTGATATTGTAAGACTTCTTACTCTATGACAGCTACCAGCAAGAAAAAAACAGACTGCAAGCAAGACGCCTTAGCTCCAGCTTCCAGAGCAGCTCAGATGCGAAGGGAGAAAAGGTTTCTTATGATGAACCATCATGACATTCATTGTACTCTCCACCAGCATAGAAAGACGCACCTCAGTGTGTCCTAATTCTACAGTAGGCTTGTGGTTGCAATCTGGTCAACACCTCGTCCACAGCAGAGGCAGTGACAGCCAAGATCTGACACTCAGAAGGCTGCTGGAGATCAGGTCCCTGCTGTGTCTGAATCCAATCCATTTGGCACTGAAAGCTATGTTGGAAATGCAGAGACAAGCAGGGGAGCATCAGGTAAAGTTATCACACTCTGTCACCGGGCTGGATGGCGGAGTCTGCGCAGTTTCTATCTGATCTCACAGCTATGTTCTGCAAGCTCATTAGCAACTCCATAGGAAGGTTGGTGGCTGCCTTGGAGACCCAGATCCAGCAGTTTCTGTTCAGATTTATGTTCAGACCACCACTCTAACCAGGTGTCTGTTGTAGCAGTGGCTAGATGAGAGGGGGAACGTACACCTGGACCTCCCTCCAGGTGTCAGTTCTCTTCAATAAGTCATGGAAGGGCCCATAGGCACCCAAAAGGGAGGATGAGCACCAACCAGACACCCCTGGGGCATCCACCCAAAACACTTGAACAATAAACCGCTGCTCCAAATTCCCTCTGCTTGTGATCATATCAACTTCAACAGGTCAGGCTGAGGAGGGTCCATCTGCCTCAAAGCAGGAGACTTATTAAACCGGGGCCATGTGGACCTCGGGACTCCGGACGATGCAAGCTAAAGTTATCTCAGACAAAAAGACACAGTGTTTAACAGGCTGCCTCAACTTTTGTTGTGGATCCTGAGGCTTCACTTAGACATAGTGGTGAAGTTCGGAAAATTAGGAAGTTTGAATGCAGAATGGTGGCATGTGTGCTCATTCACTGTATATAACTTGTAAATACATTTTGCATTTATATCAGAGTTTCAGGTATTGAATGGCTAATCAATGTGATGCAAGGTTCATTCAAGGGCATAGAATAAACCACCTCATCCCCATTATCTCCTATCTTGTCCCTTAGTTCCATTAAATTACTCAATCATGGTGGCACAGTGACATTGTCAATGGTCTGGTAATCCAGAGGCCCATTCTAATGCTCGCATGACCAGAGTTCAAATCATACCATGGCAGATAGTAAAATTTGAATTCACCAAGTACCTGAAACAAAAGTCGAAAGATGAGCATGAAACCATCATCATAAAGATCTATCTGATCCTTTAGGAAAGGAAATCTGCCAATCTTACCTGATGCAGCCAATATGGGACTCCATTACCTTCAGCAATGTGGTTGACTCTTAAATGCACTCTGAAATGGCCTAGTAAGCCACCCAGTTCAAGGCAATAAATGTTGGTGCAGCCAGTAACACTCAGACCCCATGAATACATTTTAAAAAAAATCATTTTTAGCTCCACACCTGTGACATGAACAAAGTCACTTTCTATATGAAAAGCATGGCTGGACAATAGAATCATCATAGAATCCCTACAGAGCAGAAGGCCATTCAGCCCATCGAGTCTGCACCAACAACAATCCTTCCATCTCCCCTAGACTTTGTGAGAATTGTTCATTAAGGTTAGTGATTATCTGAAAGCTGTCACACTGATGTCTGTAGTTTGTGGATGTCACAAGTATTTGTTGCGAGTCTTTTAATATCACTGTTCTTTGCAATAGTGTCTACTTCATGACCTAAGGTTTTGGAAAGAGAAGTATAACATTCATGCCTCCCCACAGCGTTATTTCATCTCTGCATTTAAGGCTGAATGTTATTCCTTTATTTCCATTCTCTCCATGCTTGATGCTGAGCAATGAAGGTTGGGTGGTGACATTTAAAATGTCTACTCAATGGGAATGAGTGTTTGCTGTCAGGATGTGTATTCATCCTGATGAACCCAACCATTTACCTGTGAGAATCTTACTTTGCTCTTGTACAGCTGCCTAATGGTGATTCATGGAATCTCTCTGCAAAGTTGCAGAAAGCCATTCGATATGAAATTCATTGCATGACTCTGTACTCACTGACTTAGGGTGAATAGAGAGGATCAGCCTTTGTGAGGTAGAACAGAAATGGGATGAAAGCAATGCTCCAGCACATCACCCTAGTGCTTAGCAGTATCATTAAAGGGAGTAAGTTGTCATTGACTGCTGTGTCAAAACTGACTGAGCCACGACTCTTCCCAGCGTGTAAACTTGGCAGGCTTCTGATGAATGCAAGGTTGGGAATGTTCATCAATAATCACACGATAGTCCTGCTGAACTGCTCTCTGTGAGAATAAGGCTACCATAACTTGCAGCTTTGTGTGCATGCTGTTGCTAACAGGTCCCTGTTTCCTACATCCAAAGGTACTTGGGGCTTAGTGTCAATCTGAAACCCCCGCATTAATCATGCATGAGAGCTGGCGTTTGGAGGGAACTGGCTCCATCATGAGACAGTCAAGCACTAACTATTGACGAATATTGTTTGTCTTTGAGGCACCTTGTTATACTGCTGTCATGCTGCCATGCGTGCATCCATAGCACTCTAGTGTTTCAGACTTTTGAAGGATGCCATGGTCTTTGACTTGTTCTTGCAATGGTTGGCAGGACTACACTATATGTAGTTGCTTAAGGATGTATACTAGTGGAATGAATATTGCGTTCCACAGTAGTCAATGATGGTCCCATAATGAGGATTGAAGGTGACTTATGTTTCCTCTGTGATCGTTGTGTGATTGAAATGCATCTTTTAGGTGCCAATAGTTTGCTGTCTTAAGTACTTTGTTAGAGTAAAGAACAGTATAGCATAGGAACAGGGCTTTGGCCCACCAAGCCTGTGCTGATTATGTTGTCCTATCTAGATCAACCATCTGTATAACTCCATACTCTGCCTGTTCATGTGCTATTCAGATAAGTTTTAAATGTCACTACCACATCTGCATCACTTGGCAGTGCATTGCAGGCTCCTATTGTCTTCTATGTTTAAAAAAAAACTTACCCCACACATCTTGCCTGAACCTTTCTCCCCCTACATAAGAGCATTAAAAATAAGAACATAAGAAATAGGAGCAGGAGTAAGACATATTGCCCCTCGAGCCTGCCCCGCAACTCAATAAGATCATGGCTGATCTGTAGTGGTTCAGTACCACTTTCCCGCTTTCTCCCCGTAACTCTTAATTCCCTTGTCCATTAAAAACCTATCACTCTTGACTTGAACATATTCAGCGAGGAAGCCTCCACCACCTCATCAGGCAGAAAATTCCAAAGATTCACCACCCTTTGCATGAAGAAACCCCTCCGCAACTCCAGTCTGAACCGCACCCCCCCGCCCCCGCAATCTTGAGGCTGTGCCCTCTAGTCCTGCTATCTTTGTTAAGCAGGAAGAGTTTCTCAACCTCTACCTTATCCATCCCCTTCATTATCTTATACGTCTCTATAAGATCCCCTCTCAGCCTTCTAAACTCCAAAGAGTACAAACCTAGCTGATTCAGTCTTTCTTCATAATCCAACAAACTCATCTCCGGTATCAGTCTAGTAAACCTTCTCTGCACCCCCTCCAAGGCCAATATATCCTTCCTCGAATGCGGCGACTAAAACTGCACACAGTACTCCAGCTGTGGCCTCACCAGCACCCTATACAGCTGCAACAGAACCTCCCTACTTTTATATTCTATCCCCCTCGCTATAAAGGCCAACATTGCATTTGCCTTCTTAATCACCTGCTGCACCTGCATACTGTGTTTTTGCAATTCGTGCACAAGGACCCCCAGGTCTCTCTGCACCGCCGCATGCTGCAGCTTTTCTCCATTTAAATAGTAATCCTTCCTACCATTATTCTTCCCAAAGTGGATAACCTCACACTTGCTAACATTATACTCCATCTGCCAGGTCCTCACCACTCACTCAACCTATCCAGATCCCTCTGCAGGCTTTCCACACCCACCACGCAATTTGCTTTTCCACTCATTTCATGTCATCTTGAACTTGAACTTGTATTCTCTTGTAATTGTCATTTCTGCCCAGAGAAAAAGCTTTCAACTATTCACACTATCTGTACCTCTCATAATTTTATAAACATCTCTCAGGTCACCCCTCAGTCTCCATCTTTTCAGGGAGAACAATCCCAGTTTATTCAATCTCTCCTCATAGCTAATACCAGGCAACATCCTGGTAAACCTTTTCTATATTCTCTCCAAAGCCATCACATTCTTCTGTTAATATGGCGACCAAAATTTGTACACAGTATCCCAAATGTGGCCTTACCAATGCAACATCATTTGCCAGTTCTTATATTTGATACCCTGGCCGATAAAGGCAGGCATGCCATATGCTTTCTTCACCACCTTTTCCATCTGTGCTGCCACCTTTAAGGATCTGTAGACCTGTACTCTCAAAGCTGTCTGTGTGTCTACGCTTCTGATGGTTTTGCCATTTGTTTTATAACTCTCACCGAATTGGATTTACCAATGTGACAGAATCTGCAGCATTGTATCTCTCCTGAGATGCAGTCTGTGGCTAATGAATGGGTGTCATTACATGTCTTCTGAGGGCACCCCTTATTACCAAGGAATCAATTCTCTAAATGTCAAGCTCCCTCAAATTTCTCTGACACTTGGGAGTGAATCAAAATGTATGAGTCTTGTGAGCTCCCTGGCACAAACATGCAGGATCTGCTTTCTGTGATCACAAATTAGCTGAAAGTTCAGAAGGTGAAATCCTTTTCAAAGAATCATAGAATCTCTACAGTACAGAAGGAGGTCATTTGGCCCACCGACAATAATCCCATCCAGACCCTACCCTCGTAATCCTATATATTTATCCTGCTAATTTACCTGACGCTAAGGGGCAATTTAGCATGGCCAGTCAACCTAACCCGCACATCTTTTGGACTGTGGGAAAAAACCAGAACACCCGGTGGAAACCCACACAGACACGGGGAGAATGTGCAAACTCCATACAGACAGTAACCCATGGTGGCTGAAATTGAACCCGTGTCCTTGGTGCTGTGAGGCAGTCGTGCTAACCACTGTGCCACCGTGCTGCCCATTATTATTTCTATTAATGAATCTCACAGATTGTTGCAAGGGAGCCCTCAAAGCCATATGTGTACAGTTGATGTGCCTTGCACTTGTGGGAAGCCTGTGTACGGCACAGTGGTTAGCACGACTGCCTCACAGTGCCAGAGACCCGGGTTCAATTAACGGCTTGGGTCACTGTCTGAGTAGAGTTTGCGTATTCTCCCCGTTCTATTTGGGTTTCCTCTGAGCTCTCTAGTCTCTTCCCACAATCCGAAAAACATGCTGGTTAAGTACATTGGTCATGCTAAATTCTCCCTCAGTGTACCCAAAAAAGTGCTAAAATGTGGCAAATAGGGGACTCCCACAGTAACTTCATTGCTGTGTTAATGTAAGTCTACTTGTGACACTAATATAAAGAAATAAATAAAAGATTGTACTGAATCCCAAAGCTCTGGGAGCCTGGCTTACTTCAAGCATGTTGAACTGCACATAATGGTGACCTTTATTGATAAGTGCATCTATCACCTCTTTGATATTTTTGTGTGTCACCAATTCTGTTAAGGTTCCCAATGGAATCTTAAAAGGATCTGCCCGCAAAGAAGTTCAGTGTGGTGATACCTTCAAAGCAACTGCCATTAGGTGCTCACCAAATTCATGAGGCATGAGGTATTCATGGAGAATGTGTCAAATACAAGCTATTGGGTTCCTAGAGAAGTCAGGCACCTGCGGCCCTGTCTTTCATCCATCTCCATGTCTGAGCTGTGTCTTCTGTAGATTGTTAGTTGTGCCAAATGTCATTGTGAATTTGGCCCCTCCTGTTTGACATTTGGGTGATTCTGGGATTTCACTGGCTCTTGTTCCTCAGGACAATGGTCGATGCTGAGCTTTGCCAATCAGTGAAGGACCCTACTGCTCAAAGTCAAGAAGGCAGTGATGCCTGCAGCCTGCATTCTCTTCCACTCCTGTATCTGTGGACGGATACAATTGAGCAATCAATGCTAGTTTCTGTGGAATGGTTTCCCTCCATATACAAGGCAGGAATGCAGTTTCCAGTCATTGACGTTCCTTCAGTCAGCACAACACATACCGAGGACACCCCATTGCAGACTGATACAATCTTCATGGATGACACGTAACTGAGCTTTCCCCTGAGACATAACTGATCAGCTGGAAACTTGCCACGTTTTTAACTTGCCATCAAAATCTGGGAAGCAAAATTCCAAGCTAATTATCTGCCAGTGCACTCGCCCAGCATAATGGTGAGTTTTATTGAAAAATGCATTTGTCACCTGCCTTATGTATTTGTGTGTTGCCAATTGTGATATTGTGCTAAGATCTCCAGTGGAATTCTGGAAGAATTGCAGGGAAAGAAGTTCAGTGTGGTGATAACCTTCAAAATAACTGGCATTAGGTGCCCTCCATGTTCATGAAGCATGACGTATTGATGGAGAATGCGTCAAGAATGATGATGCCTGGAATGGAAAATTCCACCCACTGTAACTAATAGGACCAAATCACAGAAGCTTGCTTCCAATATAGGTATGAACTGCAATCCATTTCCAAGATTGTTTCCTTTTCTAATTCTCCAGTATTGGTACAAGAATTTCTGAACCCTGCTTCTCTTTATGTTTAACTGAAATGTACACTCCAGTAATAAAAACAGAAACAATAGGAAATACTCAGCAGATTACACAGCACTTGTGGAGAGAGCAGGAAAGTTAATGGCCGGAATTTTACTGGCAATCCTGCCCTGATTCCGGGTACGGGCGAGACTCAGAGAACAGTATTCTCTGTTGGCTTCGGGAAGAATCCACCCAATGTTCCAGTTAATGATTCTATGATTTCCAGCGTTTTCTGCTCCCTGTTTCAGATTTTCAGCAGTTGCATGTTTTTATGTCTAGTCCACTAAAGTCTGCCATGATCATGGTCGTGCTGCTACATTTTATTGTTGGAAATTGTTGGAAATTTTCACAGCTTGTAATTTTTAAAATCTAATTTTATGATATTGATTATAAATTCTTAGATATGATAGATGCAAGGGTATCTTTTATTATTAACAAACCCAATTAAAAAATACAAGTGTAGTTTGAAAATTGAAGGATTTGTGATTGAATATGCAAGTTAGGCATGGGTCTTGCTGATTGCAAGATGCCGGGCTGATATGGTTCTTTGCACAGACAATGTTAGCTGGGTGTTTATGCTACTGGACTCAGTGGTTATTAGTTCAAATCCTGTTAGTAAGTTGTGAAATTTGTCATACCAGGTAAAATGACTATGAAAGTAGCTGTCAAATAAACCAAAGTGGTTCAACCCAACCTGACAGTCTGGGATAAGAGATTTGTGAGCAAAGAATGTATCACCTTTACTTGTGTCCTTTAGGGTTTAGAGGAATGAGAGGTGATCTTATTGGAACATATAAGATCCTGAGGACATGTGACAAGGTAGATACTAGAAGGATTTTTGTCCTTAAGGGAGACACCGAAATTAAGGGGCGTAGTTTAAAATAAGGGGTCCCCCATTTAAGATAGAGGTAAGGAGAAACCTTTTTCTCTAGAAGTCATGAGTTTTTGGAACTCTCTTCACCAGAGAACCGTGTGGACAGAGTCATTGAATAATTTTAAGGTACAGGTAGATAAATTTTTGACTAACAGGAGAGTTGAAGGGTGTCAGGGGTTGGTGGGGTGTTTGGAGTTTTTTTTTCATTTTTACTCCATTCTTACAAAGCTAGTACTCAGAATGCACTGAGCAAACCCAAATCCATAACTTACTTGCTCCATAAATCATACTCAAAATCCAAATGAATCCAATTCGTTGTTCCTACAATAATAAGAACATAAGAAATAGGAGTAGGAGTAGGCCATTTAGCCCCTCGAGCCTGCCGTGCCATTCAATAAGATCATGGCTGATCTGATAGTGGTTCAGTTCCACTTACCCGCCTGCTTTCCAATTAATTCCTTTATTGGTCAAAAATCTATCTACCTGTGATTTAAACACATTTAACAAGGTAAATAAGATGCAAGATGATAAAATGAGGCATTGCACCCATCTGGATCTTGATCTGATGCTTCACTGAGGACACAATCAGATCAGCCATGATCTTATGGAATGGCTAAGCAGATTTGAAGGGCTGAAAGGCTACTCTTCCTGCTCCTCCTCTTGTTCAATAATAATCTTCAGCAAAGAGGCCTGCCACCTCTACTTGACCTAGTCTGCAGGTAACTCCAATCCCACAATGTGGTTAACTGCTAAGGCCTTCAAGATCTTACCAGTGTCATCCACATCTCAAGTGTAAATAAAACATTGCATAGATGGAATTTGCAAATCTCCATTCATTTTACAAGGTGACTAATCTAAAGCAGCCAATGCTTGAGGATTGCCCTGGAGAATTAAAGATTAATTGCCTGGATGCAGCTGCAAGCAAGCCAGTAGAAAATTCATAGACGTTCATACAAATGTGTTTCTTTTTCATTTTCTTTGAACACTTGTACATAATACATAAACGTTCATCCATCACAAATATCCTTCAGTTATTGGCTCTTCTGATACTTACATTGGATGTCTGTTTAATTAATTTGCACCATTTTTGAAAACCTGAGATTCATGATGGTGCAGCAACACATGCAAAGAGGGAATTTATTTTTAGGCATGGAACATCTTATAAGAATTCTTAAAATTTGATCTGTTTCATCTGTTGACTTTCTCATCTTTGATCCAGATCCATATTTTCTATAGAAAGCTTGGTATGACTCCTGCTCTGCCCAAGACTGTAAGGAGCTGTGAATGTAGCCCACAAACCAGCCCTCCATCCATTGATTCTGTTCACACTTCCTACTGCCTTAGCAAAGCAGCCACTATAATTAAAGACCCCATGCACTTCGGACATCCTCTGTTTCACCATTGTCCTTTGGAAAAAAAAAACAAAAGACTTAGTTCATGTACCAACCGACTCAAGAACAGCTTCTTCCCTGCTGCTGTCAGAGCGTTGAATGGACCTACCTCACATTAAGTTGATCTTTCTCTACATCCTAGCTATGACTGTAACATTAATTTCTGCACTATCTCGTTTCCTTTTTTATGAATGGTATGCTTTGTAACATGCGCAAGAAACAATACTTTTCATTATATGTTAATACATGTGACAATAATAAATCAAATCAAATCAATGGATAGAGAAAGTAACATGTTTATAATATTCAATGCTCTGCATATTCTGATAATGATGAAAGAGTGAAAGAAAACATTCAAGTAGTTATGGGCCAGTTATTAAACATCTGCGGCAGGAAAAGTTTTAGAGTCTCATTAAGAACGAAATTACTGTGGGCTAAATCTTCCCGTTGTGTGACTTTGTGTGCTATCTTTATTTTTCCTCATCGGAGTCAGGTTTATTGTGAAGGGTGATTTGCAAACCATAGTGGAGTTGATGAGGAGTGTAGGTGTGGAGGCAGGCCGATTGGAAAGCCCACTTTGGTTCTCTGGTACAGAATCCAAGCTTCTGACATTGTTTAAAGAATACCTAAATTTCACCTCTCACCTTCCTCTCCACCCAGCCGCCAGGGCAAACCAGATTGTCTGTGCCACCTATATGCCCTCACATATCCACCATGTCTTTTTAGATCATCTATGCTACCTTTATGCCCCATGTGTATCTTCATTGCCTCTCAGCAGCATGCACTAGGTATAGTCTTCAGATTCTATGCAATATCAATGGAAATATTTTACATTCCTTGGGAGGGGGCAGAGGGGTGGCAGGAATTAACATCTCTCTATCTAATAAAGTGGAGAAAAGAAACGCAATCTGCTATGTGAGAAAAAGCTTTTAATACTTGTATTTCCTATTAGCTTGTGTCAAAAACATCAAAAGGACAATCAGTTATTTCAATTTCTTGAAAATGTCATTTATTCTCAAGTTGAATGTAATACCTACTCAGTGGAAACCTACTGGCACTTAAAACTCATGATGTAGAGATGCCGGCGTTGGACTGGGGTTGTAAGAACTCAGTAAGAATTTAGCAACACCAATTTTAAATCCAACCAATTTATTCGATAGTAAATTTGCGAGCTTTCGACACTCTTGTGTCTTTGTCAGGCAAATGCAGTGTTCTGGTCTGCAATAGCACATATATCAACACAGACAGTCACAGATTGCTGATTAGAATGCAAATCCTTACATCTAACCTGCTATTGAAGTGTTAAAGTGGCTAACAATGTCTGTGAAGGGAATCCTGAGCATCGGTTAGAGAATTGTGTATTTTCTCCAGACAGCACAGTAAGTGAGGTTTTTTGCTAATCGAGGCAAGTTACGGGGGTTACGGATAGTGTGACATGAAGCCAAGATCCCTGTTAAGACCGTCCTCATGTGCGGAACTTGGCTATCAGTTTCTGCTCAGCGACTCTGCGCTGTCGTGTGTCACGAAGGCCCCCTTGAAGAACATTTACCTGCAGGTCGGGGGCCGAATGCCCATGACTGCTGAAGTGCTCGCCCACAGGAAGGGAACTGTTTTGCCTGGTGATTGTTGAGCGATGCTCATTCATCTGCTGTCGTAGTGTCTGCATGGTCTCCCCAATGTACCATGCTTCAGGACATCCTTTCTCGCAACGTATTAGGTAGACAACGTTGGTCGAGTTGCAAGAGTATGTACCGTGTACCTGGTGAATGGTATCCTCACATTTGATGATGTCGTCCATGTCTATGATCTGGCATGTTTTGCAGAGGTTGCTGTGGCAGGGTTGTGTGGTATTGTGGTCACTGTTCTCCTGAAGGTTGGGTAGTTTGCTGCGAACAATGATCTGTTTGAGGTTGTGCGGTTGTCTGAAAGCAAGAAGTGGGGGGGGTGGCAATGGCCCTAGCGAGATGTTCATCGTCATCAATATGTTGAAGAGTCCGGAGAAGATGTCGTAGCTTCTCCGCTCTGGGGAAGTACTGGACAACAAAGGGTACTCTGTCCACCGTGTCCCGTGTTCGTCTTCTGAGGAGGTCAGTGTGGTTTATCGTTGTGGCACGTCGGAACTGTCAATCGATGAGTCGAGCGCCATATCCTGTTCTCACGAGGGCATCCTTCAGCGTCTGGAGATGTCTGTCACGATCCTCCTCATCTGAGCAAATTCTGTGTATACGGAGGGCTTGTCCATAGGGAATGGCTTCTTTAACGTGTCTAGGGTGGAAGCTGGAGAAGTGGAGCATTGTGAGGTTGTCTGTCGGTTTGCGGTACAGTGAGGTGCTGAGGTGACCGTCCTTGATGGAGATTCGTGTGTCCAAGAATGCAACTGGTTCTGGAGAATAGTCCATGGTGAGTCTGATGGTGGGATGGAACTTGTTGATATCATCATACAGTTGTTTCAATGATTGTTCACCATGAGTCCAAAGGAAAAAGATGTCATCAATGTATCTAGTATATAACCGTGGTTGAAGCTCTCGTGTGGTGAAAAAGTCTTGTTCGAACCTGTGCATGAAGATGTTGGCATACTGAGGTGCAAATTTGGTCCCCATGGCTGTTCCGTGTGTCTGGATGAAAAGCTGATTGTTGAAGGTGAAGACGTTGTGGTCCAAGATGAAGCAGATGAGTTGTAACATTGCATCCGGAAACTGGCAGTTGTTGGTATTGAGTACTGAGGCAGTCACAGCAATACCATCATCATGGGGGATGTTGGTGTAGAGCGCCGAGACATCCATTGTGACAAGGAGTGTCCTTGGTTCAACTGCTCCATGTGTGCTGAGTTTCTGTAGGAAGTCCGTAGTGTCAAGACAAAAGCTGGGGATTCTTTGTACAATGGGTTTCAGGATAACAGACATAATAGGTAGGGAAATGCAAGGAGTGTAGTTAAGATTGACTTCAAATAAACCTTTATTAATGTATCACAATGGAGATTACTAGTGAATGTTAAGGAATATAGAATGGAATCATAGAATTTATAGTGCAGAAGGGGACCACTCGGCCAATCGAGTCTGCACTGACTAGAATTCCACCCAGGTCCTATCCCCATAACCGCTCATATTTACCCTGCTAATCCCCCTGACACTAGGGTTAATTTAGCACAGCCAATCAATCTAACCTGCACATCTTTAGACGGTGGGAGGAAACCCACACAGACATGGGGAGAAAGTGCAAGCTCCAAACAGATCTACTGAACCTTTCCAGCATTTTCTGTTTTTGCTGTAGGCAGAAGCAGATTGTTTTCAGTAATTGAGGGCACAAGTATGAGGGGTCATATATGTAAACTTAAAATTCAAGGAGGAAAAAAAAGGCAGGAAAAGTTCCCATAGGTGAAGATTTGTGAAGCAGTGAAATTCAAATCCAGGGTTAGTGGTTGAGAACTACGCAAAAATGTAAGAATTATGTCAACCTTCAAGATTAGATTGAATAGCTGGATGAAACCAAAGGGATGGAAGGCATATGGAAACTGGCAATATAAATATGGAAAATAGCAACATAGAAGATAAGTGCAGGAGGAGGCGAATGGGCCCTTCAAGCCTGCTTCTCCATTCATCACATTCATGGCTGATTGTCTACTCAATAGCCTAATCCTGCTTTCTTCCCATAGCTTTTGATCCCATTCTCCAAGTCTGATCCTTGGTCCTAGACTCCTACATCATCGGGAACATACTCCCTGTATCTATCCTGTCTAGTCCTGTTAGAATTTTATGAGCCTGTATGAGATACCCCCTTGTTCTCTGAAGTCCAGTGAAAACAGTCCTAACCTAGTCAATCTCTCCTCATACTTCAGTCCCGCCATTCCCAGACAAGCCTAGTAAATCTTTGCTGCACTGTAGAGGGTTGTTTTTCAGACTGGAGGTCTGTGACCAGTGGTGTGCCTCAGAGGTCAGTGCTGGGTCCACTATTATCTTTCATTTATATTAGTGATTTGGATGAGAATATAGGAGGCATCATTAGTAAGTTTGCAGGTGACACCAAGATTAGTGGCATAATGGACAGTGATGAAAGTTATCTCCAATTGCAACAGGATCTTGATCAATTGGGCTAGTAGGCTGACAAATGGTAGGTGGAGTTTAATTTAGATAAATGCGAGGTGATGCATTTTGGTCGATTGAATCAGGGCAGGATTTACTCAGTTAATAGTAGGTCATTGGGGAGAGTAACAGAACAAAGTGATCTAGGGGTACGTGTTCATAACTCCTTGAAAGTGGAGTCACAGGTGGACAGTGGTGAAGAAGGCATTCAACATGCTTGGTTTCATTGGTCAGAACGTTGAATACAGGAGTTGGAATTGTTGAAGTTGTACAAGACATTGGTAAGATCACACTTGGAATATTGTGTACAGTTCTGATCACCCTATTATAGAAAGGATATTATTAAATTAGGGAGGGTGCAAAAAAGATTTACTAGGATGCTGCTGGGACTTAATTGTTTGAGTTATAAGGAGAGGCTGGATAGATTGGGACATTTTTGTCTAGAGCATAGGAGGCTGAGGGGTGATTTTATAAAAGTCTATAAAATAATGAGGGGCATAGATCAGCTAGATAGTCAGTATCTTTTCCCAAAGATAGGGGAGTGTAAAACTAGAAGGTGTAAGTTTAAGGTGAAAGGGGAGAGATACAAAATTATCCAGAGGGGCAATGTTTTCACATAGAAGGTAGTGATCTCTGGAATAAGTTACCAGAGGTAGTAGTGGCGGTGGGTACAATTTTCTCTTTTAAAAAGCATTTAGACAATTACATGGGTAAGATGGATATATATGGGCCAAATGCAAGCAATTGGAATTAGCTTAGGGATTTAAAAAAAGGACAGCATGGACAAATTGGGTCAGAGGCCTTGTTTTCATGCTGTAAACCTCCGTGACTTCTTCTAGAGCAAGAACATCATTCCTCAAAAAAGACCACCAAAACTGCACACAATATTTTAGGTATGGCCTCACCAAGACCCTGTATAATTGCAACAAAACATCCCTGTCCTGTACTCGAAACCTCTTGCAATGAAAGCCAACATACCATTTGCCTTCTTTACCGGCTGCTACATGCTTAACTTCAGTGACTGGTGCACAAGGACACCAAGTCCTGCTGCACACTCCTCTCTCCCAATTTACAACCATGATTGCAACTTATGATTACATATGATTGCAACTTATTCTTCCTGAAGAGGGTTAAGTGCATTAATAGTCCTAACATGTAGGATTGTAGGTTAATAGTTCTTTATAATAGTTTTGTGACAGCCAAAAGTGAAATATTACATCCAGTACTACTTTCTGACCCCTGCTTTTGCAAACTCATCTCCTTCTCGGTGCACGAGCACTAACTGTGAGCATGAAAGAGACAAAAAGGCTATAATATTGTGACTTTGTGTGGGGAATGTATCTAAAATAGCACAGGAGCAGCTTGGCACCCTCAGCAAAAATTCATATAGAATCCAACTACATTGACTTGAGCAAGTGATGCACTCAGCCGCTCGAAAGAGTTGATAATGAATTTTACAAAGAATACCTGACATATATCATCAGTCAGGACAAATAGAGACTTGCCCTTATGTTTAATGAAAGATACCACTGTATCATACCTCAGTGTCAGTAGCTGATAGCAGAGTCTATCTCTCTTCAGTTCTGTCCAGTTGACTGGTTTGTTGCAAAATGTCAGTCCCTTGATTGGAAAATCCAAAGGTTTCCGATGGATTTCTAATAACATTTGCAGGAAGCAATGGTTGGATGGCAGATTTCTGCAGCCTGTCATCTTGAGCAGCATTCACAAATTAATAATGCCGTGGCAATGGGCTGGATCTTGCATAGTATACTTGAAACACATGTGATTAATCAGCATGCGCAGGCATAGCAGCAGTCAATGGTCTTAACACTGAATGATGATCATAGTAAAATTAAATAGAGCATCTCTGACTAAACTTAAAGCTCTGAGTAACAGTATGAGAGAGTTGAAAGTGATAGCTGTCTCACTGTTGCATGACAGTGATTTGAGAAGCCATGGCGTTGTCAGTAATGGTATTGCTTCAATTTTAGCAGTGGCTGTGTGAGCACATTATATCTGCAATGATGCCTTTACCTGCCCTGAGTTCTGGAATTTCCTTCATAATCCTTACTATCTCTTGACTTCTGTTTCCTCCTTTGAGATACAGCTTAAAACCTAACTCCCTGATTTGATGTCTTTTATTGCAGCTCAGTGTCAAATTGTTATTCAATAATGCTGCTTGGGATGTTTTGCCACTTTCAAGGCAAATACAAGTCCTGTTGTGTTATTCAGATTTATTTATTAGTGTCACAAGTAGGCTTACATTAACACTGCAGTGAAGTTACTGTAAAATCTCTAGTCGTCACACTTCGGCGCCTGTTCTGGTACACTGAGAAAATCTAGATAAAAAAGACATATATGTCAGACTGCTATTTATTGATTATAGTTCAGCCTTCAACACCATTATTCCCATGAAACTCATCTTCAAACTGTGTGACCTGGGCTTCAGCTCCTCCGTCTGCAACTGGATCCTGAACTTTTTAACTCACAGACCACAATCAGTAAGGGTAAGCAACAACACCTCCTACGTGATCATGCTCAAAACCGATGCCCCACAAGAATGTGTTCTCAGGCCCCTACTATAGTCCTTATACATCAATGTCTGTGTAGCCAAATTCCCCTCCAACTCAATTTTTAAGTTTGCAGGTGAACTATCATAATGGGTCAGATCTCAAACAATGACGAAACAGACTTCAGAAATAAGATAGAAAATCTGGAGAACTGGTGCAGCAACAATAATCTCTCCCTCAATGTCAATAAAACAATGGGGATTGTCATCGAGTTCAGAAAGTGTAGTGGAGGACGTGCCCCATATCAACAGGGATGAAGTAGAAAGGATTGAAAACTTCAAATTTTTAGATGTCCAGATCACCAACAACCTGTCCTGGTCCGCCCATGTTGACACTGTAGTTAAGAAAGCCCACCAATGCCTCTACTTTCTCAGGAGACTAAGGAAATTTGGCATGCCAGCTACGACTCTCACCAACTTTTACAGATGCACCATAGAAAGCATTCTTTCTAGTTGTATCACAGCTTGGTATGGCTCCAACTCTGCCCAAGACCACAAGAAACCAAAAAAGGTCATGAACGTAGCCCAATTCATCACACAAACCAGCCTTCCAGCCATTGACTCTAACTATATGTCCCGCTGCCTCGACAAAGCAGCCAGCATAATTAAGGACCCCACATTCTCACTTCCACCTTCTTCCATCAGGAAAAAGATACAAAAGTCTGAGGTCACGTACCGACTGACTCAAGAACAGCTCTTCCCTGCTGCCGTTAGACTTTTGAATGGATTTACTTCATATTAAATTGAACTTTCTCTACACTCTGGTTATGACTGTAAAATTACATTCTGCACTCTCTAATTTCCTTCTCTATGAACGGTATGCTTTGTACAGCACGTAAGAAACAATACTTTTTACTGTATACTAATACATGTGACAATAATAAATCAAATCCAAATCATAAACTGAAGGAAAATGTAGCGTTGCCAATGTACGTAGCCAGCACAGCCGGACTGTGGGAGGACACTGGAGCACTGGAGGAAACCCACGCAGACACAGAGAAAATGTGCAGATTCCGCACAGACAGTGAGCCAAGCCAGGATTTGAACTGTGGTTCCTCCCTGCAGATGTATTCAGATAGCTTGCCTATGTAGTGAAAGGCAATGAGGTCAGTTGTGGCTTTAAAAGTAGCACCGTTGCCTCTGAATCACAAGCATTCAAATCCCACTCCAGGGCTTGTGCACAAAATTCACGGCTGACACTTTTGTGCAGTATGAGAAAATGCTGTCTTTCAGATGAGGCATTGAAGTGAAGGCCCAATCTTCCTGCTTGAATGAAAAAGATGTCATGGCATTCTTTCAAAAAAAAAAAGCAGAGAGGAGTTATCCTTTGTGTCCTGGCTGACATTTATCCGTCAGTCAGCATTATAAAGAAAGATGAACTGGTCGTTGCCACATCACAGTGCCTGAGAATTTGCCCCTACGTTTCCTACATTACAACAGTTTTAAAATAGTTCATTGACTGTAAAGTGATAAATAATTACAAGCTTTCCTTTTTTTATGAATACATTTGCAACCAAGATGTTTGCATCATATCACTATCATCAACATGATGGTGAGAGGCCATGGGATCCAAGGGGCTTTGGCCTTGTGGATCCAGAACTGGCTTGCCTGCAGAAGGCAGAGGGTGGTTGTGGATGGCTCTTTTTCTGCATGGAGGTCGGTCACCAGTGGAGTGCCCCAGGGATCTGTTCTAGGACCCTTGCTGTTTGTCATTTTCATAAATGACCTGGATGAGGAAGTGGAGGGATGGGTGAGTAAGTTCGCCGATGACACGAAGGTCGGTGGTGTTGTGGATGGTCTGGAGGGATGTCAGAAGTTGCAGCATGACATCGACAGGATGCAAGACTGGGCGGAGAAGTGGCAGATGGACTTCAACGCGGATAAATGTGTTGTGGTCCATTTTGGCAGATCCAACGGGATGAATGAGTACACTATCAAAGGTAGGAGTCTTAGCTGTGTGGAAGAGCAGAGGGATCTTGGGGTCCGGGTCCATAAGACTCTCAAATCGGCCTCCCAGGTGGAGGATGTGGTTAAGAAAGCTTACGGTGTACTGGCCTTCATTCATCGAGGGATTGAGTTCAGGAGTCAGGAGGTAATGCTGCAGCTTTATAGGACCCTTGTCAGACCACACTTGGAGTACTGTGCGCAGTTCTGGTCGCCTCACTATAGGAAGGACGTGGAAGCTATTGAAAGGGTGCAGAGGAGATTTACAAGGATGTTGCCTGGATTGGGAGGCATGCCTTATGAAGACAGGTTGAGGGAGCTGGGACTGTTCTCCCTGGAGAGACGAAGGTTGAGAGGCGACCTGATAGAGGTTTACAAGATGTTGAGAGGAATAGATAGGGTGGACTCTCAAGAGACTATTTCCCAGGGCTGAAATGGTCGCGACGAGAGGGCACAGATTTAAGGTGCAGGGAAGCAAGTACAGAGGGGATGCTATGGGAAAGTTTTTCACTGAGGGTGGTGAGTGAATGGAATCGGCTGCCGTCGGTGGTGGTCGAGGCGAACTTGCTCGGGTCTTTTAAAAGACTTCTGGATGAGTATATGGGATCCAATGGGTTTGGGGGTTATAGATAGGTCTATGGCTGGGTAGGTTTTGATGTGTTCGGCACAACTTGTGGGCCGAAGGGCCTGTTTGTGCTGTAGTGTTCTATGTTCTATGTTCTGTAACATCGGCACATGAAAGGCTTCTGCCTGCACCTTAATCAACCTTCTCCCTTCCAATCGCTCTGTGCCAACTGCTGCCAGTCAGCAGCCTCAAGATTCAAACAGGATAAGTTTTTCTGGGCAAAGGGGAGAAAGAGAAATTCCCTAAATGTGGAGTTGAATTGCGATCTTGACATCGTTTTATCCATTTTCAGGCGAATGGCCACTCATGTGGAGCAGTGTAAGTGATACTCAAAAAGATCATTATGGACATGGGGGATCATCAATAGATTTCTCTTGGGCCTTGTTGAATACGAAGTCCCCTACTCGATGAATGGAACCTCAACCAATAGAGAAGGAGCAGCAGGGGGAGAGGGTGGGTTGCGAGGGGAGTGGTATTTAAAGCCAGTTCGCTTCACTCAGGCTGGCAGTCAGTAGACTTGGGTCTGATCTGCACTCTGCAGCCATTGAACAGCACTCAGGTATCAGTAAGAATTTTACAAGCCCTATGTCTCCATTTCAAATTAAAAGTAAAGGAAAATATCCAGCCTATATCTGTTGGGGGTTTTCTCTTCACTGGTTCCCTCCAAAGGACGACAGAACCACCAGTATCTTACCAGTACATTCAGCTGTCAGTCAGCCTGTTGACTCACTTTTCCCATGTTGTCAGATGTGATTGGCAACTCTGCTTACTTAACAAGCCCCTGGATACTGCTGCTCAGTGGTTAGCACTGCTACCGCAAAGTGCCTGGGACCTGGATTCAATTTCCCACTTGGGTCACTGTCTGTGCAGAGTTTGCACATTCTGCCCGTGTCTGCGTGGGTTTCCTCCAGGTGCTCCAGTTTCCTCCCCCAGTCCGAGAGATGTGCTCGTTAAGTGCATTGGCCATGCTAAATTCTCCATCAGTGTATCCAAACAGGCACCGAAGTATGGCAACTAAAGGCTTTTCACAGTAACTTCATTGCAGTGTTAACGTAAGCCTACTTGTGACAATAAGTGTAAATCATTCAAAATTTCCACTCTCAGCTCCCTATTTCCACTTTTCTTGACATGAATTTGGTTTTACATCAAGGAGAAGTTCACTATTTAACTATCAATTTTTCGCAGAACAGAAGCAACAGTTGAATACAAGAATTAAATTGAAAAAAAGAAGTTTATTTATTAGCCACAAGTAGGCTTACATTAACACTGCAATGAAGTACTGTGAAATATTGGTGTTGATGCAAAATTTTTGTTGGAGAACCTAACCAAAAAGTAGAATTTTCAGGATTGTGCTTTACGTAGAAATCCTACAGTGCAGAAAGAGGCCATTTGGCGCATTGAGTCTTGCACTGACCACAATCCTGCACTGGCCCTACTCCCATATCCACCCATTAACCCTCTAACCTATGCATGTCAGGACACTAAAGTGCAATTTTTTTTAGCATGGCCAATCATCCTAACCCACACATCTTTGGACTGTGGGAGGAAACTGGAGCACCCAGAGGAAATGCACGCAGACACGAAGAGAATGTGCAAACTCCGCACAGACAGTGACCCAAGCCGAGAATCAAACCCAAGTCCCTGGAGCTGTGAAGCAGCAGTGCTAACCACTGTGCTACCGTGTCACCCTAAGGGTTACCTTAGTCGCCCAGGTTTATAATATCTCAGTTGTTATTTTTGGAAAATGCATAAGAAATATAGCTATGGTTTACTGTTGAGGAATATTGTCCAAAATCATTGCTTTACTTTTGTAACACAATGCTTCCAGTTTAAGTTAAAGTATTAACTCTATTTATTAATGTCACAAGTGTGCTTACGTTACTGTTATTGTGAAAATCCCAGGTGAGCTATGACTCTCCTTTACACTTTTGGGATGGAAGAGTGACTTATTCTGACCACACAGTTTGCACCAACAGAGAGACAGATAGTAATATTTAATGGAGGTGACAGAAGTTTTGCCTACCACATGGAAAGCTGGCATGAGCCCCTTATTGCTCTCTTTTAGAGATTTAAAGTGCCATTCGGGTGCTTAGTTGGACAGCAGTGGGCTTCCCAGGGATCGAAGACCCAAGGAGGGAAGCCCTGTCCATGGAGCCACCGGCCATTCAGAGGTTGCAGCTCTATTGAAATGCAGTGCCTCCAGGGAAGTGGTGGCTGCTGCTGGTACAGCATTTACCCAGCACGTGTGTTCTTACTGGATTCCAGGTCACATGTGAGTGATGGTGGATGGGGCTTTGCAGGGTGGGGGGTGAGTTTCATAGCAGGGGCAAAGGGTAGAACTCAGAGGGTCTCACCTTTCTTGATTCTAGGACCCTTTAAATGACAGTCCTCCATTGGCAAGTAGCCCTGCATGGGTGTTCTGATCAAGCTCGCCACATGGTGAGCCTGCCTCTTGCCTTCGGATGGGAGGTGACGGGGAGAAGTCTGTAAGTGGCTACTGATTGCCCAGTGTCCTAGTTGACGTGGCTCATCCACAGCCTTCCAGACAAGAACCTAATTGGGATGAAGGTGGGAATGTGCCAGGGCCTGATTAAATGTCCCCTTGCCACCAAACTCACCACGAGGGAGGGCAGAAGAGTCTTGACAATGTTTTAATAAACTCTGTCAAAAAAAATTCATAGAATTTCAGCTAAAATTGCAAACTTAATAACCCATTGAATGTATCCTCAACCTCTGAGGATTCAGGATAGACCATTTAGGATTGGGGTGAGGAGACATTCCTTCACCCAAGGATGGTGAGCCTGTGGAATTCATTATCACAGAAAGCAGTTGATTCCAAAACATTGAATGTAATCAAGAGGTGGTTGGATATAGCACTTGGGACTAATGGGATCAACAGTTGCAGGGAAAAAGCAAGATTGGATGATCAGTCATGCTTGTGATGAATGGTGAAGCAGGCTCAAAGAGCTGAATGGCTTCCTCCTATCTTCTATGTTTCTATCTATACCATTGAGCTTGCCACTGGGGACAGCATTAAATTGCACCCAGAATGTGCAATAGCCTTAGATAATTTTCTCAACATGAAACCCAATTGTAATATAATGATCACTGCACCATCTGAGAGCTGCCATTTTTTCTTCACTAATAATGTTAAAGATAATACTGTTTCTTCCAAAGTATTAGTTTAGTGCACCTCAAGGGGATGTTCAAATTGTAATTAGCTGCCACGAGCACTCACATATTAGCACCCCAGATTTATAAAGCAACTTCATGTGAAACCTTACTTTCAGCATTCTGCTGAAAGGTGATCTATCAGCCATTATTAATCCCAAAACCAATACTTTAGGATTATTGCCTAGATTAATGGTACAGAATAGCAGGTAATTCCTGTATAAATTTCTTTTGTTATCTTACTAAATGATAGACAACGATCAAAAGACATGAAAAATGGTTTGTCTGAATAATGTGCTTTTGTGATTGGGGCAAAACATCAATTTGACACTTCACGCAATTGCAGACGAGTATTAGAACCGTAAAGGGTAACTTTTAACTTTGCACCTCCATCAAAGATCTTGCTTACTGGGGACTGCACATTGGAATTTATCAGCTCACTGCACAGAATTTAAATGATGTAGAATTATTTATGTATGTAAAAAGGTGTGTCTGAATGCCCTACCTGTCCGCACCACTTGACTTCTGGTTGTCACATATTTGTCACACTTTGCATCATATGTTATGCCAACCTTGCCCATTATAATTATTTTTGTTCACACTTAACTGCTGCTGCTTTTCAAATTTCCCAATCCTATTGTCTATTCTGACAGGATCTGTCAGGGACCGTATATTAGATTTGGAGTGGGGGGAGAGGGTGATCGGTGCTGGGGATGCAGGAATGGGGACTGGGAGGTTTCCTTGGCTGTCACAGTGATTAGCACTGCTACCTCACAGTGCCGGGGACTCTGGTTCGATTCCCGATTTGGGTGACTATGCGGAGTCTGCACGTTTCTCCATGTCCGCTTGGGTTTCCTCCCACAGTCCAAATGGCATGCTGGTTACGTGCATTGGCCATGCTAAATTCTCCCTCAGTGTACTTGAACAGGTGCTGCAATATGGTGACTGGAGGATTTTCACAATAACTTCATTGCATTGTTAATGTAAGTCTACTTATGACACTAATAAATAAACTTCAAATCACAGTTTTAGAGGCAGGAGCACCAGCTGAATGCACTGGTTAGATTGAGAAGAGCAGAAGAAATGTATTGATCATGAACTTTTGGATGCAATTTTGGGACTGTCTTATATATAGGTTGTCTTATACACAAGTACAGAAGGAACTCTAGCATTTGCATAGTGCCATCATAACCACTGAATGCCTCAAAGTGTTTTGCAGCCAATTAAATACTTTTGAAGTATAGTCACTGTTGTAATATAGAAAACGCGGAGACTAATTTGCACAGAGCAAACTTCCACAAACGACAATCTGACAGTGATCAGGTAGCCTCTTTTTGTGATGTTGATTGAAGGATAAATATTAGCCAGGGCACCTGGGATAATTTCCCTATTCTTTATTGAAATAGTGCCTTGGGATCTTTTACATCCAAGTTAAGCAGGCAGACTAAGCCTCAGCTGAATGTTTAATTCGAAAGACAGCATCTCCAATAGTGCAGCATTCACTCAGTACTGCATTAGAGTATCAGCCTTGTTTTTTGGGCTTAAACCCTGGAATGGGATTTGAAGCCAGAGTTAGAGACGTGAATGTTATCAACTGAGCCATAGCTGTCACCACGAATGATGTCTTTATACATTTTTCACAGAAACATTATACATACTTACCTTGTATTATCCTCCACAGTAACAGCCTCAAAATGAGGATGAGTTATGCTGATTCTCTGATTATCACTGATTTCTGGTGTGGAGCTGACGCTGTTGGAAACTTGACTGCCACAGATTCGTGGAGCAGTGGTGCCCACCAGGGGTCTCGTGAAACGGCCTCCACTTGGGAGAATTCCACCCTCTGTCCTTAGTTTCTTGTCTCGAGGAATCTGCTGTGAAGTTATATTTGTAATCTGCTGCTTCTAAACCTTTGCTCAATGATTGGGAATTTTCTGGCTGCCTGTGCCAGCAGGATTTTCTGGTCCTGCTGCAGATTTGGCTGATTCAGTGCCGAATTCTCTGTCCTTGCTTGCAGTGGGGTGTGAACAACCAGAAAATGTGGTTTATTGATACAGACTGTAATGACAGAAGTGGCCCACTTGGCAGCATGCTTGTTCTTTGAGCATTTTCAGAATCTTCAACATTCAGCCTGTTTTTTTTATTTTAGTGAGTTTTCATTTCAAATTTTAATGTTTTATGAGCACTTGTTGCACTTAAATTTACTGTATTTTGTTTTGATTCATTGAGTAATTTGAATTCAGATTTCAACATCTACCAAGGTGGTATTCAAACCCAGGACCCTCTGGGTCCTTGGGTCAGTGGGATATTCTGCTTGATACTTGCAGACTAAACCTGTGATAGGATGATTAGCCTGGTGTGTGTGTGCACACGTGTGCATGCGTATGTGTGTGTGTGTACATGTGCGTGTGTGACGTGGCAGAACCAGCTGGCAGCGGTGGGCGGTTGGGGCTGGCTGAGGGTCCGGATGCTGCAATGGTGGCATCCAGAGCTACCAGGAGTTGTTTTCTGCAAAGTGGGACGTTTTGGGTTTTTAAAGTTGTTTTTTAACTTCTTAAGTTTTAAGTTTCAGAACTTTATTTATTAGTTACAAGTAGGCTTACATTAGCACTGCAATAAAGCTGTGAAAATCCCCTAGTCGCCACACTCCGGCGCCTGTACGGCTATGTTAAGGGAGAATTTAGCACGGCCAATGTAGCTAACCCACACATCTTTCAGACTGTGGGAGGAAACCCACACAGACACGAACAACCTCCACACAAACAATGACCCAAGCCCGGAATTGAACTCGGGTCCCTAGCACTGTCAGGCAGCAGCGCTAACCACTATACCACCCTCTTCCGGGAAGGGAGATTATTGCTGAGAAAGAAGTTGTTCCAGCAATAGGTGGATCAGCTTCGGCCATAAATCAAGCACAAAATCTATTTGGACAATCTGAGAAGTAGCCCAGGAATAACAGTTTGGCAGGTGGAACTGCGCGCAGGAATCCTGTTTTCTCATAAGAGCAGCTGTAACGAAGACATTGGCAATTTACAACAGCCTACAAGCATAGTTGATTCTGCAGATACACATTGATGCTTTATAATGGCCTTTAGATTATTGGAGGGTGTCATTGATAATTGGAATAGTATTTTAAGTTGACGTGTTAAATTTCATTTCAATTTTTGTTAATTTATGATTGGTGCCCCCTTAATGGTTCTTATTACCTCTTCTACTTGATCAGTTGTAGAAAGGTTCAGTGTATTTCTGAATGGAATGTTGTGACCTACTCAACATTTTTAATACGTAATTAATGCTTCAATTAATTTTTTTATATAGCCTTTGGACTTCCATTTGCCACCTTCAATAAATTTGAGGTTTCTCTAAAACTCTGATGCCCGTATTCCTAGCTTGCACCAAGTTCTGATCATATGTCACTCATCTGCTCCTTCCCTGCCTGGATTTTAAAATTCTGATCCTTTTTTTCAAAATCCTCCATGATGTAAAGCCCTCCCTATCATTGTATTTTCCCACAGTCTTACAGCCTCAGCACTGCTGCCTCATAGTGTCAGGGATCCGGGTTCGATTACCATCTTGGGTCACTGCCTTTGCAGAGTCTGCATGTTCTCCCCATGTCTGCGTGGGTCTCCTCTGTATGTTCCAGTTTCCTGCTACAGTCACAGAGTAGAATAGAATAGAATCCCTGCTGTGCAGAAAGAGGCCATTCTGCCCATCATGTCTGCACAGACAATAATCCCACCCAGGCCCTATCCCACATATTTACCCCGCTATTTCTTCTAAGCTACGTATCCTCGGACACTAAGGGATAATTTAACATGGCCAATCAACCTAACTGCATATCTTTGCACCAAAAGATGTGGTGATTAGATGCATTGGCTGTGCTAAATTCTCCCTCAGTGTACCTGAACAGGCGCCGGAGTGTGGCGACTAGGGAATTTTCAAAGTAACTTAATTGCAGTGTTAATGTAAGCTTACTTGTGACAGTAATAAATAAAAGATATCTGCATGTCTTTGATTCTGGTCTCATGTACATACCTGTTTTAATCATTTACCTGCTTGGGCCCTAAGCCCTGAAAATCCCTCCCTAAACCTTTAGTCTTCCCCCCACTGTCCCCTCCTTCAAAATGTTCCTTAAAATCTACCTCTTTGATCGAGCTTTGGCTATTTGTCCGATGTCTCCTCAGCGTCACGTTTTGCTTGATATTGCTTCCGTGGAACATCTTGGGAATTTTAATTATGTTAAGGGTACGATATAAATGCCAGTATTTTTTGATATTTTTTCTCCGATTGAATCTGCACATTATTAGCTTATAGTTCTTCCGCCATGCCTGGAGCAACTCTCAGCATCTGTCCCTGTGTCTTAGGAATTAAAAAAATACTGAGTTTCTTTTTTCAAAAAGGAAAATTTGTTGCAGTCAAAGATAAACCTAGCCCAATGCCTGCTGTGTTAATACTTGAGGTATGCTCTACCTGGTCTGATGCTTGCCCCAAGCCCCATGTCACCAGTCGTGTTGTATGCCCCTAATTCAGCGCATCCTGGCCTCATGGTTTCTATTTTATTCCTTCTACTGCCCCCACTGTTAGTTATAGCCACCATAGACCCTGCTGATGTTTTCAAATCCAGTGATTCAGCTGTGCCGGTGTTGTCACCAGTGCCCCGTGATGGATCTTGACAGTGTGAAAACAGGAGGATTAATCCAGAGATATGATCTTGATGTTTTGAATAAAGAACAAAGAACAATATAGCAATACAATACAATATAGCATGGGAAACAGGCCCTTCGGCCCAACGAGCTCATGCCGCCATTTTAACATTGTGAGCGCCCTCCTCTACCTGTGACCTTTGTTTACGCCTATGGGGGAGGATTGAGGGAAGACTAATTTAGGGACAATTTGTTACACCAATCAGCCTTAGAGCACGTTTTTAGGGTGTGGGAGGAAACCAGAGCACCCAGAGAAAACCCACGCAAGCATGGGGAGAATGTGCAAACTCCCGCAGACACTGCCCCAAATCCACATGTCTGCACAGCAAACAGTGATAGTCACTGAGCTGTCATGTTGCCTGTCAGATGGTCCAGTTTAAGTGTACACTAATGACATGAAGCACTTTGCAACTCTCGAAGCAACATGCAAGAGCAGCCTTTGCACAACCCACCGCGTGTATGCCCCTTGTTGGTCAACAAGGCAGACTGAATCACCTGTGAAGTAAAAAAAAAGACATCAAAAAACATGCACAACTTAGACATTTACAGAATCCCAGAAGCGCAGACATAAAACAAGTGAGCCATGAAATATGTTGGAAGGTCCGTAGGAATCAGTTGATTTCCAGGGATGTCCGAAATCTCTTGATCTTTATTTAGAAAAGTCTCCCATATCTCTCCGCCTGTAGTCCGCTCACGTGCCTATCTAAGTAAACCTTAAACAACTCTAGCGTGCCTGCCTCCACCACCCTACTTGGCAGTGCGTTCCAGGCCCCCACCACTCTGTGTGGAAAAACCTCCCTCTAACATCCTCACCACCCTCACCCTAAGGTGGCCCCTCATAATTTTTGTATCCAACCTAGGCGAAAGCTTACGTCTGTTCACTCTTATCTATACTCGTCATAATCTTATACACCTCTATTAGATCTCCCCTCATTCTCTGCCTTTCTAAGGAAAACAGACCCAATTTGCCCAATCTCTTCTCATAGCTCAGTCCTTCCATACCAGGCAGCAAGCTGGTAAACCTCCTCTGCACTCTCTCCAGAGTCTCCATTCCTTCTGGTAATAAGGCAACCAGAACTGGACTCAGTACTCCAAATGCAGACGCAGTACTCCAAATGCGGGCGAGTTCTTTATACAACTGCAACATTAGACGTCTTTTTAGAGGAGAGGCTGCCTCTGATGGGATAGGGCATCCCCAAAGGAGTTACCCACTTTCTCTCCAACAGTAGCCTGCATAGTGAAAACTACCCACCTGGTTCCCCCCTTCTCCTGTCGCCAGTAAGATAATGATGGAGGTAAAATGATGCCCTTATGTTGCCAATAAGAGCCTCATTAGACCCAAGGGCGAGTGGACTGCCTGATGTCTTCCCAATCCACCATAATACGAGAGACAGGCCAGGGCTGGATGGGTGGGAGGGCCATGCGCTTTATTTAATGAGACCCCCGCCTCAAGTATCCTGGAAAGTGGGGGTAAAATCCAACTCTATATGACAATAAAGATAGAATGTATACTTCCATATATAAATGTTTCCACTAGTAGGAAAATCTAGAACGAGAAAGCACAACCTCAGGCTAAACTCACTGCCAGAGGAGATAGTAAAAGCAGATGTGGTAATGAGTTTTAAGGGATGTCTGGACAAATACATGAATACGATGGGAATTGAGAGATATGGTTCTTGGAAGGGTAGGAGGTTTTAGTCAGGCAGCATGGTTGGAGCAGGCTTGGAGGGCCGTAGGACCTGTTCCTGTGCTGTAATTTTCTTTTTCTTTGTTCTTTGTTCTAAAGGGATAATCCTTTAAACCAGACATGAGGAGGTATTTCTTCAGCCAGAGCGTGGTGAATCTGTGGATCTCTTTACTGCAGAAGGAGGCCAGGTCATTGAGTGTCTTTAAAACAGAGATAGATAGGCTCTTCATTAATAAGGAAATTGGGATTATGGAGGAAAGGCAGGAGAATGGGAATGAGAAAAATATCAGCCAAGATTGAATGGTGGAGCAGACTTGATGGGCTGAATGGCCTAATTCTGTCCTTTGTATTATGGTATGACTTTAAACTGGTAATGAATTATATCTATGTGCCCAGTTCTATTTATTTACAAACTTACTCGAAGACTTAACTTAGGGTGTGATCTTATTGGTGGTTCATGCCATGCTCTCGCTGCAGTGAAGTCAGAGAATTTGGTGCCCAGCCAAACCTCTATTCAGTACAGCGGGATGGGAAATCCTGCAAGAATGAATGACTGTAGTATTCCAGCCTTACTATTGAATGCTACAGTGTTGTGCCTTTGAAATTTGACAACTCAATGCTCTCTGAATTCCGTTTTCTATTGATATGGTCCTACTTTTGTGACATTGATAATGCGTAAATTATCACGATAAAATATGCTGTTATTCTGAGTCAGTTATATTGAGCCCTCCCAACACTTGACGCACCCTTGACGTACAAGAAACTCATCATCAAAACTCATCATTGCTTGTCATCATATCTTTCAAAAGGAAATAATTTCAAGGCTTGTGATGATAGAATGGGTTATTTGATACTAATTTTTTTTTATTCAGTGGTGGGATATGGGTATTGCTGGCTGGCTAGCATTTATTGCCCATCCCTTGTTTAGAGGGCATTTAAGAGTCAACCACATTGCTCTGTGGCTCTAGTGTCACATGTAGAGCAGACCAGGTAAGGACGGCAGATTTCCCTCCCTAAAGGACATTAATGAAACTGATGGGTTTTTCCAACAATCGGCAACTATTTGAATGGTAGATTCTTAATTCCAGATTTTATTTTATTATTTATTATTTTCTTTTATTGAATTCAAATTCCACCATCTGCTGAGGTGGGATTCAAACCTGAGTCCCCAGAATATTAGTTGGGTTTCTAGATTAATAGTCTAGCGATAATACCACTTAGCTGTTGCCTTCCCTTAATTGGATAGCTTTTTCAAAGAGCTAGCACAGGCACGATGGGCCGCATAACTTGCTTCTCTGCTGGATACTTGTGACTTCTGCCATGGAAGATTAACTACATATTTCAAATTTAGAAAAGCAATCGTTTCAGCATCTTATTGTTAACCATTCCAGGAATCCATATAATTAGCAGTTGCAAGCCTTATGCTTCAGAAGGTAGGATTGGACAAAACATTTGAATTTAATCGCGCAACCTTTGCTTGTGGGCTAATCCCACAAGAACACAAACAAAAATTCATGCTACCTTCTCTTTCAATCCCGCTTCTAAATTTTCCCGTGTTTTTTTTCTGGCATTTGGGTAAAGCTGTGCTAAACTTGTATCTGAAAATGACCATTCCTTGCATTGTATGTTCACTCGTTGGTGTATCTTTGATAATTCATTAAATATCTTTGATGAATCAATCTCACAAATAAAAGATGTGGAAATGGATTATTTTGATCTCTGCATGGGAACGCTGACTCCATTAAGACAAGAGCTGCCGTTTATCCATAAACTATCTGATGTCCATTCTGACTGAAAGCATTAAAGAGATTAGAGAGCTTTGTTCCACTTCTAATGGGATAGCAAGACTAATTACCTAGGTTACGATAGAATGAAACATGTTCCTCCCAGAGCCACAGTTGTATTGATAGAAAGAAAGTCTGAAGGAGGAAATTACAGCCAGTTGTGTGTGTATACAATATAGTTGTCAATATCAGAGGAGAGGCAAGATAGAAAGGGTTTCAGATGGAAAGCCTCCCTTAAATCCTGTTCCCACAGTCGTATGATGTGGCATTCGAAGATATAGTTTAATGCTCAATTGATTCAAACATCAGAAATATAGACAGTTTATTGGAGAAAAGAACCAGGGCGATTGCCTGGGCATTCCACTGGGGGAGGAAATCTGTCCTTTACGGGCTGGGTATTTACAAATACTCTGCTTTATTGCTTGTGCCTGGATGAATAGTCGATCAAAAAGCTTTCTGCTGGCACAGGAGAATCTACGAGATGTTAGATGGCACGACTAATTTGGATAAACCAGTGCAGAGACAGAATGGAGCAGAAGGGACTGAAACCTCTCGGGAAAAGTGTTGTTTAGCTTGTCCTGCTGTTTGGGTTCAGATACAGAAACCACTCAATTTACTTTCAGCTGAGGTTTTTCCTATTTTCCCTGTTCTCTCCCCCCACAAACATTTTCCAAGTTCTGATGAGCCCAGGCCAATGACAGATGCAAGGAAATTTTTTGCACCAAGTACTTTGAATTATTTAATAGCCTTAATTTAGCAGTGTGAATATTATCAAATGAAGAATTTACAGTTCATTTAATATCAGGTTCTGTAGAAAAGACAATTTAGAAAGAAAGACATTCAATCCAACTTGTTGTGATGATGTTAATTTTCCGCAGTAGAGGAGCATATGTCTTATCTGTGCCTTTGTCTCTTTATATGTCTTCCATCGTCATCCACCTTCTTAAGCTATTTCTAACTGTGTAATTGCCCTCTGCTTCAATCACTAACTGTTCACATACTATAATGTAATGAATGACTCAGGAAGCCCGACTGGAAAGGAATATAGTTTATTACAGAATGCAAAGTAAATTTACTGCCATGGTGCTCAAATACTCGTCCTTGCTTGGGACTATATTCAACAGTCCTGGGCCTGTCTTATAAAAGGCTAAGGTAAGGATTTTCAGCCGAACAGACCACCACCTGTTACCAGGGGAACTTGTACTCAATGAGCACTGAGGGAGATCAATCAGTGATTCTCCATGTACCTGTAGAGTTACCACCTTTATGGTGTTCCGTTCATCTATAGTCTATTGCCAGAATGTTACTGCCCCGCCTCCCCGAGGCTCGTAAGATATTGACCAAGGCCAACAGAGAATGCTGTTCTGCGACTGTCGGGCGGGCATGCTGGTAAACCTCAGAAACATATCTAAATTGAATCTTCTGTCCATGTCCCATGCCTCTCAGTTATTGGAAACAGTTATCTATTCTATTTAATCCTATCATGTAGCGACATTTAACGCTGGCAATGAGATTTCTGCTCAATGCCGTGTGGTCTGCCTGCTCTCATTCCTCTTGAACTTTATAGTGAACCATCTCAGAGTCAGCCACATTGCTGTGGATTGGGAATTACAGACAGCAGGTTTCTGTCCCTAAAGGACAAGAATGAACCAGATGGCTTTTTTATGACAATTGCCAATAGTTTTGTGGTCACCATTAGACTCGCTTTTAATTCCAGGTTTATTAATTGAATTTCAATTCCTCCAGCTGTGGTGGGATTTGAACCCATTTCCCTAGAGCATTATCCTGAGCCTCCGTATTCCTGGTCCAATGGTTGGTTAACACAATGCCACTTCCTTTCCCTTAACACGAAAGTGCGAGAGACACAATATAAATTCAAACTCTTTGATTTACAATTAGAAATAACACATTTGTGAATACTTTTATTGGTTGGCTGCTGTGCAGCATTTCGTTGATCATCCCTAACTGCCCTTGAAAAGATGGTAAGCCACCTTCTTGAACTGCTGCATTCCAGTATTATTAGGGAGTGAATTCCAGGATTTTGACCCTGGTGAAGGAACGGTGGTGAAGGAGCAGCAGTATAATCCCAAATCAGGGAAGTGTGTGTGTTGGAGAGGAACTTGCACTTGGTGATATTCCTATACATCTGCTACTCCCATCCTTTTAGATGCTAAAATTTGCAGATTTGCTAAGTGCTATTTGCTGCAGTATATGGTTCACCCTGTTTTCACGTTGCATTGGTGTTGGGTATAAATGATTCATCTTTCTGGTGAACATGAAACCCCAGATTTCTCTGCTGTTCCACATTACCCAACTTTCCTTTTTTCAAAATATTATAAACTTTTATTTATTTTCATCCAAATGTGCCACCTTGCACTTCTTTGCTTATTGCATTATTTTATTAATCTTCCCTTCCATATTTGCCATTTTGTGTGTGAATGATCCCTTGATGTGAACCACTGGTATACAGAATAAACAGAAGTTGGCTCAAAACAGAATTCTGTAAGGCACAGCTGACCATTCCCATTACATTGAGAAATTACCCTGAATTACTACTGTCTGTTCGCTCCCTTCTGTCCAGTTTTTATTCCAATTTTCTGCCTTCACTCGCAAAGTCTTTTGGAAAGTTCATTAACACAACATCCATTGCTCTTCCTCAAATACAACATCCACTGCCCTTCCCCCAAACACAACATCCACTGCCCTTCCCCCAAACACGACATCCACTGCACTTCCCCCAAACACGACATCCACTGCACTTCCCCCAAACACGACATCCACTGCACTTCCCCCAAACACGACATCCACTGCACTTCCCCCAAACACGACATCCACTGCACTTCCCCCAAACACAACATCCACTGCCCTTCCCCCAAACACAACATCCACTGCCCTTCCCCCAAACACAACATCCACTGCACTTCCCCCAAACACGACATCCACTGCACTTCCCCCAAACACGACATCCACTGCACTTCCCCCAAACACGACATCCACTGCACTTCCCCCAAACACGACATCCACTGCACTTCCCCCAAACACGACATCCACTGCACTTTCCCCAAACACGACATCCACTGCACTTCCCCCAAACACGACATCCACTGCACTTCCCCCAAACACGACAGCCACTGCCCTTCCCCCAAACACAACAGCCAATGCCTTTTCCCCAAACACAACATCCACTGCCCTTTTCCAAACACAACATCCACTGCCCTTCTCCCAAACACAACATCCACTGCCCTTCCCCCAAACACAACAGCCAATGCCTTTTCCCCAAACACAACATCCACTGCCCTACCCCAAACACAACATCCACTGCCCTTTTCCCAAACACAACATCCACTGCCCTTCTCCCAAACACAACATCCACTGCCCTTCCCCCAAACACAACAGCCAATGCCTTTTCCCCAAACACAACATCCACTGCCCTTACTCCGAACACAACATCCACTGCCCTTACTCCGAACACAACATCCACTGCCCTTCTCCCAAACACAACATCCACTGCCCTTACCCCAAACACAAGATCTACTGCCCTTTTCCCAAATATAACCTCCAATGCCCTTCTGCCATTGGCTGTTTCTGTTGCTTCCTCAAAGATAATTTGAATTAACTGAAATAAGATAATTAACTGTACTTGTTATAATATGGATTCTATCAGATGTTGAGGGAGGTGAAATAAAACAAATTCATAAAATCATGGAAACCCTACAGTGCAGGGGGAGACCATTTGGCCCATTGCTTCTGCATCAACAACAATCCCATCCAGGTCTTATTCCCATAACCCATTGTATTTATGCTAACTAGTCTCCCTGACACTAAGGGGTAATTTAGTGGGGCCAATCCTCTTATCTGCACATCTTTGGACTGTGGGAGGAACCCAGAGGAAACTCACACAGGCATGGGGAGAACGTGCAAACTGCACACAGCCAGTGACCCAAGCCAGAAAATGAACCCAGGTCCCTGATGCTGAGAGGCAGCAGTGCTAACCACTGTGCTGCCAAATTCTGTGGCTCTTGTGGAAACCATTGCTAAGAAGGTTAAGTTCATTGGTGAAAGAAAGAACTACAAATTCCCTATGGGGCAGAAAAAGACCATGTGGCACATTGAGTCAGTCCCAGCTCTCTGAAAGAGCATCCCATGTATGCTCTCCTCTCTGTCCTATCCCTGCAGCCCCATTTATTTACCATGTTTATTGTACCTAGCCTACACACCTTTGGACATGACGTGGCAATTTAGCATGGCCAGTCGACCTAACCCATACATCTTGGACTGTAGGAGGAAACAGGAACACCCAGAAGAAATCCATGCAGAAATGGGGATGTTCCAAAGTTTCTCAGCTAATGAAATATTTGTCAAGTTGCTGTTTTAGTCTCAGAAATGCATCAGCCAACTAACACATGGCAAAATCCCACTAATCTCAATATGTTGATGCCCAAGTAATCTGTTTTAAATTGATTGAGTGTTAAATATTGTCTAGCACATCAGGGCAACCTGCCTTTCTTTTGCTGAAATAGTTGCCGCAGAACCTTTTATTAGCAACTCAAAGGCAGAAAGGCCTCAGCTTAACGTCATGCTGAGAGACAACACCCCTGACATTGCAGCAATTGCATCATCAAAAGTAAAGTGCTTGAGGTACCCAGTGGTTGCGAAAAACACAGTATAAATTCAAGTCTTGTTCTTTTCCACAGTACAGTACTGGGATTGTAAGTCTAAATGTGTGGTCCAATTATGTGGGCAGCATGGTGGCACAGTGGTTAGCACTGCTGCCTCACAGCTATGGGACCCAGATTTGATTCCGGCTTGGGTCACTGTCTGTGTGGAATCAGAATGTTCTCCCCGTGTCTGTGTGGTTTTCCTTCTACAATCCAAAAAACATGTTGGTTCGGTAAATTAGCCATGCTAAATTCTTCCTCAGTGTACCTGAACAGGCACTGGAATGTGGCGAGTAGGAAATTTCCACACAAACTTCAATGCATATTAATGTAAACATACTTGTAACACTAATAAATAAACTTTAAAACAATCTCTGGAGTGGATTAAAACTATAAATACAGACTAGGGAAAGGGAGTCCCTTTCTCATAGATAATCATAGAATCCTGCAATGTAGAAGAAGGCTATTTGGCCCATCGAGTCTGCACTGACCACAATCCTACCCGGCCCTTATTCCCATAAACTCATGTAGTTACCCTATCTAGTCCCTCTGACACTAAGAGGCAATTTACCATGGCCAATGCACCCAAGCAGTACGTTCTTTGGAGGAACCCAGAGCACTCACAGGAAACCCATGCAGACACAGGGAGAATGTGCAAATTCCACACAGACAGTGACACAAAGTCGGGAATTGAACCCAGGTCCCTGTCACTGTGAGGCAGCAGTGCTAACCACTGTGGCATTGTGCCGCCCTTTTGTTTCCACTTTTGACTTTTCCACTCTCCATAACAGCTTAGCATTTCTCACAGCAACTCTGCAGTAAATGCATATAAACAAAGTTACAATTAGCCTCAGTCACTTGGAAGTAAAACAAAGGTGTTAACATGGAGGATTTTTATAAAAATTGAGAGCCTTGCCTGCATCCCCAGTACTGTAAGGGTCGTCTTGACAAGTACATGAATGAGATGGGAATAGAGGGTTATGGTCCCCAGAAGCATAGGATGTTTTAGTTAAGACAGGCAGTACGGTCTGTGCAGGCTTGGAGGGCCAAAGGGCCTGTTCCTGTGCTGTAATTTTCTTTGTTCTTTGTTCTATTACTTTGGTTTAAAATGGCAGGAAGAGGAAAAGACCATTTATTCCATTTACAGAATGATTAAAGCATAATTGAATCACAGTAATAACCTGTGGTTTTATAGTAGGTTGTAATTGAGCACAGTAGTTTGAATGCAAGGTTTGACTTGTGGCCTTGCTACTCATTCAGATTACATGTTCTCAGTTATGACCTATTCCACCTCTGCACAGGCATTATTGTTTAATTTTCCATCTTGGTTATTTATTTTTACACTTCTGTTCTCTCTTGATAATGATGATTCATGCTGGCATATAATTCTCTCAGCATCAGCAATCACCCTTTACCTTATTCCGGTTGCCATTTTCATGTGTGAACCAGACAGTTTTGCCACACTGGCTTAACCATGGATTTGAATGGAAGTTAAACAGTGAAAGTTTTCAATATATTTATTGGTCACAAGTAAGCTTCCATTAATACTGCAGTGAAGTTATGTGAAAATCGCCTAGTAGCCACACTCCAGCGCCTGTTTGGATATTCTGAGGGAGAATTTAGCATGGCCAATGCACTTAAACGACATGTTCTTTGGACTGTGGGAGGAAATCGGAGCACCCGGAGTAAACCCATGGAGATGGTTATTACCTGACACTTGTTAGGAACAGGTATTACTTGCCACGTATCAGCCCGAGCATGAAAAATATTGTCCAGCTCTTGCTGCAGTTGAACGGGGACTGCTTCAGTAATTGAGAAATGGCATTGAGAGTGGCAAGATAGCACGGTGGTTCGCACTGTTGCCTCAGTGCCAGAGACCCCGTTTGATTCCAGCCCCTGGGTCACTGTCTGTGTGGAGTTTGCAAGTTCTCCCCGTGTCTGTGTGGGTTTCTTCCAGGCACTCTGGTATCCTCCCACAATCCAGAGATGTGAAGGTTAAATGGATTGGCCGTAGTAAATGTGTGGGATTACAGAGTTGGAGTGGGGGAGAGAGCTTGGGTAAGATCCTGTGTCAGAAAGGCAGTGCAGAGTTGATGGGCCAAATGTCATCTTCTGCACTGTTATGATTATATGAATGGTGCTGAATATTATAGAATCATTTACAAACATCCCCACTCTGACCTTTATGATGGAGGGGAGGTCATTGATGGGGCAGCTGAAGATGGTTGAGTCGAGTTCACTGTGCTGAGGAACTCATGCCACTCGATGTCCTGGGGTTGAGATGATTGATCTCCAACAGCTACACTCACCCTTCTTTGTGCTAGGTATGATCCCAACCAATGGAGGTGTTCCCCTGCTTCCCTTTGATTTTGGTTTTGCTAGGGCTCCTTGCCGACATGCCGAATGAAATGCTAGCTTGATGTTAAGGGCAGTCGCTGTCACCTCACCACCTGAGCTCAGCTCCTTTATCCATGTGTGAACCACACGCTGTAATGAGGTCAGGAGCTGGGTGGCACTGGCAGAACCCAAACTCAGCATCAGTGAGTATCCTATTTCTGTGAAAATGCCTTTTAATGTCATTAGATTTGTCCTGTGTTACAAGTCAGGTTAGATACTTCAAGCTGTTCTATGAAGCTCGCTTGACCTGTAACGTTTTATGTTGAATTTGGCTGGGATGAGCATGAGAGGTTTCACTCCAAGTGTAATTGAACTGACCCACGACGAGCTTTTATCAAAGACAACGTTTAATTAAGAATATTGTTGTCATGTACAGTAAGGTAATTAGCAAGAACTTTTAACAGTTAGAAGTAAGCGACACAACAACCATGACAATGTATAATGGAAATATCTGCAATATGTTCCAACCAAAATCAACATCCAGTACACAAAACCCTCCAGATAAACACAATATAGCATAGGGTAATGTCCACTGGTTACTGGAATCCTGCCTCCTGGGCTGAATGCTGAACATCCTTTGGGAAGGAACTCAGAAAAGTTGCAGTTGAATCTGTTTCCCCAAAACACAGCTTCTTAAAGAGAAGAACAGGGAGGCTTCTGGAGAAGGTGAGAGGGCATGGGATCCAAGGGGCTTTGGCCTCGTGGATCCAGAACTGGCTTGCTGGCAGAAGGCTGAGAGTGGTTGTGGATGGGTCTTGTTCTGCATGGAGGTCGGTCACCAGTGGAGCGCCCCAGGGATCTGTTGTGGGACCCCTGCTGTTTGTCATTTTCATAAATGACCTGGATGAGGAAGTGGAAGGATGGGTTAGTAAGTTCACCGATGATACAAAGGTCGGTGGTGTTGTGGATGGTCTGGAGGGATGTCAAAAGTTGCAGCGGGACATAGACAGGATGCAAGACTGGGCGGAGAAGTGGCAGATGGACTTCAATGTGGATAAATGTGTAGTGGTCCATTTTGGCAAGAATAATGGGATGAAGGTGTACAATATAAGGGGTAGGAGTCTTAGCTGTGTTGTAGAGCAGAAGGATCTCGGGGTCCAGGTCCATAGGACTCTTAAATCGGCCTCACAGGTGGAGGAAGTGGTCAAGAAGGCATACGGTGTACTGGCCTTCATTAATCGAGGAATTGAGTTTAGGAGTCAGGAGGTAATGATGCAGCTCTATAAGACCCTTGTCAGACCCCACTTGGAGTACTGTGCGCAGTTCTGGTCACCTCATTATAGGAAGGATGTAGAGGCTATTGAGAGAGTGCAGAGGAGATTTACAAGGATGCTGCCCGGATTGGGAGGCAGGCCTTATAAAGATAGGTTGAGGGAGCTGGGACTCTTCTCACTGGAGAGACGTAGGTTGAGAGGTGACCTGATAGAGGTCTGTAAAATGTTGAGAGGAATAGATAAGGTGGATTCTCAGAGACTATTTCCCCGAGCTGAAATGGTCACTACGAGAGGACACAGATTTAAGGTGCAGGGAGGCAAATACAGAGGGGATGTTAGGGGTAAGTTTTTCACTCAGAGGGTGGTCAGTGAATGGAATCGGCTGTTGTTGGAGGTGGTAGAGGCAAACGTGCTGGGGTCTTTTAAAAAACTTCTGGATGAGTATATGGAAACGAATGGGATAGGAGGTTATAGGTAGGTCTGTGGATTGGTAGATATAGATGTGATCGGCGCAACTCGTGGGCCAAAGGGCCTGTTTGTGCTGTAGTGTTCTATGTTCTATTGCTTCTTAGCTAGCTGCTAAAACTGCTTCCAAAACACTGCCCAAAATGAAACTAAAAGGGAGGGGGATCTCATTTCTTAAAGTTATAGAAAACTTGAATGCAGTCAGTTAATTAACCGATTAATTTAAATGTAGTTCGGGCCCTCCATGATTGTGTGGGATAGGGTTGCCGCAGAGTTTGTAGTTGATGAACAGAGCCAATGCCGTCCTGTGAAATCTTGACCCCAGTTTTTCTGACCTCGCCTCATAACTCAGACCACTGATACAAAAAAATAAGTTTTGTGAACCTTTTCTGTACGACAATCAGATATTGAATTTCCCTTAGGCTTCACTGATGGGAACTGAATGCGCTACTCAAGGTGTTATCTAACCAGCGTATGATATAGCTCCAGCATGATCACCCCAGATTTATACCCTATTGCTTTGGCAACTTAACAGCAGCTTGCTTCCTTTATTGATTGCTTCTCTGCAATAACATAGTAACTGTTGATTAAACTATCAAACTGACCTCTGCTTCAGACTTCTGCCTGACCAATTCAATACCATTTCCAAGTCTGGTGCCATATTTTCTTCTTTGTACTTATCTATGCTGGATTTTATCTGCAATAATTCTAACTGCCTATAAATTTCATTCAGCTATTTCTGTAGAGGGGACGGCACAGTGATACAGCCAGGACAGAGTGGTCCTGGGAATCTAAAACATTGACAGCGGACCCTATGAAATCTTACGGCATCAGGTCAAACATTGGGAAGGAAACATCCTATTAATTACAAGCAGGATGTTAGTTACCCCAGCTGAATCTATACCCATCCTCATTGAATACTGTTTGGAAGAAGCATGATGTAGAGATGCCGGCGTTGGACTGGGGTAAACTCAGTAAGAGGTCTGACAACACCAATTTTAAATCCAACCGATTTATTTGATAGTAAACTTGCTAGCTTTCGGCCTTTGTAGCCTTCGTCAGGCGAATGACGAAGGCACAAAGGCTGAAAGCTAGCAAGTTTACTACCAAATAAATCGGTTGGATTTAAAATTGGTGTTGTCAGACCTCTTACTGGAAGAAGCATCACAGATAGCAAGAGCATAGACATGTGTTCTGATGGGGGACTCTGGGTGAATGGCTTAATAGAACTTCTACTGACAGAGCTGGCCAGATTCTGGGGCGAGATTTTGGGTTCATGTCACACTATTTGTAACACCCATGACCTGCCTGGGCTTGCAAAATCTCACTAACTGTCCTGGCTGCAGACAATATCTGATGGAGCAGTTCTCTGAAAGATAATGATAACAAATAAACCTGTTGGACTTTAACCTGGTATTGTGAGACTTCTCACTGGGCCCACCTCAGTCCAATGCCAGCATCTCCACATCATACTCTTATGAATGTTATGCTTTGTCTATATAGTGCACATGAAATAATATTTTTTGCTGTATACTAATATATGTGACAATAATAGATCAAATCAAAATTTAATACTGTGGAGGACAAATTCATAGAGCATGTACAAGATGATTTTCTAGGGCAATTTGTTGAGGAACCAATTAGGGAAGAGACTTTGAGATCCAGTATTATGCAAATTTTTTTCAAAAGGAAAATAGATAAGCAAATGAAGAAAAGAATATTTTCAGGGCTGTTGTAAAAAAGCTGGGAGGTGTCACCAGCCAAATTGTTCTCATAAAGAACTGGGCTAAATGATGGGCTGAATGGCCTCCTTCTGTGATATAACCATTCTATGATTCTATAATGAATAATCGTTTTTTGAACCTTTGGGAAAGAGTGACCATAATATGATAAAATCTTCCATTAAGGTTGAAGACAATGTAATTCTTGCCAAAACCAAGATCTTAAGTTTAAACATAAGAAACTACAAATATATGAATGGTAAGTTGACCATGGTAGATTGGGAAAATACAGTTAGAATTTACGACGGTAGATAGGTAATGTCTAGCATTTAAGGATTTAAGGTTGGTTTGTAACAAATATACATTCAGGCACAAAAATGTAATAAAGAAGTGAATCAAAAACAGAAAATGCTGGAAAATCTCAGCAGGTCTGACAGCATCTGTGGAGAGAGGATGGAGCCAATGTTTTAAGTTTGGATGACCTTTCATCAGAACTGAGAGCAAAGAAAATCAGAAGAGATCTATGCTCTGAGGGGGGAGGGGGGAGCTGTAATTGAACACTTTCACCCCATTCCCATTTATTTTATTTCGTCTTCTCACCTCATTCATCCATTTTTATCACCCTCCGTCTCAATTCAATTTTTGCATTTCTCTATTCTCGTTCTTCATCTTCCCCCAAGCCTCCCCCTTCTCCCATTCAACTTATCGCACAACATAATCACACACTATTTAGCACGCTTTTGGGTCATACACTCAAATACCCCCCTAGCAGATATAAAATTCCACTCATAAATAATGGAGAGTAGAATATGAATATAAAGTAACAAGAAACATAAAAAGGGATGGTATAAGCTTCTATAGCCATGCAAGAGGGAAGAGATTAACAAATACAAATGTGGTCCCATTACAGGCCGAGATGGGAGAATTTATAATGGGGAATGGGAAAATGGCAGAGACTCTAAATAATTACTTTAGTCACAAAAATCTTTCCAGAAATAGGAGAGAACCAAGGGACCAGTGGGAATGAGGAACAGAAAAAAATTAAAATATAGAACTGGAGAAATTAATGAAACAGAAAGTTATTAATTCGCCTGGAGTGTTGAAAGAGGTGGCAGTAACACAATGGATGCATTGGTATCCATCTCTCAGATTGAAGGATAATAAATGTAACCCAAATATCTAAGAAAGGAGGGAGAGAAAGATATACTGGACTAGAGGGATGCAGAGGAGATTCACTACCTTGATTCCGGAATTGGGAGAGTTGGCTTGTGAGGAGACACTGCTAGGGCGTAGAGAAAAATCAACTTAATGCAAGTAGGTCCATTCAGAAGTTTGATGGCACAGGAAAGTCGGTTGACTTTCGTATCTTTTTCCCCATGGAAGGAGGTGGAAGAGAGAATGTCCTGTGTGTGTGGGGTCGTTAATTATGCTGTCTGCTTTGCTGAGGTAGTGGGAAGTGTAGACAGAGTCAATGTATGAAAGGTTGGTTTGCATGATGGATTGGGCTACATACACGACCTTTTATAGTTTCTTGCAGTTGTGGGACTAGGAACCAAACCAAGCTGTGATACAACCAGAAAAAATGCTTTCAATGGTGCATCTATAAAAGTTGATGAGAGTTGTAGCTCCCATGCCAAATTTCCTTAGTCTTTTGAGGAAGTAGAGGTATTGGTGGACTTTCTTAACTATAGTGTCAGCATTATAAATTATTGAAGGGAATAGTTAAGATAGAAACAGGGAGCTTGTTTCCGCTGGTGGGTGAAACCAGAACTGGGGGGCATGACCTCAAAATAAGAGGGAGCAGATTGAGTACTGAGTTGAGGAGGAACCTCTTCACCCAAAGGGTTGTGAATCTGTGTAATTCCTTGCCCAATGAAGCAGTTGCAGCTACCTCATTGCATGTTTTTAAGGCAAAAATAGATAGATTTTTGAACAGCAAAGAAATTAAGGTGATATGGTGAGTGGGTGGATAAGTGGAGCTGAGTCTATGAAAAGATCAGTCATGATCTTATTGAATGGCGGAGCAGGTTTGAAGGGCTAAATGGCCTGCTCCTACTCTTATGTTCTTATGAGAGAAAATGGGGAACTACTGTTAGTCTGATGTCAGTAGTAGGAGAAATACTAGAGTCTATTAAAGTTTATTAGTGCCACAAATAGGCGTACATTAATGGTATAATGAAGTTACTGTGAAAATCCCTGAGTTGCCACACTCCAGCACTGTTTGGGTACACTGGGGGAGAATTTAGTATGGCCAATGAACCTAACCAGCACATGTCTTGTTCTGTGGGAGGAAATTGCAGCACCCAGTGGAAACCCACACAGACACAAGGAGAATGTGCAAACCCCGCACAGACAGTGACCCAAGCCGGGAACTGGACCCAAATGCCTGGTGCTGTGAGGCAGCAGTGCTAACCACTGTGCCACCATGCTGCCCTTAGATTTCTATGAATTAATGATATCAAGGGATATGGGGATAACGACAGCAAGGTGTCATTGAGGTAGATGATCAGTCATGATTAGTTGAACGGTGTAACAGGCTTGACAGGCTGAAGAGTCTACTTTTGCTCCCATGTTCTTGTGCCAATGAGTTTATTTCTAATACTTAATTTATAGCTGCTTATCATTGTTTTCACAGTGTCTTTATTCAAAGATGTTTATCCTCGTGCTAGGATGTGCTGACTAGATTTAGTGTTGGAATTTGTGTGCTCAGCAGTGTTTATAGATGTGCCATTGATTTGCAGCTAAAATAATGGAATAAGTAAGATTGTAAAATATACGACACTACAAATCAACAACTGTAATTTTCCAAAGAGCAACAACTTTTTCCATTAAATCTTAGCAATCCAATTTTATTCGAAATGAGAAAATTGAAAGACGAAAAGTGAATGAGAAAACATTTCTTTCATGCAGCACCCAAAAGAGAAAACACTGGAAAATCTCTGTAGATCTGGCAGCATCTGTAAGGAGAGAAAAGAGCTGATGTTTCGAGTCCAGATGACCTTTTACCAAAACTTTGGAAGATCACCTGAACTCGAAATGTCCCCTCTTTTCTGTCCTTACAGATGCTGCCAGACCTGCTGAGATTTTCCGGCATTTTCTCTTTTGGTTTCAGATTCCAGCATCTGCCATAATTTGCTTTTATCTTTCATGCAGCATGTGGTTAAAATCTGGGATGTTCTGCCTGAGACTATGGTGATTTTCCAGTTGTTCCCTCTGGCGAGATCATCCAGTCCCCACGGTTTCCCCAGCGGCAAAGGGCTCAAACAATGGGAAATACTGTTGGCAGTGGTGGGACAGCAAGATCCCACCTCCAGCCAATGGCGTGAAGATTGGAACGGAGTGGGACTGGCTGAATTGGGCTTGCAGAGATCTGGCATATTTTCATTGGACCAAATGGCCTCATTCCGTGCTGTAACTATTCCATGATCTTAAACAAAGTGCTAGAATCTGTGCAAAATCTTCTTTTGTTTAATCTCATTTAACACACAAATGGTTCTCCACAAACTGAGCTAATGGTCTGTCAGTGGAGCATTTTGTACCTGTCAGAGCAGAGTTTTGTGCACACCTTAGTGTGCACACCTTAGTGGTTACTAAAATGTAAACAAATAAACTTGGATTTACTTGCGAAGCAGACGGCATCAGTGGAGAGAGAAATAGGATGGCTTTTCCAACTGTTTTGCTGTCAGGATTTCCTGGTCCTGTTGCAGTAAATGGAGATTTGGCTGAGTGCCAAATTCTTTGCCCTTGCTTGCAGCTGTGGAAGGAAACCGGAGCATCTGGAACAAACCCATGCAGGCAGGGGAAAATGTGCAAACTCCACACAAGACAGTGACCCAAGTTGGGGATAGAACCCCAAGATTTCTAGAGACTAATGATATCAAAGTATATAGGGATAATGACAGCAAGGTGGCATTGAGGTAAATGATCCCGGCCATAGAATTAACAGTGATATTTTCCACCCTCGCAGCTGCATGATTCTTGGCAGTGGGAGGTGACCACATTGTTTGTAGTGGTAGGATTCTCTGGGAATTCCCAATGATGTTACCCCACATCAGCAGGAAACCCGGGGCTGGGGATGTGTTGTGAATGAGATTGGAGAATTCTGGCCAATATTTCAGGTCAATGTCCTTTTGTCAGGTAGAGTTCCTTGTTTCTCTGGTGGCTTACTGGTCTGCATACATTATTCTGAAGTTCAGTGAAAACATGTCCTTCCAAATGATTGCCAATTTTTGTGTTGAGCATGAAAGAACAAAGAACAAAACAGCACGGGAAACAGGCCCTTCGGCCCGATGAGCCCGCGCCACCACCCTGATGTTCCCACCTCTACCTGTGATCCCTGTGTATGTTTATACTTCTATGGATTAAAAACCAAATTTGAGACAATTTAGGGAAAATTTGTTTTGCCAATTAGCCTAAGAGCACATTTTTGGGGTGTGGGAGGAAACCGGAGCACCCGGAGAAAACCCACTCAAGCACTGGGAGAATGCGCAAACTGCCACAGACACAGGCCCAAATCCATGTATCTGCACAGCACAGCAATAGTCACTGAGCTGTCGTGTTGCCCATCAAATGATCCAGGTCAAGCGACATGAAGCACTAGGATACTCTCGAAAAATCCAAGAGCAACCCTCTCACGACCCATCCCGTGTATGCCCCTTGTTAGACAACAAGGCGGACCAAAGCACCTGTAAGATAAAAATATGTACATCAATATCATCGTCTATTTACACACTTCCCAGGGGCTCCCAAGGCTCATGATCCCAATTTTAAATCAGTTTTCTATACCCCTCCATTCCCATTCTGTTCATGTGCCCATCTAAGTATCTCTTAAATAACTCCAGAGTGCCTGCCTCCTGGCACTTTACCTGGCAGCGCATTCCATACCCTCACCACCCTCTGTGTGAAAAAACTCCCTCTAGCATCCAAATTATATCTTACCCCCTCACCCTAAGCCCATGACCTCTTGTGCTATTTGAGTCCATCCTAGGAAAAAGCTTAACCCTGTTTACTCTATCTATACCCCTCATAATCTTGTACACCTCTATTAGATCTCCTCCAGGTCTACGACTTTCTAAGGAAAACAGTCCCAATTTGCCTAACCTCTCCTCGTAACTCAGACCTTCCATACCAGGCAGCATCCTGGCAAACCTCCTCTGCACTCTCTCCAGAGTCTCCACGTCCTTCCGGTAGTAAGGCGACCAGAACTGGACGCAGTATTCCAAATGAGGTCTAACTAACGTTTTATACAACTACAACATTAAAAACCAACTCTTGTACTCTATACCCCTTCTGATAAAGACTAGCATACCATATGCTTTCTTCACAACCTTCTCCACCTGCTCTGCCACCTTCAGAGACTTGTGCACCTGCACCCCAGGTCCCTCTGTGTTTCTATACTCTTAATAGGTCTACCCTTTATCATGTACCTCCCCCCTACATTCTTTCTCCCGAAATGCATCACCTTGCATTTATCAGGATTGAATTCCATTTGCCATTTATCTGCCCAAGCTACCAGCCTATCTATGTCTTGCTGCATCGCCTGACAATGCTCCTCACTATCCGCAAGTCCAGCAATCTTTGTATCATCTGCAAACTTGCTGATCACTCCACTTTCTCCCTGTTCCAAATCATTTATATATATTACAAATAGAAGAGGTCCCAGTACCGAGCCTGTTTGCAGCAACTTTGCTCTGCATCTATCAGCAGCTTACTGTGAGAGACAAGCTAGGGACATGAAAAGCTGGAGGATTGTGGAGTTAGCTTCAGTATGAGTTCAGCCTTAAGATTTCATTTCTTCGATATAGTTGTATCATTGGTTTTAAATATCCTATAAATGTCTGAGACTTGATATGACAAGGTGTTTTATCCCTTAATATCCCTTCAAAAGAAAGCCTTGTATTTATATACATGAAAATAAAATTATGAAATTTATTATGAAAATAAATTATTGCGGATGCTGAAAACTGAAACTGGAAATGCTGGAAAATCTCAGCAGGTCTGACAGAGTCTGTGAAGAGATAAATAGAGCTAATGTTTTGAGTCTGGATGACTGTTCGTCGGACCTTTTATTTGATTTAATTTGATTTGAAGTATTATTGTCACATGTATTTGTATGCAGTGAGAAATATTGTTTCTTGTGCACTGTACCGACAATGCATACTGTACATAGAGTACATAGGGGAGAAGAAAAGAAGAGGGTGCAGAATATAATGCTACAAACATAACATTATTGGAAAGTTAGAGTATAGTTTTAAAAGCGCAGAATGAATGTGAAAAATAGAATTTGAGGATATGCTGGGAACGGCTCACAAGAAGACACCCCGTATAGTGGCTTTTGCATTTGTGTTATATATATTTTTATTATTTTTTATTATCTTTTTTTATTATTATTCATATGTTTTGCATTTAAAGTGTGACTTTCATGCTTTTACAGTACTTTTTGGATTGTAGTCACTGTTGCAATGTTAGGACTCCTTTACCACGATGAATTCAGAAAATAAACGCAAAATTAATGGAATAAAACAAGAAGGCACATAAAAAAATACAGATCAAGAAGAAATGAATAAAACTGAAAGTAAAAGAGAAAACCTAGTAGAAATCTTTTTGTAATGCTGAAGTGAAACAGAAAATGATGGTAAAATGGCCTTTTGGCTAATATGCAAATGAAGCTGTACAAGACATTGGTAAGGCTACATTTGGAATACTGTGTGCAATTCTGGTCACCCTATTATAGAAAGGATATTATTAAACTAGAAAGAGTGCAGAAAAGATTTACTCGGATGCTACCGAGACTTGATGGACTGAATTATAAGGAAAGGCTAAATAGACTGGGACTTTTTTCTCTGGAGTGTAGGAGGCTGAGGGATGACCTTATAGAGGTTTATAAAATAATGAGGGGCATAGACGATGTAGATAGTCAATATCTTTTCCCAAAGGTAAGGAAGTCTAAAACTAGAGGGCCTAGACTTCATGATGAGAGGGGAGAGATACAAAAGTGTCTAGAGGGACAATTTTTTCACACAGAGGATGGTGAGTGACTGGAACAATCTGCCAGAGATAGTAGTAGAGATGGGTACAATTTTATCTTTTAAAAAGCATTTAGATAGTTACATGGGTGCGATGGGTATAGAGGGATATGGGCCAAATGTGGGCAATTGGGATTAGTTTAGGGATTTTAAAAAACAATAAGGGCGATATGGACAAGTTGGGTCAAAGGGCCTGTTTCCATGCTGTAAACCTCTATGATGCTATGAGATCAAGCCTTGGAGGTGATGCAATGCCTGCTCCAATCAGCTTGTATCATGTAGATCAAGCCCAAGACAGGAGGTGAGATTCCTGTCTTGTCAGCTTGGATCGGGAATGTCTCACTTGTTGAGACTCTGAATTGGACTTGATTTGATTGAATTGGATTAAAAAAAGAGAAGATAATGGTAAAATGTCAGTACCTTTAAGGGGAAAATTCAGGATTTATTTTATTTTTTCAAGGGAATGCGGCATTCCTGTCTGAGCCAGCATTTATTGTCCATCCTGAGGGCATTTGAGAGTCAGCTATATTGCTGTGGATCTGGAATCACATGTAGGACAGATTTCCTTCCCAAAAGGACATTAATAAACCAGGATGAGTTTTTGCAATAATCAATAATAGTTTTATGGTCACCATTAGACTGTTAATTCCAGATTTTTATTGAATTCAAATTTCTCCACCTGCCATGGTGGGATTCAAACTGGGGTCCCTAGAGCATTACCTTCAATCTCTGAATTATCAGTCTAACAATAATATCACCATGCCAATGTGTGCCCTATGTAAGCCACCCTCTGCCAGCTTGACAAAGAAAAGCACCTGTTATGTTATTTAGTTAGGCTCGGGTGTGATTCTAGATGGAACCTAAGAATTCCAGATCGCCAACTGTTTTCCTGCTTGCTGCAGTACCTTGTACTGTATCCTTTCCAGACAGAGGTCACCAAAAAAGAAGACCCCGCCTTCCCCACATTGTGTGTGTTATAGTGTTATAAAAGCACCAAGTCAAAGATGTGCAGGTTAGGTGGATTGGCCATGTTAAATTGCCCCTTAGTGTCCCAAGATACGTATGTTAGGGGGATTAATGAGGTAAATTTGTGGGGTTACGGTGATAGGATGAGAGTAGGCATGGGTAAATGCTCTGTTAGAGAGTCAGTGCAGACTCGATGGTCTGAATGACTCTTCTGCACTGTAAGGATTTTATGACTCAATGTTTGATCACTCACAGAAAATTAGGTAAACATGTTGTGAGTTCATTTATTAATTCTAGATGTGTGAACAAACACACATGTTGGAAAGTGCAAAGACACATCAGTAGTAAAGCTGTCCGTGCTGTACTCTGTTTGAAAACAAAAGTGAAATTAAAATTGAATAGCATGACACACTTCCTTTGCAGTGATGTGTTGCTGCAATACTTGCGAGACATATTACAGCAATCCCTGATAAAATTTTCCTTAGCTTTGTTTCAATAATTCCTGGAATGTACATGAATTTGGCACATATCCTTGCCGGGCCTTGTATGCATTTCCTGCTGGAAATGTGAATTTCATTGAGGTATTGGCTGCGTTATTCCCCTGCCATAGAGGTTTTTTTAAACATCATTTGTGGGACATGGGCATCGGTGGCTGGCCAGCATTTATTGCCCATCTCCCATTGCCTTTGGAAGGCAGTTGATAGTCAACCACTTTGCCATGGCTTTGGAATCACATGTGGGCCAGACCTGTAAGAATGGCAGATTTCCTCCGCTAAAGAACATTAGATGGTTTTTTCTGACAATTGGTAATGGCCATTATTAAAAGTAAAGTTTATTTATTAGTCACAAATAGGCTTACATTAATTGCACAATGAAATTACTATGAAAATTCCCTAGTCGCCACACTTTGGTGCCTGTTTGGATACACTGAGGGAGAAATTAGCAAGGCCAGTGCACTTAACCGGCACACCTTTTGGACTCTGGGAGGAAATTGGAGTAACCGGAGAAATCCATGCAGACACAGGAGAACGTGCAAACTTCACACAGACGGTGATCCAAGCCAGGAATTGAACCCAGGTCCCTGGCGCTGTGAGGCAGCACTGCTAATCACTGTGCCACCTTTAGATTCTTGATTCCAGAATTTTTTTTTATTGAATTCAAATTCCATCAGCTGCCATAGCAGGTCCCCAGAACATTAGCTGAGTTCCTGGATTAATAGTCTAGTGACAGTATTACTAGGCCATCACCTCCGGTATTGCCAAGTATGCTGCATGTAACACATCTGCCATGCTGCACATGCAACTCACCCAGTCAGATAGCCGTTTTTAACCAAAGAGGGGATTGGATGAGAAGATGGGGGTAATTTTATGGATCCCGCATAAAAAGGTGGCATGACTTAGTTAAGTATGATGTGAAATGTTGGCTTCCTGTCAGTGGGTGGAGATGCAGAGATAAAGTCAGTGGTGTGTTTGCAGCGTGTCAAGCTTCATGCTGGCCTGTGGCAGATTCCTACTTGTAATATATTTGTATACCATGAATTATCATTAGCATCAAACTGTTTTTAATTACATCCTACCTTGGAGATAAAGTCAGTACGCACAAGAATCTGGTGGCCCTCAGTTCACATTCACTTGTGCATGTTCGCAGGTGTGCATAAGGTCAGCGGTTTTCTTTGTCTAACTCTACAGCAAAGGGAAGGGTAAGTGTCAGGACAATGGCAGCTTGCATGGAGGCTTGGGATCAGCAAAGGTGAATCAGTGATGGAGAACGGCTCTAGAAGAGTGGAATCAGATCCAAGGAAGGACAGAGGTTGGTGATGAGCTGGGGTGAACTGGGAAAGGCATGTTGTTGTGGATGTGTTATGGAGGGGGAGCAATAGGGAGAAATGATGTAGGTTGTGGAAAATGAGGGTGATGTCAGTCCCCTTCACAAACATCCATCTCAGAGTGCGGCTGGCAGAGTCGTAGAATCATAGGAATCCTACAGTGCAAAAGGAAGCCATTCAGCCTATCGAGTCTGCACCACAGCAACCCCACTCTATCTCCACAGCCCCACACATTTACCCTGCTAATCCGTCCAATCTACACATCCCAAAACATTTAAGGGACAATTTAGTATGGCCAATCAACTTAATCTGCATATCTTTAGACTTACAGGCTGTTGAGTTCACCCAGCAACATTTCAGTTATTCTGAGATTGCTCTCAAACAATGCCCTTTCCAATCCTTTCCAATGCGCTGAGCCTGCAATTTCAGCCCTTGTCCCACAGAGAGGTGAGCACTGTACACCAGCATGACCGTTCGATTATTGCAAAGAGACAACATTGTTTCTTCCACAACGAAGGAAAGGTCCCTCACTTACTCATTGGGTCAGTCATGACATGTTCCAGGGCATTTCGCTATCTGACTGAGCTCATCTTTATAAATAACAATAACAGATACATGGAGAAAGTGAAACCAACGTAATGTCAAATTTTGCAAGGGAAATTTAATTTTGGAGGACACCCACGCCACCTTTATCCTCTCATATCTTGTGTAAGTGGCAGGAAAATCCTGGCTGTGTTGCAGAACATCCCTGTTTGGTAAGAAGGCTGCCTTGCAGCCCACCTGTAGCTGCAACTATGTCGGCTGATGGTGGAGTTTCACCAGTGGGACACAACCCCCACCATGGACCTGCATATTTATCCTGTGCATGTTGCGATCACTTTACATCTCAGTTGTAAATGCATAGGAACCAAGAAAAAACAGGAGATTGGGAGTGGTGCCCACTTCTGGTTCTGCCATTGGGAATAGCATGCACTGTCAAGATTCAGCCCCTAAAGCGCAAATATTTTTTATAACAATTTATTTACTAGTGTCACAAGTTGGCTTACATTAACACTGCAATGAAGTTACTGTGAAAATCCCGTAGTTGTCACATTCTGCCTGAAGAATTTAGCACAGCCAATGCACCAAACCAGCACATATTTTGGGCTGTGGGTGGAAACTGGAACACCTGGAGGAAACCCACGCAGACACGAGGAGAATGTGCAAACTCCACATAGGTAGTGATCCAAGCCAGGAATCGAACCTGGACCTCTGCTGCTGAGACAACAATGCTAACCACTGTGCCATCTACAAATAAAAGAAGATGAAAGAAGCATTTTATTTCACTGCCCCCATGGTTTTTTTTCTGGGTTCCTTATCCTGCGATTCCTGACACCTTTGATTCCTGACAGCTGCAGGACATTCTCGGAGGTCCCAGGGCAGCCCTGGAAAGTTGGTGAACCTCAATACACAAATAGTTGAAACCCTACCCAGCGTGAGCATCTCCAGGAAAGGAGGGGCGAATTTCCTAAACTAACACAAATTCCAGAGGCTCAACGTGAAGGATTGTGGAGTAGGAAAGAGCTCCGAGTTTCTGGGCTGCCAGTGGCTCTGGACTGGATTGATTAGCTGCTGCACAGTGGCTGATGGAATACAATTTATCAGGAGCTGAAAGTGGTGTAAAAATGAGGTTTCATTTTGCAGCTGTTTTGGAGTGAACGCCAGGCAAAGATTTATAAAGTAAACTGTTGTCCACATCCTGGCTGGAAAGCATCTGTGGAAAGGAAATTGATTACATTTCAGCGGAGTAAAGAAAGCTGGTTGTGGAGCAGCCATAGTAAAAATAATAGGCAAGCAATTAAGCTGTCAAATACAATTACCATTTGTATAAAATCAGTTCAGATTCTCCCTCCCGCCGTTTGATAGCAGCAGTAATTAGCCATTGACTTTGCTGCAAGACACATTTTAATTCCATAAATCAGTGCGGTATTGGGGCTGTAGCCATTAGGATGATTTAATTAGGCCAAGTGTCTTACATGGAAATGAGGATTGTTGAACACACATACATACACCTGCCGATTCATATAAAAGTCGGATTTCACAATGCATGGTGTTTTTACAGGCGTTAGCCTTCTTTTGAAACAGATGTGTCAGTGATATTTTTATATTAATGAAGGCAGGCAGGCGAGGGGGGTCTGATTTCTCTCCAAAGCTGTGTTGGTAGCTCACTTCGACTTTGCCCATAGCGCTAATGTTTCCCTAGCTCACAATGTGTCTCATCAGTGCAGCGTCAAACCCTGTCTCCCAGCTAACTGATTGATTTTTATTTTCTCTCCCTCTGTTTACAAACTTTAATCACTCGCAAAAAAAAGCAACAAATCAATTTAAAAAATCATTACCTGAAAGCTCTAATTTATCATTGCACCCTTAAGCTTGAATGTGACTGCATTAGATGGTTCATATAAAACAGAAAAGGTTGCTGTTCCTTTCCAAAGGCATTACTGTTCTGCACAGAGCCAGGAATGATGCTTTTACTTTTATCTCTCTTACATATGAGTATCGATGTAAAAAGATTAACTTTATTCCTTTCTTATTGTTTTCCAACTTGGGCTTCCCAACTAATTTTTGTTTCTTCCTCTTTCAATGGTGAAATGGATAGTCTCAGAGACTCCTACGGCTCTTAACCATTCGTTCTGTTTTTCTAACGATCCCTTTAGTTTGTGGAAATTTTCCTGAGGAGATAATCATTCTGATTCTTGGATGGCTGAGCAAGCAGTGGAGAGCTTTGTTGATTGGAGCACCCTTACTGGTGAATGCACTGACCAATGGAGAGCGCTGACCAGTGGAGAGCGCTGACCGGTCGAGAGCGCTGACCGGTGGAGAACACTGACCAGTGGAGAAAGCTGGTAGTGGAGAGTGCTGACCGGTGGAGAGCACTGACTAGTGAAGAACACCGACTGGTGCAGAGCACTGACCAGTGGAGAGCACTGATCCACAAAGAGTGCACTGACCAGTGGAGATCACTAAACGGTAAAGCTCACTGACTGGCGGAGAGCACTGACCAGTGGAGAGTGCAATGACCGATGGACAGCGCAGAATGGTGGAGAGCGCTGACCGGTGGAAGGCACTGATCGGTGGAGAGCGCACTGACTGGTGAAGCAAACTGACCAGTGGAGAGCGCAGACTGGTGAAGTGTGCTATCCGGTGGAGATTGCTAACTAGTGGAGAGCACTGACCAGTGGAGAGCACACTGACTGGTGGAGAATGCTGACTGGTGGAGAGCGCTGACCGGTAGAGAATGCTGACTGGTGGAGAGCGCTGACCAGTAGAGAATGCTGACCGGTGGAGAGTGCTGAACGGTAGAGAATGCTGACCGGTGGAGAACGCTGACCGGTAGAGAATGCTGACCAGTAGACAGCGCTGACTGGTGAAGCACACTGACCAGGGAAGAACGCTGACTGGTGGAGAGCGCAGACTGGTGCGAATGTGCTGCCAATGGAGAGAGCTGACCGGTGGAGCACACTGACTAGTGGAGCACACTGACTGGTGGAATGTACTGATTGGTGGAGATTGCTGACTGGTGGAGAGCACTGACCAGTAAAGAGCACTGACCGGTAGAGAGCACTGACCGGTAGAGAGCGCTGACTGGTGGAGAGCACTGACCAGTGGAGATTGCTAACTAGTGCAGAGCGCTGACCAGTGGAGAGCACAATGACTGGTGGAGAATGCTGACCGGTGGAGCAAACTGATCAGCAGAGAGCACTGACTGGTGGAGGGCGCTGACCCTTGGAGAATCATTGACTCAGTGGAGAGCACTGACCAGTGAAAAGTGCAGTGACCAGTGAAGCGCACTATCTGATGGACAGCATTGATTAGTGAAGAGCATTGACCAGAGGAGTATGCTGACCAGTGGAGAACGCTGACGGTGGAGAGCATTGATCGATGAAGCGCGCTGACCGGTGGAGCTCACTGACCAGTGGAGATTGCTGACTGATGGAGAGCATTGACTGGTGGTGAGCGTTGACCAGTGGACAGCACTGACCATTGGAAAATGCACTGACCAGTGGAGAGCATTGACCGATGGATAATGCTAACCGGTAGAGCACATTGACTAGTAGAGAGTGCTGACCAGTGGAGAGCGCTGAACGGTGGAGAACATTGACCATTGAAAAATGCACTGAGCAGTGGAGAGTGCACTGACCAGTGGAGAATGCTGACTGGTGGCGCAAACTGACCAGTGGAGAGCACTGACTCGTAGAGAGCAGTGACTGGTGGAGAGCATTGACCAGTGAAACACACTGACCAGTGAAGTGTGCTGACTGGTGGAGCCCATTAACCATTGGACAGCACTGACCAGTGGAGAGCACACTGACAGTGGAGAATACTGACTGATGGTGCAAACTGACTGGTAGAGAGCACTGACTGATGGAGACCACTGACCATAGAGAGCACTGACTGGTGGAGCATACTGACCAGTGAAGTGCGATGACTGGTGGAGCCCACTGACCATTGGAGAGCACTGATCATTGGATAGCACTGACTGGTGAAGAGCGCTGACCGGTGTTGAATGATGACCAGTGGAGAGTAGTGACCAGTAGAGTGGACTGACCGGTGGAGAGCACTAATGGGTGGAGAGTGCTGATAGGTGCAGAGCGCTGACCACTACAGAGTGCTGATCAGTAGAGAGTGCTGAACAGTAGAGAGCGCTGATTGGTGAAGAACACACTGACCAGCGAAGTGTGGTGAGCCCACTGACCACTGGATAGCACTGACCATTGGATAGCACTGACTGGTGGAGAGCACTAATCATTGGAGAGCACTGACCGGTGGTGAACACTGACCGCTAGAGAGCACTGACCGGTGGTGAACACTGGTGGAGCAGCACTGACCATTGGCCACAATAAAGGCCTTCTTGATGTGCTGTACACAACGTGGAATGAAATATTCCAGGGGTAGTTTTCCAATCCCTTCAGAGATCAAGCAGGATTCCCAATGCTCCATGATTACAGCATTTGCCAAAAATCGGGATTTCTGATTAGCGCCAAGGTTTTCGTGATTTTCCTGAACCCCCGCCACCCCCCACCCCACCTGCCAGCTCCGATTGGTTTCCCACCCAGAATGGACAGCAACCCTATAATGTGATTTGATTCAATTTGATTTATTATTGTCAATGAAAAGTATTATTTCTTGTGCATGATACAGGCAAAGCATACTGTACATAGAGAAGGAAATGAGAGTTTGCAGAATGTAGTGGTACAGTCATGTGAGGATGTAGAGAGAGATCACCTTAATGTGAGTAGGTCCATTTGAAAGTCTGATGGCAGCAGGGAAGAAGCTGTTCTTGAGTCGGTTGGTATGCGACCTCAGACTTTTGTATTTCTTTCTGTATGGAAGAAGATGGAAGAGAAAATGTCCAGGGTATGTGGGGTCCTTGATTATGCCGGCTGTTTTTCTGGGGCGGTGGGAAGTGTAGATGGATGCGAGGCTGATTTGAGTGATGGACTGGGCTTATTTCATGATCTTTTGTAATTGCTTGCAGTTTTGGGCTGAGCAGGAGCCATACTAAGCTGTAACACAACCAGAAAGTAATGCTTTCTATGGAGCATCTGTAAAAGTTGGTGAGAATCGTAGCTGACATGCCTCTTCTGAGAAAATAGAGGTGTTGGTGAGCTTTCTTAACTATAGTGTCGGCATGGAGAGACGAGGACAGGTTATTGGTGATCTGGACACCTAAAAAACATGAAGCTCACGACCATTTCTATTTCATCCCCATTGATGTAGACAAGGGCATGTTCTCTATGCTTCCTGAAGCCGATAACAATCTCCTTCATTTTGTTGACATTAAGGGAGAGATTGTTGACATCACAGCAACTCATCAGATTCTCTGTCTCATTCCTGTACTCTGTCTCATCATTGTGTGAGATCTGACCCACTGCAGTGGTGTTGTGTGCAAACTTGAAAATTGAATTGGAGTAGAATTTGACCGCACAGTCATAGGTGTATAAGGAGTTAGTAGGAGGCTGAGAACACAGTCTTGTGGGGCACCAGTGTTGAGGATGATCGTGGTGGAGGTGTTGTTGCCTTTCCTTACTGATCGTGGTCTCTGAGTTTGGGAGTTCAGGATCCAGTCACAGAGGGAGGAGCCGAGGCCCAGGCCAAGGGGTTTGGAGATGCGTTTTGTGGGAAAAATAGTGTAGAAGGCTGAGCTGTAATCAATAAATAGGAGACTGACATTGGTGTCCTTGTTATCCAGGTGTTCCAGGGTTGAGTGCAGGGCCAAGGAGATGATATCTGCTGTGGATCTGTTGCACTGGCAGGCAAAATGTAGAGGATCCAGACAATCTGGGAGTTTAGAATTGATTCGTGCCGTAACTCACCTTGAAATGGGCACTAGTGGGTTCGACAGACCATTCATCAGCCTGCCTTCATTCACCCGGCCCACCACTGGGAATGGCACCAGGTGGGCTTTTTAGATACCACACAGATGCAACAGCATGGCACGCTGGACCCTGAGGGTACAGGGCATTGCTGTCACTTTCTCAGAAAAGTAGGGCGTCTGACACCCCCCCACCCCCTCAAATCACATGTCACCCACACACTATGCAGTCATGAGGTTGACCTGATCCAAACCTCTTCCCCCCTCATTCTCCCTAAACAGCCCCATCTCATCATTTCAAAAAGGGAGTGAAACCACAGACTATTAATCAGGATTAGATTCTGTCTACATTGTGATCAGGATCAATGAGATGCAGTCAACCGCAAAGGGGAATCAAAATAAACACAGAAACACAGAACAGTCAGCACAGTACAGGCCCTTCAGGCCTCAATGTTGTGGCAAATCATGTCCAAACCCAAGATCAAGCTATCCCACTTCCTATCATTCTGGTGTGCGCCATGTGCCTATCCAATAACCGCTTGAAAGTTCCTAAAGTGTCCGACTCCACTATCAGAGCAGGCAGTCCATTCCACACCCCAACCACTCTCTGAGTGAAGAATCTACCTCGGATATCCCTCCTATATCTCCCACCATGAACCTTATAGTTATGCCCCTTGGTAAGAGCTACATCCACCTGAGGAAATAGTCTCTGCATGTCTACTCTATCTATCCCCCTCATCATCTTATAACCGTCTATTAAGTCACCTGTCATCCTTCTCTGCTGTAAAGAGAAAATCCCCAGCTCCCTCAACCTTTCCTCATAAGACCTACCTTCCAAACCAACCAGCATTCTGGTAAATCTTCTCTGCACTCTTTAATCTTCCATATCCTTTTTTTAGTGAGGTGACCAGAACTAGACGCATATTCCAAATATGGTCTTACCAAGGTCCGATATAGTTGCAGCATAACCCCACGGCTCTTAAACTCAAGACCTCTGTTAATAAATGTGAACACATTATAAGCCTTCTTCATGGCTCTGGCCACTTGAGTGGCAACTTTCAGAGATCTGTGGATATGTACCCCAAGCACGAGGGGACACAGCTTTAAATTAAGGGGTATGAGTTATAGGACGGATATCAGAGGTAGGTTCTTTACTCAAAGAGTGATTAGGGAGTGGAATGCCCTGCCTGCAGCTGTCGTAGATGCGCCAAGTTTGGTGGCGTTTAAGAGGTTAATTGATAAGTATATGGAAGAGAAGGGAATGGTTTAGTTTGGAGGGGCATTGCTTTTTATTTTGGTCGGCACAACATCGAAGGCCGAAGGGCCTGTTCTGTGCTGTAATGTTCTATGTTCTATGTTCTATAAGATCTCTCTGTTCCTCCAGATTCCTCAGAACCCTGCCATTGACCCTGTAATCCGCATTCAAATTTATCCGACCAAAATGAATCGTGGCAGGTGGCTGATAGGAGGATGATAGACATCACTTGATTTGACAGCTGAATCTTTTATGAGGCACCGTGTGTTGAATTTGTTACAAATCAAATACTTCAATGCTGTGGAAAGGGTTTAAGTGATTTCTAGCTGCTGGAAAGCATTAGGAACATCAAATCAAAGATGTGTGCATACGTTGGAGCTGTGTGCCCAGTTAAGCAGACTGGAAACCACCACCAACACCACCACCCCTCGCCCCCCTGTCCCTGTCCCCCGTCCCCCTCATCCCCCTCTCCCCTAGGTGAAATTGACATCTCTCTGTCAGAGGACTTCAGAGGGGATATGTTCATACCTGCAGCTTCTGACAGGGAGAAAGGGACACCTGTGCTGCAGAATGGAGTGCTGCAGTGATTTAAAAATCTTGTCAGATGACCATGGAGGTTAAAGTGACCTGGCCACTGCAGAATTTTCACAGCTTACAGACAGGAATGTAGATGTTGATCACAGAGCTGCCCAAAATCACCATGCCAGGGGGTGATCTTCAGGTCTGCCAAGGCTGTGCAATCATGACACTTCCATCCTGTGGGTGAGTAGCACCCCAATCTCAATCCGACCCACTCAGTCCTCAGGATTTTTCAGTACCTTTTCTCTGCAGCCTGGCAGCAACGGAGGGGAAGATGGCCACTGGTCCTACCTTCAAAATTCCCCACAGGGTGTCAGTACCAGGGTGTATACAGGAAGTGAGTACACACTTAGCACTGCCAAAGCACATGGCTGAAGGAGGCCTGAATGGGAGGAGGGATGGATTGGGTCACCTTATGCCTTTGTGGCATGGGAGGGGTATAATCCATTATTAGTGGATGGGGGTTGAAGCTGCCCCCTCTTTGATGTGCACTGTCCACCGGTCAGTGCGCTTTCCACTGGTCAGTGCTCTCCACCGGTCAGTGCTCTCCACTGTCAGCATTCTCCACCGGTCAGCGTTCTGCATTGGTCAGTGACCTCCAGACTTCAGCATGCTCCACTGGTCAGTGCTGTCCACCAATCAATGCTCTCCACTGGTCAGTGTGCTCCATTCGTCAGTATGCTTTCCACTGGTCAGTGCTCTCCACTGAACAATGCTCTCCAATGATGAGCATATTCCACCAGTCAGTGCTGTCCACTGTCGGCGCTCTCCACCGGTCAGCGCTTTCCACTGTCAGTGCTCTCCACCATTGGTGCTCTTCACCGGTCAGTGTGCTCCATTGGTCAGTGCGCTTTCCACTGGTCAGTGCTCTACACTGAACAATGCTCTCCAAAGGCGAGCATATTCCACCAGTCAGCGCTCTCCCCATTGGCGTTCTCCACCGGTCAGCGTTCTCCACCGGTCAGCGTTCTCCACCGGTCAGTGCTCACCACCGGTCAGTGCTCTCCACTGGTCAGTGCTCTTCACCGGTCAGTGCTGTCCACCAGTCAGTGCTCTCCACTGGTCAGTGCTCTCCACAGGTCAGTGCGCTCTCCACCGGTCAACTGTGGCAGCATCTGTGGAAACCAGTGAGGTTATATGCAACTGGTAAGATCACTCCCATAGCATCAAACAGCGCAAAAAGCCCATTCGGCCCATCGAGTCTGCAGCAACAATATCTACCACTAAAGTCGTACGAATCCCATTTTTCAGCACTTGTCCCATATCTTTGAATGTTATGATGCTTCAAGTGCTCATCCAAATACTTTTCAAATGTTATAAGGTTTCCAGCCTGCACTACCTTTCCAGGCAGTACATTCCAGATTCCCATCACCCTCTGAGTGAAAGTTAAATTCTCAAATTCCCTCTGCATCTCCTGCCCCTTACCTTATGCTCCCTTGTGATTGACCCCTCAACCAAGGGGAACAGCGGCTTACTATTCACCCTGTTTATACCCTCATAATCTTATACACTTCTATCATGTCCCTGCTCAGCCTTCTCTCTTCTAAAGAAAACAATCCAAGCCTATCCAGTCTCTCTTTATAGTCGAATGCCCCATCCAACGTAATATCCTGGTGAACCTACTCTGTATCCCCTCTAGTACAAACACATCCTTCCTACAGATCCTCAACTAAAGATTAGTAATCCCTACATCTGCCCAGTTTGTCAAGATCTTTGGCCTATTTCTTGTCTAATAAATAGTGGATCCTTTGTTTCACAAATTAGTTTGGAGCTTAACCCTTCTCAGATAGGCTGTGTCTTCTGGTTTGATGTTCTGGACAATGTGAGATAGATTGTCATACAGTACATTATGTAGCATTTACCAATCTTAGCAATAGCAATCTTCTTCACCAACTCCCTTTCACTGAGAACATGTCTGATTCATACAAATGTTCCTCATAATCCAATCCCTTCAAACCCTCAAATCATTTTGGTTGCGTTGAGTTGGATTTTTCCAGCGATATGATGGTGAGCTTGGAGATGAAGGGAGTGGGAAAATAAGAGGAGTCACATTGAGATAGCCTTCTGACCAACAATTTTTCACCAAAATCAGGCTGGGTTTAGCTACCCACTCTACAAAGGCAGACAGCCAATCATGATGGTTAACTATGGCATTTTGCCACCGTTGGGAATTCCCCAATTCAATTAATGTGGCCTCCTTGCAGCAGGCTGGGGTGTCTTTCGAGATAGAGCCTTCCTGACCAAAGAGAGCAGTTGCACGTAGGAATGGTTATTCCTCTGGGACAAAAGATTGCTCTTCATAGGGTCTGCCGGTGGGGCTAGTGAGGCTTCAGCCCTCTGATTGGGTCTCCAGCATTGCAATTCACCTGCCATCCTTATTATAATGGAAGGAGTGCTCAAACAGGAAATTAGGAGGCCGTCTCCAGAAAGACTGCATAGTTGCTCTCATTGCCAGCAGTTATCGGTTCAGGACTCCCATTTGATCCTAAACCCGCAGGAAAATCTAACTCATCGGATGGGATTCTCCGGCTGTGTGCACCTCAAGACTGGAAACTCTCATCTGGGCTCAGCATGCCTTTGAATGGTCTGCCACCTTTTCTGTCTCACTTGTTAAGTTTCCCGTGGTGGACGAGACAGGAAAATTTTGGCCATTAACACAGAAAGTGGGTGAATGGAACAAGGTGCAGCATGGGAAAAATAACAAACCCGTTCATTCATTCACCCTGTGTGCACGTCCTAAGACCACTCTGTAGCTCACTGTATTCATCCTGAACTGTTTCCCGAGCAGTTTCCATCAGAGGTGGCTTGTCATTTTCTTCCATTCTCAGGGGCTGAGTGAGGAAGGAAGTCCCAAGTTTCCTTCAGCTGGAACAATGACTGGACCCACATTGTTGGCATTATCCTGAATCGCATGCCAGCTATCTAGCCAACTGCACTAATTGAAGGCCACCTTCAATCAAAAATATTAAGCACAAACTGGATGAGCAAGTTTGATCACTCCCTCATCTTCTCCTTTTATCAACTTGATGAATAGGCAAGACCGACAAAGAGGAAATGCAGAACACAGTGCCAGAGAAGAAACTGACAGATTTTGAGCATGTCCTGCTCAGTGTGTGACTTTGAGGCTGTGTATGATTTTCTTCCGTGGCTTCCTGCAATACAGTTCATTTGGAATACTATAATTGGATATTTTGACTGCAGCTTGATTCTGACATATGGCAAGACATTCTCCTATCCAGTAAAACCAGCTGGGCAGCAGGCACAAATCCATGTGGCACTTTCATTAAACACTTTCTGAATACTGAAGTAAATGGCATCCACTGGTTAGTCGGCATTCACTAATACGGTTATTTCCTTCAATTATTCCAGTAAATTAGTAAATCACAAGGTATTATTTTAAAATACCCCTTGTATCAACTGAGCTCTTTGTGTGAGTACTGGCTGTGTCAAGGGCAGCGTGGTGGCACAGTGGTTAGCTTGCTGACTTATAGTGCCAGGGACTTGGGCTGTAAGTCAGCAGAGCTAACCACTGTAAAACCTGACGGAAAATTTAGCGTGGACAATGTACCTAACCAACACATCTTTCGGACTGGGGGAAGTCAGAGCACCCAGAGGAAACCACAGACATGGAGAGAACGTGCAGACTCCACACAGACAGACAAACCAAAAATCAAACCTGAGTCCTTGGCATTGTGAGGCAGCAGTGCTAACCACTGTGTCACTGTGAATAGAGGAATATAGACTAAGGGTAGGCAAGAGGGATTAGTTTAATTTGGCGTCATGTTCGGCACAACATCGTGGGCCGAAGGGCAGTTCCTGTGCTGTACTTTTTGATGTTCTAACCCTTGCTTATTTCAAGATAAACATGTTATTCTGACATCTGTTTACAGTTTTGACTCCAGAACCAAACTGACTGAATCTGGAATTTAACTAGGGTCTTGAAAGGGTACTGGAAGCAGAATCAATAATAACTTTCAAAAGTGAATTGTATTAATTGCTGAAAAGGAAACATTTGCAGGGCGCTGGGTTGAACAGGAATGACAGAACTGATTTGATAGCCTTTACAAAGACCTGCGTAGGCACAATGGGTTGAATGGTCCTCTTCTATAATTCAATTGACAAAGATGAAAACAATCTTGCAACCACATGTTTAAGCGACCACTTTTCGGTGGTCGAAAGGATCTACTTAACAGTCTGAAAGATCCTAGCCTGTCTGTAACGTGCCACCCACTATGAATGCACCTAAAAGATCTCGCTATTTTCTGCAATTTATCTTTCTCAGCTGACATTGGAAAACCAGCCTTCACCACTTCTTGTATTCTTGCTTTTTTCTATCTAATATGCCTGAAGTGGTCGCTTAAACATGTGGTTGCAAGATTGTTTTCATCTTTGTCAATTGAATTATAGAAGAGGACCATTCAACCCATTGTGCCTACGCAGGTCTTTGTAAAGGCTATCAAATCAGCTCTGTCATTCCTGTTCAACCCAGCGCCCTGCAAATGTTTCCTTTTCAGCAATGAATACAATTCACTTTTGAAAGTTATTATTGATTCTGCTTCCAGTACCCTTTCAAGCAACACATTTCAGACCATAACAGCTCACTGTGTTAAAAAAAACCTCATCTCCCCTCTGGTTCTGTTGCTAGATTGTTTCCCTTGTTTCATTGATGGGACTGTCAACCAGAAGCTGCTATTCAGCGCTTTACACACAAACTGCATTTACCAACTATAGTTGCAGTATAAATTGTCTATAGCGCTGAAGCTAGCAGTGGGGCAAGGGCAGGGGCAGAGAAGGCTTGCAAAAACATTCTCTGTCTGCCCCTGCCCTTGCCCCATTTATTGCCCATCCCTAGTTACCCCTGAAAATGAGTGGCTCACTCAGCCATTTCAGAGGGCAGTTGAGAGTCAACCATATTGCTGTGGCTTTCGAGTCACATATTGGCCTAAAGATGGTACATTGCCTTCCCTAAAGGACATCAGTCTACCAGATGGGTTTTTCCACAATTGGCAATAGTTTCATGGTCATCAGTAGTTTCTTAATTCCAGATATTTATGGAATTCAAAATTCAAATTCTACCATCTGCCATGGTGGGATTCGAACTCAGGCCCCCAGAACATTAGCTGAGTTTCCAGATTAATAATCTAGCAATGATACCACAAGAATGGATATGCAGGTGGAACATTGCACTGAAAAAAAAATCAGTGTCACCAACTTGACAGGAATATTACTCAAGATCAGATATGATGTTCATCAAATCTATAGTGCAGAAGGAGGCCATTTCCCATCAAGTCTGCACCAACATCAATCCCATCAGGTCCTGTCTCCCTAACCCTATACATTTACCCTCCTAATCTCCCTGACATGAAAGCGCAAATTTTAGCATGGCTAATCAGCCTAACCCGCACATCTTTGAAGTGTGGGAGGAAACTGGAGCACCCGGAGGAAAGCCACGCAGACATGAGGAGGATGTGCAAACTCCACACAGACAGTCACCCAAGGCCAGAATTGAATCCAGGTCCATGGCACTGTGAGGCAACAGTGCTAACCACTGTGCCACCATTATTAAAATAACCTTGAACTTTTGAATAACTTGGGACAGTGTCTGCATCTTAGGAAATAATTGACCCTTTTCCTTATATATACAATCATACAGTTTCTGAATTGTTATGCTTTTAAACCGAATGAAAATCCAGATATTTGCATTGTACAAATAGGATTCAGTTATGTAACAAAGCACACACAGACAGCAATGCTTTCCAGCAGCATTACTCGTGGAAAGTCAGAGTCTGTGGGCCCAATGTGTGACCAGTACAGAGTGTTGACTGGTCGAGAGCGCTGACTGGTGGAGACTGTTGACCAGTAGAGAGCGCTGACCGGTGGAGACTGCTGACCGGTAGAGAGCGCTGATCGGTGGAGAGTGCTGACTGGTGAAGCACACTGATCAGTGAAGAGCGCTGACGGTGGAGAGCACTGACCGGTGGAGAGCGCGCTGACCTGTGGACAGCACTGACCGGTGGAGAGCTCACTGATCTGTGGAGAGCACTGACCGGTGGACAGCACTGACCGGTGGAGAATGCTGACCGGTGGAGAGCACTGACTGGTGGAGAGCGCTGACGATGGAGAGCACTGACCGGTGGACAGCGCACTGACCTGTGGAGAGCACTGACTGGTGGAGAGCATGACCGGAGGACAGCACTGACCGTGGAGAGCACAGACTGGTGGAGAGCACTGACCGGTGGAGAGCACAGACTGTGGACAGCGCACTGACCTGTGGAGAGCACAGACTGGTGGAGAGCACTGACCGGTGGAGAGCACTGACCGGTGGACAGCGCACTGACCTGTGGAGAGCACTGACCGGTGGAGAGCATAGACCGTAGGACAGCACTGACCGGTGGAGAGCACAGACTGGTGGAGAGCACTGACCGGTGGAGAGCACAGACTGGTGGACAGCACTGACCGGTGGAGAATGCTGACCGGTGGAGAGCACTGACTGGTGGAGAGCGCACTGACCTGTGGAGAGCACTGACCGGTGGAGAGCGCACTGACCAGTGGACAGCACTTGGGACTTCCTTCCTCACTCAGCCCCTGAGAATGGAAGAAAATGACAAGCCACCTCTGATGGAAACTGCTCGGGAAACAGTTCAGGATGAATACAGTGAGCTACAGAGTGGTCTTAGGACGTGCACACAGGGTGAATGAATGAACGGGTTTGTTATTTTTCCCATGCTGCACCTTGTTCCATTCACCCACTTTCTGTGTTAATGGCCAAAATTTTCCTGTCTCGTCCACCACGGGAAACTTAACAAGTGAGACAGAAAAGGTGGCAGACCATTCAAAGGCATGCTGAGCCCAGATGAGAGTTTCCAGTCTTGAGGTGCACACAGCCGGAGAATCCCATCCGATGAGTTAGATTTTCCTGCGGGTTTAGGATCAAATGGGAGTCCTGAACCGATAACTGCTGGCAATGAGAGCAACTATGCAGTCTTTCTGGAGACGGCCTCCTAATTTCCTGTTTGAGCACTCCTTCCATTATAATAAGGATGGCAGGTGAATTACAATGCTGGAGACCCAATCAGAGGGCTGAAGCCTCACTAGCCCCACCGGCAGACCCTATGAAGAGCAATCTTTTGTCCCAGAGGAATAACCATTCCTACGTGCAACTGCTCTCTTTGGTCAGGAAGGCTCTATCTCGAAAGACACCCCAGCCTGCTGCAAGGAGGCCACATTAATTGAATTGGGGAATTCCCAACGGTGGCAAAATGCCATAGTTAACCATCATGATTGGCTGTCTGCCTTTGTAGAGTGGGTAGCTAAACCCAGCCTGATTTTGGTGAAAAATTGTTGGTCAGAAGGCTATCTCAATGTGACTCCTCTTATTTTCCCACTCCCTTCATCTCCAAGCTCACCATCATATCGCTGGAAAAATCCAACTCAACGCAACCAAAATGATTTGAGGGTTTGAAGGGATTGGATTATGAGGAACATTTGTATGAATCAGACATGTTCTCAGTGAAAGGGAGTTGGTGAAGAAGATTGCTATTGCTAAGATTGGTAAATGCTACATAATGTACTGTATGACAATCTATCTCACATTGTCCAGAACATCAAACCAGAAGACACAGCCTATCTGAGAAGGGTTAAGCTCCAAACTAATTTGTGAAACAAAGGATCCACTATTTATTAGACAAGAAATAGGCCAAAGATCTTGACAAACTGGGCAGATGTAGGGATTACTAATCTTTAGTTGAGGATCTGTAGGAAGGATGTGTTTGTACTAGAGGGGATACAGAGTAGGTTCACCAGGATATTACGTTGGATGGGGCATTCGAGCTATAAAGAGAGACTGGATAGGCTTGGATTGTTTTCTTTAGAAGAGAGAAGGCTGAGCAGGGACATGATAGAAGTGTATAAGATTATGAGGGTATAAACAGGGTGAATAGTAAGCCGCTGTTCCCCTTGGTTGAGGGGTCAATCACAAGGGAGCATAAGGTAAGGGGCAGGAGATGCAGAGGGAATTTGAGAATTTAACTTTCACTCAGAGGGTGATGGGAATCTGGAATGTACTGCCTGGAAAGGTAGTGCAGGCTGGAAACCTTATAACATTTGAAAAGTATTTGGATGAGCACTTGAAGCATCATAACATTCAAAGATATGGGACAAGTGCTGAAAAATGGGATTCGTATGACTTTAGTGGTAGATATTGTTGCTGCAGACTCGATGGGCCGAATGGGCTTTTTGCGCTGTTTGATCCTATGGGAGTGATCTTACCAGTTGCATATAACCTCATTGGTTTCCACAGATGCTGCCACAGTTGCTGAGTTTATCCAGCATTTTCTGTTTTTATTAAAGAAATAAGGCAGTTAATATTGCCAATGTCTCAACTTTAGTTACAAACCAAGTGAGATGTTCATTGGTTGATACAATGGAAATGTGAAACCTGTGTCATACAAAGAATGGTTGGATATCTATTGCAGTCTACTGCTGAATGTATTGTTAATTCTGTTTTTAAAAATACCTCACATCTTACACATGAACTAACTTTGGCTAAACTCAATTTGTCTCTGAGAGAAAGCTTCAATTGCTTCTCAGCTGGAACACTAAAATGCAAAGCCAATCCCATGGGAAAGGACAAATATAATCATCATTCTCCTTTGACCTTTTTTCTCAATCACCTGTGACACGTGGACCTTTGTCTGATCCTTAAAACTGAAAGAATTAGGACAGGAAGCGACCTAGAGAGAATAACGCAAGCAAATATCCCATGGTATTAGGATTTATAAGGTTAGGGATGCTATAACCTCCAACCCAGAATGTATTATTAGCTGATATATTTCATCTCTTGAAGAAAAACCAAAACAAATTTCTTGAAACTTGTTCTTTCCTGCTTTTATGGAAACATAGACGATAGGAGCAGCAGGAGGCCCTTCGAGCCTGCACTGCCATTCATTACGATCATGGCAGATAACCCAACTGTAGTCTTTCATTCAGTCCATGTTGCTCTGTGTTTATTTTCTCTCTCTCTTTGTCATACTACCTTCATTGTGGTGGCCTACTGTTTATCATTCTCTCTGTTATCACTCCTGAAAGTCTTGGCTTCACTGTGTCTTCTCCTTCTTCTGGCATGCCTTTGTGTTCATATATCTTTTAGCTGCACTCGTAGCTTTTACCTCTTGCCTTAAACAAGAAAGATTTCTACAACACCTTTTGCGATCTCAGAATACCCCAAAGTGATATACATCCAATGAAATATTTTTGAAGTGTAGACACTAATGTGGGGCAACGTGACAACCAATTTGTGTGCATTGAAGTCGTACAAATAGTAATGAGGTAATGACCCAACTTTGGCCTGGAACTGTCAGTGCTAGGTAAAAGTAACAGCAGCTTCTGGCATTGCAGATGCGCTATGAACATGGATATTTAGAAATTTTGATCAAAGTTCAGATACCTACCCATTTCCTGCACAGGGTCTGCTACCATTATCTTCACAGAGGGAATCGCCATAGAAATCACTGACTTGAGTCATAGAAGAGCCATAGAATCCCTACAGTGCAGAAGGAGGCCATTCAGCCCTTTGAGTCTGCACCGACAACAATCTCAACTAGACCCTACTTCCATAACTCCACATATTTACTCCTCTAATTCTTTAACCTATATATTCTGGGACATAGGGGCAATTTAGCCTGGCCAATCAATCTAACTCACACATTTTTGGTCTGTGGGAGAAAACCAGACAACCCAGAGGAAACCCATGCAGATATGGGGAGAACGTGCAAACTCCAAACAGACAGTGACCCAAGTTGGGAATTGAACCCAGATCATTGGTGATGTGAAGCAGTTGTGCTAACCATTGTGTCACTCCAAGTAATCTGGTAAGAACTTAAACAAATTACCCACTATGTTCACTGTAAAGGACAATGAAGTCTTGTCAGGAATACTTGAGTATTTCATGGATTATTAAATTATAATTACTATTGATTAACCTCTCTGACCCAGAGAAACATATTTTACAAATATAGATTTTCATTCCCTCAGAAAAAATTACACTGTTGCTGATTTAAAAAAAATAAGTGCTTGTGTTTTGAAAGTTAACTTTCTCCCTGTAATAATTCAAGAAACCCAACTGTAAAGGAACATCATTTAATTACAGAATATAAAGTAACTGTGGTGGACATTAGTCCCTGCCTGGGATTGCAGTTCAGCAGGCTCAGTCCTGGATCTGCCTTATAAGAAAGGGTTTCGTTAACGTAATTCCGCTTGAATTTCTCAGCCCATGTGTTAAATTCTTGCCATTGTGGGTTTGACATCATAAAATCTCAGAATAACACAGTACAGAAGGAGGCCATTTTGCCAGAGGAGTTTGCATTGAAGAGTAATCCAGTTAGTCCCACTTACTGAATCTTTCCCCATATTCCTGAAGGTTTATTACCTCTTCAAATTTTTATTCAATTCCCTTTGAACTCTTGTGCATTTACCACTTACAGGCAGTACATTTCAATCATAGCCACTGTGTGTTAAAGCGGCACGATAGTTAGCACTACTGCCTCATGGAAGCAGAAACCCGGGTTCAATTCCTGGCTTGGCTCACTGTCTGTGTGGAGTATGCACATTCTCCCCGTGTCTGCGTGGGTTTCCTGTGGGTCCTCTGGTTTCCTTCCACTGTCCAAAGATGTGCGGGTTAGGTGGATTGGCCATGCTAAATTGCCCCTTAGTGTCAGGAGGACTAGCTGGGGTAAATGTATGGAGTTATGGGGATACTCAGTGGGCTGAATGGCCTCCTTTTACACTATAAGATTCTATGATAAGTCTTCCTTAATGTCTCCCTGGTTCTTCTGCCAATCATCATAAATCTGTACTCTATCAATTTTTGTAAGCAAAATGTAACCCTTCATGGTCTTGAATGTCTTAGTTGAATCTTTGTTTAGTCTCCTCTGCTCTAAGAAGAACGACCCCATATTCTCCGATCTATATACATAACTGTAATGTATCATCTGAAGACATCTGAACAAATTTCTTCTGTACTCACTCCCAAGCCTTCACATCCTTCCTATATTGTCAAATTTTGTCCCTTGTTTTACAAAAAGACACCCAGTTGCAGTAGTGTGGTTGGGCAGTTGAAATCATTATGTTGAAGAGATCTGATCTTGTTTCTGAAATAAAAACAAAAATTGCTGGATAAATTCAGCAGATCTGACAGCATTTGTGGAGAGGGAACATGGTTAATGTTCGAGTCCAGCATGATTGTGCTTCAGAGTAGAAGAGGTGGAAAAATGTGATGGATTATATAGTTGGAGGGTGGATGGGGAGATGGGGCAGAGTAGAAGGGCAGGGATAGGTCAGAGCTAAGGACAGATTAATAAAGATATCATGGACACAAGACAAAGTGTTTCTTTCCCACAATCGAGGATAATCCATTTTTAAAGGATGTATTTTTGAGAGATTTAAAAGCGGAGCTGTAGATTTTTTTCCAGCTGTAATTTTTAACGGAAGATATGATTATAGTTAGATTAAATTGAAGAGGGCACTCTCTTGGCTCCTCTTCATGGATGAGACTATTACATTCATCAGGCACATTGTATAAAGGTATAAGATGGTATGTAATAAGAAGTCTCACAACATCAGGTTAAAGTCCAACAGGTTTATTTGGTAGCATGAGCTTTTGGAGCGCTGCCTCTTCATCAGGTGAGTGGAGAATTGGGTTCACAAACATGGCATATATGGACACAACTCAATTGCGAGATAATGATTGAAATGTTAGTCTCAACAGGTAATCAAGTCTTTACAGGTGCAGACAATGCGAGTGGAGAGAGGGTTAAACACAGATTAAAGAAAGTAAGGAGGTATGGGATAGAGGGAAATTTGGCCAATTGGATAAGTAACTGGCTGTCTCATAGAAGACAGAGGGTAGTGATGAATGGAAAATCTTCAGACAGGAGACGAGTTACCAGCAGTCTACCACAGGGATCAGTGCTGTCCTCTGCCATTGATTTTTATCAATGACTTGGAAGAGGGGGCTGAAAGGTGTGTCAAGAAATTTGCTGATGACACCAAGATTGGTAGAGTAGTGGATGAGGTAGAGGGCTGTTGTAGGCTGCAAAGAGACATTGATAGGTTGCAAAGCTGAGTCGAAGAGTGGCAGATGGACTTTAACCCTGATAAGTGTGAGGTGATTCATTTTGGTAGGACAAAGTTGAATGCGGATTACAGGGTCAATGACAGAGTTCTGAGGAATGTGGAGGAACAGAGAGATCTTGGCGTTCATATCCACAGATCTCTGAAGGTTGCCACTCAAGTGGATAGCGCTGTGAAGAAAGCCTACAGTGTGTTAGCATTTATTAACAGGAGGTTTGAGTTTAAGAGCCCTGAGTTATGCTGGAACTGTACAGGACTTTGGTGAAACTACATTTGGAATATTATGTGCAGTTCTGATCACCTCACTATAAGAAGGATGTGGAAGCATAGGAGAGAGTGCAGAGGAGATTTACCAGAATGCTGCCTGGTTTGGAGGGTAAGTCTTACAAGGAAAGTTGAAGAAGCTGAGGTTTTTCTCTTTAGAGTGGAGGAGGGTGAGAGACGACTTAAGAGAGGTTTATAAGATGATGAGGGGGATAGAGTGGACGTTCAGAGACAATTTCCTCGGGAAGATATAGCTATTACTAGGGGACAAAACTATAAGTTCATGGTGAGAGATTTGGAGAGATGTCCGAGTTAGGTTCTTTTCTCAGAGAGTGGTTGGGTGCAGGATGGATGGCCTGCTGTGATAGTGGAGTCGGATACTTTAGGAATTTTCAAACAGTTATTGGACAGGCACATTGAGCACACCAGAATGATAGGGAGTGGGTAGCTTGATCTTGGTTTCAGACAAAGCTCACCACAATATCAAGGGCTGAAGGGCCTGTGCTGTGCTAGACTGTTCTATGTTCTATGAATTGTCTCTAGCCAGGATAGTTAGTGAGATTTTGCAAGCCCATGCAAATTGTGCAGGTTACAGATAGCATGATGTGAATCCAAGATCTTGATTGGGGCCATCCTCATGTGTGCAGAACTTGGCAATCAATCTTTGCTTGGCGATTTTGCATTGTCACATGTCTTGAAGGCTGCGTTGGAGAATGCTTGCCCGAAGATCATAAGCTGAATGCCCTTGACTGCTGAAGTGTTCCTGGACAGGAACTCTTATTAACTGTCCTGGCTTGAGACAACTTACAGCCTTTTAACCTGTGCTTAACTCTCTCTCCACTGAAGGAGAGAGGTTAAGCAGTTTACAGATCTGTAAAGACTTAATTACCTGTTAAGACTTGCATCCCAACCATTATCTTGCGATTGATTCTGTATCTATGTTCTGTTTGTGGACTCAACTCTCTACTCATCTAATGAAGGAGCAGCGCTCCAAGAGCTCATGCTACCAAATAAATCTGTTGGACTTTAATGTAATATTGTGAGACTTCTTACAGTACCCGCCCAGTCCACCGCCAGTTTTCTCCACTTGAGATACTGATGTTGGACTGGGGCGGGCACAGTAAGAAGTCTCACAACACTAGGTTAAAATCCAAAGTCATGGTATTTAATGTAAGAAACAGGGGTCATGGAGGCCTACTGGAGAGCCAACAAGAGCCTTTATGGAAGACCCTCTGGAATGTAATGCCACTCAGCCACTTAAGTGGCCAGCAGTGGGCCTTTCCTAGGACCTCAGGGGCGGAAATCCCACCAGTCTGAGAGATGCTGGCCAATCAGAGGCCAGGAACGATCCACTGTAGGAACAGAGGCAACCACCAATATTGGGCCGAGAGAGAGGCCGAGGATTGCCAAGTCAGAGGTAAGTAAGGGTAGAGTGGTGGTCGCAGGAGGGAAGGACAGGTGTCGACAACAAAAGCAGGGAAGTGACTCTCATTGGTTGCATCAGCTTCTCCCCCACTCCCCACCTGACAACGAAAGATCTCCTCCCCTCTCCACAGAGAGCTGACAATAAAATACAAGAGGGTTTCCTTGTCAGGCTCCCCACATAGCAAATGCCCTGCCACTCTGGTTGAATACCACCAGTAAAGGTGTGAGGAGGCCATTGACATTAATGGTTGTTGAATGGGCTGTGGGACAGGAAGGTCATCCACAAACCTTCCTGTCCCAAACTTAATCAGGACAAAGGTCAGGAGATGGCAGGCACCCCACTTGCCATCCTGCCAGTCAATTTAATGCTCCCTCGCTGAGGATCAGAGTCTCATGCAGTGAGGGCAAAGTTCACCCTGGAGGCTCCCCAGCACATGCTGGGCCAGAGGCAGTGCCCGGGCACTTATCCTTCTTTCACCTGAGCACTTCACTCACCTGAGCTCCCTGGGAGGTCTGCTCACCAGCTGTGTACCTTGGGAGGACAGTCGTCACTCACGTTGTCCTATCGATGTGTCACCGTTTCCTGTTTGGTGGAGAAGGGAGGCTGCTGATTGAGGCATAGAGGTCTGATAATGATATGGTAATATATTCAAATAATAGTCACCCTGTCTCTGAGGGGGAAGGGGGGTGGGGGGACAATTGCATCACATGGTTATGCCAACATAAAATGCAGTTCTTATGATATTTTGCATCCCTGTTGCTGAACCCGCACGACGTGAATAGGAGAACAGGGGCAGAGAATCCTGTTTAGAGAAACGATGTAATGGGCAGCCCTGTGGCACAGCGCAAGGGACCTGGGTTCAATTCTGGCCTCAGTCCCTACCTATGTGGAGTTTTCACATTCTCCCCATGTCTGTGTGGGTTTTCTCTGATTTCCTCCCATACTCCAAAGATCAACAGGTTAGGTTGATTGGCCATGAACAGGCGCAGAGAGTCCTTAGTGTCAGGAGGCATGCAAATTGGCACAGGGATGAGAAAATTAGGGAAGTGAACATGTGGCTAAACATAGAACATAGAACATCACAGCACAAACAGGTTCTTCGGCCCACAAGTTGTGCTGATCATATCAATACCTACTAGGCCATAGAATTATCTGTAATTCCCAATCCCATTAAATCCCCATGTACTCATCCAGAAGTCTCTTAAAAGATCCCAGCGAGTTCGCCTCTACCACCACTAACGGCAGCCAATTCCATTCACTCACCACCCTCTGAATGAAAAACTTACCCCTAACATCTCCTCTGTACTTGCCCCCCAGCACCTTAAACCTGTGTCCTCTTGTAGCGACCATTTTAGCCCTGGGCAATAGCCTCCAAGAATCCACCCTATTCCTGTCAACATCTTATAAACTTCTATCAGGTCGCCTCTCAACCTTCGTCTCTCCAGGGAGAAGAGACCTAGCTCCCTCAACCTATTTTCATAAGGCATGCCTCCCAATCCAGACAACATTCTTGTAAATGTGCTCTGCACTGTCTCAATAGCTTCCACATCTTTCGTGTAGTGAGGTGACCAGAATTGCACACAGCATTCCAAGTAGCGTCTGACAAGGGTCTTATAAAGTTGCAGCATTACCTCCCGACTCTTAAACTCAATCTCTCGATTAATGAAGGCCAGTATACCATACGCCTTCTTGACCACATCCTCCACCTGTGAGGCCGATGGACCTGGACTCCAAGAACCTTCTGCTCCTCAACACTGCCAAGACTTCTACCCTTGACATTATACTCCTTCATCCCATTGGTCCTGCCAAAATGGACCACCACACATTTATCTGGGTTGAAGTCCAAAGGAGTGGTGAAGGAGTGGTGTGGGAAAGAAGGGTTCCATTTCACGGGGTATTGGCATCAGTATTGAAACACAGGGATTTGTACCGTTGGGACAGTCTTCACCTGAATCAATCTGAGACCCGTGTTCTAGTGAAAAGGATAAATAGGGTGGTCACAAAGACTTTAAAACAGTGGGCGGGAGGGGAAGGGGGAATGGTAAAACTATGGGAAGTATCATGGTCAATAGAAGCTAAGCAGCAGGTTAGCACATGGGGAGAAAGTCTTAACTACGTGGAAATTACAAAAAAAGTTAAAAGGAAGAAGAACTCAGAAGATGTTATTAATGCAAGTGTGAGGATTCAAAATGAAGGTATGAAAACTAGCATACTTTATCTAAATGCTCATAGCATTTGAAACAATGTAAATGAATTGACAGCATAAATCATCGCGAATGAGTATGATTTAGTGGCCAATTACAAAGATATGGTTGTAGGATGGTCATGATTGGGAGTTAAATATCCAGGCGTGTCAGACTGTTTGGAGGGACCGACAGGAAGATAAGGGATGTAGCTGTAATATTTAAGGATAACATTAGGTGGTAGTGAGGAATGATATAAGTTCTGTGGAGAAAGATCTTGAATCCAATTTGGTTGAAAATTAGAAATATTAAGGAGAAAAAGCCACTAGTAGGCGAATAGGCTGCCAAATAATAACATGATGTAGAGATGCTGGCGTTCGACTGGGGTAAACTCAGTAAGAAATCTGACAACACCAATTTTAAATCCAACCGATTTATTTGATAGTAAACTTGCAAGCATTCAGCCATTGTGCCTTCGTCAGGCGAAGGCACAAAGGCCGAAAGCTAGCAAGTTTACTATCAAATAAATCAGTTGGATTTAAAATTGGTGTTGTCAGACCTCTTACTGAAATAATAACATCGCAGTGGAATGGACAATAAACAAAGAATTAATTGATATAAAAATGGTATGGCTGTTTTCATGGGGGACTTTTAATTTATATGTCGTTTGGCCGTAACCAGGTCAGTTCAAGGCAGCCTTGAGGAGGAGTCCATGGAATGTATCCGTGATAGCTTCCTTGAATAGTATGTAATGGAACCTATAAGAGAGCGAGCTATCCAAAATCTCATCCTGTGTAATGAGACAGGAATAATTAATGATCTCAAAGTTAGAGATCCTCTCGGAAGGAACAATTTAAAATACAGATGGATCGTGAGAAGGTAAAATCCAACGCCAGTGGCTTGTGCTTAAACAAAGGAGACTACAATGGGATGAGGGAGGCGTTGGCTGAGGTACAAAGAACAAAGAACAAAACAGCACGGGAAACAGGCCCTTCGGCCCAACGAGCCCACGCCGCCTCACCGATGTTACCACCTCTACCCATGATCCCTGTCCATGTTTGTAGATCTATGGATTAAAAACCAAATTTGAGACAATTTAGGGAGAATTTGTTTTGCCAATTAGCCTAAGAGCACATCTTTGGGATGTGGGACGAAACCGGAGCACCCGGAGAAAACCCACGCAAGCACGGGGAGAATGCGCAAACTCCCACAGACACAGGCCCAAATCCATGTATCTGCACAGCACAGCGATAGTCACTGAGCTATCGTGTTGCCCATCAAATGGTCCAGGTCAAGCGTACACTAACAACGTGAAGCACTAGGATACTCTTGAAAAAAAATCCAAGAGCAGCCCTCTCACGACCCATCGCGTGTATGCTCCTCATTAGACAACAAGATGGACCAAAGCACCTGTAGGATAAAAACAAGTACATCAATATCATCATCTATTTACACACTTCCCAGGGACTCCCAAGGCTCATGATCCCTATTTTAAATCAGTTTTCTATACCCCTCCATTCCCATTCTGTTCATGTGTCCATCTAAGTATTTCTTAAATAACTCCAGAGTACCTGCCTCCACCACTTTACTTGGCAGCGCATTCCATACCCCCACCACCCTCTGTGTGAAAAAACTCCCTCTAGCAGGTAGACTGGGAGCAAAAACTTTATGGTGGACAGTGGAGGACTTTCAAAGCGATTTTTCACAATGTTCAGCTCAACACAGTTCAGCTACATACCAGTGATAAGGAAGGACTGTAGAAAAAGAGATCATCAGCTATGGGAAAGAAACTGAATGCAAAATGGCAAAGATTAGTAGGAAACTAGAGGATTGGGAAGAAAGCCACAAGAAAAGCTAAAAAGAAAAGTAATGTGGATTATGAGATTAAATTAGCTCAGAATATATATAAAAAAACAAAGGTTTCTACAAATATATAAAAAGAGTGGCTAAGGTAAACGTTGGTCCTTCAGAGGATGAGAAGGGGGATTTAATAATGGGAAATGAGGAAATGGTGAGGCATTGAACAGTTGTGTCAGTCTTCACAGTGGAAAGCACAAATAATATGTCAGAAATTGATGACAAGAAGGCTATGGTAGATGAGGAAAATAGAGGGAAATAGCAAATTCACTCATGGTAATTTAATTCACTAGACTCTGGGGCGCTTTCTGCAGATTGGAAAACAGCAATTGTGATGCCATTGTTTAAAAAAGACAAAAGGTAGGTAATTAATCTGGTTAGCTTCAGTGGTGGGGAAAATGCTTGAATCTATCATCAAGGAAAGAATAGGGAGATGTCTGAATAAAAATTGTCCCATTGGGAAATCACAGCATGGGTTCATGAAAGGCAGGTCATGTTTAACTAATTTAGTGGAGTTCTTTGAGGACATCATAGTGTGGTGGACAATGGGAACTGGTGGATGTAGTATATCTGGATTTTTAGATGGCATTCGACAAAGTGCCACACAAGAGGCTGCTGCATAAGATAAAGGTACACGGCATTGAGTAATGTATCAGCATGGAAAGAGGATTGGTTAACTAACAGAAAGCAAAGAGCGAGGTTAAATGGATGTTTTTCTAGTTGGCAATGAGTAACTAGTGGTGTGCCCCAGGGATCAGTGTTGGGACTGCAATTATTTATGATTTATATAGATGATTTGGAGTTGGGGACCAAGTGTAGTGTGTAAAAGTTTGCAGATGACACTAAAATGAGTGGCATAGCAAAGTGTGCGGAGGATGCTGAAAGTCTGCAAAGGGACATTACATAGTCTAAGTGAGTGAGCGAGGATTTGGCAGGTGGAGTACAATGCTGGTATATGTGAGGCCATCAATTTTGGTAGGAATAACAGCAAAATGAACTATTACTTAACTAGTAAAAAATTGCAGCATGCTGCTGTGCAGAAGGACCAGCGTGTCCTTGTGCATGAATCACAAAAAGTTGGTTTGTCGATGCAGACTTAAAAAGGCAAATAGAATTTTGTCCTTCATTGCTAGAAGGATAGTGTTTAAAAACAGCGAGGTTATGTTGCAGCTATATAAGGTGTTATGAGGCCACACCTGGAATATTGTGTGCAGTTCTTACTTGAGAAAGGATACACTGTACTGGAGGGGTGCAGAGGAGATTCACTAGTTTGATTTTGCAGTTGAAAGGGTTATCTTATGAGGACAGACTGGGTAGATTAAGACTATACTGATTGGAATTTAGAATAATGAGGGGAGATGTTGTAGAAACATAAGATTATGAAGGAAATAGATAAAATAGAAGCAGGGAAGTTGTTTCCAGAAGCGGGTAAAACTCGAATTAGGGGGCATGGCCTCAAAATAAGAGGGAGCAGATTTAGGACTGAGTTGAGAACATAAGAACATAAGAAATAGGAGCAGGAGTAGGCCATCTACCCCCTCGAGCCTGCCCCGCCATTTAGTAAGATCATGGCTGATCTGAAAGTGGTTCCGCTCCACTTACCCGCCTGTTCCCCATAACCCTTAATTCCCTTATTAATCAGAAATCTATCTACCTGCGACTTATAACATATTCAACGAGGTAGCTTCTACTGCTTCAGTGCCAGAGATTCATTACCCTCTGAGAGAAGAAGTTCCTCTTCAACTCTGTTCTAAACTGACTCTGCCTTATTTTGAGGCTAGGTCGTCTAGTTCTTGTCTCCTTTCTAAGTGGAAAGAATCTCTCTGCCTCTACCCTATCTGGCCCCTTCATTACCTTATATGTCTCTATAAGATCACCCCTCAGCCTTCTAAACTCCAACAAGTACAAATCCAGTCTACTCAATCTCTCCTTATAAGCTAACCTCCTTATCTCCAGTGTCAACTCAGTGAACCTTCTCTGCACTCCCTCCAAGGCCAATATATCCTTTTGCAAATAAGAGGAACAAAATTGCACACGGTACTCTAGTTGCATCCTCATCAGTACCTTGTACAACTGCTGCAAGACCTCTCTGCTTTTATATTCTATCCCCCTTGCGATAAAGGCCAACATTCTATTTGCCTTCTTGATCACCTGCTGCACCTGCAGACTGAGTTTTTGCGATTCATGCACAAGGAGCCCCAGGTCCCTCTGCACAGTAGCATGTTGTAATTTTTCACCATTTAAGTAATATTCCATTTTACTATTATTCCTTCCAAAGTGGATAACCTCACACTTGCCAATGTTCTATTCCATCTTTCAGATCCTTGCCTACTCGCTTAGTGTATCCAAATCACTCTGCAGACTTTCCGCATCCTCTAAGCAATTTGCTTTCCCACTCATCTTTGTGTCATCAGCAAACTTTGTTACCCTACACTCGGTCCCCTCCTCCAGATTGTCTACGTATGTGGTAAACAGTTGAGTCCCTAGCACCGATCTTTGCAGCATACCAGTAGTCACCAACTGTCAACCAGAAAAGCACCCATTTATTCCAACTCTCTGCTTCCTGTTAGATAGCTAATCCTCAATCCATGTTCACACTTTACCCCCAACTATGCGTACCTTAGTCTTCTGCAGCAACCTTTCGTGACACACCTTACTGAACACTTTTTGGAAATCTAAAAATACCACATCCACTGATTCCCCTCTGTCTACCGCACTAGTCACATCCTCATAAAAATCCAGTAAATTTGCCAAACATGACTTTCCCTTCATGAATCAGGGCTGCGTTCATTTGATCAAACCATTCTTTTCCAGGTGTCCTGCTATTTCTTCTTTAATGATTTTCCCAACTATGGACGTTAAGCTAACCGGCCTGTACTTACCTGCCTTTTGTCTACTACCTTTTTTAAACAGTGGCATAACATTAGCTGTTTTCCAATCAGCCGGCACTTCCCCAGAGTCCAGTAAATTTTGATAAATTACTACTAACGTATCTGCTATTACTTCTGCCATTTCTTTCAGTAACCTGGGATGCATTCCATCCGGGTCTGGGGACTCGGCTACCTTCAGTCCATTAGTCTACGAAGCACTACCTCTTTAGTAATAGTAATCATTTTAAGGACCTCACCTCCTACAGTCCCATGACTGTTAATGTTCGGTAAGCTATTTGTGCCCTCGACCGTGAAGACTGCCACAAAAAACTTGTTTAAGGCCTCAGCCATTTCGTTTCCCGTTATTAAATCCCCCTTCTTGTCTTCGAAGGGTCCAACATTTATTTTAGCCATTCTTTTCATTTTTATATATTGGTAAAAAGTTTTACTATCAGTTTTTATATTTTGCGCTAGTTTAGTTTCATAATCTATCTTTCCTTTCTTTATCGCTTTCTTAGTCGTTCTTTGTTGTTTTTTAAAACTCTCCCAATCTCCTAATTCCTCATTAGTTTTGACCACTCTGCACGCATCGTAAGATGGATTCACACAAAGGGTTGTGAATCCGTGGGATTCCCTGCCCAGTGAAGCAGTTGAGGCTACCTCATTGAATGTTTTTAAGGCAAAGATTTTTGAACAATAAAGGAATTAAAGATTATGGTGAGTGAGTGGTTAAGTAGAGCTGAGTCCACGAAAAGATCAGCCATGATCTTATTGAATGTGAAGCAGGCTCGAGGGGCCAAATGGCCTACTCCTGCTCCTACGTTCTTATGTTCTTATGTTTAACATATCAGTATAAACAATCCTAAGAGCTAAGATGTTCTGGGACTTTTTCAGTAAGATGTAGGCTTAAGTGAATATCCAACTGCACATCTTCAATCAAGCACAAAGACTTCTGTCAGAAACGAAAATCTAACAGCATTAGCGTAGAGATAGTACTTTAACTGATCCATGTCTTGAGGGTACAATGAAAGAAAAATCATTTTCAAATGAGATGTTACCTGATAGACCCTATGTTTGTTAAAGGTTGCAATGTAAACTTCAGTCACTGGTACAGATACTGGTGTCCCAGTCTGAGCTGTTCTTAAAGTTTATTTATTAGTATCACAAATAGGCTTATATTAACACTGCAATGAAGTTACTGTGAAAATCCCCTAGTCACCACACTTTGGCGCCTGTTTGGTTACACTGAGGGAGAATTTAGCATGGCCAATGCACCTAACCAGCACGTCTTTTGACTGTGGGAGGAAACTGAATACCTAGAGGAAATCCATTCCCGACACGGGGAGGGCATGCAGACTCTGCACAGTGTGATGTCAGCTGGGAATCAGACTTGAGTTCCTGATGCTGTGAGGTAGTAGTGCTCGCCACTGTGCCGCCCCTATTTCAAGGTGATAATACCTCAATAAGAATAAATAATTCTCTGCAATAAATTGTCATGAATCTACAATTTCAATTTCTACATCCATTTGAAAGCAAAGATAGTTTTGCAAACACATCTTTCTTTGAATTTGTACACTGTGCTACATATGTTCCCTGTGCTTTAGCCAACCGGAATATTCTGGATAAGTGCTAGCCGTGATGTGATAGAATGAAAAATGTGTCACAATAAAATCTTTTGCAATACGTAAAACATGTCACAAGTAATCCCAAACTTATTATCTTCAGAAAACACTTTCCCAAGTACAATCCTAAATTTATGAACACTTTTATAGTGAATTGCAAACTAAATCCACCTATAGTGCAAAGATATTGTTTATCTTGGCATTAAAACTCGCAGCGTTTTCCACAGGAGAGACTCAGATCCTGGACAAATGATTTATCACAGTCTTTACTGAGTGCATTGGATAATGAGTATTTGGCATATGGAAAAAGCCAAATTCTGCTTTGTTTTTAGTGATTCAGAGAATTGTTGCAAAATATGAGGACTGTCATCGTAAATGTAAAAGGTTTCAAATACAATAGTAATAAAGAGATGATTGATGCATGAATCACTTGTGAGTAATTTAATTGCTCTGCATTTCTAGATGATTTCTAAAGGAATGGTGGGCAATTAAATATTGACTCATCTGAAGAAATGACCCAAGGAGTCAGTGAAGAATGCATCCATGCTGCCTCCCGCGTGCCCCATAGTCAAAGTATCCTGCAATGAATGGTATTGGTTGCAGGTAGGACTACCAACACTCAGGAGGAAGCTTGCTTTAGGAAGCTGTCCCTGCAGTGGACACAGGAGAAACTATACCAACCTGCCTGAATTGAAGTGTGAGGAGCTAGAGGACAAGGTACAGTAAGGGGTCACAGGGTGGGGAGTAGTGGGGAGATCTAGGAGTTCATAAAGAGGGCAGTTGGGGTCTCGTTGATGAGTCTTCCCACCTAAGATATCTAGCTTTGGATCATTCTGACCTTCCTCCAGGGAGGCTCAATGTCCTCACCAACCTAAAAATTGAGGTAAGGGTAAGAAATGGCCGTTAAATGACCAAATCGTAGTTACTTCAGGGGGCAGGCCGGAACCCAGAAGGGAATTCTATCTGTACAACTGTCTAAAATCTGAGGGGAGGAGTATAAAATTCAGGCTAGGAACACATACTTTTGGTTAACATTTAAGTGAAATACAGAGAGCGTGCTTCTCTGTTGGAATTGTTGAATTTCAAATCAGATACTAAAACTAGGGAGGAGATGGCCTAGTGGTATTATTGCTTGACTATTAATCCAGAAGCTCAACTAATGTTCTGGGGACCAGGTTCGAACTACAGCAGATGGTGGAGTTTGAATTCAATTAAAAAAATCTGGAATTAAGGATCTACTGATGACCATGAAACCATTGTTGATTATCAGAAAATCATTCACTAGTGTTCTTCAGGGAAGGAAGTCTTACTGAGCTGTGACTCCAGAGCCACAGCAATATAGTTGACTCTCAACTGCTCTTAGGCAATGAGGGATGATCAATAACTGCAGGACAGCCAGTGATGCCCATATCCCACAAATGAATAAATAAAAACTGGCTGCCAGCTTTCACTCTTCATAGCAGACCAGGGATGTGCTTCTAGTGTCCAAGCTAATATTTACCCCCTCAAACAGCACAACTGAAAACAGTTTATCTGGTCCTTTAGACTTATGATTTGATTTACAATTATCACACTTAAAGTTTATTTATTATGTCACAAGTAGGCTTACATTAACACTGTAGTGAAGTTACTGTGAAAATCCCCTAGTTGGCACACTCCGGCACCCGTTCGGGTACACTGAGGAAGAATTTAACATGGCTGATCCATTTAACCACATCTTTCAAACTATGGGTGGAAGCTGGAGGAAACCCACGCAGACACAGGGAGAAACGCAGACTCTGCACAAACAGCGATCGAAGCCTGGAATCAAACTCAGGTCCCTGGGGCTGTGAGGCAGCAGTGCTAATGACTGTGCCGTCATGCATGTGATGGGAGGTACAGTAGCACAGTGGTTAGCACTGCTGCTTTACAGTTCCAAGGACCTAGGTTTGATTTCTGGCTTGGGTCACTGTCTGTGTAAAGTTTGCACACTCTCCTTGTGTCTGGATAGGTTACCTTCGGTTGCCCCAGTTTCCTCCCAGAGTCCAAAAATGTGCGGGTTAGGTTTATTGGCCATGTTAAAAATTGACCCTTAGAGTTGTGAGATGTGTAGGGTATATGTGAATAGGGCTGGGGTAGGTTTATGTTCGATGCAGACTCGACGGGCCGAATGGCCTCCTTCTGCATTATAGGGTTTCTATGATTCTTTCTCTGATTCTATGCCACCATATGTATTGGTATAGAGTGGAAAGCACTGTTTCTTGTGCTAGACCGCCAAAACACACCATTCATAGAATATATAGGGGAGAAGGAAGGGAAAGAGTGCAGAATGTAATGTTACAATCATAGCTAGGGTGTAGAGAAAGAGCAACTTAATGCGAGGTAGGTTCTTTCAAAAGTCTGACAGCAGCAAGGAAGAAGTTGTTCTTGAGTTGGTTGGTACATGACCTCAGACTTTTGTATCTTTTTCCCAGTAAAAGAAGGTAGAAGAGAGAATGTCCAGGGTCCTTGGGTTCTTGATTATGCTGGCTGCTTTGCCAAGGCAATAGGAAGTGTAGACAGAGTCAATGGATAGGGAGGCTGGTTTGCGTGATGGACATTTTTGTGCGATGGGACTTTTTGTTCAGGACCCCACTAATGTTAAACGTGAGGATATCCCAAAACCCAGAAGGGTAACTTGGAACTGAAACAAAAAATACTGAGAAGTCTCAGCAGATCTGAAAGCATCTGTGGAGAGAGAGAATAGAGCCAACGGTTTGAGTTTGGATGACCCTTCATCAGAGCCTCCAGCATCCACAGTAATTTGGTTTTATCTTAGAGTAATTTGGAACATAAATTAAAGAAAAAAAACATTCAAGTCAGGGAGGAATAGTCCAGTCATTTTGTGGTCAAGTAATAAAGAATATTTATTAACATCAAAGAAAAACCCACAACAAGAATACAGTACAACAGTTCACTTAACTGCACTTTTGGCTTTATTCACATAGCGGGCGGGATTTTCCTAATGTGCTCGTCCCAAGGCCAAAAATCCCACCAGCTATGATTCCCATGGCAGACAAGATGGGAGAATTCCAACCAGTATCTCATGAAATAACTCTTTCATTCCCAATTACTCTGACATGTCCTGAACTCTGAGATACCCCTTTTGTGCTGATCCCAGTTGATGTTAAAACTGGATGAAAAGATTCCAAAATGGGTACGTGGTGTCCTTTAAATGCTGGCTGCTTTTCCAAGGCAGCAGGAAGTGTAGACACTGTTAATGGATGGGAGACTGGTTTGAGTGATGGGCATTTTTGCACGATCGGACTTTTTGTTCAGAACCCTGTTGATGTTAAATGCAAGGGTATCCCAAAACCCAGAACAGTCACTTGGAATCAAAGCAAAAACACGGAAAAATCTCAGCAGGCCTGATAGCATCTGTGGAGAGAGAATAGAGCCGATGTTTTGCTGGCCTTGCCTGTGATGGGGCAAAGAATACAATAAAAAAGACAGGATGGCATAAGGTCACAACTTGCTTTGCTGCTTTAAAATTTCACAGAATTTACTCAGATTTGTAAAAATATGGATTTTTTAGTGATAGGCAGCATGGCTTTGTGCGGAGGAGGTTGTGTCTCACAAACTTGATTGATTTTTTTTAAGAAAGTGACAAAGATGATTGATGAGGGCAGGGCTCAAAAGACTATAACGTTTATCTTTTTTTGTAAAACGTGGAGAAATTGAATCACAGGACCGCTAATTAGTTTAACAACAAGAAAAAAGCCATTTGTTGAATGTGAGAAGTGGATTATTATACAATACTCCTTTACTTCCCCTTAGCATAACAGATACAGATGTATTAAGATTAACATGGATTACAAAGCACATCTTAAACTACATTAACACACAAAGTCATTTTTAAGCATACAGATTGGCTATCCGCAATTGACTCATTTGAGTATGTGAAAACAGCAGCACTAAAAAATACATCATTGGTTGTGAGGTACGGAGGTTTTTACTTTTCTTTCTTCTCTCTCCATCTCTCTCCCCATCCCTCCCTCCCTCTCATCTGCTTTAACCGCGTTACATACTAAGTGAAGTGGTGGCGTCATGGTATTGTCACTGGACTATTAATCCGGAGATTAGTGTAATACTCTGGGCACTTAAGTTCAAATCCCACCACAGCAGGTGGTGAAATTTGTATTATCAACTGTTGTAAAAACCATCTAGTTTGCTAATGTCCTTTAGGGAACCCGTACGCAGTTCAGATCCACAGCAATGTGGTTGACTCTTAAATGCTCTCTAGCAATCGACACAGTTCAAAGGCAACTGGGAAGGGCAATAAATGCTGGCCTTGCCTGGGACGGAACAAAGAATACAGGAAGGAAGACAGATGGGGTAAAGTCACAACATGAGGTGCTATGTGGAAGGTTTCTATTCTGAAAGATGCTTTATAATCTCACAGGATTTATTCACTTTTAGAAAAATATGGACTTAATTAGTAATAGGCAGCATGGCTTGGTGCAGAGGAGTTTGTGTCTCACAAATTTGATTGAGTTTTTTGAAGAAGTGATAAAGATTATTGATGAGGGCAAGGTGATGGATGTTAACTACATGGACTTTAGCAATGCCTTTGACAAGGTACCTTATGGCAGGCTGATACAGAAGGTGAAGCACCTGGGACCCGCATCTAGTAAGATGGATATAGAATTGGCTTGGTCATTTGGACAGAGAGTAGTGGTGTAAGGGTATTTTTCAGAATGGAGATCTATAGCTAGTAGTGTAACGCAGGGACCAGTGTTGGGACCCTGCTGTTTGTAATATATCTAAATGATTTGGAGAAGTTTGTAGGTGGTCAGATTAGTAAGTTTGCAGACGACACAAAGATTGGGGGAACTGCACATAATGAAGAGTATTGCGAGAAGATAAAGCAAAGATAGATAGGATGGAGACTTGGGTGGAGAAATGGCAGACAGAATTTAATCCAGACAGATGCGAGGTGATGCATTTTGGAAGGTCTAATGTGAGACAGTACAGAGTTAATGGCAGAACTCTTAGAAGCATTAACATATAAAGGGATCTAGGCGGCCATATCCATAGATCCCTGAAAATGGCAACACAAGTGGATAAGATGATCAGGAAGCCATAAGGCATGCTTGTCTTCATTGGTAGGAACACAGAGTATAAACATTGACAAGTTATATTGCAGCTGTGTACAATTTTAGTTTGGCCACATTTGGAATATTGCATACAGTTCTGATCTCAACACTACCAGAAGAATGTGAAGGCTTTGGAGAGGGTGCAGAAGAAGTTTAGCAGAATGTTTAGCAGGTAAATGAAGGGTATTAATTATTTGGAGAGATTGGACAAACTTGGTTTGTTTTCGCTTGAATGACGGAGGCTGAGGGGAGATCTGGTAGAAGTTTACAAAATTATAGAGGCATGGTGTGCACACTAGTTAGCACAGCTACCTCACAACGCTAGGGACCCAACATTGATTACTGGTATTGATTTCTGTGCAGAGTCTGCATGTTTTCCCTATGTCTGTTTGGGTTTCCTCCGGGTGCCTCAGTTTCCTCACATTCCAACAGACAAGCTGGTCAGGTGCATTGGCCATGCTAAATTCTCCCTCAGTGTACCCGAACAGGCACCAGAGTATGATGACTAGAGGAGTTTTACAGTAAATTCTTTGCAGTGTTAATGTAAATCTATAATAATAAATAAACCTAAAAGAATGAGTAGTCTGAGTCTTTGTCTCAGGGAGAAATGACTTAGTAGGGTTTAAGGCTAAAGGGGGAAAGTTTAAAGGAGATGCGAGAGGCAAGCTTTTTACACAGACAGTGGTAAATACGAGAGGACATCGTAGAAACAGATACAAAAGCAACATTTAAGAAGCATCTTGACAGATACATGAACAGGCAATGAATAGAGGGATATGGACAGCATGGATACAAAAGGTGTTTAGTTTAGAAAGGAGCTATGTGCAGACGTGGTGGATCGAAGAGTCTGTTCCAATGTTGTACTGCTCATTGTTTGTCAAAACCAAACTTTCTGTATACTGCCTCAGTCTTGGAAACCCTTAGACATCCCATTCAAATGAAACGGCTAGCTCAAAAGTGGATGGGGATCGACTTCATACAAGCTACAAGTGCTCATTTGAACGCATCTCCTTTAAGTACAGAAACGGTATTGTTTAGTTTATTAGCAAAACATTTGTCCACTTGATGTAAAATTATCAGCTTTGATTCTCTTTCTGCCCCTCTTACTCTGCTTTTCATTTTAGTGAAGGGAACCAGAGTGCTGGCTACAGGAGGGGCATCTTCAAATCCAGATATCCTACAGGTAGGAGACTATCCATCCCTTATCATGTAGCTCTCTGCTATGAGATTATCTCAGTATAATAATCAGTTGATGCCAGAGGACGGTGAATGGGTTTCCATTTCCACCTCCTGAGTTACCCTTCTCCCTGCTTAATGTCTAATAATTATCCTTCATCGCAACCAGATCAAAGCCAATTAAGGCTATCAATTCTGGTGAACAATGTAATTAACATATGTAGACACAAGAACATCTGTGACTTTATATTTCTCACTGTCCAGGTAGCGAAGTGAAATTTATATTAAAAAAAAATCAAAAACCTACTCAGCCAAATCTGTGCTGTCTGGTATGATGGTAACAAAGGCATCAGGATCAGGTTTGATTCAGGAAAAACCAAAGCCTCACTCCAGATCACTAAGAATGAATCTTTTCAAATCAAAAGCAAAGAATTGCCAATACCAGCCAGTTGAAACAAAGGCAGGAAAGACATGAGGCAGAGAAACCTAGGGACGCAGGTACATAGTTCCTTGTAAGTGCCCTCACAAGTAGACTGGATGGTGAACAAAGTGGTTGGGACAGTTCCATTATTGGACAGTTCCAGCATTGAATATTGGAGTTATGTTACAACTGTACAAGACAGTGGTAAGGCCACATTTGAAGTACTGTTTGTTCTGGTTGTGCTGCTGTAGTAAGAATATTGTTAAACTGCAAAGGGTACAAAAAAGACTTACAAGGATGTTACTGGGATGGAAGGTTTGAATTATAAAAAAAAAATGAATAGGCTGGGATTTTTTTCTCTGGAGCATAGAAGGGTGAAGAGTGTGCCAGAGCCCACTAGGAAACCAGTACTTCTGGTTCTAGTGATGTGTGTAATAAGGCAAACTTGATCAGGGAAGTTAAGGTGGAGGAATCGCGAATGGGCAGTGACCACAATATGATAGCATTCACCTTGTAGTTTGAGAGGGAAACGTTAGCATCGGATATAGTGGTGCTGCAATTGAGTAAAGAAAACTATGAGATCATGAGGGTGGAGTTGGCCAAACTTGATTGGTAGTGGGAAAGAGTGTGAATGAGTAGTGGAAGGAGTTTTGGGGATAATTCAGGCGGCATAACATAAATTCATTCCAAGGGGAGGATGAGGGAAGTCAGGGATAGAGAATCAAACGTAACGGGCAGAGAGCAGAAGAATGGAGATGAGAGTCATATCAACCACGATTGAATGACTCAGTGGGCTGAATGGCCTAATTCTGCTCCTATATCTTATGCTCTTATAGAGGTTTATAAAATCATGAGGGACATAGATAAAGTGAATAGCCAAGGTATTTTCCCCAGAGTAGGGATGTCTAAAACTAGAGGGCATAGGTTTAAGGTGAGAAGGGAAATATTTAAAAGGTACCTGAGGGGCAACTTTTTCACACAGAGGATGGTGCGTATATGGAATGAGCTGCCAGAGGAGGTGGTAGACACAGACATAATTATAACATTTAAAAGATATTTAGACAGGTAGATGGATAAGGAAGTTTTAGAGGGATTTGGGCCAAATGGGATTAGTTCAGTTTAGGAAACCTGGTCAACATGGATGAGTTGGGTCAAAGGGCCTGTTTCTGTGCTGTATATTTCTATGACTGTATGAGTTAGCAGCTTGCAGAGAAAAGGGATATAGTGTAAGGGTGCTGAATACTGAGTTAGTGCTGAGTTAGCAGCTTGGAGTTTGTGAGTTCATATCGTGGCTATGACAAATTGTGGAACTGTTTTCAATAAATTTGGATACTGTTGACTGGTAGCAGAATAAAAAATTGTGAAAGCTATTGGATTTGTAATGAAAACTATGATAGTCAGTGACTATCGCTGTGCTGTGCAGATACATGGATTTGGGCCTGTGTCTGTGGGAGTTTGCGCATTCTCCCCGTGCTTGCGTGGGTTTTCTCCGGGAGCTCCAGTTTCCTCCCACATCCCAAAGATGTGCTCTTAAGCTAATTGGCAAAACAAATTCTCCCTAAAATTGTCTCAAATTTGGCTTTTAATCCATAGATCTATAAATATGGATCGCGGGTAGAGATGGGAACATTGGGATGGCGGCGCGGGCTCGTTGGGCCGAAGGGCCTGTTTCCTGTGCTGTTTTGTTCTTTGTTCTTTGTTCTTTGAAAACCTGTCTGGTTCACTGAACTACCCTAACACAATCTGACCTGTAGACAACTCTTTGGGTGGCCAAACTGAACTGATAGCTCAACCAAGGATGATAAGAAATGTGGAAGTCAGACTTGGTAAATACCTTGTCCAACACCAAGAGAGAAATGGAAAGCAGTGAAAGTGGATGGATGGTGGTGGTGGTGGTGGTAGTGTTAGTGGTTGGGGGAATGGGGGTAAAGACATAGGGAAAAAAGAGCAGTAGGGTAGGCATTCCAGGAAGAGAAGTGGCAGTGAGTTTAACATTGGATTAAAACAGATTACTGCAGATACTGGAATCTATAAATCAGATTCCAGCATCCGCAGTAAATAGATAATAAATGTGGCCTTTCCATGTTGTCAGTCCACATTTTGTGAGGCAAAGAAACAGGATCAATTAAAGTTTTGGATGTGACCCTTCACCTGTACTAAAGAAGTGAAAAATAAGCAAGGTTACTTAGAATTAGAACAAAAGTGTACAATTTACATCCAGCAGCAGAGGGAGGTGAGAATGGAGGAGCTGGAGACGCAAGATTTGGAGAGAGGAGCAGAGAGTTTGTTAGGGAATGGAGTACTGGAAGAGGTGAATTGGGGCACGGGCATGAAGAGATTTTAAACACCAAGGAGGGAATTTGGAAATTAAGGTGGAAACCAAGAGCCAGTAGTAAGTTGAGAGGGTTGATCTAGTGCAACATAGGATATGGCTAGTCCAGCTTCACATGAGGGTGGAGGAAAAAGGCTGCAGTCCATGCTCCAGCTGTAATTTTATTAAGGCTTCATCAGTGATGGACCACTTTATCTTATATCCTATACCTTATGTCATAGAACCATAACACAGAAGATGGTAATTTAATTAATTGAATCTATACCAGCTCTTTGTAGAGTAATTCAATCAGTCCATTCCTTTGCTTTATCCCTATAGACCCATAAGTTTATCTCTGATCATATGCCTATCAAATTTCCCTTAGAAACAATTTATCATTGCCACTTACAATTCTGGTCACCACACTATCAGAAGGATATGGATGTTTTGGAGAGGGTACAGAAGAGGTTTACCAGGATGTTGCTTGGTCTATCTATGAGGAGAAATTGGATAAACTCTGTTTGTTCTCACTGGAATGATGGAGTTGAGGGGTGACCTGACAGAAGTTTACAAGATTATGAGAGGCATGGACAGAGCGGAGAGTCGGATGTTCTTTCCAGGGATAGAAAGGTCAAGTTCTAGGGGACACAGGTTTAAGGTGTATGGTAAAAAGTTTAGAGGAAATGTGCGAGGCAGATATTTTACACAGAAGGTGGGGAATGTCTGGAATGCGCTGCCTGGGGTGGAAGTGGGAGCACTATGACAGTGGCATTTAAGGGGCAAATAGATCAGTAATGAAGAGGATAAGAGTGGAAGGATAGGGAATCTGTAAGTGTTTTTAGTTTAGGCTGGCATCATGATCAGCGCAGACTTGGAGGACCAAAGGCCCTGTTCCTGTGCTGTACTTTTTTTTGTTCCTTGTTATGCAAACCGTCTGCATGAAGAAGTTTCCCTTCACATTCTTTTAAATTTTTCTCCTCTCACCTTAAACCTATGCCCTCTAGTTTTCAATTTTCCTTCCCTGGGAAAAAGATTATGTGCATTTAACCATCAACCTTGAAGGCAGCAAGTTGCAGGTCATTACCACATACTGCAAAAACATTATTCCTCAGTTCTGCTGGACTGTAGCCCAAACTCTCAAATATGTATTCATTAGCCCAGACAAACAATACTTAACTGGGAGAAAATCAAGTTCACTGAGGCCTCAACCTGCTGGTATTGTGGCAGCATAGGAGAAGAGGCAAAGGGAGGTCATCTGACCACAAGAAAGGCAGCACATAGTTGGACTCTTAGATTTCAGGTCAAGTAATGATGTCTCGCAACATCCTCAGCATTAGAAGGGGAGGTGAGAGGGACAAGGGACAGAAAGACAAGAGCGATCACACCCTCAGCATAGAATCAACATTAAAAAAGGCAACTCTCTTGAGATGCCGGTGAACCAGTGCTGGAGGATTCTCCAGGCCATTAGCCTAAAGATCTGTGCTCACATTGCAGAAGACCTCATGCCTTTCACCACTGCTTGTCAGTAGCCTTCATAAGCACAGTGGCCTTGAACTTCTAGATCTCTGGATCTTTCCAAAGGACGGCTGGCTATGTCTTGCAAATGGCTGCACATTGCTGCACAGGTCACTGACGCACATATTGCAAAAGCAGACCTGTACTTCACATTCCAGATAGGTGGGACCTCAGGCTTAGGCCGCAGTGGCTTTGGCCTCCATTATAAATTCCCCCAGAAGGAGGGTATTTTTTAAAAAGTTCTTTCATAGGATGAGATATGGAAGAAAATCAGCAGGATGTTGCCTAGGATGGGGCATTTGAGCTATAAGGAGACACTGGATAGGCTTTGATTGTTTTCTTTAGGCTGAGAGAGGATGTGATCGAGATGGATAAGATTATGAGGGGTATGGATAGGATGAGTAAGAAGCAGTTGTTCCCCTGGCTTGAGGGGTCAGTCACAAGGGGGCAGAGTTTTAGGGTGAGGGGCAGGAGATTCAGAGGGGATTTGAAGAAAAACATTTTCACCCAGAAGATGGTGAGAATCTGGAATGCACTGCGTGGGAAGGTAGTGGAGACCAGAGACCTTACAACCTTTAAAAAACATTTGCATGAGCCGTTGAAATATCAGAACATCCGAGAATATGGGATAACTGGTGGAAAATGGAATTAGCGCGACTTTAGTGTAGGTGGAGATTAGATGGGCCAGAGGGGCTTTTTTGTACTGTACAACTTTATGTAAGCATCATTGGCAATGTCGTCTTTATTGCCCATCCCTAATTTCCCTTGAGAAAGTGGTGGAAGATCAGAGCTAATATTTTTCCCATTTGGCTTCAACCCACATTTTACCTACGTTTCTCCTCCTGGTATCCCGCTGCCTTTTATTCTTAATTCATTTCATTCCTGGGTCTCAGTAACACTCCGTATTTCCCCCAGCCCCCACCCCACCTCCGCCTATACCCTTACTTTCCTTTCACTCTTAACCATGACTTCTCATTCATTGACCTCATTGTTGGCACTCTGCATCGTGAGCAACATTCTGCCTTTACTGAGGCTTGTCACACCATTAAAAATAATTGTTTTCTGTTCTAATTAATGAGTTGTGTGATATGAAACCTGCGTGCGTATGTGTGGGTGTTTTTTCCCCTTAAGTCCTATGATTCATCCCTCAAGGGGCTGCCTGATTCACTTCCATGTGGTACGGCACCCCTAACTCTATGCAGCCATGGTCTCTGGTGTGACTGTGTGTGGCGCCAGTACCTTCTGTGGAATTGGTCCGTTAAACCGCAATAACAGGAATTACCCAGTCACCACCTGTTTGTTGATGTTGCAGGTCCTGGCAGATGTTTTCAATGCCCCAGTGTACACAATAGACACAGCTAATTCAGCCTGCCTGGGATGTGCGTACAGAGCAAAACATGGTATGTAGAAGCTGAGTATTCTGAATGACTGGCTCAAGTCTTAAACGGATCCTTCTCTACACAACCTCACCAGGAAACCTGAAGTCCCCAGCGCTCTCAGTTTTTACAAAGTGACTGTTCTTTCCTTGCCCAGTTGGTTCACTGTTCCATCACCCCTACCCACTGCTGATCTTTCACTGGTAAATGTCTGTGCAAGCAAACAGGAAATGCAACACCTACCCATTCATTTAGAATCTTCGAATCTCCACAGTGGAGAAGAAGCCCATTTGGCCCATCAAATCTGCATCAACAATAATCCCACTCTGTCGCCATAGCCTCACATATTTACCCTGCCAATCTTCCCATAAGTAGGCTCAATCTAGCATGGCCAAAAACCGCACATCTTTGGAGCGTGGGAGGAAGGAAACCTACGCAGACACAGGGAAAATGTGCAAACTCTACACAGACAGTGACTCAAGCTGGAATTGAACCTGAGTTCCTGGCGCTGTGAGGCAGCTGTGCTAACCAAACATTTATCCCTGCATTGTAATCCAGAGACAGCTTCCTCTGGGTGAGACTTCAATTTATGTGTGTTTTCTCTGACCCGGTTATAGTGTTTTCCTGTCCACCATGTGACAGCCTCACTGTCGGAAAAACAAATATGACTAAGGGAATTGCTCCTGCCAAACACCACTGTTCTGTCCACAGGTATGGTCTTGAGCCTCCTGTTGTTTGCCACTCAATTTTCAATCCACTCCAAGTCTGACTATCTCTCTAAGCAGAATTTTCCCAATATTGGCAAAGACTAATAGTGGGCAGAAAGAACGGTGTCGAAGCTGCCGGCACTTCCTCCACCTTATAGTCCCAAATTTCTTAAAAAAAAATGGGCTGGTTTCCCTGACATCACACTGATGGGGAGGACTCTAATTGAGCTCATGCTGTCAGCAACTTAGTTCCTTGAAAGTAAGAGTGCTTATGTTTAAAGGTTGCTTCAATGCGCAAGCATTAACCAGGAATCCACCACTCCCCCAACCTGCACCCCCCCCCCCCCGCCCCCCCCCAGCCCCCTCCACGTTCCACTGCACAATCACCCTCCCACTACTGCACAGGCACTGCTCTCTGGGGGCAGTGTTCGTGCCCGACAATGTCAGTGGGCACAGTTTGGGCACGACCTTTTCCTGCTTGAACAATGCACTTACCTGCGTTCCTCTGGGAGGTGATCACACTGGTCTACCCTTACGTTGATGTGAATTGACTTCTTTATGGAAGAAAATGATTCAGACACAGAGGGCTGATAATAAGATATTAATGTATGGAATGATGTTCGCAATGTTCAACATCAGAAATCCCATTACATCAGGGAAAGGGGGGGGGGGGGGGGGGGGGGGGGGGGTGGAGATGGGGGTGTGCTGGGGGTGGGGGGGGGGGATCTTTTACAGTGGTATGAAATGCCATTTGGGCATCTTGAGGGATTTTCTGTTCCTGCAGCTGAAGCCCTGCAACAGAATTGGGAGAGGAAAATCCCAGCCTCTGTCTCAGGCCTTCCCCATTGTTACATTGAAGCTGGACTCTTCCAAGGTCGAACCAATGTCTGCGTTCCCAAGACCTTGAAATGGATAAAAATAGGTGGGTATCTCACTGCAATTCGAGATGCTATGGTATCTACCTGGCTTCAATGTGATTTTCAAATGCCTTTCACAAGTGCGTTCTCTCCAGATCAGTCCTAAATTGAATGGCTGAACCTGTGGTAGATACAGAGACTTTTTTTTAAAATTCTTTCATGAGATGTCGGTCTCACTAGCTAAGCAAGGATTTATTACCCATCCAGAATTGCCTTTGAGAAGGTAGTGGTGAGCTGCCTTCTTGAACTGCTGCAGTCCATGTGTTGTAGGTAAATCCACAGTGCAGTGTTAATGTAAGCTTAGTGTAATTTTAAAGCTAAAGTTGCACCCTAAATCATTCATATAAAGGATCTGAGATGTCCATTATTGTATGAAATAATTTATAAAAGTAGCACAGGATTATTTTTCTCTTGCTGTGTATTATTTTTAGATGGGATCCTATGGGTTCCAATGAGCAATTGACAATAGCGTAACATTCAGGGATATGGACAAGTGCTGGAAAATGGGATTAGAATCACTTTTGTGGTAGTTATTCTTGGTGCAGATTCGATGGGCCAAAGGATCTTTCCTGCATTGTACAACTTCATGACTCTATGATGAAGAATAAATTATAATCGCAGCTATCATTTATATAGCATCTTTAACTGAGTAAAAGAACCCAAGGTGAGAGTGTTAGAGAGACAGCGAGATTTGGAAATAGAATTCCAGAGCTTGGGGCCTAGTAGTCGAAGGCACATCCACCAATGGTGGAGTAATAAAAATGTGCAACAAACCAGAATTGTAGATGCATAGAGCTCTTGCTGGCTGGTTGCGCTGCAGGTGGTTACAGAGATAGGGAAGGAATATGGATCCCCTGGGGATCTGTAAACCAAAATAACTAAATTACTGATAGAGTCCTAAATGAAGAAATTTCTGGACATTTCACTTTACTACCTCTTCAATGTAAGTCAGAATCAGTTAAATTAACAGACAAATCATGATTGCTATGAACTACAAATGACATTTGAAATAGCAGAAACAATAGAGACAATCTCACTGAGTTAGTAGGCAGTCTACATGATCAGTAGGCAGTGGGCTGTATAGTGACACAGTGGTTAGCACTGCTGCCTCACAGCTGGGACCTGGGTTCGATCCTCAGCTTGGGTCACTGTCTGTGCGGAGTGTGCATGATTTCCTCTGGGTGCTCCGGTTTCCTCCCACAGTCTGAAAGATGCATTGTTTAGGTGCATTGGCCATGCCAATGCCAGGGTCATTGCTTTTTCTTTAGAGGGTCATTGCTTTTTCTTAATTGGTCGGCACAACATCGAGGGCCGAAGGGCCTGTTCTGCACTGTAATGTTCTATGTTCTATGCCAAATTCTCCTCATTATAACCTGAACAGGTGCTGGAGTATGGCGACTGTGGATTTTCACAGCAACTTCATTGCAGCGTTAGTGTAAGCCTACTTATGACATTAATAAATAAACTTTAAACTTTGCTTGTAGGGTCTCAATTTCAGCTTTCAAGAATTTAGCCAAGCCTCCTCAGGCAACAGCCTCCAAGTAAACAGGGTTTTAGCCATCAATATTTGCCTTATGAAGCATGTCTTTGTTCTTTCTGTCTTTCTTTCTTTTCTGCTTCTCTTTCTATCGTCTTCCACCCCTTGGGTAGGAATGCTGGCAGAGGAGGAAAATCCTTTCGGACTCAAAAACTGGCTTTCAAGCTGCAGGGATTTCCTTGCTGAATTATCTCTCCTCTCCCATCAATTACATAATGAGCTTCTCTGGGAATCCCATTATCATACATTTTGATATCATTGAGGGGAGATCAAGAAGAATGAGGGAGATCAAACTGAGATATACAGGATGATAAAAGGTTTGGTTAAAGTAGATGTGGAGCAGATGCTTCCTCTTGTGGGACATTTTAGGACGAGAGATCATAGTCTTAGAATAAGAGCAAATTTAAAACAGAGTTGAGGAGAAACTACTTCTCCCAAAATGTTGTAAGTCTGTGGAATTCGCTACCCCATAGTGTGGTGGATGCTGGGGCAGTGAGTAAATTTAAGGAGGAATTGGACAGATTTTTAATTGGTAATGGGTTGAAGGGTTATGGGGAGAAGACAGCAAAATGGGGATGAGGAGCATATCAGCCATGATCGAATGGCGGAATGGATCCGATGGGCTGAATGGTGTAATTATGCTCTTGTATCTTTCATTTTATTCGTTCGTGGGACGTAGGCATTGCCGGCATGATCAGCATTTATTGCCCATCCCTAATTGCCTGAGGGCAGTTGAGAGTCAACCATATTGCTGTGGCTCTGGAGTCACATGTAAGCCAGATCAGATAAGGACTGCAGATTTCCGTCCGTAAAGGACGTTAGTGAACCAGATGGGTTTTTCTGACAATTGGTTTCATAGTCATCAGTAGATTCTTAATTCCAGATTTTTTTCTATTGAATTGAAATTTCACCATCTACCATGGCAGGATTTGAACCCAGGTCCCCAGAACATTAGCTGAGGTTCTGGAATAATATTACTGATAATATCACTTGGCCATTGCCTCCCCAAGTTATGAATTTCATTGCTCCATTACCCCTTCACATCAAGATTTACCTCCAGCACTTTTTCCAGTGCTGAAAAATTTGTGGGAAAATCCAGCAGCACAGCTTTTTCACCTGAGGCAACATTTCATAAAAAAGAGGAAAATTCAACCCCAAATGTTGGAAATAGGCAACCCTGATGTTATGTTTCTAACTGTGTTCTTCTCTTTCAAATCTTGACTAATGTACATGGTGGTTCCAATATTTATATCTTTCACATTGTGTTTCTAATATTTTTTACAATCCTGTAATAGACCTGGAGCCATCACTTACCTTTCTGTTTCTGTCTTCTTGTGTTCAGGACTGCAAGCAGCAACTGGACAATCTTTTGCAGATATGGTGAAAATCGCACCAGAACCCAAGCTGGCAGTTACACCAACCTGTGAAGCTGATAAGGTGAGAGCAAGAGAGAAAGTGTAAGAATGAGATAGAGGGAGTAATACATCCTCAGAATGGAATACATTTTGCTAATTTTGATCACTTTTCTACATTTTTTCCATAAATCTGATTGAATATGTTTCCACAGACAGGACAGTGTCCCTCTAAACTTTGCAAAGTATGCACAGAGCCCAAAAGATGAGTATTCATTGTGAAATGAAAGTCACCAAAATCTCAGGGGACCATGGTGGCACAGAGGTTATCACTGCTGCCTCACAGTGCCGAAGACCTGGGTTCGATTCCTAGCTTGAATCACTGTCTGTGCGGAGTCTGCACGTTCTCCCCGTGTCAACGTGGGTTTCCTCTAGGTGCTCTGGTTTCCTCCCACAGTCCGAAAGACATGCTGGTTAGGGTGCTTTGGCCTTGCTAAATTCTCCCTCAGTGTAACCTGAACAGGCGCCGGAGTGTGGTAACAAAAGGATTTTCACAGTAACTTCATTGCAGTGTTAATGTAAGCCTACTTGTGACACTAATAAATAAATTTTAAACTTTAAAACATAGTTTGCTTTCCTCCTTTTCGAGATAGTGATTTAACCTGAGGGTCACTGCACCTCAGATGAGTAGCAAGTTTGAGGAAGTTGAGCTTTTGGACAGCAAGTTAGCACTGCTGTCTCACAGTGCCAGGGACTCAGGTTCAATTCCAGACTCGGATGACTGTGTGGAGTCTGCATGTTCTCCCAGTGTCTACTTGGGCTTCCTCTGGCTTCTCCGATTTCCTCTCACACACCAAAGATGTGCAGGTTAGGTGGATTGGCGATGGTAAATTACCTCTTAGTGTTAGGGGGATTAGCAGGGTAAATGCATTGGGTTATGTGGATAGGGCCTGTGTGGGATTGTTATCGATACAGGCTTGATAGGCCAAATGGCCTCCTTCTCCACTGTGGGGTTTCTATGATTCATCAATAATCTCAGCCATTAAGGGAATTGAACCTCCTCTGTTGATATCACTTTGCATCAAGAGCCAACCATCCATCCAGTTGAGCTAACCAACCAAAACAGAAAATGCTAGAAAATCTCAGCAGGTCTGAAAGTATCTGTAAAGAGAAAATAAAACTAATGTTTCGAATCAGGATGACTCTTCGGCAGTGTTTTGTTTTTATTGTTGAGCTAACTGACCCCGTTGACAGATGAGTATTCTGTTCAATCATACAGGACGCTGCAACAAGCTCCACATTATCGCCCACCGCCTGGTCTCGATTCCAGCAAGGTCAGAGGATAAGAATCAGAAGTGGGAACCTTGGCTATTATTTCCTCACTTTCTCTCGTTAAAGCTTGCATAGCCCAAGCCAAAGTTTACACTTAAGCAGGCATCTTTCTGCCGTTTATGTGAACTGATAGCAAAAATGCTTCATTGTCAGTTGAGGTGTCCTTATCTGAGCTGCACTATCTGCAGTGAGGTCAATGATGAATAATCCTCCAGCAGTGAGCTGTGTGTGTCTGTGTAAACAGTACAATTCAAGTGAAGAAAATACTAATGCAAACGTAGATCTTTTAGAAGTTAAAAGTCTTTAAAGTGTGGTTAAATAATGATGATGGACCCCTCGCTGTTCTGTTTAAGTAGATTGTGAGCAGATTGATCAATCGATAGAACTGATTTTTTTGTTCTAAGTCATCCACACAAGGCTTTCTTTGACAAGTGCACACATGGGGTCCATTATTTCTTATTTTCCATTTGTGCTGTTCTCTTCATCTTTCTTAGTCAATAATCTCTCCAGTCTGTCTGAATTAGAGAAACTTCAGGCTGATTTTTCACAGACTTATGGCAATAGGCTTGGAGGTGGGAGACTGGCTAAAATGGTATATGGGAAGGCAACGAGAGGAGACCCAATTGTCCTGCCACAGTACAGTATTGCCGAGTGACCAATTGAGTCACTTAAATGGGCAATTAAGGCAACTTATTGTCTCCAGGGTTTTTTTTTCCATGTTGCGAGGGCCTGCTGCAATCACAGTGAAACCTGCCAGTCTTCCAGTGGACTCCTGTGGTGGGTGGGAAATCTTTTTTATGGGCATGCCCTGATAGCTGTGGCTGCCCTTACTATAACTGCACTGCTCTGGTTTCACAGAATCATAGAATCGTACAGCGCAGGAGAGGCCCTTTGGTCCATTGAGTCCACACTGACACATTAGAAACACCTAATACCACCTGCCAGCATTTAACCCATAGCCCTGAATGTTATGACATGCCAAGTGCTCATCCAGATACTTTTTAAAGGATGTGAGGCAATCTGCCTCTACCACCTTCCCGGGCAGCATATTCCAGGCCATCACCACCCTCTAGGTAAAAGCATTTTTCCTCACATCCACCTTAAACCTCCTGCTCTTCACTTTGTACTTCTGTGTTCTCACAATGTACCGTTGTGACCGACCCTTCAATGTAGCAGACCAGCTGCTCCTTATCTACTCTGTCCATGTCTCTCATAATCTTATAGACCTCCATCAGATTACCCCTCAGTCTTCTCTGCTCCAGCGAAACAACCTAAGCCTACTTCATAACTTAAATGTTCCATCCCAGGCAGCATCCTGATGAATCTCCTCTGCACCCTCTCCTGTGCAATCAAATCCTTCCTATTATGTGGTGACCAGAACTGCACACAGTACTTTAGCTATTGCCTCACCGAAGTTCTATAAAACTCATCATAACTTCCCTGTTTTTGTAATCTATGCCTCAATTGATAAAGGCTTAGATTATGCCTTTTTGCAACTTTACTAACATGCCCTTCCACTTTCAGAGATCTGTCGACAAGCACACCAAGGTTCCTTTCTTCCACAGAACTTCCTCATACTCTATCATTCGTTGAGTACTACCTTGTCAAATTACTCCTTCCAAAGTGTATCACCTCACAATTTTCAGGGTTAAATTCCATCTGCCATTTATGTGCCCATTTTATCATTCCATCTATATCTTCTTGTAGCCCAAGACACTCCACCTCATTGTTAATCAGCCAATCTTCATATCATCTGCAAACTTACTAATCCTATCCCCCACATAGTCATCAATGTCATTTATATAAATGATTAATAATAGGGGGCCCAACACAGATCCTTGTGGTACGCCACTGGACACTAGCTTCCAATCACTAATGCAGCCTTCTGCCCTCACCCTCTGTCTCCTACAGCTGTGCTAATTTTGAATTCACTTTATTATATTACCCTGTATCTCATGTGAATTTTCCTTCTTTATAAGCCTCCCATACCTTTGCCAAATCCATATGAACTGCATCGACTCCACTACCCTCGTCTACACACCTGGTCACACCTTCAAAAAATTCCATCAAATTTGTTTGGCATGACCTTCCTCTGATGAAGCCATGCTGACTATCCCTGATCAAGCTTTGCCCCTCCAAGTGGAGATAGCTGCTCCCATTCAGAACTTTCTCTAATTGTTTCCCTATCATTGACATGAGACTAGCTGGTCTGTAATTCCCTGGCTTATCTCTACAATCCTTCTCAAATAGCAGAACCATATTAGCTGTTCTCCAGTCTTCTAGCACCTCCCCTGTCACCAGAGAGGAATTGAAAATTTGGGTCAAAATCCCTGCTATTTCCTCTCTTGACTTCCACTGCAGCTTAAGGCACAATTCATCTGGACCTGGAGATTTATCCACTTCTAAGGCTGCCAACACCTCCAATACCTGTCTTTCCCTATGTCAAATTGCTCAAGACCTCACAATTTCTGTCCCTAAATTCCATGCCATCATCCTCATTCTCTTGGTTGAAGGTGGATGTAATGTATTTATACACTCTACCAATGTCCTCTGGCTCCACTCACAGATTGCCCCCTTGGTCCCTAATGGACCCTACTATTTCCCAGATTATCCTTTTCCATTGATGTACTTATAGAATATTTTGGGATTATTCCTACTTTTGCCAGCCAGAGATTTCTCACATCCCCTCTTTGCTTTCCTAATTGCTTTCTTAAAATCCATCCTGCACTATCCCACTAATGCCTCCACTGATTTGGTCCCCTTGTACTTTTTAAAAGCCTTCCTTTTCCTTCTCGTTATATCTTGAGTACCTCTGGTTATCCATGGTTCTTTGGACTTGTTATTCCTACCCTTGAGGGAGCATGCTGGGCTTGCACCCTTCCTATTTCCTTTATGAATGCCCCCTACTGGTTTTTTGTAGATTTTCCTGTTAGTAGCTGTTCCCAGACTAACTTGACCAGAACCTCTCTTATTTTACTAAAATCCATACCCCTCCAGTCCAAACATTCTTTTGCATCTTGTCCATTTCTTTGTCCATAACAAGCTTAAATTGTACCATGTTGTGATTGTTATCATTAAAATGATCCCCCACCATCACCTCAACAACCTGTCTGGTTTCATTCCCCAGAATGAGGTCCAGCACAGTTCCTTCCTTTGTTGAACCCTCTACAAATTGATTTAAAGAGTTCTCCTGTATACGTTTCAAGGAATCTACTGCATCCAAGCTCTTAACACTCTGTACACCCCAGTTAACATTGGGAAATTTGAAATCACCTAATGTAATAACTCTATTATTATTGTTTTTACACACCTCCACAAATTGAGCACATATTTGCTCCTCAGTATCCCTGAGACTACCTCTGACTCTCACTGCCATCAAGGTCCACATCCCGACATCCTGGAAATTACCACAACACAGAAACTGAACATATAAATGCCATGGTTATAAAACCATCAGAAATAGGAACAGAAACAGAAATCATGACTGATCCTATGTTCTTCATGTCCAGTTTCCTGTCCTTTCCCCATAACCATTGATTCCCTTACTGATCAAAAGCCTATCTGCCTCAGCCTTAAAGATACCGAAGGACTCTGCCCTTAGAGCAAGGAGAAATTTAAGCGTGGCAAGGAGTTCCAAAGACTCATAACCCTCTGAAAGAAGAAATTCCTGCTTTTCTCAGTTTTAAGTTGTTGCCTGTTCATTCTGAGATAATGCCTCTGGTATAAGACCAGAGGGGAAACATTCTCTCAACATTTATCCTGTCAAGCTGCTTAAGAATTTTATGTGTTTCAATGAAATCACCTCACATTTTTCTAAATTCCAATGAGTAGAGTTCCAACCTATTTAACCTTTCCTCATAAGACATTCTCTCCATACCGGGGATCATCCCGTCGACCCTTCCCTGAACTACCTCTAATTAAATAGTAACTTTCCTTAAATAATTAACCACAACTGCTCACAGTATTCCAGATGTGGTCTCATCATACCTTATACAATTGCAGCAAGGCTTCCTAATCCTACATTCCAGTCCCCTTGAAGTAAGGGCAACATTCCATTCGTCTTCCTGATTACCTGCTGCATCAGTATGCTAACTTCCTAGTTTCGTGCACACGTGCTCATAAATCCCTTTGTGTTGCAGCTTTCTATCGTTTTAAATAATGTTCTTTTTTATTTTTCCTTCCAACTTCATGTTTTCTCACATTCTACTCCATTTGCCAGCTGCCCACATACCTAACCTGTCTGTATCTCTTTGTAAATTGGTTGTATCCCTCTCGAAACTTGCCTTTCCGCCTATATTTGTGTCATACAAGAACAGTTCAAAGGCTAGAATCCTGCAGTGAATACATGACCTTTTGATTTTCTAAAGTCTGTCCACTATCTACAAGTCAGGAATGTGTTGGAATGCTCTGCACTTGCATGGATGAGTGTAACTGCTACAACACTCAAGAACTCAACACCATCCAGGACAAAGCGGTCCACTTGATTGGCACCCCATCCAGAAACAGTCACTCCCTCCACCACTGTTGCACAGTGGCAACAGTATGCATCATCTACAGGGTATATTGTGGGAACTTGCCAAATCTCTTTAGACTTCCAAACCCGTGACCACTATCATTTAGATTTGGACAAGGGCAGCAGACACATAGAACACCACCACCTGGGATTTCCTAAGCCACTCACCGTGCGGACTTGGAAATATATCACCATTCCTTCACTGTTGCTGAATCAAAATCTTGGAACTCACTCCCTTACAGCACTCTGGATGTACTAACACATTAAGAATGGTTAATAAATGCTGGTATCACCAATGGCAACGGCATCACAAGAATGAATAAATAAAAATTTCCACTGCCTCTCGCCAGTCAGGGCCTGGCTTCCTCCAGCCTATGTCAATTCCCTTCAAAGTGCCTGGTTATTGAGGCTTTCTGTCCCTGGAGCTGAAACCTGAGCAATGACACCACTAACGGTGGCATTGAAGAGACTGGCAGATCAAATAACAACCTGTTTACTGACTGTTGTCAAAACTATGCCACCTGGATTCTTCGTCCACAGCCTCTCAAGATGCCAGCACAGTGGCATCGTGGTTAGCACTGCCAGGGACCCGATTTCGATTCCCGGCTCGGGTCATTGTGTGTGTGGAGTTTGCACATTCTCCCCAGGTTTGCTTAGGTTTTCTCCAGGTACTCTGGCTTCCTACCACACTCCAAAGATGTGTGAGTCAGGTCGATTGGCCATGCTAAATTGCTATTTAGTATCAGGGGGACTAGCAGGGTAAATACGTGAGGCAGTGGGGATAGGGACTGGATGGTATTGATGCAAATTTGATGGGTTGAATAGCCTCCTACACTAGATTCTATGATTCTATTCTAAGATGCATAGGTTAGAGGGATTAGCAAGGTAAATTTGTGGAGTTATGAAGATAGCGCTTGGATGGGATTGTGATTGGTATAGATTCAGTGGGTCAAATGACCTCCTTCTGAACTGTCGGGATTCTGTGGTTTCTGTGAGTAGCAGAGTCACTTCCTACTTTTGATACCAGTGGTGGGATGTGGCAACAGTTGGCAAAATTCAACCTACTAATGTCTGGAAAGGTAGCAATATTGCTACAGTTGTGTGAATGAGGTGAGTGATAAGTAACTGAAATATGAAGAGAAGCTTTGCAAAGTATGAAGTTCCTGATAAATAACAGAGTAGTATAAACCGATAAGAACAGTCAATATTTCATCATGGCTGTAAGCATGAGAAGACTTCACCATCATACTCACCTCTCTGACATCTCCCCAGCTCTCAGCTACTCCACTCTTCCCACATACACTCCACTCTATCGTGCCACACCCTCTTTGCTCAGATTTTTTAGCACTTCTCGGGACAGAACAGTAAATTAACATTTAAACTTTGAAAAGCCCATTACTTTTGTTAATAGTGTTATGAATAAAATATTTGGATATTTTTCTGATACATTTATTTACTTCAGTTGTGAGGCTGGTCGTTACTTGCCTCAATTATAGTACTTTGTACAGTTTTGGGTATCCTATTATAGAAAGGATATTAAAGTCATAGAGAGGTATGACGTAAATTCATTTAGGATGTTGCCAGGAATGGGAACTCTTACTTATCAGGAGAGACTTGAGATGCTTGAGCTATTTGTACTGGGAGCATACAGGCTAAGAAACAAAAATTCATAAATCATTTCAGTCACCTGATTAGCTCCACCTAAAAATGATCACGTATCTCAACACACCCTTCATATCCTTCTGTTAGATTTTTCTCTTGGCCCTTATCCAACTGTGTCTTGAACTGGATGGCACGATGGCTCAGTGGTTAGCATTGCTGCCTCACAGCACCAGGGACTCAGGTTCAATTCCTGGCTTGGGTCACAGTCTGTGTGAAGTCTGCATGTTCTCCCACTGTCTGTGTGTGTTTCTTCTGGATGCTCCAGTTTCCTTCCACAGTTTGAAGGATATGCTGGTTAGGTGCATTGGCCATGCTAAAATTCTCCTCAATGTACCCAAACGGGTTCTGGAGTGTGGTGACTAGTGGATTTTCACAGTAACTTCATTGCAACGTTAATGTAAGCCAATTTGTGGCACTAATAATTCTTTTAAATGACACAACCTCATGCCTCCCTTGACCATCCATTCCACATAATAGCTCAGTTCTGCATATAGCAGTTAAATCTAAAATGTCTCTTCTAAACCTTAAGCTATGCCCTCTTGCAGCATCTGTGACATCCTGATGTTATCTCATCTGTCACTTTAAAATCTTGACCATTCCTGCAGAATCATGCTTTGAACCTTCCCTTCTCCAGTGTAAATATTCCCAGCTTTTTTATCCTCTCCTACAGACTCAAGAACTGAATCCCAATTATTGATTTAATTGCCCTTCGTCATACCCTCTGCACTGTTCTCATGCCCTCCCTAATACCCTCCCCTGCCCTCATGCGCTCCAACACACCCCACAGAACTCTAGGGGAAGTTGGAACCACACTTAGTACAATTTTAGGATTATTTTGAGATTTCTATTCTATTTCCTGGGATTTACATGCTCAGGATCGATTTATTTTCTTTACTGCTACACTATACCAATCCACTACCATGCATAAATCTATCTACTGTGAATGTTTGTGCTGTAAAATAATGCTGTCCGTCTTTTATTGCCACAATTTGTCGTCCTTTGCCAATTGCTTAATATTATATATGTCCACATTCAGTATTCTATAGTCCAGCCTATCCAAGCTCCTTTTTAATTTGGTTATCTAGCGTCATAGAATCATAAAATCCTATAGTGTAGAAGGGGCCCATTTGGCCCATTGAATCTGCACTGATGACAATCACACCCAGCCCGTATCCCCTTAACCCCACATATTTAGCTTGCTAATCCCTCTAACCTACGCATCCTGGAACACTAAGGAGCAATTAAGCATGCCCAATCAACCTAACCCCCACCCCTTTAGAGTGTGGGAGGAAACTTGAACACCTGAGGAAACCCATGCAGACACGGGGAGAAGGTGCTAACTCCATACAGTGTCTCTGGGATTGAATTTTTAATCAGATATTGGGAACCTATCGTTGTGTTAGTTCCAGGCCCTCACGTCGCATGGTGTGCTTTAGACATGTCTATCACAATTTTCAATGCTTCAGCCAATTAAATGCCAGAGAGCAGGTTCACCATCCAATCTGGCCATGGTTCTCTGGGAGGACTAACACTTCAGTGATGTCCAGTGGCCAGAGCTGTGGGTTGGCAGCCATTATGGTTCCACATGATCCATTGGCTGTTTTACCTTGAGCCAGGCCAGTATGGGCTGCCTGCATTGCTAACTAGAAATCCCAATCACCACTGGTACAGGGCCTTAAATAGGCACCTGAATTAAATATATTAAGCATGAACTGGCTACCTGCCCTCTCCCAAGACAGCAGTCGATCTGACCATGAGCCAACCTCTTTCAAGATGGCCCAGGGTTTGGAAGCAGCACAGAGATGGGCAGTACCAAATTGCATGTCCACCTCTACTTTAGTTCATGACCTTAGAACAATAGAATCATAGAATTCCTACAGTGCAGGAGGAGGCCATTCAGTTCATCAAGTCAGCATCAATAACCCTTCATGTTTTACCATGGCTAATCTACGTAACCAGCCTCCCATCCACTGATTCTGTCTACACTTCCCACTGCTTCCGCAAAGCAGCCAGCATAATTAACACAAAGAGTATGACAGGTAAGGCAGCTGAACTTAAAGCTTGGATAACTACAATATTGTGGCAATTATGGAGACCTTGATGAAAGAAGGACAGGTCTGACAGTTTAACATTCCAGGATTTAGATGTTCCATGTGAGATAGAGAAGGTGGCAAAAGAGGTAGGGGTATTGCTTTACTGTTAGGGAGAATGTCACAGCTAAACAGAGAGAGGATACCTTATGGATTGTACAGTGAGGCCATATGGGTAGAACCTAAGAACAGGAATGGTGTAATCACACTGTTGGGGTTTACTACAGACTTCCCAACAGCCAGAGTGAAGTGGAGGAACAGATATGTCAGCAGATTATGGTAAGATGTAAAAACAACATGGTTGCGGTGATGGGTGATTTTAACTTCTCTAATTGGAATTCCTTTCGTGCCAGGGGCTTGGATGGAGCAGAGTTTGTTCAGTGTGTCTAAGAATGCTTCTTGAGGCAATATGTGTAGGTAGTCCAACTCGGGAAGGTGCTATCTGAGACCTGGTTTGGGAAACAAATCCGGGCAGGTGATTGATGTTTAAGTGGGGGACTTTTTGGGATTAGTAATTGCAATTCTATAAGTTTCAAAGATAGAAAAAGTCCAGATGAAAGTACTAAACTGGGGGAAGGTTAACAATGACAGTGTTAGGCAGGAGGTAGGGAATGTAGACTGGAGGTGACTGTTTGAGGGTAAATCCACATCCGATATGTGAGTCTTTTAAAAGTCAATTGTTAATAATTCAGGATAATTATGACCCTGTAAAAATGAAAGGTAAAGTTGGCAGGATTTGGGAACCCTGGATGATGAGAGATTGTGAGGTTAGTGAAAAAGAAGAACATAAGAACATAAGAAATAGGAGGAGGAGTAGGCCCTCTAGCCCTTTGAGCCTGCCCCGCCGTTCAACAAGATCATGGCTGATCTGAAGTGGATCAGTTCCACTTTCCTGCTTTCTCCCCATAACCCTTAATCCCCTTGTCTATCAGACACCTATCTACCCGTGACTTAAATATATTCAGCGAGGTAGCCTCCACCACTTCAATGGGCAGAGAATTCCAGAGACTCACCACCCTTTAAGTGAAGAAGTTCCTCCTCAACTCTCACCCTTATTTTGAGGCTGTGCCCTCTCGTTCTGCTATCCTTTCTAAGCAGGAAGAATCTCTCTACCTCTACCCTATCTAGCCCCTTCATTATCTTATTTGTCTCTATAAGATCCCCCCTCAGCCTTCTAAACTCCAATAAGTACAAACCCAGTCCATTCAATCTCTTTTCATAGGCTATCTCTGGTATCAGCCTAGTGAACCTTCTCTGCACTTCCTTCAAGCCAATACATCCTTCTGCAAATGTGGCGACCAAAACTGCATACAGTACTCCTGCTGCAGCCTTACCAGTGCCCTGTACAGTAGCAGCAAGGAGTCATACATAAATTTTAGGAAATTGAAAATGGATAAGCCTCTTCAGGAATACAGAGATAGCAGGAAAGAGCTTAAATAGAACATAGAACATTACAGCGCAGAACAGGCCCTTCGGCCTTCGCTGTTGCGTCGACCATTATAAAAAGAAATGACCCTCCAAACTAAACCATTCCCTTCTCTTCCAAAAACTGATCAACTAACCTCTTAAACGCCACCAAATTTGGCGCATCTACAACTGCCGCAGGCAGGGCATTCCACTTCCTAACCACCCTCTGGGTAAAGAACCTCCCTCTGATATCTGTCCTATAACTATCACCCCTTAATTTAAAGCTGTGTCCCCTCGTGCTAGCTTTCTCCATCCTAGGAAAAAGGCTATCACTGTTCACCCTATCTAAACCTCTAATCATCTTATATGCTTCAATAAGAGTCCCTCTTAGCCGCCTCCTTTCTAACGAAAACAACCTCAAATCCCTCAGCACTCTCTTCATAAGACCTGCCCTCCATACCAGGCAACATCCTGGTAAACCTCCTCTGTACCCTCTCCAATGCCTCCACATCTTTCTTATAATGTGGGGACCAGAACTGCACACAATACTCCAAGTGCGGCCGCACTAGAGTTTTGTGCAGTTGCAACATGACGTTGCGGTTCCGAAATTCAATCCCCCTACCAATAAAAGCTAAGACTCCGTATGCCTTCTTAACAAACTTATCGACTTGACTGCCTACTTTCAGGGATCTATGCACAAATACACCAAGATCCCTCTGCTCATCAACACAACATAGAACATTACAGCGCAGAACAGGCCCTTCGGCCTTCAATGTTGCGCCGACCAATTAGGAGAAAGCAATGACCCTCTAACCTAAACCATTCCCTTTTCGTCCATAAACTTATCTACTAACCTCTTAAACGCCACCAAACTTGGCGCATCTACAACTGCCGCAGGCAGGGCATTCCATACGCTTACCACTCTCTGGGTAAAGAACCTACCTTTGACATCCGTCCTATAACTACCACCCCTTAATTTAAAGCTGTGTCCCCTCGTGCTAGCTTTCTCCATCCGAGGAAAAAGGCTATCACTGTCCACTGTAAATAGGAACCTAGGAGGGCAAAAAGGAACCATGTAATGTCATTAGCAGGCAGGAGTCAGGAGAATCCCAAGGTTTTTTATGCATATATAAGGAAGAAGAGGGTAGCTGAGGAAAGGTAGATCCACTCAAAGGCAGTGGATAGAATTTGGATGTGGAGCCAGATGAGGTGGGTGAGGTCCTTAACAAGTACTTTGCAACAGTATCCACTCAGGAGAAGGATGTGGTGGATGATGAATGTAGAAAGGAGGATGTTGATATCCTTGGACATTTTGAGATAAAAAGGGAGGAAGTATTGGAGGTTTTGAAAAACAAGTCCCCAGGGCAAATAAGATCTATCCCAGAACACTGAGAGGCCTTGGCCAAAATCTTTGTATTCTCTTTGACCGCGGGTGAGGTGTCAGAGGATTGGAGAGTAGTTAACATTGTTCTTCTGTTGAAGAAGGGCAGAAGAGACAATCTGGGAAATTACAGGCCTGTGAATCTTAATCAGAGGTGGGGAAATTATTGGAGAAAATTCTTAGGAGCAAGATATACTCACAGCTGGAAGAGAATAGGCTTACTAGCAATAGACAGTATGGTTTTGTGAAGGGGAGGTTGTGCCTCACGGACTTGATCGAGTTCTTTGAGGAAGTAACAAGAAAAATTGACCAGGGCAGGGCAATGGGATGTTGTATACACGGACTTTAATTAAGCCTTTGATAAGGTTCATCATGGCAGGTTGAGACAGAAGGTAAAGTCATAATGCGTCTGAGGTTAGCTGGTAAGATGGATACAAAACTGGCTTGGACATAGAAAGCAAAGAGTAATAGTGGAAGTGTACTTTTCTATCTGGAGGTCTGTGACAAGCAGTGTTCCACAAGGACCAGTCCTGGGGCCTCTGTTTTTAATAAATTTGCTGATGATACAAAAATTGGGGGAATAGCAGATAGTGAGGAGGATTGTCAGAGGATACAGTAGGATATAAATTGGCTGGAGACCTGGGCAGAATGATGGCAAATGCAATCTAACCCGCACAAATATGAGGTGATGCGATTTGGAACATCTACTGCAGAAGGAAAGTGTGCAGTAAATAGTAGAGCCCTTAGAAATATTAGCATACAGAGGGATCTCGGTGGCAACTCAGGTGACAAGGGTATGGCATGCTGGCTTTCATTGGTTGATGTGTTGAGTATAGAAATTGGAAAATCAAGTTGTGGCTGTGTAAGCCTTTTGTTAAGCCGCATTTGGAGTATTGTGTACAACTCTGGTCGCCACACCACCAGAAGAATGTTGATGCATTGGAAAGGGTGTAGAAGAGATTTACCAGGGATATTGCTTGGTTTGGAGGATATGGACTACGAAGAAAGTTTTAAAATTTAGTTTAAAGTTTATTTATTAGTGTCACATATAGTCCTACATTAACACTGCAATGTTAAAATCCCCTAGTCACCACACTCCGGTGCTTGTTCTAGTACACTGAGGAAGAATTTAGCATAGCCAATGCACCTAACCAGCACGTCTTTTTGACTATGGGAGGAAACTGGAGCACCCGGAGGAAACCCATGCAGACACAGGGAGAACGTATAGATTACGCACAGACAGTGACCCAAGCTGATAATCAAAACCAGGTTCCTGGCGCTGTGAGGCAGCAGTGCTAACCACTGTGCCACCATGCTGCCTGTTGAACAAACTTGGATTGTTTTCATTGGAGTGTCAGAGAATGAGGGAGGGCCTAATAGAGATCTAAAACATATGACAAGTTTGGATCAACTGGATTGTCAGAGTCTTTTTCCCATGGTTGAAGGATCAATTATTCAAGGGCACAGCTTGAAAATGAAAGGGCGAAAGTTTAAAAGAAATATAAAGGGCACGTTTTTCACACACAGGGTGGTGAATGCCTAGAACGCGCTGCTGAAGGAGGTAGTGGAAGCAGATTCTACAACAATGTTCAAGAGTCATCTGGATAGATACGTGAATAGGCAGAGAATAGAAGGATGTGGACCAAGTAGAGGCAAGAAAATACTAGGTTAGAGGCACAGATTTGGTGAGCTGAAGAGCCTATTCCTGTGCTGCACTGTTCTTTGTTTTTTATTTTTGCCACATGTATTTGGGATACAGTGAAAAGTATTTTATACAAAGAATTCCCTGTAACGTTCATCTAACCTGCTTTTTTGCGTTTCTACTTCAACCACTCCTTGCTTTCTGAAGCTTTAAGGGTGCATTTATTGCACAGTAGAAAACATATTAGTGAAGTATGGCAATTATGCCTAATTAACACATGCAAATTAATTAATTAGAAGCTAGACTTCTCCTGTAACTAAACACTCTGGGGTTTAATTTTCTCTGCCAGTGCAACAGTTAAAGCATTTGCATAAAATTTCTTTGTTCCTTTAAAGCAATGTTTAAGCTGCCCTGTTTATTTTAATTGGCTTAATGACTTTGCTAAAATAACACGCAAACAAATTTTATACAGGAACATTCATCAATGTGTTTTACCAGATGAAATTAAGCCCTTGGGAGAGATATCCCGATCATTGGTCATTTTTATACTGACTTATTACCATGTGGTAAATGCAGTCAAGGCATTAAGACTGCTTTGAGCAAATTAATTACCATAAATTAGCATGGGTAATGTGCCTCGTTCTCACTTGTTGAGTTGGTAGATTTGAATAATTCCAACTAATTTTTGATTAGATGTCTTCCTATCGATGATGAGTTAAAATGCTATATGTCAGAATTTACAGAGGCCACCTGACCATTAGTGAATGAATTTGCTTTGACAATACAGGGAGAATTTATGACCTCCTCTCCCAGCCCCCACCTCCCACCAGCTAGCATATTGGGGAGATGGGTGAATGATGTAAAATAGGAAAGGTTGCTAGTCTACTGCCTTCCCATCATTCCCAAGCTGTCCCCCATAATACAGTGGTCAATATGACATCATTCAGCCTGTGATTAAGGTGCTTAATCGACAGTGGCTGAAGAGCTTCTTCAAGAGTCACAATCTGGATTCCACTCACTAAGGGCACAATGGACACCGCGTGGCAACTACAAATGAAGTGCTGGAAACTAACTCTAATTACATGGCCTTCATTGACCTTGGCACTGTCAACTGCGAGGGATTATGGAGTATTCTCTTCCATTTTAACTACATTCGAACCTTGTCACGCCCTCCACCCACTCCACAATGACATGCAAACCATGATCTTCATGAATGGATTCATCACAGATCTAGTTCGTATTCGGACTGAGGTCAGGCAAGATTGAATTATTGCACTGACGCCTTCTTGATCTTCCTTGCTGTGCTGCAATGGAGTCAAACTACAGACAAATGGAACTCTGTTCAGCCAATGCCTTCTGCAGACTAAATCATAGAATCCGTGGAGTGCAAAAGGAGGCCCATTGAGTCGGTACCGACCATAATCTCAGCCAGGCCCTGTTCTTATAACCTCCCATATTTCCCCTGTTACTCCTCCTGATACTAGGGTCAATTTAGCACGGCCAATTAACCTAATGTGCACATCTTTGGACTGTGGGAGGAAATTGGAGTATCCGGAGAAAACCCATGCAGACATGGGGAGAACTCCACACAGTAACCCAAACTGGGAATTGAATTGGGTTCCTGACGCTATGAGGCAGCAGTGCTAACCATTGTGCCACCATGCTGCCCAAATCCTCTGTCATTGAGTTACAGTGTGCAGACAATGCTTGACTGGGTGGCTGTGAAGAGAATGTTTCCAGCTGTAGGAGAATATAGAATTAGGGGCCATTTTTTAAAAATAAGGGGGTCACTTATTTAAGACAGAGATGAAGGGAATTTGTTTCCCTCAAAAGGGTGTGAGTGTTTAGAACTCTTCTTCAAATGGCAGTGGAAGCAGGGGCTGTGAATATTGTTAAGGAGAGCGAGTTAGATTCTTGAGAAGCAAAAAGGTGAAAGGTAGGTGGGAATGAGGTTACAAGATCAAGAATGAGGTTGCAAGAATGGGGGAGCAGGCTCGAGGGCCGAGTGGCCTACTCTTGCTCCTCGTTTGTATGTACATATGTATAAAGTTGTTAGAGAACCAGATGACCAGAGGCTGCTCTCCCCTTTGAGGGTGAAGTCTAACTGGTAGTGATTTAATCTAAGGATCACAACATCTCAGATGAGGGGCGAAGTTGATTTAGAAACCATTCAGTTGATTCTAGTACAGGAATTGAACCCGCACTGTTGGCATCACTCTGCATCTCTAACCAGCTGTCCAGTTAACTTTTTTTCTTCATTTATGCGACTTGGGTTTCACTGGCTGGCCAGCATTTATTGCCCATCTGTATTTGCCTGAGAGCAATTGAGAGTTAGCCACATTGCTGTTTCTGGAGTCACACATAGGCCAGACCAGGTAGGAGTGACAGATTTCCTTCCGTAAAGGATATTGATGAACCAGATGGGTTTTTCTCAGCAATCAACAGTGGTTTCATGGTCATCGTGATTTTTTTGAGTTAAACTCCACTACCTGCCATGGCGAAATTCGAACCCATGTCCCCAGAACATTAGCTGAATTTCTGGATTAAAAGTCTTGCAATAATACCACTGGGACATCACCTATTGAACTTAACTGAGCCAAATCTTGCTCAAATACACTCAGTGCTTGACCAAGCAACTCAGCATCAGGCAGTGTCCACTCAGAGCCAACTCCCGATGAGCCCCTTCCATTTCCTTCTCCTGTGAAACCCTTCCCACCATCATCTGTCTCTACTACGAGTCGCTCTGACATCCATTGGGTGTTGCTCCAGCAGTAGCCATCGACCCCCTTATTTTCAACAGAGCTGCTGACCTCTGATTGGCCAGCAGCTCTTGCCGAGCAGGATTTTGTGCCTCTAGAGAGCTGATCCCATGGCAGGCTCACCAGTGACCTTGTAACTGCCTGATTGAGCCTTTCCAGAGGAAGCAGCATGAGCTCTCACTGACTCTCCAGCTAGTGGCCAAGATTCTCTGTCACCTCCTTCAAATTGCCCTGTTTCAACAGCTTCTGACCTGAGCTCCCTATCTCAGAATCACAGAATTGTTACAGTACAGAAAGAGGCCATTTGGCCCATCATATCTGCATGTCCAAGTGAACATCATGACTTAGTGCCATTTCCGTCCCTTTCTCCCATACTCCAGCACATTGTTTCTATTCAAGTAATCATCTAATGCCCTCGTGAATGCCTCAATTGAACCTGCCATCACCACACTTCCTGTCAGTGCATTCCAAACCCAAACTACCCATTGTGTGAAAAAGTTTATCTTCACATCACATTTGCTTCTTTTGCAAATCTGTGCCCTCTTGTTCTTCATCATTTTATGAGTGGTAACAATTCTTCCCCATTTAGTCTGCCCAGCCTCTCATGATTTTGAACCTCTCTATCAAAAATTCTCTTACCCTTCTTGTCTCCAAAGGGAACAGTCCCAATCTCTCCAATCTGTCCTCAAAAGTGAAGTTTCTTATCCCTGGAAACATTCCTGGAAACTTTATCTACGCTCCCTCCAATGCGTTCACATCCTTCCTGTGGTGTGGCACCCAGAACAATCCACAGTATTCCATGGTAGGGAGCCACACAGGCTTGTTGTCAGGTAGCGTTTACAGCAGACCACTTCATTCTCCCATTTTACCTTGAATCAATGAGTCAGTCCAAAACATAATCATTTTACAAAATGTTGCCCTTGCAAAAATATTGTTAAGATTGTAACCAGCCTGGTAAAGTCTCAAAACAGCTACCGGGAAAGGATGGAGTCAGCAGCCAGTAAGTGGAGTTTGCTGTCGATCAGAAGACAATGACTTTAGATTTCCCCAATCTATATAAACAGTGAACGGGGTATAAAAGTAGGGAAATATTGCTCCAACTGTACAGAACATTGGGAAGATACACCAAGAGTACTATATGCAATCCTGGTCTCCTTATATAAGGAGGGGAATACTTTCATTGTAAGCGGGTTCAGCGAAAGTTCATTAGGTTGATTCCTAGGATGAATGAGGGAAGGTTGTGTAATAAATCGATGATGGTTTAATGTGACTCAGAGTAGCAAGGGTGTATAGCCAATGCTAAATCAGTATCAGACAGTATCTACTATGTGACTGTACAACTCTCTTCTGTAATCTGGGATACACTGCTGCTCTTGATGGCCTCAGCTTCCCACATCTATAAATGTGTGGGTTAGGTGGATTGACCATACTAAATTGCCCTTTAGTGTCCCTCGATGGGTAGGTTAGGGGGATTAGTAGGGTAAATACCTGGGGTTGTAGGGATAGAATCTGGATGGGATTGTTGTTGGTGCAGACTCGATGGGTCAAATGGCCTCTTTTTGCACTGGAGGAATTCTGTAGAGTCCAGCTTGATTGAGTGGCCCTCAGGGACCTCCCACCCCTTCCCTTAAAGATGTCACATTACCACAAGTTGAGCAGGTTAACCCTGTACTTAGTAGAGTTTAGAAGAATGAGATTTTTGATTTAATTTGATTTATTATTGTCACATGTATTAGTATACAGTGAAAAGTATTATTTTTTATGCACTATGTAGACAAAGCATATCTTTTGTAGAGAAGGAAAAGAGATGGTGTAGAATATAAGTTTTAGAAGCATAGAATGAGAGTAAAAAATAGAATTAGAAGATATGCTGGGCACAGCTTACAAGAAGTCACCTCATCCCATGCCATCTTGAAAAAAAATACTGCACACTGAAGTATAATTTCATAATCAAGCAGCCCTCCCATATCTCATTTAAATGACTTCTTTTTGAAGTGATCTTACTGAAACGTAAGGTTACATAGAACATAGAACATTACAGCACAGAACAGGCCCTTCGGCCTTCGATGTTGTGCCAACCAAAATAAAAAGCAATGCCCCTCCAAACTAAACCATTCCCTTCTCTTCCATATACTTATCAATTAACCTCTTAAACGCCACCAAACTTGGCGCATCTACAACAGCTGCAGGCAGGGCATTCCACTCCCTAATCACTCTTTGAGTAAAAAACCTACCTCTGATATCCGTCCTATAACTCATACCCCTTAATTTAAAGCTGTGTCCCCTCGTGCTAGCTTTCTCCATCCTAGGAAAAAGGCTATCACTGTCCACCCTATCTAAACCTCTAATCATCTTATATGCTTCAATAAGATCCCCTCTTAGCCGCCTCCTTTCTAACGAAAACAACCTCAAATCCTTCAACCTCTCTTCATAGGACCTGCCCTCCATACCAGGCAACATCCTGGTAAACCTCCTCTGTACCCTCTCCAATGCCTCCACATCTTTCTTATAATGTGGGGACCAGAACTGCACACAATACTCCAAGTGCGGCCGCACTAGAGTTTTGTACAGTTGCAACATGATGCTGCGGCTCCTAAATTCAATCCCCCTACCAATAAAAGCTAAGACTCCATATGCCTTCTTAACAACTTTATCCACTTGACTGCCTACTTTCAGGGATCTATTGACACATACACCAAGATCCTTCTGTTCTGTTCTGAGGGAGCTTGACATCATAGATGCTGAGAGGATGTTTCCCCTTGTGCAGAGGTGAAGAACTGGAGGTGCAGTTTCAAAATAAAAGGTCTCCCATTTAAGGTCGAGATTGGAAAGAACTTCCCCTTGCAGAGGGTTGTTGATCTTTTGGAATTCTGTTTCACAGAGAGTAGTGGAGGCTGCTCCATTGAATACACTCAATACTGAGTTACATCGATTTTTGATTCTTAAGGTAGTGAAGGGCAGGTGAGAGTTGATATGGGGGTGGACAAGTAAGAAGTGGAGTTAAGGTCAAGTCAGATCAGCCATGAGTCTGTTGATTGCAGAGTAGCCTCGATGGGCCAAATACTATATCTTTGCTAATGATTTTCCCAATATACAATTGGAGGATTGCTCATTCAGTACTGGATAACAAAGAAGTAGTCTGATAGTTACTGACAGTGGAATAGTTGACAGAATTAGGTGTACAGTAGAACTGGATATCATCAGTATGTGGGTGGCACGGTGGCACAGTGGTTTGCAGTACTGCCTCACAGCGCCAGGGACCTGGGTTTGATTTCGGACTGGGTCACTGTCTGTGCAGAATCTGCACATTCTCCCTGTGTCTGCTTGAGTTTCCTCCAGTTTCCACCCACAGTTCAAAAAATGTGTTGATTAGATGCATTGACCATGCTAAATCCTTCCTCAGTGTACCTCAACAAGTGCCGGATTGTGACAAAAAGGAGGTTTTCACAATAACTTCATTGCAGTGTTAATGTAAGCCTACTTGCAACACTACTAAATAAACTTTGAACATGTGAAAAGTGACGCCGTAATTTTTGGATAATGTCACAAGGACATGGGGAGGGGGACAAAATGTTGATGAGAAATGAGCGAGAGTTGAGAAATGGGGGGATACCAGAGTTTTTAGTATGGAAGATGAAGAGAAGCCATTGAAGGTGATTGTCTGTCAATAAGATGGAAGCAAACAACTAGCTTCACCCAGCTGGATGGCAAGCTTTGAGAATGGTGTGGTTACCACGTCAGAGGCTACAGACAAATTAAGCTGGGCAAGAAGAAACACAGGAGTAAGAGGGATAGTTTACTTTTGTCACAGTGGCATTGGATGTAATTTCTGAATTGCTAATTAGGTCTAGTCTAATCAATCTCATCAGATGAGATTGATTAAAAATAAGTTCAGTATAACTTGTAAGATGACAACTGCTGGTTAGGTAGCCAGCTTGGTCATGCCTTTCATCTTAAAATAAAGGAAGCAGATTTCAGACTGAGATGAGGAAGAACTGCTTCACCCAAAGGGTTGTGAACCTGTGGAATTCCCTGCCCAATGAAGCACTTGAGGCTATCTCATTGATGTTTTTAAGGCAAGGATAGATAATATTTTGTGCAGTAAAGGAATTAAGGGTTATGGTGAGAGGGTGGGTAAGTGGAGCTAAGTCCATGAAAAGATCAGCCATGATCTTATTGAATCTTGGAGCAGACTCGAGAGATCAGATGGCCTGCTCCAAGTTCTTATCTTATGTTCCAATCATACCAGCAATGATCTTATTAAATGATGGTGCAGCCTTGAGGGGCTGAATGGTCTATTCTATTCCTCTTCCTTGTTTATGTCTTAATTTGTTCTGGGTTAAAGGAGAAAGGTAAATACTCCAAATCAAAGTTAGCTCATTTGGAGAAACAGATGGTACTGTTATTGTCTTTCTTTAGTTAAAATGTGAAGACTAGTGCATATTAACTGTGAAGCATTTGACAGGAACGTAGTGATCCTGTAGTCCTTCAGTTTCAGAACAGCTGTTCCTCACAATCCCAGTTTGTTACCCATTATGCCTTGGACTTCTGTGACGAAGGGTTAAAAGACAACTTAAAGCCAACTGGCTGTGACAGAGGTAGCACAATTTGAGGTTGTTCGAGGACATGAGCTGCATTAAGCAGAGTGCAGATGAAAGATGGGGCTGCTATGAGGTGCATGAGCAGTGACAAGGTTGGAGCTGCAGGAGTACAAGACTGACTTAATGTGAAGTGACAAGAACCTTTTGGATGACATTTGCTGGCTTAATATCAAAGCTGATTATGTTTTAAAAAAAATTACCACATAATTGTTCTTGATCAGTAACCAGCCAACTTCCAGTGAATACCATTTACATTAAAGCTGAGAGACAATTTCAATTTAGCAGCTCACCATTAATGTAGACTTAGCTGATATCAAATGCTGGAGACACTGTTGGCTGGAAATTGGGCTGCGTGGCACTGTCATCTGCCTGACCAGTGCTACAGAAGCCCTGAGCAGAAATAGTGGTGGCCAGTATGCTTGCAAGAGTTGCGAGATCCCAATGTTACAGGTAACCATTTATTTTACACACATAAGACCATAAGATATGGAAGGAAAATTAGGCCATTCAGCCCATCAAGTCTACTCTGCCATTCAAACATGGCTGATAAGTTTCTCAACCCCATTCCCCCGCCTCTTCCCGTAATCTTTGATCCCCCTATCATCCGAGAACATTTCCATTTCTGTCTTAAATATAGACACTGCAAGCAAACAAGGAGATGTACCATACATACATAACTACCGCTCCATCAAAATGCAGATGGTGAGCACAAGACATCATGGCAGCGAATAGCCACCTCATCCTGAGACATCTGACCATCCCCGCAATCTTTGGACTACAAAGAAGAATGAGAAGCTGGCTGTTTAGTGACACCTGGTTTGTGGCCATTCCCTGCCACCTGATTACTTGAGAACAACAAGGCGACTGCGTCATTGAGCAAACCTGAAACAATAGTCCTGTTGCCTGGACCACCCAGGGAAGCCTGACCATTGTCACCATAACGAGTTTTCAAATTAGCATTGGTCTACTGGTTTAAAGCTAGCACGAGGGAACACAGCTTTAAATTAAGGGGTGATAGTTATGGGACGGATATCAGAGGTATGTTCTTTACCCAGAGGGTGGTTAGGGAGTGGAATGCCCTGCCTGCGGCAGTTGTAGATGCGCCAAGTTTGGTGGCGTTTAAGAGGTTAGTTGATAAGTTTATGGAAGAGAAGGGAATGATTTAGTTTGGAGGGGCATTGCTTTTTTCATAATTGGTCAGCGCAACATCGAAGGCCGAAGGGCCTGTTCTGTGCTGTAATGTTCTATGTTCTATCTATGTTCTATGTTCTACTGTACCTTTCACAAACTATGATGCGGGTGCAGCCTTTCCTGTAGGTATTCAGAGGCCACCTGGGAAGATGGAGGAGGAGGAAGAGGAGATATCTGGGACCCGTTTCACTCGTGATAGCTGTCCACGACTGGTTATTGAGATTCTACTTTCCCTAATGTGCCATCCCCTCAATACCATTACACCACAATTGCCCACGTTTTGACCAATCTGCTGTGTATCTTCACTCTTCTACTTGGTCTACACCTTGAAATTAAAGTCACCAACAAAAGATCTTTCCGTGATGGCTTTATCCAACAGCAGATCCAATTATACTTACAAAACCAAACCATTCTCTTAGGGTCTGCAATATGGATGCTTTTGCCTGGCTTCGAGCTTCTTTGTAATGCCTATAATTGCAGCATGGCTGATGGAAGTCTGTTGACTTTTACTGGGAGATATTACAGATGGTTTCACATTGAGTGCCTGACTTCAGGTTGCCTCGGTTTGAATGGCTGCAGACCAGATGGGCTTCCTGATAGGCAGCAGCAGGGACGCTAGCAGACTGGCATGAATATTCTCTGGGAGTGGGGGGGACAACAGATCCATGCTCCATCCTGCCATCGTTATTCCCCCATTACTAAACATCACAATCCTCCTAATCTGTTGGAAGGCAGATTACAGCCATAAGAATCTGCAAGAGGTCCACAGCCATAATGGCAGTAGTGTGAACCTGCATTATTTCTGCATGGCAACAAGCAGGGAATACTGAGACAAGGGTGATTAGTGCCAAAAGATTCACAACTTGTCATTGAAGAAGTGCAATAGAGGGCCACCAGATTAATCGCTGGGATGGCAGGATTGGCTCATAGAATGTGTACAGTGCATAAGGAGACTGTTCAGCCTATCAAGTCTGTACCAATTCGGACAGAGTATTTTACCCAGGCTCTCTCTCTCCCAACACTTTTAAGTTATTTTTAAGTTTAGGTTTTTTAAGTTAGTTTATTAGCATCACAAGTAGATTTATATTAACTAACTGAATAAAAGCAAATTACTGCAGATGCTGGGATATGAAACCAAAAGAGAAAATGCTGGAAAATCTCAATTGGCCTGGCAGCATCTCCAAGGACTTACATTAACACTACAATGAAATTACTGTGAAAATTCCCCAGTCGCCACGCTCTGGCGCCTGTTTGGGCAGACTGTGGGAGAATTTAGCATGGCCAATGTACCTAACCAGCGCGTCTTTCAGACTGTGGGAGGAACCTAGCATCTAGAGGAAACCCATGCAGAAAATTGGACCTGCATTCTCTCGAGTGCAGAAAAATGAGAAGTGATCTCATTGAAACTTACTAAATTCTTACAATGCATGCCAGGGTAGAAGTGGATAGGATGTCTCCCTGGCTGGTGAGCCTTGAATCAGGGAGCAAAGCCTCAGAATGTATACACTTATTGTAACAAGTGTAATTATGATTGCTAACTATATTTAAAGTGGATTTTAAGTCTCTAAGAATAAAGTTGCTTATTTGGAATTGAAATAGTGAAATTAAAGTTGTTTCTTCATATTTAAAGATCATTCAATCTGTAAGAGTTAATTTTGTTAGAGTTATAGTTAAATGTGTTAGTGAGCATGTTTTGATAAAATAGATACTAATTTGTCAGGGGAATTATTGCTGGAGTGAAGCATTCTTTCCTCACACTTATACCAATGGAGAAAATTGTTATGGTCTAGTCTGGCTTCCTAAAATATCTCAAGGTTCTGGTCCAGGACCATTAAAGAATAGATAGATAGAACATAGAACATTACAGCGCAGTACAGGCCCTTCGGCCCTTGATGTTGCGCCGGCCAGTGGACCCTCTAACCTAAACTATTCCAATATCATCCATATGCCTATCCACTGAACATTTGAATGCCCCAAAGTAGGCGAGTCCACAACTGCTGCAGGCAGGGCATTCCACGCTCTCACCACCCTCTGTGTAAAGAGCCTGCCTCTGACATCCGTCCTATAACTACCACCTCTTAATTTAAAGTTATGTCCCCTCGTGTTGGACATCACCATCCAAGGAAAAAGGCTCTCACTATCCACCCTATCCAATCCCTTGATCATCTTATACGCCTCAATTAGGTCACCGCGTAACCTTCTTCTCTCTAATGAAAATAACCTCAGGTCCCTCAGCCTTTCCTCATAAGGCCTTCCCACCGTACCAGGCAACATCCTGGTAAACCTCCTCTGCACCCTTTCCAATGCTTCCACATCCTTCTTACAATGTGGTGACCAGAACTGTACGCAATACTCCAAGTGCGGCCGCACCAGAGTTTTGTACAGTTGTAACATAACCCCACGGCTCCTAAATTCAATCCCTCTATCAATAAAAGCTAACACACCGTACACCTTCTTAACAACTTTATAGATGGTGTTGGAAAGTCTGAAAGATGATTTGGAGAGGTTACTTTGTGTATCTGCATTGCAAGGTATTTGGGATTAATGCTTTGCTTGCTAGTTTCCTTGCTGTATTGTTGTTTCTGCAGTAAACTCTGTTTTTATTTTCACCTTTCTGGCTTGCTATGGATTTCAGATCCTTCTTTTACGTGAAAGCTACTTGGTCAGCTTCTGATAATTCATGGGCTGGCACCAGAATAAAAATGTCCATTAATTTTTCCAAGGATTGTAAAAAACCAGCTGGTTAACCATATCTTTCATGAAAGGGAGCCTGCCACTTTTGCCTAATCGAACCTACACATCGTTTGAGTCTCACATAATGTGGTCAACTCCCAGGGTAGAAATGTCAATTACTAGGGGACATAGGTTTAAAATAACAGGGGGAATGTTTAAAACAAATATGAGAGGCAAGGTTTTTACACAGAGGGTGGTAAATGCCTGGAATGCGCTGCCAGTGGAGGTGGTAGAAGCAGATACAATGGCAACATTTAAGAGGCACCTTGACAGAAGGAAATGGGCTGTGTAGAGGCAAAATATCTTTTAGTTAGAAAGGCATCACGTGTCGGCACAGGCTTGGTGGGCCAAAGGATCCACCTGTGTTGTAGTTTGTTCTTTTGTTCTTTGATATGGAGATGCCGGCGTAAGACTGGGATGGGCACAGTAAGAAGTCTCACAACTTCAGGTTAAAGTCCAACAGATTTATTTGGAATCACAAATTTTTCAGAGTTCTTCCTTTGCCTGTATATTGCACAAGAAACAACATTTTCTCTGTATGCTAATACATGTGAAATAATAAGTCAAATGAAGTCAAATCCTCTGATGAGTTTCTGCACTCACCGGATGAAGGAGCAGAGCTCTGAAAGCTTGGATTCCAATTAAACCTGTCGGACTTCAACCTGCTGTTGTGAGGCATCCTACTTTTCCCTTCATAATGTCTATTGAAGTGGTCAAGCCAGCCAACTTGTTGCTCAGAATAAATGGCAGTGATACTGGGAATGAACAGTAAATAAGACCTTGACACCATTATTCACATCCTCAGAACGGGTAAAACTTTAAGATTACTTGCGCTGACATTAACAATCTCAGTACGGATAATCCATGAAATTGACATACAGCACCGCCAAACTACTTCTCCCTGCCTGTGATAACAACAGGGTTAAAGCACGCCACTCCACACTGTTAAAATGACTCCTGGCTAGTGCAACAGCCTTCCAGGCAATAGGTTGAGGGAAATTTTATATTTCCCATAGGTTTTGTTAAATCTTTCATTAATACCTACTCCAGTTTATTGGACATGATGAAAAAAAGAGTCTATGTATCATATATTTCTACAGATTAATCTTAGACCTTCTTGCTAGCAAGATTTACTAGCAAGGGAATAAATCAGTCATCAGGCTCTGACAGCCTCACACACTAATCATTCCGTTTTCTACAGGTTGTACGGTGAGAGTATGTGTCACAGAGATCAGACACTGATAAATGCGCCACGACTTTTTCTTGCTAATTTGACTTGTGACTTTTGCTGACGAATGAAACTTTCTTTCTTGCAAACCTTGGCTGATTCTTGACGTGATGTTTCATCAATTAGTCTACCTCTCGATAAGACCGTTTGGAATAGACAAGCTGTGTGATTTATATGTGGCAGATGGGATGAGTTATTTTTTATTAAAAAATTGCTTTTCTAACTAATGTTGCATAATCACGCCATTAGTGTGTCAATCAGTGTAGCTCGCTGGAATGTTCATCCCACTAAGTATTGGTGTCCTCAACTTGCAGTTGATTGGGAAAGTACAACTGACAAAATGATGCCCCTCAACTATAGACTCTACATTGTAACCCACAACCCAGTTCAGCAATCTCATAATGACGTGACCACAGTCTGAAAGACGTGCTTGTTAGGTGCATTGGCCATGTTAAATTCTCCCTCAATGTACCCGAACAGGCACTGGTGTGTGGTGACTAGGGGATTTTCACAGTAACTTGATTTAATTTGATTGATTTGATTTAATGATTTATTATTGTCATATATATTAGTATACAGTAAAATGGATTGTTTCTTGTGTGCTATACAGACAAAGCATACCATTCATAGAGAAGGAAAGGAGAGTCACAGAAGATTATATCATGGAAACAAGCCCTTTGACCCAATTTGTCCATGCTGCTCCTTTTTTTCAACCTCTAAGCTAGTCCCAATTGCCTGAGTTTGGCCCCTATCCCTCTATTTCCATTTTAGAAAGAGCAGAATATAGTGTCACAGTCATAGCTAGGGTGTAGAGAAAGATCAACTTAATGCAAGATAGGCCCATTCAAAAGTCTGATGGTGGCAGGTAACTCTTTGTTCTCCTTTTCATCCTTCTGGCTTGCTATGGATTTCAGATCCTTCTTTTATATGAAAGCTACTTGGTAAGGCAACTTCAATGCAGTTTTGATGTAAGCCTACTTGTGACACTAATAAATAAACTTATTATTGTTAGTATGTGACCTCAGGCCTTTGTAATCTTTTTCCCAATGGAAGAAGGTGGAACAGAGAATGTCTGGGTCCAATGGATGGCAGTCTGGTTTGCATGATGGATTGGGCTACATTCGCGACCTTTTGTAGTTTCTTGTGAAACTTGGGCAGAGAGGAAGTCATACTAAGCTGCAATACAACCAGAAAGAATGCTTTCTATGGTGCCCCTGTAAAAGTTGGTGAGAGTCGTAGCGGACATGCCAAATTTCCTTAGTCTTCTGCGAAAATAGGGGCATTGGTAGGTTTTCTTAGTATAATGTCGGCATGGGGGGACCAGGACAGACTGTTTGTGATCTGGAGACCTAAAAACTTGAAGCTTTTGACCATTTCTACTTTGTCCCCGTTGATATAGGCAGGAATATATTCCCCACTAAGCTTCCTGAAGTCGATGACAATCTCCTTCATTTTGTTGACATTGATTGGACATTATTGTTGTCACACCAGCTCACCAGATTCTCTATCTCATTCCTGTATTCTGTCTTGTCATTGTTTGAGACCTGACCTACTATAGTGGTGTCATCGGCAAACTTGAAAATTGATTTGGAGGGGAATTTGGCTCAAGGAGTGTAGTGGGGAGTGAGAACACAGCCTTGTGAGGCGCATGTTTTGAGGATGATTGTGGAGGAGGTGTTGTTGCCTAACCTTAATTGATTATGGTCTGTGAGTTAGGAAGTTCAGGATCCAGTTGCAGAGGGAGGAGCTGAGCCAGGCCACGGAGTTTGGAGATGAATTTTTCGGAATAATAATGTTGATGGCTGAGCTGTAGTCAATAAATAGGAGTCTGACATTTATAAAATGTTGAGAGGTATAGATAGAGTGGATTCTCAGAGGTTATTTCCCAGGGCTGAAATGGTCACTATGAGAGGAGACAGTTTAAGGTGCTGGAGAGTAGGTACAGAGGAGATGTCAAGGGTAAGCTTTTCACTCAGAGGGTGGTGAGTGAGTGGAATCAGCTACCGTCAGTGATGGTGGAGGCAAACTCACTGGGGTCTTTTAAAGGACTTCTGGATGAGTACATGGGATTTAATGGGATTGGGAGTTACAGATAGTTCTATGGCCCAGTATGGATATGATCACCACAACTTGTGGGCTGAAGGGCCTGTTTGTACTGTAGTGTTCTATGTTCTATGTTGTATAAGTGTTTTTGTTATCTAGGTGTACCAGCTTTTTCTGATTCAGCTTATTCAGTTCAACTTATTCTGATTCTTTCAGCTATGTGCTCTGGAAGCCACTGGAAACAATTTTCTCCTTATTTCCTCCATCAGACCCTTCATAATTTTGAGCATTTCTATTGAACCCCTCCTTTATACCCTCTGCCCCAGGGAGAACAATGCCAGTACCTCCATATAACTGGAGAGTTGCAACTCACCAAGGCTCCTTTGACAGCACCTTCCAAACCAATGATCTCTAACACCTCGAAGGACAAGAGCAGCAGATACCTGGGAACACCACCGCCTACAAGGTCCCCTCTAAGTCATTCATCATCCTGACTTGGAAATATATTCCTTTGCAGTCGCTGGAGGAATTCTCGCCCTCACCGCACTGTGGGTGCATCTTCTTGAGGTTAATTACTCACTTTCTTGAGGATAATTAGAGTCCAGCCAGGTTTGTCCCATGAAAGAATGAAAAACATCCATAGTATAATTTGAATAAATTTTCTCTGTAACCTTCCTAAGGCTTTGACATAATGTGGGGAATATGAATCAAGAAACAGACAGTGTGTTAAAAGTCAGTGGCTTGGGACTGTTAGAGGATTGCTAGGAGAGGTTCACATTGATTCCCAAGATATGGCAGAGATTCTTGGCAACAGTGGAGGTGATCTTATCTTCTTGTCCCATTGGCCAATGAGTGGGGCTGGTTAGGTGCATTGGCTGTGCTAAATTCTCCCTCATTATACCCGAACAGGCACCTGAGTGTGGCGACTCGGGGATTTTCACAGTAAATTCATTGCAGCGTTAATGTAAGCCAGTTGTGACACATAAAAAAAGAATAACTTACTTAGGAAAATAACACCCCTCGTTTATGAGTTACTGACTTAGTTTGACATTGGTATTGATGTGTGTTTTATTCATCAGTGGGATATGGATGTCACTGGCTGGCCAGCATTTATTGTCCATCCCTGGTTGCCTGGGGGCAATTGAGAGTCAAACACATTTCTGTGACTGGAGCCACATGTAGGCCAGACTGGATAAGGGTGGTAAATTTCGTTCTCTAAAGGACATTCGGGATATGCTTTTCTGACAATCGACAATTGTTTCATGATCATTAGTAGATTCTTAATTCCAGATAATTTTGATGGAATTTAAATTCCTCCATCTGCCATGGTGGGATTTGAACCCGGGTCCCCAGAAAATTAGTTGATAGATAGAATCCTACAGTGCAGAAGGAGACCATTCAGTCCATCGAGTCTGCACTGACCATAATCCCACCTTATCTCGATAACCCCATTTACCCTAGCTAGTTCCCCTGACACTAAGAGGTAATTTTAGCATGGCCAATCCACCTAACTTGCACATCTTTGGACTCTGGGAGGAAATCGAAGCACCAAGAAGAAACCCACGCCGACATGGGGAGAATGTGCAAATTCCACACAGACAGTGACCCAAGCCGGGAATTGAACCTGGGACCCTGATGCTATGAGGCAGCATGCTAACCACTGTGCCACCATGCTGTCCAAACTGAGTTTCTGGATTATTACAGTGGTTATTATTATGATAGTACCACTTGGCCATCATCTCCCCTTAATTCAGATAAACTGCTTCTACATTGTGCTTAATCTCATATTAGCACTACTGGACCCTAAGGTATGTATTCTGTATAAAATGGCTTCATTGCCTGCCAGTGGAATGAACCAGGTAGGTGAGAAAGAAGGAGAGAGAGACCACAAGATGCACTTACTGGGAGGCCGTGGCATTAACATAGTACTTACTATCGCAATAGCAAAGCAACACAGCTCCATCACATAATTCCAGATGAATCGCAAATGCCAACAGCAAAAAGCTACTGTTGCACCTTTTTTGTAAATAAACTTATTAATATATTTAATCGCTGTGCATTCAGTCGCTGAATCAAACTCCAGCTGGTAGCAGCTTTTAATTGACTTCCATGTGAAAGCTGCAGCTTATACTGGTATCTGCACATGTGACTATTTACGTAATAAATTGTTGGCCGATTTCGAGTGTTGAGTTGGCAGCGATGCTGCGTAGTCCTCTCGGGAATCTGCAGTGGCACTTGTGCCACTTCTACTCCATGAACAAAAATAAAAGTCACACCTGCTGAATTTCTCATCAGAGTAGACATCTTGTGTGATCCCCCGGCATGTTTACTAAAATACATCGGTATGTGTGTGAAATGCTAAACCCGCCCCCACCAAGATATGCCAAATACGCCAATAAACCCATGAATAACCCACCCAAACGCACCAGGAACATTCACTAGCAATTTATTCCCAATTAGTTTTAAATTGGGAAAGTTATTCAAAGAGAAATACCCATTTTGGACGCATCCTGATCTCATATTGGAGGGGGGGATGAGTTGAGCTCAGCATTGCGCTGTTGAGCTTGTATATTAAAATTCTGTCAATTGTATTCAGAGAGTAAGGAGAGTCTGGGAAAGGATTAGTTCATTAGGATGAGTAGGAGCCTTTGCAATAAGCTTTGATATCAGCACAGACTGAGTAAAGCACTGACAACATTCCAGTCTTGAATGAATTTGGGCTTTATACAGTGAACAGTCTGACATCTGGTACCAAACCAATATGCCACTATCGTGCTTTGATTAAATTTTCATCTAACATCTAATATGTCTAATATTCAAATCTAATACGTCTAATAATGAATCGAATATGGGTGGCACAGTGGTTAGTAGTGTTGCCTTATAGCACCAGAAATCCGGTTTCAATTCCCAAATTCATAGACTCATAGAATCTGCATTGCAGAAGAAGGTCATTTGGCCCATCAAGCCTGCACCAACAACAATCCCACCCAGGTGTCATCCCGCAACCCCACATATTCATCCTCCTCATCACTGAGGGGCAACTTATCATGGCCAATCAACCTAACCTGTATATCTTTGGATTGTGGAAGGGAGAATATGCAAATTCCACATAGACAGGCCAGAATTGAATCCAGATCACTCTCTGTGTGGAATCTGTACTTTAATAAAAGCAAATTACTGCGGATATTGGAATCTGAAATCAAAAGAGAAAATACTGGAAAATCTCATCAGGTCTGGCAGTATCTGCACATTCTCCTCTGCCTGGTGGATTTCCCCTGGACGCCAGTTTCCTTCCATAGTCTGAAAGACATGCTAGTTAGGTGCATTTGTTGTGTTAAATTCTCCCTCAGTGTACCCAAACAAGTACAGGAGTGTGGCTACTAGGGAATTTTCACAGTGCATTACATTAACATTGTGCAGTGTTAATGTATTCCTATTTGGGACAACGGTAGATCAACTAACTTTTATATGTATGTTATTACAGACATGGCTCAGTAATGTAAAAAGTGTCTTTCCTTCTTTTGTCTTCAATTCTAGGTATATGGACCAATGCTGACACGATACATGGAATTAGAACAGTTGGTGCGGAACAAATGCTGAATGAAGAACATTCTCTGTGAATCCTAGAATCTTATAAGGTGAAGATGCCGACTGGGGTGAGCACAGAAAGAAGTCTCACAACACTAGGTTAAAGTCCAACAGGTTTTTTTGGTATCACAAGCTTTCAGAGTGCTGCTCACTCACCTGATGAAGGGGCAGCACCCTAAAGCTCGTGATTCCAAATAAACCTGTTGGACTTAAACCTGGTGCTGTGAGATTTCTTACTGTGCCTAGAATCTTATGGCACAGAAGGAAGCCTTTATCTTACTTGTGCTGGCTCTGTGAAAGAGCTGTTCAATTTACACCCACCCCATAGCTTTTAAATATAGAAGAAGCAAAGAACATAGAAGCAGGAGGAGGCCATTTGGCCCTTCGAGCTGCTCCACTGATTGTCCAACTCAACAATCTAATCCTGCTTTCTCCTCATAACCTGTGATCCCATTCACCCTGTTTTCGTTTTGCTTCCAGGGAATGTATGCATCATTGGCTGGGTCAGCATATGTTGCCCATTCCTAATTGCCCTTCAACGGAGTAGCTCACTCGACCATTTCAAAGGGCAGTTGAGAGTCAGCCACATTGCTATGGCTCTGGAGTCACATGTAGGCCAGACTGGGTAAGGATGGCAGATTTCCTTCCCTAAAGGACATCAGTGAACCAGATGGGTTTTTCCAACAATTGATAATGGTCACTATTACTGATACTAGCTTTTAAGTTCAGATTTGTTCATGGAATTTAAATTCCACCAGCTGCAAACAAAGTGGCAAAGATTAGTAGGAACTTAGAGGATTGGGAAATCTTTAATTGTCAACAGAAAGCTACGAACAAAGCTATAAAAAAAAGTAAGATGGATTATGAGAATAAACTAGCTCAGAATATAAAAACAGATAGCAAAGGTTTCTACAAATATATAAAATCAAAAAATGTGGCTGAAGTAAACAGCAGAAGGTAGCAATGGAAGGGTCTTTTTCCGGCTGGAGGTCTGTGACCAGTGGTTTTCTGCAGGGCTCTGTACTGGGACATCTGCTATTTGTGATATACATAAATGATTTGGAAGAAGGTGTACCTGGTGTTATCAGCAAGTTTGCGGATGACACAAAGTTGGTTGGACTTGCTGATAGCGATGAACATTGTCAGACAATACAGCAGGATATAGATAGGCTGGAAAATTGGGTAGAGAAATGGCAAATGGAATTTAATCCAGATAAATGCGAGGTGATGCATTTTGGAAGAGCTAATGTAGGCTGATGGGAGTTATACAATAAATGGCAGAACCCATCATGAGTATAGAAACACAGAGGGACCTAGGTGTGCAAATCCAGAAATCCTTGAAGGTGGCAGCACAGGTGAAGAAGGTGGTGAAGAAGGCATATAGTATGCTTGCCTTTATAGGACGGGGGTATAGAGTATAAAAACTGGTGTCTGATGTTATGCTGGTTAGGCCATATTTGGAGTACTGCATCCAGTTCTGGTCACTGCAATACCAGAAGGACGTGGAGGCTTTTGAGAGAGTGCAGAGGAGATTTACCAGGATGTTGTCTGATATGGAGATCTTAACTATGAGAAGAGATTGGGTAAACTGGGGTTGTTCTCCCTGGAAAGATGGAGAATGAAGGGAGATCTAATAGTGGTGTACAAAATTATGAAGGGTATGGATAGGGTGAACAGTGGGAAGCTTTCTCCCAAGTCGGAGGTGACGATCACGAGGAGTCAAGGTGAGAGGGGTGAGGTATAACTCCAATATCAGAGGGACGTTTTTTACACAGACGGTGGTGGGGGCCTGGAATGCGCTGCTAAGTAAGATGGTGGAGGCAGACATGCTGGCATTGTTTAAGACTTATCTGGATAGTCACATGAGCAGCCTGGGAATGGAGGGATACAACTGAATGGTCTAGTTGGACCAATGAGCGGCACAGGCTTGGAGGGTCGAAGGGCTTGTTTCCTGTGCTGTACTGTTCTTTGTTCTTTGTTAGCCCTTTAGAGAATGAGAAGGGGGATTTAATAATTGGAAAATTAGAAAATGGCTGAGACATGGAACAGGCAGTTTGTGTCAGTCTTCACAGTGAAAGACACAAAGAATTCCCTACCCAGTGAAGCAGTTGAGGCTACTTGTTGAATGTTTTTAAGGCAGGGATAGATAGATCTTTGAACAAAGAACAAAAAAGAGATTGGGTAAACTGGGGTTGTTCTGCCTGGAAAGGTAAAGAACGGTAAAGAAATTAAGGGTAAGGCATGCGGGCATTAAGTGGAGCTGAGTCCAAGAAAAGATTAGACCTGATCTTATTGAATGGTGGGGCAGGTTGAGGGGCCAGATGGCCTACTCCTCCTCCTCGGTCTTATGTTCTTATGATGGGATTTGAACTCTTGTCCCCAAAACTTTGGTATGGTACTTGGGATTGGTGACATTACCACTATAACCACACCTCCCCTGAAACTGCAAATTAATTCTCTACAATGTGTATCCAATTGTCCTTTAAATATTCCTCTGGCTTAATTCATCAGCCCTTTAGGATGTTCTAGATCTTTACAATCCTCTATTTAAAAACATGACTGCTCATTTCTCCCTTTAATGCATCTGCAATGCTTATTGGATCTCTGGCTAACAACCCACTGTTTTCCCTATTTCCTACAACAAAACTCCTCATAATTGTGAACATCTCTTCAGTCTCCCACTCTGTTCTTCCCTGTTCCAAGGAGAATAGCCCTGTCTTTTCCAGCCCTCTCTTACTTGGTATCATCCTGGTGAACTTTCTTGTGCCATTTTGAGAGCTTAGAAATCCCTCTTCAAAGCCAGAATTTTACCGGCATGCCTGCACCCGTTCCATGGCAGGCAAGGCTCGCAGTGCAGCATTCTCCATTGGCATTGGAAGGGATCTTACGAGCCTCAGGTGAACGAGGTGATAAAAGTCCGGCTTTAGCATCTGCCCAGAATTCTACACAATACTGAGACAGAGATTTGTAAAGGCTTGGAACGACTTTCTTATTTTTGTTCATTGCCACTATTTACAAAGTCAAAATCTCTAGACATTTTAACCACAAATATCAACTTGCTCTGACGTCTTGAAATATTTGTGAATATGCATCCCCTTTGTTCTTGCACTTTCCTCAGATTAATACCATTTAGATTATACTGCCTCTCCATGTTGTTCCTCCTACAGTGGACCACTTGATGCTTAGCCGTGCTAAATCACATTGCCATCCATCTGGATCAAAAACAGAAAATGCTGAATAAATTCGGCAGGTCTGGCAGCATTTGAGAGAGAGAAAGAGAACTAACATTATGTGATTTCAAGAAGGAATTAGTTGTAGCTCTTGGGGTTAAAGGAATCAAGGAATATGGGAGGAAAGGGGGATTAGGATATTGAATTTGATGATCAGCCATGATCAAAATGAATGGTGAAACAGGCTCAAAGGGTCGAGTGGCTTATTCTTGCTTCTAGTTTCTGTGTTTCTATGACCTTCTAAGAACTGAATAGGGATAGAAATGTAATGATCTATATTGTTAGAGAGCGGATGGGGCTGAAAAAATGTCAGGGATATCCGTCTTCAATTCTGTAGAAGGGCCACATGGATATACAATATTGGGGATATTTTGCGTACATATTCACTTGCAAATGAGAATGGCGACAGGCTCAAAGTCAAGCGTGAGTCAGGAAAGGAGATTCCTGCCAGTTAGATCTTGTTTCCTGATTTTCCTCATTCCTCATCTCTGACGTTTTCTGGGCAAGAACCTCATTTAAATACATTTCAATGAATTTAGATATAATTAAAGGGCCTTCCCGCCACATGACCCCTTCTCATGGAATATTGAAAACCTCTCTTATTGTGCATTGCGGGGGTGCGGTTGGAATCCCAACTATACCATATCCCTTTACATCCATCTGTGCAACTAATTCATCCATTTCAAATGTTCCGTGTATTGAGGTACAAAACCTTAAGGCTAGTCCCTTTAACGTTCTGTGTCCCATTCCTACTGCTTTTTGCTGTATTCTTAACTTGCTTTCTCTGCTTTTCACTTTATTTATTCTCCATGCTGTCTTTATCTCTTGTTCCTGATTCCCCCTGATCTGAATCCTTACGTAGGTTCCCATCCCATGCCGTATTAGTTTAAACCTTCTCGACTACTCTCGTAAATACCCCCTCACACAAGGACATCAGTCCCAGTCCTGCCCAGGTGCAATCCGTACAATTTTTACAGGTCCTACCTCCCCTGGAAACGATCCCAGAAATCCGAAACCCTCCGCCTCACACCATCTTTTCAACCATGTATTTATCCGGTGTACCCTGCTGTTTCTACACTGACTAGCATGTGAGTTGGGTAGTAATCATTATAGACGATCCAACACCATCTTATTCAGTTCATAAAGTAATTTTATGTCAATGATATATTTTTCCTTGCAATGTCTTGATTATTTCTGGTATTTTCCTGTGTCTTTTGTAGAATTAATGACTTTAAGATTTTACATTAAACAGCAAAGAAATCTAACTATTAGATATACTGGCGTAGCTAATCATAGGATCCCCAACATGCGGAAGGAAACCATTCATCTCATCGAGTTTGCATCGACCACAATCCCACCCAGGGATCCACATAGCCTCATACATTTACCCTAGCTAGTTCCTCTGACGCTAAGGGGCAATTTAGCATGGCCAATCTACCTCACTTGCACACCTTTGAACTGTGGGAGGAAACCGGAGCACTTGGGGGAATCCCATGCAGACACGAGGTGAATGCACAAACTCCACACAGACAGTGACCCAAGCTGGGAATTGAACCTGGGTCCCTGGCACTGTGAGACAGCAGTGCCAACCACTGTGCCACCGTGTCACCCATTCACATTCAGTTTAGTATCAGAAATAGTTCATTGGGTGTTTTTGGCTGAATGAGCTGCCTCTGTGCTGGTTATTCAGTGTAATTTAGTGAATCAATGTTTTATTTCATGTTACCCATAATTTCAGCTTTAAAATCTCACTCACACATTTGAGTGTGCCAGTTGGAATTTGAATTGGTAACAAGGCATCAGGATTATTAGCAGAGAAGTGAAGGAGGATGTTAGAATTATTATTTTTGTTCAAGCCATGAGACCTTGAGCTGAATTGTCACGATTGACTATAGCGACAGTGGAGCCAAAAATGTGCAGTCCTTCCATCAAGTTCTTGTGAAATTACAGAAAACTAAGTTGGAAAACTAAGTGACCCAAATATCCTTTGAGGTTTTGCCTCGATCTGTAGGGTTTTCCCAACAAGGCCGTTGACTCAGTTGGGAGCATGGGCCAAAGAATGGTCAGCCACGAGTTTTGGTTTAGTTGAAAAAGACATGTGCATGGAAATGTTTTTTCAGGGAGGTGATGGCCTTGTGGTATTGTCCCGAGATTATTAATCCAGAAACTCAGCTAATGTTCTGGGCACCCAGGTTCGAATCTCACCATGGCAGATGGTGAAATTTGAATTCAATAAAAAATATTTGGATTTGATTTAATTTATTATTGTCACATGTATTAGTATACAGTGAAAAGTATTGTTTCTTGTGCACTATACAAAGCATACCGTTCATGGAGAAGTAAAGGAGAGAGTGCAGAATGTAATGTTACAGTCATAGCTAGAGTGTAGAGAAAGAACAACATAGTGCTAGATAGGTCCATTCAAAAGTCTGACAGCAGCAGGAAAGAAGCTATTCTTGACTCGTCTGGTACATGACCTCAGACTTTTGTATCTTTTCCTGATGGAAGTAGGTGGAAGAGAGTCTATTGATGACTATGAAACATTATTGATTGATGGAAAAATCCATCTGATTCACTAATATGCTTTAGAGAAGAAAATCTGCTGTCCTTACCCAGTCTGGCCTAGATGTGACTCCATAGCCACAGCAATGCAATTAACTCTCAACTGCCCTCGGATAACTGAGGATGGGCAATAAATGCTGGCCAGCCAGAGATGTCCATGTCCCACTGTTGAATAAAAAAAGCACAGGACCCTGTGTGTGAATATGAAGCTTTTAGCAAGTGAACCACACTGTGAGTGTGATTGAAATTTTTAGATTGATTAATTCTTAGTCTGATTCTTAGCACACTCAGGATTATTTAGCAAGTGTTGTCCAATTGCAGAATCACATCCAGTGTTCTTCCAATGGGCACTGACTATGTGAAAAGAATCTCTTCCTGCCTTTTAAACTTTGCCTATGGATATTACAATCATGATCTCCAGGGAGACATGGTGGCAGAGTGATACTGTTGCTGGATTAGTAACCCAGAGACCCAGGGTAATGTTCTGGGGACCCAGATTTGAATCCCACCACAAGACTATCAAGCACAAATGATTGTTGAATTTGAATTCAAATAAAATATGAATGACTATGAAACCGTTGTCGACTGTTATAAAAACTCATCTGGTTCACTAATGTCCTTTGGAGAAGGAAATTGCCATCCTGACCTGGCTGACCTACATGTGAGTCAAGACCCACAGTCTGGCTGAAAGTTAATTTTCTCTGAAATGTTTGGCAAAATGCTCAGTTGTATAAAGCTGTCAAAAAGTCTCAAAGGAATGAAAGCAAATGGACCTCGGCACTGTGGAATGACAATGGCAAATTCAGCCCTGTTAACCCTGCAAACTCCTCACCACAATTTGGATATCTGTCTCACACACGAGCCGAAAGCAGCCTAATATAGTCATACTCAATAAATCGTACCTTACAGATAATGTAACACCATCACCAGCAGAAGTGGTGGCACAGTGATTTACAGTTGGGTGGGAGTTGCCCTGGAAGTCTTCAAGATCAAATGAAGTCTCATGGCATCAGGTCAAACACTTCCATTTGGAGGAAGCATTGAGGGTGGCAAGAATATAGAATGTACTGTACGTGAAGAAACTTCAATGTCTGTCACCAAAAGTGGTTCAGTGGCACCATCACTGATCGATCTAAAGATGTGCTGCGAGACTGTGTCTGTGACAGGTTGTGAGGGAATCTGTACAATGTTATTAATATGTGGCTGCGAAGACTTTCCATGTCTTGCAGCTCCCTATCTAGAGATTATTGTAGGCAGCTCTAAGGTTCAGAAAGTTTGGACACCCATGGTATATAGCTTTCTTGAGGTGTATATTATTGAATAAGCTCACAATATTGAATGAAAATATGGACATGCCATTGTTATTGATTACTCCATGTTTTATGTACAAGAAGTAAAGAAAATTACAGCACAGGAACAGACCCTTCGGCCCTTCAAGCCTATACCAATCCTGCTGCCAGTCTGAACTGAAACTCCTGGGGACCACATCCCTCTATTCCATCCTATTCATGTATTTGACCAGACGACCCTTAAGAGTCACTAACGTATCTGCTTCCGCTACCTCCCCTGGCAGCGAGTTCCAGACACCCACCACCCTCTGTGCAAAAAATCTTGCCTTGCACATCTCCTTTAAACCTTACCCCTCCTTTTAACCTTACCTTAAACCTGTGTCCCCTATAATTGACTCTTCCACTCTGGGCAAAACCTTCTGACTATCCTATGTTTTCCTATCTCACCACATAGGAATCATAGCAGATGGGATATGGACCATGCAAAGGTCTGGTACCCTCAGGCAGGATTTTTCGACCTTGGGGTGAGCATGGCTGGGATACCTCATTCATTGTTTTGTTTCCTTCCACTCTGGGCAAAAGCTTCTAACTATCCTATGTAGATAGGAAATTATTCAGTCAGAAATTAGAGGACAGAGTCTCTACTTTGCCTGGCCAGTTTAAGTTTTTAATAAAATTAATTGGCGTTATAACAAATCTAGACATTTAATTCTTGTGGATGTGCACTGGACATCACAATATTGCTTTGCTTTCAAAAGCAAAACCTTATGGATGCTGGAGATCTGAAATAAAAGCAGAAAATGCTGGAAACACTCAGCAGATAGCAAGGCAAATTATTTCAGGTTGATGACCTTTCTTCAGAATTGGCACTGTCGAAAAAACCTTAGATCAAGTGAAGGAGGAGAGGGGCGGTGAGCACAGTGGGGAAGGAAGGGATGGGCAAAAGAGCAGAGAGCAGGAGAAACCAAAAGACAAACTTTTTTTCATACAAGACCAAAGGAAATGCTAATGGGCTAAATAAGGAGACAAAACAATAAGTGAGATATCCCGGCTACGCTTATCCCAAGGTGGAAAAATCCTGCATGGTCCATGTCCCGTCTGCTATGATTCCCGTGGCGGTGGGACAGGAAAACTCCACCCAACCTGCCTAGAGGAGGGGTTAAAGGAAGGATCTAAATAGTTGTTGTTCAAGCTCAAAGGAAACAAAAAAAAAATTAAACTTCTTACGGTGCAGAAAGAGGCCATTGGGTCCATCGAGCCTGCGGTGAGGCACAATGCTAATCACTGTGCCAACATGACCCACTGAAAAGACATTTAGCAGGCAGCAGTTATGATCTAAAATTGTTGAACTCATTGTTGAGTCCAGAAGGCTGCAAAGTGCAGTGTTGAAAGATGAAGTGCTATTTATTGTGCTTGTGCTGGGTTTACTAGAATCCTGCATTGGGCAGAAGTCACAGCAAGAAGTCTACAACACCAAGTTAAAGTCCAACAGATTTATTTGATAGCACAAGCCACAAGCTTTCAGAGCGGTGCCCCTTCATCAGGTGAATGGGAGTTCTGTTCACAAACAGGGCATATAAAGACACAAATTCAATTTACAAAATAATTGGAATGTGAGTCTTTACAGGTGATTAAGTCTTAAAGATACAGACAATGTGAGTGGAGAGAAGGTTAAGCACAGGTTAAAGAAATTGTATCGTCTCCAGCCAGTGAGATTTTGCAAGCCCAAGCAATTCGTGGGGTTACAGATAGTGTGATATGAACCCAAGGTCCCGGTGAGACTGTCCTCATGTGTGTGGAATTTGGCTATCAGTCTCTGTTCAGCAACTCTGCGTTGTCATGTGTTGTGAAGGCCACCTTGGAGAATGCTTACCTGAAGATCAGAGGCCAAATGCCCATGACCACATTCGTTAGAGCTGCACTATCTTCTTGTTCCTAGCATCACTAACTCCCAGTAGGTGAGTTACTCCTTGTAGGATTCCTAGCCTCTGACTTGCTCTTGTAGCCACAGCATTTAATAGAGGCTAACAGTAATTAGCATTGCTGCCTCTCAGCGCCAGGGACCTAGGTTCGATTCTTGACTTGGGTCACTTTCTGTGTGGAATCTGCATGTTCTACCTGTGTCTGTGTGGGTTTCCTCCGGGTGTTCTGGTTTTCTCACACAGTCTGAAAGATGGGCTGGTTAGGTGCATTGGTTGTGCTAAATTCCCACTCAGTCTACCTGAATGGGCGCAGGAGTGTGGTGACTGTAGGCTTTTCATAGTAACTTCATTGCAGTGTAAGCATACTTGTGACTAAGAAAGAAACTTAAAAAAAATTGTATTCATTTAAAAATAAAGAGACTATGTCCCTGTGTAAAGCCAGTGCATTCTTGTCAAAATAACTTAATGCTACTGTAGCTCAATAATGACTTAATCCTTTTGGAATTACTTGTACACCATACCCATTGATTTATAAATGTATGTGACCTTTCAGTTTATCTGCAGTAATGGGCAGAGTGTAATCTTTACATGTTCATTTTGATTTATACTCATCTATGGTGGAGCTTTCTGCAAATTCCAGCTTCCCTTTGATAAATATCCATTTTGGGAAGGGCAGAATGTGACTGTAATACAACCTCCAGCAGGATCTGTGAAGGGGTGACTAAAGCAAAATGGCAAATGGCCACATGTGCGTTTGAGAGGCTGAGTTATAGATGAGAATCTGGTGAAATGTGAGCTCCAACCTTTAGCACATTCTATGAGTTTCAAATCCAAACTCTACTTTCAGAATATGGGACACCATTGGGAATTAGTTCCCATCATATTGGACCATCAGGGCCTATCCTATTGAGATCATAGAGGTTTACACCATGGAGACAGGCTGTTCGGCCCAACTTGTCCATTCTGCCCCCTTTTTAACCACTAAGCTAGTTCAAGTGCCCAAGTTTAGTCCATATCCCTCTATACCCATCTTACCCGTGTAACTGTCTAAATGAACTTTAAAAGACAAAATTGTATCCACCTCTACTACTATCTTTAGCAGCTTGTTCCAGACACTCACCACCCTCTGAGTGAAAAAATTGCTCCTCTGTATCCTTTTGTATCCTCTCACCTTAAACCTACCTCCTCTCGTTTTAGACTCCTCTACTTTTGGGAAAAGATATTTACTACCTAGCTGGTCTATGTCCCTCATTATTTTATAGACCTCCATAAGATCACCCCCAAACCTCCTATGCTTCAGAGAAAAAAGCCCCAGTCTATCCAGTCTCTCCTTATATCTCAAACCACCAAGTCCTGGTAGCATCCTAGTAAATCTTTTCTGCATTAATAATAATAATACCCTTTCTATAATAGGGTGATCAGAACTGTACACAGTATTCTAAGTGTGGCCTTACCAATGTCTTGTACAACTTCAACAAAACATCCCACCTCCTATATTCAATAATCCAAGTGAGCATCAGTGAACACACTGAGGCCTGGATTTTCACTCACACATTGGATGTGCAGAGCTGGGAGAATTAATGGCTTCTGAAAAAGTGTTCTAAACTTTGGATTTTCATTATGGGGAGGAGGGGAGGGGTGTTAACGCCAGCCACTCCTGGAAAGAATTCTGAAGCAGGCAGAATGGCTGGGTGTGGAATCACCTTGGACTGAAGGCCAGGACATTGTCACGGAGGGTTGTGCGACTTTCCTACTCTCTGTCTCAGAAGGCAGTGGAGGTGGAACAAAAACAAAGACAAGTACAACTTGCCTGCACCGATCATGATGCCCTAGCTAAACTAAAAAAAAAAGCTTTTGCCCTTACTCGGTCTGTGTCATCCCTATTCACGTACTCATCCAGATGCTTCTTAAATGTTGCTAATGTGCCTGCTTCCACCACCTCCTCAGATAGCACGTTCTAGGCACCCAACACTCTAGGCTACATAGAATTTACAGTAAAGAAGTTCCACATGTTATTTATGCTCCACATGAGCCATCTCCCATCTCTCTTCATCTAACCTTATTAAAGTTTGTTTACTATTGTCATAAGTAGGCTTACATTAACACTGCAATGAAGTAACTGTGACAATCCCCTAGCCACCACACTCCGGCGCCTGTTCAGGTACACTGAGGGAGAATTTAGCATGACCAATGCACCTAACCAGCATGTCTTTTGGACTGTGTGAGGAAAGTGGAGGAAACCCATACAGACACAGAGAGAACATGCAGATTCTACACAGACAGTGACTGAAGCTGGGAATCAAATGCGAGTCGCTGGCACTGTGAGGCAGCAATGTTAACCATTGTGCCACCCAGCTGTATCCTCCTATCTCTCTCTCCATCTTGCTTTGCTATTCATCTCATCTATTCCTTGTGGCAACAAACTTGGTTAGTACTGTTGCCTCAGCATCATAAACCCAGATTCAATTCCTGGCTTGGGTCACTGTCTGTGTGGTGTGCACGTTCTCTCCATGTCTGAGTGGGTTTCCTCTGGGTGCTGTGGTTTCCTCCCACAGTCTGAAAGACTTGCTCATTAGGTGCATTGGGCATGCTAAATTCTCCCTCAGTGTTACCCAAACAGGCACCGGAGTGTAATGACTATGGGATTTTCCCAGTAACTTCATCGCAGTGTTAATGTAAGCTTGACTTATGAGTAATAAATAAACAAATGCATTCTATTTCTCCAGAGGAAAGGTGCTTGTGCTGAATTTGAATTCCCTATGGGCTTTATTGGTGACTAACTTATGTTTATGGTCTTAAGTTTAGTTGCTCACAAGTGAAAAAAATTTGTCTAGCTTTACCCTGTCAAAATTGGAAAGTCCTCCATCAGTTCAGCCCAGATTAGAGCTAAAAAGCTTCAGCGGGTGCATCAGAATAAAGCAGGCAACATTATCCCTCCCCCTACTCACCCCAACTCCACCACCTCCTCCCAGACTCCTCTAAAATCAGATGGTTTCCAAACGTTTGGGAAGCCCACACTAGATTAGCAGGGCTAAGAAAGGGAAATCAGGGGGAAAAAAAACAGCAATTAAAAATAATTACCTTTGTGACTGCCAATTCCCAACAACAGATGCTGAGGAGCAGAGGATTTTTGTTTGGTGGGTTACTGGCTTTGTGTCAGTGCTTTGTTTACCCGCACGTGAGAATGCTCAGGTCGCCGGAGTGTACCGAAGCGACAATCGGCTTTCATGAACCCAAATTAAAGTCAAGAGATTGAGATGTTCCTCAAATCGAATTAAAAAAAAACCATGTTGCCCTCCCCGCCCCCCACCTTCCCGGTGCCAACACCTTCCCACCCACCCCCTGTCTTTTTCAGGTCAACGCCCCCCCCACCACCATTTGACATCCGATCTCCTCGCCATAAAAACGAAGGGAAGGGAAAAAGAAGGAAGGAAGGAAAGAAACGATGAAAAGAGAAACAGAACAAAGGGACAAGTCAGTGATCCACATCAAAGTCAAACTGTGGCATCATATAAAAGGAAGAATTTCAAGCGGGCATTGACAATTGACAGCTTAGACTCGATTTGTATGGGAAATAGTGTTCAGTACAGTTTGTGCTGCATATTTTATCTGCACTGATAGGAGTGCTGGCCTAAGGAAGGTGCTAAACCGAAACCACCTTCCACCCCCCCTCCCCCGGCCCCTATATATTCTCAGCTGGAGGTCAAAGACCCCATGGCACTATTAAGAGGAAGAGCAGGAGAATTCTCTCTCATCTCATCTTCTGGCCAACATTTATCTCTTAATCAGTGAGATTAAAACAGATTATCTGGTCACTATCACACTGCTGTTTGTGCGATCTTGCTGTGTGCAAATTGGCTGCCGTGTTACCCGTGCTTCAAAGATCCATCTTTGGCTGTAAAGTGCTTCAGAATGTTTTGAACTTACGCAAGTAACTTCACGGTGGCACAGTGGCCCCGGTTCAATTCCAACCTCAGTGACTGCGGCATTGGCAAGTTCTCCCCACGTCAACATGGATTTCCTCCTACAGTCCAAATGACATGCTGGTTAGGGTGAATCTTTCTCAGTGAGTGTACCTGAACAGGTGTTGGCATGTGGTGACTGGGAATTTTCACAATTGAATCATAGAAAGCTACAGTGCAGAAGGAGCCCATTCGGCCCATTGAGTGCACTGACTACAACACTACCCAGGCTGTATCCCCATTATTCCTAGCTAGTCCCCCTAATACTAAGGGGCAATTTAACATGGTCAATCATGTAACCTGCACGTGTTTGGACTGTGGGAGGAAACCAGAGCACCTGAAGGGAATCCATTCAGATACGGGGAGAACATGCAGACTCCGCACAGATAGTAATTCAAGACGGGAATTGAACTTGGATCCCTGGTGCTGTGAGGCAGCAGTGTTAATCACTGTCCCACTGTGCTGCTGTAACTTCATTGCAGTGCTAATGTAAGCCTACTTGTGACACTATTAAAAATACAAATGGGTCCTATACAAAGGCAAGCTTTTTTTTATCTGTAATATGAATTAAGTAGAATGTTGATTATTTGTATTTCTCCTCCTGTTCCCCTTTGATTCCCACCTCAACTGCCTCCCAAGATGGAAAGCTGTTAAAATATTTTTATTTGAAATAACAAATTGAAAAACCGCAACGTTTTTTTCCCTGCAGGATCTAATACTGTCATCAAAAGAACTAACATGGAACAAAATTAACTCTGACAGTGCTTTGGTGTGTCCTTGGACCCATTATGAGGAAAGGAGCTTAATAGGCATTGTCCATCCTCAAAGGCTCAAACATTCTGCGTGAAAGAAATTCTTTCACATCCCATACAGTTTGTGTTAATAGGACCTTCAGTGACAGGCAGTCACATGACCTTATCCTTTCACTGCTTTTATTGTGTAAAAAAAAACTTACCAAAAAAGGCATTTTCTTTGTTAACCCCTTTCCTAACTTTCTGCTTTGAGGAATAAAAATAACATTTAAAAAAACTGCAAGTTGAGCAGGTCAAGAAAGGTGAAAGCTGAGTTAACAGTTGCTCAGCCCTTCATCAAGATTCACCCAGAAGACTTGAACTGTCTCTTCCTCCTTCAGGAGAAGGACCATTGTATCGGACTATATATTTATCAGCAATTATTATAGTGCAGAAGGAGGTCATTTGATTCCAAGCAAGCATCGTGACTCAGTGCCATTCTCCTCTCTTTTCCCCATTCCCCTGCACATTGTTTCTGTTCAAATAATCACCTAATGCCCTCTTGAATGCCTTGATTGAACCTGCCTTCCCCACACTTCCAGGCAGTGTATTCCAGACCCGAACTGCTTGCATGGGAAAAAATATTTCCCCAAGTCCCATTTGCTTCTTTTGCAAATCACTTTATATCTGTTCCGTCTCCTTCTTAGGATGTATCTTCTTGATACAAATGGGAAGAGTTTCGCCCTACTTATTCTGTCCAGTCCCGTCATGATTTTGAACATCTTATTAAAATCTCTTAGCCTTTATTGTTTCAAGAGGAACAGTTCCAATCTATCCTCGTCACTGAAGTTCTTTATCGCAGGAACAATTCTTCTCAATCTCTTCTGCACTTCCTCCATTGTGTTCACGTCCTTCCTATAGTGTGGCACCCAAACTGTACGCAATATGCCAGCTGAGATCTAACTAGTATCTTGTATAAGTTGAACATAACTTCCTTGCTCCTGTACTCTATGTCCCTATTACACACTGGCACAATGGTTGGCACTGCTGCCTCACAGCAGCAAGGATCTGGGTTAAGTTCCGGCTTGGGTCACTGTCGGAGTGCGGAGTCTACACATTCTCCCCATATCTGCATGGGTTTCCTCCAGATGTTTCAGTTTTCTTCCATAGTCTGAAAGACATGCTGGTTAAGCACATTGGCTCTGTTAAATTCTTCCTCAGTGTACTCAAACAGGTGCCAAAATACGGCAACTCAGGGATTTTCACAGTAACTTCATTGCAGTGTTAATGTAAGCTTATTTATGACACTACTAAATAAACTTTAATTAAGTCCAGAATACTGTATATTTAATTAACTGGTCTCTCTTACCACTTACAATGGATCTATGCACATAAACACCCAACTCCCTCTGCTCTTGCAACCCTTAGGGAATTCTATTCCTTATTTTATATTGTCACTTCATTTTCGTCCTACCAAAATGCATCACCTCACACTTCTCTGCAAACCTATCTGCCTAATCCACCAACTTACCTATGTTCTTCTGAAATTGTATACGGTTCTCTTCAATACTTCCAAGTTTTGTGTCAACCTTGAAACCTTTCCCTGCACACTATCATGAAATTGGGCAGAGTCATTGTAGATGGAGAGGTAGGAAGTTAGAATTTGGTATTTGTAAAGTGCTAAAATTGTAAAATGCTACATGGGGGTTGGGGGAAGAATAGCATGGTCCCATTGAAGGGTAATGCTTTTTCTATGCTTAGAGAGTTAAAACAATGCAAGTACATAGAGAGCCCAAACTGAAACATTGTACTGAAAGGCCAAGCAGCAGTTTTTACCAAGGCTATAATTTAGCCAATCAGTTTGAATCAGGCACTTCGATGCTAAAAACCTATTAAAGTTTTTTTAAAGTTAATTTATTAGTCACAAGTAAGGCTTACATTAACACTACAATGAAGTTACTGTAAAATTCCTCTGGTCGCCACATTCCGGTGCCTGTTTGGGTCAGTGCAGCTCACCAGCACATCTTTCAGACTGTGGGAGGAAACTGGAGCATCTGGAGAAAACCCACACAGAATGTGCAAAATCCACACAGACAATGACCTAAGCCAGGAATTGAATCCAGGTCCTTGGAGCTGCGAGGTAGCAGTGCTAACCATTGTGCCACTATGCCAGTCCTAAAATTTAAATCTGACAGTTTTGACAACCTAAGACCAATCCTATTGTGGAAAATATTGATATATCATCGTGGGTATAAAAGAAGGAGGACAGTGAGACAAAGAGAGGAGAACAACTGCCACCTGCCAAAGATAATAACTCAACTCTGGAGAGAGAATTGTTGGTCTCATAACTTCATCTATGTCTTAGAGAAAGCACCATTTAGATGGCAAAGGTAGCAAGGAAGAAAAAAAAGTTCCAGCCAGAAAAATCAACAAAGTCCAGAATACTCTGGAAGACACAAAACCTGGTTGTAGTTTAGAGAGTGACAAAATTCTATTTGTTAATGAGTGGAAACTATTTATTTGAACAGCAGACCATTGGAATCTTGCTTAATTCGGGAATAGTTAATAGAAGTTAAATTCGATTTGTTAATAGTTTATAGTATTTGTTAATAGTAAATTTGCTCATAGTTAGTTAGATAAATTATGTGTTGATTTTAGAGACAGTGTCAGAGATTTATTGTGTATTTAACCACAAGGAATTGCTGAAGCGCAGGTCACACTACTTCACACACACTTCTTACAGAATATACTCCTCTGGGTGTTTCAGTGTTCTCAGAGGAGGATCCACCTCTGCTTTATAAACAACACCAGGATCTAGATCATTAATATATATCAGTAAAAGCAAGGATCTCAATACCAGTCCTTGGGGAATGCTACTACAAACCTTCCTCTAGCTCAAAAAATATTGACTGTTATTCTTTGTTTCCTATTATTAAGCCAATTTTGTTTCCAGGTTGCTACTGTTCTTTTTATTCCATGAGCTGTAAATGTTCTCACAAATTTGTTGTATGATACTGTATTGAAAGCCTTCTGATGGTCCATGTGCACCACATCAACTGTATAAGTGTCATCAACCCTTTCTGTTAAAAATTTCAGCAAATTAGTTAAACATGATTTTTTAAAAAATTCATTTGTGGGACATGGGCGTCACTGGCTGGCCAGCATTTATTGATGTGGTGATGCTGGCGTTGGACTGGGGTAAACACAGTAAGAAGTCTGACAACGCCAGGTTTAAATTCAACCAATTTATTTGATAGTAAACTCGTAAGCTTTCGGCTCTATGACCTTCGTCAGGCGCCTGACACTCATTCACCTGAGGAAGGCCACAGAGCCGAAAGCCTATGAGTTTACTATCAAATAAATTGGTTGGATTTAAAACTGGTGTCAGACCTCTTACAGCATTTATTGCCCATCCCTTGAGAAGGTGATGGTGAGCTGCCTTCTTGAATCGCCGCATTCCACGTGCTGGGGGTTGACCCACAACACCTTTAGGGAGGAATTCCAGGATTTTGACCCAGCGAAGGAATGATGATACATTTCCAAGTCAGGATGATGAGTGGCTGGGAGTGGGGGGGGGGAGGGAAGTGCAGGTGGTGGTGTACTTTCCCATGTATCTGCTGCTATTCTAGATGGAATTCATGATGTGGAAATGCCTGATGAAGCACCAGCTCTCAAAAGCTTGTGATTCTAAATAAACCTGTTGGACTTTAATCTGGTGTTGCGAGACTTCTTACTAGATGGAAGTGGTTGTGGGTTCTCCATTAGAAATCCATAGTTCCATTTTTCCATGTGACTACCAATTCTACTCCAAATAATTGTTTATAGAACCTTGCCCACCACTGATGTTAAACTGACTGACCTACAATTGCTGGAAGTACCCTTACAACCTTTTGGGTTGTGACATTTGCAATTCTTCAGTCCTCTGGCACTTCCCCTGATTCCAGAGAAGATTGAAGATTATGGCCAGCATCCCTATAATTTCCATTCTCATTTTCTTCAGTATTGCTGGATATAGAACATAGAACATAGAACACTACAGCACAAACAGGCCCTTCGGCCCACGAGTTGCACCGATCACATCTATATCTACCAATCTGCAGACCTATCTATAATCCCCTATCCCATTCATTCCCATATACTCATCCAGAAGTCTTTTAAAAGACCCCAGCGAGTTCGCCTCTACCACCACCTACGGCAGCCGATTCCATTCACTCACCACCCTCTGAGTGAAAAACTTAGCCCTAACATCTCTGTATTTGCTTCCCTGCATCTTAGAGTCCTCTCGTAGAGACCATTTCAGTTCAAGGAAATAGTCTCTGAGAATCCACCCTATCTATTTCTCTCAACATTTTATAAACCTCTATCAGGTCGCCTCTCAACCTACATCTCTCCAGTGAGAAGCTCCCTCAACCTATCTTTATAAGGCCTGCCTCCCAATCCAGGCAGCATCCTTGTAAATCTCCTCTGCACTCTCTCAATAGCCTCCACATCCTTCTATAATGAGGCGACCAGAACTGCACACAATACTCCAAGTGGGGTCTGACAAGGGTCTTATAGAGCTGCATCATTACCTCCTGACATTATATATATTTCATCTGATTTTGGTATCTTGACAACTTTCAGGACTGCCTATCCATTTCCTCCTTATAGAAACATAGATGTTAGGAGCAGGAGGAGGCCCTTCGAGCCTGCTCCACCATTCATCACAATCATGGCTGATCATCCAACTCAATAGCCTAATTCTGCTTTTTCCCCATAACCTTTGATCCCATTTGCCCCAAGTGCTACATCCAGCTGCCTCCTATCAATTTTCAACCCTTCTAGGGACAGTATTTTGTAGTCTGCCACCATGGTTGGGGTGATAGTTACCTCCCTGGTAAAGATGGATAGAAAGTACTCATTTAATACTTCAACCATGCCCCAGCCTCCATGTGTAAATTCCATTTATAGTCCCTAATCAGTCCTTTTTCTAACTCTTCACTATTTATACGCTTAAAGAAGACTTTAGGATTCTCCTTCATGTTGGCTGCCTGTCTTTTCTCAGACTCCCTTTTTGCTTCTCAAATGTACCTTTTCACCTCCCTTCTGTATTCCAGTTGGTTCTCAACTATATTTTCTACCTGGCACCTGTTAGAAGCAGGTTCCAATTTCTTCCTTGCCTTAATTTCTATCTCAGTTTTCATCCCGGGGAGCTTTGGATTTGTTTCCTTTTCACTGGAATGTGCTGAGACTGTATCTAGACTATTTCTGTTTTGAAGGTAGCCTATTGTTCAGATATAGTTTTTATTCCAGCCTAACTGACCCAGCTCTGTTTTCGCTCCATTGAAGCTGGCTCTTGCCCAGTCAATTATTTTTACTCTGGATTGCTGGTACCTTTTTCTGTTATCATCCTAAACCTCGCAGTATAATGATCACTGTGTCCTAGACGTTCCCCCACTGACACTTGATCTTCTTGGTCCACCTCATTTCCAAGAACCAGGTTTAACAGTGCATTCTTTCTTGTTGGACTGGACATACTACTGTAAAAGATTTTCTGGAACACGATTAAGGAAGGTTTGCCTCCTCCCTGCTCTTTATACTACTGTTGTCCCAGTCTACTTTTAGGTAATTAAAATCCCCCATTAAAAGGATTCTATAATCCTTGCATCTCTCTGTAATTTCCCTAGAGATTTATTCTTCCACATTCTTCTCACTAGTTGGTGGTCTGTAGCCTACACTGAGCAATTATGGTTCCAATACTTTGTTTCTCTTTCAGATTATTATCCTTTTGAATATTTTTGTTTGTGTTCATGGTATCTGCATCCAGCAGGAAGTCATGTTTGGGGCTGTGATTATCCAGTAAGTGTTATAAAGATGAGTAAGCCAGAGTGACCTGCATTGTTCTTTACAGCACAGGGCTGGACGACAATCTTCCCAAACTTAGTCATTTTTTGGCAGAGTGGTGACAAGTGGCAAGTAGCATTTGCTCCATACAATTGCCATGCAATGACCATCATCAATAAGAGTAGCTTGGAGGAGAACTTGCTGGTGGTGCTGTTTGCGTGTATCCATCTCCCTTGTCCTAAATGGAAGTGATGAATTTGGAAGGTGCCGTCAAAGGATCTTTAATGAATCGCTGCGGTGCATCTTGTAGATAGTACACATTGCTGCTACTGAGTGTCGGTGGTGGAGGGGTTGCATGTTTGTAGATGTGGTGCCAATCAAGTGGGCTGCTTTGTCCTGGATGGTGTCGAGCTTCTTGAGTGTTGTTGGAGCTGCACTCGTTCAGACAAGTGGGGAGTATTCCATCACCTCTTCAAAATAGTGCTGTGGGATCTTTCACTGAAAAAGACGGATGGGGCCTTAGTGCAACATCACACCAGAAAGAAAGACGTTGGGGTTTTCCAGTCCTGCCCACTGCAGTGATCACCCAGTCCCGCCAACTGATCTTTAGGCTGGACGGCCGAATTGCCGCTATGATGGGACCGAAAAATCATAGCCAGAATCTTCAACAGCACAACACTCCCTTGGTACTTCATTGTGATGTTTGTGCTCAAACCCTGAAGTGGGACCTGAGCCCTGAACCATGTGATTCAGATGAATGGCATGGTAGTACAGTGGTTAGTGCTGCTGCTTCATAGCTCCAGAGACCCAGGTTCGATTCCTAGCTTGGGTCACCATCATGTGTGGAGTCTGCACGTTCTCTCCGTATCTGCGTGGGTTTCCTCCGGATGCTCTTGTTTCCTCCCACAATTTGGAAGATGTGCGGGTTAGGTGCATTGACCCAAACAGGCGCCGGACTGTGGCGACTAGGGGAATTTCACAGTAACTTCATTGCCATGTTAACGTCAGCCTTACTTGTGACATGAACTTTGCAACTAAGCCAGAAGTGGGATGGGAGTGATCGGTGCACAGAAGTCTGGAGCTAGAACCCAGCTGAAAGTGCAACAGCCAATGGTGAAGCAAAGAAATTCAAACAGCAAATGCTGGAAAAACTCAGCGGGTCTGGCAGCATTTGTGGAGATAAAAACAGTTAATGGTTTAAGTGATGACTCTTCTTTGGAACGCAAATGACATTTGGAAATGCCTGGGACTGAAGGAACATTGCAATCCTGAGGGTTTGAAACAGGAAATAGATGCAGAGGTAGACCATTCAGCTCTTTGAGTTAGAGGGCTGAAAGAGTTTGAAGTTAATTTATTAATGTTACAAGCCAGCTTACCTTAACACTGCAATGAAGTTACTGTGAAAACCCCCTAGTCGCCACGGCCTGGCACTTCTTTGGATGCACTGAGGGAGAATTTAGCACGGCCAATGCGCCTTACTAGTACGTTTTTCAGACTGTGAGAGGAAACCGGAGCACCCGGAGGAAACCCACGCAGACATGGGTAGAATGTGCAAACTCCTCACAGACAGTGACCCAAGCTGGAAATTGAACCCAGATTCCTGGCACTGTGAGGCAGCAATGCTAACCACTGTGCTACCGTGCCTCCCGAGATTATGGAGATAGAGGTGGAGACAGGATGGAAGGATTTGAACACAAAGATCATTGCCAAACATGAAGCTAAAGTGATGTGGGCAATGGGCACACCAGGTGTGTTCGGATTTGGGTCAAAAAACTTTGGGGCGTCTAATGTTGCCTTATGAAATTTCACTCTTCACAACTTAAAATAATAATCATTTATTTTTGTTTCACTCCTCCACATTAAACATCTGTTCAATATGTGCTACCACCATTCATGGGGTGGCAAAGTGGTTAGCACTGCTGCCACACAGTGCCAGGGACCTGGGTTTGATCCGGCTTGGGTCACTGTCTATGTGGAGTTTGCATGTTCTCTCTGTGCCTACGAGGGTTTCCTCCAGATACACCAGTTTTCTCCCATGGTCCAAAGCTGTGTGGATTGGCCACGCTAAATTGCCTCCTAGTGTCAGGGGGACTAGCTAGGGTAAATTGGGTTATGGGGACAGTGCCTGGTGGGATTATAATTGGTGCAGGTTCAATGGGCTGAATTGCCCCCTTCTGCACTTTAGGATTCTATGATCCTGTATCAAGTTGCATAACTGCAAAGATTGGTTTATTGAATATCTTGCCTACAGGTGTATTTCCTGGAATGGATGTTTGAGTCCATGCACTGGGGCTGCACCATTCAATGAAGGGGTTAATGGCCAATCCTTGAAGTTATTTATTACTGAGACGCATATTGCGGATCGGAAGATCATGTTTGCATTGGGAAGTTGACGAGGTGTTGAAGTGGGCTAGTGAAGCAGTGCTCCTCTGCAAATCCCAGTGGATCAATATGTTATTTTTCTGCCTGGGTGTTAATTGTAGACCTGGAACTCCCTGACAGAAAACTGCACTGATTCCTCACCACAAACATTGTTAGATCATATCAGCTTGTAAATGATCTTGGAGTTTTGTGTTTGCTAGTGGATGCGAAGTGCTGACAAAGTGGGTGGTAGCGATGAAGCATATTAATTGAGATGTCCTATGGAAAATAAATTGTTTAATGATAACTATCCTTGCTATACAAACCGCGTCAATACTGATTGAAATACGTTGAGAATGAATTGCTTCTGAGAGAATATAAGCATACCTCTAATGCACAGTGGGAACATGTGTAGACCATACATTTTCAAACCTGCTTCGCCATTCAAAAAAATTATTCAGGTCCTTGTGCCACTCCAAGATCCAACCCACTTCAATGCACTTTAGAAAACATTCTTTCTGGTTGTATCACAGCTTGTATGGCTCCTGCTCTGTCCAAGACCACAAGAAACTACATATGGTTGTGAATGTAGCCCAATCCATCAGGCAAACCAGCCTCCCCTCCATTAACTCTGTCTACACTTCCTGCTGCATTGGCAAAGCAGCCAGCATAATTAAGAACCCTCTGCACCCCGGACATTCTCTCTTCCACCTTCTTCCGTCAGGAAAAAGATGCAAAAGTCTGAGGTCATGTACCAACTTTCCCTATTGCCATCAGACTTTTGAATGATTTGATTTATTATTGTCACATGTATTAACATACGGTGAAAAGTATTGTTTCTTGCACACTATACAGACAAAACATACTGTTCATAGAGAAGGAAAGGAAAGAGTGCAGAATATTGTGTTACAGTCGTAGCTAGAGTGTAGAGAAAGATCAACTTAATGCGAGGTAAGTCCATTCAAAAGTCTGACAGCAGCAGGGAAGAAGCTGCTCTTGAGTCGATTGGTACGTGACCTCAGACTTTTATATCTTTTTCCCAAAGGAAGAAGGTGGAAGAGAGAATGTCTGGGGTGCGTGGGGTCCTTAATTATGCTGGCTGCTTTGCTGAGATAGCGGGGAGTGTAGACAGAGTCATGGATGAGAGGTTGGTTTGTGTGATGGATTGGGTTATATTCATGACCTTTTGTAGTTCCTTGCAGTCTTGGGCAGAGCAGGAGCCCATACCAAGCTGTGATACAATCTTATATTAAATTGATCTTTCACTACACCCACTTATTACTGTAACACTGCATGGTCTCCTTTCCTTCTCTATGGACAGTATAATTTGTATAGTGCACAAGAAACAATACATCTGCATTGTCACACTGTATACTAATACATGTGACAATAATAAATCAAATCGAATCAAAATCAAAGAGCTTCCCGTATCCCTTGTTTCTCCAATCGATCAAAAATCTATTTATCCCACAGTCTTTAATATTTTCAGTGATGGAACATCCACAACCCTATGAGGCAGGGTATTTTTAAGATTCACAACATTACAGTATTGTGAGAGAAGATATTTGTCCTCATCTCAGTTCAGGGATTTTCCAGCTCTTCCCACCACTGAGATCTTCCAGATCTGCCAACATCAGTTCCACGCACTCCCCCCGCCTCCGCAACCTCGACTCCGCTGCAGGTTCCTCGCCAGTGGAAGGTGCAAACAATGGGAAAACACCCCGTTGACAGCGGCGGGGCTGGAAGATCCCGAGCAGGCAGTGACAGCACACCTCTGCAAAACACGCTGTGGAGTGTGGGAAAAATCTCCTTATCCTGAGATTAGGCGCCAGTGTTCTACAAGGAAAACAAACTCTGCGTGTCTGTCCTGTCGAGATCCTTCACAATTTTGTACATTTGAATGAAATCACCTTCCAATCTTCCGAACTCCCAGAGTTTACTCAGCCTCTCATCATAGGACATTATTTTGTTGAATCTTTGCTGCATCACCTCAAATGCAAGCTGTTGCAATCCTATCTAGAGCCGTTATCTTCAAAGAAGGAATGATAGCAAAGACAGAGGTAATTCGGCCCATCAAGTGTATGCTAGCCCTTTCATCCAATCAGTCCCACTCTCCTGCATTTACCCTAGAGACCTGTAAATCTTTTCTCTTCAAGTACTCATCCAATTCCTTTTAGAAAGTTATTCTTGAATCTGCTTTCACCACCCTTTTAGGCAGGGCACTCAGTAACTTAGGACGGATGTGAGGAGATAATTCTTCACCCAAAGAGTGGTGAGTCTATGGAATTCATTACCACAGGAAGTAGTTGAGGCCAAAACATTGAATGTATTCAAGAGGTGGCTGGATATAGCACTTGGGGCGAATGGGATCAAAGGTTGTGGAGAGAAAGCAGGATTAGGCTATTGAGTTGGACGATCAGCCACCATCGTAATGAATGGTGGAGTAAGTTTGAAGGGCCAAATGGCCTCCTCCTGCTCCTATCATCTATGTAATTCGCTGATGTTTCTTCATGTTGTCTCTGGTTCTTTCCCAAAAATGCCTGAAAGAAGAAGTGGTACATCACGGGGACACATTGTAATCGATTTGTGGAACCTGAAATGGGAGGGGATGGAAAGCCTCCTTACTCTGGGGGATGGAATTTTCCCATCTCACCAGCCATGGGAATTATAGAGGACAGAACAGGAAATTGGGTGGATCATGCAAAGGTCTATCAACCTCGGGCATGACTCCGCAGTCTTGGGGCGAACGTAGCCAGAGGACCTCATCCAATGAACTGAATTTGGAATTATCTCAAGCAATTACTCAAGCCCACACCACAAAATGTCCCATACTCATTCACCAATTGGCACCAAATCCCACAACAAAAATTAACTAAGAAAAACATGAATTTTAATCAACATTTTTAGTGGTTTTGTCCAAAAAACAGTTGGTTCTGTGTGTTTGAGAATTGAACCCAGCTGCCCAAATCTTCCAATTATTCTACTGACAGAACATCATATTCATCCAAGTCCAATGGGCAATTGATTACTATTGGCTACTTATAGAATCGTAGAATCTACAGTGCAGAAGGAGGCCATTTGGCTCATTGAGTCTGCACCGACCACAATCCCTACCAGTCCCTATCCCCATAACCTAATGCATTTTCCCTAGTTAGACCTCCTGACATTAAGGGGCAATTTTGCAAGGCCAATCCACCTAACCTGCATATCTTTGGAGTGTAGGAGGAAACCGGAGCAGCCGGAGGAAACCCACACAGACATGGGGAGAATGTGCAAACTCCACACAGTGACCCAAGCTGGGAATGGAATCTGGGCCCCTGGCGCTGTGAGGCAGCAGTGCTAACCACTGTACCGTTGTGCCACCCATACTTGCTGTTGCCAATGTATGCCTGTCTTTGGCAGAATTATTGGGAAGGGGGAATGCATCATGGCACTGCCTAACCCCATTCTGACAATCTTGCTCCCGCTTCCACTTTCAAAATCACTTCTATGGGTCCTGGTGATTCCACCAATAGGTTACAAAGTTACAGTATAGAAGGAGGCCATTCGCCCATTGTGCCTGTGTTGGCTCTTTGGAAGTCCCGTCATATTTAGTCCCACATGCTTGCTTTTTGTGTATAATGCGTAGTTCCTTCATGGCCAAGTACTCACACAATATCAAATTGTTTATACGCTCAGCTTCCACTGCTTTTTAAGGAAATTGGAATGTTTTCCCTGGTCTCTGTCTAGAGCTTTTATCCTGATCAATTTAAACCTGTCGCTTCTGATTACTGATGTGGAGATGCTGGCATTGGACTGGGGTAAACACAGTAAGAAGTCTGACAACATCAGGTTTAAGTCCAACCAATTTATTTGATAGTAAACTCACAAGCTTGCGAGTTTACAATCAAATAAATTGGTTGGACTTAAACCTGATGTTGTCAGATTTCTTACTGCTTCTGGTTACTGACTCACCATGTTTCTATATTCTCATCATCTTGAAAACCTCAAAGAGAATTCCTGTCAGTATTCTTAGTTTCAAGAAGAATAGTCCAAACTTCTCCAACCTTTCCTCATAGCTGAGTTCCCTGGATCCTGGTAAAATCCTTTCTAAAGCCTTTACATCTTTCCTGAGGTGTTGTGTCCAGAATTATCCAAAGTATGTTAGCTGAAGCCTACCAGTCTCACATCAAGTTCAAGGGTGACCTCTTTCAATATAAATTATGGGTTTTACAGTAGTTAGCATGGCTGCCTCACAGCACCAGGGACTCAGGTCACTATCTGTATGGAGTTTGCCCATTTTCTGTGTGGGTTTCCTCCCATAGTCTGAAAGATGTGTGGGTTAGGTTGATTGGCTGTGCTAAATTGCCCTTTAAAGTTAGGAGGATTAGCAGGGTAAATACGTGGGTTACTAAGAACAAAGAACAAAACAGCATGGGAAACAGGCCCTTCGGTCCAACGAGCCCGCGCCGCCACCCTGATGTTCCCATCTCTACCCGCGATCCCTGTCTATGTTTATAGATCTATGGATTAAAAACCAAATTTGAGACAATTTAGGGAGAATTTGTTTTGCCAATTAGCCTAAGAGTACATCTTTGGGATGTGGGAGGAAACCGGGGCACCCGGAGAAAACCCACGCAAGCACGGGGAGAATGGGCAAACTCCCACAGACACAGGCCCAAATCCATGTGTCTGCACAGCACAGCGATAGTCACTGAGCTGTCGTGTTGCCCATCAGATGGTCCAGGTCAAGTGTACACTAACGATGTGAAGCACTAGGATATTCTCGAAAAAGATCCAAGAGCCGCCCTCTCATGACCCATCACGTGTATGCCCCTCGTTAGACAACAAAGTGGACCAAAGCACCTGTAGGGTAAAAACAAGTACATCAATATCATCATCTATTTACACACTTCCCAGGGACTCCCAAGACTCATGATCCCTATTTTAAATCAGTTTTCTATACCCCTCCATTCCCATTCTGTTCATGTGCCCATCTAAGTATTTCTTAAATACGGGTGTGGGACTTGGATGGAATTGTTGTTGGTGCAGGCGCAATGAGCCAAATGGCCTCCTTCTGCACTGTCAGGATTCTAAGTTCAGTTGCATTTCATCTATTCGTCATGTAAGGAAGTCTTGCCACAACAGGAGAGACAGTGGCGTGGTGATGATGCTGAACTAGTAATCCAGTGAGAACAAGAGTTCAAATCCCACCCAGGAAGCTGGTGGAATTTAATTTCAATTAGTAGATCTGGAATATTTATAAAGCTAGATCACGGAACCATTATCAATTGTTGGAAAAACCCATCTGGTTCACTAATGTCCTTTAGGGAAGAAAACCTGCCATCATTATCTGGTCTGGCCTACATGCAACTCCAGAGCCACATCAATGCGGTTGACTGCTCTCAAATTGCCGAGTAGGCCACACAGTTCAAGGGCAGTTAGTAAGGGGCATAAAATGCTGTCCTTGCCCAACGATGCCCACATCCTATGAAAGAATAACGATAAAAGAACAGTGAATTAGTGAGACCACATCTGAAGGACTATGTACAGTACTGGTCTCCTTATGTTAGGAGAGTTATATTTGCACTGGAGGCAGTTCAAAGAAAGTTCAGTAAGCTGATTCCTGGGATGTTGTGCCTTATGAACACAGATTGAACAGATTGAACCTGTATTCATTGGAGTTTAGAACAATGAGAAATGATAGAAGAGATAATGGTTTAGTGATATCATTATGAGACTATTCATCCCAAAACTCCCCTGATATTCTGGGGATCTGGTTCGAATCCTACTACAGCAGGTTGTAGGATTTGAATTCAATTTAAAAAATCTGGAATTAAGAATCCACTGGTGACCATGAAACCATTGCTGATTGCCGGAAAAATCCATCTGGTTCATTGATGTTCTTTAGGGAAGGGAATCTTCCGTCCTTATCTGGTCTGGCCTATATATGACTTCAGAGCCACAATGATGTGACCAACTGTTTCCCTTTGGAATAACTGAACAAGCCACTCAGTAAAAGGGCAACTAGAGATCGGCAGTAAATGTGCTGACCAGCTAATGATGTCCATGTCCCACGAATGAATTATAAAAAACGTTGCAGGAACTTGACAGGCTAGATGTTGAGATGATATTTCACCTGCATGGGGAGAATCTAGAACAAGCAGGGATGGGGGCGGGGTGGGGGCGCACAATTTCAAAGTAAGGGATCTTCCAATTAAGATTAAGGCAAGGAGATATTTCTCAGAGAGTTGTTTGTGTTTAGAATTCTCTTTCACGGAGAGTAGTGGAGGCTGGGTCATTGAATTCAAAGCTGAATTAGTCAGATTCTTGATAAGGGAGTCAAAGGTACTTTGAGGGGCTTGGGGAGGGGTCGGGGGGTAGGAGCAATGGGGGGAGGGGGGATGGGATGACAGGCAGGAAAGTCGAGTGAAGGCATGAGATGAGCCATGATCTTGCTGAATGGCAGAGCAGATCCAGTGACCTCCTCCTATCCATATTTTTTAGGAGTTTCTGTCGTCTTTGCTGTGTCAGCATCATTTGGAACTAATGAAGAAAACAAATACATACATTGCTGTCCCCTTCTCCACTGTCACCCCCCCCAACCCTGTTCCCCACCACTCCTCCCTCTCCCAGATGCCTCTCTCATTCCCCGAATTATTGCTTCCGATCGCTGTCCTATTCTGAATTCTTGTTTCGCCACTCCTTCCTCCCTGTCACTTCTATCCCCAAAGGCAGATACAAAAGAGGGCCTGAGGCCAAACTTTGGGTGGCTTCAGGCCTATTGTGTCTAGTTGTGGGGCCTTAATGATGGGGAGGGTCCACCTGGGACCTTGTTAATTAACTATTAGAGCAGCATTTCCTGGAGGCTGGGAGTACTCGGCTGCCCTGAGGGACTGAAGGATTGCTGCTGGCTGACCAAGATTGGAAGAAATTGGAGGAAAATGCTGTAAGAGCAAGGGAGGCTCAACATCATTCGTGTGAATTCTTCTGGGAAAGAGAAGGATAGTGGACAGGCTGGCTGAAAACCTTCAAAATTATGGAAGGGCTTTAGTTTGGTAAGGCAGAAAATATTTTATTTTTATTCATTCGTGGGACATGGGCCTTGCTGGCTGGCCAACATTTATTGCCCATCCCAAGTTATTCCTGGAGGGCATTTGTGAGTCAACCACATTGATCACGTGAACAGGAGTTCTAGTTGCCCTGTTATAGAAAGGATAGTATTAAACTAGAAATAGTGCAGAAAAGATTTACTCAGTTGCTACTGAGACTTGATGATTTGAATCCAAAGGAGAGGATGGATGGACTGAGACTTTTTTCCCTGCAGTGTAGGAGGCTTTGTAGTGAGCTTATAGAAGTCTATAAAATAATGAGATAATAATAAAATATAAAAAATAATAAATCAGCTAGATAGTCAATATCTTTTCCCTGACTCTAAAATTAGAGGGTATAGGTTTAAGATGAGAGGGGAGAAATACAGAAGTGTCCAGAGAGGCAATTTTTTCACACAGAGGATGTTGAGTGTTTGGAACAAGCTGCCAGAAGCAGTAGGAGAGGTGGGTACAATTTTGTCTTTTAAAAAGCATTTAGACAATTACCTAGTAAGATGGGTATGGAGCAATATGGGCTAAATGTGGGCAATTGGGGCTAACTTAGTTAATAACAAAAAGGGGCAGCATGGACAAGTTCTGTTTCCATGTTGTAAACCTCTATGACATTACTGCGTATTGGAGTCATACGTAGACTGGACCAGGACTGGACAGACTTATAAAATCATAGAATCCTACAGAGCAGAAAGAGGCCATTTGGCTCATCATGTCTGCACTGACCACAATTCCATAGAGGCCCTATCCTAATAACCCCATCTATTTAGCCTGCTAAGCTCTCTGACACTAGGGACAATTTAGCATGGCCAATTCACTAATCTGCACATCTTTGGATTGTGGGAAGAAACGGAACACCCAGAGCAAACCCACGCAGTCAGAGGAGAACATGCAGATTCAAGGCTGGGAATTGAACTCAGGTCCCCAGCGCTGTGAGGCAGCAGTGTTCACTGTGCTATTGTGCCTTAAGGATGGCAGATTTCCTTCCCTAAGTTACTCAACCAGATGTGTTTTCCTGAGATTCGACAACGGTTTCATGGTCTTTGATGGATTCTTAATTCCAGACATTTTTTATTGAATTCAAATTCCACCAACTGGAACCAAACCCGCACCGCCAAAACATTAGATGAGTTTCTGGATTAACAATCCAGTGATAATACCACTCGGTCATTGGATCTACCTTCTAGTTGTGAGGTGAGCAAAAGCAGAGCCATAAGTATAAGGTGCTCACTAATAAATCTCCTGAGGAAGTCTTTGATTTGATTTGGTTTATTATTGTCACATGAATTAGTATACCGTGAAAAATATTGTTTCTTGCGTGCTATACAGACAAGGCATATCATTCATAGAGAAGGAAAGGAGAGAGTGTAGTGTTACAGTCATAGCTAGGGCATAGAAAATGATTAATTTAGTGTGAGGTAGATCCATTCAAAAGTCTGATGCTAGTGGGGAAGAGGTTGTTCTTGAATCGGCTGGAGCGTGACCTCACACTTTTATATCTTTTTCCCCAAGCGAGAAGGTGAAAGAGAGAATATCTGAGGTGTGTGGAGTCCTTAATTATTCTGGCTGCTTTTCTGAGACAGGGAAGTGTAGACAGAGTCAATGGGTGGGAGGCTGGTTTGCGTGATGGATTGGGCTACATTCATGGCTTTTTTGTAGTTTCTTGCAGTCTTGGACAGAGTAGGAGTCATACCAAGCTGTAACACAACCAGAAGGAATGCTTTCTATGGTGTATTTGTTAAAGTTGGTGAGAGTTGTAGGGAACATGCCAAATTTTCTTCGTCTTCTGAGAAAGTTGAGGTGTTAGTGGGTTTTTTTAACTATAGTGATGACATGGAGGGACCAGGACAAGTTGTTGGTGATCTGGATGCCTAAAACCTTGAAGCTCTTGACCATTCCTACTCCATCTCCATTGATGTAGACAGGGCCATGTTCTCTACAAAGCTTTGAACCTGGGTCCCCAGAACGTTAGCTGAGTTTCTGGATTAATAGTCCAGCGATAATACCATTAGGCTATCGCCTTCACCTTCCAGTTGTGAGGTGAGCAATGGCAGATCCTTAAGTACAAGATGGTTACTAATAACTCCCTGAGAAACTCAGGAAAATCTTTCCCAGAGGCTGGTTTTCCTCAAGGAAATGGCTCAACATTGCCTAGCAGCAGCATCTTCCAGTCCCGCTGGTGTCAACGGCATTTTGCGTTGTTCTCTGGTTGGCTATCAGTGGTGGCCAGTCTCCCCCACTGGAGGGTCAGAAACTGTGTAGAGAGTGATGAGAATGTGTCACCGCAGAGGATGGTTGGGGTGAACAGCAGAAATGCATTTAAAGAGAGTCTAGATAAACACACGAGAGAGAGAGATATGATTAGAAAGTCATGCTGTGAGGATGGAATAAAGTAGAGTGGGAGGAGGCTCATACAGAACACAAGTACTGACATAGACGGCATGGTCACATAGTTAGTTTTTGTGCTTTGTATTCAATTTAATAGCATAATTTAACATATGTAATGGCCTTCCAGAGTAGCTTAACTTTCAGCACCAAATAAATTCATGCACAGTTGCCTCTTTTTTTGCTCATGCTTAATTCGCAGCATGATACACAGGGGTGCATGAAATTATAATTCCTGGATAGAAATGATCTGTCTGAATTGCGGAATAGAGGGACAGCGATCCTGACACATTCCTTTCCGTTCTGACATGTTAGCCATCACCGACTGCAGTTTGCCAGCTCCTGCAGAGGATGTGCTCATACTCCCCACATACAAACACATACATGAGCTCAGAAACATGTCTGGAAACACATGCAAAGGTATAAAAAAATACACATGCAAATGCATACTATAAGCAAAGCCTTTTGAATTTTTAAAATTTTTTTATTCATTTATGAGATGTGGGCATCGCTAGCTGGCCAGCATTTCTAATTGCTGGAGGGAATTTGAGTGTCAACCACATTGCTGTGGCTCTGGAGTCACATGTAGGGCAGACCAGATAAGGAGAGCAGATTTCCTTCCCTAAAGGACATTAGTGAACCAGATGGCTCGGCTATTAAGTCTACCATTTACAATATGCTGTATGTCAGCGACTAACCCGTTTCACTCAGGTTATTCTGCAGTTGTGATTGAAGATCTGAAGACCTTTATCCTGAACGTCATTTATTCCATTATCAAAAACAAAATCATGCTTTGCTTTCTGATAACTTTGAGTTGCACATGATCAAGTTGTTTTCGTTAGAAAGGAGGCGGCTAAGAGGGGATCTTATTGAAGCATATAAGATGATTAGAGGTTTAGATAGAGTGGACAGTGATAGCCTTTTTCCTAGGATGGAGAAAGCTAGCACGAGGGGACACAGCTTTAAATTAAGGGGTATGAGTTATAGGACGGATATCAGAGGTAGGTTCTTTACTCAAAGAGTGATTAGGGAGTGGAATGCCCTGCCTGCAGCTGTTGTAGATGCGCCAAGTTTGGTGGCGTTTAAGAGGTTAATTGATAAGTATATGGAAGAGAAGTGAATGGTTTAGTTTGGAGGGGCATTGCTTTTTATTTTGGTCGGCACAACATCGAAGGTCGAAGGGCCTGTTCTGTGCTGTAATGTTCTATGTTCTATGTTCTAAATATTGACCTCAATGTTTCCAATGTGTCAGTTGACATGTATCATAGACCATATCTCAGTGCAGCACAGTATAGGCCCTTCGGCCCTCGATGTTGTGCTGAGCTATGTCCGAATCCAAGATCAAGCTATTTCAGTCCCTATCATTCTATATGCTCTGTGTGCCTATCCAATAACTGCTTGAAAGTTCCTAAAGTGTCTGACTCCATTACCACAGCAGCAGTCCATTCCACACCCCAACCACTCTCTGAGTGAAGAACCTACTTTGGACATCCCTTCTATATCACCCACCATGAACCTTATAGTTATACCCCCTAGTAACAGCTACATCCACCCGAGGAAATAGTCTCTGCACGTCCACTCTATCTATTCCTCTCATCATCTTATAAACTTCTATTAAATCACCTCTCATCCTCCTCCACTTTAAAGAGAAAAGCCCCAGCTCCCTCAACCTTTCCTCATAAGACCTACCCTTTAAACCAGGCAGCATTCTGGTAAATCTTCTGGATTCTCTCCAATGCTTCCACATCCTTCACAGAATGAGGTGACCAGAACTGCACACAATACTCCAAATGTGGTCTAACCAAGGTCCTGCATAATTGCAGCATAACCCCACGACTCTTAAACTCAAACCCTCTGTTAATAAACTCTGACACGTTATAAGCCTTCTTCACGGCTCTATCCACTTGAGTGGCAACTTTCAGAGATCTGTGGATATGAACCCCAAGATCTCTCTGTTACTCCACGTGCCTCAGAACCCTGCCATTAACCCTATAATCCACATTCAAGTTTGTCCTACCAAAATGACTCAATGGGCTGAAGAGCCTCTTCTGCGCTGTATGATTCTAAGGTGCCTATGATGTTTAAAGTGTAATCATTTTTAGCTTTCTACTTAACATTTTTACTTCTCATTCAAGACTGAGGCAATAGATTTTTGGATACGAAAGGAATTAAAAGAATCTACAGATTGTGCCACCCTTCCTGCATTGTGATTACCACGGCTGCTTCAGAGTGCCAGGGATCCGGATTCGATTCCCAGCTTGGATCTGCACATTCTCCCCACGTCTGCATGGGTTTCCTCCAGGTGCTCTGGTTTCCTCCCACAATCTGAAAGACGTGCTGGTTAGGCGCACTGGCTGTGCTAAATTCTCCCTCGGTGTACCTGAACAGGCACTGAAGTGTGGTAACTAGGGGAATTTCACACTAACTTCATTGCAGTGTTAATATAAGTCTTGCTTGTGACTAATAAATTAACTTTTAACTTGGGATGGTGGAGCAGACGTGAAGAGCTGAATGCCTACTCCTTCTCCCCTTGTTTTTATGGTGTTACGAGGGAGTGAGGCTATCCTAAATCTGAGATTTAGGATACGTAGGTTGGAGTAGGAAACTGTAGGGGCTAGGAACATCTGAAATATGGAGCTTATTCAAGGAACACCTACTGTGAGTCCTTGATAAATATGTACCTGTCAGGCAGGGAGGAAGTGGTAGAGCGAGGGAACCATGGTGTACTAAGGAAGTTGATTCTGTGGTGAAGAGGAAAAAGGAGGCTTATGTAAAGATGAGACATGAAGGCTCAGTTAAGGCATTGGAGAGTTGTAAATTAATCAGGAGGGAGCTGAAGAGTGAGTTAAGAGCTAGAAGAGGACGTAAGAAGACTTTGGCAGATAGGATCAAGGAGAACCCTAAAGCTTTCTATAGATATGTTGAGAATAAAAGATTGGTTAGGTCAAGATTAAGGCCAGTCAGAGACAACAGTGGGAAGATGTGTGTGGAGCCTGAAGAGATCAGAGAGGCACTGAATGAATATTTTTCGTCCGTATTTATGCAGGAAAATGTCAATATAGTCGAGGAGAATACTTGGATACAGGGTTGTAGACAAGACGGGATAGAGGTACATAAAGAGGAGGTGTTAGCTATTCTTGAGAGCATGAAAATAGATAAGTTCCCTGGGCCAGATGGGATTTACCCCAGGATTCTCTGGGAGGCTAGAGAGGAGATTGCAGAACCTTTGGCTTTGATCTTCATGCTGTCATTGGGTACAGGTCTAGTGCCGGAAGACTAGAGAATGGCAAATGTTGTCCCCTTGTTTAAGAAGGGGAGCAGAGACCATCCTGGGAATTATAGACCGGTGAGCCTTACTTCCATTGTGGGCAAAGTTTTGGAAAGAATTATAAAGGATAGGATTTATAGTCATCTAGAGAGAAATAAATTGATTAGGGATAGCCAACGTGATTTTGTGAAGGGTAGGTCATACCTCACAAACCTTATCGAGTTTTTTGAAAACGTGACCAAAGAGGTGGATAAGGGTAAGGTAGTTGATTTGGTATATATGGATTTTAGTAAAGCGTTTGATAAAGTTCCCCATGGAAGACTACTGCAGAAAATGCAGATGCATGGGATTGAGGATGATTTAGCAATTTGGATTAGGAATTGGCTAGCTGATAGAAGACAGTGTGGCGGTTGATGGGAAATATTCAACCTGGAGTGCAGTTACAAGTGGTGTACCTCAGGGATCTGTTTTAGGGCCACTGCTGTTTATCATTTTAATAAATGATCTGGATGAGGGTATAGAGGGATGGGTTAGTAAATTTGTTGACAACACCAAAGTTGGAGGAGTTGTAGACAGTGAGGATGGATGTTACAGTTTACAGAGGGATATAGATAAGCTGCAGAACTGGGTCGAGAGATGGCAAATGGAGTTTAATGCGGAAAAGTGTGAGGTGATTCACTTTGGTAAGAGTATATAGGGCTAATGGTAGGACTCTTAGTAGTGTTGATGAGCAGAGAGATCTCTGTACAGATGCATAGATCCCTGAAAGTTGGTACTCAAGTCGATAAGGTTATTGAGAAGGTGTATAGTGTGTTAGCATTTATTGGTAGAGGGATTGAATTTCAGAGCTGTGACGTCATGTTACAACTGTATAAAACTCTGGTGCGGCCGCACTTGGAGTATTGTGTACAGTTTGGGTCGCCACACATTATAAGAAAGATGTGGAGGCATTGGAGAGGGTACAGAGGAGGTTTACCAGGATGTTGCTTAGTATGGTGGGAAGGTCTTATGAGGAAAGGCTGAGGGACCTGAGGTTATTTTCATTAGAGAGAAGAAGGCTAAGAGGTGACCTAATTGAGGCATACAAGATGATCAGACGGTTAGATAGGGTGGATAGTGAGAGCCTTTTTTCTCGGATGGAGATTGGTAACACAAGGGCACATAGCTTTAAATTAAGGGGTGGTAGTTATAGGATGGATGTCAGAGATGGGTTCTTTACTCGGAGGGTAGTAAGGGCGTGGAATGCCCTGCCTGCAGCAGTTGTGGACTCACCAAGTTTAAGGGCGTTCAAATGGACAGTGGATAGCCATATGGATAGCATTGGAATAGTTTAGGTTGGAGGGCCATTAGATTGGTTCCATTGGTCAGCGCAACATTGAGGGCCGAAAGGCCTGTACTGCGCTGTTATGTTCTATGTTCTATGAGTGCTGTCATGGAGGAGATGCCGTCTTTCAAATGAGGCATTTAACTGAAGCTCCACCTGCCCCCTCTGAAGAAAAACAAGGAAATGACTCCTGGTGCCCTGGCCGATACTTATCCAACCTCCCTAAATTAGATTGTTCAGCCGTAAGGCAGCTTGTGAGAGCCATATGCCCTATTCCTGCTCCTAATCTGTATGTTCATTGACAATAGATGATTACAATGACAGATTTAGGTGAGAAAAGATGGGAAGAGGCTCGAGTGGGCGGAAAGACCACTGCGGACTGTGAACTGAATGCTGGCTCTGTGCTGTGCATCCAGTGTAATGCCAGTCTGGATGACATGCTCACATCCCAAGGGTAGGATTGGAACTCATGATCTTCAGATTCCGAAACAAGGTCCGGGATATTCCAGTCCCACCAGTGGTGAACTCTGTCACAGATGGGACAGGAAAGCGTCCCACCTTCGGGGAAGGTGATGGCCTAGTGGTATTCTCGCAAGACTATTAATCCAGAAACTCAGTTAATGTTCTATGGAGCCGGGTTCGAATCCCACCACAGCAGTTGGTGGAATTTGAATTCAATAAAAAAAAATCTGGAATTAAGAATCTACTGATGGCCATGAAACCATTGTTGATTATCAGGAAAGCCCGTCTGGTTCACCAATGTCCTTACCTGGTCTGACCTATATGTGATTCCAGAACCACAACAATGTGGTTGAGTCTCAACTATCCTCCAAGAGTAATGAGGAGTGGGTAATAAATGCTGGCCAACCAGTGATACCCATGTCCTACGAATGAACAAAGAAAATTTGGAGAGTGTCAAAAGTCAATTGACTTCCAAATTTTGCAATTTCCTTGTCCCACCTGCAATGATTTGATTTATTAATGTCACATGTATTGGGATGTTTCTTGTACACTATACTGACAAAGCATATTGTTGATAGAGTACATGGGGAAGACAATAAACAATCCCCATACAACCACCACTCTCCATGCCTGGCTGAACTCATTCTCTCTCTCTTGACAACTTCTCCTTTAACTTATTCCACTTTCTTTAAATCAATGGGTACCTGCATGGGTCTTAGTGGCGCTTGTCTTTTTATGGGGTATATGGAACATTTCTTGTCCAGGCTAACCTGGTCCTCTCCCACAACTCCTTTACTGATACATTGATACTTCCTTCCTCAGCTTAATATGAGGTAGCTTCATTCAAAAGTCTGGCATCAGGGAAGAAGCTGTTCTTGAGTTGATTGATATGTGATGGTATCTTTTCCATAACAGAAGAAGGTGGAAGAGAGTATGGTCAGAATGTGTGGGATCTTTGATTGTGCTAGTTGCTTTCCCGAGGCAGCGGGAAGTGTAGACAGTGGAGACAATGGATGGGAAACTGGTTTGCGTGATATACTGGGCCACATTCACAACCATTTGTAGTTTCTTGTGGCCTTGGTTAGATGTCTACCGCAGGTAAAACCAGAAATCCCAGCCACCCACTAAACTACAGCTGACACCTGTGAGCCTGGCACCTCCAGCCAATCTAATGCCACTTGGTGGAATTCAATTCCATCAATGGACAAAGAACAAAATTACAGCATAGGAACAGGCCCTTCGGCCCTCCAAGCCTGCACCGCCCGACTTAACTAAAACTTCTTACCCTTCTGGGGACCACATCCCTCTATTTCCATCCTATTCATGAATTCGTCTGGATGCCTTTAAAAGCCACTATCGAATCCGCTTCACTACCTCCCTTGGCAGTGAGCTCCAGGCACCCACTACTGTGTACAAAATCTGCCTTGTATATCTCCTTTAATCCTTGCCCCGGTACCTTAAACCTGTACCCCCTAGTAATTGAGTCTTCCAACCTGGGAAAAAGTGTCTGACTATCCACACTGTCCATGCCCCTCATAATCTTGTAGACTTTTATCAGGTTGGCCCTCAACTTCTATTGCTCCACTGAGAACAAACCAAGTTTGTCCAATCTCTCCTCATAGCTAATGATGCCATTAATGTCAATTCAACCCTTCTGTTGCACTGCTCACTTCTGAATTAAAGTCAATGCTGACTCTTGCGCCTGCAATGCTGAGAAGGCTTTGCTGCTGATTCACAAGACGGAGTAGGGGAAATGATGCTATGATTATAACGCTTTGGACAAAGCACGGGATCTTTTCAGTCTGCTAGGCCTTTCATTCCTCCGCTGCGTTTCAATTGAAAATTAAAAATAAAACCGTGACGTTATTGGAATATATCTGCCACAAGACATTACCATATTATAGGATCCTGTGACATTAGAAAAGGTCACTTCACTTATCACCACTTTGTCAAGAGCAGCCCTGCTGCTTGCCACTGAATAGATCAGGGAAATCTCTCTTGAGTGTCTTGCTGTGCCCTTTGCTTGACATTTTTGGGAGATTGATGAAAAACGTTCAAACTGCAAAGCCCCCCTGGAAAATACAAACAGTCGCATCTTATTACCTACGCGAGGGACATGGAGCTTTCAGTGTAAGCAGCAGATACTCTGAGAGAAGAGAAATTTCATTAAAGCCTTTGCTGAGCAGGCTCACAGCACAAGTCAATATTTGAAGTTTGTTATTAAGCCAGTCCACGTATCGCTTCATTTGCTGTGTTCGGATAGTCAATAGCCAACACAAAGAGGCAAGGGAGTGTGTTCTTTCAACAGTGTCACGTCAAATGGACCCCATAAATGAACGTGTCACAGGAAGCTAATGTATATGACAGCCTCCAATAAAATCCTAAAATCCAGATTAAAATCACCCGGTTGCCACCCAATACTGCTGCAGAATAGAGAGTAGAGGATAGTGTCTTCTAGACTGGTGGAAGATGGAAAGTTGGGATGCTGTACAAGGATTGATCATAGAATAGAAGAATCCTTACAGAGCTGAAGGAGGACATTCGGCTCATTGAAACTGCACTGACAACAATCCCACTCAGACCTGATCCCCGTCACCCCATGTATTTACCCTGCAAATCCCCCTGACACCAAGGGGTAATTTAGCACGGCCACTCAACCTAACCCATACATCTATCAAGTGTGGGAGGAAATTCACGCAGACACGGGAAGGATGTGGAAACTCCACACAGCTGGTTACCTGAGGCCAGAATTGAACCAGGGCCCCTGGAGCTACGACGCTGGTACTTTTGTTACTTGTCATTCATGGAAATGACTTGGACTCCGGAATCGAAAATACAATTTCAACTGGAGGGCAATTGGAAGTAAATCTTCAGCTGATTCGATTTAGTGTACATGCCATCAAGACATGGCTGGAGGCACTAGATATTGCAAAGGCTAGAGACCCTTACAACATACTGGTAAAAGTACTGAAGACTTGTGCTCCAGAACTAGGCGCTCCCCAGCCGTACAGGCACAACATCGGCATCTATCCTTCCCAGCCAACCCCGCACACAAGGTGGACTTTCACACTGACAGAATTTTCTGCTCTTGCTGATAGTCAGTGGACTTTTGAATGACTTGCCATATTTTCCAGCCCCGCCCTTTCTGCAATCAGGCCATAAGATTCTGTCCACTGTGAATGGGTGAATATGAGATGATAGCAGTGACTATGCTAAATATTTCCGTAGCTGTAGAATGTTTTAATACTTTGCTAAGGCCAGGATTTTCCAGCCCTGAAGGGAGAGAAGTGGTGGCCCAGTAAAAATCAGTTGATTTTCAACAGTACTGGGCAATCCCGGAAGTGGACGGGGCTGGAAAATACTGTTGTAAGTACTGAGAACGGATATTTTAGCCTGAACTTTTTTTTTTGTTCCTTCTTCTGCAATGTGGATGAAAGTTTTTGAACTGGATTTTCCGCACACTCCCAGCAACAGTCTCACGATGAGGGGATCAGTCATTTGTTTTATTCATTCATAAGACATGAGCATCACTAGCTCGGCAACATTTATTACCGTTCTCTAGTTGTCCTTGGAGGGTAGTTGAAAGTCAACCACAGTTGTAGGCCAGACTGGGTAAGGGCAGCAGATTTCCTTCCCTGAAAGATACTAGTGAACCAGATATGTTTTTCAACAATGGTTTCGTGGACATCAGTAGATTCTTAATTCCAGATATTTTGTTTTATTGAAATCCATCATCTGTCGTGGCGGGATTCGAACCCTTGTCCCCAGAACAGTAGCTGGGTTTCTGGAGTCTAGCGACAATATGACTAGGTCAGCATCTCTCCTTTAATGTCAGAGGTGATGAGAAATGTCTTCTCTCAAAGTGGTGTGAATCTTTGGAATTCTCTAATCCAAAGAGGTGTGGTATCTTTGAATATATTTAATGCCGAGAGAGACAAATTGCTGATCACTCAGGGAATCAAGAGTCATGGGAAGTGGAGCTGAAAGTCTTTTGGGGGGGGAGGGGAGAGAGAGTGATAGCAAGGTGGAGATATTTAGTGAGGGAATTCCAGAGCTTAGGTCTGGCAAAGGCCATAAGAGATTGAAAAGATGAAATTTGGGATGGTCAAGTGGCCGGAATTCTAGGCTGAAGAAGGTTACAGCAGTGGCCATGGAGGGAGAATCTGAAAATATGGGTAAGGAATTTAAAATTTAGATATTCCCGGACTGGGAACCAATGTAGATCAGTGCAGAAAAGATTAATGTTTATTTATCAGTATGACAAATAGGCTCACGTTAACACTGCGATGAAGTTGCTGTGAAAATCTCCTGGTCGCCTCACTCCAGTGCCTGTTTGGGTACAGAGGGAGAATTTAACATGGCCAATGCACCTAGCCAGCATGTCTTTCAGACTGTGGGGGGAAACTGGAGCACCTGGAGGAAACCCATGCAGACACAGGGAGAACATGCAGACCCCAAACAGACAGTGACCCAAGCTGGGAATCAAACCTGGGTCCCTGATGCAGTGAGGCAGCAGTGTTACCCTCTATGCCATCGTGCCACTCCAAGAAGGAGGTGAAGGGTGGAATGGGAGTGGCAGAAGTTTTAAGTTTGCAGGTTCAAGTGGAGAGTTCTATGTTCTAAACTAACCTGTATCCCCAGTAGCGCTGGATCAGTGAGAATAGAACTTCCTGCCTCGGAGATGGATAAACTCACCATGTGAGAAATATACGGCTGTACAATTCCATGGCATGACATGAGGGAAAGAGCTGACTCTCTCTGACAGTGTCTAAGACCAGATGCTGGCGTGATAAGGCATTTCGAGGCTAAGATTGAATTTTATTAAGCAAGGCTGTAAGAGGATGTGCAACAATGGTTAGTGAATGGAATTAAGCAGATCAAGACGCTGAAGTGCTGACTACCATTCCTAACATGGTCTACCTCCATGCCATGGTCTACCTCTCATGATCAGCCATGACGATTACTTGCAAAAGTCTGAGGTCACATACCAACCGAGTCAAGAACAGCTTCTTCCCTGCTGCCATCAGAGTTTTGAATGGGCCTATCTTGCATTAACTTGATCTTTCTCTACACCCTAGCTATAACTGTAACACTAACTCTACACTCTCTCCTGTCCTTCTCTGAACAGTATGTTTTATCTGTACAGCGCTCAAGAAACAGTACTTTTCACTGTGTGCTAATACATGTGACAATAATAAATCAAGTCAAATCAATTACAACAATCCACCACTCTCTAGGTGGCACAGTGGTTAGCACTGCTGCCTCACAGCGCCAGGGACCTCGGTTAGGTTCCCGCCTTGAGTCACTGTCAGGGTGGAGAGGAATTTTCCAACGAAAATTATCCATACTGGAATGCATTGCCTGGAAATGTGGTGGAAGCAGGTTCAGTCGAGATATTGAAGAGGGCATTAGATGATTATTGGAATCAAAACAATGTATGGGGTTGCAGGGAAAAGTCAGAGGAATGGCACTAAATCATAATGCGCGTTTGGAAACTTGCAGACACAATGGGATTTTCCGGCCTTCCTTGTCCCAAACTGGAAAACCCCGCCAGACTTTGCACGGTCTGTCCCTCGCCCCCTCCAATTCCCGTAGTGGGTGGGATGGTAAAATTTGTCCCAGTGGGTCTCCATTGTCACTGAAACAATTCTGTGATGTATTTGGTCTTTATAATCTCTGGGAAGAGATAAAAATAATGGGGGGGGGGGTCATTTTTGGCAGGAGGGTGTGGGGATAATGGATGGGTGGGTTCATCTGGACTCGAAACGTCAGCTCTTTTCTCTCCTTACAGATGCTGCCAGACCTGCTGAGATTTTCCAGCGTTTTCTCTTTAGGTGAGTATTTTATCTTGCCATGTTGTCATTACGGGAGAGACTTGACAAATCAACCCTCCAATTTCACTTGTGCGTGTTAAATGCCAGATTCCATTGGGCATTGCCACAGCATCAGACTGGTAGTTTTAATGGTGTCCAATACTTACTGAAACAGACTTGTTGCGAGTGCCACAGTGTGTGCTGTAATCCATCTTTTACAGACTATATTGGGTACCTTCAGTTCATAGATATAGCAGAATTGTTTGATGCAATTGATGTCTGCACTATTTGATGTACTTACTCAACATGTACTCTGCTAATCTCCCACCAGGGAGCTTGCTGGTGCCTTCAAATGGAACATGCTTCCACATTATTTAAAAGTAATCTGTGGTTCACGACTCTGCTTTGTTCTCTCCTGTCTTCTTAGATGTTGTCACAGTATTTTATTCCAAAAACTCTTGAGGAATATATCACCAGGGATGCAGAGAATAGATTTGCGTCCTTAATGGTTCGAACATAGCAGCTCATGTTTCTGGGAGCCGTGAGCTCCGAAATCTGACTGTCAGGGCTGGGATCTCCTTCCTCCCACATTTGGCACCAAATAATCCATCTTTAGACCGTGTTGATAGAGTGGGACAACACAGGAGAAGGCCATTTGACCCTTTTTGCCTCTGCTAGTTCTTTGAGGGGGGGCAATCCAATTTGCCCCATTGCCCCTGCTCTTTCTCTATTAACCTGCAAGTGTTCCCCCCTTCATGCAGTTATCCCATTCTCTTCTGAATTTTATGCTTTTGAGCATTGAGGGAATTAACGCTTTAAAGGTGGGGTGGGGTGGGGAGATGTGGTTTAGGTAAATGGTCATAGAGTCATAGAGGTTTACAGCACTTGTCCGTGTCACTTTTTTCTTAAAACCCCTAAGCTAATCCCAATTGCCTGCATTTGACCCATATCCATCTATACCCATCATACCTATGTAACTATCTAAATTCTTCTTAAAAGATAGAATTGTACCCACCTCTGCTACTACCTCTGGCAGCTTGTTCCAGATACTCACCACCCTCTGTATGAAAAGATTGCCCCTCTGGACACTTTTGTATCTCTCCGCTTTCACCTTAAACCTATGCCTTCTAGTTTTAAACTCCCCTACCTTTGAGAAAGTATATTGATTATCTACCTTGTCGATGCTCCTCATTATTTTATAGACCTCTATAAGCTCATTCCTATGTGCCAGAGAAAAGACTATTCAGTCTCTCCTTATAACTCAATTCATCAAGTCCCAGTAGCATCCTAGTAAATCTTTTCTGCACTGTTTCTAGTTTAACAATATCCTTTCTATAAAATGGTGACCGGAATTGTACACAGTATTCCAATTGTGGCCTTACCAAGACGTCCCAACTCCTTTTATTCAATGTTCTGACCAATGAAACCAAGCATGCTAAATGCCCTCTTCACCACTCTGTCCACCTGTGACTCCACTTTCAAGGAGCTATGAACCTGTACCCCGAGATCTCTTTGTTCTGTAACTCTGCCCAATGCCCTACCATTACCTGAGTAAGTCCTGCCCTGGTTCAATCTACCAAAATATATCACCTCACATTTATCTAAATTAAATTACATCTGCCATTCGTCAACCCACTGACCCAATTGATCAAGATCCTGTTGCAGTTGGAGATAACTTTATTCACTGTCCACTATGCCACTAATCTTGGTGTCATCTGCAAACTTACTAACCATGTCCCCTATATTCTCATCCAAATCATTAACATAAATGACAAATAACGATAGACCCAGCACTGATCCCTGAGGCACACCACTGATCATAGGCCTCCAGTTTGAAAAACCATTCTCTACAACTACCCTCTGCCTTCTGTCAAAAAGCCAATTTTATATCCAATTAGATACCTCACTTTGGATCCTGTGAGATTTAACTGTATGCAACAACCTACCATGCGGTATCTTGTCAAAGGCCTTGCACTGCTTTGCCTTCGTCTACCTTCTTGGTTACCCCTTCAAAATACTTTAAACTTGTGAGAGATGATTTTCCAAAGCCATGCTGACTGTCCCTAATCAGTCGTCTCATCTCTAAATGCCTGTAGATCCTGTCTCCCAAAATATTTTCCAATAATTTACCACCACAGATGTGAGGCCCACTGGCCTGTAGTTCCCAGGTTTTCCCTGCAGCCCTTTTTAAACAAAGACACAACATTTGCCACTCTCTAATCTTCAGGCAGCTCATCCATGACTATTGATGATTCAAATATCTCTGCTAGGGGACCCACAATTTCCTACCTAGCTTCCCATAACATCCTGGGACACACTTCATCAGGTCCCGGGGATTTATCTATCTTAATGCACTTCAAAACTTCCTGCACCACCTTCTCTGTAATATGTACACTCCTCAAGACATCACTATTTATTTCCCCAAATTTTCTAACATCCATGCTTCTCTCAACAGTAAATACTAATGAGAAATATTCATTTAGGATCTCACCCATCTCCTGTGGGTCCACATATAGATGACCTTATTGATCCTTAAGAGGCCCTACTCTCTCCTTTGTTACTCTTTTGCCCTTTATGTATTTGTGGAAGCTCTTTAGATTCTTCTTTGCCTTATCTGCCAAAACTTACGTCCCCTTTTTGCCCTCCTGATTTCTATCTCAACTCCACTCCGATACCTCCTATACTCTTCAATGGATTCACGCTGCCTATGCTTGTCACATGCCTCTTTCTTCTTCTTGACCAGGGCCTCAATATCCTGAGTCATCCAGGGTTCCCTACTTCTGCCAGCTTTGCCCTTCACTCTAAGAGGAATGTGTTTACCCTGAACCTGGCTAATTCACTTTTGAAAGCCTCCCACTTACTAGACATCTCTTTGCTTTCTCACAGACTCCCCCAATTTGAACTTTTGAAAGTTCCTGCCTGATACCATCAAAATTGGCCTTGCCCCAATTTAGAATTTTAACTTTTGGGCCAAACTTATCATTCTCCATAGCTTTCTTAAAACCGATTAGAATTATAGTCACTGATCCCAAAGCGCTCCCTCACTAACACTTCTGTCACCTGCCCTTCCTTATTTCCCAAGAGGAGGTCAAGTTTTGCTCCCTCTCTAATCAGACCATCCACATACTGAATGAGAAATTCCTCACGAATACACTGAACTCATTTCTTTCCATCCAACCCTTTAATACTATAACTGTCACAGTCAATGTTGGCAGAATTAAAATCTCTGACCATTACCACCCTATTGTTTTTGGAGCTTTGTGTAATCTCCTTACATATTTGCTCCTCAACTTCCTGCTGACTATGGTCAGCTATGGTTTTCTTGAATAGTGGAACAAGCTTGAGGGGCAGAATAGCCTCCATAACCTCCTGCTTTGAAATCAGGTGGAGATGGTCAGTCTTAGTGATAGAAGCTGGAAGCTCAGATCAGTGTTGAGGTGGGAAGGGCCTAGTCTGTCTCAGCCATTGGCCAGAGTATGGTAATCAGTGGTTCAGGACAAGGATTTGGAACAAGAATGAAAAACAATAACTTCAGCCTTCCCAATATCTAATTGGAGGAAATTTCTTCTCATCTGGTGCCGGACGTTGGATAAAGGGTTAAATTTTCCAACCCTCCCGACAGCAGGACAGATTGGTTAAAATGCCTGTTGACATCAGCTGCAAATTTATGGTCCCCCGGTGGGCGAGACTGGAAAATCCTGCCCAAACAGTCTAGTAATAATAGGCAACAGATAGTCCATAAAAATCATCGCAGAGAGCAGGAAACTCAGAGACAATCCCCAGTATCAATATCCTTGGAGTTGCCATTGACCAGAAGCTGACTGGACCAGCCAATTAAATATTGTGGCTAGCAGAGCAAGTCAAAGGCTAGGACACAGAGGCCTGGAATGCACTGCCAAGTGAGGTAGTTGAGGCAGATATGTTAGCAACATTTAAGACTTGATAGACATTTATGAACAAACAAAAAAAAAGAGGGATGTAAGATATAAGTGTTTTTATCCTACAGGTGCTTTGGTCCACCTTTATGTCTAACAAGGAGTGTACACACAATGGGTCATGAGAGGGTTGCTCTTGGATTTTTTTTGAGAGTATCCTAATGCTTCACAACGTTAATGTACGCTTGACCTGGACCATTTGATGGGCAACACGACAGTGACTATCGCTGTGCTGTGCAGACACATGGATTTGGGCCTGTGTCTGTGGGAGTTTGCGCATTCTCCCCGTGCTTGTGTGGGTTTTCTCCGGGAGCTCCGGTTTCCTCCCACATCCCAAAGATGTGCTCTTAGGCTAATTGGCAAAACAAATTCTCCCTAAACTGTCTCAAATTTGGTTTTTAATCCATAGATCTATAAACATGGACAGGGATCACGGGTAGAGGTGGGAACATCGGGGTGGTGGCACGGGCTCGTTGGGCCGAAAGGCCTGTTTCCCATGCTGTTTTGTTCTTCTTTGTTCTTTGGTTGATCTAGGTAGATAGGTAAATATGATCGGCGTAAGCTCAGGGCTGAAGAGTCTGTCCCTCTGCTGTACTGTTCTATATTCTTTGTATTTTGATCCCTGCGACAAGTAACCCACCTCCTGACTCCCCAAAGCCTGTCTACCAACCTCAAGGTACAAGTCAGGAGTGGGATGGAATACTCCTCACTTGCCTGGATGACTGCAGCTCCATCAATAGTCAACAAGTTTGACACCATCCAAGAAAAAAAACAGCCCACTTCATTGCTACTCCTTCCACAAACATTCAAACCTTGCACTACCAAGTGATGCTGTGTGTACCATCTGCAAGATGCACTGCAGTGACTATTAGTCCTGCTCTGCTTCAGATATAGACCATCCCACTTGTACAGGTCCTACCTTCCCAAGAAACAGTCCAAGTGATCCAGGAATCTAAAGCCCTCCCTCCCTCCTGAACCAACTCCTAAGTCACACATTAATCGCTGCATTCTTCTATCTCTGTGTTCACTCACACGTGGTACTGGAAGCAACTTAGAGATTACAACTTAAAATGTTCTGCTTTTTAGTGACGAATGGGCTTATGGAGAGATCAATGATCAGAGTCTACCTATTCACATTATATATTAATGATTTGGAAGAGGGAACTAAATGTAATATCTCCAAATTTGCAGATGACAGGTTGAGAGGGTGAGCTGTGAGGAGATGCAGAGATGCTTCAGTGTGACTTGGACAGGCTGAATGTGTGGGCAAATGCATGGCAGGTGCAGTATGACGTGGATAAATGTGAGGCTATCCACTTTAGTAGCAATTATAGGAAGACAGATTATTATCTGAATAAAAGCAAATTAGTGCAGATGCTGGAGTCTAAAACCAAAAGAGAAAATGCTGGAAAATCTCAGATAGTTAGTGGATTATTATCTGAATGCCTATCAATTGAGAGGGGAATGAACAAGAGACATGGGTGTCATCCTATACCAGTCACTAAAGGTAGGTATGCAAGCGTGGCTGACCTTCATAGCGAAAGGATTTGAATACAAGAGCAGGGTTTCTTAATGCAATTATACAGGACCTTGGTGAGACCACAGCTGGAATATTGGATGTAGTTTTGGTCTCCTTATCTGAGGAAGAATGTTCTTTTCATAGATGGAGTGCAGAGAAGGTTTACCAGACTGAATGCTGGGGTGACAAGACTGAAATATGAGGAGAGATTGAGTTGGTTAGGATTAACTTGTGAGAGCATAGAAAAATGAGAGGGGATCTCATAGAAACTTATAAAATTCTAACAGAACTAGACCGGGTCAATGCAAGGAAGAGATTCCTGATTGTGGGGGATCCAGAACCAGGCGTCAGTCTGAGGATGCAGGATAAATTTTTAGGAATGAGATGAGGAGAAACTTCTTCACCCAGAGTGATACATCTGGGTAGGTCATGCCTTACTAACCTCATTGAGTTTTTTGAGAAAGTGACCAGAGAGGTGGATGGGGGTAAGGCGGTTGATGTAGTATATATGGACTTTAGTAAGGCGTTTGATAAGGTGGCCCATGGTAGACTTCTACAGAAAATGAAGATGTGTGGAATAGAGGGTGATTTAGCTAATTGGATTAGGAATTGGCTGGCAGATAGAAGACAGAGGGTGGTGGTTGATGGGAGATATTCATCGTGGAGTTCGGTGACAAGTGGTGTGCCTCAGGGGTCTGTTTTGGGGCCCCTGCTGTTTGTAATTTTTATAAATGATCTGGATGAGGGTATTGAGGGATGGATCAGTAAATTTGCAGATGACACTAAAGTTGGTGGAGTGGTAGATAGTGAAGAGGGGTGTTATAGTTTACAGAGTGACTTGGACAAGTTGCAGAGCTGGGCCGAGAGGTGGCAAATGGAGTTTAATGTGGAAAAGTGTGAGGTAATGCACTTTGGCAGGAACAATAAATGTGTAGAGTATAGGGCTAATGGTAGGGCTCTTAATAGTGTTGAGGAACAGAAGGATCTTGGTGTATGTGTCAATAGATCCCTGAAAGTAGGCAGTCAAGTGGATAAAGTTGTTAAGAAGGCATATGGAGTCTTAGCTTTTATTGGTAGGGGGATTGAATTTAGGAGCCGCAGCATCATGTTGCAACTGTACAAAACTCTAGTGCGGCCGCACTTGGAGTATTGTGTGCAGTTCTGGTCCCCACATTATAAGAAAGATGTGGAGGCATTGGAGAGGGTACAGAGGAGGTTTACCAGGATGTTGCCTGGTATGGAGGGCAGGTCCTATGAAGAGAGGTTGAAGGATTTGAGGTTGTTTTCGTTAGAAAGGAGGCGGCTAAGAGGGGATCTTATTGAAACATATAAGATGATTAGAGGTTTAGATAGGGTGGACAGTGATAGCCTTTTTCCTAGGATGGAGAAAGCTAGCACGAGGGGACACAGCTTTAAATTAAGGGGTATGAGTTATAGGACGGATATCAGAGGTAGGTTCTTTACTCAAAGAGTGATTAGGGAGTGGAATGCCCTGCCTGCAGCTGTTGTAGATGCGCCAAGTTTGGTGGCATTTAAGAGGTTAATTGATAAGTATATGGAAGAGAAGGGAATGGTTTAGTTTGGAGGGGCATTGCTTTTTATTTTGGTCGGCACAACATCGAAGGCCGAAGGGCCTGTTCTGTGCTGTAATGTCCTATGTTCTATGTTCTATCTGTGAAGTTCTCTACCCTAGAAAACATTTGAGGCCAAAACGTTGTATGTTTTAAGAAGAAATTAGATATAGATCTTGGGACGAAGGGGATGGAAGGGGGAAGTTTCACAGTAATTTCATTGCAGTGTTAATCTAAGCCTATTGTGAGCCTAATACAGGAAGGAGGGATCAGACTATTGAATTGGATGATCAACCATAATGAAAATGAATAATTGAGCAGGCTCGAAGGGCCGAATGGCTTCCTCCAGCTCCTATATTCTCTGTTTCTATGAATCCACTCTCACTATTTCGTGCTGTCCTGCTGTGAATTGGTGTTTGCTCTGTTTGATGATGGAGAAATGCACATTCCCTCCACCCTCACTGACCAGTCCCTGTGTTGGGTGTAGGAGATAGGATTTAGAGCTCTCCTGTGCACCCCTCGGGTATTTTTGATAGTCACTGCCATGAGAATCTGTGATGTTCTGGTCCCTGTAAGTAAATGGCAATTGTTCATGCTGGGCAGGGTAACCCTGTCCACATCCACTCTTCCCCAGATTGCGAGCTCCGTTACAGAGCTGCTCGCTTTAGCAGGGGAGCAGGGGTGGTGGGGAGAGAGAGTCAGAAGACTGCTGATTTTCTCAATGAAATTGAATCAATTAACAAACTTTTCACTTTGTATTACTCACAATTTACCCATAGAGAGCACTGTTAAACACAGAGAAGCTACGAACTGCAAATAAACTGGCAGTATATTAAACCTGAACACTGCTTCAAATGAGTGTATTATAGTCTTGTAAAATTATTTTACTCCTGTGTTATTATCATAGAATCTTAAAATCCCTACAGTACAGAAGTAGGCTGTTCAGCCCATCAAGTATGTACTGACCACAATCCTACCCAGACCCCATTCCTGTAACATCACATTTGGCACTAGGGTCAATTTTAGCATGGCCAATCCAGCTAACCTGTACATCGTTGGAGTGTAGAAGGAAACCGGAGCATCTGGAAGAAACCCATGCAGACACGGGGAGAATGTGCAAACTCTACGCAGACAGTGACCCAAGGCCAGAATTGAACCTGGGCCCCTAACCACCTTGCTGCCTCCGTATATATCCAAGAGTCCCTTTTTCACTGAGTTGAATGGTATTTGTTTTCTGAGGACAGTCACATTCCCACTTTCTTGTTAATCTGCTGTTGTCTCTCTCTCTCTCGCTCTCTCAAAGGCTGTGCCCACAAATATTTGGTAAATTAACATGGAGTAAAGTGACAGGAAGAAAAAATATTGCATTCCTATCGTAACTTTAACAACCTCAAAATACTCGAGTCCTTTCCAGCCAGTCAAGTGCTTTCTAGGATGGCAGGTCTGTCATATGGGGACAGACTAAATCAGTTAGGGTTATATTCACCGCAGTTTACAAGAGTGAGGGATTCTTGTAGAAACTTTAAAATTCAAACAGGGTTAGACAGGGTAGATTCAGAAAGAATGCCCCCGATGGTGGGGGAGTCCAGAACTAAGGGTCATAGTTTGAGGATATGGGGTAAAGCTTTTAAAACTGAGGAGAGAGAATTTTCTTCACCCAGAGAGTGGAGAATGTGTAGAATGTAGTTGAGGCCAAAATACTGTAATTTCAAGAAAAAAATAGCTCTTGGGATTGAAGGGAGTATCAGGATATCGAATTCGATGATTGGCCATGATCAAAATGACTGAAAGAGCAGGCTCGAAGGGCTGAATGGCCAACTCCTGCTTCTGGTTTCTGTGTTTCTAATGTTGGCCACTGCTGTAATGTCAGTTTGAGCACAGCAGGATCCCACTGGCAGCAATGACATTATCAATCAGATAATCTGCTTTGGAGTTGTGATGCAGCTTTGCTGAGCTGGAACAGTACCTCTGTTTCTCTCTCCACAGATACTGCCTGACCTGCTGATTATTGCTGGCATTCACTGCTCTTCCACTGGCTTTAGTGATATGCATTGAGGGATAAAAGTGAGGGGATAACAACACTGGAGAAAACTCCCTGATCTTGTTAAAACTGATACTATTTTTATTTCACAATCACAGAATACTACAACGCAGAGGAGGCTCTTCAGCCCATCAAGTCTTCACTGATGCACGGAAAGTCCTGACCTGCCCACTGGTAGGTCCATAGCCTTGAAAGTTATGATCTGCCAAATGCCTATCCATTTAAAAATCCTTTTTAAAGGTTGTGAGGCATTCTGCCTCCAACACCCTCCTAGGCAGCGCATTCCAGACTGTTATCACCCACTGGATAAAAAGGGCTTTCTTTAAATCCTCCCTAAACCTCCCACCCCTCACTTTTAACTTTTAGCATGGCTGAAGGACTGGTGTAGGGCAGAAGGTTTCATATTTGTGGATAACTGGGAATTCTTTGTGAAAGAAGGGCACCTATATAGAAGAGATGGGGAACGCTTGAATGGGAAGGGTGTGAATATCTTAGCTGGGAGGTTAGCTGGAGTGTTTTGGCAGGGCTTAAACTAATATGGAGGGGGGGAGGGATTGAAACTGATAGCTCGGTAGAGAGCGAGATGGGAGATAGAGTAAGCTTGGATGAGAAGAAATACACCAGGGAGAAGGAGGTTCTGAGCGGGCTTGGAGGTCTGGAGTATGTCTGTGTTCTTTGTATTGCTTGCGTTCATTTGATAATTGTAGCGGCAAGACCCGGATTGTGAGAATTACAGTGGAGAAGACAAATGAGCTGAAATCTGAACTTGTGTCCCGTTGTAACGGACCCTCAACTAAGGAGAACAGCTGCTCCTTACCCATTCTGTCCATGCCCCTCATAATCTAGTATGCCTCAATCAGGTTGTCCCTCAATCTTCTCTACTCCAGAGAAAACAATCCAAGCCTACCCAACCTCTCTTCATAATTTAAATGTTCCATCCCTGGGGATTTTCACAGTAACTTCATTGCAGTGTTAATGTAAGCCTACTTGTGACACAAACAAACTTAAACTTACCACCTACAGTAGGAATTTTGTAGGTTAACACACTCAACTTGTTGGTCACATTATGGATGCATCTTCCTTGGCCAAAAAGGCCTGGGGTGGGACTCGAACCTGGAGCTTCTGACTCAAGGACTCTATATGCTCAGTTTTCACAAACAGGACATATATAAGCAAAGGCATGATTGCAAGATAATTCCTTTATCTATATATGGGCACGTTTCTGAATCTACCTCCACTTGCTTGATGAAGGAGCAGCACTCCGAAAGCTTGTGATTCCAAATAAACTGGTTGGATTTTAACCTGGTGTTGTGAGACTTCTTACTGTTTCTGCAGAGACTGTTAGATCTGCTGAGATTTTCCAGCATTTTCTGTTTTTGTTTCGGATTCCCAGCACTTTGCCTTTTTCAAAAGTACTTCTTTGGCTGTGAAATTCATTGGGGTGTTGTGAAAGGTGTTATACAAATGCAAACTCACCCTTCACATCACACATTTTACAACTGAGATGCTCACCATTTCCTACTCCCCTGAGAAGCTGAAAATAAAAATTATCAAAGGTTTTCCTCGATCTACTGTCTGCTCACTGTGAGACAAAAAGAGGGTAGCATGGACAAGTTGGGCCGAAGGGCCTGTTTCCATGTTGTAAACCTCTGATTCCATTAATGGTAAATGCTCACATATCTCCTTTCCACACTGAAATGCAACCTGGACTCTTTAAAAGCTTTTATATCCCACAGATTATCAGAATAAACAGCTGGATTGTATGGAACAAACAAGACATTCTTCAGGATGTGATGGAATCCAGTAGGACTGAAAGGTCACTGACCCATTTGGCAGGTAACCTCAGGCGTACTTAAGCTGCCTTCTTTTCACAATTGCTCCCGAGGGTCCTGATCAATGAAAAGACTTTTTCAGCATTTTCAGTAATTAAGGTGAGCCATTTCCTGTTGTGTGTCAATGACCGAAAGCAACCCAAAATACATAGTCCAGAGTAGATAGCAGGTTAATGGCATTAAACTCTTGGGTCCCATTGAGATTAACCCCCATAGGGACCAGTGGCAGGGAACCGCCAGTAGAAGAAACAGTCAAATCTGGGAGGAGTGGAGACAGGAAATATTGTGGCTCCTGCTCTTCCCAAGACTGCAAAAAGCTACAAAGAATTATGGATGAAGCCCAGTCCGTCATTCTAACCGGCCTCCCACCCATTGACACTGTCTGCACTTTCCGCTGCCTCAGAAAAGCATGATGTGGAGATGCAGGTCTTGAACTGGGGTAAGCACAGTAAAATACCTCTCAACACCAGGTTTATTTGGTAGCACAAGCTTTCGGAACATCACTCCTTGTTCAGGTGAGTGAGGAATTGTGTTCACAAACAGGGGCATATGTCTCACAACACCAGGTTAAAATCCAACAGGTTTATTTGGAATCACGAGCTTTCAGAGTGCTGTTCCTTCATCAGGTGAGTGGAGGTAGATTCAGAATCATGCCATATATAGATAAAGGAATTATCTTGCAATCATGCCTTTGCTTATATATGTCCTGTTTGTGAAAACTGAGCATACATAGGCCCTGAGTCAGAAGCTCCAGGTTCGAGTCCCACCCCAGGCCTTTTTGGCCAAGGAAGATGCATCCATAATGTGACCAACAAGTTGAATGTGTCAACCTTCAAAATTCCTACTGTAGGTGGTAAGTTTAAGTTTGTTTGTTAATGTCACAAGTAGGCTTACATTAACACTGCAATGAAGTTACTGTGAAAATCCCCGAGTTTCTACATTCCTGTGCCTGTTCTGGTAAACTGAAGGAGAATTTATCATGGTCAATGCACCTAACCAACACGCCATTCAGACTTTGGAAGGAAACCAGAGCATCTATCCACTCTCATTGTCTGTACCTTTAAGACTTGATTCCAGTAAAGACTTGTATTCCAAGATTATCTTGTAAATTAAGTTTGTGTCTGTATATGCCCTGTTTGTGAACACAAGTCCTCAGTCACACAAACTCAATATACAAGATAATATTGGGATGTGAGTCTTTACAGGTACAGACAATGTGTGTGGAGAGAGGGTTAAGCACAGGTTGAAGAGACATGTATTGTCTCCAGACAAGACAGTTATTGAGATTTTGCAACCCAGGCAAGTCGTGGGGGTTACAATTAGTGTGACATGAACCCAAGATCCCGGTTGAGGCTGATCTCGTGTGTGCGGAAATTGACTATCAGTTTCTGCTCAATCATTCTACGTTGTTGAGTGTTGTGAAGGTCGCCTTGGAGAACGCTTACCCAAAGATCAAAGGCTGAATGCCCCTGACTGCTGAAGTGTTCCCCGACAAGGCGAGGACACTCCTGTCAAATGTGAGGATGTGCATTTTGGAAGGTCTAATACAGGTATGAAATATACAGTAAATGCCAGAACTCTTAAGAGTATTAATAGGCAAAGGGATCTGGGTATGCAGATGTACCTTCTCCACCTGTGGCAATGCAGGTGGAGAAGGTAGTCAAGAAGGCATATGGCATGCTTTCCTTCATTGACTGGGGCATTGAGTTTAAAAATTGGGAAGTGATGTTGGAGTTAGGCTGCACTTGGAATACAGTGTTCAATTCTGGTTGCCACACTATCAGAAGGGTGTAGAGGCTTTGGGGAAGTTACAGAAAAGATTTACCAGGATGTTGTCTGGTATGGAGGGCATTAACTTTTAGGAGAGATTGGAGAAATTTGGTTTGTTCTCACTGGAGCAACGGAGGTTGAGGGCAGACCTGATAGAGGTCTACAAGATTATGAGAACCATGGACAGAGTGGATAGCAGAAGCTTTTTCCCAGGATAGAAAAGTCAATTACTAGGGGCCAAAGGTTTAAGGTGCGAGGGGCATGGAGATGTATGAGGCAGATTTTTTGCACAGAGAGTAGTCGGTGCCTGGAACTTGTTGCCAGGGGAGGTAGTAGAAGTGGATATGGGTAGTGACTTTTAAGGGGTGCCTTGACAAGTGCATGAATAGGATGGGAATAGAGGGATATGGTCCCTGGAAGGTAGGGGATTTTAATTCAGTCAGGTAGCACGATCAATGAAAGCTTGGAGGGCCAAATCTGTGCTGTAATTTTCTTTGTTCCTGCCTGGTGATTGTCAAGTGATATTCATTCATCTATTGTCATAGTGCCCGCATGGTCTCCCCAATATCTTGGCATTCTCACCAGCATCCCCCACGATGATGGCATTGCTGCAACTGCCTCAGTACTCAACACCGAGAACTGCCAATCTCCTGATGCAATTCTACAACTCATCCACTTCATCCTGGACCACAATATCTTCACCTTCAACAACCAGTTCTTCATCCAGACACATGGAACAGCCCTGAGGACCAAATTTGCACCTCAATGTGCCAACATCTTCATACACAGGTTTGAATAAGACTTCTTCATCGCACAGGACCATCAACCGATGTTATACTCTAGATACATCAATAACATTTTCTTCCTTTTGGACTCATGGTGAACAATCACTGAAACAACTGTATGATGATATCAACAAGTTCCATCCCACCATCAGACTCACCGTGGACTATTCTCCAGAATCTGGAATCTCACATATCTCCATCAAGGACAGTCATCTCAGTGCTTCACTGTATCGCAAGCCCATAGATTGCCTCACCATGCTCCACTTCTCCAGCTTCCACCCTGAACACTTTAAAGAAGCCATCCTCTCAGACAAGCTCTCCGTATACACAGAACTTGCTCAGATGAGGAGGAACATAACAGACACTTACAGATGCAGAAAGATGCCCTTGTAAGAACAGGATATGGTGCTCGAACGTTCTGACATGCCACAGTGAAAAACCGTACCGATCTCCTCAGAAGACACAAACACAACACCCTTCATTGTCCAGTTCTTCCCTAGAGTGAAGAAGCTGCAACATCTTCAGAGCCTTCAACATGTCATTGATGAGCATCTCACCAAGGCCATCCCCACACCCCCACTTCTTGCCTTCAGACAACTGCACAATCTCAAACACACCGTTGTCTGCAGCAAACTACCCAGCCTTCAGGAGAACGGTGATCACAATACCACACAACCCTGCCACAGCAACCTCTGCAAAACGTGCCAGATCATAGACATGGATGACATCATCTCACATGAGAACACCACCCACCAGGTACATGGCACATACTTTTGCCACTTGGCCATTGTTGTCTACCTGATACGCTGCAGGAAAGGTTGTCCTGAAGCATGGTACATTGGGGAGACTATTCAGACACTACGACAATGGACGAATGAACATCGCTCCACAATCACCAGGCAAAAGTGTTTTCATCTTGTTGAGGAACATTTCAGCGGTCACGGGCATTCATAGAACATAGAACATTACAGCACAGAACAGGCCCTTCGGCCTTCGATGTTGCGCCGACCAATATAAAAAAGCAATGCCCCTCCAAACTAAACCATTCCCTTCTCTTCCATATACTTATCAACTAACCTCTTAAACGCCACCAAACTTGGCACATCTACAACTGCTGCAGACAGGGCATTCCACTCCCGAACCACCCTTTGGGTAAAGAACCTACCTCTGATATCCGTCCTATAACTATCACCCCTAAATCGGCCTCTGATCTTCGGGTAAGTGTTCTCCAAAGTGACCTTCGTGACACATGAACGCAGAATCACTGAGCACAGACTGATAGCCAAGTTCTGCACACAGGAGGACGGCCTCAACTGGAATCTTGGGTTCATGTCACACTATCTGTAATCCCCATGACTTGCCTGGGCTTGCAAAATCTCACTAACTGTCCTGGCTGGAGATGATTCACATCTCTTTAACCTGTGCTTGGCCCTCTCTCCACTCTCATTGTCTGTACCTTTTAATACTTGATTCCAGTTAAGACTTGTATTCCAAGATTATCTTGTAAATTAAGTTTGTGTCTGTATACGTCCTGTTTGTGAACACAAGTCCTCAGTCACCTGAAGAAAGAGCAGCACTTTGAAAGTTTGTGCTACCAAATAAACCCCGTTGGACTTTAACCTGGTGTTGTAAAACTTCTTACTCAGAAAAGCAGCCACCATAATCAAGATCCCACTCATCCTGGATATACTGGGCAGGATTCTCCAGCCATGCTCGCTTCAAAACCGGAAGTCAATGGACCTTTGATCTATCCCATCCATCCATTACAATTCCCATGGCAGACAGGACAGAAGAATTCTGGCCACTCTTTTCCACGTTCTTTCAAAGGGAAAATGTCTGAGGACAAGTATCAACCGACTCAAAACAGCTTCTTCCCTGCTGCTGTCAGACTTTTGAATGGACCTACCTGGCACTAAGTTGATCTTTCTCTACACCCCATGACTGTGACACTACATTCTACACTTTCTGCTTACCTTCTCCCCATTACTCTATGAACGATATGTTTTTTCCCAGGAAGCGCAAGAAAAAAATACTTTTCACAGTGTCCTAATATATGTGACAATAATAAATCAAATGACCATAGAGACACAACGTTTTTAAAAAATCGCAGGGAAGAAAGGATTGCCATTTCATCAGCTGCTGTGTTCCGAATTATCATTCAAAAATGAAAGTCTCAGGTCTATTGCGTGACCTTTCACAGTCCTCTCTGGCGCTGATTGTAAATCTTGGAGGCTTTTTCTCTCTCTCTCTCCACTCTTCTTCATGAGAGAGGAATATCGAGCGACATAAAAGATAAATAATTTACACTCATTAGTTGTTTAAAGGGATTTGGTTTGCCTGATATTTGGAGAAAATCGTTTTCTTCTCTTTCACTTCAGTCTCCAATTTCAGTTGAAACTTTTTTTAATCTTTTGTGGCCTTTACAGGCAAGGCCAACATTGGTTGCCCATCCTTTATGAAGTGACCATTTCAGAGGGCAATTGAGAGTCAACCACATTGCTGTGGCTCCTGAGTGTCACATGTAGGCCAGACCGGATAAGGATGGCAGATTTCCTTCCCTAAAGTAAAGCAGATGGGTTTTTCTGACAATTGACGATGGTTTCATGGAGTGGGATTCTCCAGTCCCGTCAGTGGCAGGGCCCGCGGTGAGTGAGAATGGAAAATTTGGGCATTCCAGCCAGAACTCCATTCACTGTCAGTGGCACCAAAAAATTCCCAGCCAGGACGGAGAAGGGAAGGTTTGGCATGGTCACCACAGAAAAGGGTCTGCATCCCCAGTTGAGTGACATGCTCTCTATGGCCCCCTCCACTCCTCCTACCAGCATGACAGAATGAGGGCTTTATCTTGTGATGAGAATTTGAACATTTTAGGCCCATATTCTGTAGAGCTTAGAGGAACGATGGAGATCTAAATGTGGTATATAAGGTGCTAAATGAGATAAACAGGGTAGATTATAGAATCCTTACAGTGCAGAAAGAGGCTATTCAACCTATTGAGCCTGCATCGACAACGATCCCACATAGGTCCTATCTCCGTAATCCCATGTATTTACTCTAGCTAGTCCCCCTGACACTATTTAACATGGTCAATTAATCTAGCCTCTGCATCTTTGGAGTGTGGGAGGAAACCGGAGTACCTGGAGGAAACCTACGCAGACACAGCGCGAATGTGCAGACTCTGCTAGTGATCCGCACCGGGAATTGAACCCAGGTCCCGGGCGTTATGAGGCAGCAGTGCTAATCACCATGTCACATTAGCTGTGAGGCTGTGGGCTCAGGAGCAGAGCACATACTGCAGGTTGACATGTCCCCATTGTGGTACTGAAGCAATGTCACATGGTTGGAGATGCAGTTTTGTAGACGAGATATTACATTGAGGATAAAACACCTTGGAGCAGATGCAGTCCATGTAGGTACACCCACAGTGCTGTTAGGGAGAGAGTTCCAGGATTCTGTCCCGGTGACAGCGAAGGAGCGGCGATATATTTCCAAGTCAGGATGTTGAGTGACTCGGAGAGGAACTTCCAGTGGTGGTGTTCCCAGGTATCTGCTGCCCTTGTCCTTCTAGATGGTAGAGGTTGTGGGTTTGGAAGGAGCTTTGCTGAGTTGCTGCCATTGTCACTTGTTGTTTGCTGTTCATAGAATGGCTGCCACACTTCCTGTGTTAACTGGGGAGTGATACTCTCTGCCCACGTTGCGGGTGCAAGTCATGTTAAGGATGGAGACTCTCAAGAGGGGCCACAGTGCCAGGAAGGACTGACTTTGAGATTCTTCCCCCACCAGCTCACGCCTCGCAAGGCACTGCCAGGTGGGCACTACAAAGGAGCAGGCCTGGAGTGGGGTGGGAATAAGTTGGGGGGGGAGAACTGAAGGCAGGGCATATGAAGGAGGATTGAAAGTGGGGGTGGGAGGCCCTTTGGTGACCCCATAATGGGGTTTTGGTCTCTTGTGGGAGAGAGTCACTGGAAGTGGTAATTGGGTTGGTAGAGGGGATGGGGAGGGTGGGACTGATGCCAGTGCGTTGGAGGTTGCCTTGCCAGTGAGTAGGTGGGGAGGATGCGCAGATTTGTCAGGACATTGAGCCACCCTCTATAAACAGTGCCCCGATCTCTGAGGAGCTATCTGTGTCAGTGTCTTTAAGTCCTGAGCATCTCCTTCCTGACCAGGAGCTCCAAAGTGTGGGTTGGTTGCAATCTGGATCGCGCCAACTGGAATCGCACTGCATTCCCCACCAGGGACAACACTTCGAAATGTATTTTTGCACCCACAGTGATGGCCCCTCACTGGCTTTAAGTTATTTGGGATGTCTTGAGTAGCATATATTTTAAAAAAAAAATCAAACCTCAATGTCAACGAAACGAAGGAGATTGTCATTGAATTCAGGAAGCATAAAGAAAGACGTGCCCCTGTCTACATCAATGGCGATGAAGAAAAAAGAGTCGAGAGGCTTCAAGTTTTTAGGTGTCCAGATCACCAACAACCTGGCCTATTGTTAAGGAAGCCCACCAATGCCTCTGCTTTCTCAGAAGATTAAGGAAATTTGGCATGTCCGCTAAGACTCTCAGCAACGTTTACAGATCACCATAGAAAGCAGCTTGGTATGGCTTTCACCCTGCCCAAGACCGCAAGAAACTACAAAAGGTAGTGAATGTAGCTCAATCCATCACGCAAACCAGCCTCCCATCCATTGATGTCTACATTTCCTGCTGCCTCGGCAAAACAGCCGGCATTATTAAAGACCCCATGCACTCCTGACATTCTCTTTTCCACCTTCTTCCTTCAGGAAAACGATACAAAAGTCTGAGGTCATGTACCAACCGGCTCAAGAATAGCTTCTGCCTTGCTGCTGTCAAATTTTTGAATTGACCCCTCATGTGTTAAGTTGATCTTTCTCTATGCCCTAGCTGTGACTGTAACACTACATTCTGCACTCTCTCTTTTCCGTCTCTATGAACGGTATGCTTGTCTGTATAGTGCGCAAGACATAATACTTTTTGTTGTATGTTAATACATGTGACAACAATAAATCAAATCAAATCATTACAAGTGAGGAAGAAGTTACCAATCTGTCCTAAAGGAGGCAAAAAGAGACAAAATAAATCACGCTTAAAGCAAACCATACTCCACAGTGCGCTTATTAGAAACATAGAAGATAGAAGCAGGTAGAGGCCATTCGGCCCATTGAGCCTACTCTGCCATTCATCACAATTGTGGCTGATCATCCAACTCAATAGCCCAATCCTACTTTCTCCCCATAACCTTTGATCACATTCACTCCAAGTGCTATATCCAGCCGCCTCTTGAATACATTCAATGTCTTGGCATCAACTACTTCCTGTAATAATGAATTCCACAGGCTCACCACTCTTTGGGTGAAGAAATATTTCCTCATTTCCATCCTAAATGGTGTACCCCGAATCCTCAGACTGTGACCCCCTAATCCTCAGACAGTGACCCCTCTGTTGTAAGCGTCCCGTATGATACTCCTAATTTATGGGCACAAATTTCTCCTACCTCCAGCGACAGGCCAACGTCGTCCGCTGGTGTTATGTCACTCAGGATGTTGTCTTCAGTGGGAAGAGCAGAGAGTGTGTAAGAATCACACTGCTGGGCATTTGTCACAGTTCATTTGGGTGCAGGGTGTATCTGTCACCCCTCATTTATTCCATTGTACTGACAACATTGTTAACTTCATTGATTGCCAAAAGCACCATTTGGCATCAATTTTGCCACGGTGGGTGCCAGGACAGCACCAGATGGTGTTTTGATCAAGGATGGTGGAAAGAGTTGGCCATTGAGTTGTATCACGATGCCAGCAGCACAGCAATCTAAATCTGGCAGAGAATTTCCTCTTAATTCTGTTCTCTCGTGCATTCCCAATTTTAATCATTCCACCACTGGAACATTCGCAGCAGCTCGCTCCCCATCCTGACTGGGAAATATATCGCCATTCCTTCACTGTGGCTGGGTCAAAATCCTGGAACCCCCTCCCTGACGGCACTGTGGGTGTAGTTACACCACAGGGATGCAACAATTCAAGAAGGAAGCTTGCCACCGCCTTCTCAAGGGCCAATTAAGAATGGGCAATAAATGCTGGCCTTGTACACACCTCGCAAGTAAATAAAAAGCTGCCTCGGCCGCTGGAATACACACCCTACACCTCTCTACATCCCCTTCTTTCAAACCCACCTCTTTGACAAAGCTTGTGACCCATAAAGTTTAAAGTGCATTTATTAGTGTCACAAGTAGATTTATATTAATACTGCAATGAAGTTATTGTGAAAATCGCCTAGTTGCCACACGGCAGTGTCTGTTCAGGTACACTGAGGGGGAATTTAACAGGGCCAATGCACCTAACCAACACGTCTTTCAGACTGTGGGGGGGAAACCAGAGCACCCGGAGGAAACCCACGGGGTGAATGTGTAAACTCTGAGAGGCATTGACCCAAGCTGGCAATGGAACCCGGGTCCCCAGCACTGTAAGGCACCAGAGTTAACCTTTGGCTTGAGGAGCAGAAATAGGCCATTTGGCCCATTGAGTGTGTTCTGCCATTTAATGAGATTATGGCTGATCTGATGTGATAATCCTCAATTCCTCTTTCATGCCTTAGCCCAATTACTCTTGATCCCCTTTTACTGATTCAATATCTCCTTATGTGACTTACCTTTGCTTTACAATGTTCCTGTGAAATGCCTTGGGGCCCTTTCATCACATTAAAGGTGCTCTCGCTCATTGTCTCGCTCTCTTTGTCTTTCTCTCTCTTTCTATAAGCTGTTATTATGCTATGCTTTAATTTACCATTGCTTTCTGCAATAAACAATGACAAGTGGAATTCTGAATGAGAAGTGAAGAAATGTGATGTTTTATTACGGTTTCTAAGAGGGGAGAATACTCTTACTAAATCCCTAGTGAGTCCTTGACTAATCTGTGTTTTTTCAATAAATCCACCCTATATTTCTGACACATGTTAACCCTACCTTTGAGAGCTGATGCACTTCTGTGATTTTCCCTTTCATTTTCTCAGGCTATTTATCTTCAATTCTTTCTAATGAAGCCCCCGTGTTTCTATATTTATCAATGAGTCCATCCATCTTGTTATTGTTATTTGAAATCAAAGCACAAAGCTCCACGAATTTGTGTTCAACATTTGGAGCTAAGCAGAGTGAGAAAGTAATTCCTATTAAAGCTCGATTTCCTCCCAATTTTAGTTAACGCTTTGTGATGCCGTAGCTATTCCTCACATAAAATGGGGCGCTGGTTCACGTGAAAACCAGGCGTATCTCTTTCTCTGTTACAAGCCAGTTACAGTCCATTGTTTGCATCAACGCCAAGAATCATAGAATCCTACAGTGCAGAAGAGGCCACTCGGCCCATCGAGTCTGCACCAATTCCCTGACAAACTATCTTTCCCAGGCCCTCCCCCGTCCACCCTATCCCTGGCCCTCCCTCACCCACACATTTCCCCTGGCCAATCCCCTAACCTGCACATCTTTGGACACTAAAGGACAATTTACCCAATTTCCTCCAAAGATGTGCATGTTAGGTGGGTGGATGAGACCTCCTTCCCCACAATATCCATTCCACTCAACATATTAATCTTATGTTACCAAATTTGTTGAATTCATTTTCAAAACTTGATATGGCAGAAATTGAACCTTCTGGGTTACTGAATAGCATCATGAGGTATACTAATGTGATCAAAATAACTCTTCAAATGGAAGATGGTTCCTTTAAAACCTCACTTTTGCCTAAATTTGAAGGAAATAAAAGAAGTTATTTGGTAGCATCGAATTTAATTGTTGCCAAAAAGACGGACATGTTGCTGGGCTTTTTGTCTCGTACTCATCAGGACAAACACAAGAAACCAAATTTCAAACCATCACGAGAATGTAGAATGACTGGCCGTGATGGTTTGAAATTTGGTACTCTTGAATTTGTCCTGATCAGTATGAAACAAAAAGCATCAGTAATAGGTCCCTCTTTTCAGCAATGTTCAAACTAAAGCAAACTATAGTAAAAAGTATGAAAATATATTTACCTCTGTTGATAATAGTTGTAAAAAAGTTAGTCTTACTTCAATATTCGGTTTTACCCCATTGTAAAGGGTAGGATAACTTAATGGTTAATGCACAGGACAAGGTTTGATGCAGTTTAAATCCCAGTGTGACAATTTGCCAAATTGAATTCAGTACATTCAGGAAGCTATCATTGGTAAACAATCAACAACTCTGTAACAACCCCACTGACTCAATAATGCTGTTAAAGTTTATTTATTATCACAAGTAAGGCTTACATTAACACCACAATGAAGTTACTGTGAAATTCCCCTAGTTGCCACCCGCTGCCTATTCAGGTCAATGCACCTAACCAGCGTGTCTTTCAGACTGTGGGGGGAAACTGGAGCATCTGGAGGAAACGCACACAGACACAAGGAGAACATGCAAACTCCACACAGATGGTGACCCAAGCTGGGAATTGAACCTGGGACCCTGCTGCTGTGAGGCAGCAGTGCTAACCACTGTGTCACCATGCCTGTTCACCATCCCTACCACCTGGAAGGATAAGGGCAGCAGGTGCATGGCAGTGCCAACACCTTCAAGCTCCTCTCAAAGCAACTCACCATCCTGAGTTGGAACTATGGCCAGGATTTTCTGGTCCTGCCCATCACTGGGATCTTCCAGTCCTGCTGAAAGTCAGTTAACCTTTGGTTGACCTGCCATGTCCCCTGTGGAAAACCTTGGCTTATATTGAAATCACCTTCACTGTCGCCGGGTCAAAATCCTGGAACTACCTCCCTAACAGCATTGTGCATGTACCTACACTACAGGGACAGCAGGTGTTCAAGGAAGTGGCTCACACCACTTTCTCAAGGACAACTAGGAATGGGCAACAAATGTTGGCCTGGCCAGTGACACCGACATCCTGTGAAATGCCGTGTGCTTGACTCAATATAGCCAAAGTTGCAGGTAACACTTAAATAGATGGGATAAGAATTAAGGAATTCAGAAATTTACCAATGGATATGGATAGGTTAGGTGAATGGGCCAAAATTTGGCAGATGGAATTCAATATGAATAAGTGTGAGCTTGTCCATTTTGATCAGAAGAATATAAAGGCAAATTATTATGTAAATGGAGAAAAATTTCCTTCTGTGCAGAGGGTGTCCTTGTGCATGAATCACAGAAAGTTAGTATGCAGGTGCAACAGATAATAAGGAAGATAAATGGAATTTTGGCATTCATTGCTAATGGAATAGAAAGTAGGGAAGTCCTGTTGCATAGGGCATTGGTGAGACCACATTTGGTATACAGTGTACAGTTTTGGTGCCTTTACCTGAGGAAAAATATAAAGGCAGTTCAGAGAAGATTCACGAGATTAATTCCAGGGGTGAAGAACTTGTCTTATGCAGAGAGATGGGGCATTTTAGGCCTATATTCACTGGAGTTTAAAAGAATGAGAGGAGATCTAATTGAGGTATATAAGATGTTAATGGGGATTGACAGGGTAGATGCTGAGAGATTGTTTCTCCTTCTTGAAGATTCTAGAAATAGAGGCCATAGTTTGAGGCTAGGGGCTGGCAGATTTAAAACAGAAATGAAGAGGAATTACTTCACTCAAAGGGCCATGAATCTTTGGAATTCTCTACCACAGAGTGCAGTAGATGCCTAACACTAAATAAATTTAAGGAAGAGATAGATAAGTTTTTAATTTGTAGTGGGGATGGAGGGTTATGGAGAATGGGTGGGAATGGGTGAGAATGAGGCCAGAATGAGATCAGTCATGCTCTTATTGAATGGTGGAGCAGGCTCAAAAGATTGAATGGTCCGCTCCAGCTCCTTGTTCTTATGTTCTTACATCTACTGATTTATTCAATATTTTCTGCCAGAATTGCAAGTATCTGGCAATTGAGTGAGGGAGGGACGTGAGGAACGTGAAGAAGGCAGGTGTGACAATTCTTGTCCTGATGAAGAATCATCCGGACTCGAAACGTTTGCTCTATTCTCGCTCCACCAATGCTGTCAGACCTGCTGAGATTTTTCAGCATTTTCTCTTTTGGTAGCAACTCTTGCAGTTGACTGCCTGTCAACACCTACTTACCCAGCTAGTAGAACAAAGAGGATTAATAGTTTGCAGAATATGTGTTGGATCAAAGATACTATGTGTAGCGCTTGCTGAAGCACTACAATTACACTGACAATCAATTTAAGCTCATTAGTCAGGCTTGCAATGTGGATCTTACATTTGTTAGAAATTGCCAAATTCATACGCAAGGACTTGAGATTTTTGATTTGATCTGATTTATTAGTATCACATGTATTAACATACAGTGAAAAATATTGTTTCTTGCGTCCTATATAGACAAAGCATACGTTTCGTACAGAAGGAAAGGAGAGAGTGCAGAATGGAGTGTTACAGTCATAGCTAGGGTGAGGAGAAAGATCAACTTATTGCCAGGTAGGTCCATTCAAAAATCTGACAGCAGCAGGGAAGTTGGTACGTGACCTCAGACTTCAGTATCTTTTTACCAACAGAAGAAAATGGAATAGAGTATGTCCGGGGTGCATGGGGTCCTTAATTATGCTGGCTGCTTTGGTGAGGCAGCGAGAAGTGTAGACAAAGTCAATAGATGGGAGGCTGGTTTGCGTGATAGATTGGGTTACATTCTCGATCTTTTGTAATTCATTGTGATCTTGGCAAGAGCAGGAGCCGTATCAATCTGTGATACAACCAGAAAAAATGCTTTCTATGGTGCATGTTTAAAAGTTGGTGAGAGTCATAGCTGACATGCCAAACTTCCTTGAACACTAAATTTCCTGAGGCGTTGGTGGGCTTTCTTAACTATAGTGTCAGCATAGGGGGGGACCAGGGCAAGTTATTGGTGATCTGGACACCTAAAAACTTGAAGCTCTCAATCCTTTCTATTTCATCCCAATTGATGTAGACAGGGTATGTTCTCCTTTATGCTTCTTGAAGTTGATGACAAAGAACAAAGAACAAAACAGCACGGGAAACAGGCCCTTCGGCCCAACGAGCCCGCGCCGCCACCCCAATGTTCCCACTTCTACCCGTGAATCCCTGTCTATGTTTATAGATCTATGGATTGAAACCAAATTTGAGACAATTTAGGGAGAATTTCTTCTGCCAGTCAGCTTAACAGCACATCTTTGGGATGTGGGAGGAAACCGGAGCACCCGGAGAAAACCCACGCAAGCACAGGGAGAATGCGCAAACTCCCACAGACACAGGCCCAAATCCATGTATCTGCACAGCACAGCGATAGTCACTGAGCTGTTGTGTTGCCCATAAAATGGTCCAGGTCAAGCGTACACTAATGACGTGAAGCAGTAGAATACTCTCGAAAAAAAAAATCCAAGAGCAGCCCTTTCACGACCCGTCGCGTGTATGCCCCTTGTTAGACAACAAAGTAATAAAGCACCTGTAGGATAAAAACAAGTACATCAATATCATCATCTATTTACACACTTCCCAGGGACTCCCAAGGCTCATGATCCCTATTTTAAATCAGTTTTCTATACCCCTCCATTCCCATTCTGTTCATGTGCTCATCTAAGTATTTCTTAAATAACTCCAGAGTACCTCCTCCACCACTTTACTTGGCAGCACATTCCATACCCCCACCACCGTCTGTGTGAAAAAACTCCCTCTAGCATCCAAATTATACCTAAGCCTCCTCACCCTAAGCCCGTGATCCCTCGTGCTATTTGAGTCCATCCTAGGAAAAAGCTTAACTCTGTTTACTCTATCTATACCCATCATAATCTTGTACACCTCTATTAGATCTCCTCTAAGTCTACGTCTTTCTAAGGAAAACAGTCCCAATTTGCCTAACCTCTCCTCGTAACTCAGACCTTCCATACCAGGCAGCATCCTGGTAAACCTCCTCTGCACTCTCTCTAGAGTCTCCACGTCCTTCCGGTAGTAAAGCGACCAGAACTGGATGCAGTATTCCAGATGAGGTCTAACCAACATTTTATACAACTGCAACATTAAAGGCCAGCTCTTGTACTCTATACCCCTTTCTATAAAGGCTAGCATACCATATGCTTTCTTCACAACCTTCTTCACCTGCTCTGCCACCTTCAGAGACTTGTTCACCTGTACCCCAAGGTCCCTCTGCATTTCTATACTCTTAATAGGTCTACCCTTTATCATATACCTCCCCCCTACATTCTTTCTCCCAAAATGATGGCAATCTTCATTTTGCTGACATTGAGAGAAAGATTATTGTCACGGCACCAGTTCAACAGATACTTTATCTCATTCCTCTGCTCTGTCTCATCCTTGTTTGAGGTCTGACCCAGTACAGTGATGTTGTCAACAAAGTTGAAAATCAAATTGGAGAGGAATTTGGCTGCACAGTCATAAGTGTATAAGGAGTATCTCTGCAGATAAAGGGAACATCTCCAAGCATTGCACATTTTTTGAATTAAACAAAAGTGTGGGTCTGGGAAGGGCATGGGGGGTGGGGACAAAAATTTTCTATGACAACACCTTGACCAATCAACTTGCCAACCAATTAGTACCCTTTCTCATATGGTGCTATGGTTCCCTTTGAGATTTAACACTCTTGTGCCTGACCTGATAAATGCCAGTCACAAAACTTCGACAGCATGCCCATTCTTTCAGGAATATTATATAAAAGTAAAGTTCAAGTTTATTTATTAATATCACAAGTAGGCTTACATTAACAATACAGTGAAAGTGCTGTGAAAATCCCCTAGTTGCCACACTCCAGTGCCTGTTCAGGTACACTGAGGGCGAATTTAGCATGGCCAACGCATCTAACCAACACGTGTTTGGGCTGTGAATGGAAAACATTGGTTCAGCTGCATTTGGAGTATTGAGGCAGTTCTGGTCACCACACCATCAGAAGTACATGGAAACTTTGGAGACAGTGCATAGAAGGTTCACCAGGATGTTGCCTGGTCTCGTGGGTGTTGACTATGAGGAGAGGTTGGATAAACTAGGATTATTTTCACTGGAAAGACGGAGACTGAAGGGAGACCTGATAGAGGTCCACAAAATGATAAGGGGCACAGACAGGGTGAATAGTCAGAGACTTTTTCCCCAGGATGGAAATGTCAATTACAAGGGGCTACAGGTTCAGGGCGAGAGGGGGAAAGTTTAAGGCAGATGTGTGGGGGAAGGTTTTCACCCAGAGATTATTGGGTGTCTGGAACTTGCTGCCAGAGGAGGTGGTGGAAGCAGGCATATTAGCAACGGTTAAGAGGCATCTGGATGGGTACAGGAATAGGGAGGAATAGAAGGATACGGGCCGAGTTAGGGCAGAAGGTTTTTTTAGTTTAGTTAGGGCATCATGATTGGCACAAGGCTGGGGGACAGTCTCTCACAGTTGATTAAGAGCTGAACCCATCTCCTTTTTACCAGTGTAAGTTCGGCTAGGTTTCTGCAGTTTGTCATCCTCCTCGAAAGTCCTTTCTGGAGGCCTCCCTGGAGTAAAAGTGTTTCAATATCATACCTGGCCTTTGACATGAGGAGGAGTGGGGGGAGATAGGGGCGCAATTGCCACTGAGTTCCCTCGGGATGCTTCCTCCGGAAAACAGTTGCCGAGGCTACGGCAAAGAGGAGGCGATTGTTCCTGGGGCTGGAAATGGAGCCAATGAGAGGTTCATGAGAGGAAAAGATCCTGTCCTGGTAAACATTGATAGTCAGGAGCCCAATCACATGCTGATGGTGCCACCTCCATTTCCATTCTGCTGCCTCAGGGTCAGCTGGTTACAGTGATCTTACTGTTTAGTTATATTGGACGTGAAGTTTGAGGCCTTCGTGTCCTGGAATTCAGCGAAAGCACGAAACAAGATTGAAACCACGGGTGGAATTTTGCCACCCTGTTCGCCACAGGACTCAGAGCGGATAAGAGGCAGAACGTGGAAAGTTCCATTGACCTTGGGCGGGATTTTATAATTTCGGGACAAGCAAGGCTGTAAAATCCAGACCGTCGTCTCTGCTCAGGGACAGCCATTTGGAAACTCCACTAAAGATCAAAGGTCAAAGAAAATTACAGCACAGGAACAGGCCCTTCGGCCCTCCAAGCCTGCACCAACCATGCTGCTAGTCTGAACTAAAACCCTCTACTCTTCTGGGGACCGCATCCCTCTATTCCCATCCTGTTCATGCATTTTTCCAGATATTCCTTCAAAAATCACAATCGTATCCGCTTCCACTACTTCCCCCAGCAGCGAGTTCCAGGCACCCAACATCCTCTATGCAAAATATTTGCCTCATACATCCACATCTGAGGTTTACATCTGAATCTGGCCCACTTGTCTCTTTAATTAATATAAGTTCCACTTATCAAAGGTGAAGGGTGGCATGATATCATATGGATGATATTGGAATAGTTTAGGTTAGAGGGTCCACTGGCCGGCGCAACATCGAGGGCCGAAGGGCCTGTACTGCGCTGTAATGTTCTACGTTCTATGTTCTATGATGGCACAGTGGTTATAGCATTGCTGTCTCACAGCACCAGGGAAATGAATTTGATTTTGACTAGAGTCACTGTGTGGAGTGTGCACATTCTCCCCGTGTCTGTGTGGGTTTCCTTTGGGCGCTCCAGTTTCCTCCCACAGTCAAAAAGATGTTAGATGCATCGCCTGTGCTAAATTCTCCCTCAGTGTAGCCCGAACAGGAGTGTGGCGAACATGGGATTTTTACAGTAACTTCATTGTAGTGTTAATGTATGCCTATTTGTCAGTAATGAATAAACTGTGGGAGCTTCAAACAGTTGTATCTTATTTTTAAATGAATCCTCTGACAGATTAACAGCTTGTTATACTTTATGTGGAAGGGACAATCTTTAGAAAAAAACCTGTCTCCTCGATGAATCTTAAACATTTCCTGTTTCTACAGTAACAGCCGTGTATCGCCAGGGATAACAGATGCTTACTGATTAACTATGCATTCTCCCCAGTTTTTCTGTTAAGGGTCCAGCAAAATAAATAACTCTGAGCAAAAGCCCGTTTTTGCTGATGATCGGTAGATTATCTAACTGAGATAGAGTAGAGTGGTGTTGGCCTCCGTAAGTCATGAATAACCAGCTTGGTCAATGATGAACGAACTCTCCTCCTAAGAAGTTCTTCATTGGAAACTCACATCACTTTGCAGATCATTGCGAGTGCTATTGTCCTTGTTATTCTGGCTGGAAGTAAGGACTGTTCCTCATTACAGCAGAGAGGATCAAGGGGACATTTAATAGCGTCCAAAATTATGAAGCAGAGATCGAGAGCAATCTGACTTCTTTAGCAGTAGGGCGAGTCACCCAAGGTCATGCACAGGTTGATTTGATTTGATTTGATTTGATTTTTTTTTATTTCATTTCATTTTGATTTATTATTGCCACATATATACAGTGAAAAGCATTTGTTTCTTGTGCACTATACAGACCAAGCATACTGTTCATCAAGAAGGAAAGGAGAGAGTACAAAATGTAGTCATTGTTAGGGTGTAGAGAAAGATCAGGTTAATACAAGGTAGATCCATTCAAAAGTTTGACTTCTGTAGGGAAGAAGCTGTTCTTGAGTTGGTTGGTAAGTGACCTCAGACTTTTGTATTTTTTTCCTGATGGAAGAAGGTGGAAGAGAAAATCTCCGGGGTGCGTGGGGGCCTTTTAATTATACTGGCTGCTTTTCCAGGCAGTAGGAAGTGTGAACAGAGTCAATGGATGGAAGGCTGGTTTGGGTGATGGATTGGGCTTTGTTCATGACCCTTGTACTTCCTTGCAGTGTTGGATAGAACAGAAGCCATACTAAGCTGTGATACATCCAGAAAAAAAAACCCAGAAAGGTTTAAGATAACTGATAGAATGAACTGGGGTGAGAAATGCAGAGTGTGCAGACAAGGACAATTTGGTATTATTCATTTGTTGGACATGGGCATCCCTGCCTTGCCTATCATTTATTCCTAAGAGCATTTGAAAGTCAACCACATTGCTGTGGCTCTGGAGTCACGTTTAGGCCAGACCAGATAAAGACAACAGATTTCCCTCCATAAAGGACATTAGTGAATTCTTTGGGCATAGCGAGTTTTTATGAATAGTGATAAGCTGTGGGAATGCATTGTCCCAAAGGAGGGATGAAGCAGACCTCAGATCTATAGTGCAAAAGGAAGCCATTCACGTTTGTACCAATGCTCCAAGAGAGCATCTTACTTTGGCCCTATTTCCGGAATCTCATGAATTCCCCCCATTAATCCCCCTAGCCTACTCATCTTTGGACAGTAAAGGGCAATTTTGCATGGCCAGCATGTCTTTCGGACTGTGGGAGGAAACCAGAACACCTTCAAGAAACTCACACAGACATGGGGAGGACGTACAGACTCAAGACAGTGACCTAAGCCGCGAATCGAACCCGGATCCCTGATGCTGTGAGGCAGCAGTGCTAACCACGGTGCCGTTGTGCTGCCCCAATAACTTGTGGGGCTATGGGGATAGAACCAAGGAGAGGGACTCATTTCAAAAAACCAGTGCAGACGTGGTGCACAAATGGTCTCCTTCTGTGGTTGCTTTCATAGCGATACAACATGCTTCAGGTCTTTTAAGCAGATGGTGGCCCCAAGTCACATTCTGGGGGTGTGTGTGTGTGGGGGGGTGGTGGTGTTGGCGGGGGGGGGAGGGAGCGGTGGTGGGTGGATGGGTGGTGGTGTTGTGGTGGGGATTATACCATTAGTACAGTGGGGGAGTAGATGGTGAGTTTTATTTCATCAATACTGAGTGGGGTGCTGGTGACGTTGTGATATTGTCACTGGACTATTTATTCAGAGGTTCAGGTTAATGATCCAGGGACACAGGTCCATGGCAGTTGGCGGAATTTAAATTCAAGTTGTCAATTTGCAATTAGAAGCTATTCAGTAATGATTGAAATGTATTGCTGTTCCTTCACTCATTGATTGTTGGAAAACTCCATCTGGTTTACTTTAGGATCCTTTAGGGAAGGGATTCTGCCGCCCTTACTTGGCCTGGCCTACATAGTCATTGGATAATCAGAAGTTTTTTCCCAGGGTGGAAGAGTCAATTACTAGGATGCACATGTTTAAGGTGAGAGAGGCGAGGAGATGTATGAGGCAAGTACAAAGGGTAGTGGGTACTTGGAACTCACTGCCAGGGGAGGTAGTGGAAGTAGATATGATGGTGACTTTTAAGGAGCGTCTTGACAAATGCATGAATAGGATGGGAATAGAGGGATATGGTTCCCAGAAGGGTAGGGGATTTTAGTTCAGTTGGGCAACACGGTCAGTGCAGGCCTGGATGGCCGAAGGGCCTGCTCCTGTGCTGTAATTTTCTTTGTTCTTTGTATATGTGACTCCAGAGCCACAGCAATCTGGTTGCCTCTTAACTCCCTCTGCACTGGCCAAGCAAGCCACTCTGTTCAAGGGTAATTAGGATGAGGAATAAATGCTAGTGATGCCTCCGTCCCATGGAAAATTTTTAAAAAAATGAATGCAGATGTTCTAAATTCTCATTTTCTGCGCTCTTCACAACTCCTAAAGACAGTTGATTTCTGAATTGATGCTGTGCAATTGTGGGCACATTCCATATCTCAGCCAAGTGGACAGGGTTCATTTAAAAGATATATTCAGTCATCTGATGTGAAACAGCATTTTTTGGTCGCCTTAATTGTCCTTGAGAAGGTGGTGGTGTTGAGCTGTTTGTCTTGAACCTCTGTAGTTGGTGTAGGTACACTAGGGGAACTGGAGTTCCGGGATTTAGACAGTGAAGGAACAGCAATACATTTCCAAGTCAGGATGGTGAGTAGCTTAGAGGGGAATTTGCAGGCAGTGGTGTTCCCAGGTATCTGTGGCCCTGGTCCTTCTAGGTGAAGTAGTCGTAAGGTTTGGAAGTTCCTGCCTGAGGAACCTTGGTGAGTTCCTGCAGTGCATCTTGTAGATGGCATACATCACTGCCACTGTGTGTCAGTGGTGGAATAATTGAGTGTTGGTGAAAGGGATAGCATTCAAATGGGCTGCTCTGCCCTGCATACAGTGAGAAGTCTCCCAACACCAGGTTCAAGTCCAGCAGGTTTATCTAGAATCACAAGTTTTTGGAGCGCTGTTCCTTCATCAGGTGAGTGGAGGTTAATTCACAAACACAGCGTATATTAGGGCAAAGACACAATTGCAAGATAATTATAGATTGGAACAGTTGGAATACGAGTCTTTACAGGTAATCAAATGTTTACAGGTACAGACAATGCGAGTGGAGAGAGGGTTAAGCACAGGTTAAAGAGGAGTGTATTGTCTCCAACCAGGAGTGTTAGTAGGATTGTGCAAACCCCAGCCAAATGGTGGGGGTTACAGATAATGTGAGATCAACCCAAGATCCTGATTGAGGCCATCCTTGTGCATGTGGAACTTGGCTATCAGTCTTTGCTCAGCGATTCTGCGTTGTCGTGTATCTTGAAGGCTACTTTGGAGAATGCTTACCCGAAGGCCAGAGGTTGAGTGCCGTTGACTGCTGAAGAGTTCCCTGACTGGATAGGAATGCTCCTGCCTGGTGATTGTCGCATGGTATATGTTTAGCCATTGTTGTAGCATCTGTATGACAACCTTCTCTGCAGCGTATCAGATGGACAACATTGACTAAATCCCATGAGTATGTACCATGTACCTGATGGATGGTTGCATTGGATGGTTTTGTGCTTCTTGTTGGAAGCTGCACTCCAACAATGGCCTATTTTATTCCAGACCAGTATATTAATACATATTACAACATGCTGATGAAGCTGGAATGTGGGTGTTCTGTGTTCTCTGTTCTGCATGTGAGAATCCTCAACAGTACCAAACGATAGAGCATAGAACATAGAACATAGAACATTACAGCACAGAACAGGGCCTTCGGCCTTCGATGTTGCGCCGACCAATATAAAAAGCAATGACCCTCCAAACTAAACCATTCCCTTCTCTTCCATATACTTATCTACTAACCTCTTAAACGCCACCAAACTTGGCGCATCTACAACTGCTGCAGGCAGGGCATTCCACTCCCTAACCAAACGATGGAGGACTTCAGGTCTTTGACAGTTTGCGGTGCACCTTGACAAAATAACATTCTTGTGGAAGAATCAGCTTTACAAAACAAGAAAAAAGAAGGCCTCGAGTTTCAAGTAGAGCCCATGAATATTGGCCTATTGTAGATGCTGGAACCATTCAATCTGGGTGGCATGTGGCAATGGATGATCAGAACACTATTGTGATAATGGAAGGAGTGTATTCATGCTCATAAAGGATTGAATGCTCATGTACCAGATCCCTTCAAAGGAGAGGTGAGAGTCAGGAGGTGTTCATCACCTTGACATTGATTCCAAGGCCTCACATTCACAGTGGCCAGCCGGGAAGTTCCATCTCATTGTAAAGGAAGCGCTGTTATTAATGGTGAGAGAATTCTTGTTCCAGTGAATGTAATGGCTGGCTAAGACTCTTCAAAATTGTTGATACCGAAAAGGAAAGAATAACAAAATATAGCCTGTGCCAAAGAGGAGGATCTACATCTCGTAGAGGCTGGTGAATTTATGGAACTCATGGCCCCATAGCGCAATGGAGTCTGAATCAATGAATGGTTTCAAGAGGAAGATAGATATGTTTCTAATTTAAAAAAAGGATAAAGGGATAAGGGGAACTGGTGGGGAGGGGGATCTGAGACCAGGGAGAGATCAGCCATGATCTGATTGAATGGCAGAGCAGGCTGAATTTGCCCACTTCTGCTCCTACTTCCTATATTCCTAAAGCATGCAACAAAATCCTCAAATGCTCTCACCACTGAATTCAAACCACAAACCACTGAATGTGAATCCATTCATTGCTGCAGATGCAAAGAACAGATTTCAGAAGTTGCCTTAGATGAGGGTGGCAGAAAGATAAAAATCGATGATACATGTAAATATACGAGGATAAAGATGATCGCCTCAGGAAGAATGTGAAAGCTTTAGGGAAGGTGCAAGAAAGGTTCATGGGAATTGTCCCAGATTGAGGAACTTTAGCTACCATAGAAACCGCAGAGATGTTACAGCACAGAAGGAGGCCATCTTGTCCATGCCTGCCCGAAAGTGCCCTTTCTAATCTCACTTTGTGCATCCGGCTCACAGCCCTGTGCTTTACAGCGCTGAAGATACAGAGCCAGGTGCTTTTTAAAAGAGTTTAAGGTCTCTGCTTTCATTACCGACTCGGACACTGAATTCCACCACCCTCCGTATAAAAATGTTCTTCCTCGTGCCCCCTCTACGCCTACTGCCACCTATCTTGAAACTGTGTCCCCTAATTCTACAATTCTCCATCAAGGGGACCAATTTTATCCTGCTCGCTGTATCTCTTCTCCTCATAATTTTATATCGAGTCACCCCTCAGCCTTCTTTGTTCCAAGGAAAATAACTCCAACCTGTCCAATCTGCAGATAAATCGGAGAAACTAGGATAGTTTACCTAAGAGGGAACTGAGGGGAGATTTGATCGAGGCTTTCAAAATTATGAGCAGCCTGGACAGAGAAGAAAAGGAGAAACTCTTAACATTGTTACTGGAGTTCTGTGCTTCTGGGGTCAGTAGCTCCCTCCCTTGCAAAGCCTCAAATTAAGTCTAGTAGGGAAACGGTTCTTATGTGGTCATTGATTTGGGGTAATGTGGGCCTTCCCCATCCCATTATAAACTTGTCAATGGATCAGAGCTGGAGGGAAGGTGGTGAGGAAGGTAATTTTATGGCCCTTCGCTTGCTCTGTGGTTCAATGATTGAAAGCTCCCTTCCCTGCCAAACTCCAGCCTGACTTGGAATCATATATTTTTTTCTTTCTGCGGTTATGACCACAGCAGGCATTATTGCTGATTAGGGCCAGATTCCAGAGGGAAAAGTCTCATTGATCATAACTCTCTTTTTTAATATAGTTTGCAAACCAGGAGGGAAAGCTACTGACCCCAGAAGCACACAGTAACAATTTTAGGATTTTAAAAATTCAAAGATTTATTGAAAGAAGAACTTAAACCTCATAAGATTAAAGTTACACAGTTAAAATATTGTTGCAGGACAAGCCCCCAAAAGCAAACAAGTAAACTATCTTCTTGGCAACAATTCCTTTATTGGTTTTTAACTATAAAACTCAGTATTATTACCCAAGGCAAAGAATTGTTGTCACTTTTTTAATAAAGGTATATCACACAACCCCTCAAACATTTCCACTCTGATGTGGAACTCTAAAAGAAATGTTCAGAAATAGGCTGTGTCCTGTCTATATTGTATCACTGCTTAAAATTCACAACTTCCATACTTTCTGCCAGCACACAGTTGGCCTCAGGATAATTTCCCCACCTGACTTGGCAAAACATTTTTCTTATATACCTTTTCATCATTATTCCATTATCCTTGGACACTGCTTTGAACTCAACTTTTCCGAATAAACTACTGACATAGGTACCTTCATTATCCAGGTGTTCCAGGGTTGAGTTTTGGGCCAGAGAGATGGCGTCTGCTGCGGACCTATTGCAGCGATAGGCAGTGGATCCAGGCAATCTGGCATTTGACAAGCTACTGACCCCAGAAGCACAGAACACCAGTAATAATTTTAGGGATTTTAAAAATGAAAAGATTTATTGAAAAGGAATAAAAATAACTTAAGTACCATAAGATAAAAGCTACACAGTTAAAATTGGAAGGGCTCAGGGGAATGGCTTCAAGAAGGGGATAGATATATTTCTAATAAAAAAGGGATATGGGGATAGGGGTAATAGGTAGGGTGGTGGATTTGAGACTAGTGTGAAATCAGCCATGATCTGATTGATTGGCGGAGCAGGTTCAAAGGGCTAATTTGCCTACATCTGCTCTGAATTCCTGGGGTGGCATGGTGGCACAGTGGTTAACACTGCTGCCACACAGCACTAGGGACCCAGGTTCAATTCCCAGTGGTCAGTATCTGTATAGGTTCTGCACATTGTCCCCATGTCTGCATGGGGTTCCCTCTAGTTTCCTCCCACAGTCGGAAAGACATGCTGGTTAGTTGGACTGGCCATGCTAATTTCTCCCTCCGTGTATCCGGACAGGCGTCGGAGAATGGTGACTAGGGGATTTTCACAGTAACTTCATTGTAGTGTTAATGTAAGCCTTACTTGTGACACTAACAAATAAACTTAAAATAATAATAAAAGCAAAATACTGCAGATGCTGGAATCTGAAACAAAAACAGAAAATGCTGGAAAAATCTCAGCTAATCCGACAGCATCTGTGGAGAGAGAATAGAGCCGATGTTTCGAGTCTGGATAACCTTTAGTCTCACACTGAACCTCGCTGCAGGCTGGTGTCTGCTCAAGCAATGATGCAGGCTGGGAGAATCCTGGCCAACACCTTTCATCATCCTCCAATTCTTCACGGTCGCTCATTCAAAATCTGAATCCTCTATTCCTAATAGCGTAGGCATCACATGGACATGGGGGGGGGGGGGGGGGGGGGGGTTCACCGCTACCTTCTCACAGGAGGTATGGGATGGGTAATAATGGGTAATAACAGCCAGCGAAGTTACCATCAGCGAAGTTGCATGGAAAGTAACTGGCCTGGAAGGGAGACCTGGGTGAACACTCAGATCCTGTGTAGACCAGTTTTCAAAGGCATTTGCAGACACAAACAAAACAAAGAACAAAACAAAGAACAAAGAACAAAACAGCATGGGAAACAGGCCCTTTGGCCCAATGAGCCCGCGCCGCCACCTCGATGTTCCCACTTCTACATGTGATCCCTGTCCACGTTTATAGATCTATGGATTAAAAACCAAATTTGAGACAATTTAGGGAGAATTTGTTTTGCCAATTAGCCTAAGAGCACATCTTTGGGATGTGGGAGGAAACCGGAGCACCCGGAGAAAACCCATGCAAGCACGGGGAGAATGTGCAAACTCCCACAGACACAGGCCCAAATCCCTGTATCTGCACAGGAACAGTGATAGTCACTGAGCTGTCATGTTGCCCACCTTCAACCTCTCTATACAACAATCTGAGTTAACTTACTGCTTCAAGAAGATGACCTTCATCCTAGTACCAAAGGAAAACCAGGCAATGTGCCTCAATGACTATTGGCTGATCGCCCTGATATCCATCATTATGAAGTGCTTCAAAAAGTTAATCCTGGCACAAATCAATTCCAGTCTCCCAGATTGCCTGGATCCATTGCAGTTCACCTATTGTCACAACAGGTCCACAGCAGATGCCATCTTGCTGGCCTTGGAACACTTCATTAACAAGGACACCTATGTCAGACTCCTATTTATTGACCACAGCTCAGCCTTCAACACCTTTATTCCTACAAGACTCATCTCCAAACTCTGTGGCCTGGGGCTTGGTTCCTCCCTCTGTGACTGGATCCTGAATTTGCTAACTCACAGACCACAATCAGTAAGGATAGGCAATAACACCTTCTCCATGGTCATCCTCAACACTGGTGCCCCACAAGGCTGTGTTCTCAGCCCCCTACTATACTCCTTATACACCAATGACTGTGCGGCCAAATTCCCCTCCAATTCAATTTTCAAGTTTGCTGATGACACTACTATAGTGGGTCAGATTCCAAACAATGACGAGACAGAGTACAGGAATGAGATAGAGAGTGAAGTTTTATGAAATTTTTTTCTAAGTGTCCAGCCGTTCTGAAACTGGGAGAGTTCCAGATCTGTTTTTGGGTGGGTAATTTTCAGGCCCAATCCATCTCTGAAAATTTGGACCAGTCTGTTTCTTGCCAGAGAGGCTGTGGACGAGGTTTAGCTTGCCAGAGAGCCTGCAGAGTGAGGCATCGCGCATGTGCAGATCTCTGATACTGCACACACGCATTAACAGTAGTAGAGATTTGATGGACAAAGAGAGAGCTGTCAGGCTCCTAATGCACTCAGCCTCAACCAGCCGCCGCCTTGGGATGTAGCTCCCGCCACGTCCCTGCCACCCTCCTGCCAACAAGACCAACTGCACTCCACCCCTGCCTTCCTTCACCAATCGCAGGCAGATTGGCAGCGAGCCCCTCCCTTCTTTGGCCTGCCACCCATTGGCCTGCCCTCATTGGTCCCATCCCCTGACCCACCCACAGTGGCCTGCCCACACAATCCCCAATCCCCCCATTGGCTCTGCCCTTGGCCCGTCCTCCATTGGCCTCACACCCTGGCACATCCCTCATTGTCCCAACAGGCCGTAAAGCCTGGCACTGCTGGTGGGCACTGGTATTGCCCATTTCCGCTGAGTAGCTGATCGCGCGGAAATCTGGTTGTCATAAAATTTCAACAGGTGCAAAACCCGGCACCGTGCCTTCTCGCTGCTTTACACCTGATTTCCTGACATTTTCCTGCTGCAAAAAGGGTGTAAAGAGGTTGCGAAATTCCACCCAGAGAATCTGGTGAACTAGCATAATGACAATAATCTCTCCCTCGATTTCAACAAAATGAAAGAGATTGTCATTGACTTCAGGAAGGTAGTGGAGAACGTGCCCCTGTCTACATCAATGGGAATGAAGTAGAAATGGTCGCGAGCTTCAGGTTTGTAGGTTTCCAGATCACCAACAACCTGTCCTAGTCACCCCAGGATGACATTATAGTTAAGAAAGTTCACCAACACCTCTACTTTCTCAGAAAACTAAGGAAATTTGGCACGCCCACCACAACTTTCACCAGCTCTTTCAGATACGCCATTGAAAGCATTCTTTCTGGTTGTATCACAGCTTGGCATGGCTCCTGCTCTGCCCAAGACTGCAAGAAACTACAGAGGATTGTGAATGTAGCCCAATCTATAACACGAACCAGCCCCCCAATCCATACAATTCTTGCCGCCTTGGAAAAACAGCCAGCATAATCAAGAACTCCACGCATCCCAAACATTCTCTCTTCCAATTTCTTCTGTTGGGAAAAAGATACAAAAGTCTGAGGTCATGTACCAAGACTCAAGAACAGCTTCTCCCCTGCTGCTGTCAGACTTAGAATGGACTTTCCTCACATTAAATTGATCTTTCTCTACACCCTAGCTATGACTGTAACACTGCATTCTGTACTCTCTCTCCTTTCCTTCTCCATGAACAGTGTGCTTTATCTGTATAGTGCGCAAGAAACAATGCTTTTCACTGTATGCTAATACATAATAAATCAAATTAAATACTGGGGATGAAATCACATAAAATGTCACTGTTGGAGGTGGTGTCGGTACACAAGGTGGACTGTTATTCAGCTAAAGCTGTTTTCAAGGGCAATTATAAGGATGGACAAAAAAATGTTGGCTGAAGCAGCAATGCTCACATCTCATGAATGAACAAATAACATGGAGTGGTCTATCATTCAAACTGAGACAAGCGGTGAAGCAAAATTCACATCAGAATCTGGGCCTTCCTACAGGGAGCCAGCGATATGACTTACTGGTTGTCTGATGAGCAAGGACACATACATATTGCAGTGTGATACAGGCTAACAAAACCACAGTTAATTCCTCATTTAGCACCAAGTGCCACCCTGGCTGAGAAACATGGTGAGTTGCTTTAACAGGGACGGTTGGTAACCCTGATTGCCTTGAAACAGGCAGATTGTCTGACTGAAAAAAAGAAGTCAGCTCCAAGATGAAAACTTATTTCCACTGAGTCCAGGGAGATTTAGATACAGCCTCTTTCACAGAGAGCTTCTTGGCATTTTCTTGCTTGCTGACTCTGTTTAACTGACCTTTACAGAAGAGTATTCTCACATTGCATTCTCTGGGGAGGAAAAAGTTATCCTGCTCTTGAATGTCTTGATCCCAGTGACTGTAACCCTGATGTGTGTGATTCCGGTGTGTGTGATCTGGAATGTGTGATCCCTGTATGTGCATGTGATCCGGTGTGAATGATCCCGTAGCCTCAAAGTAAGGGGAAGCAGATTTAGGACTGAGTTGAGGAGGAACTTCTTCACACAAAGGATTGTGAAACTTCCAAGTGAAGCAGTTGAGGCTACCTCACTGAATGTTTTTAAGGCAAGGATGGACACATTTTTGAGCAGTAAAGGAATTAAAGGTTATGGTGAGCGGGTGGGTAAGTGGAACTGAGTCCATGAAAATTTCAGCCATGATCTTATTGAATGACAGAGCAGGCTTGAGGGGCCAAATGGCCTAGTTCTTATGTACTTATGTTCTTACGTCTGCATGGATTTCCTCCGGATGCTCTAGTTTCCTCCCGCTGTCCAAAAAACACGCCAGTTAGGTGGAATGGCCATGCTAAGTTGCCTCTTACTGTCCAAATATGTATAGATTAAGTGGATTGCCCTGGTGCTTATGTGAGATTATGGGGATAGGGCTAGGGTAATATGTTCTTTCAGAGAGTTGATACAGACTCAATGGGCTGAATGGCTGCTTTCTGCACTGTAGGGATTCAATGAGAGCAAGGCCATTCAGCCCATCGTCTATCTTTGAAAGAGATATGCAATTACAATTACCCCACTATGCAGCCCTTTCCCAGTAGCCCGACATCTTGCCCCCTACAAATCTTTCTCCAACATCAATATTAACAAGATGAATTCATGCTGCAGTTACCTCAAGACTGAACTATTCCCACTTTCTGGACATTCTGCTGCCCAGGTCTTAACTCACTCTGCATCCCTGCACTTACTAACCACATTGGAACCAATCCAACAACGCCTTGGTGTTAAAATTCCCATCCTTGTTTTCAAAACCCGCCATGGTTTTGTGCGTACCCCAAATAAAATAACCAAATTTACTGACTGATTCCCAAAGAAAGAAATTACTAACAAGAATCCACTTTTTACTTCAACACAGGTCTTAACCCAGATAAATTACACACGAATTGACAGGCAAAGGATATTTCAAATATAAAAGTAAATTATACTTCAGTAATGCAACTTATGTAACCATTTCTCCCTGCACAAATAACTGCACTTGTTAGTTACATAGTTACATAATATTCTGTTCTTTAGTCCCAGAGAGAAGGCCAGGAGTTATATCTGACAACAATAGTCACTCTGTTTCGCAGGATTTTATTTGATTTGATTTCTTATTGTTACATGTGTAGTTTACAGTGAAAAGTACCAGGAAGAATGCTTTCTATGGTGCATCTGTAAAAGTTGGTGAGAGTCATGACTGATATGCCAAATATCCTTAGTCACCTGAGAAAATAAAGGCATTGATGGACTTTCTTAACTATAATATCAGCATGAGGGGACCAGGACAGGTTGTTGGTGACCTGGACACCTAAAAACATGAAGCTGTCGACCATTTCCATTTCCTTTTGATGTAGACAGGCGCATGTTCTCCCTTACACTTCCTGAAATCGTTGACAATCTCCTTCATTATGTTGACATTGAGGGAGAGATTATTGTTGCCGCACTAGTTCACCAGATATTTTATCTCATTCCTGTGCTTTGTCTTGTCATCGTTTGAGATCCGACTCACTATGGTGGCATCATCAGCAAACTTGAAAACCGAATTGGAGGGAATTTGGCTGCACAATCATGTGTGTATTAGGAGGATAGTAGGGGGCTGAGAACACAGCCTTGTGGGGCACCAGTGTTCAGGATAATCGTGGAGGTGTTGTTGCCTATCTTTACTGATTGTGGTCTGTGGGTTTGGAAGTTCAGGATCCAGTTGCAGAGGAAGGAACCAAGACCCAGAGCACAGAGTTTGGAGATGAGATTTGTAGCAATAATGATATTGAAGGCTGAGTGTGGTCAATAATAGGAGTCTGACACGAGTGTCTTTGTTATCTAGATGTTCCAGGGTTGAGTGCAGGGCCAGGGAGATGGCACCTACCGTGGACCTGTTGTGGTGGTAGGTGGCAGTGGATGCAGGCAGTTCATGAGGCTGGAATTGATTTGTGCCAGGACTAGCCTTTCAAAGCACTTCAAAATGATGGGTGTCAGAGCCACCGGATGATAATCATTGAGGCACAATGCCCAGCTTTTCTTTGGCACTGGGATGATGGTCGTCTTCTTCAAGCAGGTAAGAACCTCAGATTGTTGTAAAGAGAGGTTGAAGATGTCTATGAATACCTCCGTCAGCTGATCTATGCAAGATTTGAGTGCCCATCCGGATACCCCATCCAGACTGGTTGCTTTCCGTGGGTTGACGTTCGAGAAGGCAGATCTGACATCTGCAATGGTGACTCCAGATATAGGTTCATCCAGGGCTTCCAGGGTGGAGGACATGCTCTCACTGACCTCTTGCTGAAAATGGGCATAGAATGCATTGAGCTCATCAGGGCGGGATGAGTTGGAACTGGTGATTTTACATGCCCTCATCTTGTAGACCTTGCATAATCGGCAGGGGTTGATGTGGGATGAATATTCATCCACATCAACCACCTCACCCGCCATGGAATTGGAGCGGGCAAAGGGCCGACAACCAAAATGTCTGTTGTCCTCGGGCAGGAATTTTCGGTCTCACTCAGGCGAGGCCACAGAATCCAGCCCATTATCAATGATGCGCACTTCAATGAAATCTTTTTCTCTCAGGTCCTGGAAGTGTAGTTTTTCAGAATTCCTCTTAAACTGACTGACCAATAACATCTGAGTTCAGGGTTTGGCCACTTCTAGAAAAAGAAACATTGTGTATAATTTTTGGCTCATGGAAGTTTCATCATTATTTCAAATTGAACCATCTGGCTTCACGGCAGGCACGATGGGTGTTGCCCGATCACTTATTCTTGCAGGCTCTAACTCACCAGTATTAACAAGTCATACTAATTCTCCTTTGACCTTGGGATGAGTTGAATATGGCACTGCTCTTGCTTTGAGACTTTTTGGCTGACTATTCAGCTTTCTCTTGACTTTGATTTAAATTCCCTTCATTAAGCCAAGTGTCTCTTCGAATACACTCTTGTATTTATCCAGAATGTGCTGTCTGTCTGTTTTGGCATTGACCAATCTGTTGAAAGCACTTCAGTTAAGCTTTATCTTATCCAAGCATAATCTCCCAGATAGAGCTGAAAATTACCACAAATTGCATGGAGTGGCAAATCCACTGTTTGCCCAATCAACCCTATCGTTCCCACATTCTCCACTGTGATGGTGGGGTAGCACAGTGGCCTGGTGGTTGGTACTGCTGCCTCACAGTGCCAGGGACATGGGTTCGATTCTTTGCTTGGGTCACTGTCTGTGCAAAGTTTGCACATTCTCCCTGTGTCTGCATGAGTTTCCTCTGGATGCTCCGGTTTCCTCCCACAGTTTGAAAGATATGCTGGTTAGGTGTATTGGTGATGCTAATTTCTCCCTCTGTGTATCCAAACAGGTGCCGGACTGTACAATTAGGGGATTTTCACAGTAACTTTGTTGCAGTGTTAATGTAAAGCTACTTGTGACAATAAATAAACTTTATCATTATGTAACTTTTAATGGCTTCAGATGAAGCATTATGTTCATAGAGAAGGAAAGGAGAGGGTACAGAATGTTTTAGAACATAGAACATAGAACATTACAGCGCAGAACAGGCCCTTCGGCCTTCGATGTTGCGCCGACCAATGAGGAACAAGCAGTGATCCTCTAACCTAAACCATTCCCTTTTCATCCATAAACTTATCTACTAACATCTTAAATGCCACCAAACTTAGCGCATCTACAACTGATGCAGGCAGGGCATTCCATACCCTTACCACCCTCTGGGTAAAGAACCTACCTCTGACATCCGTCCTACAACCACCACCCCTTAATTTAAAGCTATGTCCCCTCGTGCTAGCTTTCTCCATCTAGGAAAAAGGCTATCACTGTCCACCCTATCTAAACCTCTAATCATCTTATATGTTTCAATAAGGAATCCTCTTAGCCGCCTTCTTTCTAACGAAAACAACCTCAAATCCCTCAGCCTCTCTTCATAAGACCTGCCTTCCATACTAGGCAACATCCTGGTAAACCTCCTCTGTACCCTCTCCAATGCCTCCACATCTTTCTTATAATGTGGGGACCAGAACTGCACACAATACTGTAATTTTGTTACAGTCATATTTATGATGTAGAGAAAGATCAACTTAATACGAGGTAGGTCCATTCAAAAGTCTGACGGCAGCAGGGAAGAAGCTGTTCTTGAGTCGGTGACCTCAGACTTCTGTATCTTTTTCCTGAGGGAAGAAGGTGGAAGAGAAAATGTCTGGGTGTGTGGGGTCCTTGATTATGCTGGCTGCTTCTCTGAGACAGCAGAAAATGTAAACAGAGTCAATGGATGCTTTGCGTGATGGACTAGACTACGTTCATGACATGTTGTAGTTTCTTGTGGTCTTGGGCAGAGCAGGAACTGTACCAAGCTGTGATCCATCCAGAAAGAATACTTTCTACGTAAAAATAGTGTTCTAGAGTGGGACTTGAACCCGCGACCTTTAGAAACTAGAGGTGAGGGAACCCCTTGACCCCCCTGTATGGAGATGATGTAGAGATTACTATCAAATAAATGGGCTGGATTTAAACCTGGTGTTGTCAGACTTCCCCTGAATGGAGACACAGCTGGCAGAATGTTGGCCAGAGAGCTGTCAGAGGCAGCGTTTGATGGGGAACGTATGCTCGCATGATAAACAACCCTCAATATCTTCAACAGGGAACAGCGGGCCTCCTGAAGACATTTGATGCAAAGGATCGATGTGTGCTTGGTTTTGCATTCATACACTTGTGGCATCGTTCAGTGTCTAGAGGGAAAAAGGTGCAAGTTATCTTCCCCTAGTTTAAAGCTCTTGAGGGAAAGAAATTACTTTGGGAAAATAAGGTGCAATTTTCAGCGGAGAGCAATGAGAGATCCGGAGGGAGCGGAAAAATTCCTTAGATCAGCAAATCTACGCAAAAGATTAAAAAAAAAGCTACCTCACCACCCGTGCCGTCGACAAGTGCCTGGGTACCAGGGATAGAAGGCGGCCTGGGCCTGTGAGCTATGTGGAGTTCGCTCTCTCCACTTAGGGCCAGCTCTGTGGAGCCGTGTCAGATTCTGTGCTCAACTGCACAACTGATGAATATTTTACTGAATGTGCAGTGATGGGCACGGCATGCCAGTGCGTCATCTGCCTCATCCCCACAGCGGGGGAGGATTTACCACGCTGCACAAACTCCGGAGCTCTGCGTGAAACATGGATTTGTCATTATTTTTGTCGTGTTTTCCCACAGACGGCTGCTTTTGAAAGATCGTTCACCGGAGCAAAGCGTACTTTGAAAATCTGCACTTACGTTATTGTTCCCTGTGACAGAATCTTTTGCAGCAAAACTTTCGTCCTGCTTGCTTTGGCCATTTCTGCTGCTTTTGAGCGCTGGTGGATGGGGAATGGATCAGGGTACACCCGGCGTTCGGTGCTACTTTGCTCAATCTCGCCATTTTTTACGAGGCCCGACAAGGAATGCTGGCAGGCTATTTGGTCAAAGAGGCATCATATTCCACACAATTCCGTTCATTGATATCCGCACATATACAACAACACGCACACACACAGACACACTCACACATCCACTCACACACATACACTTACATACACAAAACACATACTCTCATGCTCACACACACATACACACTCGCACATTCGCACAGATACTTGCACACACACACACACTCACATACAGACACACACACACTCGCACATACACAGACACACATACATCCTCACATACACACACATGTACACACACATACAAACACATACACACATACATTCTCACATATACTCACACATGTACACACACACACATTCACACTCACACACACACATTCACACACACACATAATTCACACACACATGCACACTCAACACATGCACGAACACACACACTCACAGATACATGTACATCCACAAACACACACACACACATACTCATACATGCACGCACACACACATAAACCCACATGCAACACTTACAAATACACTCACTTACAAACACACACACTCACACATACTTGTACACATATACACACACACAAATGCACTCACTTACAAACACACACACTCACGCATACTTGTACACATATACACACACACAAATGCACTCACTTACAGACACATGCTCACGCACACACACCCAGATATATATAAACAAAATATACATAGGCACACACACATATGTACTTATATGCACACATATATACACAAATACTTATACACAAACATGTGCATTTACCCACACACATGCATACTCTCCCATCCGTACATATGCATACGCATTTACACATACAACACATACACCTACATTTAAACACAGAAAAGATATACATATACACACACATAGATATACATGAGGGGACGTAGCTTTAAATTAAGGGGTGGTAGTTTTAGGACGGATGTCAGAGGTAGGTTCTTTACTCAGAGGGTAGTAAGGGCGTGGAATGCCCTGCCTGCAGCAGTTGTGGACTCGCCAACTTTAAGGGCGTTCAAATGGTAAGTGGATAGGAATATGGATAAAATTGGAATAGTTTAGGTTAGAGGGTCATTAGATTAGTTCCATTGGTCGGTGCAACATCGAGGGCCGAAGGGCTTGTACTGCGTTGTAATGTATGTTCTATAAGCTGATTTACTTAAACACTTATGGTAGCAGCCGCAGGACACCTACTGATTCTCCACCAAGGCCATTCCTCAACCCTCCTGCTGCCCTACTTGGGCTTACATGGATAGGGCCAAGTGGGGATGCCCTGTTGGTGTGCAGACTTGATGGGCCTAATGGCCTACTTCTGCACATTCGGGTTCCTAATGTATTATTCTAAAAGGCAACAGCGGGCAGGGTATGTGGCAGGGATCGGGGTAGTAGGGGACAGGGGCAAGGGGATGAAAATCCAGCCCATAGTCTGTGGAGTTCCAGTGTGTGTGTGTGTGTGTGTGTGTGATGGACAGTAGTAGAAATGGAGGTTTTATATTAAGTTGTCAGGGAAGCCAATCTGCGGACTGATTCCTGTCAATGCCCTGATCTGTTCCGATGATCCATCACCACTGATTTAGGTATGAGAGAGAGACCTGCAATAATATAGCACCTTTCACCACCTCTAGATGTCTCACAGACTTTGTAGCCACTTACATACATCGTTGAACCAGAGCACAGCAGCCAATCAGCACATACAAGATGTATAAAATGTTGGTTAAACCTCATTTGGAGGGAGTTTTTTCACACAGAGGGTGGTGGGGGTATGGAATGCGCTGCCAAGTAAAGTGGTGGGGGCAGGTACTCTGGAATTATTTAAGAAATACTTAGATGGGCACATGAACAGAATGGGAATGGAGGGGTATAGAAAACTGATTTAAAATAGGGATCATAAGCCTTGGGAGTTCTTGGGAAGTGTGTAAATAGATGATGATATTGATGTACTTGTTTTTATCCTACAGGTACTTAGGTCCACCTTGTTGTCTAACAAGGGGCATATACGCGATGTGTCATGAGAGGGCTGCTCTTGGATTTTTTTTCGAGAGTATCCTAGTGCTTCACGTTGTTAGTGTACGTTTGACCTGGACCATTTGATGGGCAACACAAGTCTCACTCCCAGCAGGGTCTGGTGCCCAGCAGAGTCTCACTCCCAGCAGAGTCTCACTCCCAGCAGAGTTTCACTCTCAGCAGAGTCTCACTCCCAGCAGGGTCTGATGCCCAGCAGAGTCTCACTCTCAGAATCTCACTCCCAGCAGAGTCTCACTCTCAGCAGAGTCTCACTCCCGACAGAATCTCACTCCCAGAGTCTCACTCCCAGCAGTGTCTTACTCCCAGGGTCTGATGCCAAGCAGAGCCTCACTCCCAGAATCTCACTCCCAGCAGAGTCTCACTCCCAACAGAGTCTCACTCCCAACAGTGTCTCACTCCCAGAGTCTCACTCTCAGCAGAGTCTCACTCCCAGCAGAGTCTCACTCCCAACAGAATCTCACTCCTAGCAGGGTCTCACTCCTAGCACAATCTCACTCCTCATACAATTACATTCCCACAGAGCTTTACTCCTGGTAGGGGTTTGCTCAGAGCTCTGTGAGGAACATTCCCAGGAATTAGTGTGTTTGCTTCCATTGGACGTGTTACAGTAAAATCTTCCTCCCACGCTCCCAGGAGCTGGACATTGTCAACTTGAGTCACCATTTCTGGACATTTACGGGACCCATTAATGCTCTGAAAGATTGGTCAGTGGGGACACTGTTTGCAGGCTCTAGTGGAGAGTTAGTGAACTCTCTTTCCCAACAGTATCAGTAAATTTCTTTCTTTTGTCCCTCCCTCTCTCTCTTTCTTCTTCCCTCTCATTCTCTCTCTCCCTTTCTCTCTCTCTCGCTCTCTTTCCCTCACTCGTTTTCTTTCTTTTCCCTCTTTTTCTCTCTTTCTCTTTTCAAATCCCTTCTCTCTTTTTGTCTTACTTTCTCTTTCTCTCTCTTTTCCTGTCTCTCACTTTCTCTCTCTCTGCGTTCTCCCACTCTCTGACCTTTTCTTTCTCTCTTTCTCACTCTCTCTGTCCCTCTCTTTCTCTCTCTTTTCTTGTCTCTCTGTCTTTTCCCTTTCTCTCTCTTTCTCTCTCTCTCTTTCTCCTCTTTTTCTCTCTCCCTTTTCACTTCTTTCTCACTCTCTCTTTTTCCCTCTCCTTTCTCTCTTCATTTTTTTTCTCTCTTTCTCTCCTCCTCTTTCCCTCTCTTTCTCCTTCCTCTTTTACTGTCTCTCTTTCTCTTCCTCTCTTTTTCTCTCTTTCTTTTTCTCTCTCTTTCGTTCTCTTTCTCCTTCCCTCTTTCTCTCTTTCTCTCTCTCTTTTTCTATCTTTTTTCTCTTTCTCTTTTTCTGTCTCTTTCTGTTCTCTCTCATGCTCTCTCTCTTACTCCCTCCCTCTCTCTTCATCTCTGCCTCTTTCTTTTCTCTCTTGCCAGTCTCTCTTTCTCTCAATCTTTCCGGTTGTAGTTTCTGGCTGTTTATTAAGGGTGAGATTCTTGGGGCTTCTTGCCCAGTTTTTAGACACCTGAGTCAGAGCGGGAATAGGTGCACCAGGTACAAGCCTGTATTGTTTGGGGTTTAAAGTGCCTGCAGGCAGTAGACTGAGAGAGGGAACTGTGGACAGTGAGAAGAGATAGAGAGAGAGAAAACCGCGAGTGATGAAAATGTGAAGCAAAAGCCAGCAGAGATTGGAAGATAAGAGTTGTTTTGGGGTGGGATGTTCTGTCAGAACACTGTGAATTTCCCAAAGTTACTGTTTTCATTCTAAATTAGGCTTTAGATGCATATTGAGGGTGCGATAGGCTAAAGAACTATTCATCACAGGCTGGTTGCTATGACAACAAAAATAGGCCTCAGCCTCAGCCTGGATTTTAGTTTGTTTCTGATGGTGTGCTGGGAGAGGAGAGGCTAGGCCAATGCTCAGCATGGTGCCGGTTCCCTCCACACTCCAGGAATCTACAGTCAGCCCTGTTAGTTCCCTCCACACTCCAGGAATCCTTCCAAATTGGCATCTACCTTCAGGAACACTGCCGAGGCAGCAAAGGTCAGCCAGGGGGCATCTGAAGCAAACTCACTGTAGAGAGAAGCCTGAATAACTTAGACCGGCCCAGCTTGTTTTGAAGCAAGTTGCACCCATTGTGAGAGGCCTGAGTCAGTTTGTATTTCTGGGTGGCCCTGTGGCACAGTGGTCGGCAGTGCTGCCTCACAACCCCAGGTTCGATTCCCGGCTTCGGGTCACTGACTGTGTGGAGTCTGCACGTTCTCCCCGTGTCTGCGTGGGTTTCCTCCGGGTGCTCTGGTTTCCTCCCACAGCCTGAAAAATGTATTGGTTAGATGCATTGAACATGCTAAATTGCCCCTTAGTGTACCCAAACAGGCACCAGAGTGTGGCAATTTGGCGTTTTTTACAGTAACCTCATTGCAGTGTTAATGTAAGCCTACTTGTGACATTAATAAATAAACTTTAAACTTTAAAACTCTTGATGAGCTGGTATTGTGTTGGATAGGAATTATTAGCTCAGTTGGCTGGACGTGGAAGGTAGCCGTTGTGGTTAACGCCAAGTTGCAAGCAGTTCCATTCCTGTTCCGCTTGAGTGGATTAGGGGCCATGCCCCCTTGCCTTTTCTTTCATTAAAAAAAACACAGTATTTTGCAGCAAATAATGGCCAAGGGCTTGTTGATTTGATTTGATTTGATTTGTTATTGTCACATGTATTAGCATACGGTGAAAAGTATTGATTCTTGCGTGCTATACAGACAAAGCATACTGTTCATAGAGAAGGAAAGGAGAGAGTGCAGAATGTAGTGTTACAGTCATAGCTAGGGTGCAGAGAAATATCAACTTAATGCGAGGTAGGTCCATTCAAAAGTCTGACAGCAGCAGGGAAGAAGCTGTTCTTGAGTCGGTGACCTCAGACTTCTGTATCTTTTTCCTGAATGAAGAAGGTGGAAGAGAGAATGTCCGGGGTACGTGGGGTCCTTAATTATGCTGGCTGTTTTACCAAGGCAGTGGGAAGTGTAGACAGAATCAATGGATGGGAGTTTGCGTAGTGGATCGGGCAATGTTCACGACCCTTTGTAGTTTGTTGTAGTCTTGGACTGAGCAGGAGCCATACCAAGTTATGATACAACCAGGAAGACTGGTTTCCATGGTGCATTTGTAAATGTTAGTGAGAGTTGTAGTAGACATGCCAAATTTTCTTAGTCTGCAATATAATGGTGACCATGACAACTATCATAGAATCATATAGTGCTGAAGGAGGCCATTCGGCCTTTGAGTCTGCACCGACAACAATCCCACCCAGGCCCCATCCCCATAACACCATGCATTTACCTTAGCTAGTCCTCCTGACACTGAGGGGCAATTTAGCATGACCAGATCATGTAACCCACACATCTTTGGACTGTGGGAGGAAAGTGGAGCATCAGAAGGAAACTCATGCAGACACTGGGAGAACGTGCAGACTCCACACAGAGAGTGATCCAAGTCAGGAATCAAACCTAGGTCCATGGCACTGTGAGGTAGCAGTGCTAACAACTGTGCCACCTTGCCACTCATCATTATTGTATAAAAATCCCATCTGGTTCACTCATGCCCTTCAAGGAAGGAAATCTGCCATCCTTACCTGGTCTGGCCTACATGTGACTCCAAAGCCACAGCAATGTGATTAACTTCTAACTGCCCTCGAAAATGTCCGAGCAAGCCATTCACTTGAAGACAATTAGGGACTGACAACAAATGCTGACCTTGTCCTGGATGCCCATATGAATGAATGAATGAATAAAAATAGTTAGTGATTTGAGGGGTGGTTGCTGGAGGGTTGGCAGGTGAACATGGGGTGAGGGTACAAAGAACAAAACAGCATGGGAAACAGGCCCTTCGGCCCAACGAGCCCGTGCCATCACCTCGACGTTCCCACTTCTACCCATGATCCCTGTCTATGTTTCTAGATCTGTGCATTGGAACCAAATTTGCAAGACAATTTAGGGAGAATTTGTTTTGCCAGTCAGCCTAAGAGCACATCTATGGGGTGTGGGAGGAACCCGGAGCGCCCGGAGAAAACCCACGCAAGCACGGGGAGAATGCGCAACCTCCCACAGACACAGGCCCAAATCCATGTATCTGCACAGCACAGCGATAGTCACTGAGCTGTCTTGTTGCCCATCAAATGGTCCAGGTCAAGCATACACTAATGATGTGAAGCACTAGGATACTCTCGAAAAAGATCCAAGAGCAGCCCTCTCACGACCCATTGCTTGTATGTCCCTTGTCAGACAATAAAGTACCTGTAGGATAAAACAAATACATCAATATCATCGACAATTTATACACTTCCCAGGGACTCCCAAGGCTCATGATCCCTATTTTAAATCGGTTTTCTATATCCCTCCATTCCCATTCTGTTCATGTGCCCACCCAGGTATCTCTTACCTAGGTAGGGTAGGGACTCATTCAGGGAGAGCTAAGAGGCAGAGGCAGTTGATGGTTGTGAGAGGACATGACATTCTCTCCCGATTTGACCATCCCAGTTTTTAAACATTCCCTTGTCTTCAAGTTCCCTCTGAAGTCTCACTCATATCCTGCAAAATAAATCAATCTAACTCTCCCCCAATCCTCTCTTGCACCCTCTAAACACTCATTAAAACCTGTGGCTTCAGTGCCTGAAAGGTAACAACACCCTTTTTGAAGTACTTTGAGGTGTGCCCACCCGCTTATAGGTGCTAATGAGCAGCACAGTGATACAATCGTTAGCACTGCTACCCCACAGCACCAGGAACCCAGGTTCGATTCCCAGCTTGGGTCACTGTCTGTATGGAGTCTGCACATTCTTCCTGTACCTGCATGGATTTTCTCCAGCTGCTCCCCAGGTTCATCCCAGAGTCCGAAAAATGTGCTGGTTAGGTGCATTGGCCATGCTAAATTTTTCCTCAGTGTACCCGAACAGGTGCCTGAGTGTGGCGACTGGGGGATTTTCCCAGTAACTTCATTGCAATGTTAATGTAAGCCTACTTGTGACACTAAAACTGTGTGAGTTTCCTCTGGGTGTTCCAGTTTCCTCCCACACTTCACAGATGTGTGGGGTGGATGGATTGGCCATGCTAAACTGACCCTAGTATGAGGGATATTAGCAGGGTAAAGAGGGTTACCATAAAAACTAGAAACAGGAATCGGCCATTCGGCCCTTTGATCCTGTTCTATCATTCATTTTGATCATGGGATCATCGAATTCAATACCCTGATCCTCACCTGCTCCCATATCCCTTGATCCCTTTAACACCAAGAATGACACCTAATTTCTTCTTAGAACCACACAACATTTTGGCATCAATTACACTCTGTGGTAGTGAATTCCACATATTCACCACGCTCTGGATGAAGAAATTTCCTCTCACCTCAGTTCTGTAGGGTTTACCCCTTATCCTCAAACTATGACCCCCTGTTGACTATTATGGGACAGGGTCTGGGTGGGGATAGTTGTTGGTGTAGTCTCGATGGGCCGATTGGCCTCCTTCTGCACCGTAAGGATTCTATGATTATACATCAATGGGAAGTGTTGTCGTCCTGAGATTTTAACAGTATTCAAGGCAACGATCTCTTTCTAAAACTATCTCTCACTGTTCTCCAGCTGCAGTTCAGATGATTCTGTGCGCGAGAGATGGTGCACTTTATAAAACAATTAAACACCTTGCACACCCTTCCTACAGCCCCACTCAAGTGATACAAAATACATTACATTTGAAAAAGAATAGATCAAATCATACAGCCCATTGTGGAAAACAAAATACTAATTTTTCAACGTACTACGTTTCTGTGCAAGAAATTAATTTTTTTGTGCAATAAGCATGGGAATTAAAAGGCACAATATCATAGTTAAGCTAATGCTTCCTTTCTTCTATTTTGTGGGTTAAGAATGTTTCTCTGTACGCAGGGGCAGGAGGTGGGGAGGGGGAGGGGTGGTGGGGGTTGGCAGGGAGACTGGGATGGGGAGGGGGCAGGGGTGTTGAGGGCTGGCATGGTGGCAGGGAGACTGGGGTGGGGAGGGGGAAGGGTGGTGGGGGCTGGAAAGATGGCAGAGAGACTGGGATGGGGAGGGGAGGGGTGGTGAGGGCTGGCAGGGTGGCAGGGAGACTGGGGTGGGTGGGGAAGGGGTGAGGGGGCTGGCAGGATGTCAGGGAGACTGGGGTGGGGAGGGGGAGGGGTGGTGGGGTCTGTCAGGGAGACTGGGGTTGGGGAGCGGGAGGGGTGGTGGTGGCTGGCAGGGTGGCAGAGAGACTGGGATGGGGAGGGGGAGGGGTGGTGAGGGCTGGCAGGGTGGCAGGGAGACTGGGGGGGAGGGGGAGGGGTGGTGAGGACTGGCAGGGTGGCAGGGAGACTGGAGTGGGTGGGGGAGGGTTGAGGGGGCTGGCAGGATGTCAGGGAGACTGGGGTGGGGAGGGGGAGGGCTGCTGGGGCTGGTAGGGTGACAGGAGACTGGGGTGGGCAGGGGAGGGATGGTGGGGATTGGGAGGGTGACAGGGACACTGGGGTGGGGAGGGGAAGGAGTGGTGGGGGTTGGCAGGGTGACAGGGACACTGGGTGGGGAGGCGGAGGGGTGGTGGGGGTTGGCAGGGTGACAGGGAGACTGGGGTGGGGAGGGGGAGGGGTGGTGGGGTCTGTCAGGGAGACTGGGGTGGGAGGGGGAGGGGGTGGTGAGGGCTGGCAGGGTGACAGGGAGACTGGGATGGGGAGGGGTGGTGAGGGCTGGCAGGGTGACAGGGAGACTGGGGTGGGTGGGGAAGGGGTGAGGGGGCTGGCAGGATGTCAGGGAGACTGGGGTGGGGAGGGGGAGGGTTGCTGGGGCTGGTAGGGTGACAGGAGACTGGGGTGGGGAGGCGGAGGGGTGGTGGGGGTTGGCAGGGTGGCAGGGAGACTGGGAGTGGGGAGGGGGAGGGATGGTGGGGTTGGGAGGGTGGCAGGGAGACTGGGAGTGGGGAGGGGGAGGGATGGTGGATGTTGGGATGTTGGGAGGCCAGCAGGGAGACAGGCCTGGTGGGGGTGGGGGGGGAGTGGGACGACAGGCTGAAGAAGGATAATGCTGTCACTACAAAGTGGATATAGAGAATGCAGACAGTGCTCCCCTATTTGAATGCACTCTTGGCTCACGCTTCAGTTGGTACTTACGGAGGAATCTTATCAGTCAATTTGGTGAGGCTTTAATGAGGAACTTCAATTAGATCATCTATATCGGCAAGAAGGAATTATTCTTTGCGAGCGAGATTACATCATCTTAATTAGTCCTTCATCATGTAATTTGCTCCTCTCAAAGCCCCTTTAGAAGAGTACATTTATTACATGTAATTAATATTCATGTTAAATCATTGTGCACGGCAGTGTATAACTGAGCAGCTCCCCTCCCCCCCTCCTCCTCTCCCCCTCCCCCTCCCTCTCCCCCCTCCGTTGTAGTGATTGCTCAGTGCTGTGTACGAGGGGTGGCAGCTTGTGTGTTGGTGAATCTATCTCGCACAGGCCAATATCCAAAAACAAATCCCCTCACAGGAGATGGAAAAGCACATCCTTTCCTGTGGAGAGTCTCGAGCCAAGCTGAGAAGCCGGGATTGCTCTCCTCAGAGCAGGGAATGGTTAAGGAGAGATTTGAGGCTGCACAGTGGTTAGCACTGCTGCCTCACAGTGCCTAGGTTCGATTCCCAGCTTGGGTCACTGTCTGTGTGGAGTTTGCACATTCTCCCCGTGTCTACGTGGGTTTTCTCCAGGTGCTCCGGTTTCCTCCCACAGTCCGAAAGACGGGTTGTATTGGTCTTGCTAAATTCTCACTCAGTGTACCCAAACAGGTCCTGGAGCGTGGCGACTAGGGGATTTTCACAGTAACTTCATTGCAATGTTAATGTAAGCCTACTTATGACGCGAACAAATAAACTTAAAAAAATGCTTACAAGTGAGAAACAATATGGAGAGTTACGAGGATAGTGCAAGGAAGCATGACTAATTACAGTTTTTTCAAAGAGTTGGCACATATAAAAATCTAACTGTCTCTTGACATTCAATGACATTACCTTCACTGAATCCTCCCTGACATCATATTGGGGGTAGATGTTGACCAGAAACTGAATTGGACCAGCCCTATAAATAATATGGCTACAGAAGCAAGTCCTAGGTAGGGAATTCCATGGAGAATAACTCACCTCCTGACTCCCAAAAGCCTATTCACCATCCACAAGGCACTAGTCTGGAGTGTGATGGAATTACCCCTACTTGCCTGGATGGGTGCAGCTCCAATAATCTCGGCATCATCCAGGATAAAGCAGCCTGCTTGATTTACAGCCCATCCTTCAACATTCCTTCCTTCCACCAATAACACACACTGCCAGCCGTGTGTACCATCCAGAAGATGCACTGCAGCAGCTTATCAAAGCTCCTTCAAAAAGACCTTCCAAACCCCTGAACTATACCACCTAGAAAGACCAGGGCAACAGATACATGGGATCTCCACTATCTGGAGATTCCCCTCACCTTCCTGACCTGGAAATATATTGGCTGTTCCTTCACTGTGGCTGGGTCAAAATCCTGGAATTCCCTCCCTAATAGCACTGTGGGTGTACCTAACTTCGGGGGACTACAGTGTTCCAAGACTCTGTCACCATCTTTTTGATGTGCTCCAGTTTCCTCCCACGTACCAAAGATGTGCTCTTAGGCTAATTGACAAAACAAATTCTCCCTAAATTGTCTCAAATTTAGTTTTTGATCCATAGATCTATAAACGTAGTCAGGGATCACAGGTAGAGGTGGGAACATCGAGGTGGCGACGTGGGCTCGCTGGGCCGAAGGGCCTGTTTCCCGTGCTGTTTTGTTCTTTGTTCTCCAGGGCTTTTAGCGATGGACCATCAATACTGGCCTAGCCAGCAACACCCACATCCTATGGACAAGATGAAAGAGGAGCAGGACGTAACAAATGGCCTCCTCTTGTCATTCTATCGATATTTTGTCACACCAGCGACGTCACACAAGGGTATGTGCATTGCTGTACAGCATTTTATTCAAGCAGCAATAGGATTTCAAGCCCCATCAGTCAGCCAGTGCCATTTGGAAGGATCAGGATATTAAATTCCCGCCCAGGTAAGATGAATGTTGCACTTGTGCAGCCTTGAGTATTAATTCTGCCAGGCGTGGGTGGAAAATGGCTCCTTGAACCAGGGCCTGAATTCCAATGCATCCTTTGCATTCAAGTCCCATCCTAACCCTCGGAATTGTGGCGCATGCTTTGCCCTGATGCAATTTGCATACAATTTCTGGGCAAATCTATTTATCAGGACTCATCTGGATTACACTCCACTGAATGTTGGTTACTTGTACGGGGCAAGGTTATAACTGCAGGCGATGCGGAGACAAGTACTGATGTATTAACCCCCCTGAGCCTCATTTGCGTTCACTAGATTAACCCTATTTGATGGGAATTTATAGCTACACATCATGGGCCATGGTATCACGCATTGCCGGAAGATGGCCCACAGTCTGTGGAGAAAGCACTCTCAGCAAACTCCACAACAGCTGAAGAGTATGTCAGTGCTCTTCCACGTAAAGGGTCTCGATACATTATGATCACACGCAGGGACCTTGCCATTTTGTCGGCGATGTCCCTCCGAACACATCACCTTTCCTCTACGTTAACTCACGTTAATAATAATTCAGGGTTGGCTCCAATGAATAGACGGGGGCTGGCCCAGATCAAGTGAGATTGATTGCATTCGCCTCTGTATAACTCAATCTGACTATTAGTCAGATGTTGAAATTCAGGGCGTGTGATTTATTATAAACAAAGACCTGTTTATCAGATAACACCATATCCATCGTCACTCAGACCCGATCAATTATTTGTGAAGCGCATTCACTGTTGTTGGGTGGGATTCTCCGGCTTTGGGGCAAATGGGGCTGGAAGATCCCATGCCACGTCAGTGGTCCTTTGTGTGGTATTCCACCACCAGCAACCACCCCCCCCCCCACCTTTCCAATTCCCGTGGCAGACAGGACGAGAGAATTTGCCCCTTTTTTATTATTCGTTAGTGGGACCTGGATGTCGCTGGCCAGTATTTATTGCCCATCCCTAGTTGCCCTTCAAGGGCAACTAGTCCACCACAATGCTGTGGCTCTAGAGTCACATGTAGGCCAAACCAGGTAAGGAAGGCAGATTTTCTTCTCTAAAGGACATCAGGGAATCAGATGAGATTTTCCGACAATGGTTTCATGGTCACCAGTAGATTCTTAATTCCAGATATGTTTTATGGAATTCAAATTCCATCATCCACTGTGGCAGGATTCAAACTCCAATCCTAGGACGTTAGCTGAGTTTCTGGATTAGTAGTCCAGCAATAACACCACTAGGCCTTTACTTCTCTTTGATGAAGTCACCCTTGATCAAGCTTTGCCTCTCCAAGTGGAGACAGATGCTCTTTTTTAGATGTTTCTCTCATAGTTTCCCTACCACTGACATGAGACTCACTGGTCTGTAGTTCCCTGTTTATCTCTACAACCCTTCTTAAATAGCGGAACTACATTAGCTATTCTCCAGTCCCTTGGTACCTCCCCTAGGGCTGGAGAGGATTTGAAAATTTGGGTCAAATTCCCTGCTATCTCTTCCTTTGCCTCCCACAGCAGCCTGGGGAACAATTCATCTGGACTTGGAGATTTATCCACTTGTAAAACTGCTGACACCTCCAATTACATTGACCTGATGTTTCAACCTGGATGATTTCTACAGGTCAAAGTCTGGGAATCCTGTAGTAAGTAACTGCCCTCCTGACTCCCTAAAGTCTGTCCACAATCTACAAGGTGCAAATCCGGATTGTGATGGAATATTGCCGCTTGTCTCAATGAGTGCAGCTCCATCAACACTCAAGAAGTTCAACACCATCCAGGACAAAGCAGTTGACTTGATTGCTACCCCTTTCACAAGCATTCACTTCATCCACTGCTGACACACGGTGTATCATCTACACGATGCACTGTAAGCAACAACTCAAAAGTTAAAGTTTATTGATTAGTCATAAATAAGGCTTACGTTAACACTGCAATGAAGTTACTGTGAAATTCCCCTCGGTCATTGAGGTTCCTGAGGCAATATGTTCCAAACACATGTCCACTTCCATCGAGAAGGACAAGGACAGCAGATACATGGGAACACCACCAACTGCAACTTCCCCTCCAAGCCACTCACCATCCTGACTTGGAAATATATTCCTTCACTGCCACTGGGTCGAAATCTTGAAACTCTTCCCTAACAGCATAGTGGGTGTACCTACACCACATAGACTACAGCATTTCACGAAGGCATCTCACCAATACCTTCTCAAGGGGTAAATAGGGATGGGCAATACATGTTGACCCTGCCAGCAATGCCCATGTCCTATTAATGAATTGCTAAAAGTGTAGGCATTGATCTCAGACTGGGAGGTGTTAGAAGTAAGTGTTACCAATTGTTTCGATTTGAAGCCATTTATGGCCCAGTTGTGATGTGCGATGCCTGAAAAGATGGTGGGGGCAGATTCAGATGTAGGGAATTAGAGACATCTGTGGAGCTAATCCAAGAAAAAATTGGGAGGGAAACAAAGGTGTGCAGAAGATTGAGAGAGTAAGAAACAGAATCAGAATAAATAGTAACGGGGGGAAGAGACAAGAGAAAACCAGCACTGGTGCCATCTCAGCCACCATGAACCAGTCGCTAGCACTATGGCCTAAGGGGCAGAAGGTCGTGGGTTCAAGTCTGAAAATGTTTGACACCCGGATGTTGGCACATGCTTCAGTGCTGTACTGGTGTCTCTCTGGTAAAATGTTAAGTTGAGGACCCACCTTCTCTGCTCTCTAAGAACATAGAACATAGAACAATACAGCACAGAACAGGCCCTTCGGCCTTCGATGTTGTGCCGACCAAAATAAAAAGCAATGCCCCTCCAAACTAAACCATTCCCTTCTCTTCCATATACTTATCAATTAACCTCTTAAACGCCACCAAACTTGGCGCATCTACAACAGCTGCAGGCAGGGCATTCCACTCCCTAATCACTCTTTGAGTAAAGAACCTACCTCTGATATCCGTCCTATAACTCATACCCCTTAATTTAAAGCTGTGTCCCCTCGTGCTAGCATTCTCCATCCTAGGAAAAAGGCTATCACTGTCCACCCTATCTAAACCTCTAATCATCTTATATGCTTCAATAAGATCCCCTCTTAGCCGCCTCCTTTCTAACGAAAACAACCTCAAATCCTTCAACCTCTCTTCATAGGACCTGCCCTCCATACCAGGCAACATCCTGGTAAACCTCCTCTGTACCCTCTCCAATGCCTCCACATCTTTCTTATAATGTGGGGACCAGAACTGCACACAATACTCCAAGTGCGGCCGCACTAGAGTTTTGTACAGTTGCAACATGATGCTGCGGCTCCGAAATTCAATCCCCCTACCAATAAAAGCTAAGACTCCATATGCCTTCTTAAGGTGGATGTGGAAGATCCCATGGTGGTGTTTGGACCAATGTTTATTCGTCACTAGACAGCTCTCCCAAGAAAATTCAAAATGTGGAATTTGCATAAAAACTAGAGTAAATCACACTTTCAGCGGGAGTTTAAGAAAGAATCTCCCACAGTCTGCTAAGTTCATCAGTGTAAATCATGCTGAGATGCTGTGGGCAGGGCCTATTCCTGGGTTACAGAGGCTGGCAGCATAGTGCTGAGCGGGTACTATACGTGCATTGATCTGTCAGCACTGAGATCGGCGCATCTGCAATGGCCCCGCACTGCCGGCCTCCCGATGGCTGGCCAGCTCAATTGCTTGTGGCCCTTATGCTCGATCTTTTATGCCCCCTGGGCATTGGCACTTTGCCTCTTGAGCAGTGCCGGAGAGTCCAGACTGGCACTGCCAAGGTGTCAATGCCTAGGGGGCACCTCCCCGGTGTCCGACCCTCTCGGAGTACCTCGATTGCTCCCCCCTTCACTCTAGCGGGATGTCCGCAAGTGGGGAGCTGTGGGAATTTCTGCTGGAGTGAAATACTCCTGAGAGGGTGCGGGGGGGGAGGGCTAGTGAACCTGGACAGATCACATTAAAATTAGCTGCTGAATAAATTATTCAGCTCTGCTGGAAATCAGGTGTTGATAGAAAGGCTCGGGGCCAGACACTCAGCACAGATAATTAAATCTCCTGGCCTGCTGTGCTAACAAAAATCAGTCCGGCAGGGTGGGAGAATTGCCTCCTTTATCTGGTCCAGAATCATATAGCTGTTTGTGGGATCTTGCTGTACACCAATCGGCTGCTGTGGATCGTACATTACAGTCGAGACTGCATTTCAATAAATGTGCCTGACTGACTGCAAAGTGTTTCATAAGATATAGGAGTAGAATTAGGCCATTTGGCCCATCGAGTCTGCTCCATCATTCAAAATTTCTCTACCCCATTCTTCCTCTTTTCCTCACAATCTTTGCTCCCCTTATCAATCATGAACCTACCTATCTCTGTCTTAAAGACACTCAGTGACTTGGCCTCCACAGCCCTCTTTGGCAATGAATTCCACAGATTCACCATCTCTGGCTGAAAAAATTCCCCTCTTCTCAGTTCTCTAGAGCTGTCCGTTTAATTTGAGGTTGTGACCTTGGATCTTGGTCTCTCCCACTGCATCTAGGAAAGTTGTTACCGAAATGTGGCTCCTTTATTTCCATTTGAGTCAGACAATAAGGATCAGACTACAAAGCGGACTTGGGGCCCATACTGCTATTATTCCTGCTGCCCCGACAAAGCAGCCAGCATTATTAAGGACCCCGGACATTCTCTCCTCTACCTTCTTCCTTCATGGACCAACCGACTCAAGAACAGCTTCTTCCTCACTGTTATCAAACTTTTGAATGGATCATCTTCCTCATATTAAGTTGATCTTTTTTTACACCCTAGCTTTGACTGTAACACTATATTCTACATTCTCATTTTCTTCTCCATGAATATTGTGCTTTGTCTGTACAGCATGCAAGAAATAATACTTTTCACTGTATTCTAATACATGTGACAATAATAAATCAAATTGCACAGAGTGTGATAAATGAGGATAGTGAGTCACAGGCACAAGATACTGGTTGGGGGTACGTGATTTTTTTTATTCATTGGTGGGAGATGGGCATCATTGGCTGGACAGCATTTATTGCCCATCCCTAATTGCCCTTGTTCAGAGGGCAGTCAAGAGTCAACTACAATGCTGTGGATCTGGAGTCACATGTAGGCCAGACCAGGTAAGAACAGCAGATTTCCTTCTCTAAGATGCATTAGTGAACTAGATGAGTTTTTCCAGCAATGGATTCATGGTCATCTTACTTCCAGATATTTTTTTATTGAACTTAAATTCCACCATCTGCCGTGGCGGGATTCGAACCCGGGCCCCCAGAACATGAGCTGAGTTTCTGGATTGATATTCTAGCGATAATATCACTAGGCCATTGCCGATCGGTGGCAATGACAAGAGGCCTGGTTCAAGCGAGGGCAGCAAAGGGAATAGCTCAGCCTTGGCCGTACTGAGTTCTGGAGTCAGTGAAGCTGGGATCTCAGCTGAAAGGATATGAATGGAAGAGAGTGAGAATACTCCGGCGTTGGCCAGAGCAGAATAATGATGAAGAATCTATTCCTGTTCGCCTCTCTGAAAGCTCCTATTGATTGAACTATTTTGGTAAAAGGCAGAAGGTTTTTCATGAAATGTGAAATGAAAGCCCCTCGAGTGAGATCAATCTCCCCCAGAGGGCCAGTGGTATTGATTGATACGACATGGGCTAGCTATCAATAACTCCTTACTGGAGGAGGAGAAGGAGGAGGCAGTGCTTCCCTTCCCTTCCAGGATGCTTCTCTCTCCAATCTGTACTTCTACTCAATGACCTCCCCTTGCCCTGTCCCCTCCCTACCCTGTCGTCAAGCACCAACATCAACATAACTTGCACTGAGGTACAGATGTCCAGAGTTTGACACCGAACCGGATGTAGAGATATTAGATAAGCGTATAATTCTGGTCGCCCTGCTGTAGGAAGTATGTTATTAAACTGGAAAGTGTGCAAAAAGAGGATGTTACCGGGACTGGAAGTTTTGAATTAAGAGGAGGCTGGATAGGCTGGGACCTATTCCCCTACAGCCTAGATGGTGTGGTGGCACAGTAGTTGGCACTGCTGCCTCACAGTGCCAAGTACCTGCATTCGATTCTCGGCTTGACTCACTGTCTGTGCGGAGATTGCACATTCTCCCCGTGTCTGTGTGTGTTTCCCCCCGGGTGCTCTGGTTTCCTCCTACCGTCTGAAAGGTGTGCTGATTAGGTGCATTATTCCACAGTGCCAACAGCCCGGAGTATTCTCACTCTCCTCTGTTCATATCCTTTTTAACACCGCAAACTTGTACCAAGTATCCAATTGGAACAGAAAACCTGAAAAAAAACAAACCCGCCAAGAAGGATGTTGAATCTTTGAGAACCAGAAGCCCACTTAGCGAGCACTGACACCTGTTTGGGTACACTGAGGGAGAATTTAGCATGGTCAGTGCACCTAACCAGCAACCTTTTGGACTATGGGAAGAAACCTGGAGGAAACCTACGCAGACATGGGGAGAATGTGCAAACTCTGCACAGACAGTGACCTGAGCCGGGAATTGAACCCAGGTTCCTGTGCTGTGAAGCAGCTGTGCTAACTATGAGATAAATAGATTCTTGACTGGTAGGGGGATCAAAGGTTATGGAGAAAAGGCAGGAGAATGGAATTGTGAAACTTATCAGCCATGGGTAGTAAGTGCGTGGAATGCCCCGCCTGCAGCAGTTGTGAACTCACCAACTTTAAGGGCGTTCAAATGGATAGGCATATGGATAACATTGGAATAGTTTAGGTTAGAGGGTCATTAGATTGGTTCCACTGGTCAGCGCAAAATTGAGGGCCGCTCTACTGCAGTGTAACATTCTATGTTCTATGATTGAATGGTGGAGCAGATTCAATCGGCTGAATGGTCAAATTCTGCTCCTATGGTCATATGGTGGGATTTGAACTTGTGCAGCCAAAGCACTAGCCTGGCTGTCAGGTTGACTAGCCTAAACACTACCACTACATCACCAATAGTGAAGTAGTCAAGTCTGAAACTCAGGTCCTGAGTCTTGATAAAGAGAACAAGAGGCTATGAGGTGTGAATTGGCAAGGATAGGTCGGGGAACCTTACTAAAGAGTTATTGATGGATAGGCAAAGCTTCATACTTAAAGAATGTGTGCATGAATTCCAACAGTTATACTTAAAGAATGTGTGCACGAATTCCAACAATTATTCATTCCCAACTGGTGTAACAATAAAGGAGGAAAGTGGCTTGCCATGGCTGACAAGAGAAAAATAGGAATAACATTAAATTCAAAGGGAAGACATAAAATTGCCAGAAAAAGCAATAAGCCTGAGAATTGGGAACATTTTAGAATTCAGCAATGAAGGACAAAAATATTTGATCAAGATGGGGGAAATAGAGTATGAGTAAAATTACAGGAAGCATAGAAACTGATCATAAAAGCTTCCATAAAAACATAAAGAGAAAAAGATTAGCAAAGACAAATGTAGGTCCCTTACAGTCAGATGGCAGGGAAACTATAATGGGGAATGAAGAAATGGCAGAAGAATTGAACACAGGCTTTGGTTCTGACTTCACAAAAGAGCAGAAATAACCTCCCAGAATTGTTCAGGAATCAAGGGTCTAATGAGAGGGCTGATATGAAGGAAATCAGAATAAATAAGAAAATGGTGTTGGGGAAATTAATGGGCTTGAAGGCTGACAAATCCCCAGAGCCTGATAACCTACATCCCAGGGTGCTAAAGGAAGAAGCCCTGGAAATATTGGTGGTCATCTTCCAAAATTCTATAGCCTTTGGAAATGTTCCTACAGATATGAGGGAGGAAAATGTAACTCCACAATTTAAAAAGGGAGTGAGAGAAAAATGGGGGAATTACCGACTAATCAGCCTGACATCAGTTGTGGGGAAGATGCTGGAGTCTATTAAAAAAGATGTGATAACAGAACATTTGGAAAACATTAATGAGATTGGACAAAGCTAGCATGGATTTATGAAAGGCAAATCAGGCTTATCAAATCTACTGGAGTTAGTTGAGAATGTAATTAGTAGAATAGACAAGGAGGACCAGTGGATGTGGTGTACTTGGACTTTCAGAAGACTTTTGATAAGATCCCTCATAAGAGGCTAATGTGCAAAATTAAAGCACATGGGATTGGGGTAATAAATTGGCATGGATTAAGTATTAGTTGACAAAAGGAAACAGAGAGCAGGAATAAATGGGTGTTTTTCTCAATGACAGGCAGTGACTGGTGAGGTATCACAGGGATCAGTGCTTGGGCCCCAGCTGTTCACAATATACATAAATGACCTGGATGAGGGAACCAAATGTAAAAGTTCTAAGTTTGCTGATGGCACAAAACTGGATGGAGTTATGAGGAGGATGCAAGGAAGTTTCAGGTTGATGTAGATAAACTGATCGAGTGGCCAAACACATGGCAGATACTAAACATGGCTTAATATGAAGTTATGCACTTTGGTATGAAAAATAGAAAGGAACAGTATTATGTAAATGGTGATACATTGAGAATGTGGACGTACAGAGGGACCTGGATGTTCTTGTACACCAGTCAGTGGAAGTGGAGAGGCATGTACAGCAAGCAATCAGGAAGGCAAATGGTATGTTGGCCTTCATTGCAAGGGGATTTGAGTTCAGAAGTAGGGATATCTTATTGCAGTTATACAGGACCTTGGTGAGACTACACCTGGAGCATTGTGTGCAGTTTTGGCCGCCCTACCTAAGAAAGGAGGGAATGCAGCACAGGTTCTCCACGCTGATACTGGGGTTGGCGGAACTGTCCTATGAAGAAACATTGGTTAGACTGGGCCTGTGTTCGCTAGAATTTAGAAAGATGTGAGGAGGCTAACAATTCTAACAGCGCTGGACAGACTGATGCAGGGAGGATGTTTTCCCTGGTTGGGGAAGCTCGAACCAAGGGACATAGTCTCAGGATACAGACAGACCACTTAACATTGAAATGAAGGAACATTTCTTCACTCACTGAACCTGTGGAATTCTCTACCACAGGAAGCTGTGGAGGCCAAGTCACTGAATATATTCAAGAAGGAGATAGATTTTTTTTAGATTTTAACAGTATCAAGGGGTACTGGGGGGGGGGGTGGTGTTGGGAAATGGGAATATGATTTGAGATAAGGATCTGCTAGGATTATATTGAATGGTGGGGTAGGCTCAAAGGGCCAAATGTCCTGGACTTGTTCCTAGTCCCTATGTTTCTATAGTGTAAAATTTGTAAATTGGAATGACCTTATCCAAGCCACTTGTGTGCAATTTGCAAACATTCTATCTTTAGCTCACGTGGCCCTGTGCCTAACCTGGACTTGGCATCCGTCCACAGCGGGTGAGGCAGGATGTGTTTAATCTCGCTGCTCACCATACATCTCCATTAACTGCAAATCCTTTCTTTCTCATCGTCTGTAAGCAGAACAAAGTTGTTATAGATTTCCAATCCTTCCTCCCTGCCTGCAACAATTGAAACCAGGAAAATGCTGCCCCAGAATAAAGAGTTGTAAAACCAAAGGACAGAATCATGGATTGTACAGCCCAGGAGGAGGCCATGCTGCCCATCATCTCTCTGCAAGCTCTTTGAAAGATCAACCAATTAGTCCTAGCAACCCCCCTGCCCCCCACCCCCACACCAGCTCTTCATAGTCTTTCAAAATCTTTCTTGTATCCAATTCTCCTTTTGAAAGTAGCTTATAATGATCTCACTGAGTTTGAGAATTGCCTAGTGCTTCACGTCGTTAGTGTACGCTTAAACTCGACCAACTGACGGGCAACACAACAGCTCAGTGACTATCACTCTTTGCTGTGCAGATACATGTCCTGGGTCATGTCTCCGACTTGGGTCAGCATGTGTGGGAGTTTGCACATTCTCCCCATGTTTGCGTGGGTTTTCTCCGGATGCTCTGGTTTCCTCCCACACCCAAAAAACGTGCTTTTGGGCTGATTGGTGTTAACAAATTGTCCCCAAATTAGACTTCTCTTAATCTGGCACGCACATAATTCTTTAAATTTGCACCCCTTTATTGTGGAGTCCAAGAGGTGTAGACAAAAGTCGTAGGTAGAAGAGGGATTGGAATGAGGCACTCACTGAATGCTAAAATGGCAGTGCAGGCTTGTAGGGCCGAAGGGCCTGTTTTCTGCGCTGTGTTGTTCTTAGTTCTTTGAGGCCCATCAGGTTGGCCTGTTAGAGTATGAGCTCCTTAATTGAGGTAATGACTTCCACCCAATTAGGGAGTCTCACCCTTAATGAGTGTCGGGGCTACTGACACTCCAGATTCTGACCCTGTATCTGAAGCACTCTTAGGAGCGGAGAAAAGCAGAATTGTAAATAAAGAGAATCTGGTGAAGGGGCTCTGGCCACTGAGGAGTTATTTCACAACTATTGAATCTACTCCTATCACCTTTTCAGGCAGTGTGTTCCAGTTTGTAACTCACTCCCTAAAATACAACACTTGCCATATTGGGGCGGCATGGTGGTTAGCACTGCTGCCTCACAGGGTCAGAGACTGGGATTCGATTCCCATCTTGGACCACTGTCTGTATGGAATTTGCACATTCTCCCTGTGTCTGTTTGGGTTTCCTCTGGGTGCTCTGGTTTTCTCCCACAGTTCAAAGATGTGGGGGCTAAGTTGATTAACCATGCTAAAATTGACCCAGGGGGATTAGCAAGGTTAAATGTGGAGTTAAGGGGAAAGGCTTGTGTGGGATTGTGGTCAGTGCATGCTCGATGGGCTGGATGGCCTCCTTCTACGCTGTAGGGATTCTATATTTCTGTAGATTATGTTTATTCTATAATTCTCTGTTCTGTTTTGCTAATCTGGTTACTAACTGTCGCCACTCACGAAAACAGATTCTCCCTTACTAACTTACCAATACCTCGCATTATTATCAACCCTTTCTTTAAATCTCCCCTCAATCTTCTCTGTTCTAATGCTAGCTCATCTAGTCTCTCCATGTCACTGAAATCCCTCACCCATGGTATCATTCTTGGCCAAAGTTGTGTATGCATCTTCTGTAATACACAGAAGTGTCCCTCTGGCTAAGGTGGAAGAGTGAGATTTCACTAACATCCTGCTGGGATTGTAATTGTTATGTTAGAACAAAGATCAATGAAAATTACAGTACAGGAACAGGCCCTTCAGCCCCTCAAGCCTGCACTGACCATGCCGCCTGACTTAACTAAACCCCCTTACCCTCCCAAGGACAATATCCTTTTATTCCCATCCTCAGCATCTATTTGTTCAGACACTCCTTGAAAGTCATTATTGTATCAGCTTCCACTATCTCCCCCGGCAGCGAGTCTCAGGCACCTACCACTCTCTATGTAAAACCACTTGCCTGGTACATCTCCTTTAAACCTTGCTCCTCACACCCTAAACCTATGCCCCCTAGTAATTGACTCTTCCACCCAGACTCTTCTGACTATCCACTCTCTGCATGCCCCTCATAATCTTGTTGGCTTAATGTTGAGTGGGGGAACTGTGCAGTTATAGTCCTGGCTGTCTCTAATCCTTGCTGGTACAAGACCGAGGGGGTGACTTCTCAATCTTATTCGGATGCAAGTGGAAAGGGCAGGGACTGCTTCTATTTGTGATCCAGCAAGCATGTGGTATAGGCTTGGATGCTGAGTACTGCAAGGAAGTTGTTTTTTTCTTGCTCAGATTACTGAGTAAGCAATGAATCAGTTGGTAGCACCTTCACCTCCAAGTCTAAGCTTTGTGGGTCCACGTCTCTCATAGAATCACATACAGGGCAAATGAGGCCATTCGACCCATGGAGTCTGCATAGACCTCAATCCCACCCAGGCCCTATCCCCAAAACCCCATCATTTACCCTTGTTAGTCCCTCTGAAATGAAGGGGCAAGTTTGCATGGCCAATCCACATATCTTTGGAGTGTGGGAGGAAACCGGAGCACCCGGAAGAAACTCACCCAATTACAGGAGAATGTGTAAACTCCACAGAGACAGTCACCCGAGCCAAGAATTGAACCCAGGTCCCTGGCCGTATGAGGCAACAGTGCTAACCACTGTGCCACCGTACCACCCTGCTACTTTTTAAAGGGTATGAGGTGACCCGCTTCTCCCACTCTCCCAGGCAGCGCATTTCAGACCATCAGAATCCTCCGGGAAAAATAGTTTTTCCTCAGATCCCACAAACTACTGCCCCTCATCTCAACCCATGTTCCCTCGTGACTGACCCTTAAATTAAGGGGAATAGCTGCTCCCTATCCATTCTGTCCATGTCCCTCATAATCTTGTACACCTCGATCAAGCTGCCTCTTAGTCTTCCCTAGAAGTTTGAGAACATAGTCTAGAATGGTGCTGAAGTGCAGTACTGGGGGGATGCTAGACTGTCACAGGAGGTGATCCTTGAAATGAAAGATTAAATTAAAGCACTGGGGTGGGAATAAATGGTTCCTTGTGAAAGAAGAAAGCAGCATGGTAACTCCAGGTAGCTTTGCAGCTCCAGGGACCTGGGTTGGATTCCTGGTGTGGGTCACTGTCTGTGTGGAGTCTGCACGTTCTCCCTGTGTCTGTGTGGGTTTCCTCCGGGTGCTCCAGTTTCCTCCCACAGTCCAAAGATGTGCAGGGTAGGTTGATTAGCCATATTAAAATTGCCCCTTAGTGTCCCAAATTGCTTAGATTAGGGGGATTAGTGGGTAAAATCTGTAGGGATGTGGGGGTAGGGCCAGGATGGGATTGTGTAATGGTGCAGACTTGATGGGCCAAAGGGCCTCTTTCTGTACTAAAGGGTTCTTAATTAGGCATAAATTAGAGGGATTAGCTTGGTAAATATGTGGAGTTATGGGGATAGGGCCTGGATGGAATTGTGGTTGGTGCAGACTCGATGGGCTGAATGGCCTCTTTCTGCATTCTGGGGATTCTGTGAGAATGAACATTTTGTTGTCTGTCCAATGGCAGCACAGCTAATGACCACAAAATTGAGGCCCACACAGCAGCAGCCATTACCATTTGGGTTAAACATGAGATAGTCTGTTCCTCTGGCTCTGCAGGAGGGATATTGCACAAATTGCAGGTACACTTGCAGCCAGCCTTGCCAATCTATTGGAAATTCCTCTTGATCATTTCTGAGGTTAACCAATGCACATTGAGGGGAGGGGGACGGAGCAGTGAGAGGGGGTGATCAATGGAAGTGGTTCCCACAGGGGCGATGGTCTGCAATCAAAGCTGGGTCTGCACAGAAACGGAGTAGTTACAGTCATCCTTTAGATAGTTTCTCTTGCTACACTAATGAATAAACTTTTAACTTCATTTACCCATTTTGCACTATATCACTTAATACATATTCTGAGCAATCATCGATCAAGTTCAGTTATGATATTTTGAATTTTCAATAGATTCCAGCCTTGAGGCAGGTTTTTTTTGGAGAGATTGAGATTTGTTGGTTTATTTTATGGGTGTCACAAGTAGGCTTACATTAACACTGCAATGAACTCACTGTGAAATCCCAGAGTCACCACACTCCAGTGCCTGTTCAGGTACACTGAGGGAGAATTTAGCATGGCCAACTAGCATGTCTTTGGACTGTGGGAGGAAACCCACGCAGACAGGGGGAGAATGTGCAAACTCCACACAGACAGTGACCCCAAGCTGGGAATCGAACCTGGGTTCTGGTGCTGTGAGGCAGCAGTGCTAACCACTGTGCTACCATGCTATCCATTTCTAATATCCTTTGTGTGAACAGGTGCTTCCTACCTCTCATCTTGAATGGCCTAGCTATAACTTTAAAGCTCGGCCCCCGTCATTCTGGGCTCCTCTACCAGAGGAAATAATTGCCTCATGCAGACTGTCGAATTTTTAAATCATCTAATCCATCGTAATTAGAACACCTTGTCAATCACTAATCAAGGAGGGAGCAGGGAGACGTGGGGAGGTGGTATTATAGTGGTACTATCCCTGGACTAATAACCTGGCTGATAACACGGGGGTGGGGGAGGGTTAAAGCTCTGAGGACCCAAGTTCGAATCCGACCATGGCAGATGGTGAAATCTTAATTCATTGTGAAGCTAATGATGACCATTGTTCTAAAAACCCCTCTGGTTCAGTAATGCCCTTCATCTGGCCTGGCCTATGTGTGACTCCATATTTTCACAGCCTCCTCTACCAGTGCAATTAGGGATGGGCAATAATTGCTGGTCTTGCCAGTAACGCCCACAGATTAGCCTATGCAAATCTCTCTTGGCCTACTCCAGATGGGGTCTAACCCCATTGTTGAATGCTGTGATAGCCAGGGGGTTTTTGGTCTTTTACAGAATCAAGGAAGGGGGTGGGAAATGGAGTTGAAGCCCAAGATCAGCCAGAATCAGGATGGGCTGAGTGGTCCACTCCATCAGTGAATATCTGGAACAAGCTGCCAGAGGTAGTGGGAGAGAGGGAAATAAATTTGTCTTTTGAAAAGCATTTAGACATTTACATGGGTAAGATTGGTGTAGAGGGATATAGGCCAAATGTGGCCAATTGAGACTAGCTTAATGGTTAAAAAATAGGGTGGCATGGACAATTTGGGCCGAAGGGTCTGTTTCCATACTGTAAACCTCTATAAATCTATGTGATTCCAGAGACATAGCAATGTAGTTGACTCAAACAATATGCTGGTTAGTTGGATTGGCCATGCTAAATTCCCAAATTCCCAAGTCGCCAGAGTGTGGCGACTAAGGGATTTTCACAGCAACTTCATTGCAATGTTAATGCAAACCTACTTGTGACCAACAAATAAGTTTAGACTTTACTTTTCTCAACTGCCCTCAATTAGGGATGGACAATAAATGGTGGCCAACCAGTGATGCCCAGTTCCCATGAATGAATAAAAGAAATTCCACCAGCCCTTTAGATTATTTCTGTACTAGCGTCTCCACGTGGTTCCTGATGTGCACCCTTACCCTCTCTCTGGTTAATTTACCTTTTGAGGACACACTGCCCCATGTTTTGGAGGCCCAAAGTGAATAACCTTCCAGACACTGGCTGTTAAGCTGCCCCTCTGCTCCCCTTAACGCTCCAGACTCCAACGACCGTAGGTAAAGGGGGGCCCCAGGAATAGGGCAGGACGGGGAAGGACGAATGGGAGGCTCAATCATTTCGAAGCAGCTCCGACAGCGGGATTTCACAAGGAGAGGTGAGATCTGTCAGCTTTGGAATAAAGTGAAAGATTTAAAGGCAACATCAAAGGAAGGCAAGTCCTCCTCACATCATCAGAGAAGAAAACCTCCGTTTGAATCTCGTCTGAACTATCTGTTCCGCTGCTCTCTCTGTCCCTTTATGTTTGAGTTAATGCTCCCCTATTGTTTGCCAGCAAACTGAACAAAGCCGAGGAACCTTTCACCCAGTCACCAGATGTCCCACCGCACCACCTCCCTCCCGCTCGCCTACAAAGGAGCCAAACTCAAAGGCCGGCTGCCCAGCCTCGTTCATGACGGCGGCAATTATCTCCTTCCCCCCGCTGGCGGGGGTCGCCTGCGGATGATCGATGAGCACGGCACAGGAGAGGGGGATTCCCAGCGCGGCCTGGCTCCCCGAGGGAGCTCTCCGGAGCAGGTAGCCCCCGCCACGGTGGGAGTGTGCGTGACGTGGACCGGGGAGGGGGTGGTCAGCAGTGAGCCACTCACACATCTCTCAGCCGTTACCACTCCCCTCGACAGCGACTGTGCCACACAAATTACAATTCCCATTCAGAGCAAGGCAAGCGTTCAGTACACCCGCACGTTCATCGTCTCATTAATCCGCGGGCTTCTTTTTAAGCTCTCTCCTCGCTGCTCATCCTTTCATGTGTCACATAAATCATGGCTTTGCGGGCCGGCTATGTAAATTCCGCTCAAAAAAAAAAGGATCGCATTAAAAACGGAGTGGATGCAAGGGTTGAAGCTAAGTGCCCGCTGCAAAGTGTTCTCCCGATTTTGTCTCGCTGCGATGAGGGGGTGAGATTCTGATCTCGGAGATTAGCATATAACTGCATAAATGCAGCAACTTAACCGTGCTGTTCGGATTTCAGCTGATTGAAATTCCACTCAGCATTAATCGTCCGTTTGACTCCTTCAGATTCTCTCCCATGTTGTACTCATTTAAGACGCAGGTAACAACTCCCACCAGATCATTAGACTAAATGGAGGAGGCATGATTAAGAAATGTTTAAAATGTATTCTTTTACAGGACGCGCCCACCTCCAGAGGATTAGACCACAAGACATAGCAGCAGAAGCAGGCCATTCGGCCCATCCAGTCTGCTCAGTGAGATCTTGACTGATCTGATGTTTGTAAGTTCGTAAGGTGTAGGAGCAGAATTAGGCCTTTTGGCCCATCGATGCTCCTCATCCCCATTTTCCTGCCTTCTCTACACAATCCCTCAACCCATTACCAATTAAAAATCTGTCTCCTTAAATTCACTCTCTGTCCCAGCATCCACCGCACTTTGCGGTAGCGAATTCCACGGATTCACAACCCTTTGGGAGCAGTAATTTTCCTCAACTCTGTTTTAAATTTGTTACCCCTTATGAGACTATGACCTCTCATCCTAGGATGTCCCACAAGATGAAGCATCCGCTCCATGTCTACTTTATCCATACCTTCCATCATCTTGTATACCTCAATTTTATCTCCCCTCAGGCTACTAAAGTACAGAGAGAATGGGCCAAAATTATTCAATCTCTCTTCGTACAATAAACCCCTCATACCTGAAATCAATCCAGTCATAACAGATGTGATATTCCTCAACTCCACTTTCCCGTCTTATCTCCATAATCCTCGATTCTCTTACTGATTAAAAATATGTCTGTCTCAGCCTTGGACATTCTTAACGACCTGATCTTTGGACCTATCAAATACTTCCTTTTCCCTTCCAACTAAGTTTCCAATCGCCCTTGTCATCCCAAATCCTGCCATTTGTTTGTGAACTGTGGCCTCCTTAAAAGACGGTTTTGCGTTCAGTGCCTGGATGTTTAAAATGCAGGTGCCTACTGGGTACACAGATTGCAACATTTGTAACGAGGACCAAACATCAGTGTTGTCTTGGTAAGAGGCTTTGCAGCCTCATCAGTTTAAAGAAGACACTTAGCTATCAGGAATCTATCGAATCTGAACTTGCTGTAATGGACAACATCAGAGCAATCCTGGTGTAAGAGAATTGATAGGTCATCAGAGTTATTAAGAGGAACTCGACCGACTGCCGGCAGTTCAACTGAAGAGCTGGCACATCTCATCACCTACAGTGGGCAAGAGCGACTCCCTGCCAGCTTAAAATATCTCTTAAGAGAAGTCTCCATCTATCTAATGAAGGATACCAAAATCAGAAAGAGCTTATAGACAATGGAATTGACAGAAGAACTCCAAAGCTTTTCCAAAGCCACAAAACCCATTTGTATATCTTCTTAAGAATGATTTTTTTTTGGACTGAATGGTCCTTGTATTTATTTAAACAACATTTCAGTCAAACCTTATTTTAATTGATATGTTACTTGTTTAGTTAAAGTTCCTGGTTGCTTAACTTAAATACTTGTCAATTATTCACTCAAAGTGAGTGCCAGGTATTTCTTTAATGACTCTCTAACTGTTAATAAAGAACAGATAACACCTTCCCAAATACTCTTAACAGATTACAAAGCGAGGTATTCCTCTTTGGGGAATTCAATGTGGGTTCTCGAAAAGGGATCGACCTCCGCATTGTAACACTACCCTTCACTTTAGTGAGGACATGCTTGTCCTGTACTTCAATCAATAATGACAAACATGACATATCCAAATAAGAAATAAGTGCCTGTAGGCAGGTCATGGGTCCCCTGGAAGTTGCACAGTCTTGGGATTGAGGTAACGGACTTTACAGTGCCCCTCAGGTTTGTAGCTATGATGTGGAAATGCCAGTGTTGGACTGGGGTGGGCACAGTGAGAAATCTCACCACACCAGGTTAAAGTCCAAAAGGTTTATTTGGTAGCACAAGCTTTCGGAACGTTGTTCCTTCATCAATGGTACTCACCTGATGAAGGAGCAGCGCTCCAAAAGCTTGTGCCACCAAATAAACCCATTGGACTTTAATCTGGTATTGTGAGAATTCTCACTGTGCCCTCAGGTTCAGCACAGGCACTGTGCTTTCTGGTAGATGAGTAACAAGCTTCAGTAACACAGCAGCTTCAACAAAAAAAAGTGAAGTTGGTTCTTTTTTAAAGCAAATATTGAACTTTGTTGCAAAGGAATCGATTGTACTCACTCATGCGTTGAATTCATAAGCTCAGTCGATTGGCTCCTAAGCAGTGGGGAAAAGGGACATCAGGGAGAAGGGGTTGCCTGCCTGATCTGCACAGGAGCTGCCGCTGGCATGAACCCGCTTTATATAACATTTCGATCAAAGCTATTTTATTATTTATTAGTGTCACAAGTAGGCTGACATTAACACTGAAATGAAGTTACTGTGAAAATTCCCTAATCGCCACACTCCAACATCTGTTCGGGAACACTGAGGGAGAATTTAGCATGGCCAGTGCACCTAACCAGCATGTCTCTTGGACTGTGACAGGAAACTGGAGCACCCGGAGGAAACCCACACAGATACGGAGAGAATGTGCGGACTCCACACAGATAGTGACCCAAGCTGGGAATTGAACGCAGGTCCCTGGCATTGTGAGGCAGCAGTGCTAACCCCAATGCCACTGCTCCACTCATGAGAACGTAGTCAGGTCCAGAATTGTAACCCCACAATGCATGCTCCCCGGACATTCCCTTGGAAGGGGCTGGTAAGCCAATCTTGAGCCAACTCAAGACTGGAGATGACAGGTGAATGGCTGTGAGGCTGAGCCAGGCAGGAATAGAAGAGCTTTTCTCCAAGTACCACACTGGGGTGGGGTAGATCCACAGGAATCCTATCCCCCGCATGAAATTCAACCCTTTGGATTTGGGTGAGAGAGACAAAGCTGACTCTGTAAAAAAATATATTTGTGGGACAAGGCATTGCTGGTTTTGCCATTTCTTGACCATTTCAGTCTCTGACAGGCAATGTTGTTAGACTGGCAGGCAACAATTGGATAGCTCATTATCCAATCGCTATCCAATCGACCTTTCAAGATGGCACTGGAGGTGGCGAAGAAAGCGTATGTCATGCTTGTTTTCATTGGCCGGGGCATCGTGTATAAAATTATGTTACAGTTATATAAAATGTTAGTTAGGCCACATTTGGAACACTGTGTCCACCTCTAGTCACTGCACTACCAGAAGAATGTGGGGTTTTGGAGAGGGTACAGAAAAGATTTACCAGGATGTTGCCTGGTATGGAGGGTATGAACTATGAACTATGAGGAGAGATTGAATAAATTGGGATTGTTCTCCCTGGAAAGAAAGAGGCTGAAAGTGACCTGATAGAAGTTTATAACATTATGAGAGGTGTAGTTAGGGTGAACAGTTGGAAACTTTTTCCCAGGGTAGAAATGATAATTACAAGGGTTCACAAGTTCAAGGCAAAGGAGGAAAGGTTCAGTAGGGATGTGTGAGGAATGTTTATCATGCAGAGGGTGGTGGATGGGGAATGCACTGGGAAGTGAGGTGGTTGAGGCAGATAAGGAAATCGGCATGTCAGCTACGACTCTCACCAACTTTTATAGATGCACCATAGAAAGTATTCCTTCTGGTTGTATCACAGCTTGGTATGGCTCCTGCTCTGCCCAAAACAACAAGGAACAACAAAGGGTCATGATGTAGCCCAGTCCATCACACAAGGCCAGTCTCTCCCATCCACTGACTCTGTCTAAACTCCCCGCTGCCTTGGAAAAGCAGCCAGCATAGTTAAGGATCCCACACAATTCAGACATTCTCCCTTCTGCCTTCTTCCACCAGGAGAAAGATCACGTACCAACTAACTCAAGGACAGCTTCTTCCCTGCTACCGTCAGATTTTTGAATGAACCTATCGTGCGTTAAGTTGATTTTTCTCTACACCCTAGCTATTCCTGTAGCTCCACTACATACTGCACTCTCTCCTTTCTTTTTCTATGAATGGTATGCTTTGTCTGTATAGCACATAAGAAACAATACTTTTCATTGTATTCTAATACATGTGACAATAATAAATCAAATCAAAGATACATTAGTGACCTTTAAGATGTTTTTGGATAGACACATGAACAGGCGGAGAATAAAGAGATATAGGCAGTTGGTCAAGATAGGACAATGTGATCAGCGCAGTCTTGGTGGGCCAAAGAGCTTGTTCCTGTGCTGTACTGTTTGTTTTTTGATTTCATGTGAGTTGTGCTCAGCATGCCCTCTCATTCTTTTACTCTCTTTCTATGCTCTTAAAACCATATTCTCTTTTAAAATTTCTCAACACTATTTTAGAACATAGAACATAGAACATTACAGCGCAGTACAGGCCCTTCGGCCCTCGATGTTGCACCGGCCAGTGGACCCTCTAACCTAACCTATTCCAATATCATCCATATGCCTATCCACTGAACATTTGAATGCCCCCAAAGTAGGCGAGTCCACAACTGCTGCAGGCAGGGCATTCCACGCCCTCACCACCCTCTGTATGAAGAACCTGCCTCTGACATCCGTCCTATAACTACCACCTCTTAATTTAAAGTTATGTCCCCTCGTGTTGGTCATCACCATCTGAGGAAAAAGGCTCTCACTATCCACCCTATCCAATCCCTTGATCATCTTATACGCCTCAATTAGGTCACCGCGTAACCTTCTTCTCTCTAATGAAAATAACCTCAGGTCCCTCAGCCTTTCCTCATAAGGCCTTCCCACCATACCAGGCAACATCCTGGTAAACCTCCTCTGCACCCTTTCCAATGCTTCCACATCTTTCTTATAATGCGGCGACCAGAACTGTACGCAATACTCCAAGTGCGGCCGCACCAGAGTTTTGTACAGTTGTAACATAACCTCACGGCTCCTAAATTCAATCCCTCTACCAATAAAAGCTAACACACCGTACGCCTTCTTAACAACTTTATCAACCTGGGTGCCAACTTTCAAAGAGCTATGTACTTGTACCCCAAGATCCCTCTGCTCGACAACACTATTAAGGGTCCTTCCATTAGCCCTATATTTCATATGCCTGTTATTCCTACCAAAGTGAATCACCTCACACTTATCCGTATTGAATTCCATTTGCCACCTCACGGCCCAGCTCTGCAACCTATCTATGTCCCTCTGCAAACTGTAACATCCATCCTCGCTGTCTACAACTCCCCCCACTTTGGTATTGTCAGCAAATTTACTAAATTTTCTGCACTCTTTTTTTCTCTATGAATGGTATGCTTTGTCTGTACAGCACACAAGACACAATACTTTCACTGTATCCCAATACATGAAGCAACAATAAATCGAATGAAATCATCTGTAGGCCAGACCAGATAAGGATGGCAGATTTCCTTCCCTAAAAGACATTAGTGAACATTGGTTTTTTTCTGATAATTGACAATGGTTTCATCCACAAATACAGGAGACATCATTTTTTTCTAACAATTTGTAGGCAAACAGGTGCAAGAATTATACTCCTTTGAGGAAGGTGCTAAATAAAAGTAACGATTTTTCGAGAGTATCCTAGTGCTTCATGTCGTCAGTGTACGCTTGACCTGGACCATTTGATGGGCAACACGACAGCTCAGATACATGGATTTGGGCCTGTGTCTGTGGGAGTTTGCGCATTCTCCCCGTGCTTGTGTGGGTTTTCTCCAGGTGCTCCGGTGTCCTGTCACATCCCAAAGATGTGCTCTTAGGCTAATTGGCAAAACAAATTGTCCCTAAATCGTCTCAAATTTGGTTTCAATTCATAGAATTATAAACATAGAGAGGGATCACGGGTAGAAGTGGGAACATCGAGGTGGCGGTGCGGGCTCGTTGGGCCGAGCGGCCTGTTTCCCAGGCTGTTTTGTTCTTTGATCTTTGATACTTCATGAATTATTATTTCAAAATAATATTCCTTGAATTTCCACTCTGGGAGCTGAGTGAACCTAAGCTGTTTCTTGGAAGTGGAAACTGACTTTTTAATTCTCTCTGTTTTTCAGAAACTCCAAACTGATTCCTCCTCCTTGGAGATTATTAGACAGACTCTTTGATTTTGACGGAGCAGCTCCTTTCACTCAGTTACTGGGACAATCTGCATTTTAAACACTGAACCTTTAACATTTAAAGATGCAGCGATCAGTCATATGCAAATAGAAGCAATCTCACGGCATTCTTCAAATCTGACTTATTTTCATCTCCAAACTTGTCAGCGTAATGTTCAGCATCACAGTGAAATGGAAGTGCAGGAATCCGAGCTTTTATACTGCTCATCACCCGTGGCTGGAGTTAAACAATCAACCGCCTAATAAAAATTAGACATCAATGTCTAACCTGTGCTGCTGGAGTTGAAGTGTGTCAGATACTGACGGAGAGGGTGGAGGGAAGGGAGGAGGAGTGATGGTCTGCACAAAGGAAACAGAGGATGTTTCCCAAACTAAACCGTGAACCGGGAGGCACTGGCTCAAAAATAAGAGCGCTCCCAATTAAGACAGGGTTGAAGAGGAACTTCCTCTCTCAGTGGGTGGTTAGTGTTTGGAATTCTCTTCCCCAAACAGTGGTGTATACTGGGTCACTGAGAATCTCCAAGGCCAAGTTTCATAGGCTGGAGAGATATGAAACTATGAAGGGATCTGAAATCAAGGATAAACATTTCAAAATTGAGGCATTAACAGACCAGGTGCAGTACAACATGGCTGAATGTAAAATCCCTACGGTGCAAAAGGAGGACATTTGGCCCATCGAGTCTGCACCCAACACAATCCCGCCCAGCCCCTATCCCCTCAACCCTACATATTTACCCTGCTAATCCCCCGATAGTAAGATTAATTTAGCATGGCTAATCAATCTCACCCACGCATCTTTGGACTGTGGGAGGAAACTGGAGCATCTGGGAGGAAACTCATGCGGACACGGGGAGAATGTGCAAACTCCACACAGACAGTGACCCAAGCTGGAAATCAAACCCAGCGCTGTGAGGCAGCGGTGCTAACCAATGTGTCACTATGCCGTGAAGTTACCCACTTCGGTGTGAAAAGCAGAAAGAAGAAGTGTTATGTAAATGGTGATATAGTAGGAAGTGTGGATGTACAGAGAGATTTTGTACACCAGTTAGAAAAAGTGGAGAGGCAGGTGCAGCAAGAATTCAGGAAGGAAAATTGTATGTTGGCCTTCATTGCAGGAGGATTTGAGTTCAGAAGTAGGGATGTCTGACAGTCATACAGGGATTTGGTGAAACTATACCTAGAGCATTGTGTGCAGTTTTGGTCTTCCTACCTAAGAAAGGATATAGTTGCTGTAGAGGGAGCGGAGCAGAAGTTCAATAGACTGATAAAACAAAGGTTTAGAAAACTAAAAGTTGATAAAAGTAGGTTACGAAATGAAAGAGATTGTCATCGACTTCAGGAAGCATGAAGGAGAACATGCCCTTGTCTACATCAATGAGGATGAAATAGAGAATGTTGAGCGCTTCAAGTTTTTAGGAGTCCAGATCACAAACACTCTGTCCTGATATTTCCAAGCCGACACTATAGTTAAGAAAGCCCATCAATGCCTCTACTTTCTCAGAAGACTAAGGAAATCTGGCATGTCAATTACGACTCTCACCAATTTTTACCGATGCACCATAGAAAGTATTCTTCCTGGGTTGTATTACAGCTTGGTATGGCTCCTGCTCTGCCCAAGACTGTAAAGAACTACAAATGGTCATAAGTGTAACCCAATCCATCACAGAAACCAGCCTCCCATCCACTGACTCTGTCTACATTTTCTGCTGCCTCGGCAAAGCAGCCAGCATAATTAAGGACACGGCGCGCACCCCCAGACATTCTCTCTTCCATCTTCTTCCGTCGGGAAAAAGATTCAAACGTTTGAGGACACATACCAACCAACTCAAGAACAGCTTCTTCCCTGCTGCTGTCAGACTTTTGAATGGACTTACTTCGTATTAAATTGGTCTTTTTCTAAACCCAACTCTGACTGTAACATCACATTCCCCACTCTCTCTCCTTTCCTTCTCTATGAAAGGTATGTTTTGTTTGTATCATGTACAAAAACAATACTTTTCACTGTATGTTAATAATGTGACAATAATACATCAAATTAAGTCAAATCAAATCTGATACAAGGGTTGGCGGGACTGTCCTATGAAAAAAACATTGGTTAGAGTGAGCCTGTATTCAATAGATTCAGAAAGATGAGAGGAGACTAACAATTCTAACAGGGTTGGAGAGACTGATTCAGGGAGGATGCTTTCCCTGGCTGGGAAGCTAGAACCAGGGGACACAGTCTCGGGATACAGGATAGGTCATTGAGGACTGAGTTGAGGAAAAATATCTTCACTCAAAGAGTAGACCTCTGGAATTCTCTATCTCAGAAAGCTGTGGAGGCCAAGTCACTGAAGGTGTTCAAGAAAGGGATAGATAATTTTTTAGATTTTAATGATATGAAGGGGTATGGGGAGAAAGCGGGAATACGGCATTCGGATTGATCAGTCATGATCATAATCAGGGAAACCTTGCCTGATGAATTCATTGGAATTCTTTGGGGGCTTAGCTACCAGAGTTGACCAAAGAAACCCAGTGGTTTATAAAAACTTTCAGAAGGCTTTCAACAAGGTCTCACATAACAGACTACAATATGAAGTTAAAGTACATGAGATTGCAGGTAATGCTTTGAGATTGATAGAAAGCTTGTGGGGGGGATAGGAAGCAAAGCATTGACATGAATGAGTCTTTTCTGATTGGCAATGAATGACTAGTGGGATTCCACAGGGATCTGAGATAGGATCCCAACTGTTCATATTATATATTAATGATTTGGGAGAGGGAACTGAATCTCCAAATTTGCAGGTGATACAAAGTTGGATGGGAGGATGAACTGTGACGAGGATGCAGAGATGCTTCAGCGTGATTTGTACAGACTGAATATGTGGGCAGTTGCATGGCTGATGCAGTATAATGTGGATAAATGTGAGGTTATCCACTTTGGTAATAATAATAGGAAGACAGGTTATCATTTGAATGGGTATAAATTAAGAGAGGTGGATACAGAGCAAGACCTCTGCCTTCGTGCCTCAGTCGCTGGAATTAAGAACACAGGTGCAGCAGGCAGAAAAGAAAAAAATGGTACAATGGCCTTCTTAGTGAGAGGTTTTGAGAATAGGGATAGGAATGTTTTACTGCAATTGTAGAGGCAGTTGGTGAGGCCACATCTGGAGTACTGTTGTGCAGTTTTGGTGTCCTTATCTAAAGAATGTCCTTATCTATATAGAGAGAGTACAGCAAAGGTTTACCAGGCTGATTCCTGGGATGGCAGGCCAGTCACATGAGGGGAAACTAAACCGGTTAGGATTATATTCACTGGAGTTTAGAAAAGTGAGAGGGGATCTCATAAAAACTGATAAAATTCTAGCAGAGTTAGGCAGTGTAGATTCAAAAAGAATGTAACCAATGGTGGGGGAATCTAGAACTGGGGGTCATAATTTGTGGATAAAGGGTAAATTTTTGGAACTGAGGTGAGGAGAAATTTCTCACCCAGAGGCTGGTGAATGTGCAGAATTCACTGTCGCAGAATATAATTGAGGCCAAAATATTGTGTGATTTCAAGAAGAAATTAGATATAGCTCTTGGGACTAAAGGAATCAAGGGATATCGGGGAAGGGTGAATCAGGATATTAAATTTGATGATCAGCCATGATCATAATGAATGGCAGAGGAGGCTCAAAGGGCCGAATGGCCTACTCCTGCTTCTAGTTTCTGTGTTTCTATAATGAATGGCAGAGCAGGTTAAAGAGCTGAAGGCTCTTAGTTTCTATGTTCCTATAAGCCACCGAGCACCAGAATGAAAAGTGAACAGTTCTGGGAGCTCTTAGCTCTCAATGCTGGGATCAATTCCATTTCCAACTCAATCCCCAGTGTTTAAAAGTTACTGCCTGACACACAAACCCAGCCAGTTTGTCTTATTTAAATTGAAAGTGAAAAGGCACATTCAATTGTAGAAATGTGCATTTGGGTCGAGGTGGAATTAGCTCTAAGTGAGTGAGTGGTTTTACTGAGATTGTACATCTCAAACATAAAAATGTCACATTGCACCAAACACATCACAAAGTCACTGCACCTTGCATACTGACGTAATTTAATGGTATGTTGAATGTTATACATTAGAGCAAATGACACAAGAGACAAGGCAATTTCTATTCCAACATGTGGCATTTTCTCTTCACATGGGCACTGTGCTGTGTTTTAGTTACTCTCTTTTGTTCTGGGAATCTTTGTCAGATTATCCCCTCACTCACCATCAGGTACAGGGTACAAATCAGTGACTTTGATTCAGCCGAGCAGGTATTTTCTTCAAGAGCATCATCAAAACCAGACAGGCGGATAGTAATGACCCTTTATTCAATCATTCATGGGACATGGGCACGTCCATCCATGGAGCCAATGTTATTCCATATCTCTTCATCCCTTCAATTAATAAAAATCCAACGACCGTACATTTAACATTAGCAATGGTTCGAGCACCATTTGTGAAATTTTCTTCCACATTTGCCACTTGTGGAAGAAAATTGCAGATACCCGTCCCACGGCAGCTGGGATTTTCCACACCTTCCCCCCCACAACATGTTTGGCAGTGGTGAGGGTGTCCTACCATTTGGCAGAGGTAGATCTTCCAGTCCCACTGTTGTCAACAGGTTTTCCCGTTGTTTGGGCCCGGCATGGAAAATCCCGTCAACAGGAACAGCTGGAAAAGTTTGGATGTTGCGTCTTGAGAGTTTTTTTTCAACATCACTCGGAAAAGTTTGTCTCCTCTGGCTGGGTTTTACGTGAGCTGTTTTCTCCACCTCTCTGGCTAAAACATCAGTGAAGAATCTGCCCATGATAAAGTAATTCCTGAGAGCTCTGTTAATTGGTCTGAGGCAAGATTTCTACCCCTGTCTCGGGAAGTAGCTGTTGTAAACCCGGGAACATAGGAATTAGGAGCAGAAGGAGGCAAATCCAAAAACTTTGGTATTTCTGCAAAAGTAGCTAGGCATTCTGGCAATCATTCAGAAGTCAGGACCATTCTTCTTCAGATTTTTATAATCAGTGTTGATTGCAACAAACTTGTATTGCTGATTATAGCGAACCTGCTCTGCCATTCAGTCAGATCATGGCTGATCTCTCCCTGATCTCAAATCCCTCTCCTGTTCCCCATATCCCTTTTCCCGATTTAGAAATGTATCTATCTCCTGCTTCAAACGTTCAATGATTCAGACTCCACTGCGCTCTGGGGCAGTGAGTACCACAGATTCACCACCCTCTGCGAGAAGTGGTTCCTCCTCATCTCAGTGTTAAATCTACCCCTCTCTCTCTATACCTGTGATCTCTTTGTTTGAGATTGCTCCACAAGGGGAAACATTTGATCTACATTTACTTTATCATTTCCCTTTACACAGTGGTGGTGTAATAACAATGTTAGTGGGCAAAAACCCAGGTACGTGTTCTAAAAGCAAACAACCATATCAATAGCTACATTGCAGAAGGAAGAGGCCATTTGGCCTATCAAGTCTGCACCAATTCCCCTCTGCCCTATATCCATAACTCCATGCAGTTATCATGGCTAATACACCTAATCTACATATTTTTGGACACCAATGGGCAATTTAACATGGTTAATTCACCTAACCTTCACAACTTGATTTCATTTGATTTGATTTATTATTGTATATGGTGAAAAGTATTATATCTTGTGTGCTATACAAAGCATACCGTTCATAGAGAAGGAAAGGAGAGAGTGCAGAATGTAGTGTTACAGTCATAGCTAGGATGTAGAGAAAGATCAACTTAATGCAAGATAGATCCATTCAAAAGTCTGGTGGCAGCAGGGAAGAAGCTGTTTTTGAGTCAGTTGGTATGTATCCTCTGATTTTTGTATCTTTTTTCCAATGGAAGAAGGTGGAAGACAGAATGTCTGGGGTGCGTGGGGTCCCTGGTTATGCTGGCTGCTTTTCCAAGGCAGAGGGGAGTGTAGACGGAGTCAACGGATGGGACCCTGGTTTGCGTGATTGATTGAGCTAATTCATTACCCTTTGTAATTTCTTGCAGTTTTGGACAGAGCAGGAGCCGTACCAAGTTGTGATACAACCAGAAAGAATGCTTTCTATGGTGCATCGATAGAAATTGGTGAGAGCCATAGCGGACATGTCAAATTTCCTTCTTCTGAGAAAGTGGAGACGTTGGTGGGCTTTCTTAACTATAGCATGGAGGAACCAGGGCAGATTGTTGGCAATCTGAGCACCTTGTAGCTCTAGACCATTTCTACTTCATCCACATTACTATAGACAGGGGTGCGTCCTCCACTCTATACTTCCTTAGATCAATGACTATCTCCTTCGTTTTGTGGTCATTGGGAACACAGATCCTTACTGCAGTTTTCCTCATAGTTCCACTCACTCCACACTCCATTTCCACAATTCAATGTGAAGGGTAGGCCAGAAGCTGCTGGAGGGATATGGAGACTCCTGTAGTTGCACAGCAATCTGCCTTTTTGTTACTCTGTTATGCACGTACGGGCGTAGCCTCTTTAAGGGAATGGGTCAGGTGACCCGAGGTGTGGAGTAAACTGCCTGGGGTCCATCTTGAGTTGTTGTTTGGAGTGTGGAGTGAGTAAAACTGCAAGAAGGATCTGTGTTCCCTGAAGTCTGCTTGTGGAGTGAGTTCCTGAGGATAATCCTTGGTATTAAACAATGCTGGATTTCCTAATTTGGAAATTAGGGGATTTTCACAGTAACTTCATTGCGGTGTTAATGTCAGCCTACTTTTGACACTAGTAAATAAACTTTGCAACATTCATTCCTGAACTTCGCCTCCCACCATTGCTATTTTCCCTCCCCAAAGATCACCGCTTCTCCTCACGATATCATATCCATAGTCAGCAATTTCTATTTTTTGACCTGGTGATGGGAGTACAAACATCTTTTCCTTGTTATTGTTACGGCCTGTCTTTTTGATCACGGGCAAACTGCTGGATTTTTATTCAGTGAGCGGCCCGAGGCATTTATTGACCCCATTATTCCCAAATATTTAGGTGGACTCATTTCTGCTTTTCTTCTCTTTCACTAGTTACTTTAACAGAAAAGCGGACGTGGGTTGTGGGGTGACCTGGAAATATACAAAATATATTTAATATATAAAAGCTACTCAGCTGCAAATCATTCTCATTGTTTGTCGGAGTAAGTTGAGAGGAGGATCGATTTGTAGCTGGAGTGAGAAGGTAAGAAATTGATTATTGTTTAGATTCTTGCGGTTTTTTCTTTTTTTTAACTAGTTACTTTAACAGAAAAGCGGAAGTGGGCTGTAGGATAACCTGGAAAGGGCTTTTTTCAGCTTTAAAAAGCAGGCCGCACTATACAGCGGGCAACATTGTTAGCGGGCAACAGAGTGAGCAGGTGGCGGAGTGAGAGCTAAAGGGCTTTGGTTCAACGGGGGGGGTATAATTCTTAGTTTCTTTTTCTGTGTTCTTTGGAAAAAAAGGAGAATTAAGAGTGTGAAGCCAGTCTGTTGTTCTCAGTATCGGATGTGGGAGGTCCTGGAGTTTCCTAGCCTCCCGGATATCCATATCTGTGCCAGGCGCGTCGAGCTGCGGTTCCTACGGGACCATGTTAGAGAACTGGAGCTGCAGTTGGAGGACTTTCGTCTGGTTATGGAGGACAAGGAGGTGATAGGTAGGAGATACAGGCAGGTGGTCACACCGGGGGCCTGGGGAGGCAGGCAAGTCGGTCATAGTTAACAAGGGGAAAGCTCAGGAGCTAGAGAGCACCCCGCTGGATGTGCCCCTTTGCAATAAGTACTCTTGTTTGAGTACTGTTTTTGCAGGGGGAAGGAGACAGCCCACCTGGTGGAAGTAGCAGTGGCCATGTCTCTGGCACAGGGTCCAGCCCTGTGGCTCAGGAGAGTAAAGAAAGGAAAAAGGCAGTATTAATCAGGGACTCTACAAGTACCCCTCTTTAGGGGCAGGTGTGATCTCTACGAAAAGGATGGGTGGCACTTGAATCCCAGGGGGACCAATATCCTAGCGGGAAGATTTGCTAAGGTTACTTGGGGGACTTTAAACTAGAATAGTTGGGGAGAGAGAATGGAAATGAAGTGACGGGGAGAGAGGAAGTTAGCTTGCAAATGGAGAGATTGTGAACAGTATGAGATTGAGGATAGGCAGGTGATGGAGGGCCAGACAGGCGATTTTGTGGAGGCAGACAGGGAACTCGTATGATCGTTTCCCTCCTTGGTGCCGGGATCCGGGATATTTCTGGTCGCGTCCAAGAGATCCTGAAGTAGGAGGGAGAGGAACCAGAGATCCTGATACATATTGGTATCGTTGACATAGGTAGGAAAAGGGAAGGGGTCATGAAAAGAGAATATAGGGAATTAGATAGAGAGTTGAGAAGGAGGAATGCAAAGTAGTAATCTCAGGATTGCTGCCTGTGCCACGGGAGAGTGAGAGCAGGAATGAAAAGAGGTCGAGGATGAATGTGTGGTTGAGGGACTGAAGCAGAGGGCAGGGATTCCGGTTCCTGGATCATTGGGACCTCTTTAGGGGCAGGTGTGATCTCTACGAAAAGGATGGGTGGCACTTGAATCCCAGGGGGACCAATATCCTAGCGGGAAGATTTGCTGAGGTTACTTGGGGGAATGTGATGTGGTGGCCATTACAGAAACTTGGATGTCTCAGGGACAGGACTGGGTATTTCAGGTGCCAGGATTCAAATGTTTCAGGAAGGACAGAGAGGGAGGCAAAAGTGCAGGGGGGTGGGGAATGGCACTGTTGATCAGGGATAGTGTCATGGCTGTAGAGAAGGTGGACGCCGTGGAGGGATTGTCTACCGAGTCTCTGTGGGTGGAAGTTTGGAACAGAAAGGGGTTGATAACTTTACTGGGTGTTTTCTGTAGGCCGCCCAATAGTAACAGGTCCTGGAGAGATGTAATAATAACAGAGTTGTGGTGATGGGAGACTTTAATTTCCCAAATATTGATTGAAATCTCTTGAGGATAAGGGGTTTGAATGGGGAGGAGTTTGTTACGTGTGTTCAGGAGAGTTTCCTGACACAGTATGTGGATAAGCCTACAAGAAGAGAGACTGTACTTGATTTGATATTGGGTAATAAATTGGATAAGTATCAGATCTCTCAGTGGGAGAGCAGTTTGGGGATAGTGATCATAACTCTATCTCCTTTACACTAGCATTGGAGAGAAATAGGACCAGGCAGGCTAGGAAAGTTTTTACCTGGAGAAAGGGAATTATGATGCCATCAAGCAGGAAATTAGAAGCATAAATTGGAAGGAGGTTTTCTCAGGGAAACGTACAGAAGTAATGTGGCAGATTTTCAAGGGATGATTGTCTGGAGTTCTGCACAATAACATTCCAAAGAGACAGGGAAGTTTTGGTAGGTTACAGGAACCGTAGCGCACAGAAGTTGTAATGAATCTAGTCCAAAAGAAAAGAAAAGCCTACAAAAGATTCAGGGAGCTAGGTAATGTTAGGAATCTAGAGGAGTATAGGAAGGAACTTCAGAAAGAAATTAGGAGAGCCAGAAGGAGTCATTAGAAGGCCTTGGCAGGTAAGATTAAGGAAAACCCCAAGGCATTTTACAAGTATGTGAAGAGCAAGAGGATGAGATGTGAAGAAATAGAGCCTATCAAATGTGACAGTGGGAAAGTGGTGAGCCTGTGGAATTCATTACCACAGGAATTAGTTGATGCCAAAACATTGAATGTATTCAAGAGGCAGCTGGGTGTAGTACTTGGGATGAATGAGATGTAAGTTTATGGGGAGAAAGCAGGATTAGGCTATTGAGTTGGATAATCAGCCATGATCGTGATGAATGGCGGAACAGGCTCGAAGGGCCAAATGGCCTCCTCCTGCTCCTATCTTCTATGTTTCTATGATTGACTGCACAGGAGAGACTGAAAGTGATTCAAAAATACCCAATACACCGAGTTTCTTTAATTCCCCAATCTCCCCCTCCCCATCCCGAAGATTATATTCATTGTCACTGGGTCAGAATCTTGGGATTCCTTACATTGCACAATCTCCATCCCAAGAATCTCAGTGACACGAGGAGAGAGCCAACCACCTTGATGTTCTCAGGGAATGAGCAACAGGCAATAAGTGTGGCCTTGCTCCCAAATGTAATGCTGTCAGTGGACATAAAACTCCAGAACTCTTTCCCTCCCCTCAATTGCTTCTTTCACCTACAACTTGTTAATCATAGAATCCCTATTAGATAGAAGGAGGCCATTCAGCCCATCAAATCTGTCCTGACCTCAATCCCACCCTGGACCTACCTCCACAACCCCATGTATTTACCCTTGCTTGTCCCTCTGACACTAAGGGCAATTTAGCATGGCCAATCAACCTAATCTTTTTAGGAGAAACCAGCAGAAATATTCAGATATAGGGAGAATGTGCAGACTCTGCACAGACAGTGATCCAAGGTTGGAATTGAACCCGGGACCCTGGTGCTGTGAGGCAGCAGTGCTAACCACCATGCCGCCTCAAACCCAAATACGAGGCAAAAATGTCAGACAGAGCCACACAGGGAAATCTTAGGACATTGAGCCAAATGTTTGCTCATTGAAGGGCTTAAGGGAGGAGAAGGATGCAGAGAGGGATAGGGCCTGAGTGGGATTGTGGTCGGTGCAGACTTGATGGGCCGAAGGGCCTGTTTCTGCACTGTAGGATTCTACGATTCAATGATTCTTAGATGGAATGGGAGAATTCCAGAGGTGAAGGCCCTGGTCTGGAAATTGCGGAGCAATGGAATTTGGGGATATTGAAAGGCCAGAGATGGAAGGGCCTCGGAATCTCAGTGATTGTTGGGACTGGAGGAGGGTAAAGAGGGGGGAGTGGGGGAAGTGCTGGAGGTATTTGAATACAAGAATGAGGAAACTTTTGCTTTCCTGACAACTGTCAACAGAAATGATTTTCACATCAGTAATTTCACTCCAGTTCTCTATTGAGATATAAATGGGTTCTTTCTCCCATACACAATAATCCACCCAGGAAGATAATACTGTAAGTAACGTATTCAGTTGCAGAGGTGATTAGTTTTTAATCTGGAACTCCTTCTATCTAAAATAGTTGGTTGAAAGGACCCTCTGTTTTCAGGGCATATATTTACATACAACACAGCGTTCCCAAGGTAGCTTCCATTCAAAGCTGTTGGCAAACTTTTCAACTGATATTTGGTTTTCTATATTTTCTCTCTCCCAAGGTCCTTATCTAATTGTCTCTCTCAGATAGAGCAGCTTGTGAGGATTACTTTGCAAAAGTGTTTCAAACTGATTCATTTTCTCAGGCAGACGCTGCCTCGATTTTAAATTCTCACCCTCGTCCCTCTATGGTCTCGCTCTTTGCTGTCTCTGTAATCTCCTCCAGTCCTACTGCCTTCAAGATGTCTGCACCTCCCTTGCTTCTGGCTTCCTGAAGCATCCCCTGTATTCATCGTTCCATTCTGGGTAGACTCAGCATCAGCTGCATTGGTCCCTGGAGCACTCGAACTGCCTCTTTATGTCTCTCTACCCCTCTAAACCATATGAATTTGGAGCAGAAGCAGGCCATTTGGCCCCTCAAGACTGCCCCACCATTCAATAAGATCATTCACTCTGCGTAGGTTTCCTCCGAGTGCTCCGGTTTCCTCCCACAGTCTGAAAAATGTGCATATTAGATGGATTGGCCATACTAAATTGCCCTTTAATATCAGAGAGTCTAGTTAAGGTAAATGTATGGGTGATCAGAGCAGACTCGATGGGTCGAATGGCCTCCTTCTGCACTGTAGCATTCTCCAATTCCATGGCTGATCTGATTATACACTCAATCCCGCACTTCTGCCTGCCCCTAATAACCTTTAATCGCCTCATTGATCAAAGGTTCAGGGTCAGTGCCACAATAGTGCCCAGGGGTGCCTCCCCCTTCACCCCAAGCAGCACGGTGGGCACAGTGTTTCTCACTGCTGCCTCACAACGCCAGGGACACAGAATCAATTTCCCGCTTGGGTCACTGTCTGTGTGGAGTCTGCACATTCTCCCCTGTCTGCGTGGGTTTCCTCCGAGTGCTCTGATTTCCTCCCACGGTCTGAATGACGTGCTGGTTAGGTGGATTGGTCGTGCTAAATTCTCCCTTAGTGTATCCGGACAGGCAACGGAGTGCGGCAATGAGAGAATTTTCATTGCAGTGTTAATGTAAGCCTACTTCAGTCAATGTGACTGAACACATTGACGAAGGAAGGGCGGTGGACGTAGTGTACATGGACTTTAGTAAGACTTTTGATAAAGTCCCACATGCAAGGCTTCTGGAGAAGGTGAGAGGGCATGGGATCCAAGGGGCTTTGGCCTCGTGGATCCAGAACTGGCTTGCTGGCAGAAGGCAGAGAGTAGTTGTGGATGGGTCTTGTTCTGCATGGAGGTCGGTAACCAGTGGAGTGCCCAGGGATCTGTTCTGGGACCCCTGCTGTTTGTCATTTTCATAAATGACCTGGATGAGGAAGTGGAGGGATGGGTTAGCAAGTTCGCTGACGATACAAAGATCGGTGGTGTTGTGGATGGTCTGGAGGGATGCCAAAAGTTGCAGCGGGACATAGACAGGATGCAAGACTGGGCGGAGAAGTGGCAGATGGACTTCAATGCAGATAAATGTGTAGTGGTCCATTTTGGCAGGAATAATGGGATGAAGGAGTACAATATAAGGGGTAGGAGTCTTATCTGTGTTGTAGAGCAGAAGGATCTCGGGGTCCGGGTCCATAGGACTCTTAAATCGGCCTCGCACGTGGAGGAAGTGGTCAAGAAGGCGTACGGTGTACTGGCCTTCATTAATTGAGGAATAGAGTTTAGGAGTCAGGAGGTAATGATGCAGCTTTATAAGACTCTTGTCAGACCCCAGTTGGAGTATTGTGCGCAGTTCTGGTCGCCTCATTATAGGAAGGATGTAGAGGCTATTGAGAGAGTTCACAGGAGATTTACAAGGATGCTGCCTGGATTGGGAGGCAGGCCTTATGAAGATAGGTTGAGGGAGCTGGGACTCTTCTCAATGGAGAGACGTAGGTTGAGAGGCGACCTGATAGAGGTTTATAAAATGTTGAGAGGAATAGATAGGGTGGACTCTCAGAGACTATTTTCCCGAGCTGAAATGGTCACTACGAGAGGACACAGATTTAAGGTGCAGGGAAGCAAATACAAAAGGAGATGTCAGGGGTAGGTTTTTCACTCAGAGGGTGGTGAGTGAATGGAACCGACTGCCGTCGGAGGTTGTTGAGGCAAACTCACTGGGGTTTTTTAAAAGACTTCTGGATGAGTATATGGAAAAGAATAGGATAGGGGGTTATAGATAGGTCTGTGGATTGGTAGATGTGATCGGCGCAACTCGTGGGCCGAAGGGCCTGTTTGTGCTGTAGTGTTCTATGTTCTATATACTTGTAACACTAATAAATAAACTTTAAACTTTAAAAATATTCAGACTCTGCTTCTGCTGCATTCTGAAGAAGAGTGTTTTCAGAGACTTTGATTTGATTTATTATTGTCACAACAGTTTCTTATGTGCTATACAGACAAAGCTTACCATTCATAGAGAAGGAAATGAGAGTGCAGAGTGTAGTATTGCAGTCATAGCTAGGGTGTAGAGAAAGACTGGGCTGGCACAATGATTAGCACTGCTGCCTCACAGCTCCAGGGATCTGCTTTCGATTCCTCCATGCAGAAGGAATCTCCCGGCGTGGCAAAGCTGCCATTTTGTCGAGTGGTGGATATTAAAAAGCTTTAAAATGTGGTTTAAAAATACATTCCCCTCCCACAAGGGCAACCCTCACCCTTACTGGAGCTCCCCAGGAGGCCCGAATGGCTCTGTCCCCGAGAGACAGTGCTCAGGGTCAGTGCCAGGGCATTTTCCCACCCCACCCTTTCCATTCCCCCCTCCCTTCCCCACCCACCTCCCACAGGTTATATATACCTGCCCAGTGCGTTTCAAAGCAACATAGAAACAAGAAACAAGAGTAGGCCATTTGCTCCCCATTCATTTTGATCATGGCTGATCATCAAATTCAATATCCTGATCCCCCCCCCGCCCCTGTCCCTTGATCCTTTAGACCAAAGAGCGACATCTAATTTCTTCTTGAAATCAGACAACATTCTGTGGCAGTGAATTCCACACATTCATCACCCCCTGGGTGAAGAAATTTCCCCTCACCTCAGTTCTGAAAGGATAACCCCTTATCCTCAAACTATGGCCCCTAGTTCTGGGCTCCCCCGCTTTGACTGTAGCACTACATTCTGCACTGTCTCATTTCCTTCCATTGTCTGTACAGCGCGTAAGAAACAGTACTTTTTACTGTACAATATATGTGACAATAATAAATCAAATCAAATCAAATAATTGGGAACATTCTTACTGAATCTACCTTGACTAACTCTGTTCAAATTTTCTATGTATTTTATAAATATTTCAATGAGATTCGCCTAAACTCCAGTAAATATAATCCTACTGATTTAGTCTCTCCTTTGCCGGCTTTATGTTTTTGAAAAACAGTTGTAAACCTCAACAACAGTGAGGGAGGAATTTTAAATATGGTCGGACAAAATGGCGGGGAAGCCTGTTGATCATATGAACATTTATTGTAATGAGGTTTCCGATCTTCCTGGGCAGGAATCTTGTTATGTCACCAGCAAGCGTCGGGGAGAATTGAGGAACACGAGATCTTGCCAGTGGGATCCTCATTTTCTGAGCATTGTGTGATGACACGCCCCCTTCGCCATTTGCGCTCATGGTAAATGTGGGTGCAAAATTGCAGTAGTGGTTTCACCAGCGTCCTGTACAACTGAATCATTATTATCCTGCTTTTGTATTCAATTCCCCTCACAAAAACATTCTATCACTTCCCGAATTACTTGCTGCATCTGCATACCAGCTCTTTGTGATTCATGCCTTAGGACATTCAGATCCCTCTGCATCTTTGATTTGATTTATTGCCACATAGAACATAGAACATAGAACACTACAGCACAGAACAGGCTCTTCGGCCTTCGATGTTGCGCCGACCAATATGAAAAGCAATGCCCCTCCAAACTAAACCATTCCCTTCTCTTCCATATACTTATCAACTAACCTCTTAAACGCAACCAAACTTGGTGCATCCACAACTGCTGCAGGCAGGGCATTCCACTCCCGAACCACCCTTTGGGTAAAGAACCTACCTCTGACATCCGTCCTATAACTATCACCCCTTAATTTAAAGCTGTGCCCCCTCGTGCTAGCTTTCTCCATCCTAGGAAAAAGGCTATCACTGTCCACCCTATCTAAACCAATAATCATCTAATATGTTTCGATTAGGTCCCCTCTTAGCTGCATCCTCTCTAACGAAAATAACCTCAAATCCCTCAGCCTCTCTTCATAAGACCTGCCCTCCATACCAGGCAACATCCTGGTAAACCTCCTCTGTACCCTCTCCAATGCCTCCACATCTTTCTTATAACGCGGGGACCAGAACTGCACACAATACTCCAAGTGCAGCCGCACTAGAGTTTTGTACAGTTGCAACATGACGTTGCGGCTCCGAAATTCAATCCCCCTACCAATAAAAAGCTAAGACTCCATATGCCTTCTTAACAACCTTCTCGACTTGACTGCCTACTTTCAGGGATCTATGCACATACACACCAAGATCCCTCTGTTCATCAAGACCTTTACATGTATTAGCATACAGTGTAAAGTATTGTTTTTTGCACTATACAGACAAAGCATTCTGTTCATAGAGAACGAAAGAATAGAGTGTAGAATGTAGTGTTACAGTCATAGCTAGGGTGTAGAGAAAGCTCAACTTAATGTGAGGTAGGTCCATTCAAAAGTCTGATGGTAGCAGGGAAGAAGTTATTCTTGAGTTGGTTAATACATGGCCTCAGGCTTTTGTATCTTTGTCCTGAAGGAAGAAGGTGGGAGAGAGAATGTCTGGGTGTGTGGGGTCCTTAATTACATTGGCTGCTTTTCTGAGACAGCGGGAAGCATAGACAGAGTCAATGGTTGGCAGGCTGGTTTGCGTGATAGACTGAGCTATGTTCACAACCCTTTATAGTTTCTTGTGAACTTGGGCAGAGCAAGAGCCATACCAAGCTGTGATACCTCAAAGCTCTGCAATCTCTCACTGATTAGAGGGAGGGTGGGGAGACAGCAGGAACTGGGAGTGGGATAGAGAGGGATGATAGGGAAACACCAGTAGGTAGAAAGGTATTTCCGAGAGCTGAGGGTCTTCAGTGCATGTGTTTTAATGCGAGGAGTGTGACTGGCAAAACAGATGAACTGAAGGCAATAATGTTCACGAGGAGTTTAGACGTGGTGGCGGTGACTGAGACGTGGTTGAAGGAGGGGCAAGACTGGCAATTGAATATTCCAGGGTATAAGTGTTTTAGGTGTGACAGAGTTGGTGGGAAGAGAGGCGGGGGAGTGGCTTTATTAGTTAAGGACAACGTCATAGCAGTGCAGAGGGAGATAGGTATGTATGATTTAGGAACTGAGTCTCTATGGGTGGAGTTGAGGAATAGGAAGGGAGTGGTTACTATGTTGGGTGTTTACTACAGACCGCCCAACAGCCCGCGGGCTGTGGAAGAAGGGATATGCAGGGACATTTTAGATAAGTGTAGGAAAAATAGGGTAGTAGTAGTGGGAGATTTCAATTTTCCTGGAGTAGATTGGAGTGTGCCCAGGGCTGTAGGAGTGGATGGGGAGGAATTTGTACAGTGTGTTTTGGAAGGGTCCTGGGAGCAGTATGTGGATGGCCCGACTAGAGAGGGGGCTATACTGGATTTGGCTCTGGGGAATGAGCCAGGCCAGGTGGTTGACGTCGAGGTAGGAGAGCAGGTGTCAAATAGTGATCACAACTCTGTCTGCTTTAGGATATTAATGGAAGAGGATGAGACTGGCCCAAAAGGGAGGGTATTTAACTGGGGGAGGGCTAGATACGGCCAGATTAGGCAAGAACTTAAAGATACGGATTGGGATAAGCTTTTTGAGGGCAGGTCGACGAAGTACATGTGGGAGTCTTTCAAGGGAAAACTAAACTCTCTGCAGGAAAGATATGTGCCGGCAAGGAGGAAGGATGGGAAAGGTAGGATTAGAGAACCTTGGCTTACCAGGGAGATTGAGGACTTGATCAAGAAAAAGAGCGAGGCTTACATTAGATCTAGGCAACTAGGGACTGAGATAGCGCTGGAAGCTTATAGAGAGTGTAGACGGGATCTAAAAAGGGGTATTAGAAAGGCAAAAAGGGGACATGAGGTGGCTCTGGCAGGTAGGATTAAAGAAAATCCAAAGGCATTTTACACCTATGTAAGGAGCAAAAGGATGGTTAGAGGCAAGATTGGACCTCTTAGGGACAGTGGAGGGGATCTATGCTTAGAGCCTGAGGAAATGGGGGAGATCCTGAATGAATACTTTGCGTCGGTATTCACGCAGGAGACTGGACAGATGTCTGTGCCTGATGTTGACAAAGTTGAAGATTGGTTGAGGGAAATAAGGATTACGAGGAAAGAGGGGTTGGGGCTGTTAGGCAGCTTAAAGACATATAAAGCTCCGGGGCCTGATGGCATTTACCCCAGGCTGCTAAGGGAGTTGAGGGAAGACTTGGCTGGCCTCTGACGCAAATCTTTGTCTCTTCCTTGGACACAGGTGAGGTCCCAGAGGACTGGAGGATAGCAAACGTAGTACCGTTGGTTAAAAAAGGTCAGAGGGATCACCCAGGGAACTATAGGCCGGTGAGCTTGACTTCAGTTATAGGAAAGCTAATGGAGAGGATCCTTAGGGACAGGAGGTATGAGCATCTGGAGCGCTGCGATCTGATCAGGGATACGCAGCATGGCTTCGTCAAGGGGAAGTCTTGTCTTACGAATCTGGTGGAATTTTTTGAAGAAGTGACAAAAACAGTTGATGAAGGGCAGGCTGTTGATGTCGTCTACATGGATTTCAGTAAGGCGTTTGACAAGGTGCCTCATGGTAGACTGATAGAGAAGGTGAAGGCGCATGGGATACAGGGTCGGGTAGGTAGATGGGTCGAAAACTGGCTCGGAAGGAGGAGACAGAGGGTAGTAGTGGAAGGCTCTTTTTCCAGCGGGAAGCCTGTCACTAGTGGAGTGCCACAAGGCTCAGTACTAGGTCCTCTTCTATTTGTGGTCTACATAAACGACTTGGAAGTAGGGGTAGGTGGTGAGATCAGCAAATTTGCTGATGACACAAGATGCTTGGATTGGCGGGTACAGAAGAGCAGTGTCAGGCAATACAACAGGACATAGACAGGTTGGTAGATTGGGCAGATAGATGGCAAATGGAATTTAATCCGGAAAAATGCGAGGTGATGCATTTTGGCCGGAAAAATGTAGAAGAGAAGTATAGGATAAAAGGTAAAACTATAAGGAGCATAGAGACGCAGAGAGACTTGGGGGTGCAGGTTCACAAGTCTCTGAAGGTGTCCTCACAGGTGGAGAAGGTGACAAAGAAGGCGTATAGTATGTTAGCTTTCATAGAAAAGGGTATAGAATATAAGATTAGGAGTTTGATGTTGCAGTTGTATACAACTTTGGTTAGGCCTCACTTGGAATACTGCGCCCAGTTCTGGTCTCCGTACTATCGGAAGGATGTGGAGTCCTTGGAGAGAGTGCAGAGGGGGTTTACCAGGATGCTGCCTGGTATGGAAGGACTGTCCTATGAGGAACGATTAGATAGACTGGGGTTGTTTTCCCTTGAAAGACGTCAGCTTAGAGGGGATCTCATAGAGGTGTATAAGATTATAAGGGGTACAGATAGAGTAAATGGAGGTAAACTTTTTCCACCTTTAGAAATGGATAGGACGAGAGGTCATGGCCATAGGGTGAGGGGGGCTATGCATAGGACGAATATTAGAGGGCAGTTTTCACACAAAGGGTAGTGGGGGTGTGGAATGCACTGCCGAGTAAGGTGGTGGGAGCAGGCCCGCTGGGGCTGTTTAAGGGTCTCTTGGACAGCCACATGAGCGGTATGCAGATAGAGGGATATATTAGGACTGTTTAACTACGGCTTTTTTCCACAGGTAATTCGGTCCATAATTTGAGCACGCATTCGGCAGGTGGTGCGGGTACAGCTCTGGGATGTTGATTCATGGGTTGCCTGGTACCTCATGTCGTATATGAGTGCTTTATGTGGACCACCTGAAGGGCACCATGACAGCTCAGAGACTATCGATGTGGCTGTGCAGACACTTGGAATTGGGCCGGTGTCTGCGGGAGTTTGCGCGTTCTCCCCGTGGTTGCGGGGGTTTTCTCCGGGCACTCCGGTTTCCTCCCACAACCCAAAAATTCGCTCTTAGGCTGATTGGGTAACAAATTGTCCCTATGGTGAAAATTTTCCAAATTAGGATTAATATATATACTATTATATAGGACTATTAAAATAGGATAATGATTTGGTATTACGGTGGCGCGGGCTCGTTGGGCCGAAGGGCCTGTTTCCCGTGCTGTGTTGCTTTAAAAAAAAAAGCTTATTTTTCATTCTTCCTGCCAAAATGGACAATTTCAAATTTGCCCACATTATATTCCATTTGATAGATCTTTGCCAACTCACTTAACCTACCATATCCCTTTGTAGCCTCCTTATGTCCTTTCCCAACTTATTTTCCTAACTATTTTTGTGTTATCAGCAAATTTCACAGCCGTACCTTCAGTCCCCTCATCCCAGTCATTGATGTAAATTGTAATTGTTGATATCCCAGCGCTGATCCTTGTGGGACACCACATGTCACATCCTGCCAACCAGGAAAAAGACCCATTTTTTACCAACTCTCAGTTTCTTGTTAGCTAACCAATCCACAATCCATGCAGTTAAGTTAGTCCCTAAACTCTGAGGTTTAAGAGGCATCTGGATGGGTACATGAGCATGGAGGGAACGGAGAGATATGGACTGAGTAACAGCGAAGGGTCTTTTTTTTAACTTAGTTAGGGCCTTGTAAATGGCACAGGCTTGGAGGGCTATCCGTTAGATAGAAGTTTACAGCGTGGAAACAGGCTCTTTGACCCAACTTGTCCATACTGACCATTTTTACCACTAAGCCATTCCCACTTGTCCACATTTATTGAGTCATTGAGGTTTACAGCATAGAAACAGGCCCTTTGGCCCAATTGCAATGTACTATTCTTTGTTTTTGATTTTACGCAATAAGCTTTGATCTACCTCACTTGCCTCTTTAAGATGCTCCTTAACAGCTACCTCTTCAACCAGATGATTCATCACCTGCCTGAATACCTCCTGGATATGCCTTGGGTCAAATTTAATTTCTTCTCATGAGGGGCATTGGGAAGTGTATTTTGCTCTGTTTGGGCGTGAGGTGTGATGTCAATATTATCTTGCGTGTTTTCAGGGTGAATGTGCCTCTGTGTGCTGGGAACAAGTCAGATTTTGGCTGCATGCTACGTGGAAAAGCCAAGTCAAGTAATGTTAACTTGAGAAAGATGGGCAGCTGTGAATTAGTAACAGCTTTGGTATGTTTTATCTTTTCACAATGAAAGTCCAACTCCGCGATCTTTCTCATTTTCCAAAAAAATAGAACACAGGCCCTTTGACCCACAATGTTGTGTTGAGCCTGACACCAAATTAAACTAATCCATTCTGCCTGCCCTTATTCCATAACGAGGAAGGCGATGGCCTAGTGGTATCGTTGCTGGACTATTAATCCAGAAACTCAGCTAATCTTCTGGGGATCCGGGTTCGAATCCTGTCACAGCAGACGGTGGAATTTGAATTCAATAAAAAATGTATGGAATTAAGAATTTACTAATGACCATGAAACCATTTTTGATTGACGTAAGAAGTCATCTGGTTCACTCATGTCCTTAAGGGAAGGAAATCTGGCATCCTTATCCTGTCTGGCCTACGTGTGACTCCAGGGCCACAGCAATGTGGGTATTTCTCAACAACTCTCAGGCAATTAGCAATGGGCCCAGCCAGCGATGCCCTTGGATGGGAAAAAAATGAATATGAGCTTTAAAAGGGCATGAGTTATAAGCAGAAAAAAAGTGTATAAAACTTGCCCCTCACATCCCCTTTGAATTTTCCTCCTCTTACCTCTATTCTTTCCATATCCATGTATTCATCTAAAAGCCCGTTAAATGCCCGTATTGTATCCGTCTCCAAAACTACCCCTGGCAGCACATTCCAGACACCTATCACTCCCTGTGTAAAAAAACTTACCCCTCACATCTCCTTTGAACTTTCCCCCTCTCATCTTAAGTGTCCCCTAATATTAGACATTTCAGTTCAGGAAAAAGATTCTGACTGTCAACCCTATCAACTCTCTCATAATTTTATACATTTCTATCATGTCTGTCCTCAGCCTCCACTGCACCAGAGAAAATAACCCTGATTCATCCAGCCTCTCCTTATAGCTCATATTCTCTAACCCAGGCAGCATCCTGGTAAACCTCTTCATTAATTCCTTTGTGGGACACGGGTGTCACTGGCTGGCCAGCATTTATTGTCCATTTCTAACACCCTGAGGATTAACCACATTGCTGTGGCTCACAGCCAGACCAGGTAAGGATGGCAGATTTCCTTCCCTAAAGGACATCAGTGAACCAGATCGGTTTTTCCGACAATGGTTTCATGGTCATCAGTAGATTCTTAATTCTGGCCTCCTTTTAATTGAACTCAGATTCCACCATCTGGGATTTGAACCTGTAGTTTAGTGATAATACCATGAGGCCATCGCTGCCATCACCAGTATCCTTCCCCCCCGCCCCCCCCGCCCCCCTTCCCCCCCCGCCCCCCCTTCCTCCCGGCACCCCCCTCTCCCCCCATTCCCTCTCTCTCGAGGCTGTAAAATGCAGGATCAGAATGGGTGGAGTGAATGTTCCCATTCACTCTGCCCCTGGGAATCAGAGTGGGAGGAGGGATTGACCCTGGAAAGATCCGTTGATCTCGGGCGGGATTTTCCGGTTCCAGAGCAAGCGCGGCCGGTGTTTGGACAGAGAGCATGCAAGTCGGTGAAGGATATGCTGGCTCAGTGCCAAGAGGAAAGCTGGATAGAGGGAACACGGACACACAGCTGGGATTGGGAGTGTTGTTTCTATAGAGGGTAAACACGAACATGAACCGTATCCTGTTTCCATTTGTAATCTCCATTTCATTCTGTGTGGATGCATTCTGCCAGTGATGAATTAGGAAATTTACAATTAGCCTCATTGTCCATGGGCCAGGGTAAGCTCACTTCAACTAAATACACCTTTCTGATCATTATATATTGATTTACACCGAGAGAGTATCTGTGCGTGTATTGGTTTGTGTGCTCTGTGTATGTGTTTGTGTGTGCATTAACATAGCATCATAAAAACCCTACGGTGCAGAAGGAAGCCATTCTGCCCATCGAATCTTTGCTGAAGCAACTCTACCCAGTCCCTATCCCGTAACACCATGCATTTATCCTAACTAGTCCTCCTGACACTAAGGGGCAATTTAGCATGGCCAATCTATCTAACGCCACATCTTTGGACTGTGGGAGGAAATCCTCACAGACATGGGGGGAATGTGCAAACTCCATACATAGAACATAGAACATTACAGCACAGAACAGGCCCTTCGGCCTTCGATGTTGCACCGACCAATATAAAAAGCAATGCCCCTCCAAACTAAACCATTCCCTTCTCTTCATATACTTATCAACTAACCTCTTAAACGCCACCAAACTTGGCGCATCTACAACTGCTGCAGGCAGGGCATTCCACTCCCGAACCACCCTTTGGGTAAAGAACCTACCTCTGATATCCAGACACTGTCTGATATACAGACAGTGACTCAAGCCGGGAATCGAACCCGAGTCCCTGGCGCCGTGAGGCAGTAGCGCTAACTGCTGTGCCACCATGCCACCCTGCATGTTACCACTGGGTTTGGCATCTGACTTACATTGACTATGAAAGGGTTTCCACTGGGAGTAAAAGACCAGTCGGCAACATATAGTTCTAAACGTACAGGCTGAAATGTACAGAAGTATCATTCAGAGACAGCTGGATACAAAGGGTAAATCCCAAGGAAGACAGAGGCAAAACAAAGAGCCCATCAAGGTCAGTATCTGGAACAGAAACTGGATAAAAAAAGATTGCAGTGGAAGGAAAAGAAATCCTGTTACCATACAAATTAACATCAACCGTCTTGGGACTGATTCAATTCCACATTATCTGCTGGTTTAGGTAGGTGCGGTTGGAGATTAAAATCAAAGTATCCCTGACAACTATCCAGCGCTGAAGTATTGATCAGGAGATGGCAAAATCTGAGGGACGTTTTGCTGCTTTCCATGTAGACCTGTCAACAGTTATCAGTGCCTCAGCGTGAGAAGCTGAGTGCTCCTGACGTTGTGTTTTTATATGAATCTTAGGTAAGAATCGTGAATCAGTCAAGTGGGAAATGAAAGAGACTGCCCTACGAGCAGGAGTTGTCAGTTAGGACGGGAGAGATCTGAGGTCAGCGGGAGAAATGAAGCAAAATACCACGATGCGGTCTGATTGGAGACAATTGCTCACTTCTAGTCTCGTGAGCGCGTGATTAATGTCTTTATCCAGCTTCTCCAACTTCCTTTGGGAAACACAGGAACCAGGGGGAGGCCATTCAGCCCCTCTGACCTGTTCTATCATTCAATCTGTGTCCCAACTCCATCTTGATTGCTTCACCCTTTCTAAGGGAGGTGACAGCCCAGACTATTAATCACAAACTCTTCTTCAGAACTCCACTTGAGAAGACGATGGCCTCGTGGGATCATCGTTAGACTGTTAATTCAGAAACTCATCGAATAGAGTCATAGAGTCATAGACTTTTACAGCGTGGAAACAAGCTCTTTGGTCCAACTTCTCCATGCTGCTTCTTTTTTCTAAAACCCATAAGCTAATCCCAATTTGGCCCTTATCTCTCTATACCCATCGCATCCATATAACTACCTAAATGCTTTTTAAAAGATAAAATTTTACCCGCCTCTATTACTACCTCTGCAGCTTGTTCCAGACACTCACAACTCTCTGTGTGGAAAAAATTGCCCCTCTGGAGACTTTTGTATCTCTCCCTTCTCACCTTAAACCCATGCCCTCTAGTTTTAAACTCCCCTATCTTTGGGAAAAGATGTTGATCTATGCCCCTCATTATTTTATAGACCTCTATAAGGTCACCCCTCACTCCAGAGAGAAAAAAGTCCCAGTCTATTCAGTGTCTCCTTGTAACTCAATCCATCAAGTCCTGGTAGCATCTTAATAAGTCTTTTCTGCACTCTTTCTGGTTTAACAAGAACTGCATACAGTATTCCAAGTGTGACCAATGTCTTATACAACTTTAACAAGACATTCCAACTTCTGTATTCAATGTTCTGACCAATGAAATCAAGCATGCTGAATGCCTTCTTCACCACTTTGTCCACTTGTGACTCCACATTCAAGGAGCTGTGAACATGTACCCTAGACCTCTTTGTTCTGTAACTCTCCCCAGTGCTCTATCATTAACGGAGTAAGTCCTGCCCTGAATCAATCTACCAAAATACATCACCTCACATTTATCTAAATTAAACTCCATCTGCCATTTGTCAGCCCACTGGCCCAATTGATTAAGATCGTGTTGCAATTGGAGATAACTTTCTTCACTGTCCACTATGCCACTAATCTTGGTGTCATCTGCAAACTTATTAACCATGTCCCCTTTATTCTCATCCAAATCGTTAATATAAATGATAAATAACAGTAGGCCCAGCACTGATCCTGAGGCACACCACTGATCACTGGCCTCCAGTTTGAAAAATAACTCTCTGTCAAGAAGCCAATTTTGAATCCATTTAGATACTTCATCTTGGATCCCATGTGATTTAATTTGTGCAACAACCTACCATGCAGTACCTTGTCAAAGGCCTTGCTAAAGTCCATGTAGGGATATGCAGCATGGATTTGTTAAGGGGAGGTCGTGCCTTATAAATCTGGTAGAATTTTTTGAGGAGGTGATGAAAACGGTGGACGAAGGGCGAGCCGTTGATGTTGTCTATGTGGATTTCAATAAGGCGTTTGACAAAGTCCCTCATGTGAGGTTAGTTGAGAAGGTCAAGGCTAATGGGATACAAGGACAGGTAGCTAGATGGATAAGCAACTGGCTTGGTAAAAGGAGACAGAGAGTAATAGTGGAAGGGTGTTTCTCTAGCTGGAGGTCAGTCACTAGTGGTGTGCCGCAGGGCTCGGTACTGGGACCTCTTCTATTTGTAATATATATAAATGACTTGGAAGAGGGAGTAAGTGGAGTAATCAGCAAGTTTGCAGACAATACAAAGATGGCTGGACTTGCGGATAGTGAGGAGCATTGTCAGGTGATGCAGCAGGACATAGATAGACTGGTAGCTTGGGCAGATAGATGACAGATAGAATTCAATCCTGATAAATGTGAGGTGTTGCATATGGGGAGAAAGAATGTAGTGGGGAGGTATATGATAAAGGGTAAACCCACTAAGAGTATAGAAATACAGAGAGACCTGGGGGTGCAGGTGAACAAGTCTCTGAAGGTGGCAGAGCAAGTGGAGAAGGTTGTGAAGAAAGCATATAGTATGTTAGCCTTTATAGGAAGGGTTATAGAGTACAAGAGCTGGCCTTTAATGTTGCAGTTGTATAAAACACTGGTTAGACCTCATTTGGAATACTGTGTCCAGTTCTGGTCGCCTTACTACCGGAAGGATGTGGAGACTCTGGAAAGAGCGCAGAGGGGGTTTACCAGGATGCTGCCTGGTGTGGAAGGTCTGAGTTACGAGGAGAGACTAGGCAAATTGGGACTGTTTTCCTTAGAAAGACGTAGACTTAGAGGAGATCTGATAGAGGTATACAAGATTTTGAAGGGGTTAGATAGAGTAAACAGGGTTAAGCTTTTTCCTAGGATGGACTCAAATAGCACGAGGGGTCACGGGCTTAGGGTGAGCGGGGTAAGGTATAATTTGGATGCTAGAGGGAGTTTTTTCAGACAGAGGGTGGTGGGGGTATGGAATGCGCTACCAAGTAAAGTGGTGGAGGCAGGTACTCTGAAGATATTTAAGAAATACTTAGATGGGCACATGAACAGAATGGAATGGAGGGGTATAGAAAACTGATTTAAAATAGGGATCATGAGCCTTGGGAGTCCCTGGGAAGTGTGTAAATATATGATGATATTGATGTACTTGTTTTTATCCTACAGGTGCTTTGGTCCACCTTGTTGTCTAACGAGGGGCATACACGCGATGGGTCGTGAGAGGGCTGCTCTTGGATCTTTTTCGAGAGCATCCTAGTGCTTCACGTCGTTAGTGTACGCTTGACCTGGACCATTTGATGGGCAACACGACAGCTCAGTGACTATCGCTGTGCTGTGCAGATACATGGATTTGGGCCTGTGTCTGTGTGAGTTTGCGCATTCTCCCCGTGCTTGCGTGGGTTTTCTCCGGGAGCTCCGGTTTCCTCCCACATCCCAAAGATGTGCTCTTAGGCTAATTGGCAAAACAAATTCTCCCTAAATTGTCTCAAATTTGGTTTTTAAACCATAGATCTATAAACATGGACAGGGATCGCATGTAGAAGTGGGAACATCGAGATGGCGGTGCGGGCTCGTTGGGCCGAAGGGCCTATTTCCCGTGCTGTTTTGTTCTTTGTACATTCTTGGTTACCCCTTCAAAAAACTCTATTAAATCTGTGAGAGATGATTTTTCACTCACTCGAATCCCACCATGGCAGATGGTGAAATTGAATTCAATGAACAATATCTGGAGTTATGAATTTACAGACGTCCAAAGTAACTAAGAAGGCATTTGGCATGCTTGCTTTCATCTGCCAGGGCATTGAGTACAAGAGTTGGGAAATCGTGTTGCAGCGATATAAAATCTTAGTTAGGCCGCATTTGGAATATTATGTATAGTTCTGATCACCATACTACCAGATGGACATGGAAGCTTTGGAGAGAGAAAGGAAGTCCTTGCGAAAAAGGTTCACCAGGATGTTGTCTGGTCTCGAGGGTGTTGGCTATGAGGAGAGGTTGAATAAACTAGGATTGTTTTCACTGGAAAGACGGAGGCTGAAGGGAGACCTGATAGAGGTCCACAAAATTATGAGAGGCATAGACAGGGTGTGTAATCAAAGGCTTTTTCCCCAGGGTGGAAGAGTCAATTACAAGGAGGCACGTGTTCAAGATGAGAAAGGGAAAGTTTAAGGGAGATGTGTGGGGGAAGCTTTTCACGCAGAGAGTGATGGGTGCATAGAATATGCTACCAAAGGAGGTGGTGGAAACAGGCACATTAGCAACATTTAAGAGGCATCTGGATGGGTTCATGAATAGGGAGGGAATAGAGGGATACAGACTGAGTAAGGGCAGAAGGTTTTTTTTGGTTTAGTTTGGACATTATGATCAGTGCAGGCTTGGAGGGCCAAAGGTCCTGTTTCTGTGCTGTACTTTCCTTTGTTCTTGAAGATTATATTACCGATTATATTACTGTACAGAGGCGAATGGCATTGTTTATTTAAGTACTTAAAGCACTTATAAAGAGAGACTGCTGGAACAATGGAACAAAACATCGGGGCATTCAGTATAAAAGTTGGCAAATTATGCCTCTGATTTTATTGGCACAACTGCCCAAACCAACAAGGAATCCCTTTCTGTGAGCACCGCCTCAATTTTGGGGCCCATGTTACAATTATGTAAAATGTTGGTGAGACTACATTTGGAATACTGTGTTCAATTCTGGTCACCACACTACCAGAAGGACTTTGGAGGGAGTACAGAAGAAGTTTGCTAGACGTTACCTGTTATAGAAGGTATTAGCTATGAGAAGAGATTGAATAAATTGGGATTGTTCTCCCTGGAAAGACAGACTGAAGGGCAACTGGATAGAAGTTTATAAAATTATGAGAGGTACAGATGGGATGAGCTGTTGGAAGTTTTCTGAAATGACAATTACAAGGGGGTACAAGTTTAAGATAAGGGCGGAGAAGGATTCAGTGGGGATGTATGGGGAGGTTTTGATATATTTGATTTATAGATAGTGAAGAGGGGTGTTATAGTTTGCAGAGGGACTTGGACAAGTTGCAGAGCTGGGCCGAGAGGTGGCAAATGGAGTTTAATGTGGAAAAGTGTGAGGTAATGCACTATGGCAGAAATAATAAAGGTGTAGAGTATAGGGCAAATGGTAGGATTCTTAGTAGTCTAGATGAACAGAGGGATCTTGGTGTGTATGTGCATAGATCCCTGAAAGTAGGCAGTCAGGTCGAGAAGGTTGTTAGGAAGGCGTATGGAGTCTTAGCTTTTATTGGTAGAGGGATTGAATTTCGGAGCCGCAACGTCATGTTGCAACTGTACAAAACTCTAGTGCGGCCGCACGTGGAGTATTGTGTGCAGTTCTGGTCCCCACGTTATAAGAAAGATGTGGAGGCATTGGAGAGGGTACAGAGGAGGTTTACCAGGATGTTGCCTGGTATGGAAGGCAGGTCTTATGAAGAGAGGCTGAGGGATTTGAGGTTGTTTTCGTTAGAAAGGAGGCGGCGAAGAGGGGACCTAATCGAAACATATAAGATGATTAGAGGTATAGATTGGGTGGATAGTGATAGCCTTTTTCCTAGGATGGAAAAAGCTAGCACGAGGGGACACAGCTTTAAATTAAGGGGTGATAGTTATAGGAAGGATATCAGAGGCAGGTTCTTTACCCAAAGGGTGGTTCGGGAGTGGAATGCCCTGCCTGCAGCAGTTGTAGATGCGCCAAGTTTGGTGGCGTTTAAGAGGTTAGTTGATAAGTATATGGAAGAGAAGGGAATGGTTTAGTTTGGATGGACATTGCTTTTTATATTGGTTGGCGCAACATCGAAGGCCGAAGGGCCTGTTCTGTGCTGTAATGTTCTATGTTCTATGTTCTATGTTTTTTGCACGGAGGATGATGGTAGGGGCCTGGAATGCACTGCCAAGTGAGGTGGTTGAGGCAGACATGTTAGCCACATTTCAGATTTAATTGGATAGACACATGAACAGATGGGGAATAGAGAGATAAAGACAGTTGGCCTAGATAGGATAATGTGATCAGTGCAGGCTTGGAGGGCCGAAGGGCCTGTTCCTGCGCTGTACTGTTCTTTGTTGTTCTTCATTTTAACACCGGGGGACATGTGAGTTCCATTTTAATGTAGAAAATCATTATCGGGAATACGCTGCCTGAAGATGTAGAGGGAATGGGTTTAATAATAACTTCCAAAATGGAGTTGGAAATCTAGCCAAACTGTAGAAATTTGCTCACTTACAGGGGCAGAATGTTGGACTAATTGGATATTTCTAAATAAGCCATCACAGATACAATGTTTGTTTCTTTTAGTTTATTTATTAGTGTCATTAACAGGCTTAGATTAACACTGTAATAAAGTTACTGTGAAAATCCCCTCATAGCCACAGTCCAATGCATGTTTGGGTACGCTGAGGGAGAATTTAGCACGGCCAATGCGCCTAACCTGCACGTCTTTGGCTGTGGGGGGAAACCAAAGCACCCCAGAGAGAAAGGCCTCCCTCTGTGTTGTACGATCCCATGACCATTCTACAGATGGAGTTCAGGCATTGCATCTTAATCCAACACCGAAATATTGCAGATGAACATAGAACATAGAACATTACAGCGCAGAACAGGCCCTTCGGCCCTTGATGTTGCGCCGACCAATTAGGAACAAGCAGTGACCCTCTAACCTAAACCATTCCCCTTTCATCCATAAACTTATCTACTAACCTCTTAAACACTACCAAACTTGGCGCATCTACAACTGATGCAGGCAAGGCATTCCATACCTTTACCACCCTCGGGGTAAAGAACCTACCTCTGACATCTGTCCTAAAACCACCACCCCTTAATTTAAAGCTATGTCCCCTCGTGCTAGCTTTCTCCATCCTAGGAAAAAGGCTATCACTGTCCACCCTATCTAAACCTCTAATCATCTTATATGTTTCAATAAGGTCTCCTCTTAGCGCCTTCTTTCTAACGAAAACAACCTCAAATCCCTCAGCCTCTCTTCATAAGACCTGCCTTCCATACCAGGCAACATCCTGGTAAACCTCATCTGTACCCTCTCCAATGCCTCCACATCTTTCTTATAATGTGGGGACCAGAACTGCACACAATACTCCAAGTGCGGCCGCACTAGAGTTTTGTACAGTTGCAACATGACGTTGCGGCTCGAAATTCAATCCCCCTACCAATAAAAGCTAAGACTCCATATGCCTTCTTAACAACCTTATCGACTTGATTGCCAACTTTCAGGAATCTATGCACATATACACCAAGATCCCTCTGTTCATCAACACTATTAAGAGTCCTACCATTAGCCTATACTCTACACATTTGTTATTCCTGCCAAAGTGAATTACCTCACACTTTTCCGCATTAAACTCCATTTGCCACCTCTCTGCCCAGCTCTGCAACTTGTCCAAGTCTCTCTGCAAACTAGAACACCCCTCTTCACTATCTACCACTCCTCCGACTTTGGTGTCATCCACAAATTTACTAATCCATCCTTCAATACCCTCATCCAGATCATTTATAAAAATTACAAACAGCAGGGGCCCCAAAACAGATCCCTGAGGTACACCACTAGTAACTGAACTCCACAATGAATATCTCCCATCAACCACCACCCTCTGTCTTCTATCTGCCAGCCAATTCCTAATCCAATTAGCTAAATCACCCTCAATCCCACACATCTACATTTTCTGCAGAAGTTGATTCATGGGTTGCCTGGTACCTCATGTCGTATATGAGTGCTTTATGTGGACCATCTGAAGGGCACCATGACAGCTCAGAGACTATCGATGTGGCTGTGCAGACACTTAGAATTGGGCCGGTGTCTGCTGGAGTTTGCGCGTTCTCCCCGTGGTTGCGTGGGTTTTCTCCGGGCACTCCGGTTTCCTCCCACAACCCAAAAATTCGCTCTTAGGCTGATTGGGAAACAAAATGTCCCTATGGTGAAAATTTTCCATATTAGGAATAATATATATATTATTATATAGGAATATTAAAATAGGATAATGTATTTGGTATGACGGCGGCGCGGGCTCGTTGGGCCGAAGGGCCTGTTTCCCGTGCTGTGTTGCCTAATAAAAAAAAAAAAGCCTTCCATGTGCCACCTTATCGAATGCCTTACTAAAGTCCATATATACCACACCAACTGCCTTACCCCCATCCACCTCTTTGGTCACTTTTTCAAGATGAAGGAATTCTTAAAGTAAAGATGGAAAATGCTGGAAATGTTGAGCAAATCAGGTCAGCTTTCATTGGTCAGAATATTGAATACAGGAGTTGGAATGTCTTGTTGAAGTTGTACAAGACATTGGTAAGGTCACAGTTGGAATAGTGTGTACAACTCTGGTCACCCTATTACAGAAAGGATACTATTAAACTAGAAAGAGTGCAGAAAAGAATTAGTAGGATGCTACAGAACTTAATGGATTGAGTTACGAGGAGAGGCTGGATAGACTGGGACTTTTTTCTCTGGAGAGGGCTAAGGGGTGATTTTATAGAGGTATAAAATAATGAGGGGCATAGAACATAGAACATAGAACACTACAGCACAAACAGGCCCTTCGGCCCACAAGTTGTGCCGAACACATCAAAACCTACCCAGCCATAGACCTACCTATAACCCCCAATCCCATTGGATCCCATATACTCATCCAGAAGTCTTTTAAAAGACCCCAGCGAGTTCGCCTCGACCACCACCGACGGCAGCCGATTCCATTCACTCACCACCCTCTGAGTGAAAAACTTTCCCCTAGCATCCCCTCTGTACTTGCTTCCCTGCACCTTAAATCTGTGCCCTCTCGTCGCGACCATTTCAGCCCTGGGAAATAGTCTCTGAGAGTCCACCCTATCTATTCCTCTCAACATCTTGTAAACCTCTATCAGGTCGCCTCTCAACCTTCGTCTCTCCAGGGAGAACAGTCCCAGCTCCCTCAACCTGTCTTCATAAGGCATGCCTCCCAATCCAGGCAACATCCTTGTAAATCTCCTCTGCACCCTTTCAATAGCTTCCACGTCCTTCCTATAGTGAGGCGACCAGAACTGCGCACAGTACTCCAAGTGTGGTCTGACAAGGGTCCTATAAAGCTGCAGCATTACCTCCTGACTCCTGAACTCAATCCCTCGATGAATGAAGGCCAGTACACCGTAAGCTTTCTTAACCACATCCTCCACCTGGGAGGCTGATTTGAGAGTCTTATGGACCCGGACCCCAAGATCCCTCTGCTCTTCCACACAGCTAAGACTCCTACCTTTGATAGTGTACTCATTCATCCCGTTGGATCTGCCAAAATGGACCACAACACATTTATCCGCGTTGAAGTCCATCTGCCACTTCTCCGCCCAGTCTTGCATCCTGTCGATGTCATGCTGCAACTTCTGACATCCCTCCAGACCATCCACAACACCACCGACCTTCGTGTCATCGGCGAACTTACTCACCCATCCCTCCACTTCCTCATCCAGGTCATTTATGAAAATGACAAACAGCAAGGGTCCTAGAACAGATCCCTGGGGCACTCCACTGGTGACCGACCTCCATGCAGAAAAAGAGCCATCCACAACCACCCTCTGCCTTCTGCAGGCAAGCCAGTTCTGGATCCACAAGGCCAAAGCCCCTTGGATCCCATGGCCTCTCACCTTCTCAAGAAGTCTTGCATGTGGGACCTTGTCAAATGCCTTGCTGAAGTCCATGTACACCACGTCCACTGCTCTTCCTTCGTCAATGTGTTCAGTCACATTTTCGAAGAACTCAATTAAGCTCGTAAGGCACGACCTGCCTTTTACAAAACCATGCTGACTATTTCTAATCAACCTAAACTTCTCCAAATGCTCGTAAATCTTGTCCCTCAGAAGCCTCTCCATCAGCTTACCAACCACTGAGGTCAGACTCACCGGTCGGTAATTTCCAGGACTATCCCTGTTCCCTTTCTTGAAAATAGGGACCACATCCGCAATCCTCCAATCCTCCGGAACCTCTCCCGTCTCCATCGACGACGCAAAGATCATCGCCAGGGGCTCTGCAATGACATCCCTCACCTCCCACAATAACCTGGGGTACATCCCATCTGGTCCCGGAGACTTGTCTATCTTGATAGCATTTAAAAGTTCTAACACATCCGCTTCCTTAATATCTACATACTCAATCTTTTCAGTCTGCCGCAAACTTGTAGTGCATCCTCCCAGATCACTTTCCACCGTGAATACTGAGGCAAAGTACTCATTAAGCACCTCTGCCATTTCTTCCGGTTCCATACAGACTTTTCCCCCTTCACCTTTTATAGGTCCTATCCCTTCTCTTCTCATCCTTTTACTTTTCACATATTTGTAGAAGGCCTTGGGATTCTCCTTAATCCTACCAGCCAAGGCCTTCTCATGACCCCTTCTGGCTCTCCTAATTTCCTTTTTAAGCTCTCTTCTATAAGCCTTATACTTCTCTAGATCCCCAACATCTCCTAGCTCTTTGAACCTTTTATACACCTTTCTTTTCTTCCTGACTATGTTCACCACAGCCTTCGTGCACCACGGTTCCCGCGTCCTACCAAAACCTCCTTGTCTCACCGGAACGTTGTCGTGCAAAGCTCCAGACAAGCATTCCTTGAATATCTGCCACCTTCCTTCTGTGCTTTTCCCCAAGAACACCTCCTTCCAGTTTATTCGCCCCAACATCTGCCTGATGTCTTCATATTTCCCCTTATTCCAGACAAACACCTTCCTAGCCTGCCTGATCCTATCCTTTTCCAATGCAAGGGTGAAGGAGATAGAATTATGATCTCCATCCCCAAGATGCTCTCCTACCGAGAGATCCATCACCTGTCCTGGTTCATTAGCTAGTACCAGGTCCAGTACAGCCTCTCCTCTCGTAGGCTTGTCCACGTGCTGTGTCAGGAAACCCTCCTGAACACACCTAACAAACTCCTCCCCATCCAAACCCCTTACCCTTGGGATATTCCAGTCGATGTTTGGGAAATTGAAGTCTCCCATCACAACAACTCTGTTATTTCTACATCTCTCCAGTATCTGTTTCCCTATCTGCACCTCAACTTCCCTGTCACTATTGGGCGGCCTATAGAATACACCCAGCAACGTCACCGACCCTTTGCTATTCCTAACTTCCACCCACAGAGACTCCGTAGACATTCCCTCCTCGGTATCCACCTTCTCTGCAGCCATGACACTGTCCCTGATCAACAGTGCCACTCCACCACCTCTTTTGCCTCCCTCCCTGTCCTTCCTGAAGGATCTGAATCCTGGGACCTGTAGTACCCAGTCCTGTCCCTGAGACATCCAAGTCTCTGTAATGGCCACCACATCACAATCCCAAGCAGCAATCCACGCCCTAAGTTCATCCACCTTATTTACTACACTCCTGGCATTAAAATAGACACAGCTCAGTCCCTCAGACTGGACATTTCCCTTCTCCCCCACTCGTCTAACCTGCCTCTCATCCTGCCTAGAGTCCTTCCCTACCTGGGAGCTAACTTCCTTGCTTCCAGTCTCCACATCACTATTCCCTCCCCCTAACCTTTCTAGTTTAAAGTCCCCCCAGTAGCCCTAGCCAGTCTTCCCACCAAGATATTAGGTGTGAATCCCTTGGGATTCAGGTGCCACCCGTCTTTGCTGTACAGGTCACACCTGCCCCTAAAGAGGTCCCAATGATCCAGGAACCGGAATCCCTGCCCCCTGCTCCAGTCCCTCAGCCACGTATTCAACCTCCACCTCATACTATTCCTGCTCTCACTCTCCCGAGGCGCAGGCAGCAATCCTGAGATTACTACCTTCGCTTTCCTCTCTCTCAGCTGCCTACCCAGTTCCCTATAATCCCTTTTTATGTCCACTTCCCTCTTCCTGCCTATGTCAGTAGTACCTATATGTACTACAACTTCCAGTTCCTCACCCTCCCCTTTCAGGATGTCCGGGATGCGTCCAGAGACATCCCGAATCCCAGCTCCAGGGAGACATACCACCATCCGCGACTCCCGTCTGCGTCCACAAAAACGCCTGTCCGCCCCCCTCACTAGGGAGTCCCCTATAAGCACTGCCTTTTTGTTCTGTTTTTTAGGTTTTTGTTTTTGTTCAGCTCCAGGGAGCTGGCCACCGCTGCCTCCCTTGGATGAGCTGTCCCCCACAGTAGTACTCAGGCAAGAGTACTTATTTTGAAGGGGGACATCCACCGGTGTACTTTCCATCACCTGAGGTTTCCCCTTCCTAATAGTTACCCATGTGCCTTCTCCCCTTTGCCCTGGTGTGACTACTTGTCTGTAGCTCCTATCAATAATCTCATTCTCCCTAATGAGTCGAAGGTCCTCAAGCTGCATTTTCAGTTCTTTTACCTGGTCCCGTCAGGGATTGCAGCTCCACACAGCGATCACAGGTATGGACATCTAGGAGACCAGGAGCCTGGTCCTGAGCCAAGACCTCCCACATGTTACACTGGCAACAACATGCTGGCCTCACATCCATGCTTGCCCCTTTTTAGTAACCCAGAGAATAAAAAAATAAGAAAGATTAAAAAAAAACTTACCTTGCCTCCCGTTTTTGCTTAGGCCCTGTGAGCCAAGGACCTTACAGCTCACACAAAAACAAACTTACCTGCTCCTTCTCAGAGCTCCTCTCTCTCTCTCTCTCTTTTTTAGGTTAGAGGAGGGGAGATTGGGATACTCTACTTGTGTAGAGTATCGGGATTCCACACCACCCCAGTTTATAGTGAGGTTGAAAAAAAAACTACACTACCCAAGGTGCTTTGCAACACCTTGCAGGTTTACAAGTTTAAAAAGTTTTAAAAAACTAGTAAAATTTAGACTTAAAAAATTGGTCTACTCACTCACAAGCTCTCCACTCGCAAATCGCTGCCTCTCCACAGTGCTCCCAAGGAACAAGGAACAAGGATCCAAGGATCCCAAGGATCTAGATCTAGCTGATCTAGATCAGCTAGATAGTCAATATGTTTTCCCAAAGGTAGGGGAGTCTAAAACTAGAGGGTGTAGGTTTAAGGTGAGAGGGGAGAGATACAAAAGGGTACAGAGGAGCAATTTTTTCACACAGAGGGTGGTGAGTGTCTGGAACAAGCTGCCAGAGGTGATAATAGAGGCAGGTACAATTTTGTCTTTTAAAAAGCATTTAGATAGTTACATGGATATAGAGGGATATGGGCCAAATGAGAGCAATTGGGATTACCTTAGTGGTTAAAGAAAAGGGTAGCATGGACAAGTTGGGCTGAAGGGCCTGTTTCCATGCTGTAAACCTCTATGAGAGAGTAACACAAGAGTTAACATTTCAGCTCGATGAGCTTTTACTTCACTTGCAAGCAAGAAACTACATGATCTAAAGCCTTATTGATCCCGATATACTTACAGTTCTTACATAATATGCAGGGACTGATGAGAAGTCATTGACCTGAGGCATTAACAATGAATCGGTATTGGCTGGTATTCAGGAGTAGGAAACAGTGCAGCTGAAGCTTAATTGTGTCTATATCCAACAGAGATTGCCAAGACTTTTCCAATGTAGGAACAGTCAGGAGTGGAATCTATTTAACTCAATTCCCTGCAAATTCAGAATCGTCCTCACTCTCCCCCCCTCCGCCCCCTCTCCTCTGTGGTCAGGTTTGTGCATGTGTCAAATATTCTGCATGGTGTATTCCTCTTTGGAAAGGCCAGGTAAGATTGCGCTTGACATCAAGGCTGCCTTTGGCTGTGTGAAATCGAGGAACCTGAGCAAAACTGGAGTCAATGGGGATCTGGATGAAGAAGTCCTACCTGGCACAAAGGGAGATGGTTGTGGTGGTTGGAGGTCAATCTTCTCAGCTCCAGAACATCACTACAGGAGTTCCTCGGGGTAATGTCCATCTTCAGCTGCTTCTGTGGCACAGTGGTTCTCACTGCTGCCTCACAGCGCCAGGGACCTGGGTTCAATTCTGCCCTTGGGGAGTCTGCACATTCTGCCGGTGTCTGTGTGGGTTTCACCTGGGTGCTCGGTTTCCTCCCACAGTCCAAAGATGTGCGGGTTAGGTGGATTGGCCATGCTAAGTTGTCCCTCAGTGTCGGGGGATTCGCTAAGTTAAATGCACACGGTTATGGGAATAGAGGCTGAGTGGGATTGTGTGCGGTGCAATCTCGATAGGCCGAGTGGCCCCCTTCTGCATTGTAAGGATTTTATCTTTTATCATAAGGTCAGAAGTGTTCTCTGATAATTGCACATGGTTTTTGTACCATTTGCACCTCTTCAGATAGTGAAGCTGACAGATCTGGACAGTGTTTAGTCACGGGCTGGCAGGTGGCAAGTATCATTTGTGCCACACAAGTGCCAGGCAATGACCATCTCCAACCACTCTGATTCCCACCTTCTCCCCATGACACACAATGGCATTACCATCATTACATCAATATCATGGTGGTTACCACTTGCAAGAAATGGAACTTGGCCAGTCATGTAAAAGGGCAGTATGGTGGCACAGTGGTTAGCACTGCTGCCTCACAACTCCAGGGACCGAGTTCAATTCCCAGCTTGGATCACTGTCTGTGTGGAGTTTGCACATTCTCCCCGTTCTGCATGGGTTTCCTCCGGTGCTCCAGTTTCCTCCCACTGTCCAAAGATGTACAGGTTGGGTTGATTAGCCATGCTAAATTGTCCTTGGTGTCCTAGGATGTGTAGGTTAGAGGGATTAGTGGAGTAAATATGTGGGGTTACAGAGATAGGGCCTGGGTGGGATTATGGTCGGTGCAGACTCGATGGGCCAAGTGGCCTCCTTCTGCTCTATAGGGATTCTATGATTTTATATAAATTCTGTAATTACAAGAGCAGGTCAGAGGCTAGGAATACTAGAATCCTATAGTGCAGAAAGAGGCCATTCAGCCCATCGAGTCTGCACCGACCACAATCCCACCCAGGCCCTATCCCCATATATTTACCCACTAATCCCTTTAACCTATAATCCTGGGTCACTCAGAGGCAATTTAGCATGGCCAATCAACCTAACCTGCACATCTTTGGACTGTGGGAGGAAATCAGAGCACCCGGAGGAAACTCATGCAGATACAGGGAGAAACTCCACACAGAGAGTCACCCAAGGTGGGATTTGAACCCAGGTGCCTGGAGCTGTGAACCAGCAGTGCTAACCACTGTGCCATCCCAAGTTATTTACTGCAGCAAATAACTCCCAAAAAGCCTATCCACTATCTACAAGGCACGGGTCAGGACTGCGATGGGACTCTGTCCACTTGCTGGATGGGTGCAGCTTCAGCAACACTCGAGAAGCTCAACACTATCCAGGACAAAGAAGTCCGCCAATGGGATTGGCACTCACCCTTCAACATTCACTCTCTCCATTACTGACATACAGTGCCAGCTGTGTGTACCATCTACAAGATGCAGCAAGTCACCAGAATCATATAGAGCAGGAGGAGGGCATTTGACCCATTGAGCTGAATGTAGGGACAAAGATCACATTGGGGTAGGTAGGGTCAAATAGTTGGAGGCATTGAGGCAGAGCGAAAAGTGTAGCACAGGCCAGGAGAGATAACTTTCTGCGTGAGGTGAATGCGTGGTACTGTTCTTGCTGGAACGGTCTCCTGAAAATGTTAATTAATTTATCATAGGATCGGAACAAGATTAGAAAAGCTGGAACTTTCATCGACACAGCTTCACTCAGATACTCAGGGAAGTACTTGACTTGATACAATATTGGGGTGGAGAGGAGTGGAGTAGCAATCCAGGTAATGATCTGGGTTGAGTCTGAATCCCACCATGGCAGATGGTTACAGGTGCTATATAAATGCAACTTGTTGATGTCGTCCACCAAACCAGCTGAGTTGGAATGTTTTTCCGATTAAAGAGTAAAGAAGCGGGACAGCTTTAACACTGGCATTTTACTCCCTGAACCAAGTTATGAATACGGTGACATTTGGATTCTTGCTAAATATAGATTGCAAACAGGTATTGATTTAATATATGCACTTACGTGCAGACCACCCACGCACACAAACACACAGAGCTTGTCAGCACCTCAGAAGGGCAGCACGGAGAGTTTAGCGGATCTCACATTGGGAAGGAAATAAGCAAGAAAGAAAAGTCCTGCATTTATATAGCGCCATTCACAACCATAGGCTGTATCCAAGAACTTTACAGCTAATCGGGTAAACATTGAAGCCAAGGGTTCCAATGTATTTAACTTTCTGCATTCACTGGAACAGGAGCTTGATGTATTAACGTGATCACTGGTCAGAATTTAATCCCCTCCTCTCTGCTGGGTTTGCTGCCAAGTAGGGTGGTGGAGGCAGGCACGCTAGGGTTGTTTAAAGCCTTACCTAGATAGGCATGTGAGCAGACTAGAGATGGAGGAATACAAAAGAATGTTCTAGTTAAGGATCAAGAGCCTCAGGACATTCCTGGGAATTAATAGATTCCTATAGGCAGTCCAACATATTTTACAGCTCACCTGTCTGTTACATTGAAGCTATTGGGGATCTACTGTTGATGTTTGTATGGGCTATTGTATGTTTATTGATGTCTCTTTTTTACATCCACAGGCAATTCGGTCTGCCTTGTTGGCCAACAAGGGGCATACACGTGGTGGGTCGTGCAAGAGCTGCTCTTGGATGTTGCTTCGAGAGTTGCCTAGTGCTTCACGTCGTTAGTATACGCTTAAACTGGACCAACTTACGGGCAACGCAACAGCTCAGTGACTATCACTGTTTGCTGTGCAGATACTGGGACCCGGGTCGGATCTCTGACTTGGATCGGTGTCTGTGGGAGTTTGCACATTCTCTCAGTGTTTGCGTGGGTTTTCCTTGGATGCTCTGCTTTCCTCCCATACCCCAAAAATGTGCTTTTAGGCTGATTGCTGTTAATAAATTGTCCCTAAATTGCATCTCCCTTAATCTGGTGCACATATAATTCTCTAAATTTGCACCCCTTTATTGTGGAGTCCAGGAGATGTAGAGTACGTAGAAGAAGGATTGGGATGAGGCACTCACTGCATGTTAAAATGGGCGGCATGGGCTTGTAGGGTCGAAGGGCCTGTTTCCTGTGCTGTGTTGTTCTTTGGTGCTGGGGGTTATGTAATCCATGTACAGAAAGTGACCCAATCTGGAATCAAACCCACCTCCCTGGTGCTGTGAGACAGCAATGCTAACCACTGTGCCACTATAGAACGTAGAACATAGAACACTACAGCACAAACAGGCCCTTTGGCCCACAAGTTGTGCCGTTCATATCTATACTTACCAGGCCATAGACCTATCTGTAACTCCCGATCCCATTAAATCCCATGTACTCATCCAAAAGTCTCTTAAAAGACCCCAGCGAGTTCGCCTATGCCACCCTAATCTAACCGAATCGCATTAAGAACTAAAACCAGGGGTCACAGCCTAAGAATAAGGGATAAGCCATGCAGGACCAAGATGAGGAAGCCATTCTACACTCGGAGAGCTGTGAACCTATGGAATTCTCTAGCACACAAAGGTGTAGGGACCAGTTTGTTCGATATGTTCAAGAGGGAGCCGGGTGTGGCCCTTGCGGATAAAGGGATCAAGAGATATGGAGAGAAAGTGGGAGTACTGAAAGTGGATGATCAGCCATGATTAGCCACCCCTTCCACAAACATTCACTCCCTCCACAGCCTACAGCTGTGTGCACCATCTATAGGATTCACTGCAGCAACTCACCAAGGCTCCTACAGCAACATCTTCCAAATCCACACCCATCACCATCTAGGAGAAGGGCAGCAGGTACCTGGGAACTGGGAGGTTTCTCTCCAAGCCACTCACCATCCTGCCTTGAAAATATATCACCGTTCCGTTTGACTGTCGCTGGGTCAAAATCCTGGAACTCCCTCCCTCCCTGCACTATGGCTGTACCTACACCTCAGCGAGTGCAGCGATTCAAGATGGCAGCTCATCACCATCTTCTGAAGGATAACGAGGGGTGGACAATAAATGCTGGTCGAACCAGCGACGCCCACGTCCTGTAAATTAATTTTTTAAAAAAGTGATGCAGATCTGCTGGCCACTGATCAGCCAGCAGAGCTTAGCAGGTGAGACAGAGGGGCGGCACAGTAACACAGTGGTTAGCACTGCTGCTTCACAGCTCCAGGGGTCTGGGTTCGATTCCTGGCTCGGGTCACTGTCTGTGCGGAGTTTACACATTCTCCTCGTGTCTGCATGGGTTTCCTCTGGGTGCTCCGATTTCCTCCCATAGTCCAAAGATGTGAGGTTACGTTAATTGGTCATGCTAAAATTGACCATAGATCCATAGGTTAGAGAGGATTAGTAGATAAAATATGTGTGGATTGGGGGTAGGGCCTGGGTGGGATTGTGGTCAGTGCAGACTTGATGGGCCAAAGGGCCTCTTTCTGTACTGTAAGGTTTTTATAATTTCTATGACATTAACCCCTCAGTTCCTGCAACCTAGAACCCTACAGTGCAGAAAGAGGCCCTTCGGCCCATCAAGTCTGCACTGAACACAATCCCACCTCCATATCCCTACATATTATACCCACTAATCTCTCTAACCTACACATTCGTGGACACTAAGGGGCAATTTCTTAGTATGGCCAATCAACCTAACCCACACATCTTTGGACTGCGGGAGGAAACCAGAGTACCTGGAGGAAACCGAGGAATATTCTTCCGCTGCCCAGTGAAGTGTTTGTGTGGCACTTAAGGAGATGCAAGGGCCTCATTGGCCATTGAAATGGTAGGCTAGTTCCCCATCTTTCCCACTAAATATATCACCTCGACTGGCTCCCCATTATCCACCCTTCCATCCTCAAATAACTCTGGTAAATTTTGTCAGATATGATTTCTTTTTCACTAATCCATGTTGTCTGTATCTTGAATTCCTAAATATCCTGCTATATCTACTGAGCTTTCCCCAAATACAACTGTTGGGCTAACAGTGCTGTACTTTCTTGCTCTTTTTCTCCTGTTTTTTGAATAAAGGGCCGACATTCGCAGTTTTCCAATCTACTTGGAACCTTCCAGAATCGAGGGAGATTATAACCGGCAAGCAATATCATTACAGCCTCTTGTTTTGAGACTTTTGGACTATGGCCATCAAATCTCAGGTGCTTATCTGTGGAGAGGTGATGGCCTAGTGGGATTATCGCGCTTTTCTCTATTAATTCAGAAACTCAGCTGATGTTCTGGGGACCCAGGTTCGAATCCTGATTCAGCAGCTGGTGGAATTTAAATTCAATTTAATCTGAATTTAAAAATCTAGAATTAAGAGTCTAAGGATGTCAAAAAGCCATTGTCGATTGTCGGAAAAACCCATCTGGTTCACTAACGTCCTTCAAGGAAGGAAATCCTTACCTGGTCTGACCTACATGTAACTCCAGAGTCACAGCAATGTGGTTGACTCTCAATTGCCCTCCAAGGGATAAATGCTAGCCAGCCAGCAATGTCCATGTCCCGTGAATGATTTTATCTAATCCTGCAGTGCTGAAGGAGGCCATTCAGCCCACTGAATCTGCACCATCTCTCCGAAGGAGCATCTTATTCAGGCTCACCCCGCCTTGCTCCATCCCCTAACCTCACACGTACCCCATTAATCTTCCTAACTACTCATCTTGGGACACTATGGGGCAATTTAACACGGCCAATGCACCCTCACCCACATTTCTTTGGATTGTGGGAGGAAACCAGAGCACCCGGAGGAAACCCATGCAGACATGGGAAGAACATGCGGACTCCGGTTTAAAGTTATTTATTAGTACTAATAATGTAACAATGTTACACTAACACTGCAATGAAGTTACCGTGAAAATCCCCTAGTTGCCACACTCAGCCGCCTGTTTGGGTACACCGAGGGAGAATTTAGCATGGCCGATGCATCTAACCAGCACATCTTTCAGACTGTGGAAGGAAACTGGAGCATGCGGAGGAAACCCATGGAGACACGGGGAGAACGTGCAGAATCTGCACAGACAATGACCCAAAGCGGGAATCAGAGAAACATAAAAACATACAAACATAGGGGATAGGAACAGGAGGAGGCCATTCAGTCCTTCAAGCCTACTCTGCCATTCATTGCGATCATGATTGATCATCCAACTCAATAGCCTAATCCTGCTTTTTCCCTGGAACCTTTGATTCCATTTGCTCTTGAATGCATTAGATCATTGAATTGAACCCAGGTCCCTGGTGCTGTGAGGCAACAGTGCTAATCGCTGTGCCACACCAGTGCTTCTGAGAGAAAAAGTTCCACCTCAACTCTGTTCTAAACTGACTCCCCCCTTATTTTGAAGTCCTCTAGTTCTTGTTTCCTTTCTAAGAGGAAAGAATCTCTCTGCCTGTACCCTATCTAGCCCCTTCATTATCTTATAAGTCTCTATAAGGTCGTGTTCTGCCAAGTGAGATTCATCTCCATTACAAAACAATCTAACTATCTTTCCTTGACATTCCATGGCATTACCATCAATGAATGAGAACACCTAGCCGCCACTAATGAGCAGAAACTGAGAGAGACTAACCTTTTCCAATATGGCGGCTATGAAAGAACAAAGAACAAAGAGTAAAACAGCACGGGAAACAGGCCCTTCGGCCCAACGAGCCTGTGCCGCCACCTCGATGTTCCCACCTCTACCCGCGATCCCTGTCAATGTTTATAGATCTATGGATTAAAAACAAAATTTGAGACAACTTAGGGAGAATTTGTTTTGCCAATTAGCCTAAGAGCACATCTTTGGGATGTGGGAGGAAACCGGAGCACTCAGAGAAAACCCACGCAAGCTCGTGGAGAATGCGCAAACTCCCACAGAGGCAGGCCCAAATCCATGTATCTGCACAGCACAGCGATAGTCACTGAGCTGTCGTGTTGCCCATCACATGGTCAAAGACCAGGAATCCTGCGGCGAGTAACTCATCTCCTGATTCTCCAAAGCCTGTCCACCATTTTCAAGGAAGAAGTTGGAATGGAATTCCTTTCCACCTCATGGCTACCATCGATGCCACAAACTGTTGGGTCCAAATAGAACATAGAACATAGAACATAGAACATTACAGCGCAGTACAAGCCCTTCGGCCCTCGATGTTGCGCCGGCCAGTGGACCCTCTAACCTAAACTATTCCAATATCATCCATATGCCTATCCACCGAACATTTGAATGCCCCCAAAGTAGGCGAGTCCACAACTGCTGCAGGCAGGACATTCCACGCCCTCACCACCCTCTGTGTGAAGAACCTGCCTCTGACATCCGTCCTATAACTACCACCTCTTAATTTAAAGTTATGTCCCCTCTTGTTGGTCATCACCATCCGAGGAAAAAGGCTCTCACTATCCATCCTATCCAATCCCTTGATCATCTTATACGCCTCAATTAGGTCACCGCGTAACCTTCTTCTCTCTAATGAAAATAACCTCAGGTCCCTCAGCCTTTCCTCATAAGGCCTTTCCACCATACCAGGCAACATCCTGGTAAACCTCCTCTGCACCCTTTCCAATGCTTCCATATCTTTCTTATAATGCGGCGACCAGAACTGTACGCAATACTCCAAGTGCGGCCGCACCAGAGTTTTGTACAGTTGTAACATAACCTCACGGCTCCTAAATTCAATCCCTCTACCAATAAAAGCTAACAGACCCTACGCCTTCTTAACAACTTTATCAACCTGGGTGCCAACTTTCAAAGAGCTATGTACTTGTACCCCAAGATCTCTCTGCTCGACAACACTATTAAAGGTCCTTCCATTAGCCCTATATTTCATATGCCTGTTATTCCTACCAAAGTGAATCACCTCACACTTACCCATATTGAATTCCATTTGCCACCTCACGGCCCAGCTCTGCAACCTATTTATGTCCCTCTGCAAACTGTAACATCCATCCTCGCTGTCTACAACTCCCCCCACTTTGGTATCATCAGCAAATTTACTAATCCAACCCTCTACACCCTCATCTAGTCATTTATAAAAATGACAAACAGCAGTGGCCCCAAAACAGATCCTTGAGGTACACCACTTGTAACTGCACTCCAGGTTGAATATTTCCCATCAACCACCACCCTCTGTCTTCTATCAGCTAGCCAATTCCTAATCCAAACTGCTAGATCACCTTCAATCCCATGCATCTGCACTTTCTGCAGTAGCCTACCATGGGGAACCTTATCAAACGCTTTGCTAAAATCCATATACACTACATCAACTGCCTTCCCTTATCTACCTATTTGGTCACCTCCTCAAAAAACTCAATAAGGTTTGTGAGGCACGACCTACCCTTCACAAAACCGTGCTGACTATCCCTAATCAATTTATTTCTCTCTAGATGCTTATAAACCCTATCCCTTATAATTCTTTCCAAGACCTTGCCCACAACAGAAGTCAGGCTCACCGGTCTATAATTTCCCGGATGGTCCCTACTCCCCTTTTTGAACAAAGGGACAACATTTGCCATCCTCCAGTCTTCCGGCACTATACCTGTAGCTAACGAAGACATGAAGATCAAAGCCAAAGGCTCTGTAATCTCCTCTCTAGCCTCCCAGAGAATCCTAGGGTAAATCCCATCTGGCCCAGGGGACTTATCAATTTTCATACCCTCAAGATTCGCTAACACCTCCTCCTTATGAAATGGAGAGGATTTCCAAGAAGATCAATACATCCTCATGGATATCAAAGCAGCAATTCTCCCATTCGCGCCCGCCACTTTTCTGGCCGATCCAGTTGGGAGACGCGTGACTGCAGCCTTGAACTGAGATTTGTGCATGTCTGGGGAACACATGCACATCTCCTAGAGTTGGAGAACGGTCGGAGTCCAGCCCGCACTGAAAACCGGCGGGAAGGCAGGCAAGTGATTTGAATCTCTTTTTAATATGTTTAGCAGTTCATTATTGGGAACTTGCCGGCCCCAAATGAATCTCCCACCCCGCCAGGAATGCTTCATTCCATGGAGTTCAGACTAGCTTCTTACATTCGAGGAACTAGGGGAGACCCCACCAGAATGAAGAGGGGGCAGTTGGGGTCCCCCTGGGTTTGGGCAGCAGGGAAGGAGTGGCCCATGGGCATGGGTACCCTGGCAGTGCCAGCCTGTGCCCCCTGACACTGCCCAAGGGGCAAAGTGCCCATGCCTATGGAGTACCTTGGCATTGTCCATTGGGCCTCTGGCAGTGCCAGAGATGAGAGATCTATTGGGGATAGGATATAGGGGCAATCGATGGGGGTGGGGGGGTATGGGGGTCCAGCTGCCACTCCGCATGTGATCAATCTGGGTTGGAGGGAGGCTAGAGATTGGGGGCGGGCCAGTGGAGTAGTGGTCGGCCGGGGTGGGGATGGGGAGGGTGTGGGGGAGGAGTCTGATCCTGGAGTGGGAGGGGTTGTCAGCTGGGGGGAGGTCTTCCAGTGGGGGGAATCGCCACTACTGGGGGTGGGGCCTGGACCACTGCTGGAGAGTCAGGGCTGGCCAGGAATTGTTGTGGGGACTTTGATCGGGCTTTGGGGGAGGGAGGGAGGGGGCTGAAGGGACAGCGCTTTGGAGGTCCCGGGCTAGCCTGGGATGAAGCTGGCCAGCAAACGGAGAGACTGACAGGTCAGGGTCACTGCATATGCGCTCCGGCATGAACAGTCCCCGCCTGGGTTTTTAATAAGATTCACGAATGGGAACCTCTGCAGAGAGAAATTCTTTTCACTTAGAAGGGAAACAAGAACTAGAGGACACAGCCTTAAAATAAAGGGGGAGTGCAAATTCAAGTGAGAAGCTGAACGGGCAGAGGAGTTGTGATCCAGAATGGTTTTCCCAAAAATTCAGCACTTTTGGGAAAATCGTCGCCCCCAAGTTTCTACAAAGAAGAAAGAAAGCAGGCAAGATCCTGAAACTGTAATTATCTTGTAATTGTGTCTTTGTATACGCCGTGTTTGTGAACCCACCTCTCCACTCACTCCCTGAAGGGACAGCACTCCGAAAGCTCGTGATTCCAAATAAACCTGTTGGGCTTTAACCTGGTGTTGTGAAGCCTGGATGGGTTCAGCTCCAACAACATTGAAGAAGCTCAAACTTTGGTTCAAATTTAGTTTATTAGTATGACAATTAGGCTTATGTTAATGTATTAATTTAACACATCCTCAAACACTTGCCTGATTTGAAATGGAAACAGAAAATGTTGGAAAATCTCAGCACACTGGGCAGCATTTATGGAGAGGGAAACAGCGTTAAAGGGCAGAATGTTTTGGCTATCTGTGCCTTGCCAGCGAGGATAAAGAATTTGGCACCATAGCAGAGGGTGAAATTTAAAAATCTGGAATTAAAATTAAAAGATAGTCGTGAAAACCCATCTGGTTCACCAATGCCCTTTAGGGAAGGAAATCTGCCGTCCTTAACCTGGTCTGGCTGACTGATTTGATTTGATTTGATTTATTATTGTCACATGCATTGCTTTGAAATCAAAAGTATTGCTTCTTGCGCGCTATACAGACAAAGCATGCTGTTCATAGAGCACATAGGTGAGGAGGAAAGGAGAGGGTGCAGAATGCAGTGTTACACTCATAGCTCGGGTGCAGAGAAAGATCAACTTAATGTGAGTAGGTCCATTCAAAAGTTTGATGGCAGCAGGGAAGAAACTATTCTTGAGTCGGTTGGTACATGACCTCAGACTTTTGTATTTTTTTCCCAATGGAAGAAGGTAGAAGAGAGAATGTCCGGGGTGCGTGGGGTCCTTAATTATGCTGGCTGCTTTGCCGAGGCAATGGGAAGTGTAGATAGAGTCAATTTCTGGGAGGTTGCTTTGTGTGAGAGACTGGGGCTACGTTCACAACCCTTTACAGTTTTTTTGATTCCTGAGACGCAGCAATGTGGTTGACTGTTAAATGTTCACAAGAAATAAGCAATAAATGGACAATAAATGAGCCAGCCAGCAATGCCAAGTCCCATAAAAATGAATTTAAAAAAACCACCTCATCCTATCCTTCACCAAGAATGCTTACATCTACTGGAACGTTTGATTTAGACCTGAATAAAATAAACAATCATGCTGATGAAGTATATGGTGATATAATTTTATTGAACTGTGTTCCAAAATCAGAAAGTCATGAATAGCGCACTGAGAACTGATGAACAGGCAAAAGAAAAAGTGTGCTGGACCCATCATCGAGCAATAAAAGAATAAAGAACAAAGAACAAAACAGCACGGGAAACAGGCCCTTTGGCCCAACGAGCCTGCGCTGCCACCTCGATGTTCTCACTTGTACCCATGATTCCTGTCTATGTTTATAGATCTATGGATTAAAAACCAAATTTGAGACAATTTGGGGAGAATTTGTTTTGCCAATTAGCCTAAGAGCACATCTTTGGGATGTGGGAGGAAACCAGAGCGCCCAGAGAAAACCCACGCAAGCAACGGGAGAATGCGCAAACACCCACAGACACAGCCCCAAATCCATGTACCTGCACAGCACAGTGATAGTCACTGAGCTGTCGTGTTGCCCATCAAATGGTCCAGGTCAAGCGTACACTAACGATGTGAAGCACTAGGATACTCTCAAAAGGTCCAAGAGCACCTCCTTTCACGACCCATCGCATGTATGCCCCTCGTTAGACAACAAGGTGGACCAAAGCACCTGTAGGATAAAAACAAGTACATCAATATCATCATCTATTTACACACTTCCCAGGGACTCCCAAGTCTCATGATCCCTATTTTAAATCAGTTTTCTATACCCCTCCATTCCCATTCTGTTCATGTGTCCATCTAAGTATTTCTTAAATATCTCCAGAGTACCTGCCTCCACCACTTTACTTGGCAGCGCATTCCATACCCCCACCACCGTCTGTGTGAAAAAACTCCCTCTAGCATCCAAATTATACCTTACCTCCCTAAGCCCGTGACCTCTCGTGCTATTTGAGTCCATCCTAGGAAAAAGCTTAGCACTGTTTACTCTATCTATCCCCTTCAAAATCTTGTACACCTCTATCCGATCTCCTCTAAGTCTACGTCTTTCTAAGGAAAAGTCTCAATTTGCCTAACATCCCCTCATAACTCAGACCTTCCATACCAAAACTCACTAACAAATTTCTTTCAGTTCAATCCTCTCATCGTTTTATAAAGGAGACACTTTGTTCAAACATGGGCAAAAGAGCTGAATTCCAGAGGTAGGTAAGAGTGCATTCGAACGTGCGTGGCATCAAGAAGTCCTGGTGAAACTGGAATCAATGGGAATCAGGGGAAAACTCTCCACTGTTTGGAGTCGTACCTGGTATATAGGAAGATGGCTGGAGGTTAACCATCTCAGCTCCTGGATATCTCTACAGGAGTTCCTCAGGGTAATGTCCTAGACCCAGCCATCTCCAGCTGCTTCATCAATGATCTGCGCTCCGCCAAGACTGGGGATGTTCACTGATGGTTGCACAATGTCTGCTCCATTCGCAACCCCTCAGATACTGAAGCAATCCATGTCCATATGCAACAAGATCTGGACAATATCCAGGCTTGGGCTGACAAGTGGCCATAACATTCGCACCACACAAATACCAGGCAATGATCATCTCCAACAAGAGAGATTCTAATCACCACCAGTTGACAATCAGTGGCATTGCTATCACTGAATCCACCACAACTGATATCCCGGGGGGTTACCATTGACTAGAAACTGAACTGGACTAGCTGTATAAATACAGTGGCTACAAGAGTGGCACGGTAACACAGTGGTTAATACTGCTTCTTCACAGCACTGGTGACCTGGGTTCAATTCCCAGCTTGGGTTACTGTCTGTGTGGAGTTTGCACATTCTCCTCATATCTGCATAGGTTTCCTCCGGGTGCTCTAGTTTTCCCACACAGTTCAAAGATGTGTAGGTTGGGTTGATTGGCCATGCTAAAATTGCCCCTTAATGCCCTGAGATGCGTAGGTTAGATGGATTATTGGGTAAAAACATAGAAACATAAAACATTACAGCACAATACAGGCCCTTCGGCCCTCAATGTTGTGCCAAGCTACGTCCAATCCCAAGATCAAGCTATCCCACTTCCTATAATTCTGGTGTGCTCCATATACCTATCCAATAACCGCTTAAAAGTTCCTAAAGTAAAGTATGAAGGGATGTGGGGGTAGGGCCTGGGTGGGATGGTGGTTAGTACAGACTCAATGGACCAACTGGCCTCCTTCTGTACTGTAGGGTTTCTATGATTTCTAAGAGCAGATCAGAGGGTAGGAATTCTGTGGTGATAATTCACATCACTGCATTGCTAGACTAGCCAATAAAAGACGAAAGGTCGTTCTTGAATTTTAACCAATCGATTTGAGCTGGGCAGCCTATTGAATGTGAATTTTACATTTTGATAACCTATAAACCAATCCCATTGTGCAAGTTTTAGTATGTCATCCAGGGTGTAAAGACCACCGCTCCCAGCTCCAAATGGCCAGAGGATTGCCTGCCAGTGACTGCCACAGTTCACAGCAGCTAGAGAGAGAGAGAGAGAGAAACAGACCCACTAGGCAGCTCCCCAATAGTGTAACAGCCACATTGATATCTTAAAGGAAGCCTTATCACACCTCTCAACACCACAGAAGAATAGAAGAAATCAGAAAAGAAGACAATAAAACTGATTGATATTTGAGAGACTGAAAAATTCTATTTTTTTTGTTACTAAATGGGAATTGTAATTTATCCAAACAGCATTCCATTAGAATAGTGTTTGATTCAGTTTGTTAATAGTTTAGTTAACCTGTTTACTGTTAATTAGAAGAAGAAAGTGTTCCTTGTTCCCCTTTAAAGGGAGTCTCAGGTAGTTACTTTGATTTAGCCACGATAAGTTGCTGTCGATAGATCTTTTTCTCACACACTCTTTTATAGATTATGAAAAGGGAGGTACATCTCTTTGAGTAGAGAGGAGATCAACCTCCCCTTTGTAATGCTCCCACCATTCACCTATCATCTTATTCAAAACATTAACACACCACACCCTGCTCGTGTGGTCCACTTCCCATCAATGCCTTCAGGTTCCCCCCAACATGTTGAACTCATCTTCCTTAGCCTGGCCCTTCAGTCACCTCCCCTACTTAACTCCTGTTTGCATCTTGTAAAGCACTCCGCTCGAAGGGCTGAATGTTCTGCTCCTATTTTCTTTTCCGTGAGGTGTTTCTTTACACGGCTGCTGCTCTATATATGGCTGCTGTTTCCAGTGCCCTTTCTGACTGTTACAAGACCCCCCCACCCCACCCCCATGGTGAGTATCATACAGACGCATTGTCGTACTGTTCCAAGGCTTCCCAATCCCCTGAGTAAAATGATGGCCGTGTGAAATTCAATCAAATTATTACAGCCTCAAAAAACACCTCAAGGCATTGTGACTGAGGAGGAGGCAGGTGGGGGGGGGGAACTGAAATGGTTGCAATTCAACCAGGAAAGCATTGAAATATCATAACATTCAAGGATATAGGATGAGTGCAGGAAAAATGGAACTAGCGCATCTTGAATGGTGGCCATTGTAGGCACAGACTTGATGGGCTGAAGGGCCTTTTCTGTATTGTATGCCTAGTAGATATTGGTAGGGACAAACCTCAGGACAGTGCAACATTTGGGCTGGGTTGGAGGAGTTACCAGAGACAGTGAGGGCTGCGAGGATGGAGGGGAGGTTCTGAAGGAAAGGTCATCCTCTTCCTGGTATCTCCCTGTGAGTGTTACATTTACAGTGTACAGCTAAGCTGCTGTTCTATGTTGCCTGTGCAATCATCCTGATTTATTATAGGCACGGGACTGTTCATGGATAAATAGCTACAATAACATTTAAATAACTTCAAAAGATGAATGAGCAGTAAGAAACAATCAGAAATTCAAACAGTAGTTTAAAAGCAGCTCCCAACGTAAATGGGATGAGGAGAATATTGATAGTGCACATTAATACTTTCGTCCAATTACAAATTGATTTATTTCTATCCCCTCTCCCTCCTTGTCCACTATCCTGAGCTGATGTCAGGCAGTTTGTAATCCAGATGAGCTAACCATGCGAGCCACAGTGTATGGATTTCAGATGTGACTCAGTGTTTCGCATCAGGTACTCATTCACATTTTACTTGCTCACTTTCACCAGGTTGCATCATTATGGGCAGCACGGTGGTTAATACAGCTGTCTCACAGCTCCAGGGACCCAGGTTCGATTCCTAGCTTGGGTCACTGTCTGTATGGAGTTTGCACGTTCTCCCCACGTCTGCATGGGTTTCCTCCCACACTCCAAAGACGTGCAGGTTAGGTTGGTTGGCTATGTTAAATTGCCCCTTAGTGACAGGGATAAATAAGTAGGGATTAACGTTTATTTATTAGTCACAAATAAGGCTTACATTAATACTGCAATGAAGTTACTGCGAAATTCCCATAGTTGCCACACTCTGGTTATGGAGATAGGGCTTGGGTGGGATTTTGGATGGTGTAGACTCCAGGGGCCAAATGGCCTCCTTCTGCACTATAGGGATTCTATGGATTGTATTGTAAGAACAATGGCATCTCCAGAACCCCTTCCTCTCCACTGGATAGATACAACACCTCTGAGTTCCCCTCCAGGTCACCATTCTTCCCATTGGGCAGCATGGTCCTGAAGAAGTGCTGTTCTGTTGGAGGTGCCGTCTTTTGAATGAGGTGTTTACAGCTGAGGACACAACTCTCTGCATGGATGGATGGGCAGGATCTCCTGGTAGTCTTTCACCTGGTGTTCTTGACCAGGGGGCAACAGAGTGGCACAGTGGTTGGCACTGCTGCCTCACGGTGCCAGGGAGCCAGATTCAATTCTTGGCTTGATTGTGTGGAGTCTGCACATTCTCCCCATATCTGTGTGGGTTTCCTCTATGTGCTCTGGTTTTCTCCCATAATCTGAAAGACGTGCTGGTTAGGCACATTGGCCATGCTAAATTCTCTCCCAGTGTACCCAAACAGGCACTGGAGTGTGGCGACTAGGGAATTTTCACAACAGCGTCATTGCAGTGTTAATGTAAGCCTACTTGTGACACTAATCAATAAACTTTAAATAACTGAAAGATTCCTTCAAGTGCCACTGCGTGAAGTCCACTAGTAAATTTTTGCAACAATCTGCGAGCTTTGTGTCCAGTTATACCATTGCAAGCTTCCTTATCACCCAGATAGGGGAGATGGTGGTGTAGAGGTAATGTTGCTGGACTAGTCATCCAAGTCACTGCTCTGGGGATAAGGGTTCAAATCCCACCACAGTAGCTGGTGATATTTAATTCAATTCATAAAATCTAGGAGTTAACCCATGAAATTAACACTGATTACTGTATTTTTTTAAAAAATCTGCTCCATTCAGGGAAGGAAATCTGCCATCCTTACCTGGTCTGGCCTACATGTGACTCCAGATCCCCAGCAATGTGGTTGACACTTAAATAGCCCAATGAGCTACTCAGAAATTCGGATGGGGAACATCTGCCGGCCACATCCCAGAAACGAATAAAAGATAGTTTAGATTATATTCACACACAAAAAATGCTGGAAAATTTCAGCGGGTCTGACAGTATCTGTGGGGAGAGAATTGAGCCAATATTTTGAGTCTGGATGGCTCTTCATCAGAGCGATTCTAAGCTCGAAACTCTGGCTGTATTCCCTCCCCACAGATGCGGTCAGACCTGCTGAGATTTTCCAGCATTTTCTGTTTTCGTTTCGGATTCCAGCATCCGCAGTATTTTACTCGTATATTAGATTATATTCAAATCTGCACGCTGCCATTTTAGTCACTTTTGCTGCAGTGATTGGGGTTATTAAGTCAATCCGGCTGGATTACGCCGCTTGTAACGCAACACAGCGATCCCAGCTTCATTCATTCACACAGTGAGGAGGGTCACAGGAGTAGTGAAGTTCCCCAGCTGGCCACCATAAAGCAATATGAAGGATATTCATCTCAAATCATTCTACAGTGAGAAAATAAATGTGATACTAAGTAGTTGAGGTCTACATTAGCTCAGATAAGCATAGACTCAGCCACTGGAATGCACTGCCAAGCAGGATGGTGGAGGCGGACACGCTGGGATCGTTTAAGACTTATCTGGATAGTCACATGAGCAGACTGGGAATGGAGGGATACAGAGGAATGGTCTCGTTGGACCAATGAGCAGCACAGGTTTGGAGGGTCGAAGGACCTGTTTCCTGTGCTGTACTGTTCTTTGGTCTATTCATTGCCAATGGGAGGATCATTGCCAATCCTACTGTTCACACCTCCACCTCCAGGAATCTACATGGAATTGGTAATTTGTTAGTTTGGAATTCAGTTAGTTTGGAACAGTTATTTTGGAACTGAATACCAGCCTGGAAGTGATTATAAGTCTGCTCCACGATAGCGTAGACCACAGGCCCTGTATCCACTTCCATTTTGAATGAACAAGAACAAAGAACAAAACAGCATGGGAAACAGGCCCTTCGGCCCAAAAAGCCCGCGCTGCCACCCCGATGTTCCCACCTTGCGGACACAATACTCTCTACTGGTGGTCATTCACTAACAATTCTGCTGTTATAAGGGCCACCTTTGTCATTGCGATACAATTTTATTGCATTGCCCTTGTTCCTGGTAGTGGGCCTACCTGCCCTGTACAGGTACAGCCCTGTACTGCTATTGGTCTCCTTTTGAAATAGCACATGTTTTGACTGCCTCTATATTTTACCTGTGACCTTCTGCACCACTTGCAATATTCTGCCATCCACAACCTTCTGGAATACTCTCCCCAGAAGTCTGAAGTCTTGATGTTCTGCTACACTGGTTAGCACTGCTGCCTCACAGCACCAGGGACCCGGGTTCAATTCCCAGCTCAGGTCACTGTCTGCATGGAGTCTGTACGTTCTCCCCGTGTCTGTGTGGGTTTCCTTTGGGTGCTCCGCTTTCCTCCCACAGTCTGAAAGACATGCTGGTTAGGTGCATTGGCCGTGCTAACTTCTCTCGAACAGGCGCTAGAGTGTGGTGACTAGGGGAGTTTCACAGTAACTTCATTGCAGTGTTAATGTAAGCCAACTTGCGACACTAATAAATAAACTTAAAAAAAACTTAAAATCTGCCCTGGACTATCTGATAATAAGACTTGGGCTCCTTCGCTGTAAGAGATTCTGAGATATTTTACTGACACAAATGTTCTCAGTTGAAGGATGGATGTTGCATGAAACCCTCCCTCCCTCCCTCAGTTGGAGGACACTGCTCTCTGATATTCCCTTTAGTTCCTGAGCTCCTGTCTCCACATTCTCCAATGATAGAATTACCTTACTGCCTTTCTTAGATTGAAAGTGTGATCTGCAATTTTTTTCAGATTTCAGATTGTTAATTGCACGGACCAGTCTGTCTCTCAACATATCGTTCAGGGCTGGCCTGAATTTACAATGCTCTGCCAGTTTTTGGAGTCTGATCGGCAATTCAGTGATGGATTCCCAAGGGGTTCGCCCTGATGAGTTAAAGCTGGAATACTATGAAAGGTTCTGGGTTATAATAGCTTGTAATCAAGTTTACCAATTCATTAAAGGTTTTGGAGTCAGGGACATCTGGATAGCTCAGACATTTTACTACACTGAAGGTCAGGACTCCACTGGCTGTCAACTAGACCACTTTCTGTTTTTAATCCCTGTCAATATTGTTTGTTTGAAAAGAAAAACACTCGTGCTCTGTGTATTAACCCAGTCTTCTATGCTTGCATCATACACTTCGAATTTACCAGAAAGTGACATGCTTCTTACCGGAGTACCTGAGTATTACTTGGTTCAATAGTAAAGGTTTAGTCCATTATTTAGTTTATTTTTTTATTAGTGTCACAAGTAGGCTTGCATTCACACTGCAATGAAGTTACTGTAAAAATCCCCTAGTTGCCACACTCTGTTTGACTACCCTGAGGAAAAAATTTAGCCTGGCCAATTCCCATCTTTTGGACTGTGGGAGGAAAGTGGAGCAACCGGAGGAAATTCATGCTGATGTGGGGAGAATGTAGAATATCCCCCCCTCCCGCACTGCTCCTTCTCTATTGAGTTTTTTATCCTACAGGTGCTTTGGTCCACCTTGTTGTCTAACGAGGGGCATACACGCAATGGGTCGTGAGAGGACTGCTCTTGGATTTTTTGAGAGTATCCTAGTGCTTCACATCGTTAGTGTACGCTTGACCTGGACCATTTGATGGGCAACACGACAGCTCAGTGACTATCGCTGTGCTGTGCAGATACATGGATTTGGGCCTGTGTCTGTGGGAGTTTGCGCATTCTCCCCGTGCTTGCGTGGGTTTTCTCCGGGAGCTCCGGTTTCCTCCCACATCCCAAAGATGTGCTCTTAGGCTAATTGGCAAAACAAATTCTCCCTAAATTGTCTCAAATTTGGTTTTTAATCCATAGATCTATAAACATGGACAGGGATCGCGTGTAGAGGTGGGAACATCGAGGTGGCGGCGTGGGCTCGTTGGGCCGAAGGGCCTGTTTCCCGTGTTGCTTTATTCTTTGTTCTTTGATCTTTGATCTTTGAGTGATCCTCCACTGCCTAATCAGGGAGCTCATACTCTATGAGGTTCAGGGGGAGATCAAATGATGATTCCCCTGACGCCACAACAACAGAATAAAAAAAAAGAGAAACTTCTATACTGAGAGATGGTCTGAAAACAGAACTCACTGCTGCAGGAAGCAGTTGAGGTGAACAGCGATAGTGACTTTAAGGGCAAGTCAGATGTTCATATAGGGAGAAATAAATAGAAGCGTAGGGTGATGAAAGTTGAGTTCACATGGAATATTACAGCACAGAAGTCTTCACAGGCAGAATAGCTTGTTCATATGTTGTACATGTGTGTGTTTTTTTATTATGGGACAGTGATGTTGCTGGCTGGCCAGCATTTATTGCCCATCCCTGCTTGCCCGAGGGCAGTTGAGAGTCAACCACATTGCTGTGACTCTGGAGTCACCTGTAGGCCAGACCAGGTAAGGATGGGAGATTTCCTTCCCTAAAGGGCATTAGTGAACCAGATGGGTATTTCCGACAATCAACAATGCTTTCATGGTCATCGGTAAATTCTTAATTGCAGATATTTTTTATAGAATTCAGATTCCATCATCTCCTGTGGCAGGATTTGAACCCGGGTCCCCAGGATATTAGCTGAATTTCAGGATTAATAGTCCAGTGATGATACCACTAGGCCATCGCCTCCCTCGCAATGCTTGTGCACGTTGGCAAGAATAGAGAGTATTGCGTCTGCAAGGTAGAAATGTAAGATATAATCTCCCTGGGATATGAGACAATTTCAACATGATAAATGTATAATAGATTTCAATAGATTCAGGGAACTCGGAACAAGGAGAGTTGGAATTGAAATGACAGAATGCCCATTGGCCAGAAAGCAGCAGCCAGTAGTTCGCTTGGCCAACCTCGATTCGATTTAATGGCAGCTTTTAATGGTTTTATCAAATGATAAAAGCCTAAGGACGTTCTGTAAATGCTCACTGTGATCGGATCTGGGAGCTAGTGTGACAGGATCTGGGAGTCACTGTGACAGGATCTGGGAATCACTGTGACAGGATCTGGGAATCACTGTGATCGGATCTGGGAGCTAGTGTGACAGGATCTGGGAGTCACTGTGACAGGATCTGGGAATCACTGTGACAGGATCTGGGAATCACTGTGATCGGATCTGGGAGCTAGTGTGACAGGATCTGGGAGTCACTGTGACAGGATCTGGGAATCACTGTGACAGGATCTGGGAATCACTGTGATCGGATCTGGGAGCTAGTGTGACAGGATCTGGGAGTCACTGTGACAGGATCTGGGAATCACTGTGACAGGATCTGGGAATCACTGTGATCGGATCTGGGAGCTAGTGTGACAGGATCTGGGAGTCACTGTGACAGGATCTGGGAATCACTGTGACAGGATCTGGGAATCACTGTGATCGGATCTGGGAGCTAGTGTGACAGGATCTGGGAGTCACTGTGACAGGATCTGGGAATCACTGTGACAGGATCTGGGAATCACTGTGATCGGATCTGGGAGCTAGTGTGACAGGATCTGGGAGTCACTGTGACAGGATCTGGGAATCACTGTGACAGGATCTGGGAATCACTGTGATCGGATCTGGGAGCTAGTGTGACAGGATCTGGGAGTCACTGTGACAGGATCTGGGAATCACTGTGATCGGATCTGGGAATCACTGTGACAGGATCTGGGAATCACTGTGATCGGATCTGGGAGCTAGTGTGACAGGATCTGGGAGTCACTGTGACAGGATCTGGGAATCACTGTGACAGGATCTGGGATTCACTGTGATCGGATCTGGGAGCTAGTGTGACAGGATCTGGGAGTCACTGTGACAGGATCTGGGAGTCACTGTGACAGGATCTGGGAGTCACTGTGACAGGATCTGGGAATCACTGTGATCGGATCTGGGAATCACTGTGACAGGATCTGGGAATCACTGTGATCGGATCTGGGAGCTAGTGTGACAGGATCTGGGAGTCACTGTGACAGGATCTGGGAATCACTGTGATCGGATCTGGGAATCACTGTGACAGGATCTGGGAATCACTGTGATCGGATCTGGGAGCTAGTGTGACAGGATCTGGGAGTCTCTGTGACAGATCTGGAATCACCGTGAAGGATCTGGGATTCACTGTGATCGGATCTGGGAGCTAGTGTGACAGGATCTGGGAGTCACTGTGACAGGATCTGGGAATCACTGTGACAGGATCTGGGAATCACTGTGCGGATCTGGGAGCTAGTGTGACAGGATCTGGGAGTCACTGTGACAGGATCTGGGAATCACTGTGACAGGCTCTGGGAATCACTGTGACAGGGTCTGGGAATCACTGTGACAGGGTCTGGGAATCACTGTGACAGGGTCTGGGAGTTACTGTGACAGGGTCTGGGAGTTACTGTGACAGGATCTGGGATCACTGTGACAGGGTCTGGGAGTTACTGTGACAGGATCTGGGAATCACTGTGACAGGGTCTGGGAGTTACTGTGACAGGGTCTGGGAGTTACTGTGACAGGGTCTGGGAATCACTGTGACAGGATCTGGGAATCACTGTGACGGGTCTGGGAATCACTGTGACAGGGTCTGGGAATCACTGTGATCGGATCGGGAGTTACTGCGACAGGTCTGGGTTACTGTGACAGGGTCTGGGAATCACTGTGACAGGGTCTGGGAATCACTGTGACAGGGTCTGGGAGTTACTGTGACAGGGTCTGGGAATCACTGTGACAGGGTCTGGGAGTTACTGCGACAGGGTCTGGGAGTTACTGTGACAGGGTCTGGGAATCACTGTGACAGGGTAACCCTATTTGCTGTCAAATTGATTCCCAGATCTTGTCTTAGTTCATCATGCAAACCAACCTCTCATCTACGGACTCTGTCTACACTTCCTACTGCCTTGGAAAAGCAGCCAACGTAATCAAACACCCGAGACAGACGGCAGCATTTCCAGGCCGTGCTTGCTTCAAAGCTGGAATTTCTATCCGAGGTCAATGGATTTTTGCAAGATCTGCTGAATTTAAGCCCATGCACTACAATATCCATGGCAGGCAGGAGGTGAAAATACTGCTCTTCCACCCTCTTCCATCATGAAACAGATACAAAAATCTGAAGTCGTGTACCAACCAACTCAAGAACAGCTTCTTCCCTGCTGCCATCAGACTTTTGAAAGGACCGACCTTCCCTATACCCTAGCTACAATCGTAATATTCTGTACCCTCTCCTTTCCTTCTCCCATATGCAATCTATGAACGGTATGCTTTGTCTAGTGTGTTAGAAACAAAGAACAAAGAACAAAACAGCATGGGAAACAGGCCCTTCGGCCCAACGAGCCTGCGCTCGTTGTTCCCACTTCTACACGCAATCCCTGTCCATGTTTGTAGATTTATGGATTAAAAACCAAATTTGAGACAATTTAGGGAGAATTTGTTTTGCCAATTAGCCTAAGAGCACATCTTTGGGATGTGGGAGGAAACCGGAGCACCCGGAGAAAACCCACGCATGCACGGGGAGAATGCGCAAACTCCCACAGACACAGGCCCAAATCCATGTATCTGCACAGCACAGCGATAATCACTGAGCTGTCGTGTTGCCCATCAAATGGTCCAGGTCAAGCGTACACTAACGACGTGAAGCACTAGGATACTCTCGAAAAAATCCAAGAGCAGCCCTCTCACGACCCATCGCGTGTATGCCCCTTGTTAGACAACAAGGTGGACCAAAGCACCTGTAGGATAAAAACAAGTACATCAATATCATCATCTATTTACACACTTCCCAGGGACTCCCAAGGCTCATGATCCCTATTTTAAATCAGTTTTCTTGTCACTGCATCCCAATACATGTGACAATAATAACTCAAATCAGGGATCAGTTCACAAGAGCACACTCGATGGGCTGAATGGTCTACTGCTCCAATGTCTTTTGGTCATTTGGATGTCACATTGAGCAGGGGGACATTGCTGTCTTGTGGAGTCGGTTTCTGTGTTGCTAACGTATTGTCTCCATGGAAAACAATTAACTACTAAATCCATGCATGATCATGATATGTGTAGTATGTTGGTTTCGATCGGCTAAGGAATGTTGTTGCGGAGTATGTTTGAACAATAATTATTTATTGAATGATCATAGCTATTTACAGATACACTCAGTATGGCTCAGTCTAAGTTGCGAGCGTTCGCCATCTAAACTTTTTTATTCATTTCTGGGATATGGCTAAGCCAGCATTTATTGCCCATCCCTAATTGCCCTTGAGAATGTGGTGGTGAGCTGCCTTCTTGAACCCACAGCAGTCCATGTAGGTGTAGGTACACCCACAGTGCTGTTAGAGGAGGGAATTCCAGGATTTTGACCCAGCAACAGTGAGGGAATGGCACTTTATATCTAAGTCAGGATGGTGAGTGACTGGCTTGGAGGGGAACTTGCAGGTGGCGGTATTCACATTTATCTGCTGTTCTTGTCCATCTAGATGGAAGTGGTAATGGGAATTCCCTCGAATAGCACAAGGGGTCACGGGCTTAGGGTGAGGGGGGGTAAGGTATAATTTGGATGCTAGAGGGTGTTTTTTCACACAGAGGGTGGTGGGGGTATGGAATGCGCTGCCAAGTAAAGTGGTAGAGGCAGGTACTCTGGAGTTATTTAAGAGATATTTAGATGGGCACATGAACAGAATGGGAATGGAGGGGTATAGAAAACTGATTTAAAATAGGGATCATGAGCCTTGGGAGTCCCTGGGAAGTGTGTAAATAGATGATGATATTGATGTACTTGTTTTTATCCTACAGGTGCTTTGGTCCACCTTGTTGTCTAACAAGGGGCATACACGCGATGGATCGTGAGAGGGCTGCTCTTAGATTTTTTTCGAGAGTATCCTAGTGCTTCACGTCGTTAGTGTACGCTTGACCTGGACCATTTGATGGGCAACACGACAGCTCAGTGACTATCGCTGTGCTGTGCAGATACATGGATTTGGGCCTGTGTCTGTGGGAGTTTGCGCATTCTCCCCGTGCTTGCGTGGGTTTTCTCCGGGTGCTCCGGTTTCCTCCCACATCCCAAAGATGTGCTCTTAGGCTAATTGGCAAAACAATTTTTTCCTAAATTCTCAAATTTGGTTTTTAATCCATAGATCTATAAACATGGACAGGGATCACGGGTAGAGGTGGGAACATCAGGGTGACGGTGCGGGCTCATTGGGCCGAAGGACTTGTTTCCTGTGCTGCTTTATTCTTTGTTCTTTGTACAATGACAGATTTAGATGAAAAAAGATGGGAAGAGGCTCGAGTGGGGCAGAAGGGCCTGTTTCCCATGCTGTTTTGTTCTTTGTTCTTCTCAAGGGCAATTAGGGATGGGCAATAAATGTTGGCCTAGACACATCCTAGAAGGTGCTGTCTAAGGATCTCTGGTGAAGAGATCTTATAGATAGTACACACTGCTGCAACTGAGTGTTAGTAGTGGAGAGAATGGATATTTGTGGATGTGGTGCCAATCAAGCTGGTTGCTTTGCCCTGGATGGTGTCAAGCTTCTCGAGTGTTGTTGGAGCTGCACCCATCCAGGTAAGTGAGAAATATTCCATCACACTACTGCCTTGCATCTTGTAGATGTTGGACAGGCTTTGGAGAATCAGGAGGTGTTATTCATCGCAGTATTTCTAGCCTCTACCTCTCTTGTAGCCAGTGTGTTGACGTGGTGAGTCTAATTGAGTTTCTGGTCAATGGGAATCCATGGATGTTGATAACTCTCTCTTATATTATCATGTGGGTGGCACTGTTTCTCAACCCCTATAGATTAACTCTTTCAGTTCTGAACCCCCTGATGCTACACCTCCCCCATCTCCCAGTTTTTGTTTATATATATTTTTTACATTGATATTCACAAAATATCCTCCAGTCTCTGGCTTCATAGGCTTAACATGTAAAACCACAGAACCATTGAATCTCTACAGTGCAGAGAGTGGCCATTTGGCCCATTGAGGCTGTACTGACTCTCTGAAGAGCATCTTACCCAGGCCAGGTCTGGAGATTTCACTTCTCCTGACCGTGTCCTCAAGAGATCAGTTGTTGCACTTTGAACTTCCTTGCTCTGATTTGGTTGGCCTTTGATAAGAGTTGTAGCATTTGGTACCTTTTCAGTTTGACTCTCAACATCTGGCATTCTGGAATGGAAGGTTGTCCTTGAGGAATGAGAATAAGAACTTTCCTGGTCCTTCTTATCATGTCTTCTGGGGCATATATCATGTAAGACTATTGTTGACCATCATCCGTTTGGACGACGATGCCTTCTCTGCTTTGCCCTCTGATCCGAATTTTGCCCTCTCTGTTTAGCATTGGGAGATTTCTGGAATAGTACCTCCTATTGTAAGTAAAGGCTCACTGGTGTCTATAAGACTGATTTTAGTCCTGAACTTGCTGATAATCCCAAACTGCTAACCACGGGATTCATTCTCGTGCATCATGGGAAATTAGGCATGAAGTTCCTGCCCATCAGCACCTTTGATGGTGCCAATCCACATTGCAGTGGTGTTCATAGAACAATACAGCATGGAAACAGGCCTTTTGGCCCACAATGGTGTACTGAACATGATGCCAACTCTGATTGCCCTTGGTCCATCTCCCTCTATTCCTTGCATATTCATGTACTTAACTAAAAGCCCCAAAAATGCCTGTATTGTTTCTGCCTCTACCCCAGCCCTGGCAGCAGGTTCCAGACTCCTACTATTATGTAAGAAACTTGCCCCTCACATCTCCAGGCCAATTAAATCTATTCAGGGGCTGCATGGTACACGGTGATCAGCACTGCTGCCTCAGAGTGCCAGGGACCCAAGTTTTATTCTGGCCTCAGGCCACTGTCTGTGTGGAGTTTGCATATTCTCCCTGTGTCTGCCTGGGTTTTCTCCAGGTGCTCCGGTTTCCTTCCACAATCCAAAGATGGGTGGGTTAGATGGATTGGCCATGTTAAATTGTCCCTTAGTGCCCTGGGGAGCTAGGAGGGTAAATATGAAATGTTATGGGAATAGAGCCTGTATGGGATTGTGGTCAGGGCAGACTCAATGGGTCAAATGGCCTCCTTCTGCACTGTCGGGACTCGAGAATTTTATGGCAAGTCAGAGATTGGAGTAGACTTATATGTCAACAGCATCACCAGAAAATTCTCCTTCTTTTTAAGGAACACTTAAATATTACAGATATCCTTTTCCAACTTGCTGTGAGATTGAGGATGTTTTGGGGAAATGGTGAGAATCAATAGCACTCAGCAAATGGAGTGAAGATTTGATCCGAAGTGATGACTCCTGGTAGCTGCTGGTCTGTGAAGTATTCCAGAATCCCGGACTGCTGCTTCCGGAACAAATTCTTGTGGCAGGATGGGAAACTGTGATGCGATGTTGGCATTGGACTGGAGTGGGCACAGTAAGAAGTTCCATTATACCAGGTTAAAGTCCAACCAGAAACCACGGATGAACAGGAATATCCACCGCTTGCTGAAGTCCAAGGGCGATCAAGTCGGGTGACACTGACCTATCCGAGAAAGCCAGAAGTAATCTAAGGAGATCCATCAAAGATGCCAGAAGGCAATACCGGACCAAGCTAGAATCTATGGCTGGTCACACAGACTCCCACCGATATTGGCAATGTCCGCAAGATGTAACAGACTACAAGATGAAAGCGTATAAAATTGCTGGCACTAACGCACCCCTACCTGATGAGCTCAATACATTCTACGCTCGTTTTGAGTAAGAGATCAGCAAGATTGCCTGGATTCACTACAGTTCACCCAACACCGCAACAGGTCCACAGCAGACACCATCTCCCTGACCCTGCACTCAATCCTGGAATGCTTGGATAACAAGACTACCTACGCCAGACTCCTATTCATTAACTACAGCTCAGCCTTAAATACCTTTATTCCTACAAACTCATCTCCAACTCCATGGCCTGGTGCTCAGCTCCTCCCTCTGTGACTGGTGCCCTGAGCTTCCTAACTCACAGACCACAATCAGTAAGGATAGGCCACAACACCTCCTTCATGATCATCCTCAACACCGGTGCCCCACAAGGCTGTGTTCTCAGTCCCCTAACCAGCCCCCCAAATTCCCTCCATTTCGATTCTCAAGTTTGCTGATGACACCACTGTAGTGAGCCAGATTTCAAACAATGACGAGATAGAATAGAGGGATGAGATAGAGAGTCTAGCAAACTGGTGTAAGGACAGTAATCTCTCCCTCAATGTCAGCAAAACAAAGGAGATAGTCCTTCACTTCAGGAAGGATGAAGGAGAACATTCCCCCTTCTACATCAATGGGGACAAAGCAGAAAGAGTCGAGAGCTTCAAGTTTTTATATGTCCAGATCAGCAGCAACCTGTCCTGGTCCTCCCATGCCGACACTAAGTTAAGAAAGCCCACCAATGCCTCTACTTTCTCAGAAGACTAAGGAAATTTGGCATGTCAGCTACGACTCTCACCAACTTTTACAGATGCACCATAGAAAGCATTCTTCCTGGTTGTATCTGTTACTGTGCAAATCCCCTAAACTCTGGCACCTGTTCGGGTACACTGAGAGACAACTTAGCATGGTCGATGCACCGTAACCAGCACGTCTTTCGAACTGTGGGAGGAAACCGGGGCACCCAGAGGAAACCCACACGGACATGGGGAGAATGTGCAAACTCCACACAGACAGTGACCCAAGCTGGGAATCGAACCCAGCTCCTTGGCACTGTGAGGCAGCAGTGCTAACCACTGTGCCACCCAATGATGAATGGCAGAGCAAGTGTGAAGGGCTGAACGGCCTCCTCCTGCTCCTGTTCCCTATGTTTCTAAGCACTTTGCGCGACGTTACATACGCTCTGGGTTTTGATATTGGTCTGAGAATCCTCATGGGGGCTTCGCCTTGTCACTTACTTACCAGCCGAGTGTTTAACGGCGAGGGGGAACAGCCGGAGCAGCTGTCAGGCAAAGGTTAAAACACAATTTAGGGAATAAAGACACGGGGAAAATGATCGCTGTTAACGTTTGGAGTGAGTTATTGCCCAGAAAACAGAATTACAGATGCCTTTTAGTCTGCAGCCTCAGGCAATGAATTAGCAATGGGCTGACCCTGCTGGAAGGTGCAGCTGGGCGAGATGCAGCTAATGCTGAGAGCGGGAGAGGTTTTCAGCTTTTAGAAATTCTCGACTTAAAGCAAATAGATAATTTATGCTTCTCTAACCAACGTGGAACATATTTGGCTGTCCCTGTAGTGCAGCACTGTTTTTCAAAGTCAAATAGATTTGAATCTAGTGACTGGGGGTTTTGATCCCTGCAGGCAGTCAGAGTGGATCTTGCACTATTGCTGCACATGTTCAGCCGCTGGTTAAATTCCCCCTCTGTGCGTTGCTAATATTTCTCTGTTTGCCAGCCTTAAAATATACACCCTCCAATTTGCCATGATTGACTGCTGAGTTCTGAAGATGGGTAATTTTCTAATAGAACCCACCACGCGGTGTTGCAGTGGCTGGCACCGCTGCTTCACCACACCAGGGACCCAGGTTCGATTCCCAGCTTGGGGTCACTGACTGTGCTACATTCTCCCCATGTCTGTGTGGGCTTCCTCCGGGTACTCCTGTTTCCTCCCACGTCATTTGATTTGTTATTGTCACGTGTATTAGCACACAGTGAAGGGTATGTTTTCAAGAGCACTGCACAGACAAAGCATACCTTTCATTGAGAAGAAAAAGAGAGTGCAGAAGGTAGTGTTACAATCATAGCTAAGGTTTAGAGAAAGATCAACTTAGTGCAAGGTAAATCCATTTAAAAGCCTGACAGCAGCAGAGAAGAAGCTCTTTCTCGAGTTATTTGCGATGTGACTTCAGACTTTTGTATCTTTTTCCCAACGGAAGAAGATGGAAGAGAGAATGTCTGGGGTGTGTGAGGTCCTTAATTATGCTGGCTGCTTTGCCGAGGCAGAGGGAAGTGCAAACAGAGTCAATAGATGGGAGGCTGGTTTGCGTGATGGACTGGGCTTCATTCACCACCTTTTATAGTTTCTTGCAGCCTTGGGCAGAGCAGGAGCCATACCAAGCTATGATACAACCAGAATGATAATGAAGGGGATGGATAGGGTAGAGGTTGAGAGATTCTTCCCACTTAATGCTGCAACTTTATAAGACCCTTGTCAGACCCCACTTGGACTATTGTGTGCAATTCTGGTCGCCTCACTACAGGAAGGATGTGGAAGCTGTTGAGAGGGTGCAGAGGAGATTTACAAGGATGTTGCCTGGATTGGGAGGCAGGCTTTATGAAGATAGGTTGAGGGAGCTGGGTCTCTTCTCCCTGGAGAAACGGAGGTTGAGAGGCGACCTGATAGAGGTTTATAAGATGTTGAGAGGGATAGATAGGGTGGACTCTCGGAGGCTATTTCCCAGGGCTGAAATGGTCGCTACGAGAGGACACAGGTTTAAGGTTCCGGGGGGGGCAAGTACAGAGGAGATGTTAGAGGTACGTTTTTCACTCAGAGGGTGGTGAATGAATGGAATCGGCTGCCGTTAGTGATGGTAGAGATGAACTCGCTGGGGTCTTTTAAGAGACTTCTGGATGAATACATGGGATTTAATGGGATTGGGAGTTACAGATAATTCTATGGCCTGGTATGGATATGATTGTCACAACTTGTGGGCTGAAGGGCCTGTTTGTGCTGTAGTGTTTTATGTTCTATGTTCTATGTTAACAAAGATAGCAGGACTAGAGGGCACAACCTCAAGATTTGGGGGGGGGGGGGGGGTGTGGCGGCAGTGCAGTTCAGTTCAGAATTGAGGAGGAATTTCTTCAGGCAAAGGGTGATGAAACTTGGGATTCTCTGCCTGATGAGGTGGTGGAGGCTTCCTCACTGAATATGTTCAAGTCAAGAGTGGATAGGTTTTTAATTGACAAGGGAATTAAGGGTTACAGGGAGAAAGCGGGAAAGTGGTACTGAACCACTACAGATCAGCCATGATCTTATTGAATGGCTCGAGGGGCTGGATGGCCTACTCCTGCTCTTATTTTTTATGTTCTTAAAGAAGATGTATGAGGCAGATTTTTTACAAAGAGAGTCGCGGGTGCCTGGAACTCATTGCTATGGGATGTAGTGGAAGCGGATACGGTAGTGACTTTTAAAGAATATCTTGACAAATGCATGAATAGGATGGGAATAGAGGGATACGGTCCCTGGAAGGGTAGGGGATTTTAGTTCAGTTGGGCAGCATGATTGGTGCAGGCCTGGAGGGCTGAAGGGCCTCTTCCTGTGCTATAATTTTCTTTGTTCTTTATGTAAAAAACCTGCTTCGCACATCTCTAAACTTTTTCCCATGCACCTTAAACATAGTACTTGACTTTTGTACCCTGGGAAAGATCATGTCACTATCCACTCTATCACCCTAATAGGCAATTTAGTATGACTGATCAACCTAACCTGCACATTTTTGGACCATGGGAGGAAACCAGAGCACCCGGAGGAAACCCACGCAGACACAGGGAGAACATGCAGTCTCCACACAGACAGTTACCCAAGGCTGGAATTGAACCTGGAATCTCTGGCACTGCCAGGCAGCAGTGCTAACCATTGTGCCGCCCCTAGATCAAAGCTATGTGTGGAGTGCTTAAACGAAGTGTTCACTGTCTTCACACTCGCAGTGTGATGTTATACTCATTGAGGAAGTAGGTGTTAATGGAGAGGAAATGTGTTAAGCATCAAGTATTTCCCATTCCAGGCAAGGTGCATCATAGCGCCACTACAGCCCGGAAAATCATTGCAAGCTTCAGGGAAAACGTTATTCTGTCAGACCCCATGATGAGCTCTGAAACATGAGCATTCCCAACTCCTGTTATAATTGATTCAAGCATGTTCGTAAATGCAGTGACAGAAGCAAAGCTCAATACTTCTTCCAACTGTAAAATCTACGGTACATTTTCTTGAAATGACAAATGAGATAGCATCATAAAATCCTGCAGTGCAGAATGAGGCCATTCAGCCCATCGAGTCTGCACCAAGCCACAATCCCACCCAGGCCCCAACCCCTTGACCAATAGACTGAATGCTCGATGTGTTGTGTTCTCAACAAACTGAAGGAATTAGGAGAATGGATAAATATGTTTGGGCGTTACATGGTCAGTAATTATGGGGTCGTTTTTTTAATAACCTTACATTACCCAAATAATATCAAAGAACAAAGAGCAAAGAAAATTACAGCACAGGAACAGGCCCTTCGGTGCTCTAAGCCTGCACTGACTGTACTGCCCGATTGAACTAAAACTCCCTCCCCTTCCGGGGGCCACATCCCTCTATTCCCATCTTATTCATGTATTTGTCAAGATGCCCTTTAAAAGTCACCAAGTTAGGAAATCAAAGATAATTTTAAGGGATTTACATTTGTAGCATAGAATAGAATCCCTACACTGTGGAAGGAGACCATTCGGCCCATTGAATTTACATTGACTCTCTGTCAGTGCATTTTTAACATATCCCCCATGCTAAATTCTCCCTCAGTGGATCCGAACAGGCACCAGAGTGTGGCGAATAGGGGTTTTTCATTGCAGTGTTAGTGTAAGTCTACTTATGATCTAATAAATAAGCTTGTATTTTATCCCCATACATTTTTCATGGCTAATCCATCTAACATACACATCCTTGGACACTACAGGGCTATTTAGCAATTCATCTAATCAGCACGTCTTTGGGAGTCTGGGAGGAAAGATAGGCAATGTGTCAATTCCACACAGACAGTGACCCAAGCTGGGAATTGAACCTGAGTCCCTGGCGCTGTGAGGCAGCTGCTATGCCACTCTGCCACCCATGGCACTGCTATTCTGAGACAGGACTTTGCCCACTGTTCTCCGGAACTGTGAATTCGAAGAGTGGCTGCTTGCTGATGTCTGCACTGAATTTTGAGGTTTGTCTTAAACTGTAGTTTTAGGTCGCGAGGGTTTGTGGTTATTTTGGCGATCCGTAGCGGGAGATAGGCGCGGGGACTGCTGGGAAAGGAGTGCGGCATTACATAAAGAAGGCCAAGGTAGACAGTGGGCAGCGTTGGGAGCGGGCAGTGGAGTGAGGCGGGGAGCAGAGTGAGAGCTGTAAGGGCTTAAGCTCACTGGGCTCGGGCGAGCGCAGACTTGGACGCAGTAAGTTGCTGGAATCCTGTCCCACCAGACCTCTGGTGCCCATAGCTCTAAAGGGGGTCTAGAAAATGTCAGGGTCCTTGATTAAATGCGTCCTCTGCGTTCGTTGCCATATGTGGACATTCTTGGAGTAGAGCGTCTCCCGAAAACCCACATATGCACAAAGTGTTTAGAGCTGCAACGTTTGAGGGCTCGGATGAGGCAGCTGGAGCTGAGATTAGAAGATATGTTTTTAGTCAGAGAGAATGAGGGGATAATGAATAGGGACCATAGTCTAGAGGGGACCCCAGGGCCTAGTAGGAGGGATGGGTGGGTTACAGATAGGAAATGGAAAAAGAAAAGGAGTCACGGCGCTAAGATGAGCTCAGGGGAGGCATCCCAGAGTATCAAGGGTAGGGCAAAGGCTGAGGTAGACAGGGCAAGGGAGGGGGATCAGAATGCCCCGGAGGACGGAAGGAGTGTGGGATGTGAGATAGTGGTTGGGGATGGGAGTGTCAAAGGGATCGACAGGTGGTTCTGTGGGCAAATGCGGGACTCCAGGATAGTTGTCTGCCTCCCTGGAGCAGGGATCCAGGATGTTACAGAGAGGGTAGAGGGAATTTTGAAGGGTGGAGGGTCTAAGGCTGATGTAATAGTTCACGTAGGAGAGAAGGATGTAGGAACAAAGAGCAGGGGGGACATACGTAGGCAGTTCAGGGAGTTGGGGGCTCAGCTGAAGTGTAGGGCCTCCAGGGTGGCATTCTCTGGGCTGCTGCCGAAGCTCGGGACTGGTAGGGTTAGGAAAAATAAGTTACTACAACTGAATGCGTGGTTGAGAGATTGGTGTAGGGCAGAGGGTTTCCAATTCATAGACCATTGGGAAGTCTTCATGAGGGAGGGGCATCTATACAAGAGGGACGGGGAACAGTTGTCTGGGAAGGGCACCCATATTTTAGCTGGGAGGTTAGCTGGAGTGTTTCGGCAGGGTTTAAACTAATATGGAGTGGGGGTGGGGAGACACGGGGAATTGGGAGTGGGAGAGAGATGGGAGACAGGGTAAGTCCAGATGGCAGGAAGGAGGGTCAGAGAGGGCCTGAGGGTCTTCAGTGCATGTGTTTTAACGTGAGGAGTGTGACTGGCAAAACAGATGAACTGAAAGCAATAATGTTCAAGAGGAAGTTAGAAGTGGTGGCGGTGACTGAGACGTGGCTAAAGGAAGGGCAGGACTGGCAATTGAATATCCCAGGGTACAAGTGTTTTAGGCATGATAGAGGTGGTTTGAGGAGAGGAGGGTGAGTGGCGTTATTAGTTAAGGATCACATCATAGCAGTGCAGAAGGAGGGTGGTATGGCTGAGTTAGGAATTGAGTCGCTATGGGTGGAGTTGAGGAATAGGAAGGGAAAGGTTACTATGTTGGGTGTGTACTACAGACCGCCCAACAGCCCACGGGCCATGGAAGAAGGGATATGCAGGGACATTTTAGATAAGTGTAGAAAGAATAGGGTAGTTGTAATGGGAGATTTCAATTTCCCTGGGGTAGATTGGAAGGTGCTCAGAGCAGAAGGTATGGACGGGGAGGAATTTGTACAGTGTGTTTTGGAAGGGTCCTTGGAGCAGTATATGGATAGCCCGACTAGAGAGGGGGCTATACTGGACTTGGTTCTGGGGAATGAGCCAGGGCAGGTGGTTGACATTGTAGTAGGAGAGCATGTGTCAACTAGTGACCACAACTCTGTCTGCTTTAGGATATTAATGGAAAAAGATGAAGCCTGCCCTAAGGGGAGGGTGTTAAACTGGGGGAGGGCTAGATACAGCCAGATTAGGCAGGATCTTAAGAATACCGACTGGGATAAGCTGTTCGAGGGTAGGTCGACGCAGTACATGTGGGAGTCTTTCAAGGGAAAACTAAAATCTTTGCAGGAAAGACATGTGCCAGTAAGGAGGAAGGATGGGAAAGGTAGGATTAGAGAACCGTGGGTTACTAGGGATATCGAGGACTTGGTCAGGAAGAAGCAGGAGGCGTACGTTAGATCTAGGCAACTGGGGACAGAGACAGCGCTGGAAGAATATAGAGAGTGTAGATGGGATCTTAAAAAGGGTGTCAGAAAGGCAAAAAGGGGCCACGAGATGGCTTTGGCAGGTAGGATTAAGGAAAATCCTAAGGCATTTTACTCCTATGTAAGGAGCAAAAGGATGGTTAGAGGGAAGATTGGACCTCTCAGGGACAGAGGAGGGGAGCTATGCTTAGAGCCTGAGGGAATGGGGGAGATCTTGAATGAATACTTTGCGTCGGTATTCACGTGGGAGAGGGGCCTGATGTCTGGTGCCGGCTTTGAGGAATTTGAGGACCCGTTAAAGGAAATAACCATTACGAGGGAGGTGGTGTTGGGGCTTTTAGGCAGCATAAAGACTTATAAAGCTCCTGGGCCTGATGGCATTTACCCCAGACTGCTAAGGGAGGTGAGAGATGACATGGCTGATCCTCTGACGCAAATCTTTGTCTCTTCCTTGGACACAGGTGTGGCCCCAGACGATTGGAGGATAGAAAATGTAGTACCGTTGTTTAAAAAGGGTCAGAGGGATAACGCAGGGAACTATAGGCCGGTGAGCTTGACTTCAGTTATAGGTAAGCTAATGGAGAGGATCCTCAGGGACAGGATGTGTGAGCATCTGGAGCGCTGCGATCTGATCAGGGATACGCAGCATGGCTTCGTTAAGGGGAGGTTGTGCCTTACGAATCTAGTAGAATTTTTTGAAGAGGTGACAAAAACAGTTGATGAAGGACAAGCCGTTGATGTTGTCTACATGGATTTCAGTAAGGCGTTTGACAAGGTTCCCCATGGTAGGCTGATAAAAAAGGTGAAGGCGCATGGGATACAGGGCAGGTATGTAGATAGGTTGAGAACTGGCTTGGGAGGAGGAGACAGCGGGTATTAATGGAAGGCTCTTTTTTCCAACTGGAGGTCAGTCACTAGTGGTGTGCCACAGGGCTCAGTACTAGGACCTCTTCTATTTGTGGTTTATATAAATGACTTGGAAGAGGGGGTAAGTGGTGTGATCAGCAAATTTGCTGATGACACTAAGATGCTTGGATTGGCAGGAACTGAGGAGCAGTGCCAGGCAATACAACAGGACATAGATAGGCTGGTAGATTGGGCAGATAGATGGAAAATGGAATTTAATCTGGATAAATGCGAGGTGATGCATTTTGGCCGGAAAAATGTAGCGGGGAGTTATAGGATAAAAGGTAAAACTATCCGGAGTATAGAGATGCAGAGAGACCTGGGGGTGCAGGTTCACAAATTTCTAAAGGTGTCAGTACAGGTGGAGAATGTGATAAAGAAAGCGTATGTTATGTTAGCCTTCATAGGAAGAGGTATAGAATACAAGAGTAGGAGTCTAATGTTGCAAGTGTATAGAACGTTGGTTAGGCCTCACTTGGAGTACTGCATCCAGTTCTGGTCGCTGTACTACAGGAAGGATGTGGAGGCCCTGGAGAGAGTGCAGAGGAGATTTACCAGGATGCTACCTGGTATGGAAAGGCTGTTTTACGAGGAAAGATTGAACGCACTGGGGTTGTTTTCCCTTGAAAGACGTCTGCTGAGAGGGGATCTATTAGAGGTATATAAGATTATGAGGGGTATAGATAGAGTAAATGGTGGTAAGCTTTTTCCACCATTAGAAAAGGATAGAACGAGGGGTCACAGCCTTAGGGTGAGGGGGGCTATGTATAAGACGAATATTAGAGGGCAGTTTTTCACACAAAGGGTAGAGGGGGTGTGGAATGCACTACCGAGTAAGGTGGTGGGACCAGGCACGCTAGGGTTGTTTAAGGGTCTCTTGGACAGCCACATGAGCGGTCTGCAGATAGAGGGATATAGTAGGACTGTTTAAATATCCTATTTGTTTCCACAGGATGTTCGGTCCACCCTGTTGACCAACAAGGGCATGCATGGGGCAGGTCGTGCGAGAGCTGCTCTTGGATGTTGCTTCAGGAGTGGCCTAGTGCTTCACGTCGTTAGTGTATGCTTAAACTGGACCATCAGATGGCAACATGACAGCTCAGAGACTATCGCTGTTGCTGTGCAGACACATGGATTTGGGCCTGTGTCTGCGGGAGTTTGCGCGTTCTCCCCGCGGTTGCGTGGGTTTTCTCCAGGTGCTCCGGTTTCCTCCCACATCCCAAAAATGTGCTCTTAGGCTGATTGGGTAACAAATTGGTCCCTATATGTCATTAAGACGTTAGGATGGCGGCGCGGGCTCGTTGGGCGGAAGGGCCCGGTGCTGTGTTGTTCTTTGTTCTTGTTCTTTGTATGTACAGCTGCAGGGGTCCTGCCCAACAGATTTGGGAAAGAAAGGTATCAAATTGGAACTGAGGTCAAACTAGCAGAAGGCTGACTTTAAGAGGGGGCTGATCCAGAGACTCGGTTATTTGGTTTGGTGCTTTTTTCGGTCACCTCTGACTGAAGACCTTCTCTGAACTGCCAAACAAGAAGGTGCCACATCCAATCAGCGAGCCATCCTGTGTAAAAACTGACAAATAATCCATCAAAATACAGACAGGAAAAACATCAAAACCATCCCTCTGTGTTAGTGAGAGAAAGAAGGTGCTTCATTCCAGTAAAGCTACATGGAATCAGAAAAATAACCCACAAAGATTAATCACCCACATCCAACAATGTGACAAAGCTGCTCGGAAGTGACACAACGCTGATGCTGAGACTACCCCGATCCCCGACATGGATCAACACCAACATGTTTACAATATCACAGATCACAGAAAACTTTCAATACATCTCAACACACTAAACATCCCGAGTGTCTCACTGCATCATATCGACAGAGAGAGTCAGAGAGAGAGAGATGGAGAGAGAGAGAGATACAAAACAGAGAGAGACACAGAGAGGGAGTCAGAGAAAGAGAGAGAGGGATGGAGGGAGATAGATAGAGACAGAGAGAGACAGAGAGAGAGAGAGAGAGAGTCAGAGAGAGGGACAGAGTGAGGCAGAGAAAGAGATGAAGATGGATAGAGACAGAACGAGACAAAGAGAGACACAGAAAGAGAGAAATAGAATCAGAAAAGAGAGGAAGACAGAGAGAGGTACATAGAGATGGATAGAGGTGGAGAGAGACAGAGATAGAGAGAGAGTAACAGAGAGAATCAGAGAGAAAGAGATGGAGAGAGACAGAGAGAAATGGATAAAGAGAGAGAGAGACAAACTAGAGAGTCAGAGAGAGACAGAGAGAGATGGAGAGAAATAGTTAAAGACAGATAGCGACAGAGAGGGAGAAAGAACATAGAACATAGAACATAGAACGCTACAGCACAAACAGGCCCTTCGGCCCACAAGTTGTGCCGAGCACATCAAAACCTACCCAGCCATAGACCTATCTATAACCCCCAATCCCACTGGATCCCATATACTCATCCAGAAGTTTTTTAAAAGACCCGAGCGAGTTCGCCTCGACCACCACCAATGGCAGCCGATTCCATTCACTCACCACCCTCTGAGTGAAAAACTTTCCCCTAGCATCCCCTCTGTACTTGCTTCCCTGCACCTTAAATCTGTGCCCTCTCGTCGCGACCATTTCAGCCCTGGGAAATAGTCTCTGAGAGTCCACCCTATCTATTCCTCTCAACATCTTGTAAACCTCTATCAGGTCGCCTCTCAACCTTCGTCTCTCCAGGGAGAACAGTCCCAGCTCCCTCAACCTGTCTTCATAAGGCATGCCTCCCAATCCAGGCAACATCCTTGTAAATCTCCTCTGCACCCTTTCAATAGCTTCCACGTCCTTCCTATAGTGAGGCGACCAGAACTGCGCACAGTACTCCAAGTGTGGTCTGACAAGGGTCCTATAAAGCTGCAGCATTACCTCCTGACTCCTGAACTCAATCCCTCGATGAATGAAGGCCAGTACACCGTAAGCTTTCTTAACCACATCCTCCACCTGGGAGGCCGATTTGAGAGTCTTATGGACCCGGACCCCAAGATCCCTCTGCTCTTCCACACAGCTAAGACTCCTACCTTTGATAGTGTACTCATTCATCCCGTTGGATCTGCCAAAATGGACCACAACACATTTATCCGCGTTGAAGTCCATCTGCCACTTCTCCGCCCAGTCTTGCATCCTGTCGATGTCATGCTGCAACTTCTGACATCCCTCCAGACCATCCACAACACCACCGACCTTCGTGTCATCGGCGAACTTACTCACCCATCCCTCCACTTCCTCATCCAGGTCATTTATGAAAATGACAAACAGCAAGGGTTCTAGAACAGATCCCTGGGGCACTCCACTGGTGACCGACCTCCATGCAGAAAAAGAGCCATCCACAACCACCCTCTGCCTTCTGCAGGCAAGCCAGTTCTGGATCCACAAGGCCAAAGCCCCTTGGATCCCATGGCCTCTCACCTTCTCAAGAAGTCTTGCATGGGGGACCTTGTCAAATGCCTTGCTGAAGTCCACGTACACCACGTCCACTGCTCTTCCTTCGTCAATGTGTTCAGTCACATTTTCGAAGAACTCAATTAAGCTGGTAAGGCACGACCTGCCTTTTACAAAACCATGCTGACTATTTCTAATCAACCTAAACTTCTCCAAATGCTTGTAAATCTTGTCCCTCAGAAGCCTCTCCATCAGCTTACCAACCACTGAGGTCAGACTCACCGGTCGGTAATTTCCAGGACTATCCCTGTTCCCTTTCTTGAAAATAGGGACCACATCCGCAATCCTCCAATCCTCCGGAACCTCTCCCGTCTCCATCGACGACGCAAAGATCATCGCCAGGGGCTTTGCAATGACATCCCTCACCTCCCACAATAACCTGGGGTACATCCCATCTAGTCCCGGAGACTTGTCTATCTTGATAGCATTTAAAAGTTCTAACACATCCGCTTCCTTAATATCTACATACTCAATCTTTTCAGTCTGCCGCAAACTTGTAGTGCATCCTCTACAAGAGAGAGGGAGAGAGATGGAGGAATCTCCTCTAGAGAGAGAGAGATGGAGGAATTTTCCCATCCTGCCCACCAAGGGAATTGTAATAGGTGGACCATGCAAAGGCTCACTGATCCAGGCGGGATTTTCCCATTTTGGGTTGTGCACGGCAGGAAAATCCTGCCCAGAGAGAGAGAGAGAGAGAGAGGTTAAGAGACACAGGAACTTGACAGGTGAGGCTGTAACAGAGAAGTCCAAAACAATAGTGATCCCAAATGGATCTGTGTTATTTAAATCCATCATTCTTGTCTTGATCAACACGCTGCCTCTCTCTCTCTCACACTTCTCTTGAAAGCAAGAGACAGAGAATTGTGTTGGGCGGTCATGAGGAATGGATGGTGTAACCTGGGGTGGAACGTTATCCACCGCTCCCAATAAAACAAATATTGAGCAATTATATAATGCCTTTCACAACCTCAGGACATCCCAAGACACTGTATGGTTAACAAGATGCGATTTGAAGTGTGTTTTTTAATTCATTTATGGGATGTCGGTGTCACTGGCTGGCCAGCATTTATTGCCCATCCCTAAATGCCCTTTGAGAAGGTGGTGGTGAGCTGCCTTCGTGAATCACTGCTGTTCATGTGGTGTAGGGAGGGAGTTCCTGGATTCTGACCCAGTGACTGTGAATATTTCCCAGTCACAATGGCTTGCAGGTGGTGGGGATCCTATGTGTCCTCTGCCCTTTCCCTTCTGGGTGGTGGGGTTTGTGGGTTTGGAAGGTGCTTTGAAGGATCCTTGGTGAGTTGCTGCAGTGTATCTTGTAAATAGTACACACTGTTACCACTCTGCACTGATGGTGGAGGGAGTGCATATGCTGAAGGTGCTGGGTGCTTTTTTTAACTCAGTTGTGGACATTGCTGAGTGGTCAATATTTATTGCCCTTGGAGGGCAATTGAGTATCAACCACATTGTTGTGGATCTGGGATCAGATGTAGGTCAGACCAGGAAAGGACAGCAGACTTCCTCCCGAGAAGGGCATTAGTGAACAAGATGGGTTTTTCCAACACTCGACAACGGTTTCATGGTCACTTTCTCAGAAGACTAACGAAATTTGGCATGTCAGTTACTCTCACTAATCTTTACAGATACACCATAGAAATCATTCTTTCAGGGTGAAAACTCAGAACTCTCTGTAATACTAAAGGATATTATTAAACTAGAAAGATTGCAGAAGAGATTTATTGGGAAGCTGTGGGAACTTGATGGTTATAAGGAGAGGCTGAATAAACTGGGAGTTTTTCTTTGGAGTGCAGAAGGTTGTGGAGTGATCTTATAAGATGTCTATAAAATAATGAGGGGCACAGATCAGCTGGATAGTCAATATCCTTTCGCAAATGTAGGGGAGTCTAAAACTAGAAGGAATAGGTTTAAGGTGAGAGGGGAGAGATACAAAAGTGACCAGAGGGGCAATATTTTCATACAGAGGGTGGAGAGTGTCTGGAACAAGCTGCCAGAGGTCGTAGTAGAGGCGGGTACAATTTTATCTTTTAAAAGCATTTGGATGGTTATATGGGTAAGGTGGGTATAGAGGGATAAGAGCCAAATGCGGGCAATTGGGATTAGCTTAGGGGGTCCAAAAAAAGATGACATGGATAAGTTGGGCCAAAGGGCCTGTCTCCATGCTGTCTCCGTGCTGAGAGGATTTCCGGTTCAGCAGGAGCACTTCCATCTCCAAGGCAAACTGATGTGAGGGTTCCTGACAGGGGCTGGCCCTGCGAGCTAATCCTAGGATGATAGAATCATAGGGTCCCTACGATGCAAAAGGAGGCCATTGGACCCATCAAGTCTGCACCAACACGACATCTTACCCAGGCTCTCCCCCCACCTCATCCTCACAACCCCAAGCATTTACCCCACGAATCCCCCTAGCCTATCCATCTTGAGGTACTAAAGGGCAATTTAGCATGGTCAATCCAGCTAACCGGCATATCTTCCAACTGTGGGAGGAAACTGGAACACCCGGAGAAAACCCACGCAGATATGGGGAGAACATGCAAATTCCACACTGACAAACTGGGAATTGAACCAGGGTCCCTGGCACTGTGAGGCAGTAGTGCTAACCACCATGCTGCCCAACGGCCTAGTTTAGAATTAAGGATGCGCACAGTACCAGGGCAGGATAAATCGAACGTGACTGTTGCCTGGAGACACAAATCTAGATGATGCTTATGATGAGAAAGCAGCTGGTCACTGAGGGAGCTGAATTCAGGGCAGGTGCGAGAGTGCTGAGCACGCTGGGATAATGTGCAATCGGGTGCCCCCCTCCTCAACTAACCCCACAATTAACTCTCAAAAATGAACATTGTGTATTAGCATGAATGAAAATCCTTCTTTGATAACCAGATTTACTTTACATGAAGATGAAGAATACTCCAGCACTGATTATACAGGGGTTATGGTGTGGAGGTGCCAGTGTTGGACAGGGGTGGGCACCGTAAGAAGCCTCACAACACTGGGTTAAAGTGCAACTGGTTTATTTGGTAGCACGAGCTTTCAGAGCACTGCTCCTTCACCGGGCAAGTGGACGATTTAGAACATAAATTTAGTATTAAATCCAATACTATATTTGGTAGCACAAATTTTCAGAGTGCTGCTCCTTCATCAGATAAATGCAGGATTTGGTTCACAAACAGGGCATTTACCCTGAAAGGATGTCCTGAGGCAAGGTATATCAGCCAGACCATGCAGATGCTACGACAATGGATAAATGTTCACTGCTTGACAATCATCAGTCAGCAGTGTCCTCTTCCTGTTGGGGAACACTTCAGCCGTCACGGGCATTCAGCCTCTGATCTTTGGGTAAGCGTTCTCCAAGGCACCTTCACGACACACAACAGCGCAGAGTCACTGAGTAGAGACTGATAGCCAAGTTCCGCACACATGAGGATGGCCTCAACTGGGATCTTGGGTTCATGTCGCACTATTTGTAACCCTACAACTTACCTGAGCTTGCAAAATCTCACTAAATGTCCTGGCTGGAGACAACTCACATCTTTAAACTGTGCTAACTCCCTCATCGTTCACATTATCTGTACCTGTAAAGACTTCATTACTTGGTAAAAGTTCACATTCCAATTATTGTCTTGTAATAATACAAGATTATTTGTTTGTGTCTATATACGCCTGTTTGTGAACCAAATCCTGCACTTATCTGATGAAGGAGCAGCACTCTGAAAGTTTGTGCTACCAAATATAGTATTGGATTTAATATAAATATAAATATGGATTAATAAATTTGCAGATGACACCAAAGTTGGAGGAGTGGTAGATAGTGAAGAGGGGTGTTCTAGTTTGCAGAGAGACTTGGACAAGTTGCAGAGCTGGGCCGAGAGGTGGCAAATGGAGTTTAATGCGGAAAAGTGTGAGGTAATTCACTTTGGCAGGAATAACAAATGTGTAGAGTATAGGGCTAATGGTAGGACTCTTAATAGTGTTGATGAACAGGGGGATCTTGGTGTATATGTGCATAGATCCCTGAAAGTTGGCAATCAAGTCGATAAGGTTGTTAAGAAGGCATATGGAGTCTTAGCTTTTATTGGTAGGGGGATTGAATTTCGGAGCCGCAACGTCAGTTGCAACTGTACAAAACTCTAGTGCGGCCGCACTTGGAGTATTGTGTGCAGTTCTGGTCCCCACATTATAAGAAAGATGTGGAGGCATTGGAAAGGGTACAGAGGAGGGTTACCAGGATGTTGCCTGGTATGGAGGGCAGGTCTTATGAAGAGAGGCTGAGGGATTTGAGGTTGTTTTCATTAGAAAGAAGGCGGCTAAGATGAGACCTTATTGAAACATATAAGATGATTAGAGGTTTAGATAGGGTGGACAGTGATAGCCTTTTTCCTAGGATGGAGAAAGCTAGCACGAGGGGACATAGTTTTAAATTAAGGGGCGGTGGTTTTAGGACAGATGTCAGAGGTAGGTTCTTTACCCAGAGGGTGGTAAGGGTATGGAATGCCTTGCCTGCGTCAGTTGTAGATGCGCCAAGTTTGGTGGCGTTTAAGAGGTTAGTAGATAAGTTTATGGATGAAAAAGGAATGGTTTAGGTTAGAGGGTCATTGCTTTTTCCTAATTGGTCGGCGCAACATCGAAGGCCGAAGGGCCTGTTCTGCGCTGTAATGTTCTATGTTCTATGTTCTAAATAAACCTGTCGGACTTTAACCTGGTGTTGTGAGACTTCTTAATATACAGGGGTTAGATAATATGGATCTAGAAAGAATGTTCTTGGTGGTAGGGGAATCCAGAACTAGGGGTCACAGTTTAAAGATAAGAATCTTCAGTGTAGCAAAAGGCTATTTGGTCCATTGAGCAAGCAACAACTGTCCTATCCCTATAACCCCACCTATGTACCCTCCTAACCCCCATAACATTAAGAGGCAATTTAGCATGGCCAATCAACCTAACCTGCACATCTTTGGACAGCAAGAGGAAGCCAGTGCATCTGGAGGAAACCCACACAGACTTGGGAAGAATGTGCAAACTCTGCACAGATAGGGACCCAAGTCAGGAATTGAACCCGGGTCCCTGGCACTGTGAAGCAGCAGTGCTAACAACTGTGCCAGCGTGCTGGGATAAACCTCAAGAATAAGTCCTTACAGAACTGAGAAATTTCGTCACCCTGAGGGTGGTGAATGTGTGGAATTCACTCCCACAGAATGTAACTGAGGCCAAAACATGGTGCGATTTCAAGAAGAAATTAGATATAGCTCTTGGGGATAAAGGGATCAAGGGATATTGGAGGGGGGTGCAAGGTGGGATCAGGATATTGAATTTGATGACCATAATGAATGTTGGTCCTGCTTCTAGTTTCTATGTTTCTAGTTTTTGGTTCTATGACAACATGTCCCGCCCCCACCCTCCTTCTATTGGCTCCCCAGAGTTGTCTATCCTCACATTGCCCCACCTCCCTGTCACCCCTGATTGGGTGATACTTGTCAGTCAAACAGCCTTTCCCTTTGTGCCGGATCCTGTCATGATGAATAAAGATAAAAATGTCCTCAATGTAGATTTTTTTGAAAAGACTGGTTTTGTTTTTTTTTTAACTGATTTTTCTCCCAGGTTTTTTTGCTGGTCCTGTACATTTATCCCGGGAGACTCCCTGGAGTAATTCCTGGAGGGTTGAGAACCCTGGTTGATGACTATCCTCTGAGAATGAATGAAAATGAAATAAACACACCATCGAGTATAATTTAAATGAATGAAGGTTGGAGAAGAGCAATATCAGCGGGCATCAATTATAGTTTCATTTGCATTGGCCTGATTAGGCTGCCTAATGAACAACAACAAGTTCACACTTGTGGATTGAGATCAGCTCTGTATTATTAGCAAAGCATGTATTAACTGCTTTAAGTAGGTCATTCACTTTCATTAAAACTGAAGACAGTGTTGTTCTGTACTGAATGTTTAGACAGAACAAAAATTGCCAGTGCCGTTTCAATCCTGACAATAAAAAAGAGGTCGATTTGATTTGATTTGATTTATTATTGTCTCATGTATTAACATATAATGCCATACATGGTAACATACATGGTAGCACGGTGGTTAGCACTGCTGCTTCACAGCTCTGGGTTCGATTCCTGGCTCAGATCACTGTCTGCGTGGAGTTTGCACATTCTCCTTGTGTCTGCGTGGGTTTCCTCCGCATACTCCGGTTTCCTCCCACAGTCCAAAGGGGTATGGGTTAAGTTGATTAGCCATGCTAAGAAATTGCCCCTTAGTGTCCAGGGATGTGTAGGTTAGAGGAATGAGTGTAATATATAGGACATGGGGGTAGGGCCTGGGTGGGATTGTGTTTGGTGCAGACTCAATGGGCTGAAGGGCTGTCTTTGCACTGTAGGGTTCTATGATTCTATGCAAAGTATTGTTTCTTGTGCGCTATAAAGACAAAGCATACCACTCATAGAAAAGGAAAGAGAATAGGTGCAGAATATAATGTTACAGTCATAACTAGGGTGTAGAGAACGATCAACTTAATACAAGGTAAGTCCATTCAAAAGCCTGATGGCAGCAGGGAAGAAGCTGATCTTGAGTCGGTTGGTGTGGGATCTCAGACTTTTGTATCTTTTTCCCAAAGGAAGAAGATGGAAGAAAGAATGTCCCGCGTGCTAAGGGTATCCTCGATCATGCTGGCAGCTTTTCTGAGGCAGTGGGGCTGTGTGGACAGTGTCAATGGATGGGAGGTTGGGGCTTGGGGGGGGGGGGGGGGAGGTGTTCCAAATCTTCCCATCCCTTTGATGGTTCTATTGGTTACGAAATTGTCCCAGGAACTGACCCGAAGATGAATGCTGCTTCCCAAACCCAGGGTGGAAGTGGTTCTGCCCATGCTTCTTACGAACAGTTATGGTGATGAAGTGGGTTTTTTTTCCCTTCTTGTATCAGGGTGTCTGTGATGATTAAAGCTCACTGCTATGACCTCATCCTTTAATCAACTCAGTTTCCCCCTCCCCCCCCCCCCCCCCCCCCCCCCCCCCAGCACCCCCTCCGTCCCACTACCGCAGAGTCAGGCCCACTCAATCATGCCCCGTTGCCTCATTATGCATTCTTTGGAATAATTCATGACAGGAGACCCTTTGACTGGAGATTGAGATTAATTTTAGATTTTTGAATGTCTTCGGCGGAAAGTGTGTCACTCACACTACAGTCAAGATTCTGTGGCCACAGAATGCGTTGTCCCTCCTTTATTTTACTTGTCCTTTCTGAGAAAAATATCCACTCAAAGTTGTTTTCTGAGAAGTCGAGTTCACAAATCTTGCTAACATTCTCTTTTTGTGTGCCTTTTCTTAAACCTTCTGATCACAGCTTTTACTGCTGCTTAGAGAAGCCAAATGCTCATGCATAGGACATGTGTGCTACTGACTGGTCAGTATTTATTGCCCATCCCTAATAGCCCAAAGGCAGTTGAGAGTCAACCACATTGTTCTGGAGTCACATGTAGGTCAAACCAGGTAAAGGTGGCTGATTTTCTTCCCTAAAGGGCATTAGTGAACCAAATGGGTTTTTTCTGACATGTCACATGTGTTGGGATACAGTGAAAAGTATTGTTTCTCGCACACTATACAGACAAAATGTACCATTCATAGAGAAGGAAATGAGAGAGTGCAGAATGTAGTGTTACAGTCGTAGCTAGGGTGTAGAGAAAGATCAACTTAGTGAGAGGTAGGTCCATTCAAAAGTCTGACAGCAGCAGGGAAGAAGCTGTTCTTGGTACGGGATTCAGACTTTTGTATCTTCCTCCCGATAGACGAAGGTGGAAGAGAGAATGTCCGGGGTGTAGGGAGTCCTTAATTATGCTGGCTGCTTTTCCGAGGTAACGGGAAGTGTAGACAGAATCAACAGATGGGAGGATGAAACCATTGTCGGAAAAACCCATCTGGTTTGTTAATGTCCTTTAGGGAAGGAAATCTGCTGTCCTTATCTGGCCTGGCCTACCTGGGCAATGTGATTGACTCTTACCTGGTCCTGTGAAATGGCCAAGAGAGACACTCAGTTCAAGGGGCAATTAGGAATGGGTAATAAACGTTGGCCCAGCCAGTGCCACTTACATGTCATGAAAGGGTAAAGGAGAAGAAGAAAACTATGGTGAGAGATGTTGCGCTGGAGAGAGCGATAGCCGTCTGATTTCCTGTTTTGTTTCAATGTCACTGGCCGGTGAAGGATATGAGTAAGGACGCCCAGAACCATAGAAGAAGTGCTGATCTTGCTATTAGGAACAGGAGTAGGCCATTCACCCCTCAAGAACGCTCCATCACCATTCAATAAGATCATGGCTGATCTGTGGTCTGAATTCATGTACCTGGTGAGGCCAAGGCCCCTTGATATCCCTGCTCAATAAACCATCTATCTTAAACCTAACAACTTAACCAGCATCTCCTGCAATGTGAGGAAGAGAACTCCAACTCTCCCTCACTCTCTGTGTGTAGACGGGTTTTCCAACATCTCTCCTGAATAGCTTGGCACCAGTTTTTTAAGTTATGACCCTGGTTCCAAAGAACTGAGAAAAGAACAGCACAGGAACAGGCCCTTCGGCCCTCCAAGCCTGTGCCGATCATGATGCTCGAAGTAAACTACAAGCAAAACCTTCTACCCATACTCAGTCCCAAATCCCTTTATTCCCTCTTTATACATCTACTCATCCAGATGCCTCTTAAATGTTGCTGATGTGCCTGCTTCCACCACCTCCTCTGGCAGCGTGTTCCAGGCCCCACCACTCTCTGCATAGAAAACTTCCCCCGCACATCTCCCTTAACTTTCCCCTCTCATCTTGAACCTTAGTCACCCTTGTAATTGACATTTCCACCCTGGGAAAAAGCCTCTGATTATCCACTCTGTCTCTGTCTCTCATAATTTTGTAGATCTCTATCAGGTCTCCCCTCAGCCTTCCTCCTTCCAGTGAAAACAATCCTAGTTTATTCAATATCTCATTATAGCCACACCCTCGAGGCCAGGCAACATCCTGGTGAATCTTCTTTGCACTCTCTCCAAAGCTTTCATATCCCTCTGGTAGTGTGGTGACAGAACTAGAGGTTCTAGAGCCTGCAATTAGAATCCTACAGTATAGAAGGAGGCCACTCGGCCCATTGAGTCAGCACTGACAACAATCCCTCCCAGGCCCTGTCCCTATAACCCCAAGGATTTACCCTAGCTACTCCCCTTGACATTAAGGGGCAATTTAGCATGGCCAATCCACCTAACAACAGTAAAAAGTCTGACAACACCAGATTCAAGTCCAACCGATTTATTTGATAGTAAACTCGCAAGCTTTCAGGGTTTGCCCCTTCGTCAGGTGAATAGAGAGTTCTGGCCTCAGACAGAGTATATCACAGCACAGACAGTTTACAGATTACTGACTAGAATGTGAATCTTTACACCTAACCTGCTATTCAAGTCTTAAAGAGGCCGACAATGTGATTGGAAGGAGCATTAAGCCCAGGTCAGAGAGATGTGTATTGTCTCCAGACAGCACAGTAAGTGAGGTTTAGCAAACCCAGGCAAGTTACGGGGGTTACAGATAGTGTGACATGAAGCCAAGATCCCTGTTAAGACCGTCCTCATGTGTGCGGAACTTGGCTATCAGTCTCTGCTCAGCGACTCTGCACTGTCGTGTGTCGTGAAGGCCACCTTGGAGAACGCTTACCTGAAGATCAGAGGCCGAATGCTGTGCTTACCCCAGTCGAACGCCGGTAACTCCACATCAATCCACCTAATCCATACTTAATTGAGAGGAAACCAAAGCACCCAAAGGAAACCCACGCAGACACAGAGAGAACATGGAAACTCCACATAGACAGTGACCCAAGCCGGGAATCGAACCCAGGACCTTGGCGCTGTGAGGTAGCAGTGCTAACAGTGTTGCCCACATCTCAAAATTGACATTTTTGAACAAAAAAAAGCTCTGCTTTTAAACACTGGCATCATGATGTTGTAGCAAAGATGTTAATGGGTTTGTATGAAACTACTGGATCTGCTGCTGTAACGAGGGTTGTTAACCTGTCCAAAGCAGTGATAAAGGAGGATTTCAATATGTTAACACATTAATTATTAATGGTGGATTTTATCTCCATTGTATCTTGTTTGCTCCAGTTCAGCAATGTTCTTTTGCTCTGCTTTCTGGCAGTATTTGTTCTGCGCCTTGATGCTGCACTAATTTCCCAAAAGGAAGAATTTAATGGTCTCGACAACTTTGCTCATTTGCTGTTATTTTTCATCCTGTTCAGTAGGGATAGGAAATAACGAGAAATAAATAAGGGAACCTCAATTCTGACACCTCTATTCATCTACTTTAAAGGGCAGACACAGAGCTACAAAAAGTGAACTTGTTTTAAAGGGCGCTATCTGCTACTGAGAGATTACATAGAACATAGAACATAGAACATAGAACATTACAGCGCAGAACAGGCCCTTCGGCCTCCGATGTTGCGCCGACCAATTAAGAAAAAGCAATGACCCTCTAACCTAAACCATTCCCTTTTTGTCCATAAACCTATCTACTGACCTCTTAAACGCCACCAAACTTGGCACATCTACAACTGCAGCAGGCAGGGCATTCCATACCCTTACCACCCTCTGGGTAAAGAACCTATCTCTGACATCCGTCCTATAACTACCACCCCTTAATTTAAAGCTATGTCCCCTCGTGTTAGCTTTCTCCATCCGAGGAAAACGTCTATCACTGTCCACCTTATCTAAACCTCTAATCATCTTATATGTTTCAATAAGGTCTCCTCTTAGCCGCCTTCTTTCTAATGAAAACAACCTCAAATCCCTCAGCCTCTCTTCATAAGACCTGCCCTCCATACCCTCCATACCAACATCCTGGTAAACTTCCTCTGTACCCTCTCCAATGCCTGCACATCTTCCTTATATTGTGGGGACCAGAACTGCACACAATACTCCAAGTGCGGCTGCACCAGAGTTTTGTACAGTTGCAACATGATGTTGCGGCTCCGAAATTCAATCCCCCTACCAATAAAAGCCAAGACTCTGTATGCCTTCTTAACAACAAATTACCTTTGCAGAGGTTCAGTTACATTTAGGGCAGAATGTGCCCCCCCCAAAAAAGTGTCATAACGGCGAGAGTAATGGAGTGATGTGTGTCAGTCCCCCAGGCCAGTGTTGCAATCCTCTAACACTTATTTGGAGAGTTGGGAGCTCCACGTCAGTACTAGGGAGGGATGGTTACCTAAACACATCCCTGGGGTTGTCTGGGTGAGCCCAGCTTTGGAGGGATTGGGCACTGTTTTGCATGCGTCCTCTGGTCTCACAGTGCACTGGGAGATCCTTTCCTCTCCTCACAGACATTAGGGCCCCCTCTTCCCTTTTAAGTGGCATTTCCATCCCCATCGCCCTCCCAACACAGGTCGCTGGCATTGAGCCCCTTCCAACATGACCCCCTCGCCATGACTTCCAGCATGATCCACCTCTACGTAATCCCACCCCACCCCTCCAGCATAACTGGCCCCATCATAGCCCCCCCTGTAGAGTCCCTCTGCCACAGCCCCACTTGACACTCCAACTGGTACACTGGGCACTGCCGGGGTGTCTGGTGGGCACTGCCGGAGTGTCTGGTGTCCAGGATTTTGACCCAGCCACAGTGAAGGAATGGTGATATATTTCCAAGTCAGGATGGGGAGTGGCTTGGAGGAGAACCTCCAGGTGGTGGTATTCCCAGGTATCTGCTGCCCTTGTCATTGGAGGGGGAGAGGTCACAAGTTTGGAAGAATCAACTGCATTGCTCTGGAGTCACATCCTGCAGGATGGCAAATTTCTCTCCATAAAGGATGTTAGTGAACCAGGTGAGGAGGTGGCTGGGTGAAGGCGGGGGGAAGAGTGGCAGGGGTAGGGAGGGGTGTGGCTGGGGGAGGGAGTGGCAGGGGTATGGAGGGGTGGTGGGTGGGGGCTGGGGGGCATTTTTGATTGGGGAGCGAGGCGAGATCTTCCGGATGTTCATACCTCCGGAATATCCCAGATCCCGCCGAGCGTTTCCCAGGGTGTAGCGTGGGTTCAACAAGAAATCCCGGCAGGACCAGAAGCTCTTGCTGCCAGCCAATAGCGAGTCCACCACTGGGAAATATCCGTGGGAAAGTTGGGAGTGTGGGTGGGGTGGTTGGGGGTAGAAATTTTGCCAGGGGTTTTTTGCAACTATCACCAGCTGTGGGACAAGCTTTTATTTCAGATTTTTATTCATTAATTCATTGACCTTATAGTTCACCAACTGCTGTGGGATTTGAACTCTGGGTGCTGATCTCTGGATTACACATCCTGCACTTTTAGGACAGTCGCCTGCAATTGCATAAATCAATGTGTGAAAAATAAATGAATATTTTTACAACGGAGGCAACTCTGACAAAGGGGTGAAAGGTTATGTGGGGTAGGCCACAATATAATGTAGAGTTGAAATTCCAGTCAAGATCAGCCATGATCTTATTGCATGACAGAGCAGCCTCGAGGGGCCGAATGGTCTCCTCCTGATCCTAATTCATGTTTCTATATTTGTAATTGTGTTCTCAGGAAGATTGACAATGGTTTCATGGTCACCAGCAGATTCCTAATTCCGGGTATGTTTTATTGGATTCTAATTGATTGTGGCACAGTTGTTGGCATTGCTGCCTCGGGATCCCAAATTCGATTCCTGGCTTGGGACACCATCTGTGTGGAGTTTGCGTGATCTTCCCATGTTTGCGTGGATTTCCTCCTGGTGATTTGATTAGATTTATTATTGTCAATACAGTGAAAAGTATTGTTTCTTGTGCGCTGTACAGAAAAATCATACTGTTCATAGAGAAGGAAAGGAGAGGGTGCAGAATGTAGTGTTATAGTCATAGCTAGGGTGTGGAGAAAAATCAACTTCATGCAAGATAGGTCCATTCAAAAGTCTGACAGCAGCAGGGAAGAAGCTGTTCTTGAGTCAGTTGGTGCCTGACCTCAGGGTTTTGTATCTTATTCCTAGTGGAAGAAAGTGGAAGAGAGGATGCCTGGGGTGCGTGGGATCGTTGATTATGCTGGCTGCTTTGCAGAGGCAGCGGGAAGCTTGGACAAAGTCAACGGATGGGAGGCTGGTTTGCCTGACGGGGTTGGGCTGCACTCACAACATTTTGTAGTTCCCTGCGGTCTTGGGCAGAGCAGGTGCTCTGGTTCCCTCCCACAGTCCAAAGGAGATGTTGATTAAATGCATTGGCCATGCTAAATTCTCCCTCAGGTCCCAGGGTGTGGCGTCTAGGAGTATTTTCACAGTAACTTCATTGCAGTGTTAATGTAAGCCTTACTTGTGGCATTAGTAAATAAACTTAAAAGAAAACTCCACTATCTGCTGTGACGGGGTTCAAACACTTCCCTGACCCCCAGAACGTTAGTTGAGTATCTGGATTAACAATCTAGAAATAATACCACTCGGCCATTATCCAATGAGAAGCCACCAGGACAGTGCTGAAATAACCAAGCCTGGATGTAACAAAAGTATGGATAAAACTTCCTGGAGCAGATCAGCTGAGGCAGGACAGCTTTGGAGGAAGAGGAATTTGGTTGGAATCAAGACATCAACCCCAGCCATCACATTGTCCACACACACCGACTGCGGGCTTTTCCAGAGTATCTTTATCCTGCTCAATGAACTGTTGGAAATCCTGGGCAGATAGATGATCAGTACCAATAAATTGATTTCCTCTCGAGGCACAAGATGCACAAGGGTTTAATGGACTGGATTTAGTTAGGCCAATGGAAGTGTCACCCACTGCTCAGGGAGGGGTTAGATCCCGCCAGTTCAGGAACTCCAACCATATTAAATACTTTGCAGGCATTTAGATGCTCATCATTGTGCTTTCCCCGGGATTCAGGGCCCCAGTGACAGATTGAGGGTGGCAGGGTGACACAGTGATTAGTGCTGCTGCCTCACAGCGTGAGGGCCCTGGGTTTGATTCCCAGTTTGGTCCACTTCAATATGTAGGGAAACAGAGATAGGGTCTGGGTGGGATTGTTGTCCGTGCGGACTCGATGGGCTGAATGGCCTCTTTCTGCACTGTAGGGTCTCTATGTTTTTTTCCAATGGTTACCTCTGTGGGATTCTTCCTGCGGTGTGGAGGAGCACCCGGAGGAAACCCACGTGGACGCGGGGGGAACATGCAGACCTCACGTAGACAGGCTGGGAATGGAACCGGATCCCTGGCGCTGTGAGGCTGCAGTGCTAACCCCTGTGTCACTGTACTGCCTTGCAGCAGTCCTCTCCTCCCCATTCCTAGCTCCTCTCTTCAGGAATCGAAGTGCATCGGCCCCCTCATCCCAGTCGGCCAGCAGCCAAGCAGACAGAGTTTGTTGGGATGATGTTTGGGAGAAACGGGAAAACAGTAAGCTCCCGGTTAATCCCTGAACCTGTATTGGATTTCAGCCAGTACAGGCATAGCGGGTGTCAATTGATTCATTCATGAATCTCATTGACGTTGCACTGTGTGGTGTTGGGGGGAGGGTTTGGGGAGGATGGCATCCTGCGTCAGGTCCTTCTGCCTTTGTTGGTGGAGGTCAGGCTCCTGCTGGGAGGCTGAAAACTGTTCTTTCCAATGATTACCTGGATCTGAATGCCATGGTTTATACAGTGACAGACAGCATTGAACCCAGCCTAATCAGACCATACAATATAGGAGCTGAAGAAGGTCATTCAGCCCATCAAATCCACTCTGCCAGTCGATGAGACCATGACTGATCTGAAGTGAAAATCCCCAATTCCACTTATCCGTCTTATCCCCACAAGCCTCGATTCCCTTACTGATTAGAAGTCTGTCTGTCTCAGCCTTGCACGTACTTAACAACCCAACCTCTACACCTCTCTGCGATAAGACATTCCACAGATTCATTCCCCTCTGAGAGAGAAGAAATTCCTCCTCCACTTGGTTTGAAATAGGCAGCCCCTGACTCTGAGATTATACCCTCTGATCCTAAACTCTCCCACAGACGGAAACAACCTCTCAGCATCGGCCCTGTATAACCCTCTGAGAATCCTATTTGTCTCAATAAGGTCACCTCTCGTTCTTTGAAACTCCAGTAAGATGTTTGATGTGGTAATATTGTGGGTTCAGACACAACTCAGTGTGTGATGTTGAATAGAGTGCTGGGCATTGGGTAATTAAGGGAGTTAGGGAAGGAAGGGAAAGAGGGGAGCCTTTGCTTTCTAACTTTCTCAGCCTTTTTATAAGAAAATAAAAACGTGGAGAGGAGTGGGCCAACTGCTCCCCTCCAAACCTGCTCCATCATTCAATAAGATCATGGCTGACCTTTTCATGGACTCAGGCGGGACTTACCCGCCTGTTCCCCATAACCCTTTACAAAGTGCGTTCACCCTCCTACAGGAGAAGAAGTTAATTATTTATTTTATTATTGTCACATAGAAACAGAAAGATAGAGGGTAGGAGAGGGAGGAGACCATTCGGCCCTTCGGGCATGCTCCGCCATTCATTGCGATCATGGTTGATCATCCAACTCAACAGCCTAATCCTATTTTCTCTCCATAACTTTCAATCACATTCATCTTAAATGTTATATCCAGCTGCCTCTTGAATACGTTCAATGTTTTGGCATCAACTACGTCCTGTGGTGATGAATTCCAATAGCTCACCACTTCTTGGGTGAAGAAATGTCTCTTCATCACCATCTTAAATGGTTTACCGTGAATTCTCAGACTGTGACCCCTGGTTCTGGACTCTCCCACCATCAGGAACATCCTCTCTGCATCTACCCTGTCTAGTCCTGTTAGAATTTTATAAGTCTCCGTGAGATTCCCCCACTCATTCGTCTGAACTCCAGTGAAAACAATCCTAACCTCGTCAATCTCTCCTCATACACCAGTCCCATATCCCCGGAATCAGCCTGGTAAACCTTCATTGCACTCCCTTGAGAGCAAGAACATCCTTCCTCAGGAAAGGAGACCAAAACTGCACACAATACTCCAGGTATGGCCTCACCAAGGTCCTGTATAATTGCAACAACATATCCCTGCTCCTGTACTCGCAACCTCTTGCAATGAAGGCCAACATGCCATTTGCCTTCTTTACCACCTGCTGCAGCTACAAATGACCTTCAGTGACTGGTGCACAAGGACACCCTGATCCCACCACACACTCCCCTCTCCCAATTTGAGGCCATTCAGGTAGTAAACTGCCTTCTTGATTTTGCTTCCAAAGTGAATAACCCCACATTTATGCATGTATACATGTATTGGGATACAATGAAAAGTGTTGTTTTTTTTGCATGCTATAGAAAAACAATGCATACCATTCATAGAGTACAGAGGCAAGAAGGAATGGAGAGAGTGCAGAATGCAGTGTTACAATCTCAGTTAGGGTGAAGAGAGAGATCATTTTAATATGAGGTCGGTACATTCAAAACTCTGATGGCGGCAGAGAAGAAGCTGAGTTAGTTGCTACGTGATATCAGACTTCTGTATCTTTTTCCTGATGGAAGAAGGTGGGGGACAGAATGTTCGGGATGCGTGAGATCCTTGATTACACTAGCTGTTTTGCCGAGGCAGCAGGAAGTATAGATAGAGTCAGTGGATGGGAGGCTGGTTCGCATAATGGACTGGGCTATATTACGGCACTGTAATTTCTTGCAGTCTTGGACAGAGCAGGAGCCACACCAAGCTGTGATACAGGATGCTTTCTGTGGTCATTCGTAAAAATTGGTGAGAATTGGAGTGGATCAAATTTCCTTAGTGTCTTGAGAAGGTAGAGGCATTGGTGAATTTTCTTAACTATAGTGTCAGTGTGGAGGGAGCAGGAGGGTTTGTTGGTGATCTGGATACCTAAAAACCTGAAGCTCTAGCTGGTAAGTAACTAAAGGTTTATTCAGCTCCAGCAGTGCAATTATGAGGTCTGAGGCACCAAATCAAAGTTATAATCTCTGGATTTTTACCTGAGCCACATGCAAATTGGCATGGGACAATTAGAAAGCTGAGTAAGTGAATCGAAGGCTGATGTGATCGAAGTGAGTTCCAGTTCATGGGGTACTAGCATCAGTACGGGGGAGAGTGGTTCTGTGCCATCTATACCTGAACTGTGCTGGGCCTAGTGTTCTCGGGGAGAAAGCAGGAATAAAGCACGGAGATCGAGGGTCAGCCATAGTCAGGTTGAATGATGGAGCAGGCTCGTAAGGTGGAATGGTCTACTGCAAAAACGACAAAGGATTGTGAATATAGCGCAGTCCATCGCACAAACCAGCCTCCCGCTCTTCAGCCAGAATTTTTACCAGGCCTTGCAGAATAGAATCCTCTGTTGGCATTAAATAGGATTTTATGAGGCTCGTCTGAGTGAGTCATAAAATCCCATCCATTGACTCTGTCTACACTTCCCGCTGCCTTGGGAAAGCAGCCAACATAATCAAGGACCCCACACACAGGGGACATTCTCTGTTCCATCTTCTTCCGTCAGGAAAAGGATACAAATGACTGATGCCACGTACCAATCGACTCAAGAACAACTTCTTCTCTGCTGCCATCAGACTTTTGAATGGACCTACCTCGTATTAAGATGATCTTTCTCTACGTACTGTCTGCATAGGCCTACTTCCATTATTGTACTCGGAGCCTATTTGGAGCTGATAGTAGTAAAATACAGTGAGTAAGCCAGAACGTTATAACCCTAAGCTTCCGGAGGCTGACCAACCTGCTACATAGTTCGAGTGTTTAGAATCCAAAGTCATTCACTGTAATGGAAATAATGGTGTTATCAAGCACCCAGCAAATACTCTGATCCGACTCACTGATCAACTTGTCTTAGCAATTACCTTGCAACGCACTTTACTGAGACAGCAACACCATTTCGTCAAGTCAATAAGTTGCTGCCATCACCCTCAAGTGCAGTCAATATTTGCACATGACACCCACAGATCTCATGTGATTAACTGCACAGCAGTTTTGAGCAGGAATGCACTTCAGAATTGACCACGAATGGATTAATAGCGGAGTGGGGACTGGCTGCAAAGGCAAACAGCAACAAAACATGTTCCGTTAACTGAAACTAATCAAAGTATGGAATAAAATGTACATTCACTACACTGCCAGAGTCATACAAGCTTTTTGAATAGAATGATAATGTTCATATTGTCTCTACTGGGCCGTGTAAGGGAATGTCTCTGGCCAAAGTGAAGAAATAAAAGGTGATTGAACAGGAGACAGCAGAGAAACTGGAAGCAGAAGGAGGCCATTTGGCCCTTCGAGCCTGTGCTGCCATTCATTTGGATCATTGAATTCAATAACCCTATATCAACCACTGATCCCCCCTTTAGCCCCAAAGCCCTTGATCCCTTTATCTCCAAGAGCTTTATCTAAAATGCAAAGGAATGTCCAGTAATTGGGAGGCTTTCAAAAGCGTATTCAGGGTAAGCACATTCCTCTTAGAGTAAAGGGTAAGGCTGGCAGAAGTAGGGAACTCTGGTTGACTCGGGATATTGAGGCCCTGGTCAAGAGGAAGAAGGGGATATATGACATGCTAGGATCCTTGAAGAGTATAGAGAATATCAGAGTAGAGTTAAAGGAGAAATCAGGAGGGAAAAAGGGAATTGCTTTGACAGATAAGGCAAAGCAGAATCCAAAGAGCATCTACAAATTCATAAAGAGTAACAAGGGAGAGAATAGGGCCTTTTGAGGAGGACCAAGTTCATCTATGTGCAGATCCACAAGAGATAGGTGAAATCCTAAATGAAAATTTCTCATCAGTATTTACTGTTGAGAAAAGCACGGATGTTGGGGAACTAGGGGAAATAAATAGTGAAGGCTTGAGGAGTGTACATATAACAGAAGGAGGTGCTGTAATTCTTAAAACGCATCAAGATAGATAAATCCTCAGGACCTGGTGAAGTGTATCCCAGGACATTGTGGGAGGCTAGGGAGGAAATTGCTGGTCCCCTAGCAGAGACATGATTCCAAGTTGGGTGGGAGAGGGAACTGTGACAAGGATGCAGAGTTCTTTCAGAATGATCTGGACAGGTCGGGTGGCAATTGCAGTATTATTGGGATAAATGTGGGTTATTCACTTTGGAAGCAAAAACAAGAAGGCAGATCATTATCTTCTTTGTTTCTATATTTGAATCGTTGACAGCCACAGGTGAGGTACCTGAAGATTGAAGGGTGGCAAATGTGCCTTTGCTTAAGAAGGACTGCAGGGAAAAGACTGGGAACTGCGGGCTGGTGAGTCTAATGTCTGTAGTGGGTAAGTTGTTGGAAGGTTTTCTGAGAGATAGGATCTACAGGCATTCAGAGAAACAAGGACTGATTAGGAATGGTCAGCATAGCTTTGTGAGTAGAAAATGCTTGAAGGGTAACAAAGAAGGTAGATGAGGGTAGTGCAATCGACATTGTCTACATGGACTTTAGCAAGGTTTTTGATGAGATGCCACACAGTAATTTGTTGTATAAATTTAAACCTTGCATCCAGGGTGAAGTTGCCAATTGGATACAAAATTGGCTTGACGACAGAAGGCAGAGCATGGTTGTAGAGGGTTGCTTTTCAAACTGGTGGCCTGTGACCAATCATGTGCCTCAGGGATTGGTCCACTGTTACTTGTCATTTATATTAATGATTTAGAAGACAATTTAGGAGGCTTGGTTAGTAAGTTTGCAGATGACACTAAGATTGGTGGCATAGCAGACAGTGAAGAAAGTTATCTCCAATTGCAATGAGGTCTTGATCAATTGGGCCAGAGGGCTGACGAATGGCAGATGGAGTTTAATTTAGACAAACGCAAGGTGACGCATTTTGGTAGATTTAACCAGAAATGACTTTCTCCATATTGGTTGGGATTCCTTTACAGCCAGGCGCTCAGATGGAGAACAATGTGTTAGATGTGTCCAGGAGGCCCTGTTGATGCAGTATGTTGATAATCCAACCAGGGAGGGGACCATATTAGACTAGTTTTGGGGATTGAGCCAGGGCAGGTAATTGATGTCTCAGTGGAGGAACATTTTGTGCTTAGCGACCATAATTCCATAAGAATTTGGGTAGTTTTGGATAAGGACAAGAAGGCTAATTACATGCAAATTAGACAGAAACTGGGGAACGTGGATTGGGAGTGGATATTTGAGAGCAAATCTACCACTGACAAGTGGGAGACTTTTAAAGTCCCGTTGATTGAAGTGCAGATCAGGCATGTCCCTGCAAATATGAAGGATAGGACTGGCAGGAATCAGGAACCATAGATAACAAGGGAGCATAAAATAGGTTTAGGCATTTGGATCAATTTACACACATTCTAATAATAATCTGCCTGCCTATTATTTCTACCAAAGTGGATAACCTCACATTTATCCACATTATACTGTTGCTTGCATTTATATAGCGTCCTTAACATAGTCAAACATCCCAACCTGCTTCTGTGTGCAATTCTCAGAGAAGAAATTAGACACCAACTGCAAAAAGTTTATTTATTAGTCACAAACATTACATTAACATCGCAATCAAGTTATTATGAAATTCCTCCAGTTGCCACACTCTGTTCAGGTCAATGCACCTAACCCGCACATCTTTCAGAATGTGGGAGCAAACCAGAGCGCCCAGAGGAAACCCACGCAAAGAACTCTACACAGACAGTGGCTCAAGGTGGGAATTGAACCCAGGACCCTGGTGTTGTATAGCAGCAGTGCTAACCATTGTGCTGCCCATTGATTGGGGTGACTGAATGGCTGGTGTAATAGGTTTTCAGGATATCTTAAAGGAAAGAGAGACGCAGAATCAGAGCCTCAATAACTGAAGGAATGGTTGCCAGTGAGGGAGTGATTAAAATGGGGAGCGTGACTTTAGGGACTTTGGGGCACAGAAGGGGTCATTGATGGAGTATCGGGCTGGAAGATGTGATGGAAGAAGGGGAAAGCAGGAAAACAGAGCAGCGAGGCCATCAAGGAATTTGAACACAGGGTGTGGGATCCTCCAGCCATGCTCACCTCAACAGAAAGAGAATCCCTCCCGAGATCAAAGGACCTTTGCATGGTCCATCCTCTGCCCGTTACGATTCCTATGGCTGGTGGGATGGGAGAATTCCAGATTGGAATTTATAATTCAGAAAACAGGGGAAGGGCTGAATTCCTTTCTCTTCCCCACTCTTTTTGAAATGTGATCCTGCACTGAATGGGTGCAGATCCTCTCTCATGTTAAATGTAAGGGAATCCCAAATCCCAGCAGGATAACGCGGGATATTCATTCCCAGTCTTGTATATTTTCAATTTGCTATAATGTGAGAGAGGTGTGCAAACTTAGGAGGAACAATACAATTTTATTGTGATGAATTAACAAAGAATATTCATTAACTAAGAAGAAAAACACCCGATAAGAAGGGCTTCAATACACCACAACTATGGGAGGAAACCAGAGCACCAAGAGGAAACTCACACAGACATGGGGAGAATGTGCAAACTCATGTAGGGACACATGATATAGGAAGGACAAGGGAAGGGGATATTAAACAGAAATTTATGGAGTTGGGGTGGAAGCTTAGGGCCAAAACTGGCAGAGTGGTTATCTCTGGACTCTTGCCTGTGCCAAGGGATAGTTTGGAGAAGAATAGAGAGAGGGAATGTTTGAACTCGTGGCTGCGGGGATGGTGCAGGAGGGAGGGGTTCAGGTTCCTGAACAATTGGGACTCATTCTGGGATAGGTGGGACCTCTACAAGAGAGATGGTCTACACCTGAACCAGAGGGGAACTAATATCTTGGGGGGAAAATTTGCTAAGGCTATGCAGGGGGCTTTAAACTGATTCGGGGGGGGGGGGTGGGATCCTAAGTAGTTGGGGTGCTAAGAGGGATGAGAGTAAGGGGGTCATAGAGGAAAGCTGTAAAACACAGCAGCATACGGGTGGGGTGGGGCATGGTTTGAAATGCGTATACTTTAATGCAAGGAATATTCGCAATAAGGGGGAGGAACTTGCAGCTTGGACCAGTACCTGGAACTTCGATGTTGTGGCCATTTCAGAGACTTGGGTAGAGCAGGGACAAGAATGGATGTTGCAGGTTCCGGGGTTCAAATGCTTCAGTCGGAGTAGAGAAGGAGGTAGAAGGGGGGGAGGAGTGGCATTATTAGTCAAAGACTGTATCACAGTGACAGAAAAGAAGTTTGATGAGGACTTGTCTGTTGAGGTAGTATGGGCTGAGATTAGAAACAGGAAAGGAGAGGTCACCCTGTTGGGAGTCTTTTATAGACCTCCTAAAAGTTCTAGAGAGGTTGAGGAAAGGATTGCCAAGTCAATTCTGGTCAGGAGTGAAAGTAATAGGGTAATTGTTATGGGGGACTTTAACTTTACTAATATTGATTGGAATAGCTATAGCTCTAGCTCGTTAGAGGGGTCAGTTTTCGTACAAAGTGTGCAGGAAGGTTTTTTGACTCAGTATGTAGATAGGCCAACTAGAGGTGAGGCTACATTGGATTTGGTGCTGGGCAATGAGCCAGACCAGGTGTTAGGCTTGGAAGTTAGTGAACATTTTGGTGATAGTGACCACAATTCGGTTACGTTCACCTTAGTGATGGATAGGGATAGGCATGAAGCTGGGGGCAGTAGTTATAGCTGGGGGAAGGGTAATTATGAGGCCATCAGGAGAGAATTAGGGTGCATAGATTGGACTAGGAAACTACAGGGACTGGGAACATCTGGAATGTGGAGCTTATTCAAGGAGCAGCTGCTGCGAGTCCTTGATAAGTATGTCCCTGTCAGGCGAGGAGGAAATGGTCGAGTAAGAGAACCTTGGTGTACAAAAAAAGTTGATTTGCTGGTTAAAAGGAAAAAGGAGGCTTATGTCAGGATGAGGCTTGAAGGCTCGGTTAGTGCAATGGATAGCTATAGATTAGCCAGGAGGGAGCTAAAGAGTGAATTGAGGAGAGCTAAGAGAGGACACGAGAAGACTTTGGCTGATAGGATTAAGGAGAATCCTAAAGCTTTCTTTAGATATGTTAAGAATAGAAGATTGGTTAGGACAAGACTAGGGCCAGTCATAGACAGCAGTGGGAAGTTGTGCGTGGAGCCTGAAGAGATTGGAGAGGTACTGAATAAATATTTCTCTTCGGTATTCATGCAGGGTGATGTAAATGTAGTTATGGAGAACACTGAGGTACAGGGTAGCAAACTGGAAGGTATCGAAGTAGATAGGGAGGATGTGCTAGATATTCTCGAGGGTTTGAAGTTGGATAAGTCCCCTGGGCCGGACGGGATTTACCCTAGGATTCTCTGGGAGGCAAGAGAGGAGATTGCAGAGCCTCTGGCTCTGATCTTCAGGTCGTCGTTGGTTACGGGTGTGGTTCCGGAGGACTGGAGGATAGCGAATGTGGTCCCATTGTTCAAGAAGGGGAAGAGAGACCTTCCAGGGAATTATAGGCCAGTGAGTCTTACTTCTGTTGTGGGCAAAGTATTGGAGAGAATTATTAGGGATAGGATTTATAGTTATTTAGAGAGAAATGAATTGATTGGGGATAGTCAGCATGGTTTTGTGAAGGGTAGGTCGTGCCTTACTAACCTCATTGAGTTTTTTGAAAAAGTGACTAAAGAGGTGGATGGGGGTAAGGCGGTTGATGTGGTATATATGGACTTTAGTAAGGCGTTTGATAAGGTGGCCCATGGAAGACTTCTGCAGAAAATGCAGATGTATGGGATAGAGGGTGATTTAGCTAATTGGATTAGGAATTGGCTAGCAGATAGAAGACAGAGGGTGGTGGTTGATGGGAGATATTCATCGTGGAGTTCGGTGACAAGTGGTGTACCTCAGGGGTCTGTTTTGGGGCCCCTGCTGTTTGTAATTTTTATAAATGATCTGGATGAGGGTATTGAAGGATGGATTAGTAAATTTGCAGATGACACTAAAGTCGGTGGAGTGGTAGATAGTGAAGAGGGGTGTTATAGTTTGCAGAGGGACTTGGACAAGTTGCAGAGCTGGGCCGAGAGGTGGCAAATGGAGTTTAATGTGGAAAAGTGTGAGGTAATGCACTATGGCAGAAATAATAAATGTGTAGAGTATAGGGCAAATGGTAGGATTCTTAGTAGTCTAGATGAACAGAGGGATCTTGGTGTGTATGTGCATAGATCCCTGAAAGTAGGCAGTCAAGTCGAGAAGGTTGTTAAGAAGGCATATGGAGTCTTAGCTTTTATTGGTAGAGGGATTGAATTTCGGAGCCGCAACGTCATGTTGCAACTGTACAAAACTCTAGTGCGGCCGCACTTGGAGTATTGTGTGCAGTTCTGGTCCCCACATTATAAGAAAGATGTGGAGGCATTGGAGAGGGTACAGAGGAGGTTTACCAGGATGTTGCCTGGTATGGAGGGCAGGTCTTATGAAGAGAGGCTGAGGGATTTGAGGTTGTTTTCGTTAGAAAGGAGGCGGCTAAGAGGGGACCTTATCGAAACATATAAGATGATTAGAGGTTTAGATAGGGTGGACAGTGATAGCCTTTTTCCTAGGATGGAGAAAGCTAGCACGAGGGGACACAGCTTTAAATTAAGGGGTGATAGTTATAGGACGGATATCAGAGGTAGGTTCTTTACCCAAAGGGTGGTTCGGGAGTGGAATGCCCTGCCTGCAGCAGTTGTAGATGCGCCAAGTTTGGTGGCGTTTAAGAGGTTAGTTGATAAGTATATGGAAGAGAAGGGAATGGTTTAGTTTGGAGGGGCATTGCTTTTTATATTGGTCGGCGCAACATCGAAGGCCGAAGGGCCTGTTCTGTGCTGTAATGTTCTATGTTCTATGTTTTACTCAGACAGTGACCCAAGTGGGAATGGAACCCAGGTCCTGATGCTGTGTGGCAGCAGCACTAACTACTGTGCCACTGGAGGCTACTCTACACATCATGTCTGTGCTATCTTTCCAAGTGAGCATCGTAACGGTGCCACTCTCCTGTCTATTCCCTGTACATTGTTTCTGTTCAAATAATTACCTGCTGCCCTCTTGAATCCCTCGATTGAAGCTGCCTCCACCACTGTTTGTCAGACATTTCAGAATCCAACCACTCGTTGTGTGGAAAACGTTGTTCTCACGTGATATTTGCTTTTTTTGTAAATCACTTTAAACCTGTGCCCTCTCATTCTAGATCCTTTTAGAAGCATGAACAGTTTAGAACAGGAGAACAGAAAAAACTAAGAGCAGGAGTAGGCCATCTGACCCCTCGAGCCTGCTTCGCCATTCAATAAGATCATGGCTGATCTTTTCGTGGACTCAGCTCCACTTACCCACCTGCTCACCATAATCTTTAATTCCTTTACTGTTCAAAAATTTATCTATCCTTGCCTTAAAAACATTTAGTGAGGTAGCCTCAACTGTCAAGAAACACCACAGATTCACAACGCTTTGGGTGAAGAAGTTTCTCTTCAACTCAGTCCTAAATCTGCTTCCCCTTATTTTGAGGCCATGCCCCCTAGTTCTAGCTTCACCCGCCAGTGGAAACAACTTTCCCGCTCCTATCATAGAATATAGAACATAGAACACTACAGCACAAACAGACTCTTCGGCCCACAAGTTGCACCGATCATACCCATACCTATTAGGCCATAGAACTATCTGTAACTCCCAATCCCATTAAATCCCATGTACTCATCCAGAATTCTTTTAAAAGACCCCAGCGTATTCGCCTCTACCACCACCGACGGCAGCCAATTCCACTCACTCACCACCCTCTGAAAAACTTACCCCTAACATCTCTTCTGTACCTGCTCCCCAGCATCTCAAACCTGTGTCCTCTCATAGCGACCATTTCAGCCCTGGGAAATAGCCTCCGAGAATCCACCGTATCTCAACATTTTATAAACTTCTATCAGGTCGCCTCTCAACCTTCATGTCTCTCCAGGGAGAAGAGACCTAGCTCTCTCAACCTATCTTCATATGGCATGCCCCCCACTCCAGGCAACATCCTTGTAAATCTCCTCTGCACCCTCTCAATAGCTTCCAAATCCTTCCTGTAGTGAAGTGACCAGAACTGCGCACAGTACTCCAAGTGGGGTCTGACAAGGATCTTATAAAGTTGCAGTATTACCTCCTGACTTCTAAACTCAATCCCTCGATTAATGAAGGCCAGTACACCATACGCCTTCTTGACCACATCCTCCACCGGCAAGGCCAATTTAAGAGTTCTATGGACCCGGACCATAAGATCCTTCTGCTCCTCAATACTGCTAAGACTCCCACCTTAATATTGTACTCCTTCATCCTATTGGTCCTGCCAAAATGGACCACTACACATTTATCTGCGTTGAAGTCCATCTGCCACTTCTCCGCCCAGTCTTGCATCCTGTCTATGTCATGCTGCAACCTCTGACATCCCTCCAGATTATCCACAACTATCGCAAAGCATGAAGCCGCCCCCATGTCCAAGTACTGAGCCTTGATTCGAAATTCAGGGATTTTGAGTCAGAATCGATTGACTAATTTAATCAGTAAAAAATGAATGAAGTTAAATACCAGTTAATGCAACTTAACCGAGTTGTGTTCTGTCAATCGTCTGTAATTCAAAACGCTCATCTATTCTGACTCAGATAATTAGCCTGTTCCTCCTCACTAGCTTACCTGCCCATCCTCTGTCACCTGCCTCCCCACCCATCTGCCTGCCACCCCCCACTTGCCCAGCCCCTGCCTGCCTACCTTCCTGCCTCTAATCTGGAGCCCAACCCATTTCCTGAACCTCTGCGCTATTCTCACTAGTTTATTTCTGCAGTTAAATACCAGTCATTTCAACCCAACCGTTAGTTATGTTTAGGCAATAGTCTGTAATTCCAGATGTTCATCTGTCCTGATTAACATAATTAGTTACCTCACTGAAGGAAACAAATTGTCCTGAATTCTGTCAAATTGGCTGTAAAATCAGAGTTGGGTGCATTTTGTCTTCCCAAAGAAGTTTGGGAATATATTAGTGTCAAACTCTGTGTTTGCTTGGTTTAGTTTTGTGTCAGACATATGAAGATAGGAATTAGGAGCAGGAGGAGGCCGCTCAGCCCTTCCAGTCTGCTCCCCCATTCAGTAAAGTCATGATGAAATCACTCATCAGATGAAGGGCCAGCACTCCGAAAGCTCGTGATTCAAAGTGAACCTGTTAGACTCCAACCTGATGCTGTGAGACTGTCTTACAGCACGGTTGATCTGATATAACCTCAACCTCACATTCCTGCCTGCCCCTCCTCCCAATAACCTTTCACCCCCTTGCTTGTCAAGAATCTATCTAGCTCTGCCCCAGAAGACTTCATTGACACTGTCTCCACCACTCTCTGAGGAAGAGACTTCCACAGACTCACAAACTTTAAGGAGAAAGAAATTGTCCTCCTCTCTCTGTCCTCTATGGGAGTCCCCTTATTTTTAACCTGTAATCCTGAGTTCTGATCCATCCTACAAGGGGAAACATTCTGTCAGCATCCATCCTGTCAACTCCACACAGAATCTTCCATGTTTCAATGAGAGTCACCTCTCAATCTTCCAAACTCCGATGGATAATAACTCAACCTTTCCTTATCGAATCACCCAGGAATTAGTTGAGTGAAACATAGAAACTAGAAGCAGGAGTAGGCCATTCAGCCCTTTGAGCCTGCTTCGCCATTCATTATGATCATAGAGTAATAGAGGTTTACAGCATGGAAATAGACCCTTTGGCCCAACTCATCCATGCTGTTCTTTGTTTTTATAGGCCTCTGTAAGATCACCTTGCAAATCTCCTACGCTCCAGGGAAAAGAGTCACAGTCTATCCAAACTCTCCTTTCAACACAAGTCATCTACTCCCACTAGCAATCCCCCCGGGAACAGTTTATGGGGCTTTACTGTCTATCGAAACTGGTGCTGTACCTCTCCTGGGAGTGTTTGTTGGGGAAAATGCAGTAGGCGCATTACTCTTTAACACCGTGCTATACCTGGTTTGATGGGAACAGTGTAGATGTTGCATTACTCTGCATCTAATACATTCAGTTCAGGGAGTGTTTGATGGCATAGAGTAGATCAGTATCTAACCTTGTGCTGCACCTGTTCTGGAATTGTTTGAAAGGAACAGAGTAGCTGGATAATTAATCTATACCTAAACCCATGCTGTACCTATCCTGGGATTGTTTGATGGGGAAAACGTAGAGGGAGATTTCTCTCTATCTAATCCAGTGCTGCACCTGTACTGGGAGTGTTTGTTTGGGACAATGTAGAGGGAGCTTTACTCTTTATCTAATCCCATGCTTTAGTTGTCTTGAGAGTGTTTGATGGAGATAGCGTGGAGAGACCTTTACTGTGGATTTATGCCTGTGTTTTACCTGTCCTGGTAGTGTTTGATGCAGAAAACAGCATAGATCTAACTTTACTCTGGATGCAACCCTGTGGTGTATCTGTCTTGGGAGTGTTTGAGGGACAGTGAAAAGTGAACTTTATTCAGTATCTAAACCTATGCTGTATCTGTCCTGGGAGTGTTTAATGTCAAAGGGTCATAGAGGTTTGTAGCATGGAAACAGACCCTTCAGCCCAACTTTTTCATGTGGCCCTTTTTTGCCACTAACAAGTCTCAATTGCCTGTATTTGGCCCATATCCTTCTATACGCATCCTTCCCATGTAACTGTCTAAATGCTTTTTAAATGACCAAATTGGACCAGCCATTATTACTATCTCTGGCAGCTTGTTCAAAACATTCACCACCTTCTGTGTGAAAAAGTTGTTCCTCTGGATCTTTTTGTACCTCTCCCCTCTCATGTTAAACCTATGCCCTTTAGTTTAAGGCTACCTTATCTTTGGGAAATAATGTTGACTATCTACCCTATCTATGTTCTTCATTATTTTATAGACATGTACAAGATCACCAAGATCATGGCTGATGATCAAATTCAATATCCTGATTCCTCCCTTCCCTGCCCCAACATCCCTTCATCCCTTTAGCCCCAACAGCTATATCTAATTTCTTCTTGAAATTACTACATTCTGTGGGAGTGAATTCCATACATTCACTAACCTCTGGATGAAGAAATTTTTCTTTATGGAATAATAGAATCTACACTGCAGAAGGAGGCCATTTGGCCCATCGAGTCTGCACCAATCCCATCCAGGTCCCATCTCTGTAACCCCTCATATTTACAATCCTAATCTCCCGACACAAAGCGGCAATTTAGCAGGGCCTAACCTTCCCTAAAGGATGTTATTGAACCAGATGGGTTTTTCCGACAATTTAATTGTCATCAGTAGATCCATAATTCCAGATTTTTAATGAATGCAAATTCTGATACCTGCCATGGTGAGATTAGGACCTGGATCCCCAGAGGTTTACCCTGGGATGTTGGAATACTAGCCCAGTGACAATAGCACTGTGTTGTCCCTTTAACTGAGGAATCATGTTGAACACACCCACAGGCAGCTTAATAATAGTTGGCTGCTTGAACATTAAAATAGATAACCTAATCATCCTCAACCAAACCACTGCAGGGTGGTTTCAGTGAAAAGTGGGGCCAAACAAGGTTGTGTGTCATTGCACCAACTTTCTCAGGGTGAGTGGGTTTGGATACAGGCAGCAGTGCTCAATATTTCAGGCAGCACAAAATAAGATGGTGACCCACTAAAGTGAAGAAGACTTTTGACATGCTGGCCTTCATCAGTCAGGGCATTGAGTATAGACGTTGGGAAGTTGCGTTACAGTTGTACGGGACGGTGGTGAGACCACACCCGAAGTATTGTGTCCATTTTTGGTTGCCTTGGTATAAGAAAGATGTTATTAAACTGAAGAGATTTATAAGGATGTTGCCAGGATTCAGGGATTGAGTTACAGGGAGAGATTGGACAGGCTGGGATTTTTTTTTGGAGTGTAGGAGACTGAGAGATGATTTTATAGGAGGTGTGTAAGACCATGAGAGGCAAGGATAGGGCGAATGCACTCAGTCTTTCTCCCAGGGTTGGAGTATTGAGAACTAGAGGGCATAGGTTTAAGTTAAGAGGGGAAGAATTAATGGGAAGAAACTTTTTTACACAGAGAGCAGTATGTGTGTGGAATGAGCTGCTGGAAGAAGTGGTGGAGGTAGGGACATTGACAACATTTAAAAGGCATTTGGACAGATCGATGGATAGGAAAGGTTTAGAGGGAAATGGGTAAATGTCATTAGCTTAGATGGGCTCTTTGGTCAACATGAAGCAGTTTGGGCTGAATGGCCTGTAGATTCTATAATTCTATCATGGATCTCCATTCCCATCTCTTTCTGTATTACATGAGAATCTAGCACTGGAAGTAAACCTTTCAATAACTGTAACGTCTTCCACTAACAGTGGAAAGATTGGTGAGGAAATGATAAATAATGTTACTGACTGAAATGCATTTCTGAAACTTATCTCATTACCCAATAGGACCTGAGCTTACAGGGTTGGTCTAAAAGCTCCTTTGCTATCAATTTCCATCTTTATTCTTCCACAGGATGTGGGTGTTGCTGGCTAGCCCAGCATTTGTTGCCCATTTATTGACTAGGCCAATATTTATTGCCCATCCCTAATTGCTCTTGAGAATGTGTTAGTGAGCTGCCATCTTGAACCTGCTGCAGTCTGTGTGGTGTAGGTACACCCACACTGCTGTGAGGGAGGAAGTTCCAGGACTTTGAAGGAATGGTGATATATTTCCAAGTCAGGATGATGAGTGAGTTGGAGGGGACCTTGCAGGTGGTAGTATTCCCATGTATCTGCTGTCCTTGTCCTTCTAGATGGTAGCGCTCATGAATTTAGAGGGTATTGCCTAAGGAGTCTTGAGTTGTTGCTGTTTATCTTGTAAATAGGCACATGGTGGCATAAGTAATGGAGGGAGTGAACGTTTGCGGAAGAGGTAGCAATCAAGCAAGCTGCTTTGTCTGGGATGGGTGTCGAGTGTTGTTGGAGCTGCACTCATCCAGATGAGTGGGGAATATTCCATCACACTCTGACTTGTGCCTTGTAGATGGTGGACAAAGAGTCAGGAGGTGAGTTACTAGCTGCAGAATTGTCAGCTTCACCACCAGCTTTTCTGGGTGATGTTTATGCCTTTGGATGCCGACCTTAGGTGAAAGGGGTTTAGTGCGTGACCACATCTCCAGGGAGTGTGCAGCTGCTCTGATTGATGTCCTCAAGAGAAGACGGATAAAAGTCTAAAGCAAAAGTCAGATGCGTGGATGTCAGGCAAGGGACAGGATTGTCGTGCTACCCCTTATAGTCGAATGGCCTGGCTGACACCCCCTGCCTTGGATGGCAAGTGGCCTTGCGGGTAAGCAAATGACCTGGAGAGAAATGAGCTTAGGGTGAAGGGTGCCTCCAAACGCAGACAGAGCGGAAAGGAAAACAACTGGAAAAAAACTTGGGGGTGGGTGAGGGACGCAGAATGCCTCCTCGCTCCTGTAATAATAAAGAGCAAGACCCTGTTGCACGGGGTGTATAAAACTTTACAAACAGCAGCTAAAGATATAAAAGGCAGGTAGCGTACCAAACCGTGGAGGTTTTATCAACATCCTCATCAACATTTTATGCTTCGTAAAGTGACAGAATTCTGACCCGTTTACTGCCACTGTCTCCCAGCGCATTACAACAGAGCGTGCAGTCACCCTTGTATTACAACTTACTTTGTATTACAGTTTAACTTTGATGAGTGTATAATTAGGTTTTATTCATAAATTCCATAAAAATAAAGCCCATCTCGCGGCGGCCATTTATTTATCGATATATGTTCTATGTTCTATGTTCTATGTTCTATAACATGCTACTGAAGAGGTACGTTAACAAGTGGCGGAGAGTTCTGGGCTGCAGTTCCGATAATTGACCACACTGGGTTACCATCAAAAGCACTCACATTTTTATCCATACTTTTGCCCATGTTCTTTTCCCTTTTTTTGTGTTGTGCATGTATATTCCTCAGGCATTACTCGGGGCAACAGGGTGGCACAGTGGTAAGAACTGCTGCCTCATAGTACCAGAGACCCGATTCCCGGCTTGGGTCACTGTCTGTGTGGAGTTTGTATATTCTCCTCGTGTCTGCGTGGGTTTCCTTCGGGTGCTCTGGTTTCCTCCCACAGCCATGCTGTTTAGGTGCATTGACCTGAACTAGGCGGCGGAGTGTGGCGGCTAGGGGAATCCCAAGACATTTTATACATAGGTTAGGAACAAAAAGATAGTTAGAGACAGAGTTGGTCCACTTAGGGACAAAAGAGGGAAACTATGTGCAGAAGCAAAGGAAGTGAATGAAATGCTTAATGAGTACTTTGCATCAATATTCACAAAGGAGAGGGACAGGTTGACTAATGGTATCTTGGAGGGGTATGTAAACCCTTTAAAACAAGCCATCATTACAAGGGAGAAAGTGAATTAAAAAACATTAAGGTAGACAATCCCTAGGACCAGACAGTGTCTTTCCATTACTGAGGGAGACAAGAGATGAAATTGTTGGGTCTCTAACAGAAATCTTTGCTTCTTCGTTGACCACTGGTGAGGTGAGCATGATATAGAGATGCCAGCGTTCTCCATGGCAACCGTAACAACACATGACTTTGCAGAATCGCAGAGCAGAAACTGACAGCCAAGTTCCACACATATGAGGACGACCTCAACCGGGATCTTGGGTTCATGTCACACTATCTGTAATCCCCACAACTTATCTGGACTTGCAAAATCTCACAAACTGTCCTGGCTGGAGACAATACAAGTCTCTTTAACCTGTGCTTGACCCTCTCTCCACCCTGTAAAGACTTGATTACCTGTAAAGACTCGCATTCCAACCATTATCTTGTAAATTGAGTTTGTGTGTACATATGCCCTGTTTGTGAACACAAGCCCTCACTCACCTGATGAAGGAGCAAGACTCCGAAAGCTTGTGCTGCCAGATAAATCTGTTGGACTTTAACCTGGTGTTGTGACACTTCTTACTGGTGAGGTACGAGGATTGGAAGGTAACCAATGTTGTTATTTAAGAAGAGTAGCAAGGATAACCTGGATAATTATAGGACAGTGAGCTTGACATCAGTGATAGGGAAACTGTTGGAGAAGATTCTTAAGGATAGGATCGATACACATTTGCAACTGAATGGTTTTGTTAGCAACAGACAGCATGGTTTTGGAGGGAGGTCATGCCTCACTAATTCGAGTTTTTGAGGAGGTGACAAAAATGATTGATGAGGGAAGGGTTGCGGATGTTGTCAATATGGACTCTACATTGACAAGGTCCATTATGGCAGGCTAGTGCAAAAGATGAAATCTCAGCGGAGAACAAGCTCGATGGATTCCGAACTGCTTAGCCATAGAAGACAGAGGGTAGTGGAAGGGTGTTTTTCTGATGGAAGGCTTGTGACTAGTGGTGTTCTACAGGGATCAGTGCTGGGATCTCTGCTGTTTGTAATGTTTATAAATGACTTGGGAGAAAGACTGGTAGTTGGTCTGATTAACAAGTTTGCAGATGATACTGAGATTGGCAGAGTTGTGGATAGTGATGAAAATTGTCTGAGAATACAGCAGGATATTGATAACCTGGAAAATTGGGCGGAGAAATGACACGTGGAATTTAATCCCGACAAATGCGAGATGATACATTTTGGTAGGTCCAATTCAGGTGAGAACTATAAAATAAATGGGAGAACCAACAGGAGCATAGACACACAGATCTGGGAGTACAGGTCACAGATCCTTCGAAGTGGCAGCACAAGTGGAAAAAGTGGTGAAGAAAGCATATGGCATGTTTGCCTTCATCGGATGGAGCATCGAGTGTAAAAGTTGGCAAATTATGTTAGTTACATTGGAATGCTGTGTCCAATCCTGGTCGCTGTACTGCCAGGAGGACGTGGAGGCTTTGGAGAGAGGACAAAAACGGTTTACCAGGATGTTGCCTATGGTATGGAGGGTATTAGCTATAAGGAGAGGATTGAATAAACTGGCAGTGTTCTCCCTGGAAAGACAGAGGCTGAGGGGTGACTTATAGAAGTTTATAAAATTATGAAAGGTGTAGATAAGGTGAATAATTAGAAGCATTTTCCCTGGGTAGAAATGACAATTACAAGGGGGATAGACATAGGAACAAATGGGGACTAGCGGGACATATGCGGTTGGTCCAGATAGATAGAAGTGATTGGCGCAGGCTTGGAGGGCCGAAGGGCCTGTCCCTGTACTGTACTGTTCTTTGTTTTTTGACATAAGTCACAATCCTATTGCCTGGGGCTCTCCCTCTCAAATTCAACCTGAATCTCTGGAGTATAACTGAGGGTTTAGGTTGGAAATGTAACTTCACCAATTCCAATAGCTGAGTGAATGATCTGGAGTCAGGCAAGCTTGGGGGTGTGAGACTGAGAGCCAGCTTATAAATTTACTCATTCCACATGCCTTGCACATTATCCCCTCCACCCCCCCCACCACTCCCATTCCCCTCATTTCTTTCACTTAGAACATAGAACGTTACTGTGCAGAACAGACCCTTCGGCCCTCGATGTTGCGCCAACCAATTAGGAACAAGCATTGACCCTCTAACCTAAACCATTCCCCTTTTCATCCATAAACTTATCAACTAACCTCTTAAACGCCACCAAACTTGGTGCATCTACAACTGCCGCAGGCAGGGCGTTCCATACCCTAACCACCCTCTGGGTAAAGAGCCTACCTCTGACATCTGTCCTAAAACCACCACCCCTTAATTTAAAGCTATGTCCCCTCATGCTAGCTTTCTCTATCCGAGGAAAAAGACTATCACTGTCCACCCTATCTAATCCTCTGATCATCTTATATGCCTCAATAAGGTCACTTCTTAGCCGCCTTCTCTCTTATGAACCTTGGAAGTGAATACCAAGTCACTCTGCTTCTTGTGTGCAGTCCTCTGTGGAGGACACAACTTGATCTATCCAACTAAAGAGGAATATCTTGATAAATATTCTATCTGAGTCAAAGAGGTTTGCAACATGGAAACAGGTCTTCCAGCCCAAATTGTCCATGCCACCCAGTTTTTACATTACGCTCGTCCCAATTGCCTGTGATTGGCCCATATTCCTCTATCCTCATCTTACCCATGTAACAGTCTAAATGCTTTTTCATAGGATCATAGAACCCCACAATGTAGAAGGAGGCCATTCAGCCCATCGAGTCTGCACAATCCCATCCAGGCCTATTCCCAAAAGCCCACATATTTGCCTTGCTAATCCCTCTAACATACAGACCCTGAAAACTAAGGGTTCATTTAGCATGTCCATTCAACCTAACCTGCACATCTTTAAACTTTGGGAGGAAACCGGAGCACTCAGAGAAAACCCATGCAGACATGGGGAGAATGTGCAGACTGCACACAGATAGTGACCCAAGCCAGGAATCAAACCTGGGTCCCTGGCACTGTGAGGCAAGAGTGCTAACCACTTTACCACCATGCCAACCCATTAAACTATTTGACACTATGCAACCATCTCCCCCTCCCCACCCTTGTAACTAAAGAGCTTATTTAATATTAAATCTTTGAAAATGACAATCTGACTTGCTGCCATTCAAACCCCATCCCCTTGAAATGAAAGAAAATAGTTGCATTCGTACAAGATACTTGAGCCCAGACATTATTGTAACATAGTCGGAGGTGTGAATACTGTAATAAGTCTTCAGAGGAAGAATTCCCTTCCCCAAAATCCCTTTATTTACACTTCTGACAGCGGTGCAGGGTGCTCTCACTCAGCAGTCTACCTTCGGGAGTGCCAGAGGAACTGACACACCTAGTTAAATACAAGAAAAAGACTCCCTGATTGGCTTGTCAATTGACTCCTTATTCAGGCAGTTCCTATTCCAATAGGCCAATGTCAATGGCCTGATTGAAGTCATCGCTCTCGAGGGAACACAGCGAAGGTTTACCAGGCTGATTCCGGGGATGGCGGGACTGATGTATGAGAAGAGATTGACTAGGTTAGGATTGCTTTTGCTGGAATTCAGATGAATGAGAGGGGAATCTCAGAGATTTATAAAATTCTAACAGGACTAGACAGGATAGATACAGGGAGGATGTCCCCGATGGTGGGGGAGTCCAGAACCAGGGGTCACAGTCTGAGAATTCAGGACATATGTGAAGGGACATTTCTTCACCCAAAGAGCGGTGAGCCTGTGGAATTCATTACCACAGGAAGTGGTTGATGCCAAAACATTGAGTATATTCAAGGAAAGACTGGATATAGCATTTGGGGTGAACGGAATCAAAGGTTATGGGGAGAAAGCAGGATTAGACTATTGAGTTGGATGATTAGTCATGATTATAATGAATGGCAGAGCGAGCTCAAAGGGCTGAATGGCCTCCTCCTGCTCCTATTTTCTATGTTTCTATATTGTAAATGCATTGCTTTGAGGTAAGAGAGTAAAAATGTTTGAGTAACAGCCTGGCCTCTTCAAATGAATTATCCTCATTCATGTTTTGGTTGCTGTTGGGTTGAAGCTATGTTTAACTCCACGTGGATCTGACCCAGTGCTGCTAATTACTCTAATTGTTGCATCAGTGTCGGGCAAAACCCACCTGAGTCGATGGCAAGTGTGCAGCAGCCGTTCCCCCTCAGCGTAGGGCAATCTGGATAATCATACCCTCGCAGTCTGCAATGTGATTGAAGGAATATCGATGGAAATATCTGGCAATGGGCCGGAGAGATGTTAACGAAACGGGCAAAATGTGACCAGGGTTGTTGCACTGAAAGCAAAAAGCAACAGAACATCAAGCCAAGCCTCTGCCCTAAAATAACACAAGCTCTTCAAAGGCCAGCTGTAATTATTTAAGTAGCGCTAAAGCCTCTCGAGCAGTTGGCCATCTTGTGTTTAAAAGGAATAATCCATTTCCTCAGGGATGAGAGCTTGATTGAATTTGCTGCTACGAGGTTGTGTGATCTCCCTGTGTGGAGGCAGAACAAACAACAAATACATTTTTAATTCCATCAGATGAGTAAATTTGGTGCATTGTCTATTCTTGTACTACATCAATGGGGCTGAACTGGAAATGGTCAAGAGCTTCAAGGTTTTGGGTCCAGATCACCAACAATGCAGGTCCCGGTACTATAATTAAGAAAGCCCACCAACGCCTCTACTTTCTCAGAAAACGAAAGAAACTTGGCATGTCACCAACGACTCTCACCAACTTTTACGGATACACCATTAAAAGCATTCTCTCTGGTTGTATCACAGCTTAGTATGGCTCCTGCTCTGCCCAAGATCGCAAGAAACTACAAAGTGTTGTGAATGAACTCCAGTCCATCACTCAAACCAGCCTCCCATCCATTGACTGTATCCACATTTCCCACTGCCTCAGAAAAGCAGCCAGCATAATTAAGGACCCCACTCACCCCGCACATTCTCTCTTCCACTTTTTTCTGTCGGGAAAAAGATACAAACTCTGAATTCATGTACCAATCAACGCGAGAATATTTTCTTTCCTACTGCTGTCAGACTTTTGAATGAACTTACCTTGCATTAAGTTGGTCTCTCTCTATACCCTAGCTATGACCTTAACACTGCATTCTGCACTCTCTCCTTTTCTTCTCTATGAACGGTATGCTTTGTCTGTATAGTATGCAAGAAACAATACATGTGACAATAATAATCAGATTAAATCAAAGATCCTGAAAAGTGCCCTCATTTTTAGTAATGAGTATTTGTTTAATTGGCTGTTTTAAGGCTAAAGTGATCAAGGAATATTGGGGAAAAGGGGGATCAGGATATTGAATTTGATGATCAGCCATGATCAAAATGAATGGTGGAGTAGGCTCGTAGGGCTGAATGGTCTGCTTCTGCTTTTCTTTCTATGTTTCTATGTTTAACGTTGTCCAACTATCTTTTCAGAGATGCCCTTGCTGGATTGTGGGCTAAAAATTAAAAGGCACACTTTGATTGAATTAGATTTTGATTTTTGAGTTCGATTCCCGGCTTGGGTCATTGTCTGTGCGGAGTCTGCATGTTCCCCCCAGGTCTGCATGAGTTTCCTCCAGGTGATCCAGTTTCCTCCCATAGTCTGAAGATATGCTGGTTAGGTGCATTGGCCATGCTAAATTCTCCCTCAGTGTACCTAAACAGGCGCCGGGGTGTGATGTCCAGGGGATTTTCACAGTAACTTCATTGCAGTGTTAATATAAGCCGACTTGTGACATTAATAAATAAATACAATACCAGGATATGGTCCTTCCAGGACATCACAGCACTCTGTTCTGCGTGGGTTTCCTCTGGGTGCTCTCCCTCACTCCAATGATGTGTGGGTTAGGATGATTGGACATGCTAAATATTCTCACAGTTGGGGAATTGACAGGGTAAATATATGGCATTATGGGGACAGGGCTGGGTTACGATGCTCTATTAGGGATTAAATGCAGACACGATGGGCTGAATGGCCTCCTTCTACACTGTAGGATTCAACGGGCGAGATTTTTCTGCTTTGCTTGTCCTGAAACCATAAAATCCCGCCCGAGGTAAAGAGACCTTTCCATGGTCAGCCCCTCACCTGTTCTAATTCCTGCGGTGGGCGGAATGGTAAAATTCCAGCCTATGGTTCCATGAACTTTAGTTAAAATCTTTCTGGATCTTGCTTGGTGAGACAACTCCCACCCCCGACCCAAACCCCTACCAGCTAACCTTCCCCAATCCCACCCCATGATCCGGAATCCTCTCCCCTCTCCTTGATGTGACCAGTTGAATGGCTCTGTGTCTTTCTCTGGCTCACTTGCTGGTCTCTGGCAGACCTCCTCTTGCAGTAAGACCTGATCTCTGACGTGCAACAATTTGCAATTCTTTGTAAAATCTGCTTCCCTGAGTGAAGTTTATCTTGGAGATGAAAGCGGGAGAGAGGTAGAGGAAGGCATTTGGGATCATTTTTGTGATTGAGCACTTGTTGCAAGCTTCTGCCTCATTCTGCTAGAATTTGGGCCTCCTTTGTTCATTGCGAGATATTTATTTATAAGGAAGTTACGGGAATGCATTCCGCACCCTGAAGGCACTCTGAAATCCAATTAAGGTCTGGGCCTCAGTTAACACCCTCATTACAGACCCTGCAAACCATTCCTTTGGTGGGGGAGGTGGGGTTGGGGGGGGGAGTATGGATAATTCCTGTATCTTGTGACTTCTCGGCTAGTTAGCACTAACCAAACAAGCGGCTGCCTGCCCCCATTTGCTTAGGTGACCCTCGTGGGCTGGAAGTTTATGCACCGTGGCAGGGCTCCCCTTTGACCCCTGTGACATTTTTGTCACCCTGTCCGTTGCCAAGGCTACGGTGTTCGAGCATCTGTCCTTCCCTGCTCCATCCCTCTGCCTCTATTCGATCAGCTGAGAAGCCCAGCACTGGCTTAGATCAAGGCACTGTTCAGCCGATTGTGATTTTGGTTCTTGGCTGGGTGAAGCGAGAGGATATGCAGGTTGACCATGGGGGCCATGCGAACTGGCCAGCTGAATCCTACCTTCAACTCAACCCAATACAAACCTCAAACTCTCTCAAAGCAATGAACCGATTTCTACCTTTTCCTCATTTTAATCGGTCTTTTGCACAAACTAATTCCAAGCTGATTGTTAATCCTTTTGGGTACTGTGCTTTATTCCTGTGTTCAGTTGATGGAGTGGCATGGTGATTAGCACTTACAGCGCTCACAGCGCCAGGGGTCTGGGTTCGATTCCTGGCTCAGGTCACTAGCTATGAGGAGTCTGCACATTCTCCGCATGTCTGCATCGGTTTCCTCCGGGTGCTCTGGTTTCCTCCCACACTCTGAAAGACGTACTGGTTAAGGGCATTGGCCATGCTAAATTCTCCCTCAGTGTACCCGAACAGGCACCAGAGTTTAGTGACTAGGGGATTTTAACAGTAACTTAGAAATATAGAATCTCTGGCAGTGCAGAATGAAGCCATTCAGCCCATTGGGCCTGCACTGACTATGTTCCCACCAGCCCTATCCCATAACCCCACGTATACACCCCACTAATCTCTCTAACCCATGTATCCTGGGACACACTAAGGGGCAATTTAGCATGGCCAATTCACTAATTCGCACATTTTTGGACTGTGGGAGGAAACTGGAGCACTCAGAGGAAACCTACGCAGAGAACAAACAGACTCCACATAGACAGTGTCCTGAGCCCCAGGAATCAAACCTGGGCTTCTGGTGCTGTGAGGCAGCAGTGCTAACCACTGTGCCACAGCACTGCCCATAACATCATTGCAGTGTTAATGTAAGCCTACTTGTGACACCAATAAATAACACAAGTTGCCACCAAAACAGTACTGAAGATACGGTCCACCCAGGAGAGAGTTGGCCAGAGAAAGCTCCATAATTAAAATGAGCAGCGAATATGAGCTAATGCAAAGCTTTATGTGTGATCGCGCCATGTTGACCTTCCATAACTGAGCAAGCACGATTCACCCTTCAACGCAACAATAAAAATAACAGCTAAGGCCCTTTCACTTTTCAGGGACACCTGGACAAGTGAGACTGAGCGCTTTCTTTCACCGAGATAGAATCCTGAAAAGCCAATTCTTCCATTCAGACAAAAAGAGAAAACAGATGCTTTATGAATTCAGACTTTACCTTCAACTTGCTGCGTGGCAACGGTGATGATGCGGGGAGGATATGATTATTCTGTGACAGGCAGGAGTTTGCTGAGGATGTCACGTTGAATGGAGAGAAACAGCGACAGGGTGATGGGACAGGCAGCAGGCTGTGCTCGATCTGCTGTGCTTATAGTTTGTTCATTCACTCCCTTGGACACTGAAAAATCCCAGCCGCGAATGAGGGTGGGGGATTTGGGTCAATGGGTGGAGTTCTCCCATTTGGGATAGACCCCTGTGGGGATGGGGGCAAGAATGTGCTGAGGCTGCTGGAAAACCAGGCCATCTCTTTCAGCTCCAATCTCACTGGGTTCAATGAGAGAAGATGGGCCTTTCTGAAAAACCTTTGGCCCACCTCCCTCTATATTCATTGTACGCATATAACTATCTAAATGCTTTTTAAAAGATAAAATTGCACCCACGTCTACTACTACTTCTGACAGCTTGTTCCAGATACATACTGTGTGAAAAAGTTGCCCCTCTGGACACTTCTGTATCTCTCCCCACTCACCTTAAACCTATGCCCTCTACTTTTAGACTCTCTTACCTTTGGGAAAAGATGTTGACTATCTACCTTATCCATGTTCCTCATTATTTTATCGACCTCTATAAGATCACCCCTCAGCCTTCTGCGTTCCAGAGAAAAAAGCCTCAGACTATATACAGCCTGTCCTTACAAATCAAACCATCAAGTCCCAGTAGCATCCTAGTAAATTTTTTCTGCACTCTTTCTAGTTTAATAATATCCTTTCTATAATAGGGTGACCAGAATTGCACACAGTATTCCAAGTGTGGCTTTACCAGTGTCTTGTACAACTTTAACAAGATGTCCCAACTCCTGAATTCAATGTTCTGACCGATGAAACCAAGGTCGCTGAATGCCTTTTTCACCACTCTGTCCACCTATGCCTTTACCTTCAAGGAGCTATGAACCTGTACCTCTAGATCTTTTTATTCTGTAACTCTCCCCAACGCCCTACCATTAACTGAGTAAGTCCTGCCCTGGTTCAATCACAAAAATGCATCATCTTGCATTTGTCTAAATTAAACTCCATTTACCATTCGTCAGCCCAGTTGATCAATGCAACTGGAGATAACCTTCCTCCACTATGCTGCCAATATTGGTGTCATCTGCAAACTTACTAATCATGCCTCCTATTTTCTCATCCAAATCATCAGTACCCTTTTAATAGATGTTCTATTGAGTTGAAATTTTGCCATCCACTGTGGTGAAACTCAAAGCCCGTTCCCCAGAGAAATATAACAAAGCAAAGAACTAAGAACTGTTCAGCAGAGGAACAGGCCCTTCAGCCTTCCAAGCCTGCGCCAATCACATCTTATCTAGACCAACTGACTGTATCCTGCTATTCCCTGCCTATTCATGTGTCTATCCAGAGAAGTCTTAAATGTGGCTAACATGTCTACCTCAACCACCTCATTTGGCAGTGCAGTCCAGGCCTCCACCATCCTCTGTGTAAAAAACGTTCCCTTGCACATCTCCTCTGAACCTTTACCCCTTTACCCTGAACTTGTATTCTCTTGTAATTGTCATTTCTGCCCTGAGGAAATTCTCCCAACTGTTCACCCTATTCATGGCCCTCGTAATTTTATAAATTCTATCGGTCGCCCCTCAAGACTTTGTCTTTCCAGGGACAGCAATCTCAGTTCATTCAATTTCTCCTCATAGCTAATACCCTGGATTGCTCTGGATTACTAGTCCAGTGACAATAACACTCCACCAACCTTTCCCCACCAACCTGAAGCATAATGCAAAAGGCAGAGTTTTCCCGTCTCACAGTCACGGGATCGTAACAGGCAGGGCACGGATTTTGCAAAGGTCTATTAACCTTGGGTGGGATTTCACGGTCCTAGGGTGGGCGCGACCACAAAATCCCACAAAAATCTCTGATATTACTATTGTATCATAACTGCCCATGGAGATGAATCCTTCTTCCTTACGCAAAGGAGTAATGAAATTAACTTCCTTTTCCAATGTTTCAAACAATAGAAGGCAGTGAATGCTGCTCACAATGGAATGTTCAGACTAAAACACAAATAAGATATAACTATTTTTACAGCAGGTTTTAAGTGGTAAAAGTGTTGCGTCTTTAGTGGGATCAATTCATTAATAAATTAAGGAAATCTCTTCCATCCAGCACCCACAATTACATCATGTTTTCATCCCTATCCTGAGGTAAAGATGTCTTTGGGGCAACACGGTGGTGCAGTGATTAGCACTGTTGCCTCACAGCGACAGGGACTCAATCCAATTCCTGGCTTGGGTCACTGTCTGTGCGGAGTCTGCATGTTCTCCCCGTGTCTGTGTGGGTTTCCTCTGAGTGCTCCAGTTTCCTCCCACTGTCTGAAAGACATGCTGGTTAGGTGGATTGACCATGTTAAATTGCCCCTTCCTTGCAGGAGTAGGCTGTCTAGCCCTTCCAGCCCGCTCACCATAACCCTTCATTCCTTTACTGTTCAAAAATCTATCTATCCTTACCTTAACAACATTCAATGAGGGAGCCTCAACTGCTTCACTAGGCAGGGAATTCCACAGATTCACAACATTTTGTGTGAAGAAGTTCCTCCTCAACTCAGTCCTAAATCTGCTTCCCCTTATTTTGAGGCTATTCCCCCTAGTTCTAGTTTCACCCACCAGTGGAAACAACTTCCCTGCTTCTATCTTATCTATTCCCTGCATAATCTTATATCTTTCTATCAGATCCCCCCTCATTCTTCTGAATTCCAATGAGTCTAGCCCCAGTCTACTCAGTCTCTCCTCATAAGCCAACGGTCTCAACTCCAGAATCGACCTAGTGAATCTCTTCTGCACCCCCTCCAGTGCCAGTATATCCTTTCTCAAGTAAAGAGACCAAAACTGTACACGGTGCCCCAGGTGTGGCCTCACCAGCACCTTATACAACTGCAACATAACCTCCCTGTTTTTAAACTCCATCCTTCTAGCAATGAAGGACAAAATTCCATTTGCCTTCTTAATTACCTGTTGTACTTGCAAACTAACTCCTTGTGATTCCTGCACAAGGACACTCTCTGCACAGCAGCATGCTGCAATTTTTTTACTATTTAAATAATAGTCCATTTTGTTCTTATTCCTACCAAAATGGATGACCTCACATTTACCAACATTGTATTCCATCTGCCAGATCCTTGCCCACTAACTTAGATTATCTATACTATATCCTTTGGCAGACTTTCAGTATCCTCCGCACACTTTGCTCTTCTTCCCATCTTAGTGTCATCTGCGAATTTTGACAGATTACACTTGGTCCCCAATTCCAAATCATCTATGTAAATCATAAACAATTGCGGTCCCAACACTGATCCCTGAGGCAAATCACTAGTCACTGATCGCCAAACAGAAAAACACCTATTTACCCCCACTCTTTGCTTTCTGTTAGTTAATCAATCCCTATCCATGCTAATACATTATCCATAACTCTGTGCACCTTTATCTTATGTAGCAGTCTTTGAAGCGGCACCTTGTCAAATGCCTTCTGGAAATCCAGATACACCACATCTACAGGTTCCCCATTGTCCAGTGCACATGTAATGTTCTCAAAGAATTCCACCAAATTAGTTAAACGTGACCTGCCCTTCATGAACCAGTGCTGTGTCTTACCAATGGGACAATTCATATCCAGATGTCTCATTATTTCTTCCTTGATGATAGATTCAAGCATTTTCCCTACTACAGAAGTTAAGCTAACCAGCCTGTAAGTTACCTTCTTTTTTAAACAGTGGCATCACATTTGCTGTTTTCTAATCTGCGGGAACCACCCCAGAGTCCAGCGAATTTTAGTAAATTAACACTAGTACCCTTGCTATTTCTCTTGCCACCTGTTTTAGTACTCTGGGATTCATTCCATCAGAACCAGGGTCTACCTTTAACCTCACTAACTTGCCCAACACTATCTCTTCCACGATAATGAGAGTTCCTGGATCCTCACCTGCCGTCATCAATTTTTGACATATAATTTGTGTTTTTCACTGTGAAGATTGATACAAAATATCTTTTCAATGCCTTGACCGTTTCCTTATTTCCCATTATTAAATCTCCCTTCTCATCCTCTAAAGGACCGTTTATTTTAGCCATTCTTTCCTTTTATATATTTGTAGAAACTTTTGCTGTGTTTTTATTTTCTGAGCTAGTTTATTCTCATAATCTATTTTACTTCTCTTTTTAGCTTTTCTCGTGGCTCTCTTCCCAATTCTTTAGTTTCCCACCAATCTTTGCCACTCCATATGCATTTTTTTTTCAGTTTGATACTCCTTTATTTCCTAAGAAACCCATGGCTGATTATCCCCTTTCCTACAGTCCATCCTTATCAGTGGTATATACTTTTGCTGAGCACTGTGAAAAGCTGCTTTGAAAGTCCTCCACTATTGCTCAATTGTCCCACCATAAAATTTTTGCTCCCAATCTATCTTAGCCAACTCCTCCCTTGTCACATTGTCGTCTCCTTTGTTTAAGCACAAGACTCTGGGATTGGATTTTACGCTCTTGTGCTCCATCTGTATTTTAAATTCAACCATAAATTTCAGGTAGATTAGAATTGTAAATGTATGGGATTATGGGGATGGTACCTGGGTGGGATTGTTGTCAGTGCAAATGGCCTCCTTCTGCACTGTAGATTCTAGGGAAGATGAATGCAAATGTCAACCTGACGCTTTGACCATTTGACGACAGCTTAAATAACACTGGTAAAGAAAAGCAAAGTTTATTTACTATTCAGAAGTAGGCTTACATTAACACTGCAATGAAGTTACTGTGAAAAATCCCCTAGTCGCCACACTCTGGCACCTGTTTGGGTACATTGAGAGAGAATGTAGCATGGTCAATACATCTAACCAGCACGTCTTTCGGATTGTGGGAGGAAACTGGAGCACCCGGAGGAAATCCACACAGACACAAGGGAAGTGTGCAAACTCCACACAAACAGTGATCCAAACCTGGGATTGAACCCAGGTCCCTGGTTCTGTGAGGCAGCAGTACTAACCACTGTACCACCGTGCGTGCCAATGCTCCTTCTTCATTGTGTCGTTTTATGATTCTGTTCTACTTTTTTAGAACAGTTGAGTTCATCATTTCTCTCGTTTTTTGTACCACGTCTTTCTCAATCTCGTGGCGTCCCAGAGCACTTTGCTTCCTGCGCGGTCACCGTTGCACCGTGAGGAGAGCGGGAAACAATTTGCGCAGATTCTGGCCTTGCTAATGATGTTCGCATCCCGCAAAAGGATAAAATGAACTCCACACCCATCACACATTGTGCATTTCAACTGCAGGATCCTCTGGTGAGTCTCCACCACATTTCACTCTTCCCTCTTCCCAAATCGTGTCCCATTTCCCAACAACCCCCCCCCCCCATGCCCAACAAGAATAATGACATGTTTTCATCATCTCACAATCATAGAATCATTCAATACAAAAGAGATCCTTCGGCCTATCGAGATGGCACTGACCCACAAGAAACTCTTGAACGTCCCACCTAATCCCACTCCCCAGCACTTGGCCCGTGACCCTGAATGTTCCAAGTGCTCATCCTTTTTAAAGGTTGTGAGGCAACCCACCTCTATCACCTTCCCAGCAGTAACTCCAGACCGTCACCACCCTTTGGGTAAAAGAGCTTTTCCTCACATTGCCCTTAAACCTCCCGCTCCTCACCTTGAACCTATGTCCCCTGGTAACTAATCCTTTAACTAAGGGGAACAGTTGCTCCTCATCCACTCTGTCCATGCCCCTCATAATCTTGTGCCCCTCATAATTTTGTACACCTCCATCAGGTCGCCCCTCTGTCTTCTCTGCTCCTGTCAAGCCTAGTCAACCTCTCTTCATAACTTAAACATTCCATCCCAGGTAGCATCCTGGTGAATCCCCTCTGCACCTCCCTCACGTCTTAGGGGGGGGGCACGGTGATACAGTGATGATCACTGCTGCTTCACAGCGCCAGGGAGTTGGGGTCACTTTTGGCTTGAGTCGCCATCTGTGTGGGGTCTGTAGGTTCTTCCTGTGGGTTCCCCCTGGGTGCTCCGGTTTCTACCCACAGTCTGAAAGATGTGCTGATTAGATGCATTGGCCATGCTAAATTCTCCCTCAGAACAGGCACCGGAGTGTGGCAGCAAGGGGATTTTCATAGTAACTTCATTGCGGTGTTAATGTCAGCCTACTTGTGACACTAATAAAACGTCTCCTGTAATGTAGCGACCAGAACTGCACAGAACTACTCCAGCTGGGGCCTCACCAACGTTCTGCAGTTGATGGGCTGCAGAGAATAGGAAGGGTCGGATGAAGGGGGTACAGAATAAATGGAGAAAGCAAGCAAGAAAGGAGAGCGTGGAAAAGGACAGGGTGCACATAGACTCAGCTCATTAGAGGCTGGCACAGGGCCAATTAGGCCCAACAGAACAATGCGAAGAAAACAGCTTTATTCACACTCCTCATTCACGGTTTCAATTGTTACTCCACTGAGTAACAGGCGTCCGAATCTAGTGAGTATTAACACAATGCCTTGCCAAATATCATAGGAATTTACATTCTCTTTGCTTGCTAAATATATAAAAAAAAGAGCCGTTTGGTGTGTGTTACTCCCCGTTCTCCAATTTTAGGGGCACTTTGATGAATTATCGCTCGCTTCAGTGTTTGGATCTGGGATAAAAGGACAGAGCCCGAACTGGCTCTGTGGTCTCTCTGTTCCCTGTCTGCTGATGAGGTTGACATTAACGTTTCATGAGGAATATCGTGGTGACCATAGATCAGCGTGCTGCTGGCAATGAAGCCCAGACCACATTCATAAGAACATAAGAAATAGGAGCAGGAGTAGGCCATCCAGCTCCTTGAGCATGCCCTGCCATTCAATAAGATCACGGCTGATCTGTAGTGGTTCAGTACCACTTTCCCGCTTTCTCCCCATAACCTTAATTCTCTTGTCAATTAAAAACCTATCCACTCTCGACTTGAACATATTCAGTGAGGAAGCCTCCACCTCCTCATCAGGCAGAGAATTCCAAAGATTCACCATCCTTTGCGTGAAGAAATGCCTCCGCAACTCTGATCTGAACCGCCCCCTCTAATCTTCAGGCCTTTAGTTCTGCTATCTTTGCTAAGCGGGAAGAGTCTCTCAACCTCTACCTTATCCATTCCCTTCATTATCTTATACGTTTCTATAAGATCCCCTCTCAGCCTTCGAAACTCCAAAGATACAAACCTAGCCTATTCAGTCTCCCTTCATTATCCAACGCCCTCATCTCCGGTATCAGCCTAGTAAACCTTCTCGGCACCCCCTCCAAGGCCAATATATCCTTCCTCGAATGCGGAGACTAAAACTGCACACAGTACTCCAGCTGTGGCCTCACCCTATACAGCTGCAACAGAACCTCCTTATTTTATATTCTATCCCCCTCGCTATAAAGGCCAACATTGCATTTGCCTTCTTGATCACCTGCTGCACCTGCATACTGTGTTTCTGCGATTCGTGCACAAGGACCCCCAGGCCCCTCTGCACTGTCCCATGCTGCAGCTTTTCTCCATTTAAATAGTAGTCCTTCCTACCATTATTTTTACCAAACTGGATAACCTCACACTTGCTAACATTATACTCCATGTGCCAGGTTCTCACCCACTCACTTAACCTATCCAGATCCCTCTGCAGGCTTTCCACACCTTCCACGCAATTTGCTTTTCCACTTATCTTCGTGTCATCAGCAAATTTCGTCACCCTGCTCTCAGCCCCTTCCTCCAGATCATCTATGTAAATGGTAAATAGTTGAGGCCCCAGCACCGATTCCTGGGGCACTCCACTAGTCACCAGCTGCCAATCAGAATAGCACCCATTAATACCTACTCTCTGCTTCCTATTAGACAACCAATCCTCTATTTGGATGCGAGACCTTTAAGGTACACTGTGGCTATTAATGTTTGAGTCATTAGTTGCTGTGAGGTTAATTGGAGCAGGCTCGTTACACTTTCTGTATCTGAATTAGCTACCAGTGTTGTCATTGGCAGAGTCACACAGCTCAGAAGAGACCCTTCGGCCCTTCGGGTCTGTCCCGGCTTTCCAACATCTTAAATAAGCCCAGCTCCCACCTCATGCATTTACCCACTAGTCCCCTCCTTAACTTACTCATTTTTGGACACTAAGGGGGTAATGGCTCATCCACCTAATCTGTACAGGACAACTCAGGATGGAGAAGGAATGCTAGTTTAGTCAGCAATGCTTACATTACAAGCACAAAAACTCTGGGAGGATCTTTTACATTCTGCCCACCACGGGAATCGCAGCGGGCAGGACAGAACATTTAACGGACCACACAAAGGTCCATTGACCTCAGACAGGAATATCTGGTCTTGGGGTGAGTGCAGCTAGAGAATTCTTCCCCCTACGTGGGTACATTGTGTACTTTGTACACTTCGATCAGGTTGGCCCTCAGTCTTCTCCACTCCAATGAAAACAGTGTGTGATAGTTACCATGAGTTAGTCAAAGCAGATTGTTTGATCAGATGTGACTGGAACCGTCACTGTTTCTGTGGGAACTGTTCCTGTTGATAGTCTTCCTCTGTTAATGCTGCATCAATGAGGGCCTTTGACAGGACTTTATACTTCAGTCACACAGCGTCTGCCTTCATGCCTGATCAGTCTGAGTCATTTGATTGTTCTCCAGTTTGCCTGATCAATTTTTGATTGGTCCATATTAACCTTCAGTTTGCCTGATCAGATTTTGATTGGTCCATATTAACCTTCAGTTTGCCTGATCGGATTTTGATTGGTCCAAATTAATCTTCAGTGTGCCTGATCGGATTTTGATTGGTCCATATTGTATCTGGAGAACCTGACTGCTTGGTGAGGTGTTGGAGAGAATTACAGACAAAGTGATCTAGGGGTACATGTTCACAACTCCTTGAAGTGAAGTCACAGGTGGACAGACTGGTGAAGAAGGCTTTCAGCATTCTTGGTTTCATTGGTCAGAACATTGAATACAGGAGTTGGGACATCTTGCTGAAATTGTACAAGACATTGGTAAGGCTGTGAAATACTGTGTACGGTTCTGCTCCCCCTATTATAGAAAGGATATTATTAAACAAGAAAGAATGCAGAAAAGATTTACTAGGATGCTACTGGGAGTTATAAGGAGAAGCTGGATGGACTGAGGCTTTTTATCTAGCGTGTAGAAGGCTGAGGGGTGATCTTATAGAGGTCTATAAAATAATGAAGGGCACAGATCAGCTAGATAGTCAATATCTTTCCCTAGAAGTGGGGAAGTCTAAAACCTAGAGGGCGTAAGTTTAAGGTGAGAGGGAAAGAGATACAAAAGGGTCTAGAAGGGCAATTTTTCCTCAAAGAGGATGGTGAGTATCTGGAATAAGCTGCCAGAGGCAGTAGTAGAGGTGGGAACAATTTTGTCTTTTAAAAAGCATTTAAACAGTTAAATGGGTAAAAAAGGTATAGAGGGATATGGGCCAAAGGTGGGCAGCTGGAACTAGCTTAATGAGTTTAAAAAAAAGAGATGGTATGGAGAGATTGGGCCGAATGGCTTGTTTCCATGCTGTAAACTTCTATGACTCATTGATTCGTCCATGTTGGTCTCTTTGGTGCCTGATTGGTCTTTCATTGGCTCATTTTCCACTGGAATTAGTCCATATATTTTTGGAAGGATATGAATGCATTGGAGAGACATAGATGAGATTCACAAGAATGGGTCCCAGGATGAGACACTTCAGTGATGAGGATAGATTGGAGTGATTGGCTCAGTTGCCCTTGGAGAGAAGAAGGCGAGGAGAAGATTTGATAGAGATGCTCAAAACCATGAGGGGGCTGGACAAAGCAAATTGGGACAACTGTTCCCGCTCGTAAAAAATGAAGAAAACAAATTTAAGGTGATTTGCAAAGCAAAGATGACGAGATCAAACTTTCACACAGCGAGTGGTTGGGGTTTGGAATGCACTGAATGGTAGAATCATAGAATCCTACAGTACAGGAGGCCATTTGGCCCATCAAGTCTTGGATGGCCAATCCCACCCAAGCTCTATCCCCATATCCCCGTGTATTTACCCTTACTGGTCTCCCTGACCGGAGGGGATTGCCTGGAAGTGTGGTGGAGGCAGGTGCAATGGACGCATTCAAGAGGACATTAGATGATTATTTGAATAGAACCAATGTGCAGAGGTATAGAACATAGAACATTACAGCACAGAACAGGCCCTTCGGCCTTCGATGTTGTGCCGACCAAAATAAAAAGCAATGCCCCTCCAAACTAAACCATTCCCTTCTCTTCCATATACTTATCAATTAACCTCTTAAACGCCACCAAACTTGGCGCATCTACAACAGCTGCAGGCAGGGCATTCCACTCCCTAATCACTCTTTGAGTAAAGAACCTACCTCTGATATCCGTCCTATAACTCATACCCCTTAATTTAAAGCTGTGTCCCCTCGTGCTAGCTTTCTCCATCCTAGGAAAAAGGCTATCACTGTCCACCCTATCTAAACCTCTAATCATCTTATATGCTTCAATAAGATCCCCTCTTAGCCGCCTCCTTTCTAACGAAAACAACCTCAAATCCTTCAACCTCTCTTCATAGGACCTGCCCTCCATACCAGGCAACATCCTGGTAAACCTCCTCTGTACCCTCTCCAATGCCTCCACATCTTTCTTATAATGTGGGGACCAGAACTGCACACAATACTCCAAGTGCGGCCGCACTAGAGTTTTGTACAGTTGCAACATGATGCTGCGGCTCCTAAATTCAATCCCCTACCAATAAAAGCTAAGACTCCATATGCCTTCTTAACAACTTTATCCACTTGACTGCCTACTTTCAGGGATCTATTGACACATACACCAAGATCCTTCTGTTCCTCAACACTATTAAGAGCCCTACCATTAGCCCTATACTCTACACATTTATTGTTCCTGCCAAAGTGCATTACCTCACACTTTTCCACATTAAACTCCATTTGCCACCTCTCGGCCCAGCTCTGCAACTTGTCCAAGTCACTCTGTAAACTATAACACCCCTCTTCACTATCTACCACTCCACCAACTTTAGTATCATCTGCAAATTTACTGATCCATCCCTCAATACCCTCATCCAGATCATTTATAAAAATTACAAACAGCAGGGGCCCCAAAACAGACCCCTGAGGCACACCACTTGTCACCGAACTCCACGATGAATATCTCCCATCAACCACCACCCTCTGTCTTCTATCTGCCAGCCAATTCCTAATCCAATTAGCTAAATCACCCTCTATTCCACACATCTGCATTTTCTGTAGAAGTCTTCCATGGGCCACCTTATCAAACGCCTTACTAAAGTCCATATATACTACATCAACCGCCTTACCCCCATCCACCTCTCTGGTCACTTTCTCAAAAAACTCAATGAGGTTAGTAAGGCATGACCTACCCTTCACGAAACCATGCTGACTATCCCCAATCAATTCATTTCTCTCTAAATAACTATAAATCCTATCCCTAATAATTCTCTCCAATACCTTGCCCACAACAGAAGTAAGACTCACTGGCCTATAATTCCCTGGAAGGTCTCTCTTCCCCTTCTTAAACAATAGGACCACATTCGCTATCCTCCAGTCCTCCGGAACCACACCCGTAACCAACGAGGACCTGAAGATCAGAGCCAGAGGCTCTGCAATCTCCTCTCTTGCCTCCCAGAGAATCCTAGGGTAAATCCCGTCCGGCCCAGGGGACTTATCCAACTTCAAACCCTCGAGAATTTCTAGCACATCCTCCCTATCTACTACAATACCTCCCAATTTGCAACCCTGTACCTCAGTGTTCTCCATAGCTACATTTCCAGCACTCTGCGTGAATACCGAAGAGAAATATTTATTCAATGCCTCACCAATCTCTTCAGGCTCCACGCACAACTTCCCACTGCTGTCTATGACTGGTATGGGAAAAAGGCAGGGAAATTGGACTAAGTCATGTTGCTGGTTTGGAGAGCTGGTGCACACATGATGGGCTGAACGGCTTCCTTCTGTGATATAAATGTAAAAATTTGGTGAGTTTTCTTGTGTGACCGTCCAATATGTAACTGTGTAGCCACAGCCATGCATTCATTTCAAGCTGTGTTCCTCAGTGACTGTCTACAATGAGGCATCTCCTTGTGTCAGAGATAAACAGGAACATTGTGCTAGCAATAATCACCAGGCACTCCTTAAAGCAAACTCAGACAGGAATCCTTAAAGCTATTCTTATAGAATCAACTTGCTCATCGCTGCCAAAAGATGGTACATTAAAATGTAATTAAGAAGGAAATGAAATTAGTATGACTGTGTCTTCTAACACTGTTCGCCTGGGGCTGCACTGTTCCATGTTGAGATGAATTATATCTTCAGAACACCAGGGGTGAAAACCTCGGGGAGAGAATGCAGTGATTACACATGCTCACATATTGATTATTCCCCCAACTAACCAGACACTATCCAGCGGCCATTATAGCGTTGGCCTTCAGTTCAACTGTGGCACGCCTTGTGGCGACGGAAGCTAAACAAGTGGCACAGTGGTTAGCACTGCTGCCTCACTGCACTAGGGACCCAGGTTCGATTCTGGTGTCGGATCACTGACTGTGTGGAGACTGCACATTCTTCTTGTGTCTGCGTGGGTTTCCTCTGGATGCTCTGGTTTCCTCCCACAGTTCAAAGATGTGCTGGTTAGGTGGATTGGCCATGTTAAATTGCCTCTGGTTGTCAGGGAGATTAGTAGGGTAAATATGGTAATAAGGATTGGGCTTGGGTGTGGTTGTGGTTGGTACAGACTTGAGGGGCCAAATGGTCTCTGTCAGCATGTAGGATTCTATGATTATATATTGATTCTATGAAGCCAATAGGTTCATATCCAATGTGAGCCCAGAATGATAGGGAGTGGAATAGCTTGATCTTAGGTTCGGACATAGCTCGGCACAACATTGAGTGCCGAAGGGTCTGTACTGTGCTGTACATAGAACATAGAACAGTACAGCACAAACAGGCCCTTCAGCCCACGAGTTACGCCGATCACATCTACCAATCCACAGACCTATCTATAACCCCCTATCCTATTCGTTTCCATATACTCATCCAGAAGTCTCTTAAAAGACCCCAGTGAGTTTGCCTCAACAACCTCCGGCAGTCATTTCCATTCACTCACCACCCTCTGAGTGAAAAACCTACCCCTGACATCTCCTTTGTATCTGCTCCCCTACACCTTAAATCTGTGTCCTCTTGTATTGACCATTTCAGCTCGGGGAAATAGTCTCTGAGAGTCCACCCTATCTATTCCTCTCAACATTTTATAAACCTCTATCAGGTTGCCTCTCAATCTACGTCTCTCCAGTGAGAAGAGTCCCAGCTCCCTCAACCTATATTCATAAGGCCTGCTTCCCAATCCAGGCAGCATCCTTGTAAATCTCCTCTGCACTCTCTCAATAGCCTCTACATCCTTCCTATACTGAGGCGACCAGAACTGCACACAATACTCCAACTGGGGTCTGACAAGAATCTTATACAGCTGCATCATTACCTCCTGACTCCTAAACTCTATTCCTCAATTAATGAAGGCCAGTACACCGTACGCCTTCTTGACCACTTCCTCCACCTGCAAAGCCGATTTCAGAGTCCTATGGACCCGGACCCCGAGATCCTTCTGCTCTACAACACAGCTAAGACTCCTACCCCTTATATTGTACTCCTTCATCCCATTATTCCTGCCAAAATGGACCACTACACATTTATCTGCGTTGAAGTCCATCTGCCACTTCTCCGCCCAGTCTTGCATCCTGTCTATGTCCCACTGCAACTTTTGGCATCCCTCCAGACCATCCACAACACCACCGATCTTTGTATCGTCGGCGAACTTGCTAACCCATCCCTCCACTTCCTCATCCAGGTCATTTATGAAAATGACAAACAGCAGGGGTCCCAGAACAGATCCCTGGGGCACTCCACTGGTTACCGACCTCCATGCAGAACAAGACCCATCCACAACCACTCTCTGCCTTCTGCCGGCAAGCCAGTTCTGGATCCACAAGGCCAAAGCCCCTTGGATCCCATGCCCTCTCACCTTCTCCAGAAGCCTTGCATGTGGGACCTTATCAAACGCCTTACTAAAGTCCATGTACACTACGTCCACCGCCCTTCCTTCGTCAATGTGTTCAGTCACATTTTCAAAGAACTCAACTAGGCTCGTAAGGCATGACCTGCCCTTGACAAAACCATGCTGACTATTTCTAATCAGTCCAAACTTCTCCAAATGTTCACATATCTTATCCGTCAGAAGCCTCTCCATCAGCTTACCAACCACTCTTTTGTTTCTTTCTCTATGAACGATATGCTTTGTCGGTATAGTGTGCAAGAAACAATATTTTTCAATGCATACTAATACATGTGACAATAATAAACCACATCAAATCAAAAGTATTGTTTTGGGTTTTGCAAGCACAGCTTAGTTGAGTGCAGTCCACTTGTTAGATCTATTATGAAATTGTTTTAAACTTATTATAAATAACTGAAGGAACATGCTGTTTGCTTCTATCAGCCAATCACTGGGAGGTATGTTCTCATCTGGCATTGTACCAATATAAAATTCATAGACAATATTATACAATTGTGTGATAGGTGTATCACCATGAACTCACTCTACAGCCAGACATCGAAGATTTATTGCAGGTCTTACTCACTCCGCACTCCAAACTCAACTGCCCACCAGGCAGAGCAACCCTCACCTAAGGTCACCTGACCCATTCCCTCCAAGGGGCTACCGCCCCACCCTCCAAAACACACACAAACTGATGTGATTGTTGGAAATTTTCCTTTCTTCAATTAGTCATGATGGGACCCAGGTGAAACTTTTCAACACTGTCCCCACTTCAGCAACATTCAAGTTCATGCCGTCAAGGGACTGTCGGTTCCATTTTGTGCCATGCAAGTGCCCGAGTAATGATGGTCTCCAGTGGAATGAAAGCATAACCATCTCACCTTAAGCTTCAATAGCACCGTTTGCTCAAGTTCTCCCCCAGTGACGTCTGGGAGGTCCGAGCTGATTAAACCAAATATATAAACATTAGCTAACACAGGAGGGGTCACTGTCGTTACTTACTTTCCGATCTCTCAGAAGTTTTGTTTTGGGTTTTGCAAATACAGTTTGGTTGAGTAAAGTCTATTTATTATAAACTTGTTATAAAAATTTATTATAGACTTCTTATAAACTTATTATAGATTTATAACAGACTTAATAAAAACTTATAGACTTACTATAAACTTATAATACACTTATTATAGACATAAACTTATTATAGATTAATATAAACTTATTATAAGCCTATTATAGATTTATTATAAGCTTATGAGGGATCCCCCTTCCTGCGGTCAGAGAGGCAGGTGTGATGTGCAAACTATTTCAGGAGGCTTGATATGGAACGAGGCATCATTGGAACAGTAAGAAGCCTCTCAGTTCCATGTGATCAGCTAAGGACACAGATTTCCTTCCCTTAAGGACATTAGTGAACCAGGTGAGATTTTCCTGACAGTGGTTTCATAGTTATCAGTAGATTCTTAATTCCAGATAATTTTTATTGAATTCAAATTCCACCAGCTGCTGTGGCAGGATTCGAATCCAGATCCCCAGAAGGTTGGCTGAATTTCTGGGCTAATAGGCTAGTGATAATCCCACTAGGCCATCGCTTTCTCAATATATAACAGCTTTCCTAACCATAAGCTATCCTAAAGTGTGCTCAGGCCAATGAAACACATTGGAAGTGCCATCACTGTGGTTATGTAGAAAATACAGCAGCCATTTTGTGCTCAGCAAGCTCCCACAAATAGCAATGTCATAATGAGCAGATAATCTCTTTTTTCTTATGACTGAGGAATAAAGATTGGCCGGGACTGCGGGGTTAACTCCACTCTTGTTCAGTGAAACAGTGCCATGGGCTGTTTGACACCACTCAGAGAGAATTTCTGTGATGGTGAATTCCACACACTTGCTACTCTCTGGGTGAAGAAATTTGATTTATTATTGTCATATGTATTAGTATACAGTGTAAAGTATTGTTTCTTGTGCACTGTACAGACAAAGCACATTGTTTACAGAGAAGGAAAAGAGAGAGTCAGAATGTAGTGTTACAGTCATAGCAAAAGTGTAGAGAAAAATCAGCTTAGTCCGACGACAGCAGGGAAGAAGCTGTTCTTGAGTCGTTTGGAACATGATCTCAGACTTTTGTATCTTTTTCCCAACTGAAGAAGGTAGAAGAGAGAATGTCTGGGGTATGTGGGGTCCTTAATTATGCTGGCTGCTTTGCTGTGGCAACAGGAAGTGCAGACAGAGTCAATGGATGGATGGATGGTTTGCATGATAGATTGGGCTACATTCACAATCTTTTGTAGTTCTTTGCAGTCTTGGGCAGAGCAGGAGCCATACCAAGCTGTGATATAACCAGAAAGAATACTTTCTATGATACATCTGTAAATATTGGTGAGAGTCTTAGCTGACATGCCAAATTTCCTTAGTCTTCTGAGAAAGTAGAGGCATTGGTGGGCTTTCTTAACTATAGTGTTGGTACGAGGGGAACCAGGAAAAATTGTTGGTGATCTGGACACTTAAAAACTTGACGCTCTCAGCTCTTTCTATTTCATCCCTATTGATGTTGACAGGGGTTTGGTCTCTTTTACGCTTGCTGAAGTTGATGACAAACTCTTTCGTTTTGTTGACATTAAGGGAGAGATTATTGCTGCACCAGTTCTCCAGATTCACTACTTCATTCCTGTGCTCAGCCTCATCATTGTTTGAGATCCGAATCACTTATGGTGGTATCGTCAGCAAACTTGAAAATCAAATTGGAGGAGAATTTGGCCGCACAGTCATATATGGAGTATAGTTAGGGGACTGAGAACACAGCTCTGTGGGGCAGCGATGCTGAGGATGATCATGAAGGAGGTGTTGTTGCCTATCCTTACAGATTGTGGTCTGTGAGTTAGGAAGTTCAGGACACCAGTCACAGAGAGAGATGCCGAAGCCCAGGCCACGGAGTTTGGAGATGAGTTTGTAGGAATAATAGTATTGAAGGCTGAGCTGTAGTTAATAAATAAGAATCTGACATAGGTGTCCTTGTTATCTAGGTATTCCAGGGTTGAGTTCAGGGCCAGAGAATCAGCGAGTTGACGGCTACATGATCCCGAAGCAGGACCTGTTGCAGCAGTTGGCAAACTGTAGTGGATTCAGGTAGTCCGGAAGGGTGGAATTGATTCGTGTTATGATTAACCTTTCGAAGCACTTCATAATGATGGTGGCATTGAAAATTGGGCATTTTAATTCTGCTTTCTTTAATTTAGCTTTCCTTGCAGGGTATGTTTAATCTTGAAGCGCAGCAAATTCCAAGGATAAGTTCTAATATAGGGTGGTTCGGGAGTGGAATGCCCTGCCTGCTGCAGTTGTAGATGCGCCAAGTTTGGTGGCATTTAAGAGGTTAGTAGATAAGTTTATGGGTGAAAAAGGAATGATTTAGGTTAGAGGGTCATTGCTTTTTCTTAATTGGTCGGCGCAACATCGAAGGCCGAAGGGCCTGTTCTGCGCTGTAATGTTCGATGTTCTATATGATTCTGATATACATGGACAGTATAATTCTCACCTCAGAATATATCATTAAGAATCAGACATCAACAAACCTCTTCAGAATATCCCCAGGCAGTTTCTCTTTTCACACCCCACCACGTTGCACCAGGTGCCAAAGTCATCTTTTATGGGCTACTTAAAAATTGCCTTGTAAATGAATTTGGAGTTAACTGCTGTACACGTTGCAATAAAAGGTGTAGTGTGGAGATGCTTTTCAAATACAGTCTGCAAATTAAACTGATAAATGGGCCTGAGGGAGTGTACTGTGTCATAAAGTGGCATCTTTAGACAAACACACAGCTACACACGCACACACACTAATACACACATACATCTGCCACACACCCACATGAGCACAGCTGCATGCACATGCAAACACAAACACACCCGCACGCACACTCCTGCACACAGATATACACATCTGCATGAACACAGCCGCACATACATGCAAAAACAAACACACACACACCTGCACACAGATACACATCTGCACGAACACAGCAGCACACAAACACACAAATATATATCACGCGTGTGCATACCCACACACTACACATACATACCCTCTCTGTATCTACCCTGTCAAGCCCCCTGAGAATCTGATATGTGTCAATAAGGTTGCTTCTGATTCTTCTAAACTTCAATGAGTAAAGGCCCAACTATTCAACCTCTCCTCATAAGAAAATTCTCCATCCACATTTTCAACCCAGTAAACCCTCTCTGCATTGCCTTAATGTGCAAGTACATTCTAACTGCTCTCTGGCTAAAGATATTGCTCCTGAAACGTCAGACTGGATTCATAGATCATAGATACCGTACAGTGCAGAATGAGGCCATTCGGCCCATTGAGTCTGCACCAACCACAATCCCACCCAGTCTCTACCCCATATCCCTACATATTTACCCGCTAATCCCTCTAACCTACACATCTCAGGACACTAAGAGGCAATTTTTAGCAAGGCCAATCGGCCTAATCCGCACATCTTTGGGCTGTGGGAGGAAACCGGAGCACTCTGAGGAAACCCACGCAAATACGGGGTGAACATGCGGACTCTGCACAGACAGTGACCCAAACCACGAATCGAATCCCGGTCCCATTTAGACCTTTTTGGACTCACCTTTCTGCTATTTCATTGTTTCAATGATCTCAAAATGGTCACATTTTAGTCAGATCTTTTCCAGGTGAGAGAGTTCCACCCTCTGCAACCTTCCCTCATAGGTATTTTCATTCTGTTTCAGTATCACTATGATGGAGTCATTGGGGTTTACAGAGTGGAAACAGGCCCTTCAGCCCAACTTGTCCATTCCACCCTTTTTTTAACCACCGATTTCTCACATTTAGCCCATATCCTTCTATACCCATTTAACCCATGTAACTGTCTAAATGCTTCTTAAAAGACAAAATCGTACCCTCCTCTACTACTACCTACGTGAGTTTCTACACTCCCGCACACTGTCCCCTCTGACACTACAGCCACATCTTTACCACGCTTTTCCGAACTCTCTGCATTCCAAGCCCGTGGCGCCATTCCCACAAACGGGAAGAGCAGACTCGGGATCCTGCACCATGTCTCACCCTCGCCACTTGCCTTCCCTTTTATATTTGTGTCATCCACGAACTTGGCATTGGAGCACAGTGGTTAGCACCGCCGCCTCACAGCGCCAGGGACTTGGGGTTCGATTCCCGGCTTGAGTCACTGTTTGTGTGGAGTCTGCACATTCTCTCCATGTCCGTGTGGGTTTCCTCCGGATGCTCCTGGTTTTTCCCACACTCCAAAGATGTGCGGGTTAAGTTCATTGAGCACGCCAAATTGCCCCTAGTGTCAGTGGTACCAGCATTGTAAACGTGAGAGGCTATGAGAATAGGGCCTGATTGGGATTATTTCGGTGCAGACTCAAAGGGCCAAATGGCCTCCTTCTGCACTGATTCTATGAATACATTCAGCTCCCTCGTCCACTACTGGATGGTTGATAATCCCATTAAGTAGCGTGGTGAGGGGGAAACCCTCTCTCCTCCAGAGTACTCAGTTGTGTGCACCCAGGAAAGGGTGTTTGCTGAGCTGGAGATGTGGGAAAACATCAGCATGTGTTGGATTCAACATCTGTCTGCTCTGCACACATCTGGCACATACTCCCTTTGCCAGGGACTAACTCCCTCAAAATGATATCTGGCACATTCCACCCCAGAACCAGCACAGAATTTACACACCTTCTCTCCGTCTCTTTACCTGTCTGGTCATTATCTCAACACATTGGCACAGTGGTTAGCACTGCTGCCTCACCGCGCCAGAGCTTTGATTCCCAGCTCGGGTCACAGTCTGTGTGGAGTCTGCACGTTCTCCCCGTGTCTGCGTGGGTTTCCTCTGGGTGCTCCAGTTTCCTCCCACACTCCACAGATGTGCAGGTTAGGTATATTAGCTATACAAAATTGCCCTTTAGTGTCAGGAGGTTAGTAGGATAAATAAGAAGGGTTATGGGATAGGGCCTGGATGGGATTGTGTTCGATGCAGACTCGATGGGCCAAATGGTCTCCTTCTGCACTGTAGGGATTCTATAATTATCTCAATCGACGACAGTGAGCAGCTCGAGGAGAAAATGGGCTGTCTCCAAATCCTTTCAAACAAACGATGCTATAGCGACTCTCAATTTGAGTTGAATCTAATAAGCTGACGTAATGTCAGGTTGAGCTGTGCCTGTCATACACCTAGCCGAAACCAAGCCATCACTTGTTAAGCGATGGGTGTCTGGATTAAATTAGATAGAGAAATCTGAAATCAGTCATTGAAACATTCTTTGTGTTGAAAGGTGCCCGGTATGTTTTTGCATTGGGAAAAACAGTCCTTTCGCTGTGTTTGTACGACCGTCTCGTCTTAAGCCAATTATTCCTTACACGGGGGGCAATTTATCTATATATAAAGCTTCCTGTCTATTAGGTAGCTGACATGCAGTCTTTTGCTGCTTCCTTGAAAAGATACATTTAACAAAGAATATAAAGATGCCAAAGCAGAATATATTTAACACGATTTTTTTTTAATGATGCTTTGAAAAAGTCAAAAAGCAGATGTAGATATTTGCCACTTTCCCTTGCTTGCTCTTGTCTTGAGGATTACTTTTTCTTTCTAATTTGATGTGCCGTCAAACGCATTATTGCAAACTTGTGGCAGCGATCAACACAAAATTCCTTCTCGGGTTTATTTTTATTCATTTGTTGGGGGACATCGGTGTCGTTGGCCGGCCAGCATTTATTACCCATCCCCAGTTGCCCTTGGTCAGAGGGCAGTTGAAAATCCTCTATGGTTCTGGGGTCACATGTAGGCCAGACCGAGTAAGCTTGGCAGATTTCCTTCCCTAAAAGGAACCAGATGGGTTTTTCCAACAATGTCTTCGTGGTTATCACCAGCTGCTTAATTCCAAATTTGCTTTACTGTGTTCCAATGCCACCATCTGCAGTGGCAAGATTCGAACCTGGGGTCCCAGAACATGAGCTGATTTTCTGGATTAATTGTCTAGTGATAATACCACTAGGCCATCGCCTTCCCCTTAGGTGTTCCTGCTCCCCTGCCCTGACCCATACTCTGGGATATATCTAACTACAGCTTGGACTGGGACATTCAATGTTGTTACCATCACTGAATTCCCCCACTGTCAACATCCTTGGGGTTGCCATTGACTAGAAACTCAACTGGACTCACCACAGTGGCTACAAAAAGAGGTCAGAGGTTAGGGGGTGAATATTCCCATTTTGCAACAGTACCTTGTTTACGTCGGGTGGGATTTTCCAGTTTTGGTGTGAGCGTGGCTGGAAAATCCTGCTCTCAGAACACAGCAGTGAGTAACTCACCTCCTGACAAGGCACAAGTCAGGAGTGCATACTGGAATACTGCCTGGATGAGTGCAGCTCTAACAACACTCAAGAAGCTCATTGAAATCATAGAAACCCTACAGCACAGAAAGAGGCCATTCTGCCCATTGAGTCTGTACCGACCACAATCCCACCCAGGCCCTATCCCCATATCCCTACATATTTTATCCCCTAATCCACCCAAATAAGGGCAATTTCAGCATAGCCAATCAACCTAACCTGCACATCTTTGGACTGTAGGAGGAAACCAGAGCAGCCGGAGGAAACCCATGCAGACATGAGAAGAATGTACAAACTCCACACATACAGTGACCCAAGTCAGGAATCGAACCTAGGTCCCTGAAGTTGTGAAGCAGCAGTGCTAACCACTGTGCTACCATGCCACCCATCCAGGACAAAGCAGCCCACTTGATTGGCACCACATCCACAAACATCCATTCCCTCCGTGACCAATGCTCAGTAGCAGCAGTGTGCACCATATCCAAGATGCATTGCAGCAATTTACCAAAGATTCTCAGACATCATCTTCTAAACCCATGACCACTCCCATCTTCCAGGGGCAACACTGTGCACAGTGGTTAGCACTTCTGTCCCACTCCGCCAAGGTCCTGGGTTTGATTCCCGGCTTGGCTCACTGTCGATGTTTGCGCATTATCCCAGTGCCTGCGTGAGTTTCCTCCAGGTGCTCCAATTTCCTCCCACAGTCCAAAGATGTGTTGGTTAGGCGCATTGGCCATGCTAAATTCTCCCTCAGCGTAGCCAAACAGGCACCGGTCTGTGGCGACCAGGGGAATTGTAAAGTAACTTCATTACAGTAATGCAAGCCTAGTTGTGATTAATAGATAAACTTTAACTTGAATGTTAATCTGAAAGGACAAGAGCAGCACATATATGGGAACACCACCGCCTGCAAGTTCCCCTCTAAGCCACTCACCATCCTGACTTGGAAATATATCATCATTCTTTCACAGTCAGAGTCAAAATCCTGGAATTCCCTCCCTAACAGCATTGTGGGTCAACCCACATGGAGTGCAGTGATTCAAGAAGGTGGCTCATCACCACCTTCTCAAGGAGCAACTAGGGATGGGCAATAAATGCTGGCTGGTCAGCAATACCCATGCCCCATGAATGAATTAAAAAAAAAAAAGATTGGTGGTAGGAAATATATCACAGGAGTATAGATATCATAGGATTGGGAAAAGGCTACTCACTCCAGTATCTTTGTCCCTTTTTGGTAGCTCATTCTAACCTCCACCTCCCCCCTCCCCTCCATATCCTTTACTAACTCTATCTCTAGAAACACATCTCACTGAGTTATTGTTCTATAACTTTAAGGGCGTTCAAATGGTCAGCGGATAGACATATGGATAACATTGGAATAGTTTATTTTTAGAGGGTCATTGGATTGGTTCCACTGGTCGGCGCAACATCGAGGGCTAAAGGGCATGTACTGCACTGTAATGTTCCACATTCTGAATATTTTATTCACTTAAGTAAGATTTCACCTCATCTCTTTCTTAAATGTGTGGCCTCTTATTTTTAAACACTGCCCCCTAGTTCTAGATTCTCCCATAAAGGGAAACATTCTCTTCACATCCACCCTCTCAATAGCCAGCATGATCTGATATGTTTCAATCAAGTCACCTTTCACTTTTCTAAACTCCAGTTGGATACACATCTATCCTATCCAATCTTTCTTGTGAAGAATAATAAGGGACCTAATACAGATCCTTGTGGTACCCCACTGGACACTGGCTTCCAGTCACTAAAGCAGCCTTCTGTCATCATCCACTGTCTCCTACAATAGAGCCAATTTTGAACCCACCTTGTCAAATTATCCATCTGAATTTACCTTCTTTACAAGCCTCCCATGTGGGATCTTGTCAAAGGCTTTGCTGAAATTCTTAGAAACTATATCAACATATCCTAGTTACGGGTGTTTTTAAAAACAAACCTATTCGTAAAATCCAATGTATTACATTTATACTTCTTCAAATACATTGTCCCTTTTAAGAATAAACATTTCATTCAATTGCTTAATCCCTTATAAAAACAAACATTAGAACTCATGATTCCGCTTCGAACAGACCATAAGCACTTGGAATGGTCAGAAAAATTGTGAAATAGCAAGAACCCTGTTCTGATAACAGACTGTTGTGAAATCAGTCTTGCAGCACTGATCCCATAACGCTCCCCTTAAAAAATGGAGTGAAATGGCAGGCAGTCTTTTTTTTAACATGAAAGACAGCTTTTGTTCACAGAATTAATGGGCGGATGTTTTAAATGCTTTGACAGCTTAATGGCTCCATTTGACAGCTCATCTTGAAACTTTTGACAGCCATTGTAGACCGTTCCAACGAGCATCACATTTTCAATGTTTTATCTACTTTTCACGCACGTAATGCCTTCTGCTCACAAATCCAGACCTCCCCAAAATGGCACCTGACCTCCCCCAAAGGGAGGGGATGTTTTCTTTTGTGGAAAAATCTAGAATTTGAAATTAAAAATAAATAGTTGCTCATTTAAGGCAGAGATGAGGTGAATTGTTCTCTCTCAGAGAGTTGTGAGTCTCTGGAACTCTCTTCCTCAAAAAGCAATGGAAGCAGAGTCTTTTGGAACGTGTGGAAGACGTATCATGGGAGAGGAAAGCCGAGTGGTGTTATCACCTGACTGTTAATGCCAGAACTCAGCTAATGCTTTGGAGACTCCGGGTTCAAATCCCACCACGGCAGATGGTGGAATTTGAATTCAAAAAAAAAAAATCTGGAATTAAAAATTTATTGATGACCATGAAACCATTGTTGTAAAAACCCATCTCATTCACTGGTGTCCTCTCTGGAAGGAAATCCGCCATCCTTACCCAGTCTGGCCTACATGTGGCTACAGAGCTACAGCAATGTGGCTGACTCTCAACTGCCCTCGGGCAATTCGGGATGATTTTTAAAAAAAAATGAGCAGTGACACTTTGGAAAGTGTGACAGGTTTGAGGGAATTGATAAAGAAAACAAAGGTGGAGACACAAGGACTTTGCTTAGGCAGTGAATGATCTGGAACTAACTGCCAGAAAGCACATTCCAAAGAGGTTTTACTGTCACCTTGCTTTGACCTGTCACTATGTTTTGTTGTCTTACCTTGAAGAGGCTTTGCTTAGTGCAGTCGGTATATAGGTTATTTTTCTTGAAGCAGTTTATTAAGAATAATCTATAATGACTTCATGGTAAGCACCCGGTTTCCAGGACCCAGGCGGTTTGATGGCCTGCTCTACTGTCATGTGACTCTCGATGTCATGCTGACATCATCGTTGACAGCATGGTGTCATTAACATAACTGTTCACCCATTACACTGCAAGAAATGGAAGCAGCTCATAGAATCAAACAGTGCAGGAGAGACTCTTTTTAGTTTGTACCAACACATGAGATTCCATCTATCCAGCACTCGGTTTAACTGTAACTTTTGGAAGAAATTGGATAAATAGCTGAAAAGAGGAAACTTGCAGAATTCTGGGAGATGGGGCTGGTTAGATAATGCAAAGGACCAGCATTAGCTTTTGGGCTAAACCAGAGATTCATAGAGTCCCTACAGGGCAGAAGGTGACCATTTGGCCCGCCCACCACATTCCGACCCAGGCCCTACCCCCGTAACTCCTCATATTTATCCTGCTAATCCCCCAACATTAAGGCCAATTTAGTATGGCCAACCCGCACATCTTTGGAGTGCAGGAGGAAACCGGAGCACCCGGAGAAAACCCATGCAGACACAGGGAGAACATGCAAACTCCGCACAGACTGTGACCCAAGCCGGGAATCGAACCCGGGTCTCTGCCGATGTGAGGCAGCAGTGCTAACCACCGTGCCACCCTCAACGATCTTCTCTGCTGGATGATTCATGGCATGGCGGCACAGCGGTTAGCACTGCTGCCTCAGAACACCTTAATTTAAAGTTAAAGATTATTTATTTGTGTCACAAGTAGGCTTACATTAACTCTGCAATTAAGTTGTTGTGAAATTCCCAGCTTGGGTGACTGTCTGTGTGGAGTTTGCTCATTCTCCCCGTGTCTGTGTGGGTTTCCTCCAGGTGCCCCGGTTTCCTCCCACAGTACAAAGATGTGAGAGTTAGGGTGATTGAGTGTGGCATGTTATCCTTTAATGTCCCAAAGTGTGTAGGTTAAAGGGATTAGCGGGGTAAGTATATGAGGTTATGGGGATAGGGTCTGGGTGGGATTCTTGTCAGTACAGATTCGATGGGCCGAATGGTCTCCTTCTGCGCTGTAGCAATTCTTTTCTAAGATTCTAACCTGATAATACTATCTCGCTGTGAAGATTTAATGAAACAGGATTGGATCCAGGGATGAATCATTCCTGAAGGTGACTAACCTTTTGGGATACATTTTCTTCGATTCCTATTGCCACGGTGTGAAGGAGGCCATTCGGCCCGGCGTGTGGGTACCCTTTCTCTCCAAATGAGCCGCTCTCTTATGTGTGGTGAAACCAAACATATGAAGTGCAATGGCATTGTGGCACCTTGGTTAGCACTGCTGCCTCGCAGTGTCAGAGACCTGGGTTTAATTCCCAGCTTGGGTCACTGTCTGTGTGGAGTCTGCACATTCTTCCTGTGTCTGTGTGGGTTTCCTCCAGGCGCTCCTGCTTCCTCCCACAGTCTGAAAGACATGCTGGTTAGGTGCATTGACCGTGCTAAATCCTCCCTCAGTGTACCCGAACAGGTGCCGGAGTGTGGCATCTAAGGGATTTTCACAGTGACTTCATTGTAGTGATAATATAAGCCTACTTGTGGCACTAATAAATAAATAAACTTTAAATCTGGAACCAAGGACAGGAATTTCGGTCCCACCACAAGGTGTTTCCTGCCCACCCCCCCACCCCCCAACAGTGGATAAGAAATAGGAGCAGGAGTAGGGCATCTACCCCTCGAACCTGCCCATTCAATAATCATGATCGTTCAATAAGATCATGGCTGATCTGAAGTGGATCAGTTCCACTTTCCCACTTTCTCCCCATAACCCTTAATTCTCTTGTCTATCAGAAACCTATCTACCCATGACTTAAATATATTCAGCGAGGTAGCTTCCACCACTTCAATGGGCAGAGAATTCCAGAGACTCACCACCGTTTGAGTGAAGAAATTCCTCCTCAACTCTGTTCTAAGTTGATCCCCCCCTTATTTTGAGACTGTGCCCTGTAAGCAGGAAGAATCTCTCTACCTCTATCCTATCTAGCCTCTCCATTAAATCTCTATAAGATCCCCCCCTCAGCCTTAAAAACTCCAATGAGTAGAGACCCCTGTCACCAACCATTTAAATTCCCATTTATCTTGGCAGGAATCTAATATCCCTCTGGGCAGCAGTAGCTACAAAATCCCAAACCAAACAAAGTTAGGAGAAAAGGTGGGAAATGGGAGGAAAATTCACAAGTTTTACCTTTGGTAGAAAGTTTAAATGTTAAAATTTTGAAGTAAAGTGATCAGGCTCGAAGGGTCAAATGGCCACCTCCTGCTATCTGCCCTGTTTCGGCGATATTGCTTCGGGGGAGGGAGATGAGAGTAGTGAGATGGGGTAAGGGAAGGGGGGAGATATGGTGGTCTGGAGGAGGTTGGGGGAGTGGGGAGAAGGGGTGGAGGGAGGGGACAGGAGTGGGGGAGGAAGGGAAGCGGGGAGGTCTGGGGGAGGAGCTTGGGGAGCATGGGGAGAAGGGGTGGGGTGGGTAGAAGGATGGGGTGGGGGAGGAAGGGACGGGGGGAGTATAGTGGTCTGGGGGAGGAGTTGGGGGATTGGGTGGAGGGATTGGGGTGGAGGGGGACAGGAATGGGGAGGAAGGAAAAGGGGAGTGGTCTGGAGAGAGTTGGGGGAGTGGGAAGGAGGGGTGGGGAAATGGAATGTGGTGAGAGGGTGGAAGGAGTAAGCTGAGGTGGGAAGGGGAGAGGGAGGGGAAGTAATGGAGGGTAGTGGGGAAGGGGTATGGGGGCGTAAGGGGGTGAGAGGGGAGAGAAGAGAAGGATGGGAGAGAGGGAAGGGGGGGAGGAGGGAAAGGAGAGGAGGGTGAGTGAGTTGGGACAGGGCACGGTGGGTGATCTCTGTTGCGGTATCCTATGGATCTTGTGAGGGTTTGCATTCGGAAACAGGGGTGGGTCCCATCAGAGATCTGGACAGAGGGTCGGTGTGGAGTGGGGTGGGTTCGTACCAGATGGAGCTGTGAGGTTGTGGTGAGGGGTCAAAGGGCAGAGAAAGAACAAAACAGCACGGGAAACAGGTCCTTCGGCCCAACAAGCCCGCACCGCCACCCCGATGTTCCCACCTCTACCCGCGATCCCTGTCTATGTTTATAGATCTATGGCTTAAAAACCAAATTTGAGACAATTTAGGGAGAATTTGTTTTGCCAATTAGCCTAAGAGCACATCTTTGGGATGTGGGAGGAAACCGGAGCACCCGGAGAAAACCCACGCAAGCACGGGGAGAATGCGCAAACTCCCACAGACACAGGCCCAAATCCATGTATCTGCACAGCACAGCGATAGTCACTGAGCTGTCGTGTTGCCCATCAGATGGTCCAGGTCAAGCATACACTAACGACGTGAAGCAGTAGGATACTCTCAAAAGATCCAAGAGCAGTCCTCTCACGACCCATCGCGTGTATGCCCCTCGTTAGACAACAAGGTGGACCAAAGCACCTGTAGGATAAAAACAAGTACATCAATATCATCATCTATTTACACACTTCCCAGGGACTCCCAAGGCTCATGATCCCTATTTTAAATCAGTTTTCTATACCCCTCCATTCCCATTCTGTTCATGTGCCCATCTAAGTATTTCTTAAATAACTCCAGAGTACCTGCCTCCACCACTTTACTTGGCAGCGCATTCCATACCCCCACCACCCTCTGTGTGAAAAAACTCCCTCTAGCATCCAAATTATACCTTACCCCCCTCACCCTAAGCCCGTGACCCCTCGTGCTATTTGAGTCCATCCTAGGAAAAAGCTTAACCCTGTTTACTCTATCAATCCCCTTCAAAATCTTGTACACCTCTATCAGATCTCCTCTAAGTCTACGTCTTTCTAAGGAAAACAGTCCCAATTTGCCTAACCTCTCCTCGTAACTCAGACCTTCCATACCAGCCAGCATCCTGGTAAACCTCCTCTGCACTCTCTCCAGAGTCTCCACGTCCTTCCGGTAGTAAGGCGACCAGAACTGGACGCAGTATTCCAAATGAGGTCTAACCAACGTTTTATACAACTGCAACATTAAAGGCCAGCTCTTGTACTCTATACCCCTTCCTATAAAGGCTAACATACTATATGCTCTCTTCTGACGAGAGGCCCTGGGAAGGGATTGCAAACTGTCCAGATTCTGCTGTCCTCCTACATGTGTTAGAGTGTCTGCGACTCACACCCTTGCACAATGTCTCTGACCCGGAGAAACCGGTGACAGAGACATGTGGAACAAAGATGAAAGGACAAGCCCTTTGGCCCTCTCACCTGGTGTTGGGATGTGGGAGCTGCAAAGTCAACTGAAAGAGAGCGACCAGGATGACCCAACTGGAAAGGCGCTTCCTGCAAGCGGTGGGAGGGATAGCACTATGGGTTAGTCAGATATTCCCTCCCAACTGGCAGTGCCAGGGGGGGCTGTGCCATGGGTGGGAAGAATTACCGCTGATAATAGATGGGGCAGCAGGAAGATGTCGATGATAATCGACAACGTCGACAAGACTAGCTTTCAATTTCGGAGTTACTGATTGAATTATGAGTTTCTGTAGTGGGATATGAATCGACGTCGCCAGGGCATTAGCCTGGGCCTCTGGATTACCAATCCAGTGACATTACCACTATAAACCACCACCTCTCTGATCTGTGTTTGAAGTGGACATCAAATACACAAGCCAACCTGAAGGAACAAAACAGTTTTGTTTTCTCATATGTGCTTTCTTGTGTACTTCAAATTAACTCCAGAGTTTAGGGAAGTTGGGGTAAGAGATCAGAGGCAAAGTTTGACAGGGCAATTGTGGTGCGGGGAGGCTGTAAATTGTGAAAGGAATGGATGCTGCCTGGATTAGAAGGGGGTATGCGCTATAAGGAGAGGCTGGACAAGCGAGGGTTGTTTTCTATAGGTCTGACAACACCTGTTTTAAATCCAACCGATTTATTTGACAGTAAACTCGCAAGCTTTAGGCTATTGTAGCCTTCACCTGAAGAAGGCTATAATAGTCAAAAGCTTGCGAGTTTACTATCAAATAAATCGGTTGGGTTTCACTGACACAGTGGTTAGCACTGTTACCTCACAGGACCAGGGATCTGGGTTCAATACCCGGCCTGTGTGGAGTTTGCACATTCTCCTTGTGCCTGCATGGATTTTCTCCAGGTGCTCTGGTTTCCTCCCACAGTCCAAAGATGCGCGGGTTAGGTTGATTGGCCGTGATAAGTTGCCCCTTTGTGTCCTGGGATGTGTCGGTTAGAGGGATTAGCGGAGTAAATGCATAGAGTTAAGGGGATAGGGCCTGGGTGGGATAACTGTTAGTGCAGACTCGATGGGCCAAATGGCCTCCTTCTGTACTGTAGGGATTCTATGGTTTCTATGAGATGGTGAGTTGGAGACTGATAATCAGTGCCTGATTGAGATGTACATCCACAAAAGTAATAAAATTAGTTTAAAAAATTATTGGCTTCAGTGAAGAAACACATCACTTACATTTGTTCCCTGCGATGCTGGAACCAATGCGAATTGTAAATGCACAAAACAGACGATTAATAACCACAGGAGATTCTACAAAATGTATTTCCTGTGGTACTGATGTTATGGATGATAAGTGTGCGTTTCCTGAGATGCAGTGCTTTGCTGTTGAGAGGAGATAAGAGATTCGCAGTATTAGATAGCCCCTTGGGCCTTATTAGTGTCTTTCATATGCAGGATGCCATTGCCAAGAACCACTGGACCGATTCAGACCGTGGTATCATTCACTCAATAACTAAAAGATTCTTCGTTTCACCCACCTTCCCTTTTCTTCACCTCGGCCCACTTTGTCCAGGGCCGGAATGTCTTTTTAAATCTTTCGGGCAATTGACTACTTCAAAGGGATTTGTAATTTATGGTACAAACCGACACTACAATCCTTTGTTGGGAGATTCTGCCAATCTCAATACTCTCCAGTAGCCATGTTTAATCCCTCTGTCCTTCTCCTGATGGTAGCACAGTGGTTCGCACTGCTGCTTCACAGCTCCAGGGACCTGGGTTCGATTCCCAGGCTTGGGTCACTCTCTGTGTGGAGTCTGCACATTCTTTCCTCCGGGTGCTCCAGTTTCCTCCCACAGTCCAAAGGTGTGCGGGTTAGGTTGATTGACCATGCTAAAATTGATCGTAGATGCATAGGTTAGAGGATTAGCGAGTAATATATGTACAGATATGGGAGTAGGGCCTAGTGGGATTGTGGTTCGGTGCAGACTCGATGGGCTGAACTGTCTCTTTCTGTGCTGTAGGGTTTCTAGGATTCTAAGATTATCATTACTGAGAAAGTGATTGCTACAAATTGAAAGTCCGTGTACCAATTATGATTTGAGAGCTAAAGTTCTCTTCGGAAGAACTCCGTCCAAGTGCCTGTTCCGTGAAGAACCAGCTTAGCATGCTTCACTTATTCAGGGGCTGTTCTTCCCCCGCCCTCTCCTCCCCTGCTGTAGGCCCTAACCGTTGTCGGGGTAGCACTCCCCACCTTCCTTATTCTTGTCAATGCACACTGGGCTTGTGTAGAGCAGGCCTTTGGATGTGGCCTGCTCTGCAGGTGTCCAGTGTGCATTGACAGAATAAGGAGGGGTGGGGAGTGAAAAGATTAAGGGGCAGCATGGGGTCATAATGGTTAGCGCTGCTATCTCACAGTGCCAGGGATCTGGGTTCAATTCTGGGTCACCGTTTGTGTGGAGTTTGAACATTCTCTCTGTGTCTACATGGGTTTCCTCCTGTTTTCTCCCACAGTTTGAAAGACGTGCTGGTTAGGTAGGTTGGCCATGCTAAACTGCCCCTCAGTGTCAGGGGAAGTAGTAGGGTAAATGTGTGGGGTTACCGGGATAAGGCCTGGGTGGGATTGTAGTTAGTCCAGACTCGATGGGCCAATTGGCCTCCTTCTGTCCTGTAGGGATTCTAATTTTAACTCTACTAGGTAAAGATGTACAAAGATGTGTAGCTTTGGTGGATTGGCCATGTGAAATTGCTCCTTAGTGTCTCAATGTGTGTAAATTGCAGGGATTAGTTTGGTAAATATGTTGGATAAGGGATAGGCTCTGGATCGGATTGGATTCTCTGTCGGAGAGTGGGTGCAGATTAAATGGGCTGAGTGGCCTCCTTCTGCAGTGTAGGGATTCTATGATTCCGTGTAAGATAGAATATTGAATATAGAACAGTACAGCATAGGAACAGGCCCTGCAGCCTGTAATCTTGTGCAGAACATGACGCTAAATTAAACTAATCCCTTCTGCCTGTCCTTGGTCCATATCCCTCTATTCTTTCCATATCCATGTGCTTATCTAAATGCCCCTTAAACAGTCCTATTGTATCTGCTTCCACCATCATCCCTGACAGTGCATCCCAGACACAACACTCCCTGTGTAAAAATCCTCACATTTTCTTTGAACTTTCCCCCTTTCACCTTAAGTGCACACCCTCTAGTATGAGACATTTCAATTCTGGGGAAAAGATCCTGATTCTCATAATTTTAGAGATTTCTATCAGCTCTCCCCTCAGCCTCTGCTGCTCCAGAGAAAACAACCCTAGTTTATTCTGTCTCCTCAGATGAGGGAACAAATGCCAAAGTTTGGAATTGAAGGCCCGCAGACTGTAGTGCAGAAGGAGGCCATTCAGCCCATTGAGTCTGCACTGACAAATATTTTACTCAGTCCCATCACATTGCCTCTTAGCATGACTAACGTACCTAACCAGCATGTCTTTCGGACTATGGGAGGAATCTGGAGCACCCGGAGGAAACCCACGCAGATACAGGGAGAACTCTGCACAGTGACTCAAGCTGAGAATCGAACCCGGGTCCTTGGCGCTGTGAGGCAGCGGTGCTAACTACTGTGCCTTTTCATTGGGATAACTTACGGCGTGATCAGAAAGATGGTCTTGGCAAAGGGTGTTATAAACAAGTGAAGAGAAGGTAAGTCGGATCGAAGGGTGGAGGGAAGGGGGAATTCTAGCGAACAAGAATTGGGTGGGTGCTGAAGTTTCTATCACTAAGAGCACAGAGAGACCAGGAGTTCAATAATGATGTTCAGAAATTCAGACACTCATTCACGCATAAGCAACAGAGAATTGCTGGTATTCAAAAATATGTTTTAATATAACCTTTCTGAATGAAAGCCAATAAAAAGACATCTTGGCCCAAAAATCTACCACCTTGCCCACCCTGGAATCGGCGCGGGCGAGGGTCCCACAGTGGAAATCTCCATTCGCCTTGCAATCATATTGAAAGAATATGTCAGCTAATTGGATAATAAATACAATCATTCATTATAAAGCATAATAATAAGGTCCAGGTTTTTTAGTTTTGATTGTATCTGCACCCCCCCCCCCCCACAGCTAAGTCCAGCACCATGGAGACTATGTCACATCAGAATACGGGAATTAGGAGCAGAAGTAGTTAAATTCAGCCCTTTGAGCCTGCTCTGCCATTCCATCAGATCATGGCTGATCTCTCCATTTTCCCATCTGTTCCCTATTTCCCTTTTTTTATGAGAAACATATCTATCTCCTTCTTGAAACAATTCAATAATTCAGACCTACTGAGCTATAGAATAGTAGGTTCCACAAATTCACCACTCTCTGCGAGAAGTACATCACAGCAGTACTGAGAGAGGATGTATCCAAGGGTTCGGCTACTGAGTCTATATGGGTAGAACTGAGAAGTAAGAAGGAGTAAATCACTTTGATAGGATTACACATTGGCCCCCAAACAATTGACATGAAATTGAGGAGCAAATGTGTAAGAAGATACCTCCAAGTAAAATAGGAAGGTAATAGTCAGAGATTTTAACTTTCTCAAGATTGACTGGGACAGCCATAGCATTAGAGGGTTGGATGGAGAAAAATTTGTTTAGTGCATTCATGAAGATTTTCTCATTCAGTATGTGGATGGCCCAACGAGAGAGGGGGCAAAACTTGACCTTCTCTTGGGAAATAAGGAAGGGCAGGTGACAGAAGTGTTAGTGAGGGATCACTTTGGGACCAGTGACTGTAATTCTATTAGTTTTAAGCTAGCTAAGGAGAATGATTGGTCTGATCCAAAAGTTAAAATTCTAAATTGGGGCAAGGCCAATTTTGATGTATCAGGCAGAAACTGTAAAAAGTTAATTAGGGGAAGGCAAAAGGACATCTGGTAAGTGGGAGGCTTTCAAAAGTGTGTTAACCAGGGTTCAGGTTCCTCTTAGAGTGAAGGGCAAGGTTGGCAGAAGGAGAGAACTCTGGATGACTCAGGATATTGAGGCCCTGGTCAAGAAGAAGAAAGAGGCACATGACATGCATAGGCAGCTGGGATCAAGTGAATCCCTTGAAGAGTATAAGGGGGTGTAGAGTTAAAAGAGAAATCAGGAGGGCAAAAAGCAGATAATGCAAAGGAGAATGAAAGATCTTCTACAGATATATAAAGGGCAAAGAGTAACAAAGGAGAGAGTAGGGCCTCTTAAGGATCAACAAAGTCATCTATGTGCAGATCCATAAGAGATGGGTGAGATTATAAAAAAAAATTCTCATTAGTATTTACTGTTGAGTAAACATGGATGTTAGGGAATTTGGGGTAATAAATAGTGATATCTTGAGGAGTGTACATATTATAGACAAGGAGGTGCTGGAAGTCTTAAAACACACCAAGGTAGATAAATCCCTGGGACCTGACAAAGTGTATCTCAGGATACTGTGGGAGCTAGGGAGGAAATTGTGGGACCGAAATATTTGAATCCTCGATAGTCACAGGTGAAATGCCTGAAGATTGAAGGGTGGTAAATGTTGTGCTTTTATTTAAAAAGGGCTGCAGGGAAAAGCCTGGGAACTACAAGCCAGTGAGCCTCACATCTGTGGTGGGTAAATTGTTGGAAGGTATTTTGAGATACAGGATCTATAGGCATTTAGAGATGCAAGGACTGATTAGGGACAGTGAACATGGCTTTGTGAGTGGAAAATCATGTCTCATAAATTTGATTGAGTTTTTGAAGAGGTAACCCAGTGCAGTTGATGTTGTCTGCATGGACTTGAGCAAGGCCTTTGACAAGGTCCCGCATGGTAGGTTGTTGCATAAGGTTAAATCTCACTGGATCCAGGATGAGGTATCTAAATGGATACAAAACTGGCTTCTTAACAGAAGCCAGAGAGTGGTTGTAGAGAGTTGTTTTTCAAACTGGAGGTCTGTGACCAGTAGTGTGCCTCGGGTCAGTGCTGGGTCCACTGTTATTTGTCATTTATATTAATGATTTGGATGAGAATATAGGAGACATGGTTAATAAGTTTGCAGATGACACCAAGATTGGTGGCATAGTGGAGAAAATTATCTCCAATTGCAACAGGATGTTGATCAATTGGGTCAGTGGGCTGACGAATAGCAGATGGAGTTTAATTTAGAGAACTGCGAGGTGATGCATTTTGGTAGATTGAACCAGGGCAGGACTTACTCAATTAATGGTAAGGCACTGGGCAGAGTTACAGAACAAAGAGATCTAGGGGTACATGTTCATAGCTCCTTGAAAGTGGAGTCACAGGTGGACAGAGTGGTGAAGAAGGCATTCGGCATGTTTGGTTTCATTGGTCAGAACATTGAATACAGGATTTGGGACATCCTGTTGAAGTTGTACAAGACATTGGTAAGGCCACACTTGGAATACTGTGTGCAATTCTGGTCACCCTATTATAGAAAGGATATTATTAAACTAGAAAGAGTGCAGAAAAGATTTACTAGGATGCTACCAGGACTTGAGGGATTAAGTTATGAGGAGAGGCTAGATAGACTGGGACTTTTGTTTCTGGAGTGCAAAAGGCTGAGTGGTAATCTGAGTGGAGATCTATAAAATATTGAAAGGCATAGATCAGCTAGACAATCAATATCTTTTCCCAAAGGTCTAAAACTAGAGGGCGTAGGTTTAAGGTGAGAGGGGAGAGATACAAAAGGGTCTAGAGGGGCAATTTTTTCACAGAGGATGGTGAGTATCTGGAACAAGCTGTCAGAGGTAGTAGTAGAGGTGGATATAATTTTGTCTTATAAAAAATGTTTAGGTAGTTACATGGGTACAATGGGTATAGAGGGATATGAGCCAAATGCGGGCAATTGGGATAAGCTTAGCGGTTTAAAAAAAATAGGGTGGCATGGACAAGTTGGGATGAAGGGCCTGTTTCCATGCTGTAAACTTCTATGACTCTATAAGTGGTTTATAGTACTTTCTTTATAAGTAGTTCCTCCTCATCTCAGTTTTAAATCTACTGCCTCTCAAGCTGTATCTATGACCTCTTGTTTCATTGCACCATCAGAGGAAAGATTTGGTCCATATTTAATTTATCAATCCTTTTTAAAATATTATGCCTTTAATCAGATCCCTTCTCATTCTTCTAAACTCCTAGAAGTTTAATCTTTCCTCATAAGGCAACTCTTTCATCCCTGGAGTCAATCTAGTGAACCTTGTCTGAACTGCCTCCAATCCGACCATATCCTTCCTCAAATAAGGAGACCAAAACTGGATACAGATACTCACCATCACCCTATACAATTTCAACAAGACTTCTCTACTTCTATACTCCAATCCTTTTGCAATAAATACCAACATCCCATTTATCACATTGTTAAAGTGCAATACTAAATTGAAAATTTATTTATTAGTGTTACAAATAGGCTTACATTAACTTCATTGCAGTGTTAATGTGAAAATCCCCTAGTCATCACACTCCAGGGCCTGTTCAGGTACACTGAGGGAGAATTTAGCATGGCCAATGCACCTGATCAGAACTTCTTTTAGAGGAAATTGGAGCACCCAGGAAACTCAAGCAGACACAGGGAGAATGTGCAGACTCCTCATAGACAGTGATCCAAGCCGGGAATCCCTGATCCTAAGACTACGATCTCTTGTCCTAGAATATTCTACAAGAGGAAGCATCCGTTCCACATCTACTGTACCCATTTTTTATCATCTTGAATACCTCAATTTGATCTCCCCTCATTCTTCCAAATCCAAGAGAGTATGGGCCTAAACTGTTCAATCTCTCTTCGTACGATGGTTGCCCACATTTGACCCTTAGCCCTCTAATCCTTTTCCCATCCATTCATGTACTTATCCAAATGCTTTTAAACTCAAACTGTTACAAAGAACAGTACAGCACAGGAACAGGCCCTTTGGCCCACCAAGTCTGCGCCGATCACCTTGTCCTATCTAGACTAACTATTTATATTTCCCGTTTGTTCACTTGCTTATCAAGCTAAGTCTTAAATGTCACTAACATGTCTGCCTCGACCACCTCACTTGGCAGTGCATTCCAGGTCCCCACCACACTTGCTGTAAAAAAAAAAAACCTCCCCTGCACACCTCCACTGAGACTTCCCCCCTTACCTTGAACCTGTGCCCTCTTGTAATTGTCATCCCTGCTCTGGGAAAAAACTTCCAACTGCTCATTATATCTATACTTCTCATTATTTTATAAACTTCTATCGCCCCTGAGCTTCCATCTTTCCAAGGAGAACAATCCCAGTTTATTCAATCTCTCCTCATAGCTAATACCAGGCAACATCTTGGTAAACATTTTGTGTACTCTCCCCAAAGCCCCCACCTCCTTCTGGTAGTGTGGTCTCATGGGATGAGAAAAATATCAGCCATGATTGAATGGCGGACCAGACTGTATGGGCTGAGTGGCCTAATTCTGCTCTTATGTGTATCATAGAATCCTACAATGCAGAAAGAGGCCCTTCGGCCCATCAAGTCTGCGCCAACCACTAATCCCACCCAGGCCCTAGCCCTATATCCCTATGTATTTTATCAGCTAATCCCTCTAAACTAAGCATCTCAGGATACTAAGGGACAATTTTAGCATGGCCAATCAACCTAACCTGTACACCTTTGGACTTTGGGAGGAAACTAGAGCACACAGAGGAAACCCACACAGACACGAGGAGAATGTACAAACTCCATACAGACAGCGCCCAGAGCTGGGAATCAAACCCAAGTCCCTGGAGCTGTGAAGCAGCAGTGTTAACCACTGTGCTACCATGCTGCCCTATGTCTTATGGTCTTGTGGTGACCAGAATTGGACACACTATCCAAATGAAGCCTAATCAACATTTTATACAAGTGTTTGTTGTGTTTCTGTCTCCACAGATGCTGCCAGACCTGCTGAGTTTATCCAACGTTTTCTATTGTTACAGAAGGGGATTGTTAAATGCCAGGGGTGGTTGACCCACTGCGCAGGTAAGGGAGAAGAATCTCTCTCCCTGAATAAAAACATCCGCTGGGGAACATAGTGCACGCCTAAACTCAAGATGACCGATCTGCTGGGAGTTGTCAATCTCGGAAAGAAAAGGATTTGCTCTGTGCAATTTAATAGCCATTGTGAAAGACACCAATTAAATCAACTGCTCAGGGACTGTTCTTTGTTGAACCCACCCAGCTGCCTTTCTTTAATCTCTTTATTATGAAGCGTTCAGTACAAGTACCTGGCGAAGTGGAGGTATGGCCACCCACTGAGTTGCAGTCAGAAAATCCCTGCTTATTTGTGCTGGAAATGGATTTCCTCAGAGTCTCACTGCGATGAGGATTCATTAGCACTCACTATGGTGCTGTCACTGAGTTTTTCTGGGATTCAGCGGGAATCTACGGAATGCCGAAGCTGCTGACTGTGACAGCACAACAAGCACACGCTAACCACCGCGGCAATTACTCCGCACAAGTTAAACTACTTTCCCTATTCCAAAAAACAAAGAAAATTACAGCACAACCCTTCGGCCCTTCAAGCCTGCACCGACCATGCTGCCTGTCTGAAATAAACCCCCCGCCCCCACTCTAGAATCATAGAATCCCACAGTACTGAAAGAGGCCCTTCAGCCCATCAAGTCTGCACTGACCACAATCTCACCCAGACTCTACCCCCACATCCCCACACATTTTATCTGCTAACTCTCTAACCTAAGCATCTTAGAACACTAGAGGACAATTTTAGCATGGTCAATCAACCTAACCTGCACATCTTTGGACTGTGGGAGGAAACTGGAGGAAACCCACGCAGACACGAGGAGAATGTACAAACTCTACACAGACAGTGACCCGAGGTGGGAATCGAACCCAGGTCCCTGGAGCTGTGAAGCAGCGGTGCTAACCACTGTGCTACTTTGCCGCCTATATCATCTATTCCCATTCTACTCATGTATTTCTCAAGACGTCCCTTAAAAGCCACGATCATACCTGCTTCCACCACCTCACCCTGCAGTGAGTTCCAGGCACCCACTACTCTGTGTGAAAAAACAATACCTCGTACATCTCCTTTAAACTTTGCCCCTTATTCTAGAAATGGGTGACTTACAGTTCAATTGTACCACAGACAAGTATCCCACGCTGTACAAGATATGGAAAGAATAGCAGAAAACACCCACTGCCTCATTTTAATCTTCCTCTTAAAGATGTGTTGGACAGAGTGTAAGAAGAGTTCCTCTAAAAATTCCATGGCTAACAGGGAAGATGATGGAGTCATGGTAATACCACCAGACTGCTAACCCAATGCTCAGTTGGTACACGTTCAAATCCTATCATGGCACCTTTTTTTTATTCATTCAGGGGACATGGGCATTGCTGGCTGGCTAGCATTTATTGCCCATCCCTAGTTGCCTGCGGGCAGTTGAAAGTCAACCACATTGCTGTGGCTGTGGAATCACATGTAAGCCAGACTAGGTAAAGACAGCAGATTTCCTTCCCTAAAGGACATTAGTGAACCAGATGGGTTTTTCCGGCAACTGGCAATGGTTTCATGGTCATCAGTAGTTTCTTAATTCCAGATTTTTTTTACTGAATTCAAATTTCACCATCTGCAGTGGCGGGATTCCAACCCTGGTCCCCAAAACATCAGCTGAGTTTCTGGATTAATAGTCTAGTGATAATACCACTAAGCCACCTTGTGCAGTTTAAATTCAGTTCATAAAATCTCAAATCAGTAATCGTGATAACTACGGAAAAACCTATCTGGTTCACTAATGTCCTTTCAGGAAGGAAATCTGCTGTCCTTACCTGGTCTGGCCTACATGTGATTCCAGAGCCACAGTAACATGGCCAAACGACCCACTCAATTCAAGGATAATTAGGGATGGATAATAAATTCTGATGTTGCCAGCAATGCCTTCATGCATAAAGATTAAAATATGTAGAGAGATGAGAGAAGCTGGATTCTGAAGAAGCGTCACCCACACTCAAAATGTTGGCTCTATTCTCTCTCCAAAAATGCTGTCAGACCCTGCAGGGATTTTCCAACATTGTGTGAGGGAAGATGGGATTGGTCTCCTTGGAGTTTGTATGAGGTGGAGCTCGGGAATGTCAGTGACGAGATCATCGAACGAATCAAATCTACAGCTTACAGAGGTATGACTTCCAAAAGCCAGCATGGGAGATAGAGATGGAGACAGGCATGGTCATTTGTACCTTGGTCAATGATAGGTCGACAGATACATTCTACAGAATTTCCTGTACAGAAACAGGCCATTTAGTGAGTACTTGACTCACTACTGAGATGAAGGGCTTACTCTACAGTGCTGGTACTGTATCTTTTAAGAACTGTATTTAATCCTCTGTGGATGTTTTGAGCAGTCCCTGGCATTTTGTTGGCATCATTTTGTCTGCAGCTGATGCCCTCCATTACTGCAACAGTATAATTGATCATATTTGTTTTAATCTGAACTAATACAGTGTTCTATTATTTTAGGGTTCCCCTGGGATTACAGAGTAAAGGTTTATTGGGGTGATTAACAGGTCAGGTCATATGAATGGGAACAGCGAGGCTTTCACAGGCAATTCCAGCCTTATTGCTGTTTCAGATGCTGTTTGGAATTGAGAAAGAGCATTGTCCCTTCTTACCCTATCTGGCGTTGGAGATTCTGCTGTGTTGCTGTTTCGGAAACTACAGAGAGGGAGAGAGGTATCCTTTTCTGTCTCTGAATTCTGAAGACTGGAAGTTGCTCGAGACTAGGTTTACTTCCCTGTTTTTCTGTCATGAGGATATATACTTATCTGAAAACAGCTGTTTGGGTTTCTGATCGTTGGTGTTAAAAAGCTGTAAGCTGAGAATCACGTGAGCATAATTGTTTTCATGCTAACTGATTCTGAAGAAGAACGCATATCTATAGTTTTTAAATTGGAACAACAGAGATAGTTAGCTGTTAAGAATTGTACTGAATCATATTTCAATCTTGTAATTGATAAAAGTTATGCTAATTCTTTGCCTTATATTTTAACTATCGTGGCTGATCATCCAAAGTCTGATTCCATTTTCTCTCCATATCCTTTTGGCCTCGAGACCAATATCTAACTCCTACTTGAAAACCTTGGATGTTTTGGTCTCAACTGCATTCTGTGGGAGTGAATTCCATACATTCACCACCCTCTGCGTGAAGAAATTTCTTTCCATCTCAGTTCTAAAAGATTTACCCTGTTTCCTTGGACTTTGAGCCCAAATTCTGAACTCCCTCAGTATCAGGACCATCCAAAGGTAAGACAAATTGTGCCAATATGCATTGGAGTTTGGAAGAATGAACAATGCAATATCCTGAGAGAAGCTTTTTTTTATCCACTTATGGGGTATGGGCACCACTGGCTGGGCCAACATTTATTGCCTGCCCCTTTTTGCCTAGTGAGAGGCTTGCAAGGCCATCTCAGAGGGCAGTTGAGAGTCAACCACATTGCTGTGGCTCTGGAGTCACACACAGCCCATGTAGGTAGGGGTAGAAACATAGGAGCAGAGGAGGCCATTTGGCCCTTTGAGCCTGCTCTGCCATTCGTCAAGATCATGGCTGATCGTCCAACTCAACTGCCTAATCCTGCTTTCTCCCCATAACCTTTGATCCCATTCACCCCAAGTGCTATATTCAGCCTCTTGAATACATTCAATGCTTTGGCATCAACTACTTCCTGTGGTAATGAATTCCACAGGCTCACCGCTCTTTGGTCAAGAAGATTTTCTTCCCTAAAAGGCATTAGTGAATCAGATTGGTTTTTCTGACAATTAACAATGGTGCAATCAGTCAATTCTCCGTTCCAGTTATTTATTGAATTAAAATTCCACCATCTGCTGGGTCTCCAGAGCATTAACTGAGTTTCTGCATTAATAATCTAGTGATAATTCCACTAGGCCATCACCTTCTGGTAGAGTATTTGCTGGGAAAATGTTTCCATAGAACCAGGGGACAGAGTTTGAGAATAAGAAGTCTACTGTTTAAGTCTGAATTGAGGTGAAATGTTTTCTTCCAGGAGGTGATTGGTGTGTGAAATTCTCTTTCTCAGAGAGTAGTGAATGTTGGATTATTGGCTTTATTTGAGGTTGAGTTAAACAAGAGTTAATAGTTATAGGAGCAACGGCAAAGTGGGTTTGAGATCGTAAGTAGATCAGTCTCAAGTTTACTGAAGACAGAGCAGACTCAAAGGGCTGAGAGATCTGCTGCTGTTCTTTGTGGTAGTCACAATATGGATGGGGGTAGAGCACAATAAGAAGCCTCACAACATCAGGGTAAAGTCCAACATGTTTATTTAGTAGCACAAGCTTTCGGAGCACTGATCCTTCCTTCACTCACATGATGAAGGAGCAATGCTCCGAAAACCCATGCTCCCAAATAAACCTGTTGGACTTTAACCTGGTGTTGTGACACTATTTTACTGTTGCTTGTTGTTATGTTCTGATAGTGTTTAGGCTCCCAATGAGTAATCATTGATGAATAGCATCCCATTCCGCTTCATACAATCCTATTGTCATATCTCCTGTATTTTCTTCCTAACGTGTTGCTGGGATTTGATGCCCCATGTCAGGTCACAAAGCAAAACGATATCGCACAGATTATGAAATTTTACGATGAGCCTCCCATGAAAGCAACAGAATAGAGTAAGGGTGGTCAATCGGGGCTCAGAGTGGGGAATCAGCCCAGGGGGAAGAGTTCTCCTCGGCAGAGTTGTTTTAGAATTAGCTGCAAATGTGCAGCTATTCTTGAGGATCACTGTGAATAAATGCCTTTTCGTTTACAAGTGAAGCCTCTCTAAGTGCATCATTACATCTGGTGACAAGGGTGGGATCCAACACTGTGGAGCAGGCAGAGATCTGCTCCTAACTGAATCACAGCACACTTCCTACTGTTGGAGTGAAGCTGTAAAATAGTCCTGATACATGAGCCATTTGATTGAGGGATTTTCTGTGAAACTCTGTGGTTGTCTGGTGTTATTAAATTCATCCTCAAGTAATCTATTAAAAAAAATCCCCTCGAACAACTTACCACTGGTACTTATCGATTTAATAGTCCTTATTCACTGAATACAAACCCACCCAGGCCCTATTCCCATAACTTCATGCATTTACCCTAGCTATTGCCCTGGCACCAAATAAACTTAAAGTGTATTGAAGTTTCAACATGATGATGTGATGTTGTCCAGGATTTGACAATGCAAGAGGGGAATTTTCCCATCGTGCCCAGCACGGGAACTGGAGTGGGCGGGGGATTGGGGAGGGGGGGGAGCATCCAGAGGGGCAGGCAGGGGGACAGGTGGAGGACGGTTTAGGGGATGGGCGAAGGATGGGCTGAGGTGTGGGCAAGGGAGTGGGCAGGGGAGCAGTGGGGCAGCAGGCAGGGGTGGGCAGAGGAACTTGCAGACGAGCAGGTGGGGGTTGGCAGGGGGATGGGCAGAGGGAGCCGAATATGCAAATCTCTATTAACCTTAGCTGGGATTTCCTGATTTTGGGGTGAGCACATCTGAAAAATTCCACTCAATGCTTTTAACTTTTTTTTAAAGATTATTTATTAGTGCCACAAATAGGCTTATGTTAACATTGCAATGAAGTTAGTGTGAAAATTACCTAGTCGCCATCCTCTGGTGCCTGTTCGGGTACACTGAGGGAGAATTTAGCACGATCAATGCATTGTGAAAAGTTTACTTATTTATGAGTCACAAGTAAGGCTTCCATTAACACTGCAATGAAGTTATGTGAAATTCCCCTAGTCGCCACACTCTGGTGCCTGTTCAGATCAATACACATGACCAGCACATCTGACAGACAGGGAGGAAACTGGACCATCTGGAGGAAACCCACGCAGACATGGGAAGAACTTGCAAACTCCACACAGACAGCAACCCAAGCCGGAAATTGAACCCGGGTCCCTAGCACTGAGAGGCAGCAGTGCTAACCACTGTGCCACTGTATAACCCTCATTCAAAACTTTAATAGGAGAATGAGATAGAATGAGTGTTATAACACACAATTATCTTTTATCCTGACCAGTGAACCAAAGCACAGTGCATTGAAAATTAAAGACTCCAGACTTACTTTAAACTGCCTCTGAATGGATTATAGCTGGGAAGTTCTAAAGTTAATACGGGATGTTGTGACTGTTTCATTCCACGGGAGTAAGGTCGCTCACCTCAATAAAAAAAAATAGAAACATCATGTTGCATTGTCATAACATTTTCCTACAAACATATCTGGAAGGAGAGGGATGAGAAGGCGTGCACTTGCTCACTCGTGTTTGTTTAAATGGGTAACTATTTCAAATCGAGAATCTCATATTTATTTGGCACTTTCTACAATCACCAGGCATCATCTTATGTTGTCACTAAATGTGGCAACCAATTTGAGAAAACTCCCCCACACAGCCCTGTGGTAATGAGCAGATAAGCTTTTGTTTGATGCTGGCTGAGGGGTAGATTTTGATCATAGAATCCCCAGGAGGAGGCCATTCAGCCCATCAAGTCTGCACCATCCACAATCCCACCTATGTTCTATTCCCAGAACCTCATGCATTTACTCGAACTAGTCTCCCTAACACTGAGGGAGAATTTAGCACGGCCAATCCATCTAACCCGCACTTCTTTGAACTGTAGAGAGAAACCGGAGCGCACACAGGGATGAAGTGCAAACTCCACACAGGCAGTGACCCAAGCCGGGAATTGACCCTGGCTCACTGGCAATGTGTGACAGCAGTGCTAACCAGGAGTAATTTTGCTATGAAAGAATGTAATGGAATCCTGTCCATCCACCCATGCAGAGAGTCAGGACTTCGACCCAAAAGATGGTGCCTCCGACAGGACAGCACTCCCTTAGGGCTGCACCCAAGTATTATTGCTGTGCTTGCATGGGGAGGTAATGACCTTGTGGTATTATCGCTAGACTATTAATCCAGAGACTCAGCTGATGTTCCAGGGAGCCGGGTTCAAATCAGAGAAACATGGAATACTATAGTGCAGAAGAGGCCCTTCAGCCTATCGAGCCTGTACTGACGCCAGCACTTGGCCCAAAGCCTTGAATGTTATGATGTGCCAAGTGTTCATTCAGGTACTTTTTAAAGGATGTGAGACATCCCATCCCGACCACCCTTCTGTTGGAAAATCTGGCTCACTCATGCCCGTTAAGGAAGGAAATCTGCCATCCCTACCTAGATCTGGCCTACATGTGACTCCACAGCCACAGCAATGTCGTTGACTCCCAATCATCCTCTGAACAAGGGCAACCAGAGTTGGGCAATCAATGCCAGAGATGCCCACGTCCCATGAATAAATAAAGAAACACACTGAGTGAAGGGCAAGGCTGGCAGAAGGAGGGAACTCTGGATGGTCTGGATATTGAGGCCCTGGTAAAGGAGAAGAAAGAGGAACATGACAAGCGTAGGCAGCTGGGATCAAGTGAATCCCTTGAAGGGTATAGGGGGTGTGGGAGTGGAGTAAAGAGAGAAATCAGGAGGGCAATGAGGGGACACGAGATTGTTTTGGCAGATAAGGCAAAGGAGAATCCAAAGAACTTCTACAAATATATAAAGGGCAAAAGAGTAACAAGGGAGAGAGTCGGACCTCTTAAAGATCAACAAGGTCATCTATATGCAGATCCACAGGAGATGGGTGAAATCCTAAATGGATATTTCTCATCATATTTACTGTTGAAGAAAACATGAATATCAGGGAATTTGGGGAATTAGTAATATCTTGAGGAGCGTACATATAATAGAGAAGGTGGTGCTGGAATCTTAAAGCGCATCAAGATAGATAAATCCCTGGGATCTGATGGAAGCGTATCCCAGGACATTGTGGGAGGCTAGGGAGGAAATTGCAGGTCGCTTAGCCAAAATATTTGAATCATCGATAGTCAGAGGTGAGGTACCTGAAGATTGGAGAGTGGTAAATGTTGTGCCTTTGTTTAAAAGGGAAAAGCGTGGGAAATATAGGCCAGTGAGCCTCACATCTGGAGTGGGTAAATTATTGGAACGTATTTTGAGAGACAGGATCTACAGGCATTTAGAGACACAAGGACTGATTAGGGACACTCAGCATGGCTTTGTGAGTGGAAAATCATGTCTCATAAATTTGATTGAGTTTTTTGAAGGGGTAACCAAGAAAGTAGATGAGGGTGGTGCAGTTGATGTTGTCTACATGGATTTTAGCAAGGCCCTTGTCAAGGTACCGCATGGGAGGTTATTGCATAAGGTTAAATCTCATAGGATTCAGAGTGAAGTATCTAAATGGATACAAAGTTGGCTTCTTGACAGAAGCCAGAGAGTGGTTGTAGAGGGTTGTTTTTCAAATTGGACGCCTGAGTCTCAGGGATTAGTGCTGGGTCCACTGTTATTTGTCATTTATATTAATGATTTGGATGAGAATATAGGAGGCGTGGTTAGTAAGTTTGCAGATGACATCAAGACTGGTGGCATAGTAGACAGTGAAGAAGGTTATCTCCAATTGCAATGGGATCTTGATCAATTAGGCTGATGAATGGAAGATGGACTTTAATTTAGAAAAACGTGAGGTGATGCATTTTGGTAGATTGAACTCAGTTAATTGTAGGGCTTTGGGGAGAGTTATAGAATAAAGAGATCTAAGATATTAGGTTCATAGCTTCTTGAAAGTGGAGTCACAGGTAGACAGAGTGGTGAAGAAGGCATTTGGCAAACTTGATATCATCGGTCAGAACATTGAAGACAGGAGTTGGGACTTCTTGTTGAAGTTGTACAAGACATTGGTAAGGCAACACCTAGAATACCATGTGCAATTATGTTCACCCTATTATAGAAAGGATATTATTAATCTGGATAGAGTGCAAAAAAGAATTAATAAGATGCTACTTGGATTTGATTGAGAGACTGGATAGACCAGGACTTTTTCATCTGCGACTGGCTTAAGTGTTTAAAGAAAAGGACAGCATAGACAAGTTAGGCCGAAGAGCCTATTTCCATGCTGTAAACCTCCATAACTCAATGACTGAATATTCAATTGGGTTTTGAATCCAAAGAAAGAGGCCAGAACCTTGCGAGGTTCTGGAACCTTCTGTGTCACAGTTGCTCCTAGTGACGTGTTTTCCGATGGCAGGTATATTGGCCATTAACACCTGCCCCATCCCACTTTGGGGGTATTCCAATCCTGACGATGTTACTAGTGTTTTGGATGGTACGCCTATCCTGCTGAGGGGGAGGCGGGAGGATGAAGGGGGGGGGCGCGTTTGGCGGGACCAAAGAACCATCTGAAAGAAAGGGTTCAGAATACCTCGCCCTCCATTTCCACTCATTATGAACACAATTTGGGCTGAAGCACTTATAATGGCGCCAAAGCTTGGAATATTTTAAATATAAGTTTAACGTACCCATAAATCATGCCTCACTTGGAGTGAAGCCCTGCCCACAAAGCTAAACCACACCCCTAGTTCACAAACCGTGCGATTCCAATGTTTGAAGAAGTTTTAAAAGCTTTTCGTCTCATTTCACACCAAAATATTCCAGTTCGCTAAAAGATGGCCAAGTGAGTGGACATCAGTAAAAACATTTAATTATCCAGTATTGCTTTTTATCTCATTTTCAGAGATCAAGCCCATTGTATTAATCAAACTGAACCAGCTTAACTACTCCCAGTAATACAACATAATAACAACCCCTCAAGCCTGCTCCACCATCCTTCCTTAAAAAAAGAGACCAAAACTACAGATAATATTCTAGGCATTGCCTCATCAAAGCCCTGTATAACGACACATCCTTGCTCCTGTACTCGAACCTCTTGCGATGAAGGCCAACATACCGTTTGCCTTCTTTACCGCCTGCTGCATCCCTACCTGAAGTGATTGATGCACAAGGACACCCAGATCCCTCTGCACACTCCCCTCTCCCAATTTACAGTCGTTCAGGTACTAATCTGCCTTCTTGTTTTTGCTTCCAAAGTTCACTTTCTAAGTTTCAATGCTTTTTTAAGAAAAGAAATGATGATGATTAGTCACACATTCCAAGTGTGTTGGTTCACGGAAAGTTGAACGTTTACAATAGTGCCAGTGAATTCCATCAGGGATTTAAGCTGCAGTCTAATTTGCACAATTTGGAATGAATTTTTGGGTAGAATCTCCTGACTGGAACCAAAATTGAAATGCGATCCTGGGTATCCAACATTAGCAGTGCTGCCAGAGATAAATGACTCTCCTCTCTCTCCACTGCAACGGATTACTGAGAGAGAACTATCACTTTCCAGACTATTGCATTGGGTCCCCATGTTGGGCACTATGACAGGCAGGTTTGCTGGAATGGTTCTCCATCCCAATCCCTCTCTTCCCCCCACACACTGGGCCATTTTACCCTCGGTGAGACTGGCAGGGCTCCCTACTCCCAAGTAGCGAGTATTCCGTTCAACTGGCTAATTCAGCTGGCCTGTCACCGGAAATCTTTGATCATGTTGATGGTTAGGATTCTCCAGTCCCGCTGCAATGAACGGAGTTTAGTCTGGATGCCAAACCTGCTGGCAGTGGGATGGGATTATGGAATCCTGCTCTGGTTTCCCACAGTTGACGGGGGAGGAGGGAGGATGGTCAAGTTTGCCGAAATGGCCTTTCGATGGCTGTTTGGGTTCAACATTCCAGGCAAACTTCCAGGCCCTTCCAAAAGCCAATCTCTGGCTGCGGCCACCATGTTGGGGTGATCTAACTCTCAGTACAAGAATAAGGTAGGGAATCTGGTGAGGCAACAAGAATCTCACCCTCAATGTCAACAAAACGAAGGAGGTTTTCATTGATTTCAGGAAGCATAAAAGGAGAACATGCTCCTGTCTACATCAATGGGAAGAAGTAGAAAGGGTCAAGAGCTTCAAGTTTTTAGGTGCCCAGATCACCAACAACCTGTTCTGGTACCACCACCACCACCACCACCCCTCCCCCCCCCCCACCACCACCACCACCACCAAATGCTGGTACTGTAGTTAAGAAACCCATACAGACATGGATCTGGGTCCCCTGGCACAGACTCCACAGGCAGTGACCCATGCCAGGAATCAAACACGGGTCTCTGAGCACTGTGAGGCAGCAGTGCTAACCACTGTGCCACCCCAGGTCCCTGATGCTATAAGGCAGCAGTGCTAACTACTGTGCCACCCCTGGTCCCTAGCACTGTGAGACAGCAGTGCTAACCACTGTGCCATCCCTGGTCCCTGGCACTGTGAGAGCAGCGCTAACCACTGTGCCATCCCTGGTCCCTGGCTCTGTGAGGCAGCAGTGCTAACCACTGTGCCACCCCAGGTCCCTGGTACTGAGGCAGCAGTGCCAATCACTGTGCCACTCCAGGTCCCTGGTACTGAGGCAGCAGTGCCAATCACTGTGCCACTCTGGATCCCTGGCACTATGAGGCAGCAGTGCTAACTACTGTGCCATCTATGGTTCCTGGTGCTATGAGGCAGCAGTGCTAACCACTGTGCCACTCCGGGTCCCTGGCACTGTGAGACAGCAGTGCTAACCACTGTGCCACCCCAGGTCCCTGGCACTGTGAGACAGCAGTGCTAACCACTGTGCCACTCCGGGTCCCTGGCACTGAGACAGCAGTGCCAATCACTGTGCCACTCTGGATCCCTGGCACTATGAGGCAGCAGTGCTAACTACTGTGCCATCTATGGTTCCTGGTGCTATGAGGCAGCAGTGCTAACCACTGTGCCACTCCGGGTCCCTGGCACTGTGAGACAGCAGTGCTAACCACTGTGCCACTCCAGGTCCCTGGCACTGTGAGACAGCAGTGCTAACCACTGTGCCACTCCGGGCCCTGGCACTGTGAGACAGCAGTGCTAACCACTGTGCCACTCCGGGTCCCTGGCACTGTGAGACAGCAGTGCTAACCACTGTGCCACTCCGGGTCCCTGGCACTGTGAGACAGCAGTGCTAACCACTGTGCCACTCCGGGTCCCTGGCACTGTGAGACAGCAGTGCTAACCACTGTGCCACTCCGGGTCCCTGGCACTGTGAGACAGCAGTGCTAACCACTGTGCCACTCCGGGTCCCTGGCACTGTGAGACAGCAGTGCTAACCACTGTGCCACTCCGGGTCCCTGGCACTGTGAGACAGCAGTGCTAACCACTGTGCCACTCCGGGTCCCTGGCACTGTGAGACAGCAGTGCTAACCACTGTGCCACTCTGGGTCCCTGGCACCGTGGGGCAGCAGTGCTAACCACTGTGCCAGTCTTATGGTCACTTGGCTGGTTGTATGGGTGACTTTTTCGCCCTGGGTACAAGCACTAGCCAACTTGTGCTGTGTGGGGTAACATTCTGACTGAGAAGCTGGCAGTATTTCTTCACAGTGTAACTGTAGCTAAACAAGCAGAAAGCGGTTTCAGTCAGAGAGTGAGAAGGAGAGAAAAAAAAATGGTATTATTGTTTGCCTTGGCTGCGCTCCAGGAGAGCAGCAGCCAAAACTGCGCATACTTTACAAGTACAGTTAAGCTGCTATCTGATAAAAGCTTCGTTTCAATTTGCGAGCCAGCAATAGCGTGAAGTGGCTCAGAGCAGCCGGCTGTGGCTGGAGGTACACAAAACACTGACCTTGGTAACGGTGCCACTCATTGCTGCTTGAAAAGGGGGCAGAGGAATTAAAACGACAGCCACATTCACAACAACTCAACAACGAGGCGCTGACACTCTCAGCCCTGACCTCGCTGGGTGCAATGTCAGATGGAAGGGAAGCAGAAAAATCTGGAAGGTTCCGTCTACAGGGTGGAAGGAGGGAAAGTTCATCAGGCTGATACTGGTGATGTGAGACAGCAGTGCTAACCACTGTGCCACTCTGGGTCCCTGGCACTGTGATGAAGTGAGATTGAATAGACTGGGTCTGTACTCGTTAAGAGTTTAGAAGACGGAGGGGGGATCTTCTAGATACAAGACTTACAAGATAATGAAGGGGCTAGATAGGGTAGAGGTCGAGCGATTCTTCCCGCTTAGTAAGGATAGTAGAGCTAGAGGGCACAGCCTTGAAATAAGGAGGGGGCATTTTAGAACGGAGTTGAGGAGGAACTTCTTCACTCAAAGGATGGTGAATCTCTGGAATTCTCTGCCCATTGAAGTGGTGGAAGCTACCTCGCTGAATATATTTAAGTCACGGGTAGATAGGTTTCTGATAGACAGGGGAATTAAGGGTTATGGGGAGAAAGCGGGAAAGTGGAACTGATCCATTTCAGATCAGCCGTGATCTCATGGAACGGCGGGACAGGATCAAAGTGCTGGATGGCCAACTCCTGCTCCTATTTCTTATGCTCTGATGAGGGCTTCCCACCTTTGGTGGCCGTGGACAGGTGAGGAGGTGGCTGAGTGATTCTATGGACAGAATTTTTCTGTCCCACCCACCATTGGGGTTGTAGCGGGGGGTTGGGGAGGGGGGAACGTGGACCAGGAAAAGGCCTGTTGATCTTGATGGAGTTTTCTGGTCTTGGGGTGAATGTGTCCGGTGCACGTGTGAGATCCCTCAAGAAATCATCTACCTCCCCTCCATCTTACGTTATTTTTCTTCGCACATCATTTTATCTACTAAACATCCCAGAATCGTAGGATCCCTGCAGCACAGGAGGAGGCCATTTGGCTCATTGAGTCTGCACCCATAATAACCCCCAACCAACCCCCATAACATATTTACTCTGTTAATCCCCCCCTGACACTAGGCTCAATTTAACCGTGGCCAACCAACCTAACCCGTACTCCTCTTAGACTAGAGAAAACCGGAGCATCCGGAGCAAACCCACGCAGGCACGGGGAGAATGAGCAGACTCTGAATAGTCACCCAAGCCGGGAATCGAACCCTGGTCCCTGGCGCTGTGGAATTCTCCCACCTTGCCCGTGTCTGGGATTTTCCAGTCCCGTTGCAGTGATTGGAGTTTTCCGTTCCCGATTATATATGCCTTCTGTCAGCTTTACCTTTGAAAATTACATTCACAACCGAACACTCCCATTGAGACAATGGATCAATCCTCAACACAACACTCCCACACAGACAGTGAGGCAGTCCACTCTGGAATCGGTGATGCAGAACCAAACAAAAGGAAGGACCAGCTCCCAACTTCATCCCTAGCCGCCCTCCAGAATCCAGCCCAGTCAGTTCGGCTTCTTTTAAAGACCTGTCCAAAAACTGGGCTAAACTGCCATGAAAACTGGAATAAGAAAATTTGGCATGTCTGCTACAATTCTCGCCAACTTTTACAGATGCACCACAGAAAGCATTCTTTCTGGTTGTATCGCAGCTTGGTACGGCTCCTGCTCTGTCCAAGACCACAAGGAACTACAAAGGATCTTGACTGTAGCCCACACAAACCAGCCTCCCATCCATTGATTCTGTCTACACTTCCTGCTGCCTCGGAAAAGCAGCCAGCATAATTAAGGAACCAACGCACCCCAGATATTCTCTCTTCCACCTTCTTCCATTGGGAAAAAGATACTCTATTAATCCCCCTGACACATACCAACCAACTCAAGAACGGCTTCTTCTCTGCTGCCATTAGACTTTTGAATGGACCTACCTCACATTAAGTTGATCTTTCTCTACACCCTAACTACGATTGTACATTCTGCATTCTTTCCTTCTCTATAAATGGTATGCTTTGTCTGTATAGTGCACAAGGAACAATACTTTTCGCTGTATACTAATTCATGTGATAATAATAAATCAAAACAAATTCAAATCAAATCAAATAAAACCTGACCGTTAATTATTTTGCTCCACACACTGGGTGTGATCTTACTGGCAGCAAGCTCGGAGAATTTGACATCCAGCCAAATTTCTGCTCACTTCAACAGGATGGGAAAATCCCGCCAGGGCATTAATGATGATAAGTTTCCAGCCAACATCTCCAAACCTCCACAAACCTGACCTTATCCAAATCTTTACTTGTCCATATCCAAACTCCCAATAGTCGGCAGCACAGTGGCACAGTGGTTAGCACTGCTGCCTCAAGGCGCTAGGGATCTGGGTTCGATTCCCTGCTTGGCTCACTGTCTGTGTGAGTCTGCACGTTCTCCCCATGTCTGAGTGGGTTTCCTCTGAGTGCTCCGGTTTCCTCCCACAGTCCAATGATGTGCAGGTTAGGTGGATTGGCCATGCTGAATTGACCCTTAGTGTCAGGGGGTTAGTAGGATAAATAAGTATAGTTGTGGAGATATAGCCTGGGTGGAACTGTGCTGGGTGAAGGCTGGATGGGCTGAATGGCCTCCTTCTGCTCTGTCGTGATTCTATGATTCAGTCACATTGCTCATTGACCTACACTGATTCCCAGGTTTGTATCCCAACACCAACACTATAATTAAGGAAGCCCACATATGCCTCTGCTTTCTCAGAAGATTAAGGAAATGTGGCATGTCAGCTTCTAAATATAACTTATTTTGAAATAAATGCTCAAAATATGATGCAGCAAAACAGCAGCTGGTTGAATACTAGCATACATCCTGACGTCCAATATTGTCTTAAAAGAACATTCCAAGGAACAAGCGGAACTGGTTGTTCCGTTGTGTTGTAATAGCTCAGCGTTTGGGCAACAACAAGGCTTTCCACAGTACAGAATCCTGGAAGCTGTACAAAAATCATTAAATTACGAAACAGTCCCCCGTGTAGGTAATTCTCCTGCTTCACAGTTGGCTCTTGTAGAAATTCCAGTTATCTGCGTTTGATTTGCATCGCAGTTGGAAAACAGTGAGTTGTACTCCCTGCAGGTCGAATCTCATTCAAAAACTCTCGGTGACTTTTGCCTTCCTCTGTCTTTCCGTTTAGCAAGCGGAGTCTGAACAATAGCCACGCTGAAAGGAAAGAGGGAAAAAAAATATAATGTGGACAGGGTGTCGATGCTGCGAATCAATACAAAACCAGAACATGCAAGGAAATGTTCAGCGAGTCGGGTAGTTTCCGCGGACAGAGAGAGATAGAGAGACAGGGGACAGGATTTTCCAGCCACTTTCGTTCCTAGACTGATAATTCCCGCCTGGGATCAATGGACTGCTGCATTGTCCACTCCCTCTTGCTACAATTCGCATGACGGAATCCAGAAATTCCACCCAGAGTGAGCGTTCCACTTCCATCACCTTCAGACAGAAAAGAGTTTTTTTTGGGGCAATGACTACTCCCAATAACAGCTGGATGGATTGAATTTGATTTGATTTGGGGTGGCACGGTGGCACAGTGGTTAGCACTGCTGCCTCACAACACCAAGGATTCAATTCCAGCCTTGGGTGGCTGCCTGTGTGGAGTTTGCATGTTCTTCCCGTGCCTGCATGGGTTTCCTCTGAGTGCTCTGGTTTCTTCCCATGGTCCAAAGATGTGTGGGTTAGGTTGATTGGCCATGCTAAATTGCCCGTTAGTGTCAGGGGGATTAGCAGAGTAAATATGTAGGATTATGGGTATAGGGCCTGGGTGGGATTGTTGTTGGTGCAGACTTGATGGGCTGAATGGCCTCCTTCTGCAATGTAAGTATTCTATGGTTCTATAATTTATTATTGTCACATGTATTGATATACAGAGCAAAGTATTGTTTCTTGTGCGCTATACAGACAAAGCACACCGTTCATAGAGAAGGAAAGGAGACAGGGCAGAATGTAGTTTTACACTCATAGCTAGGGTGTAGAGAAAGATCAACTTAATACAATGTAGATCCATTCAAAAGTCTGAGGGCAGCAGGGAAGAAACAGTCGGTTGGTACATAATCTCAGACTTTTGTATCTTTTTCCCAAAGGAAAAAGTGGAAGAGAGAATGTCTGGGATGCGTGGGGTTCTTAATTATAGTGGCACCTTTGCTGAGTCAATAAGAAGTGTGGACAAAGTCAATGGCTGGAAGGTTGGTTTATGTGATGGATTGGGTTACATTCACAATTTTTTGTAGTTCCTTGCGGTCTTGGGCGGAACAGGAGCCATACCAAGCTGTGATACAACCAGAAAGAATGCTTTCTATGGGGCATCTGTAAAAGTTGGTGAGAATCATAGCTGACATGCCAAATTTCCTTAGTCTTCTGAGAAAGTAGAGGCATTGGTGGGCTTTCTTAACTATAGTGTCAGCAAGGGGAGGACCAGGACAGGTTGTTGGTGATCTGGACACCTAAAAACCTCAAGCTCTCGATCCTTTCTACTTCATATGTTCTCCTTTATGTAACGGAAGATGTTCTCCTTTACGCTTCCTGAAGTCGATGACAATCTCCTTCGTTTTGTTGACAGTGAGGGAGAGATTATTGTCGCTGTGCCAGTTCACCAGAAACTCTATCTCATTCTGGCTACAGGAGAGGTCCCAGAGGATTGGAGAATAGCCAATGATTTTCCTTTGTTTAAGAAGGGTAGCAAGAATAATCCAGGTAATTACAGGCCATTGAGCCTTACGTCAGTGGTAGGGAAATTATTAGAGGGGATTCTCCGAGACAGGATTTATCCCATTTGGAAATAAGTGGACGTATTAGTGAGAGGCAACATGGTTTTTGAAGGGGAGGTCCTACTCACTAACTTGATTGAGTTTTTTTGAGGAAGTGATGAAGATGATTGATGAGGGTAGAGCAGTGGAAGTTATCTATATGGGCTTCAGTAAGGTCTTTGACAAGGTCACTCATGGCGGATTGGTGCAGAAGGTGAAGTCGCATGGGATCAGAGGTGAGCTGGCAAGCTGGATACAGAACTGATCATAGAAGACAGAGGGGAGCAGTGGAAGGATATGCAGGGCTGCAATCAGTGTGTTCCTCAGGGATCAGTATTGGAACCTCTGCTGTTTGTAATATATATAAATGATTTGGAGGAAAATGTAACTGGTTTGATCAGTATGTTTGTGGACGACACAAAGGTTGGTGGATTTGCAGATAGCAATGAGGGCCATCAGAGGATACAGCAATATATAGATCAGTTGGAGACTTGGGCGAAGAAATGGCAGATGAAGTTTAATCTGGACAAATGTGAGGTAATGCATTTTGGAAGATCTAATGCAGATGGGAAATATACAGTAAATGGCATGTTCATGCCCATTACAGTCATGCAGTGTATTAAAGTCCCTTCAGCCCATCGAGCTTGCACCAACAATAGTTACCATTGAAGTCATGCTAATTCCATTTTCCTGCATTTGTCTCATCCTTGAATGTTTTGATGTTTCATTTGAGTTGATTTAGTTTATTATTGCCATATGTGTTAGTATATACTGAAAACTATTGTTTCTTTTGCTCTATACAAGGCATAGTGTACATAGAGAAGAAAAGGAGAGAGTGCAGAATGTAGTGTTACAGTCATAGCTAGGGTGTAGAGAAAGATCAATTTAATGCGAGAAAGGTCCATTAAAAGTCTGATGACAGCAGGGAAGAAGCTGTTCTTGAGTCGGTTGATACGTGACCTCAGGCTTCTGCATCTTATTCCTGACAGAAGAAGATGGAAGAGAAAATGTCAGAGTGTGTGGGATCCTTAATGATGCTGGCTGCTTGCTGAGGAGCGGAAAGTGTAGACAGAGTCAATGGAAGGAAGGTTGATTTCAGTGATGGATTGGGTTACACTCATCACTTTTGTAGTTCCTTGTGGCCTCGGGCAGAGCAGGAGCCATACCAAGCTATGATACAACCAGGAAGAATGCATCTGTAAAGATTGGTGGGAGTCATAGCTGACATGCCAAATTTCCTTAGTCTTCTGAGAAAGTAGAGGTATTGGTGGCCTAACTATAGCGCGTACATGCAGAGATCCTGACACCTAAAACCTCAAATCTCTCGACCCTTTCTACTTTTTCCCCATTGATGTAGACAGGAACATGCCTCCACCATGCTTCCTGAAGCTATCTCCTTCGTTTTGCGGATATTGAGGGAGAGATTATTGTCATCACTAATTCACTAAATTTTCTATCACTTTCCTATACCATGTCTCATCGTTTTTTGAAATCCAATATGCATCCAAGTATTTTTTAAAGATTGTAAGGTTTCTGGCCTCCACTATCTTCCCAGGCAGTGCATTCCAGATTCCCATCAGCCTTGGATGCTTTTTTTTTCTCAAATTTGGAAAGATGCACCTGAATCTGGGATAGTCAGCAAGGATTCATGAAGGGTAAGTCTTGTCTCACAAATTTGATTGAATTCTTTGAGGAGGTAACTAAGTGTGTAGACAAAGGTAGAACAGTTGAGGTCGAATACATGGATTTTAATAAAGCTTTTGACAAGGTTACCCATGGTAGGCTTATGGAGAAGGTAAGGAGGTGTGGGATAGAAGGAAATTTAGCCGATTTGGATAAGAAACTGGCTGTCTCATAGAAGACAGAGGGTGCTGGTGGAGGGAAAATTTTCAGACTGGAGACCAGTTACCAGTGATGTACCACAAGGATCAGTGCTGGGTCCTCTGCTGTTTGTGACTCTTATCAATGTCTTGGAGGAGAGGGCTGAAGGGTGCGTTAGTAAATTTGCTGATGACACCAAGATTGGTGGAGTAGTGGATGAGGTGGAGGGTTCTTGTAGGCTGCAAAGAGACATTAATAGATGTAGAGTTGGGCCGAAAAGTGGCAGATGGAGTTTAATCCTGCTAAGTGTGAGATAGGACAAATTTGAATGCGGATTACAGGGTGAAAGGCAGGGATCTGAGGATATGGAGGAACAGAGGGAGATCTTGGGGTTCATATCCACAGATCTCTGAAGGTTGCCACTCAAGAGGAATGTTATAGCATGTTAGCATTTATTAACAGGGGGTTTGAATTTAAGAAGCATGGGGTTATGCTGCGACTAAACTGGACCTTGGTGGGACCATGTTTGGAATATTGTGTTCAGTCCTGGTCACCTCATTATAAGAAGGATGCGGAAGCATTGGAGAGAGTGCAGAGGAGATTTACCAGGATGCTGCCAGGTTTGGAGAGTAGGTTTTATGAGGAAAGGTTGAGGAAGTTGGGGCTTTTCTGTTTAAAGCGGAGGAGGATGAGAGGCAACTTAATTGAGGCTTATAAGATGATGAGGGGGGTAGATAAAGTGAATGTTCAGAGACTATTTCCTCGAGTGGATGTAGCTATTAGTAGGGGGCATAACTATAAGCTTCATGGGGGGAGAAAAAGGAGGGATGTCTGAGTTACCTTCTTCACTCAGAGAGTGGTTGGGGTGTGGAATGGAGTGCCTGCTGTGATAGTGGAGTCAGACACTTTAGGAATTTTCAAGTGGTTATTGGATAGGCACATGGAGCACACCAGAATGATTGGGAGTGGGATAGCTTGATCTCGGGTTTGGACATAGCTTGGCACAGCAGCAAGGGCTGAAGGGCCTTTACTGTGCTGTACCGTTCTATGTCTATGTCTAAGCCTAAATTCCCTCTGAATCTCCTCCCACTTGCCCTAAAATGATGCCCCATGTGATTGACCCTCAATGAAAGAGAACAGCTATTCCCTACTCATCCTGTCCAGGCCCATCATCTTCTTCTGATGCTGGGATGTGGGAGGTTGGGGGGGTGTGGCTTGAGATACATGTGGAGGAAAAGGGGTCAGACAGAGGGTTCCATTCACTATCCCATCCTAAACAGAATATTTCCAACAGTGCAGCACTCCTTCACCACTGCATCAAAGAATCCGCCATCAATGGGCACTAAGTATTGGTCATACCAGTGATGCCCACCACCCGTGGTTGGATTGGAGTATTAAACCTATGACCATAGGAGTTAGGGATTTGACCATTCGGCCTTTCAGCATTATGTAAGCTCTTTCCGGATTGGAGTGTGGAAGAAACACCCGGAGATAGCAGACCTGAAGCTGGAAAGCAATTTAACAGCACATTGCTGGAGCCCAGATAGAGAAAATAGTATTAATCATAGCATAGAACCCCCACAGTGCAGAAATAGGCCATTCAGCCCATCGAGTCTGCACTGACTCTTTAACAGAGCATCTTAGCCAGGTCCACCCCATCCCCACTAACACCCCTAAACTATACGTCCTGGGACATTAAGGGACAATTTAGCATAGTCAATGCATCTAACCCGCATATTTTTGCACTGTGGGAGGAAACCGGAGCACCAGAGGAAACCCACACAGACATGAGGAGAATGTGCAGACTCTGCACAGACAGTGACCTGAGCCAGGAATCGAACCTGGGTCCCTGGCACTGTGAGGCAGCAGTACGAACCACTGTGCCACCGTGCTGCAGTGTCAATGTCTATGACCTTTCACCAGAGACCAGGCCTGCTGTTTGGCATTTCCACCTTTCTCTGCCTTTGTTAATTGGCACAGTGGTTAGCCCTGCAGCCTCACAGCACCAGGTTCAATTCCCGGCTTGGGTCACTGGCTGTGCAGAGTCTGCACATTCTCCCCGTGTCTGTAAGGGTTTCCTCCAGGCACTCCGGTTTCCTCCCACAGTCCGAAAGACATGCTAGTTAGGAGCATTGGCCATGCTAAATTCTCCCTCAGTGTACCCAAACAGGTATTGGAGTGGGGGATTTTCATAGTAACTTCATTGCAGTGTTAATGTAAGCCTATTCATCGCACTAAGAAATAAATTTGAACTTTTAACCCATTAACCACGGTCCCTATTCTGGGAATATCGCCTTCATTGGAGCCAGGAATTGTGGGAAATCATTTGGCAAAGCCATATTTCTGTCTTCGAGGAAAAAAAACGGAGAGACGCAATTATATTATCTAAATGTCATTCAGTCAGTTCGACAATACTCTTCCTCTCGGCTGCTGTGAGCAGTTCCTCATTAAAGCTCACCGCTTTGGACAATTTACTAAAGGAACGAGAAGGGAGAGAATCATGATCTTCTTTCAATGGCAAAATCTAATTGACCGTGACACCGAAAATAATGACTCTTTACTTCAAAAGCTTAAGGAAAAAAGCACTTAGGCTTCGCTCAAGGACTGATGCTTTAATGAAACATTCTACTTGAATAACATAATGCATGTACGTACCTTGTCATTTTTGAATTTTTTTTTCCCAGATATTCATTTTGGGACATTGTGCAAGGTTCCATCTCTCCCTGTCCTTTCTGAGTCTGTTTTGCATAATAGTACTCACACTAATTGGAGTGGCTTTGACTGGTGCTGTTATTAATGGAGCTACTGTGGGGACCAAAGGGAAAACTCTTGTTTATAATGAGATGGTAACAATAACAGAGGCACTAAATGAGGTTCTGCAGGATATGTAAAATACCGGCAATAGGCTGGCTCTTTCCCAAGGACAGTGCGATTGCTGTGGAATTCTCTCTCAACTGGCAACCAAACAAAAAAAAAGAATGCATCCCCGAAGAGATTGGTTGAATAACAGCGGCCTTTCTCATCTGCTGAGTATCTCTGCGGTCAAATTAAAATTACTTCCTTCCAGTAACTAGATGTTGGAACTCAAGTCCATCAAGCCAGCCTTGCCTCACAGTGCCAGGGACCCGGGCTCGATTCTCAGCTTGTGGGGGGGGGGTCACTGTCTATGCATGTTCTCCCCGGGTCTGCGTGGGTTTTCTCTGGATGCTCCAGCTTCCTCCTGCATTCTGAAAAAGGTGCCAACTAAGTGCATTGGCCATGCTACGTTCTCCCTCAGTGTACCTGAACAGGCGCTGGAGTGTGGAGTTTCATAGTAACTTCACTGCAGTGTTAATGTAAGCCTACTTGCGACTAATAAGTAAACTTTTTAAAAAAACTTTAAAGTCTGTGTAGCGTTTGCACGTTCTCCCTGTGTCGACGTGGGTTTCCTCCAGGTGCTCCGGTTTCCTCCCACAGTCCAAAAGAGGTGCTGGTTAGGTGCATTGATCATGTTAAATTCTCCCTCAGTGTACCCCTGAACAGGCACCAGAGTGTGGCAACTAGGGGATTTTTACAATAACTTCATTGCAGTGTCAATATAAGCCTACTTGTGACTTTACTTGACATTCTTCCCATGTTTGCATGGGTTTCCTCCTGGTGCTCCAGTTTCCCCCCACAGACCAAAAGATGTGCAGGTTAGGTGGATTGTCCATGCTAAATTGTCCCTTAGTGTCAGGGGGACTAGTTAGGATAAATGAATGGAGTTGTGGGGATAGGGCATGGGTGGGATTGTGATCCACAATAATGAACAATAAAACAACACCAACAAATAATATACACTCCTCCATACAGTAACTCAATTAAAAATGAATATTGTGTAGTATATACAACCTTCCAGAACTCCACCATCCAGATTTTCTTATTCATCCACACTCCTGTTGAGGGAAAAGCTTGAATTTACAAATTTGCTTGTTTGTATCTCACAGAAATGTCTTCACAGTGAGTGAATGATTGAAAACAACTCGCTTTTATTAGTGCTTTAAACGTGGTAAAATTCTCAAACAACATTGATTCTTGTAATGCGGTAAGTCACAAAGGAATATCTTAGGGAATATCTTGAAGGAGGAGAGTTGGGATTGTGGAATGGTTACAGCACCAAAGGAGGCCATTCAGCCCACCGTATCTGTGCTGTCCATCTCAAGGAGCAATTCAACTCGTGATATTTCTCTTGCTTTTTCCGTGTAGCCCGGAAAATATTCCCTCTTTAAATAAAGATCCAATTCCCTTTCAAATGCCTGGATTGAACCTGCCTCTGCCACACTCTAAGGGTAGCGCGTTCCAGATCCGCTGCGTGAAAATGCTTTTCCTCAGATCTCCATTGCTTTCTTATCATAAACTCACGGAATCCTACAGTGTGAAAAGAGGCCATTTGGCCCATTAAGTCTGCACCGACCACAATCCCCGTAACCCGCATTTACCGTCCTAATCCCCCTGACACTAACGAAGCAATTAAGCATGACCAATCCACGAAACACACAAATCTTTGGACTCTGGGAGGAAACCCACGCAGACACAGGGAGAATGTGCAAAATCCACACAGACAGTGACCCAAGTCAGGAGTCGAGCCCATGTCTCTGGTGCTGTGAGGCAACAATACTAACCATTGTGTCACCGTGCACCTCAGTCCTACTGCCACAAAGCTCCAGGGACCCGGATTCCATTCTGGCCTTGGATCACTGTCTATATGGAGTTGCACATTCTCCCCGTGTCTGTGTGGGTTTCTTCCGGATGTCCGGTTTCCTCCCATAGTCCAAAGATGCGCAAGTTAGGTGGATTGGCCATGCTAACTTGACCCTAGTGTCAGGAGGATTATCGGGGTAAATGCATAAGGTTAAGGGGATAGGGCCTAGTTGGATTGTGATCAGTACAGACTCGATGGGCCAAACAGCCTCTTTCTGCACTGTAGAGATTCTTTGATTATATCTGTGTCCTCTCGGCCTTGCTCCTTCCATCAATGGGAAGAGTTTCTCTCTATCTACTTGTCCAGACCTGTCAGGATTCTGAAACCTTGGTTAAAGTCTCCTTTCCATCTCCTCTTCTCCAAGAACAATTGTAAGCAGCTGATGGGTCAGAAACTCTTGCCTAGACTTTTTCTCTTTTCTAGTCTGCAGTTTGGAATAGACAATTTGTAAATCCAAATAAGGTTCAAGCAGTGTAGGGCAGTTCATCTGAATGGGGTGTCAGAACTCAAGCGATGGCCAGAACCACTGTGGGGGCCATGTCTGTAGCACATTTATATAATCCCTACAGTGCAGAAGGAGGCCATTGGACCCATCAAGTCTGCATCGACAACAATCCCACCAGAGCCTAGCCCCATAACCCCACAGATTCACCCTGCTAATCCCTCTGACCTACACATTCCAGGATACTAAGGGAGTATATATCATGGTCAATGCACCTAACCTGCACATCTTTAAACTGGAGGAGGAAGATGGAGCAACCAGAGGCAACCCATGCAGACATGGGAAGAATGTGCAAACCCCACGCAGACAGTGATCCATGCTGAGGATTGGACTCGGGTCCCCGATGCTTTGAGACAGCAGTGCTAACCACAATGGTAATGGTCACACTTCAGATTAAGAGAGCGCAGGCAGAGCGGGATGACCAGGCTGGTAGAGCAGGAATCGCCCGAATCCATCTCATTCACTAACAAGTTTACCAGAGGGTAATTCCTCCTGTGTGTCAGATCCATTACAACACGGATGGTTCAACTGCAGCAAGGAAAGAACAGGGTTCGGGAAGTCAACAATTTGGGTCAAAACTTTGGTACTCTCTCCCAAACAGTAACGTGTGTGCATCTATACCACCTATTGTGATGATACTCTGTTTTTAAGAAGTGCACTTGTGTCTTCTATTTTGTGAAGAAAATGTTAAAATTCAATTCTGCTTAAACAGAGTCCATTTGTCAGCAGCCCACATGCTGAGCAGGAAGAGGAATAATTGCTCCTAATTATTGGGGTGTTTAGTTTTAATTTGAGTTAATGCAATGTTGTTATTTTTAGGTTTGTCCCCTAGGGTTTCAGAGTAAAGTTCAGTTCGATTGATTAACAAGAGAATGTGATGTGAATGGGCAGGACTGGGCTTACAGAGAGACAAGCTGGCAGTTGCTGTTTGAAATCGATCAGAGCAGCAGCTCTCTCTCTCTCTCTCTTTCTGTTTCTCAAGAAATTGAAGTCTGAAAGTTGTGAGAAAATAAGGATCTCTCTCCAAAAGTCTGCAAAAGGCACAAGATGTTTGCTCCCTCTCTGTTTCTCTGGAGCTCTGCTGTGTGAAGACAGATTTTCCTCTGCTGTTTTGCTGTGTGAAGACAAATCTTTCCCTGGAGGCTGTGTCTGAGAGCCAGAAACAAGTGTCTCTCCGCTTTTGACTAAAGGTATTAAAAGGCTGGATGACTAGCAACCCATATAAGAGTCTGTGTTTTTGCTGATTCTGAAGAGGGGTTTATAGCTATTAGGAATATTGCTTATATTGGAACTAATAATGATAATTCACAGTTAAGAATTGTATCTTGTCATATTTAAGTATTTTAATTGGTAAAAGTTATGCTCATTCTTTTTGTTATAGTTAAATAATGTTTATTTCAATTGAAAAACATGTCCTAGTAAAACATGTCACACCTGAGAGAAACATTTTGTGCTCACACAAATGACAAAATCAAAAAAATAGACTAATGTCATAATATTCCTTGGAATTTCTGATCTGGTCTCCAGCACTACAGGATAGGTGATGGCCTAGTGGTATTATCATTAGGCAAGTAATCCAGAAACTCAGCTAATGTTCCCAGGTTCGAATCCTGCCACAGCAGAAGGTGAAATTTAAATTCAACAAAAAATACCTGGAATTAAGAATCCACTAATGACCATGAAATCTTTTGTCGAAAAAACCCATCTGCTTCAATAATGTCCTTTCGGGAAGGAAATCTGCTGTCCTTATCTGACCTGGCCTACATGTGACTCCAGAGCCACAGCAATATGGTTGATTCTTAACTGCCCTCTAAACATGGTAACTAGGGATGGGTAATAAATGCTGGCCAGCCAGCAATACCCACGACCTACAAATGAACTGTTAAAAACTGCAATGGTTTAAGGAGGCAGGTCACCGCCACATTCTCAAAGGCAATTAGGGATGGACAATAAATACTGGCGTAGCTGACAATACCAATTGACTCTGTCTACACTTTCTGCTGCTTCAGAAAAGCAGCCAACATAATCAAGGACCCCACACACCTCGAACATTCTCTCTTCCACCTTCTTCTGTTGGGAAAAAATACAAAAGTCTGGTTCTAATGCATAAATCTATAAACATAGAGAGGGATGAAAGGGATCATGGGTAGAAGTGAGAACATCGAGGTGGCGGCGCGGGCTCGTTGGGCTGAAGGGCCTGTTTCCCAGGCTGTTTTGTTCTTTGATCTTTGTTGTTTGTCATGTTCCGACTGACTCAAGAACATCTTCTTCCCTGCTACTGTCAGACTTTTGAATGGACTTATCTCACATTAAGTTGACCTTTCTCTACACCCTAGCTATGATTGTAACACCACATTCTACACCTTCTCCTTTCATTCTCTATGAACAGTATGCTTTGTCTGTATCGAGTGCAAGAAACAATATTTTTCACTGTATGTTAATACATGTGACAATAATAAATCAGATCAAATCAATGCCCACATCTCATGCATGAATAAAAATATAGTTTCTACAGCCATAGAAGTGACTTGAGGATGATAGTTGCTTCATTGCTTCCAGGGTCCAGGATGTCAGAGTGGGTACTGGACATCCTAATGGGGGAGGGTGAATAACTTTCCGCAGGCACAGGGTGGCACGGTGATTAGCACTGCTGCCTCACAGAGCCAGAGATCTGCACTTGATCCCAGCCTCGGATCACTGTCTGCATGGAGTTTGCATGTTCTCCCCATGTCTGCGTGGGTTCCCTCCTGGTGCTCCGATTTCCTCCCACAGTGAGGTGCATTGGCCATGCTAAATTCTCCCTCAGTGTACCCAAACAGGTGCCGGAGTGTGGCAACTAGAGGATTTTCACAGCAACTTTATTGTAGTGTTAATGTAAGCCTACTTGTGATACTTTTAAATAAACTTAAATTTAAACTTAAAGCAGAGGTAGTGATCCACATCACTAGCAACAGCGCAGGTAAAAAGAGGGATGAGGTTCTAAAAGCGGATTTTGGGGAGCTAGGAAAGAGATTAAAAAGGACTTTAAAGGCAGTAAACTTAGCATGACTCCAAGTGCGACATGCCAGTGAACAGAACCACAGGAAGATAGAGTTAATGAGTACATGATTGAAGAGATGGTGCAGGAGGGAGGGCTTCAGATGCACTGGGAAAGGCTCTGGGACAGGTGAGACTTGTTACACCTCAGGAGGTCTGGAATATGTCTACTTGTTGTGAGATTCACTGATGCTATTGGAGGGGGATTAACCTGGCTTGGCAGGTGGGATGGCAACCAGAGAGAGAACTCCCATAAAATGGGAAAAGTACTGGGAAGAGGAATGTATGAAGAAAAGTGATAATTGAAAATGGCAAGCAGCAGAAAGAAAGACCAGCACCAAACAGGATGGAAATATAGATAAATGTTAAAAGGGCAAAATTAGAAGGACTGTATTGGAATTTATGCAACGTACTGGAGTGGCAGAGGCTGAGGGGAGACCTGATATAATCATAGAATCCCTACAGCACAGAAGGAAGCCATTCAGTCCATTGAATCTGCACTGACTGCAATCCCACTAAGGTCCTATTCCCCCAACCCCATTATTTACCCTAGCTAGTCCCCCTGACACTAAGGGTCAATTTAGCGTGGCCAATCCACCTTAACCCGCACATGTTTGGACCGTAGAAGGAAACTGGAGCACCCAGTGGAAACCCTAACAAAAGTCTATAAAATTATGAAAGGCATAGCTAGGGTTGACAGTCAGAATCTTTTTCCCCCAGAGTTGAAATGTCTAATTCTAAGGGGGATGCACTTAAGGCAAGAGGGAGAAAGTTCAAAGGAGATGTGAGGGGTGAGTTTTTTACACAGGGAGTGGTAGGTGTCTGCCAGAGATGGTGATGGAGGCAGATAAAACAGGGGCGTTTTAAGGGGCATTTAGATAAGCACATGAATATGCAAGGAGCAAAGGGATATGGAATAAGGGCGGTCAGAAGATATTAGTTGAATTTGGCGTCATGTTTGGTGATCAAAGGGCTTGTTCCCTCTGCTCGACTGGTCTACGTTCTATCCACAACAAGGTAAATGAATTGATGCCACTAAAGGTATTTTTGGAACTTATGCAAACTGTCAACATCCTTGGGATTACCATTGACCAGAAACTCATCTGGATTCTACATAAACCCAGTGGCTACAAGAGCAGGTCAGAGACTTGGAAAACTGCAGTGAATAACTCCCCAAAACCTATCCACAATCTGCAAGGTACAAGTCAGGAGTGTGATGGAATACTCCCCACTTCCCTGGGTGGGTGCAACTCCAATAACATTCAAGAAACTTCGCACTAACCTGGAAAAAGTAGCCTGTTTGATTGGCATCACATCTACAAACATCCATTCTCTCTATCACCGACGCTCAGTAGTAGCAGTGTGTCCACAAGATGCATTGCAGCGATTCACCAAAGATCCTTAGACAGCACCTTCCAAACCCACGACCACTTCCATCTAGAAGGACAAGGCCAGCAAATACATGGGAACACCACCATCTGCAAGTTCCTCTCCCAGCCGCTCACCATCCTGTCTTGGAAATATATCGCCGTTCCTTTGCAGTTGCTGGGTCAAATTCTAACCATGCAGAGTCTGCATGTTCTCCACATGTCTGTGTGGATTTCCTCTGGGTATTCCAGTTTCCTCCCACAGTTCATTAGATATGCTGGTTATGTGGATTGGCCATGCTAAATTCTTCCTGAGTGTACCTGAATGTGGACTGGAGCGGTTCGAGAAGGCAGCTCACCACCTCATTTCCAAGGGCAACTTGGGATGGGCAATAAATGCTGGCCAGTGGCGCCCATGTCTCATGAATGAATGAAAAAAAGCTACTGTCTAGAAATGTTGGCTCTATTCTCTCTCTACAGATGCCGTCAGCCCTGCTGAGATTTTCCAGCATTTTCTGTTAATGTTGGAATTTTGGATTGGGGCCTTAACATTGGGGGTCAAATGGGGCTCCTGACCTCACACTGTGTGGTGAGCAGGTACCCAATCGGGGCTTTCCCTGAAATGGCCAATTAGTGGACAGAAGGCACGCTCAGTGTCCAATTAAGACGATGGTTAGATGCTCTCTATTTGTTGGTGATGGTGATTACCTGGCATTTGTGTGGCAGAATGTTAGCTGCCACTTAACAGTCGGAGCCTGGATTTTGTCCAGATTTTGTTGTATTTGAACACGGACTCCTCCAGTATCTGAGGAGTTGTGAATGGTGCTGAACATCGTGCAATCATCGGCAGCACCCCCACTTCAGACAGAGGGAAAATCATCGATGAAGCAGCTAAAGATTGTTGGGCTTAGGATACTCCCCTGAGGGACTCCAGCAGAGTTGTCCTGGAGCTGAGATGACTGACTGTCCACAACCACAATCATCTTCCTATGTACCAGATATGGCTCCAACCAGCGGAGAGTTTGCCTCCGATTCCCACTGATTCCAGTTTCACTAGGACTTCTTGTGCCACATTTAGTCAAATGCAGCCTTGATGTCAAGGGCTGTCACTCTCACTTTACCTCTAGAGTTCAGCTCTTTTGTCTATGTTTGAACCAAGGCTGGAATGAAGTCAGGTTCTACTGTCTCTCCACAGATTTAATCAGACTTGTTGGGATTTTTTTTTCAGCCGCATTCTGTTTTCATTTGTGATTCCAGCATCCGCAGTATTTTGCCTTTACCAAAACATAGAACATAGAAAAACTACGGCACAAACAGTCCCTTCGGCCCACAAGTTGTGCTGATCATGCCTCTACCTACTAGGCTTACCTATCACCCTCAATCTTACTAAGTCCCATATATTCATCCAGAAGTCTCTTAAAAGACTCCAAATCCTGCCCACAAACTCTCTGGATCACCTTTCCGATAGTTTGGCATCTATTGGATTACAATACCTATCCCTAAAAACCAGGGCTGGGAGCATTTGAACCAGTAGAGATTACAAGAAGGATGTAGAAGCGATTGAAAAGATGCAGAGTAGATTTACAAGGATGTTGCCTGGATTGGCTGGCATGCCTTATGAAGATAGGTTGAGGGAGCTCGGTCTCTTCTCCCTGGAGAAGCGAAGTATGAAAGGTGACCTGATAGAGGTTTATAAGATATTGAGAGGTAGAGGTAGGGTGGATTATTAGATGCTATTTCCCAGGGCTAAAATGGTCGCTATGAGGGGCACAGGTTTAAGGTGCTGGGGAGTAGGTACAGAGGAGATGTTAGAGGTAGGTTTTTCACTCAGAGGGTGGTGAGTGAGTGGAATCGGCTGCCTTCAGAGGTGGTAGAGGCAAATTTGTTGGGGTCTTTTAAGAGACTTCTGGATGAGTACATGGAATTTAATGGGATTGAGGGTTACAGGTAGGCCTGGTAGGTAGGGATATGATCAGCGCAACTTGCGGGCCGAAAGGCCTGTTTGTGCCTGTAGTGTTCTATGTTCTAAACAGGGGCATGGGGCAATTACAGTTAATCTGAAATGGTTTTATATGTGGGTAATATTCTCCTGAAAGCACTGATGAGTATGAAAGGGCAGGATGGGGGGAGGGGAGCGGTGTTACAGGGATTCCCTTCCTAACTCTGCTAGATAAGCTTTTTATTTTTTACGTAACTAATTTCCCTCCTGTAAATGAGGTACAATTAGCTGAAACCATTAATAGGATATGGCCTATCCATTCACAAATATTGGACTCTTGACTTATCCAAGCCTCCTAGTTTTCTAATAAATCTAATTCACGTATGCAAATCAGATCTGATTAGCACAATTAATAGGTTATTCCTTAATACCTTAATGATTTAATCTCCAAATTTTATAAAGAAAGGACTTATGTTCTTGAGCTACTGGGGAAAGTCTATTTGCTTAATTATCTTAATTCCCTCATGTAAATTATGTCTAATTAGCATAATTGTTTTTCCATCCCTAATAGCATATTCATTATGCCCTCGAAGGTTCATAAAGCTGGAAACGCCACCTCGGAGTTTCATCAGCGATTCTGCACACCACACTTTGCCATTGCAAAGGAGGCAGCCCAATACAGGATCATATCCCTCCCAATGCCTCATCAACTCATTCCAATGACCTCGCATGATCCTCGCTTTGCTCATTTTCACTTAAAATCTCAGCGAGGGCAAAGGAGCCTTTCCGTATTTTGTACTTCTGTCGATTTTTCAATTAAAAATTAGCTTGCCACGATAGTCCCATCCCACTCCATCTATGGAGCTTTACTGAGCTCTGTCAAAATCGAAACCATAGAACCATAAGATCCCTACAGTGCAGAAGGAGGCCATTTGGCCCATCAATTCTGCATCGACACTCCAAAAGATCTTCTTACTCAGCTCACACATACACACCCCGCTGCCATAACCCCACACATTCAACATGACTAACCCCCTACACCTACACATCTTTGGACACTAAGGCAATTTAGCAAGGTCAATCCTCCTAACCAACAGATCTTTGTACTATGGGAGGAAACCAGAGCACCCCACAGACACGGGGAGAAGTTTATTTATTTATTTGTTTGTGTCACAAATAGGTGTGTATTAAGGTCTATGATTAGCACTGCAATGAAGTTACTGTGAAAATCCTCTAGTCGCCACACTCCAGCACCTGCTCGGGTACACTGAGGGAGAATTTAGCACGGCCAATGCACCTAACTAGCGCATCTCTGGACTGTGGGAGGAAACTAGAACACCCAGAGGAAACCCACGCAGACATGGGAAGAATGTGCAAACTCCACACAGACAGTGACTCAAGCCGAGAATCAAACCAGCGTCCCTGGCACTAACCGCCCTGCCACCCTGTTGCCCTACAATATTGAAGATATTGGCCATCTTAAAAGTGGGCATACCTCCAGGTCCAGATGAATTGTACCCTATGCTGCTGGGGGAGGCAAGGGAGGAGATTGCAGGAATTCTGACCCAAATTTTCAATTCCTATTTAGAACATAGAACATTACAGCGCAGAACAGGCCCTTCGGCCTTCGATGTTGCGCCGACCAATTAGGAATAAGTGGTGACCCTCTAACCTAAACCATTCCCTTTTCATCCATAAACTTATCTACTAACCTCTTAAACGCCACCAAACTTGGCGCATCTACAACTGCCGCAGGCAGGGCATTCCATACCCTTACCACCCTCTGGGTAAAGAACCTACCTCTGACATCCGTCCTATAACTACCACCCCTTAATTTAAAGCTATGTCCCCTCGTGCTAGCTTTCTCCATCCTAGGAAAAAAGCTATCACTGTCCACCCTATCTAAACCTCTAATCATCTTATATGTTTCAATAAGGTCTCCTCTTAGCCGCCTTCTTTCTAACGAAAACAACCTCAAATCCCTCAGCCTCTCTTCATAAGACCTGCCCTCCATACCAGGCAACATCCTGGTAAACCTCCTCTGTACCCTCTCCAATGCCTCCACATCTTTCTTATAATGTGGGGACCAGAACTGCACACAATACTCCAAGTGCGGCCGCACTAGAGTTTTGTACAGTTGCAACATGACGTTGCGGCTCCGAAATTCAATCCCCCTACCAATAAAAGCTAAGACTCCGTATGCCTTCTTAACAACCTTATCGACTTGATTGCCAACTTTCAGGGATCTATGCACACATACACCAAGATCCCTCTGTTCATCAACACTATTAAGAGTCCTACCATTAGCCCTATACTCTACACATTTGTTATTCCTGCCAAAGTGAATTACCTCATACTTTTCCACATTAAACTCCATTTGCCACCTCTCGGCCCAGCTCTGCAGCTTGTCCAAGTCTCTCTGCAAAGATTTGGCCACTGGGGAGATGCCAAACATCTGGAGAACAGCTAATGTGGTTCTGCTATTTAAGAAGGTTTATAGAGGTAAACCAAGAGAGTATAGACCAGCCGGTCTCATATTAGTGGTAGGGAAACTATTGGAAAAACTTCTGAATGGGAACATCTATCTCCACTTGAAGAGGCAAAGCTTGATGAGGGACAGTCCTCAGAGACTGTAACTATCATCCTGATAAATCTTTTCTATACCCCCTGCAAAGTCTCCGCATCCTTCTGAGTAGTGTGGCGACCAGAGTTGGATGTTGGGGGATGTTGGGGAGAGCTGTTGAGCTGGGAGGTGGATCAGGTCATGGTAAGGGAAGAGGTCGGATCTGAGGACGTGTATCAAACCACAACCGGAGGTGGATTTGTGCTCAGACCAGCAGTGAGGTCGGAGCCGGAGGAAGATTGGAGGGTGGGAAGTAGGAGTGGGGGGGGTCAGTGTGGGAGGAGATTGGGGTGGATAGGCTGAGTCTGGGTGTTTAAATATTACTCAGTAGTTAGAAGCGTTTTTCCACTTCTAACTCTTTCGGAGTAACTGTGATGGTAAAATTGGTAGAACCATCTGTACTTCATACAGTCATAGAATCCCTACAGTGCAGAAGAAGTCCATTCAGCCCTTAGAGCTTGCACCGACAACAATCTCCTTTTTCTGCTTAACCGCACATATTATACCCTGCTAATTCCCCTGACACTAGGGGCAATTTAACATAACCGACCCACCTAAGCATCATTTCTTTAGAGTGTGGGACTTCCCACTGCTATCTATGACTGGCCCTAATCTTGCCCTAACCAATCTTCTATTCTTAACATATCGAAAGAAAGCTTTAGGATTCTCCTTAATCCTATCAGCCACATCTATACTTTATGTACTGGTAAGTATAATGTTGGCTGGTAAGGCGTTGATGTAGTAAAACAAACAAACCCAAAACCACAAAAACAAAAAAAACAAAAAACCAAAAAACAAGGAAACCGGAGCACCCGGAAGAAACCCGTGCAGACACGGGGAGAATGTGCAACCTCCACACAGACATTGACCCAAGGCTGGAATTGAACCCAGGCCCCGACGCTGTGAGGCAGCAGTGTTAACCGCCGGGCCATCGTGCTGCCATTAACTTAGTTAATTTAAATAATTTCTGTCGGATGTTTCCCAGCCCAGTAAAGTTGTCCAGAGGAAGTTAGCACTTCTGCCCAGCTGCCAGATAAACATTTACATGGGGACTGCCTGGGGGATTCCTCAGAGCATCACTGGTGAATTTCCCAAAGGCAATGTTGGAGAACCCAGAGGCTATGGGTAAATGTATTCAAACACAGTTTGTCCCGCACACAGCGACTTACACTACTGGGTGGCATGGCGGCACAGTGATTAACACAACTGCCTCACAGCACCAGGGTCCCAGGTTCAATTCTGGTCCTGGATCACTGTCTATGTGGAGTTTGCACATTCTCCCCATGTCATAGAGGTTTATAGCATGGAAACAGGCTCTTCAGCCCAACTTTTCCATGCTGCCCTTTCTTTTTTAAAACCCTATGCTAATCCCAATTGCCCGCATTTGGCCCATGTCCTTCTATACCCATTTTACCCATGTAACTGTCTAAATGTTTTTTAAAAGACAAAATTATACCCATCTCTACTACTACCTCTGGCTGCTCGTTCCAGACATTCACCAACCCTCTGTGTGAAAATATTGCCCCTCTGGACACTTTTGTATCTCTCCCCTCTCACCTTTAAACCTATGTCCTCAAGTTTTAGACTTCCTACCTTGGGAAAAGATATTGACTGACTAGCTGATCTGTGCCCCTCATTATTTTGTACTCTTCTATAAGATCACCCCTAAACCTCTTAAGCTCCAGAGAAAAAAATCCCAGTCTTTCCAGCCTCTCCTTATAACTCAAACCATCAAGTCCCGGTAACATCGTAGTAAATCTTTTCTGTAACCTCTTAAACAAGACAATAAATTATCATCAATTGTTGTGAAAACCCATCTGGTTCACTAATGTCCTTTAGGGAAGGAAATCTGCCATCCTTACCCTGCCTGGCCTACATATGATTCCAGAGCCACAGCAATAAAGCTGTCTCTGAACTACCTTCTGTAATGGCCTAGCAAGCCACTCAGTTCAAGACCAGTTAGGGATGGGCAATAAATACCAGCCTTGCCAGTGATAGCCTTGAAAGAATAAAAATAAATATGATTTTTGCTTTTCAACTGCAAAATGTGTGGAGTTGCACATTCTTCCTGTATCTGCGTGGGTTTCCTCCGGGTGCTCCAGTTTCTTCCCACAGTCCAAAGATGTGCGGGTTAGTTTGCTTGGCCATGCTTAGAAATTGCCCCTTAGTGTCCAGGGATGCGTAGGTTAGAGGGATTAGTGGGTGGGATATGGGGGTAGGGCCTGGGTGGGATTGTGTTCAGTGCAGACTCAATTGGGCCGAAGGGCCTCTTTCTGCACTGTAGGGTTCTATGGTTCATAATGAAACAATGCTTTGATTATATCTCACCAACCAACTAAAGCAGCTCTGTTTAACTTTAATTGTCACCTTAGACTGCGACTGACTTTTGAGTTTACAACTGATTTACGGTGAAGCCTGTCAGATGTGATCATTTACTCTTCTCTTTTCAGTAACGTGCTGTGACTGTAACCCCAATATGACCCATTTAGACACTGCTCTAGCCACAGTTCTTGTTGCATTACAAGCTGTGTGTGAGTGACTTTGCAAAGCCAATCACAACAACCAGTTTTGTCTTTTGAAAAGCACTTAGACGGTTACACAGATAAGATGGGTACAGAAGGATATGGGACAAATGTGGGCAATTGGGACGAGCAGCGTGGTTAAAAATTAGGGTGTCATGGACGAGTTAGACAGAGGGCCTGTTTCATGCTGTAAACCTCTGCTATTCTAATAGAGTCTGAGTGGGATACAGTGGAAAGTATTGTCTCTTACACGCTATACAGCAAAAACATTTCATTCAGGGAGTACATAGGAGAGAAGGATAGAGTGCAAATTATAGTGTTACACTCATACTTATGGTGTAAAGATCAACTTAATGCGAGGTAGGTCCATTCAAAAGGCTGATGGTAGCAGAGAAGAAGCTGTTCTTGAGTTAGTTGGTACCTGACTTCAGACTTTTGTATCTTTTTCCCCGAAGGAAAAAAGGTGGAAAAGAGAATGTCCTGGGTGAGGGGGATCCTTAATAATGCTGGCTGCTTTGCCTAGGCAGCGGGAAGTGTAGACAGAGTCAATGGATGGGAAGCTGGTTTGCACGATGGATTGGGTTTTGTTCACAGCCCTTTGTAGTTTCATGCAGTCTTGGGCAGAGCAGGAGTCATACCAAGCCGTGAAATGGAAGGTGATTCACAGAGTTGCGCTGCTGCCAGTGCTATGGAGGTGGATCCAAGGGTAAGGAAGGCGGAGATGGAAAGATAGGGACAGAAGTAGGCCATTCAGCCCCTCGAGCCTATTCTGCCATTTAACTAGATCATGGCTGATTATCTACCACCACCTTCCCACACTATTCCCATGTGCTGTTCATTCATCCCCAGAGATTTCTATCTTGAGCATTCTCAATGATTGAGCCTATACACCCTTCGAGGATTGCAAAGATTCAACACCCTCTGACTGTAAGAATTCCTCTCCGTGTCAGTCCTGGTTTCTTCCTCAGACTGTTTCTCATGATTCTAAAGTCTCCAGCCAGGGAAGAGTCTGAATCTACCTTTAGAATTCCTGTATTTACAATAGGAGGCTATTTGACCCATTGAGCCTGCACCGACAATAATCCACCCAGGCGCTATCCCCGTAACCCCATATATTTACCCCCACCCCAACAATAAGGGTCAACTTACCATGATCAATGCAACAAACCTGCACATCTTCTGGACTATGAGAGGAAAGCGGAGCAACCAGAGGAAACTCACGCAGACATGGAGAGACAGTGAATTGAACCCAGGTTCCTAGTGCTGTGAGGCAGCAGTGCTAATCACTGTGCCAGTGTGTCGGCCCACTCATTCTGTTCTCATTCTGATCAGTTCTAGATCCCTGGTCACCATTAAAGGTCAGATGTTCACAAACCTTTACCCTGTTTCCAACGATGGATGTATCGCTGCAAGTTCTGAAGCCTTGATATTGCTCTTCCTCTGTCTTCATGCAGAAGATCAGTTCTTAACCAGTGGGTAAGCAGCCAGTGTCCCATTGTCCACAGGGCATATATGTATTCTGTCGACTCGAAGGAGCAACACCCCTCTAATGGAGTAGCATGAGAAAAATTAAAAACTGTAGCATTCTATTGTCACACTGACGCCAACACTCCTTCCTTCCCACATTGATATAGACACCAGAGCTACCTTATTGAGTAACGGGGACCTTTGTAAAGATTTTGCATGCATTGGCAAGGTGCATCACCAACATCTGCAGATGTGCCAGGAGCAGCTTCTTCCTCTGCCCCGTGGTCTTTGATGACCAATTTGGAAAACCTCTGGGTTGAACTCAGAGGATGCCTGCTTGGGTGGCATCACAGTATTGTCACTAGCCAAGTAATCCAGAGATCCAGGGCAATGTTCTGAGGACCCGTGTTCGAATCTTGCTATGGCAGATGATGGAATTTGAATTCAATAAAAGATATCTAGAATTAAGAATCTACTGATGACCATAAAATCATTGTCGATTGTCAGAAAAAACCCATCTGGTTCACTATTGTCCTTTAGGGAGACAAATAGAATCATAGAATCCCTATAGTACAGAAGGAGGCCATTTGACCCATGTAGCCTGCACCGACCACAATCCCACCCAGACCTTATTCCTGTAAACACATGCATTTACCTTAGCTAGTTCCCCTGACACTAAGGGGCAATTTAACACGGCCAATCCACCTAATCTGCACAGCTTTGGAGTGTAGGAGGAAACCAGACCAGCCAGAGGAAACCCACGCAGACACTGGAAGAATGTGCAAACTCTGCACAGATGGTGACCCAAGCCAGGAATCGAAGCCAGGTCCCTGGTGCTAACCTCTGTGTCACCGTGCCGCCCTACCATCCTGCTACGGCAGGTGGTAACATTTGAATTCAATAAAAATCTGGAATTAAAAATCTACTGATGATCCATCTGGTTCACTGAATGGAAATCTGCTGTCCTTACCCAGTCTGGCCTACATGTGACTCCAGAGCTACAGCAATGTGGTTAACTCTTAAATGCCTTCAGGGATGGGCAGTAAATGTTGGCCAGCCAATGATACCCATGCCCCATGAAACATAAAAAGCCAAACCATATTCAACTTGAATTCAGTTTCCCTTCATTATCTGTACAGAAGTCCACACTTTCATATATTGCCCGATTGTTACAGAAATTATGCGTAAAAGAATGAAAGAAGTTACCCTATCACAGAGATCTCTCCTTATCTATGTGTGTTTAAAATCTATGCCCGTGCATTATAATGCTCAAAGAGTGCCGACTTGATTACATATCCTCAACCATCCATCAAATTCCTCCTCAAAGTTCTTCCGGAAACGGACACAAACACGTCGAGGAATCCGAGGAATTGCAGCCTTTCCCCTGAACACAAACAGCAGGAACGCCAAGGCCAGGAATGATCCTCATTGCTCCTGACATTTCATTTTCATCAAAATTCTTCGAGAGCAGATTTTGTCAAGAGAGATCTGCTCTTCAAATACTCACCCTGTCTGCTTCAATAATCTTCTGCACCCTTCAAGAGGCTGATCTCACCAGACAACTGCAGACGAGGCATTCAGAAGAGACAGCTCTCTCAAACACCACCGTGCCGAGAGGTTTCATCATTGCACGATTTGCTCCAAAGAATTTAAATTTTCGGAGTTTGTATAATTGTGTGCGTCGCTTAGTCACCACATCCACACACTGTTCCCTCCAGTTCTGCTTATCGTTAATCTATACCCTCACTGGGGCATCTTTTCATGGCCTCTTCCCAGTGGAGGTCACAGATGTTTACAGCCTGGAGATCATCCTTTCAAGAACAGCACCTTCCCTGCTGCCATCAGACTTTGGAATGGACCTACCTCATATTAAATTGATCTTTCTCTACGCCATTGCTACAACTATAACACTATATTTTGTATCATCTCCTTTTTTTGGAAGGAGCATTGTCAGGCAATACAGCAGGACATAGGCTGGTAACTGAGGCAGATAGATGGCAGATGGAATTCGATCCTGATAAATGCGAGGTGAAGCATTTTGGGAGAAAGAATGTAGGGGGGAGGTATATGATAAAGGGTAGACCTATTAAGAGTATAGTAACGCAGAGGGACCTAGGGGTGCAGGTGCACAAGTCTCTAAAGGTGGCAGAGCAGGTGGAGAAGGTTGTGAAGAAAGCATATAGTATGCTAGTCTTTATCGGAAGGGGTATAGAGTACAAGAGCTGGCCTTTAATGTTGCAGATGTATAAAACGTTGGTTAGACCTCATTTGGAATACTGTGTCCAGTTCTGATCACCTTACTACCGGAAGGACGTGGAGACTCTGGAGAGAGTGCGGAGGAGGTTTACCAGGATGCTGCCTGGTATGGAAGGTCTGAGTTACGAGGAGAGGTTAGGCAAATTGGGACTGTTTTCCTTAGAAACACGTAGACTTAGAGGAGATCTAATAGAGGTGTACAAGATTATGAGGGGTATAGATAGAGTAAACAGGGTTAAGCTTTTTCCTAGGATGGACTCAAATAGCACGAGGGGTCACGGGCTTAGGGTGAGGGGGGTAAGGTATAATTTGGATGCTAGAGGGAGTTTTTTCACACAGAGGGTGGTGGGGGTATGGAATGCGCTGCCAAGTAAAGTGGTGGAGGCAGGTACTCTGGAGTTATTTAAGAAATACTTAGATGGGCACATGAACAGAATGGGAATGGAGGGGTATAGAAAACTGATTTAAAATAGGGATCATGAGCCTTGGGAGTCCCTGGGAAGTGTGTAAATAGATGATGATATTGATGTACTTGTTTTTATCCTACAGGTGCTTTGGTCCACCTTGTTGTCTAACGAGGGGCATACACGCGATGGGTCGTGAGAGGGCTGCTCTTGGATTTTTTTCGAGAGTATCCTAGTGCTTCACGTCGTTAGTGTACGCTTGACCTGGACCATTTGATGGGCAACACGACAGCTCAGTGACTATCGCTGTGCTGTGCAGATACATGGATTTGGGCCTGTGTCTGTGGGAGTTTGCGCATTCTCCCCGTGCTTGCATGGGTTTTCTCCGGGTGCTCCGGTTTCCTCCCACATCCCAAAGATGTGCTCTTAGGCTAATTGGCAAAACAAATTCTCCCTAAATTGTCTCAAATTTGGTTTTTAATCCATAGATCTATAAACATAGACAGGAATCACGGATAGAGGTGAGAACATCGGGGTGGCGGCACAGGCTCGTTGGGCCCGAGGGCCTGTTTCCCTTGCTGTTTTGCTCTTTATTCTTTGTTCCTTCTCCCCAATATACTCTATGAATAGTATGTTTTTGTTGTATAGCATACAAGAAACAATACCTTTCACTGTATCCCACTCAGGTCCTATTAGAGAATAGAACATAGAATGTAGAACATTACAGCGCAGAACAGGCCCTTCGGCCCTCGATGTTGCACCAACCAATTAGAAAAAAGCAATGACTCTCCAACCTAAACCATTCCCTTTTCGTCCATAAACATATCTACTAATCTCTTAAACGCCACCAAACTTGGCGCATCTACAACTGCAGCAGGCAGGGCATTCCGTACCCTAACCACCCTCTGGGTAAAGAACCTACCTCTGATATCAGTCCTATAACTACCACCCTTAATTTAAAGCTATGTCCCCTTGTGCTAGCTTTCTCCATCCTAGGAAAAAGGCTATCACTGTCCACCCTATCTAAACCTCTAATCATCTTATATGTTTCAATAAGGTCTCCTCTTAGCCGCCTTCTTTCTAACGAAAACAACCTCAAATCCCTCAGCCTCTCTTCATAAGACCTGCCCTCCATACCAGGCAACATCCTGGTAAACCTCCTCTGTACCCTCTCCAATGCCTCCACATCTTTCTTATAATGCGGGGACCAGAACTGTACACAATACTCCAAGTGCGGCCGCACTAGAGTTTTGTACAGTTGCAACATGACGTTGCGGCTCCGAAATTCAATCCCCCTACCAATAAAAGCCAAGACTCCGTATGCCTTCTTAACAACCTGATCGACTTGATTGCCAACTTTCAGGGATCTCTGCACATCAACACCAAGATCCCTCTGTTCTTCAACACTATTAAGAGTCTTATAGAGGTTTACAGAATGGAAGCAGGCTCTTCGGCCCAACTTGTCCATGCTACCCAGTTTTTAACCACTAAGCCAGTCCCAATTGCCCACATTTGGCTCATGTCCTTCTATCCATCTTATCCATGTAACCATCTAAATGCTATTTAAAAGACAAAATTGTACCTGCTACACCATCTGGCAACTCTTTCCAGACATTCACCACTCTCTGTGTGAAAAAAATTGCCCCCCTGGACTGTATCTCTCCCTCTCACCTTAAACCTATGCCCTCTAGTTTTAGGCTCCCTTACCTTTGGGAAAAGATGTTGACTATCTGTTTCATCCATGCCCCTCATTATTTTATAGACCTCTATAGAATCACTCCCAACCCGCCTACGGTCCAGGGAAAAAAATCCTAATCTATCCAGCCTCTCCTTATAACTCGAACCATCAAATCCCAGTAGCATCCTAGTAAATCTTTTCTGTACTTTTTCTAGTTTAATAATATCCTTTCTTTAATAGGGTGACTGGAGCAAACTGTACACAGGTGTTGGCTGTATAACTCGGAACCACACTCAGAATGCCATGGGAAAAATTTAGGGGAAGGTGATTGCCAAGTGGTATTATCATTAGACTATTAATCCAGAAACTCAGCAAATGTTCCAGGGAACTGAGTTCGAATCCCATCACGGCAGAAGGAGAGATTTGAATTCAAGAGAAAAAAATCTGGAATTAAGAATCTACTGATGACCATGAAACCGTTGTCGTAAAAACCCATCTGGTTCACTGATGTCCTTTAGAGAAGGAAATCTGCCGTCTTTACCCAGTCTGGCCTACCTGTGACTCCAGAGTCACAGCAATGTGGCTGACTCTCAACTGCCCTTGGGTAGCTAGGGATGGGCAATAAATACTGGCCAGCCAGCATTGCCCATGTCCCACGAATGATTTTGTAAAAAGTCTTCAAGTGCGTCAGACACCTGGGTGCAAGGTGGCACTGCCCAGCTTCCTGTTAGCTGAGGTGTGCCTGGAGGGAAGTCTAGGAGCATCCTCTCGCTGGCCCAATGCTACAGAGACCTCATGGCACTAAGGATTGTCTTCAGGGCCAAGTTGCTGTCGAGCATCTTCTGTGTGGTCTCCTGAGTCTGTCTCTCTATGGCAACCACTCCATGGAGGATGTGATGCACTCTCCAGCCTGAGACATTGCAGAGATCACGCTAGAATAAAATAGATTTGAACCCCCTGCAGCGCAGAAGGATGCCATTTGGCCCATCGAGCCATACCCCGACAGCAATCCTGCTGATACCCCCACTTTTCCATAGCCAATCAACATAATCTGTTCATTTATGGACTGTGGGAGGAAACAGGATCACCGGGACGAAACCCACACAGACACAAGAAGAATGTGCATACTCCGCACAGACAGTGACCCGAGCTGGGAATTCGGGTGCTGAGAGGCAGCAGGTGCTAACCACTGTGCCACCATGGTAAGTCATCCACTGTGCATGCCACCTTAAAGCAGAATTGTGAGACCAAACAAACAGAAAATTACAGCACAGAAACAGGCCCTTTGGCCCTCCAGGTCTATACGTGACCATTTGTCTGAAACTCCTAGTGATTGCACACAGCCTTACATCCTTCATCAGCCTGCAGTGTAGCAAGTGAGTTACCACCCCTCAGCCGTCCCACTCACGACTGGCAGTGGCCTTGCCTGTCACTGCTTCCTTCATCCGTGCTTGCGTGGGTTTTCTCCGGTTTCCTCCCTCACCCCAAAAACGTCCTTTTAGGCTGATTGGTGTCCCTAAATTAGACCTCCCTTAATCTGGCGCAGAGAAAAGTCACAGGTAAAAGAAGGTAGATGAGGCATTCACTGAGTGTTAAAATGGCGGCGCGGACTTGTTGGGCCGAAGGGCCTGTTTCCTGTGCTGTGTTGTTCTTTGTTCTTTGTTATAGAACATAGAACATAGAACATTACAGCACAGAACAGGCCCTTCGGCCTTCGATGTTGTGCCGACCAAAATAAAAAGCAATGCCCCTCCAAACTAAACCATTCCCTTCTCTTCCATATACTTATCAATTAACCTCTTAAACGCCACCAAACTTGGCGCATCTACAACAGCTGCAGGCAGGGCATTCCACTCCCTAATCACTCTTTGAGTAAAGAACCTACCTCTGATATCCGTCCTATAACTCATACCCCTTAATTTAAAGCTGTGTCCCCTCGTGCTAGCTTTCTCCATCCTAGGAAAAAGGCTATCACTGTTATCTGCCTGTAAGCTCCTCATCAGATGGTGACTGCAGGGCTAGCCGCCTTTGACTAAGGGTAGAAGTGCCTGCGTTGGAGCTGGGTGCAGGGGTGAGGGGTACCATGCCCTCAAAGACCTCTGGACTGGCTGCCCCCCTCTCGCTATGGCAGTGTCTTCTGCACAGGCGTCTACAGAGCCAGCCCCACCACGCGATAAACCATAATCACGAGCTTGCTACCATGTCATCCCGAAACCCAGAGTCATTTCTGGGGACTCAGGTTCGAATCCCACCATAGCAGATGGTGAAATTTGAATTCAATAAAAAAAATTAGAATTTAAAGTCTAATTGTCACTGAACAAAAAACCCCATCTGGATGTCCTTTAGGGAAGGAAATCTGCCGCCCTTACCTGGTCTGGCCTACGTGTGACCCCAGAGCCACACAGAAATGTGGTGGAGACTAAACTGGCCAAGCAAGTCACTCAGTTCAATTAGGGGATGGATAATAATTACTGACCCAGCCAGCGGGACACACATCCCATGAATAAATAGTCAGCAATGTCTACAACCCATGAAAACAAGAGTCAGCAACTCCATTCTGACTGTGAAGATGAGGATCGACAAAGACAAAATGGAGGCACCTCAGTTCGCTGCCTTTATTATTTCATTTGATTTATTATTGTCATGCGTATTAGTCTCCAGTGAAAAGTATTGTTTCTTACACCCTCTACAGGTGAAACATACCATTCATAGAGAAGGAAAGGCGAGAGTGCAGAATGTAGTGTTGTAGTCACAGCTAGGGTGTAGAGAAAGATCAACGTAATATTCAATCGGTCCGTTCAAAAATCTGACAGGGAAGAAGCTGTTCTTCCAAAAGAACATAAGAACTAGGAGCAGGAATGGGCCATCTATTCTATGTTCTATTAATGAGATTGGCAGTTACAGACAGGTCTATGGCCTGGTAAGTATAGATATGATCGGCACAACTTGTGAGCCGAAGGGCCTGTTTGTGCTGTAGCGTTCTATGTTCTATGTTCTATCTGACCCTCAAGCCTGCTCTGCCATTCAATAAGATCATAAGTGGACTCAGCTCCACTTACGCTCACCATAACCCTTAATTCCTGTACTATTCAAAAATGTATCTAGCTTTGCCTTAAAAACATTCAATGATGTAGCCTCAATTGCTTCACTGGGCAGGGAATCCCACAGTTTCACAACCCTTTGTGTAAAGAAGTTCCTCTTCAACTCAATCCTAAATCTGCTTCCCCTGATGTTGAGGCCATGCTCCCTAGTTCTAGTTTCACCTGTCAGTAGAACAACTTCCCTGCTTTTATCTTGTCTATTCCCTTCATAATCTTATATGTTTCTCTAAGATCGTCCCTCATTCTGCTAAATTTCAATGAGTACAGCCCCAATCTACTCGGTGTCTTCTCATAAGCCAACTTTCTCAACTCTGGAATCAACCTCGTGAGTCTCCTCTGCACATCCTCCAGTGCCAGGATATCCTTTCTCAAGTAAAGAGACCAAAACTGTACATGGTGCTCCAGGTGTGGCCTCACCAGCACCTTATACAGCTGCAACATAACCTCCCTGTTTTTAAACACCATCCCTCTAGCAATGAAGGACAAAATTTCATTTGCCTTCTTAATTACCTGATGCACCTGCAAACCAACTACATGTGATTATTTCACAAGGACACTCGGGTCCCTCTGCCCAGCAACATGTTGCAATGGTTTACCATTAAACAGTAGTCCATTTTGCTGTTATTCCTACCAAAATGGATGACTTCACATTTACCAACATTGTGCTCCATCTGCTTGACACTCACTCACTCACTTAGATTATCTAAACCCCTTTGCAGACTTTCAGCGTCCTTACACACTTTGCTCTTCGACCCATCTTAGTGTCATCTGTGAAGTTTGACATCTGGCCCCCAACTCCAAATCATCTATGTAAATCGTAAACAATTGCAGTCCCAACACTGATCCCTGAAGCAAACCACTAGCCACTGATCGCCAACAGAAAACCATCTATTTACCCCCACTCTTTGCTTCCTGTTAGTTAACCAATTCTCTATCCATGCTAATACATTACCTGTAACACTGTGCACCTTTATCTTATGTAGCAGTCTTCGATGCAGCACCTTGTCAAATAGAACATAGAACATAGAACATTACAGCACAGAACAGGCCCTTTGGCCTTCGATGTTGTGCCGACCAATATAAAAAGCAATGCCCTTCCAAACTAAACCATTCCCTTCTCTTCCATATACTTATCAACTAACCTCTTAAACGCCACCAAACTTGGCGCATCTACAACTGCTGCAGGCAGGGCATTCCACTCCCGAACCACCCTTTGGGTAAAGACCTACCTCTGATATCCGTCCTATAACTATTACCCCTTAATTTAAAGCTGTGTCCCCTCGTGCTAGCTTTCTCCATCCTAGGAAAAAGGCTATCACTGTCCACCCTATCTAAACCTCTAATCATCTTATATGCTTCGATTAGGTCCCCTCTTAGCCGCCTCCTTTCTAACGAAAACAACCTCAAATCCCTCAGCCTCTCCTCATAAGAGCTGCCCTCCATACCAGGCAACATCCTGGTAAACCTCCTCTGTACCCTCTCCAATGCCTCCACATCTTTCTTATAATGTGGGGACAAGAACTGCACACAATACTCCAAGTGCTTCCGCACTAGAGTTTTGTACAGTTGCAACATGACGTTGCGGCTCCGAAATTCAATCCCTCTACCAATAAAAGCCAAGACTCCATATGCCTTCTTAACAACCTTCTCGACCTGACTGCCTATTTCAGGGATCTATGCACATACACACCAAGATCCCTCTGTTCATCTAGACTACTAAGAATCCTACCATTTGCCCTATACTCTACACATTTATTATTTCTGCCATAGTGCATTACCTCACACTTTTCCACATTAACTCCATTTGCCACCTCTCGGCCCAGCTCTGCAACTTGTCCAAGTCCCTCTGCAAACTATAACACCCCTCTTCACTATCTACCACTCCACCGACTTTAGTGTCATCTGCAAATTTACTAATCCATCCTTCAATACCCTCATCCAGATCCTTTATAAAAATTACAAACAGCAGGGGCCCCAAAACAGACCCCTGAGGTACACCACTTGTCACCGAACTCCAAGATGAATATCTCCCATCAACCACCACCCTCTGTCTTCTATCTGCTAGCCAATTCCTAACCCAATTATCTAAATCACCCTCTATCCCATACATCTGCATTTTCTGCAGAAGTCTTCCATGGGCCACCTTATCAAACGCCTTACTAAGTCCATATATACCACATCAACCGCCTTATCCCCATCCACCTCTTTGGTCACTTTTTCAAAAAACTCAATGAGGTTAGTAAGGCACGACCTACCCTTCACAAAACCATACTGACTATCCCCAATCAATTCATTTCTCTCTAAATAACTATAAATCCTATCCCTAATAATTCTCTCCAATACTTTGCCCACAACAGAAGTAAGACTCACTGTCCTATAATTCCCTGGAAGGTCTCTCTTCCCCTTCTTGAACAATGGGACCACATTCGCTATCCTCCAGTCCTCCGGAACCACACCCGTAACCAACGACGACCTGAAGATCAGAGCCAGAGGCTCTGCAATCTCCTCTCTTGAAATACCTTCTGGAAATCCAAATACACCACATCCACAGGTTCCCCATTGTCCACTGCACATGTAATGTTCTCAAAGAATTCCACCAAATTAGTCAAACATGACCTGTCCTTCACAAACCTAATTACCAATGGGCCAATTTATATCCAAACATCTCGCTATTTCTTCTTTGATGATAGATTTAAGCATTTTCCCTACTACAAACATTAAGCTAACCAGACTATAGATACCTGCCTTGAGTAGGTTGATATGTAGCCTCAGAATTTTGTATCTTTTTGTTGACGAAAGAAGGTGGAAGAGAGAGAAAGTCCGGGGTGGGTGGGGTCTTTAATTATTCTGGCTGCTTTGCTGAGGCAGTGGGAAGTGTAGACAAAGATAAAGGATGCGAGACTGGTTTGAGTGATTGATTGGGCTCCATTCACGACCTTTTGTATTCCTTGCGGTCCTGGTCAGAGCAGGAGCCACACCAAGCTGTGATACAACTGGAAAGAATGCTTTCTCTGGTGTATCTGTCTGGCAATTCCTATGTTCTTAAATCAATATGAACAGTGACTCCAAATCAATTTCAGTCACCCCGGAAACGAGTCACCTCTCTTTCCTCCTCCACTCGATATTCAAGCTTCCTTTCTGCTTTATCCAATTTGATCATCGCTCTATTCCCAGGTTTGGCAAGACAGGTCATGCACTTATCCCTGGGCCGAGCTCTTCAAATGGAAAACTAGGAATGTTCGCGGGGCAATTGGACAGCTTGCCATTTAGTCCAGAGATGCTGAGCCAGAGTTGCTAGTCCATAGCTTAGAAAGGAGTTGGAGGTGACAGAGTGAATGCTTTCAATTTTGCTACCATAATTGGAGTGGCACAGTAACACAATGGTTAGCACTGCTGCCTCACAACACCTGAGTTCAATTCCTGATTTGGCTCACTGTCTGCTTGGAGTTTGCACATTCTCCCCATGTCTGTGTGGGTTTCCTCCAGGTGCTCCGGTTTCCTCCCACAGTCGGAAGATGTGCTGGTTTAGGTACGTTGGCCTTGATAAATTCTCCCTCCGTGTAGCCACCGGAGTGTGGCGACAAAGGGATTTTCACAGTAACTTCATTGCAATGTTAATGCAAGCTTATTTGTGACTAATAAATAAAGTTTCCTTTTAAACAAAAAAATGCTGGCAGATATTTGAACTCAAATAGTGTCTCTCCATCTCAGAGAAGATTCGCTATTTCAGATCTCAACACTTACCGGGAGCAGGGGATAGGGGGGGAGGTGGGGGGTTGGGGGGGCTCGCCTGGATGGTATCTGCTATTGGTAAATATCAATGAGCAGTGAGGCTTCTCTCTAACTCTGGGTGTCAATCAATATTGAATGCAAGGACATTGCATCGCGCTATACAGCACTGTACGGACTTCAGAATAAATGCACTGAGACAGTACTGAGACAATGAGGTTGGAACAGGGCAAAGTGCTGTCACTGTATTGTAAACAATAATGATCTGTCGGTCAATGAGACAGCGTATAGTGTATGCTGTTGCAATCATATGCAAAGGAATGTGACTTTATTTAATGTGTGCAGTCACAAAGAATATCGTTGAAATCTCCTTTTCTTTCTTCATGGAAAATAAGGGTAGGAGGAAGCCATTCGGCCTATCGAGCCTACTCAGGGACCCAGGTTCAATCCCGGCCTCGGGTCACTCTCGGTGTGTATTTTGCACATTCTCCCCATGTCTGCGTGGGTTTCCTCCGGTTTCCTCCCACAGTCCAAAAAGATGTCAGTTAGATGGATTGGCCATGTTAAATTATTAATGTTAAATCATTCACAGGTTTCAGCGTGATACAGATAGGGTGGGCGGAGAAGTGGCAGATGGACTTCAACCCAGATAAATGTGTAGTGGTCCGTTTTGGCAGGTCAAATGGGACGAAGGAGTACAATATCAAGGATAGGACTCTTAACAGTGTAAAGGATCAAAATGACCTTGGGGTCTGGGTCCAAAGGACTCTTAGATCAGCCTCGCAGATAGAGGATGTGGTTAAGAAGGCGTGTGGCGTGCTAGCCTTCATTAATCGAGGGATTGAATTTAGGAGTTGGGAGATAATGTTGCAGCTTTATAAGACTCTAGTCAGATCTCTCTTGGAGTACTGTGCGCAGTTCTGGTCATCTCATTACAAAGGGGTGTGGAAGGTATTGAAAGGGTGCAGAGATTTACAAGGATGTTGCCTGGATTGGGTAGCATGCCTTCTGAGGATAGGATGAGAGAGCTCGGTCTTTTCTCCTTGGAGAGACGAAGGATGAGAGGTGACCTGATAGAGGTTTATAAGATGTTGAGAGGAATAGATAGGATGGATTCTCAGAGGACACAGGGTTAAGGTGCTGGGGAGTAGGTACAGAGGGGATGTCAGGGGTGGTGGGTGAGTGGAATTGGCTGCTGTCAGTGGTGGTGGAGACAAACTCGCTGGTGTCTTTTAAGAGACTTCTGGATGAATATATGGAATTTAATGGGATTGAGGATTATAGATAAGCCTAGTAGGTATGGATATCATTGGCGCAACTTGTAGACCGAAGGGCCTGTTTGTGCTGTAGTTTTTCTATGCTCGATGTTCTATTTTCTAAATTGCCCCTTAGTGTCCTAAAATATGTAGTTGGGCAGATTAATGGGATAAATATGTTGGGTTATTGGATTAGAGCAGAGTGTGGAGCTGGGTAAGATGCTCTGTTGGAAAGTGGGTGAATGCTCGATGGGCTGAATGGCCTCCTTCCGCACTGTGGAGATTGTATGATTTAAATTTGCAGGGAACGTGAGTTTAAGAAAGGAGGAGGGGTCATGTCCCATTTGGAACGTCCTGTCTGAGTGCTGTAAAAACTGCATGTTTTTATCCCGTCAGATTTACACTCCAGTCTGTACATGCTCCAACACTACAGGATAAATCCAACCCACCATGGATTTCAGCACGCAGGTAGTTGCTCAGTCAAGGATGTCAGTGGCAGTTTAAGCATCAAAACAGCAGATGTACAGCAGGAAGGGACAAGGCACTTAGTAATCACAAGTCTTCATATCATTTTCGGAACTGAGTTGGTTTACTGCGTTTGATTTACCACAAGATGCTACAGAATACACAAACTACTCAACTGCACACACTATTTAACACGTCTGTATATAATATCAAATCATCTGTGTATCTCTGTGTACATATATATATATAAAATTGTATACAGGATGTTCATGTTTATATATTTCTAGGGGCATGTACATATTATATATTTAAATGAATTTACTGCTTGGATTTCTAAAGAATCTTTAACACAATAAAATGTTCCAACGTACTTCACGGGAAGAGAAAAAATTAGATGCCAAAGCCCAATGGGAGCATTAAAGCAGATGACCAAAAACTGGGTCCAAGGGGTTGGTTTTAAGGAGCACCTTAGCGGGGAGAGAGGGAGAGTGTAGGGAGAGAGAGAGTGTGGAGAAAGAGAGGGTGGAGAGAGAGAGAGAGAGAGTAGAGAGAGACAGTGTGTGTGAGGGGGAGGGGGTTATGGAGATGGCGGCGAGGTGGAGGTACAGGGGTTACCAAGATGGCAGTGGGTGGGGGAAGTTTACAGAGATGGTGGGAAGGTGGGGGAAGGTATTACGGAGATGGCGGGGGTTATAGGTGGGTGTTACGGAGATGGCTAGGAGGTTGGAGAATGGGGGTTACCGAGATGGTAGGATGGAGGGGGGGAAGTTTCAGAGATAGTGGTGGTTGGTGGAAGTTTACAGAGATGGTGGGGGGTTGGTTACGGAGATGGTGGGGAGGTGTGGGTGTTACAGAGATGGCAGATGGGTAGGGGTACGGGAGTCGTAAAGATGATAGGGCGGGAGGGGGAGGCTACAGGGACGGTGTGGTGTGAGGGAGGGGGTTAGGGAGATGGCTGGGAGCGGTGTGGGGGATTACAGAGATGGCGGGGAGGTAGGGATACGGGGGGGTTACAGAGATGGTGTGGTGCGGAGGAGGGGGTTAGGGAGATGGCGGTGTTTTTGGGGAGGAGGGGTGTACGGAGATGGTGGGGGTGGGGGGGGGGAGGGTTGATGGAGATCGTGGGGATGGCAGGAGGGGTCACAAAGATGGTGGGGGTGAGGGGAAGGGGTTGATGGAGATGGCGGGGATGGGGGGAAGGGTCACGGAAATGGCAGGGGTGAGGAGGGGAGAGATTACAGAGATGGCGGGGTGGAGGAGGGGGTTAGGGAGATGGCAAGGAGTAGGGAAGGGAGTGAGATGGAGGGAGCGATGCCCATGGAAACGCCAGGAGAAGCCGCGCTGAAAGAAAGCAGCAGAAGCAGCAGGAAATGATAATACACGGCTCGGTACATAGTTTACAACAAAGGTGCAGTGGATGGGGGGATGGGGAGGCTCCATTCCTACACAAGCTCTGTAGGACACTGACAGGTTTCACAGTGTGGAAATGAGCTGCAGTCACAAAGCTCCCGCTGTGCCTCACAATGCCAGGCCATTCCACTCTGTGTCTTGGCAGCAGCTGCAGTCAGTATGAACTGCGAGTGCCCATTGGGATCCCGAGCATCGTTCGACAGGTCTCCCACATCCTCACGCTGCATTAATCCCTTCAAAGTATTTAGCTACTTAAAGGACTGCGTGTTCCAGAAATGTCACGCTGATCGTAAAATCCTTCTGCCACTTGTTTTTTTCTCTCTCTCTCCAAAGGAAAAGTATTCAGTCCAGTGGTCTCTTTCTTTTCAATTTTAAACACAAAATTAACCCGTTACAAATTCCCCTTTAATTCCAGCAGCGAACGGCAAATTAGTCTGATGTTTTTTTCCCCTTCCGTAGAGAGGAAGACTTCCATATTTCTCCTCACACTTGGCACCACCCCCAGATATCTGGAAACACTGCCAATCAAGTACATTTTGAGAGTGACAGGTAACTTTAGCGGAGGTGATGACCTAATGGAATTTGTCACTGGGTTATTTACTCCAGAAACTTCACTTATTGTCCTGCGGACCTGGGTTCGAATCCCGCCACGGCAGGTGGTGAAATTTGAATTCAATTTCTTTTAAAATTCTGGAATTAAGAATCTACTGATGACCGTGAAACCGTTGTCAATTGTCGGAAAAACCCTTCTGGTTCACTTTTGGGAAGGAAATCTGCCGTTCTTACCCGGTCTGGCCTACGTGTGACTTCAGAGTCACAGCAATGTGGTTGACTCTCAACTGCCCTCCGAGGGCAACCAGGGATGGGCAATAAATACTGGCCCAGCCTGAGAGGCTCATATGAATTTTAAAAAAATGAATTTTGCCGTTGTCATGTAGGAAACACAGGAGGCAATCTGTGCACAGTAAGATCCCACAAATAGCAATGTGGTAACGGCCAGATCAACTATTTTCTTTATGTTCATTGAGGGATGAATGTTGTTTTATTTATTAAGGTCGCAGGTAGGCTGACATTAACACTGCAATGAAGTTATTGTGAAAATCCAGTATTTTTGCTTTTCGTTATTGCTGAACCTAAGTTGTTTTGGTGACTAGGTGGAGTTCATATTGGTAAAAAATCCACACGACTCACTGACTCAGCCTTGAGATAGCTAACAGTTGAGTTGCTACATTCACTATCAACGCCATTGCGTTAAGAAGTTATTATTGACATGGGATGTATATGTACATTGGAGATATAACCTGGGGTGGTCGATGTAATGATGAAGCTCATATGTGGTATGTTGGCCTTTATTGCGAGAGGTTTCAGTTACAGGAGCAGGATGTGTTATTGTGATTAGACAGGACCTTGGTGAGGCCACACTTAGAGTATTGGGTGCAGTTTTGGTCTCCTTTTCTAAGGGAGGCTGTTCTTGCTCTTGAGGGAGAGCAGCAAAGGTTTACCAGGCTGATTCCAGGGATAGTGGGACTGGTGTATGAGGAGTGATTGACTAGGTTAGGATTGGTTTCACTGGAGTTCAGATGAATGAGGGGGGAATCTCATAGAGATTTATAAAATTCTAACAGCACTCGGCAGTGTAGATGCAGGGAGGAAGTTCCCGATGGTGGGGGAGTCCAGAATTAGGGGTCACCATCTAAGGATTTGGCGTAGACCATTTAGGACAGAGGTGAGGAGATATTTCTTCACTCAAAGAGTGGTGAGCCTGTGGAAATCATTACCACAGGAAGTAGTTGATGTCAAAACATTGAATGTATTCAAGAGGTGGCTGGATATAGCACTTGGGGCAAATGGGATCAAAGTTTATGGGGAGAAATCAGGATTAGACTATTGAGTTGGATGATCAGCCATGATTGTAATGAATAGCGGAGCAGGCTCAAAGGGCCAAATGGCCTCTTCCCGCTCCTATCTTCTGTTTCTATGTACTTCCTTGAAAGGAACTCATCTGCATTGCACTTCATGTAATGTCAACTTACAGCAGTTATCTGCAATACTTTGACAGCATGGGCTGCACGGTAGCACAGTGGTTGGTACTGCTGCTTCACAGCTCCAGGGTCCTGGGTTCGATTCCTGGCTCGGGTCACTGTCTGTGTAGAGTTTGTACATTCTCCTCGTGTCTGTATGGGTTTCCTCCCACAGTCCAAAGATGTGTGGGTTAGGTTGATTGGTCATGCTAAGAAATTGCCCCTTAGTATCTAGGGATGTGTAGGTTAGAGGGATTAATGGGTATAGTATGTAGGGATATGGGGGTAGGGCTTGGATGGGATTGTGTTCGGTACAGACTCAATGGGCTGAAGGGTCTCTTTCTGTCCTGTGGGGTTCTATGATTAGGAATAAGGTGTATTTTGGAGGGGTGGCAGGTTCCTGCAAGCTTTGCAAAAGACATTTTTTTAGAAGAAGACACAAGTGTGGAGTTTGATCAACAGAGTGGGATGAAAAGCCCACAATAAATTGCCACGATGGACTCACAGATGAAGGCTGGATACCTTTTCTTTCAAAGATTATTTATTAGTGCTGCAAGTAGGCTTACATTAACGCTGCAATGAAGTTACTATGAAATCCCCTAGTCACCACACTCCTGCACCTGTTTGGGTACATTGGGGAAGAATTTAGCATGGCCAATGCACTTGACTAGCACGTCTTTTGAATTATGGGAGTCCCGGGGGAAGCCCGTGCATTCACAGGGAGAACATGCAAACTCCATACAGTCACTGGTCCAAGCTGGGAATCGAACCTGGGTCCCTGACGCTGTGAAGCAGCAGTGCTAATCACCGTGCCATCCCCATCGAAAGATTATGACACAGAAAGAGGCCATTTAGCCCATTGTGTCTGCTGAGAAAAACTAGCCACCCATTCTAATCCCACCTTGTAGCACCCAGTCCATAACACTGCATGTTTCAGCACTCCAAGTATGGATCTAGGTACCGTTTAAAGGAGTTGAGGGTTTCTGAGTTGAGTTGAGGAGAGGTGATAGACTAGTGATATTATTGCTGGATTATTAATCCTGAAAGTCAGTTAATGTTCTGGGGACCCGGACTCGAACCTTGCCGTGGCAGGGGATGGAATATGAATTCAATAAAAAAATCTGGAATTAAGAATCTACTGATCACCATGAATGTTGATCAATTGTCGGAAAAGCCCATCTGGTTCACTAATGTCCTTTAGGGAAAGAAATCTGCCATCCTTACCTGGTCTGGCCTACATGTGACTCCAGAGTCACAGCAATGTGGTTGACTCTCATTTGGCCTTCAAGGGCAACTAGGGATGGACAATAAATGCTGGCCAGCCAACGATGCCCATGTCCCACAAATGAATCAATAAAAACGGAAATCCAAGCAGTAAATTTTAGATACTCACCACACTCTGGGTGAAAACACTCTCTCTGATACCCCTTTAATCCTTCTAGCGATGGCCTGAAATCAGTGCCTCTGTTAATTGATTTCCCTGCGAGGGAAAACAGAGTACTCCTGCTAATACCCCACTAGCGCCCTTTTCATTTTGTAAAGCAAAGGAAAGGTAAAGTCATCATAGTCCCAGGTGATCATCGGCTGAAAAGAGTTGACATTTCGAAACGTCAGCCCTTTTCTCTCCTTACAGATGCTGCCAGACCTGCCGGGATTTTCCAGTGTTTTCTCTCTTTGGGTCCCTTGCACAAGAACCAGACATGTGGCAAGAATATACACAAGCAGCTTGAAGGGCGTTGCAAACGATTTTGATTCACTATATTCATTTGCCCAAATGAGTACAGCAGATCAAGAACTATGCAGGGATGCATTACAGATGATAATATGGAACGTGCAGCTCCAACAATGTTAGAATGTGGCTCAAGAAGCTCGAAACCATCCAACACAAAGCAGCCCGCTTGATTGACACCACATCTACTCCCTCTACCACGGATGCTCAGTAGTAGCAATATCTACAAGATGCATTGCAGCAAGTCTCCAAAGATCCTTAGACAGCATCTTCCAAATCCACGATCACTTCCATCTGGAAGGGCAAGGGCAGCAGATAAATGGGAACACCACCATCTGCAAGTTCTCCTCCAAGTCACTCACCATCCCGACTTGGAAATATATCACTGTTCCTTCACAGTCACTGGGTCAAAATCCTGGAATTCCCGCCCGAATGGTATTGTGGATCGACGTGGACTGTAGTGATTTAAGAAAGCAGCAACCACAAGAAACCTTCTCAAGGGCAACTACAGGAAAGAGATGGAGAATCTGGTGAACTGGTGTGACGATAATAATCTCACTCTTGATGTCAACAAAAGAAAGGAGATAGTCATTGACTTTAGGGAGCGTAGAGGGGAACATGCCCCTCTCTACATCAACGAGGATGAAGTGGAAGTGGTTAAGTGCCTCAGGTTTTTAAGAGTCCAGATCACCACAACCTGTCCTGGTCCCTCCATGCCAACACTGTAGTTAAGAAAGCTCACCAATGCCTCTACTTTCTCAGGAGATTAAGGAAATTTGGCATGTCCGCTACGACTCTCACCAATTTTTACAGATGAACCATAGAAAGTATTCTTTCTGGTTGTATCACAACTTGGTATGGATCCTGCTCTGCTCAAGGCTGCAAAATATTACAAAGGAGTGTGAATATAGTCCAGTCCATCACACAAACCAGCCTCCCATCCATTGACTCCATCTACGCTTCCCGCTGCCTCGGAAATGCAGCCAACATAATAATTAAGGACTCTACACATCCCAGACATTCTCTCTTCCACTTTTTTCCATTGGGAAAAAGATACAAAAGTCTGAGGATGCGTAACAACCAACGCAAGAGCAGCTTCTTCCCTGCTGCCGTCAGGCTTTTGAATGGACCTACCTCGCATTAAGTTGATCTTTCTCTACACCCTAGCTATGGACAGTGTGAGCCTATCACAGTCATTCGAATCAGATCAAATCATTAGTGTCCCAGGATGTGTGGGTTAGCTACGGAAACCATGGGAAATGTGTGGGCTTGTGAAGAGAGAGCCTGGATAAGGTACTCTGTCTGTAATAAATGCTGGCCAGCCAGCGACACCCATGTCCCATGAATGAATGGAAAAGGGGGAATCTATATCTTGAAGCTGCTGAAATACCAGGTAAATGACGCCGGGATTAGTTTCTGATGTAGGCGGGTGCCCTAGGAACATATAATACACATCTTTTATATGATTTGATTTGATTTATTATTGTCACATGTATTAACATACAGTGAAAAGAATTGTTTCTTGCACGCTGTACAAACCGTTCATAGAGAAGCAAAGGAGAGAGTGCAGAATGTAGTGTTACAGTCATAGCCAGGGTGTAGAGAAAGATCAATGATTTATTTTTTAACTAAAACACGGCTGTGCAATTGATGATGCAATTAAAGTGCATCCTCACTTCAACAATCAACAATTCCTAACCTGCGTTTCTCTATATCTTAATGACTTGGCAACAACTCACGCGACGAGAATGAAAAATCGGATCAAATGTGGCGTAAAAAAGCTCGCGCTGTTGATGAAGTTCTTCAGCGAGCACAGGGCGTTAATAATTCTCTCCGTTGTGCTAGTCGCTTGTAGGAATTTAAATTATGTGCTATTTTCTGCAAGTTCCTATTCGTACGTGCTTCCCGGCAAGTGAAGCTTGCTCACCCACCCTCTCTGCTTTATTCCAGTCTGAGCCACATGGTGCCCAGGAGCTGGAGGTTTACGCTGAGGTTGACTGTGTTAGCTGAGTTTGTCTGATCGAGATGGGGGTTGGATTGGCCACAGACTGACTGTAATACGCTCACACAGTCTGCCTATTGACTAAGACAGATATTTTGTACATTTTGTGTCCTGGGAGAATGCGGGAAGCGAAGTTTTCACACCAGGTCCATTCCCATATGGTTACAATTATTCCCAGTACGTACAAGGAATACTGTGTCTTATCCTCCTGTTTTCCTTTCGATACACTTAAACATGTCGAAAATGGCCTCTCGGGGACCCAGCTACAAGTGACCGTTATTAGACAAGTGTTGACCTAAGACAAGGTTTGGTCCTATTTATCATAATGACATTGCAGCCCCCAGGGAGAGCAACTACCGACATACAGATGTTCTTGGAGACAAGTTCTGCTACAGTTTTCAGCATTTAGCCCTCGTGTTAGTTAGATGCCATTAATGATAAGGAATTCAGACAGGAAGGAGCAGCTTTGTCTTTAGGTTTTTCAGTCCAGTTCGATCTAAACTCATAGAATTATAGAATCCCATCGAGTCTGTACCAACTTCACAACCACGTGTCTTACCCAGGCTCAGTCCCCCACCCTGTAACCCCACATATTTACCCCACTAATCCATCTAATTTACACATCTTGGGCCACTAAGGGACAATCCACCGAGCATTTTTGAAGTGAAGTGGCTTTGTGCTATTGTCACTGGACAACAATCCAGAAGGCCCAGGGTCATGTTCTGGGGACCTGGGTTCGAATCTCACCATAGCAGATAGTGGAATGTGAATTCAATAAAATAAATATATCTGGGATTAAGAATCTACTGATGACCATGAAACCATTGTCAATTGTCATTAAAAACCCATCTGGCTCAAGAATGCCCTTCGGGGAAGGAAATCTGCTGTCCTTACCCAGTCTGGCCTACACGTGACTTCAGGCCCACAGTTGACTCTTAAGTGCCCTCGGGAAGGGCAATAAATGCTGACCCAGCCAGTGATGCCCACATTCCATGAGAGAATCTTAAAAAAATTCGGAATGCTCAGAGAAAACTCACACAGAGATGGGCAGAACATGCAAACTCCACACAGACAGTAACCCAAGCTGGGAATCAAACCAGGCTCCTGGCGCAGTGAGGTAGCAGTGCTAACCACTGTATCGTCGTGTCACCATTAACTAGGCTCATTGCATGGAATTTTATCACAGATTTATACAAATGATTTGGAGGAAAGTGTGACTGGATTGTTTAGTAAGTTTGCAGATGACATAAAGGTTGGTGGGTTTGTGAATAGCGATGAGAACTATCAGAGGATACAGCAGGATATAGATCAGTTGGAGACTTGGGCAGAGAGGTGGCAGATGGAGTTTAATCTGGACAAATATGAGGTAATGCATTTTGGAAGGTCTAATACAGATAGAAAATATACAGTAAATGGCAGAACCCTTAAGAGTATTGATAAAAAGACCTGGGATCTGGGTGTACAGGTACACAGATCACTGTAAGTGGCAATGCAGATGGAGAAAGTAGTCAAGAAGGTATGTGCCTTCGTCAGCCAACGCATTGAGTTTAAAAATTGGCAAGTCATGTTGCAGCTTTATAGAATGTTAATTAGGCCATACTTGGAATATAGTGTTCAATTCTGGTCGCCACACACTACAGAAAGATGTTGCCTGATATGGAGGGCATTAGCTACGAGGAGAGGTTGGAGAAACTTGGTTTGTTTTCACTAGAGTGATGGAGGTTGAGGGGCGACCTGATAGAAGTCTACAAGATTATGAGATGCATACAGAGTGGATAGACAGAAGCTTTTTCCCAGGTTAGAAGAGTCAATTATCAGGGGGCACAGGTTTAAGGTGCAAGGGGTAAGGTTTAAAGGAGATGTACAAGGCAGATTTTTTACTCAGAGTGGTTGGTGCCTGGAACTCGCTGCAGTGGAGGTAATGGAAGAGGATACAGTAGTGACTTTCAAAGGGCATCTTGACAAGTACGTGAATAGAATGGGAATGGAGGGAAATGGTCCCCGGAAGGGGAGGGGGTTTTAGTTCAGTTGGGCAGCATAGTCAGTGCAGGCTTGGAGGGCCGAAAGGCCCGTTCCTGTGCTGTAATTCTCTTTGTTCTTTGTTATTTATGTTATTGAAGTCAGAGTGAGGGCTTTGAGAGAAAGAGAGACTGACAGAACATTAACCTTGTTTGCCCCCATTATTCAGCCTTTGATTGGGGAATTCTACAACTTACAATCGCAAAAACACTTTTCTAAAGAGTGATGCGACCCAGATTCGTTTAGTTCCTGACTGACCTCGATAGAGGCTTGAATTTCAAACTCTTTTTTTCCCATTAACAGATTGAATTTTTGCGATCCTATTTATGGTTCTGTTTCTGAACGTTACTTTGAGATCTCACTCTTCCAACCCTGTTGATTTTTTTAAACTTATTCATGGACATGGGCCTCACTGGCTGGCCAGTATTTATTGCCCAGTCCTAGTTGAGGGGTGGCACAGTGACACAGAGGTTAGCACTGCTACCTTACAGCGCCAAGGACCATGGTTCAATTCCAGCCTCGGGTCACTGTCAGTGTGGAGTCTGTATGTTCTCCCTGTGTCTGTGTGAGTTTTCTCCGGGGTGTTCCTCCCACTGCCTGAAAGGCGTGGGGGTTAGATGGATTGGCAATGCTAAATTGCCCCTTAGTGTCGGGAGAATAGCTAGGGTAAACGCATGAGGTTATTGGGACAGGGGCTGGGTGGGATTATGGTCAGTGCAGATTCAATGGGCTAAATGGTCTTCTTCTGCATTGTAGGATTCTGTGATACTAGTTGCCCGAGGGCAGTTGAGAGACAATCGCATTGCCGTGTAGGTCAGACCAGGGAAGGATGGCAGATTTCCTTTCCTGAAGGACATTAATGAACCAGTTAGGTTTTTCCGACAATGGTTTCATGGTCATCAGTAGATTCTTAACTCCAGACTTTTTTATTATTGACTTCAAATTTCACCATCTGCCTTGGCGGGATTCAAATCCGGTCCCCAAAACATTAGCTAATTGCACGAATGTCTGATACAAATGTGTTGTAGCTGCGCTGGGACAGCTTGGTTAGGGACGCGGCAATTTCTGGAGCACAAGTCTTTCGTGTTGTTGAAGATTGAATGGCAGAGAAATGGCAAGAAAGAGAAAAGGAGGAAGACATCGGAGAGTTTTGATTTAAATAGAAATGATTCAGACTGAGTTTAACTTGCTTCAGTGGGTAAGGGGAGACTGAGGAACATAGAACATAGAACATTACAGCGCAGAACAGGCCCTTTGGCCTTCGATGTTGCGCCGACCAATTAAGAAAAGGAAATGACCCTCTAACCTAAACCATTCCCTTTTCATCCATAAACTTATCTACTAACCTCTTAAACGCCACCAAACTTGGCGCATCTACAACTGCAGCAGGCAGGGCATTCCATACCCTTACCACCCTCTGGGTAAAGAACCTACCTCTGACATCCATCCTATAACTACCACCCTTAATTTAAAGCTATGTCCCCTCGTGCTAGCTTTCTCCATCCTAGGAAAAAGGCTATCACTGTCCACCCTATCTAAACCTCTAATCATCTTATATGTTTCGATTAGGTCCCCTCTTAGCCGCCTCCTTTCTAACGAAAACAACCTCAAATCCCTCAGCCTCTCTTCATAAGACCTGCCCTCCATACCAGGCAACATCCTGGTAAACCTCCTCTGTACCCTCTCCAATGCCTCCACATCTTTCTTATAATGTGGGGACCAGAACTGCACACAATACTCCAAGTGCGGCCGCACTAGAGTTTTGTACAGTTGCAACATGATGTTGCGGCTCCGAAATTCAATCCCCCTACCAATAAAAGCTAAGACTCCATATGCCTTCTTAACAACCTTATTGACTTGATTGCCAACTTTCTGGGATCTATGCACGTATACACCAAGATCCCTCTGTTCATCAACACTATTGAGAGTCCTACCATTAGCCCTATACTCTACACATTTGTTATTGAAGGAGGATGTCATTTGGAAAAGTTGTCAATAAGACTGTTGCCAGCCCTGGAGGGTATCATCCAGGCTCACTAATGTTTTCCCCCTTGCCAAAAAGCTTCCCACCAGCAGGGGTCATATGTGGTCCCCACCAATGGGACCTTGCTGCGGGAACAGGGACTATTGAGGCCTCCCCCCTCCACGTGGGGGCAGAGGGGTGCCCCTTTAGCAGTACTACACTGGCACTGCCATCCTGACATCCTTACACTGTCCACATGACACCCTGGCACTGCTCACTGGGCCCCTCTCCATCCCTGAGGCTCCAATAACAGGACCTTCTCCCTGACAGTTAACAACTGACCTAGGTTATCTTATCAGCACTTGCCAGGATGAGTTGGGAAGTTATCTCAGCAGCACTTGCGAGGAAGGATGGATTAGTAAATTTGTGGATGACACTAAAGTCAATGGAGATGTGGACAGTGCGGAAGGATGTTGCAGGTTACAGAGGGATATAGATAAGTTGCAGAACTGAGCTGAGAGGTGGTAAATGGAGTTTAATGTGGAAAAGTGTGAAGTGATTCACTTTGGAAGGAGTAACAGGAATACAGAGGATTGGGCTATAGTAACTTACTTAGTAGTGTTGACGAGCAGAGAGATCTTGGTGTCCATGTGCATCGATCCCTGAAAGTTGGCACCCAGGTTGATAAGGTTGTTAACAATACGTACAGTGTGTTAGCTTTTATTAGTACAGGGATTGCATTCCGGAGCCATGAGGTCATGTTGCAACTGTACAAAACTCTGGCGTGGCCACACTTGGAGTATTGTGTACAGTTTTGGTCTCTACATTATAAGAAAGATGTGGAGGGTGCAGAGGAGGTTTACCAGGATGTTGCCTGGTATGGTGGGAAGATCTTATGAGGAAAGGCTGAGGGACTTGAGGTTGTTTTCATTAGAGAGAAGAAGGCTAAGAGGTGACTTAATAGAGGCATACAAGATGATCAGAGGGTTAGATAGGGTGGATAGTGAGAGCCTTTTTCCTCGGATGGAGATGGATAGCACAAGGGGACATAGCTTTAAATTGAGGAGTGATAATTACAGGACAGATGTCAGAGGTTGGTTCTTTACTCAGAGGGTAGTAAGGGCGTGGAATGCCCTGCCTGCAGCAGTTGTGGACTTGCCAACTTTAAGGGTATTTAAATTGTCATTGGATAAACATATGGATGATATTGGAATAGTATAGGTTAAATGGATTTTACATTGGTTTGATAGTCAGTACAACATCAAGGACCAAAGGCCTGTACTGCACTGTAATGTTCTATGTTCTATGTCCTATGTTCTATGTTGTATGCCAACATCAATGCCAATACCAAGGTGAGCAAAAGCAAAGTTAGGAACACCAATTTCCAAGTTATCTTCCAATCAGTCACCATCCTGAATTAACTATGTGTCAACACAAAGTCAAGCACTTGGGATTCTCCCACTCTCCTGCTCATTGCTACCCCCTCTTCCATCTCACCCCCTTCCTGCCCATCCTGAGTCAGGAACATCATCCGAAGAACCTCCTTCTCCATCCTTGAAGCTGTGACTTCCTTTCTGAAGACTAACAAGTGGCCTAGGTTATCTCAATAGCACCTGCCAGCCCAGCCAACGCCAATACCAAGACTACCAAAAACACTGATGCCTTAGGAATACCAATTTCCAAGTTCCAATCAATTGCCACCCTAAACTGACTATATATCAACACAAGTGTCAAATAGCTGGAAAAAAACACCATCCAGAGGCCCACACCAGCTGGCAACTAGTTTAGGGGTAGTTTATATGGCCTTGCAAATGCTCCCTATTGCCCCAGAGCAAACAGAAGTGAAGAATTTGCCTGTCCTGGGACCATAGTGTAAAAGCAGTGTTGCTGACCGGGTCATTATGTACAGACACCTCCCCAAGCTCAGAGGACAATGGTGCTTCTGCACAAGAGCCAGTTACAAATCAAGGAGCCTTGGATGCACTTTCCAACCTCATTTCACAATGACCAATCTGGGAAAACTGCACACATTCAGGAACGGTTCGGAATTGTTAAGATCATAGAACCTTGCAGAATCGTTGAATCTTGAACCCATCCATCTGGCAAGATGGGTACAACACTGGCTTGGGAATAGAAAACAGAGGATAGAAATGGAGAGGTGCTTTTCTGAACGGAAGGCCATGACTAGTGGTGTCCCCATTCACCTGACGAAGGAACAGCATTCCGAAAGCCAATGGCGTTTGCTACCAAACAAATCTGTTGGACTTTAACCCGATGTTGTGAGATTCCATACTGCATTTACTCCAGTTCAACGCTGGCATCTCCACATCATGACTAGTGGTTTTCCACAGGGATCGGTTCTGGGACCTTTGTTGTTCGTAGTATATATAAATGATTTTGGAGGAAAATCTAGCTGGTCTGATCAGTAAGTTCGCAGACGACACAAAAATTGATGGAGTTATGGATAGTGAAGGAGGGGCAAGATATAGCCTGGTTGAAGACTTGGGCAGAGAAATGGCAGATGAAGTTTAATCTGGATAAGTATGAGATAATGCATTTTGGAAAGTCTAATGCATGTAGGAATTATACAGCAAATGGTAGAACACTTAGGAATATTGACAGGCAGAGAGATCTGGAGGTACATATTCACTAATCACTGAAAGTGACAATACATATGGATAAGGTAGTCAGAAAGGCGTACAGCAAGCCTGCCTTCATCAGTGCGGACACTGAGTGTAAAAATTGGCAGGTCATGCTGCAGCTGTACAGAAACTTAGTTAGGCTTCATTTAGAATATTGTGTATAACTCTTGTTGCCACACTACCAGAAGGATGTGGATGCTTTGGAGAGAGTACAGAAGAGATTTACCAGGATGTTGCCTGGTCTGGAGAGTATTCTCTATGAGGAGAAGTTGGAGAAACTCACTTTGTTCTCACTGGAATGACGGAGGTTGAGGAGTGACCTGATAGAGATTTACAAGATTATGAGGGGCACAAAGTGGAAAGTCAGATGCTCTTTCCTAGGGTAAAAAAGTCAAGTACTAGGGGATATAGGTTTAAGGTGCGAGGGGAAAAGTTTAGAGGAGATGTGTGAGATAAGTATTTACACACAGGCGGTGGTGGATGTCTGGAACACGCTGCCCAGGGAGGTGGTGGGAACAGGTACGATCGCAGCATTTAACAGACTACGAGGTAAAGACATGAATAGGATGGGAATGGAAAGATATGGACTCCGTAAGTGCATACGGTTTTAGTTGGGCAGGCATCATGATCAGCACAGACTTGGTGGGTCGAGGGGCCTCTTCCTATGCTGTACTTTTCTATGTTCTTTGTTCACAATGGAAGCCATTCAGCCCATTCTTCATCTGCTGCTATCCATGTGATGTAGGTACACCCACTGTGCTGTTAGGGAGGGAGTTCCAAGATTTTGACCCAACAAAAATGAAGGAATGGTGATATAGTTTCAAGTCAGGATGATGGCGTTTAGTAAGGCGTTTGATAAGGTGGCCCATGGAAGACTTCTACAGAAAATGCAGATGTGTGGAATAGAGGGTGATTTAGCTAATTGGATTAGGAATTGGCTGTCAGATAGAAGACAGAGGGTGGTGGTTGATGGGAGATATTCATCGTGGAGTTCGGTGACAAGTGGTGTGCCTCAGGGTCTGTTTTGGGGCCCCTGCTGTTTGTAATTTTTATAAATGATCTGGATGAGGGTATTGAAGGATGGATTAGTAAATTTGCAGATGACACTAAAGTCGGTGGAGTGTAGATAGTGAAGAGGGGTGTTATAGTTTGCAGAGAGACTTGGACAAGTTGCAGAGCTGGGCCGAGAGGTGGCAAATGGAGTTTAATGTGGAAAAGTGTGAGGTAATGCACTTTGGCAGAAACAATAAATGTGTAGAGTATAGGGCTAATGGTAGGGCTCTTAATAGTGTTGAGGAACCGAAGGATCTTGGTGTATGTGTCAATAGATCACTGAAAGTAGGCAGTCAAGTGGATAAAGTTGTTAAGAAGGCATATGGAGTCTTAGCTTTATTGGTAGGGGGATTGAATTTAGGAGCCGCAGCATCATGTTGCAACTGTACAAAACTCTAGTGCGGCCGCACTTGGAGTATTGTGTGCAGTTCTGGTCCCCACATTATAAGAAAGATGTGGAGGCATTGGAGAGGGTACAGAGTAGGTTTACCAGGATGTTGCCTGGTATGGAGGGCAGGTCTTATGAAGAGAGGCTGAGGGATTTGAGGTTGTTTTCGTAGAAAGGAGGCGGCTAAGAGGGGACCTAATCGAAACATATAAGATGATTAGAGGTTTAGATAGTGTGGACAGTGATAGCCTTTTTCCTAGGATGGAGAAAGCTAGCACGAGGGGACACAGCTTTAAATTAAGGGGTATGAGTTATAGTACGGATATCAGAGGTAGGTTCTTTACTCAAAGAGTGATTAGGGAGTGGAATGCCCTGCCTGCAGCTGTTGTGGATGCGCCAAGTTTGGTGGCGTTTAAGAGGTTAATTGATAGGTATATGGAAGAGAAGGGAATCGTTTAGTTTGGAGGGGCATTGCTTTTTATTTTGGTCAGCACAACATCGAAGGCCGAAGGGCCTGTTCTGTGCTGTAATGTTCTATGTTCTATGTTCTATGGGAGGGGAACTTCAAGATGCTGGTGTTCCCAAGTATCTGCTGTCCTTGTCTTTCGAGATGGTAGAGGGACTGGTTTTGGAAGGTGCTGCCTTGGTGAGTTGCTGCGGTGCATCTTGTAGATGGTGGACATCGCTGTCACAGTGTCACTGTTGGAGAGAGTGAATGTTTAAGGGGTGCCTGCTTTATCCTGGATGGTGTCGAGCTTCTCGAGTGTTGTTGGAGCTGCAACCATCCAAGCAAATGGGGAGTATTCCATCACACTCCTGACCTGTGCCTTGTAGATGGTGCAGAGGTTTTGGGGAGTCAGGAGTTACTCAGTATAGTATTGGTAATATTGACCTCATACCCTCACACACGCACACACACACACATGCACGCGCACACGCACACACATGCACACACACACCCGCACGTCTCCCCACATATACACACAAATAAGCACACAAACACACACATCCCAAACAAACACACACACATTGCTATATGTGTGTATGCGCACTTCATGCACACGCAGACATGCATGTGCACGCACATAAGCACACACACATGCAAAAACATATGCACTTGTGTGTGCACTCGCATGCATACATATGCACACACACACACAAACACGTGTGTGTGCACATAGATTCACATATGCACATGTGCATGCATATTCACACAGACATACATACACGCATGCACAGATACGCATACACAAATGCACACACACACATACATGTGCATACTTACACACACACACATGCTTGTGCATTCTCAGACACACACATGCACGTACACACGCACACATGCACATACATGTGCACTCACACACATGTACAGACACACACACCTGATTCCTCCTCCTGCCCCAACCCCCCACACTTCTACATTCATCCTCGTCCCCATCTGCATCATCCTCTCCCATCCCTCACCTCACCCCCTCCTTCTCCGTTCAGCCTCCTCCACCTCCCTGTTCACCCTCACACCCACCCTTCCCCGCCATCTCCCGTGTCCAATCTCCCCTGGGTCCCCTCTCCCCTTCCCTCCATCCTCCTCTGTCTCTTTGTACAAGGGCTCAGTTCTCGCAAGAACACCAGCTGATAGACAAAAATGGAAGGAATGAGGAAGTGCAATGATGGTTAAAAACCCTGCAGAAACCACAGGTGTACCAGGAGCTGCTCATACAGGGGAGCGAATAGCCACTGCACACAGTACAGGCAAGGCCACGAGCTTCTCAGGAAGGAAGACTACGTGAATCAATCCAGGGCGGTTTAAAAATAAAATCCCATGTAATAAAAATGGAATTTGACATATTCAGTCTGTACAAACTGATGTCCTTGTTCGCAATCTATTCAGCACACAGGGGAATTAGTTTTTCATTTTGACATGACTTCCTGCTGCTGGTACTTATTGTCCTTTTCTTACTTCCACTCTATCCCCTGATCATTTTTGCCTCAGTTTTTTAAAGTTTAAAGAAGTTTTATTTATTAGAGTCTCAATTAAGTCTGCATTAACACTGCAGTGAAGTTACTGTGACCATCCCCTAGTCGCCACACTCCGGCACCTGTTTGGGTACACTGAGGGAGAATTTAGCACTGCTGATGCACTTAACCAGCACGTCTTTCAGACTGTGGGAGGAAACCGGAGCACCCGGACGAAACCCACATAGTATGGTGGCACAGTGGTTAGCGTTGTTGCCTCACAGCTCATGGACCCGAGTTTAATTCCAGCCTTGATTCATCAAACACTACATTCTGCACTCTCTCCTTTCCTTCTCCTCTACGTATGTATGCTTTGTCTGTATAAGCACACAAGAAACAATACTTTTCACTGTATCCCAATACATGGGATGGCATGGTGGCACAGTGGTTAGCGCTGATGCCTCACAGTGCCAGTGACCCGGGTTCGATTCCCAGCTTGAGTCACTGTCTGTGCGGAGCCTCCACCTTTTTCCCATGGGTTTCCTCCGGGTAAAGATTCCTCCGGGTATTCCAGTTTCCCCCACAATCCAAAGATATGTGGGTTAGGTGGATTGGCCATGCTAAATTGCCCCTTAGTGTCAGGGGGAATATCTAGGGTAAACATGTGGGGTTGGGGGAATCGGATCTGGGTGGGATTGTTGTCAATGCAGACTCGACGAGGCTGAATGGCCTTCTTCTGAACTGCAGGGATTCTCCGAATGTGCAGACAGTGATCCCAAGCCGGGAATCGAACCGGGTTCCCTGGCGCTGTGAGGCAGCAGTGCTAACCACTGCGTCGCTGTGCCACCCTTTCTGGGGAAATGGGCTGTGCAGGAATGTGTGCAGGAGATTTAGAGCAGCCCATGCTCCCAAGTAACCTAAGTACATTTCAGCTGATAGTCTCTGGAAGAAACTCGAAGGCACTGGTTACAAGCAGGACCTGAACGAGGGAGCTGAAACCAGGCCAGAGTCACTGGGCTCTGCTTACCAATGCCAGTGAGTTGCTTGGGAAAATGCCTTATTGGACTTTAAGTAATTAATGCTTTCAAATGCTCAGTTAATGGACTGCGAAGAATAGATTATGCTGGTTTTCTACAGGCAGGTGTCTGGACACGCCAGCTCTCCCTCCATCACCTGCTTCAAGTGGCTAAGCCAGTTTGTCAACAGATGGATTGTGGGCCATTCAGCCCCTTCCAGACTGTTCAGCCAACTAGATTATGGCTAATCTCAAGTCCATCACATCCATCCCTACTAAACCTACCATGCTCCTTATACTTCTCCGAGTGAGTGGCCAAATTCCCCTCCAACTCTTCAAGCTTGCTGACGATATCACCGTAGTGGGTCGGATCTCAAACAACGACAAGACAGAGTATGAGACAGAGGATCTGGTGAACTGGTATAATGACATTAATCTCTCCCTCAATGTCAATGAAACAAAGGAGATTGTCATCAACTTCAGGAAGCTTAGTGGAGAACGTGCGCCTGTCTACATCAACAAGGGCAAAGTAGAAAGGGTCAAGAGCTTCAAGTTTTTAGGTGACGAGGTCACTAATAATCTGCTCTGATCCCCCCATGCCGACACCGTAATTCAGAAAGTCCACCAATGCCTCTACTTTCTCAGAAGACTAAGGAAATTTGGCATGTCAGCTACGGCTCTCACCAACTTTACAGATGCACCATAGAAAGCATTCTTTGATTTGATTTTGATTTATTATTGTCACACATATTAACGTAGTGAAAAGTATTGTTTCTTGTGCACGTTACAGACAAAACATACCGTTCATAGAGAAAGAAAGGAGAGAGTGCAGAATGTAGTGTTACAGTCGTAGCGAGGGTGCAAAGAAGAATCAACTTAATGCAAGATATTCAAAAGTCTGACAGCAACAGGGAAGATGCTTTTGAGTCGGTTGGTACGTGACCTCAGACTTTTACGTCTTTCTGCCTAAGGAAGAAGGTGGAAGAGAGAATGTCCGGGGTGCCTGGGATCCTTAATTATGCTGACTGGGTCACAATTGTGAATATCATTAAAAGCTCGGGGAGGGCGAGGCCTATTCACACTGGAGTCTGACAATTCTGAAACTCTGCACATGCGCAGTGGTCCCTAACCATCAGCATCCCACTTGCTGGCTTGATTACAGACCAGCCTGGAATCCTCACAGTGCTGCCCCTCCAGGCACCCCCCCCCCTTTCCCACAGCCTGATTGTGGCCCTCACAAGCATTCCTGGGCCAGCCCCAACAGCCCATTCCGCCCTACCCCATCCAGGAGTTTCCCCATTTCCAGCTCCCCAACCCCATGGCAGTGACAACCACCCCCCCAACTCTGGCAGATCCCCTACAAGATTGCAGACACTACAACCCCCCCCCCAACTCTGGCAGACCACCCCCCCCCCCCCCCCCTGCTCCATGGATGCAGACCCCTCAGCAGACCACCACCCTCGCAGCCCTCCCCCATCACTGGCCTCCTAATTAATCCAAATGGCAGAGTGGCTGCGGGACCCCACCCCCACTGGTCACTCCCAAGGCTATGACCCCAGGTGAACCCGTCCCCTAAGCCTTGACCCAGTAGGAACCCACCCCAAAAAAGGTCCGGCTCCCTTGGCACAGGCTGGCATGGCCAAGATGCCCATGCCCAGGAGCACCATGCCCTGCTGCCAGACCCACTGGGGACACCCCATTGCCCCCGCCTCCCCATTCACTCCAGCAGGGGATCCTGCTGGTTTCCGGAAAGTGGGGAGCTTCTCTCACTCCCTACTGGAGTGACATTGTACTGGGGGCGGGCGGGGGGTGGGTGGGCGGTGGTCAGAGATGCAATGGGGCCTGGCAATGTCAGTGCTGGGCCCGATAATGACACTTAAAATGACATTAAAAATAGATTAAAATTGCTTATTTGCTGTTCCTGCTGGTATCCAGCGTTGTACTAGATATCCAGCAGTTGGAGATGGGCGCATATCAGTAACGCAGACTCGAATCTCGCAAATTGGTGCAGCACAAATCTCCTGGTCCGATCCAGTCAAAAATTAGCGGGTGGGAATGGGAGAATCGCCTCCGCTACGTCCCAGCCCTGACAGATAGGGTAATGTTACAATCCCAGTTGATGTTATAACTCGACGGAAAGATCACCGAATGGAACCCAGGCTCAAAAGATCGTAACTTGTTACTTTTTTTAATCAAACAAGAAGGAACAGCGTCACAGGAGTGCTAATTAAAGACAAGACACGATCAGTTATTAAACATTAAAAAATTACTGTAGCGTGCTCCTTTGTTTTTTCTTTGGACTCACAATTACACACAGATTTTAAGAGGAACATGGGTGACAAAGTACATTTGAAGCTACAGTTGTCTCATTATCGCACAAAATTAGCGTTTGAGGATTTCTCCTCAGAATCAGCCCAGATGATTGTCATATGACAATTTTGAAACATCACTCCGAAGATACACTTTAAAATCTTTTCACAGTACAACAGATTCATTTAGCAATCTGCCGTCCAAAATCCAGTTGGTGTTTTCTAAAAGATCGACTTGATGCAAGTTTCCATTCCACTTTTGTCAGTAAGTCTGAACCAGGATTTCGGATGAGCCCTTTCAGAGTTTTACTGTAACACCAATTTGGATATCCAGTCAATAATTTAACATTTATTTATAGACATTTCAAACAGTAGGCTTACTTTTAGAAAACATTTCTCAAGTATCCTCACTAATTGATTCCTTCTCAGCTTTGTTTTGTGTCCCTGAACAGAATCCTATTCTATTTCTTTCTCAATTTCTCCTTTGTTCCCTTTAACTCCAGACTTTCTGGAAACTTTTCTCCATTCCTCTAGCCTCTTAATGAGTTGCTCTTTCGATCTTTGGTACTAACAGACTGAACCATTACTCCATTGTAGGGCTTTTCTTACAGCAAGGCTAAAAGAGCTGAATCCTCTTTAGTTTCCCAAGTAGAGTTGAGAGAGTGTTGTTTATTGCTTCATGGTCTGTTTCCAACTGTCTCCAGCTTTTAGCTAAAATTAGAAAACAAAGAAAGCTTCCATGCCCATTAGAGACTATTTGCTAAATGTAATAATTCAGGAAGCCTGACTGGAAAGGAACACAAAATTAAGCCATTGCTCTGTGGCATGCATACACAGGTTCCATCCTGAACAACAATTCTGTCGGCCCTTCCGGCATCTACCTTATAAAGGGTGATGAGTCCCACTTGGGAAGGCCATTGCCTGTTACCAGGGGAACTCACATTCTATGGCAAGCTCACCCTCTGGCCACTAGTTGGCTAATGCTGGTCAATGAACAAAGAAGATCATTTAGGCTCGTAAAGTTGACTCTAATCTCTCTCCAGAGGTACTGACAGACCTGCTGAGATTTTTCCAGCATTTTCTGTTGACTCTAGATGATGAACAAAGTCATCTCCACCTCGAAGACCAGAGAGAAAGCTGATTCTGTGATTCTGGAAGGGGTCAGCTTGGCAGGAGAGTTGTGTTCCCATTTGGGTCAGGATGTTGCAGGTACAAACCCCACGCACATTCGGGTCAATAAGCTAAGCTGTGACACTGAGGAAGTGCTGCATTGTTGTACGCACTGTCAAACCGCAGTGATACTCAGCAAGTTCAGGAAGGTATCAAAGATTCAACATGAATTGGGAGAGCAGCAGAACATAATTTCTTGGATTCCTCTGGTTATTCAAATCCAAAACTGATGCAATGAGTCTCTCTATCAGTGTGACAAAGCATTTCATGCTTTCTATAAAAGATCATTTTCTTCATATTGGGTGGCATGGCGGCACAGTGGTTAGCACTGCTGCCTCAGTGCCATGGGCCCACCCAATCCCACTTGGGTCACTGCAGAGTCTGCACGTTCTCCCTGTGTCTGCGTGCATTTTGCTGCGTGCTCTAGTTTCCCCCCACAACTGCCAAGAGCAAAACAGGGACATCCGTGCCAGAGCAACTCCTTACACCTTTTGTGTACCCGTAATATAATAATCTTCACAGCATCCTGGCAAAGGGGGTATTATCATAATACCCTCCTCTGAAACCTATTGCATCAGTGGCACAGTGGTTAGTCTCACAGTAGCAGGGACCCGGGTTTGATCGCTGGCTTGGGGTCACTGGCTGTGCTGAGTTTGCATGTTCTCCCTGTGTTTGCGTGGGTTTCTTCCAATTTCCTCCCACAGTCCGAAAGACATGCTGGTCAAGTGCATTGGCCATGCTAAATTCTCCCTTCGTATGCCTGAAGAGCGGATTTTCACAGTAACTTCATTGTGGTGTTAATGTAAACCTACTTGCGACTAATAAACAAAATAATTACTTACTGACAAATAAATGTGTAGTTACACACACCACTTTCTATCACACCTCACCATGGCTCCTTCACATCCAACATTCATTCAACTTGTTCTGCTGACTGATTTACTTCTGGGTAAGTAACTCCTTGAGTTTAAAAATTCCCCTCTGTGTTTTCAAATCCCTCCATGGCCTTGCTCCCCCTCTAACCCCCACTAATTTCTCTTTAAGCTCCTGTGAGAGAGGTAGAACACTCCATATCTGGCATCTTTGTGTTTTAATCGCTCCACCATACCTTGAGTGGAGTGGTGATGGGCTCGTGGAATTATCGTCAGCCGTTTAATCTAGAAACTCAGCTATTGTTCTGGGGATGGTTATCTGGGGCAACATGGTGACGCAGTGGTTAGCACAGCTGCCTCACATTGCCAGGGACCTGGGTTCGATTCCCAGCTAGGGTCACTGTCTGTGTGGAGTTTGCACATTCTCCCTGTGTCTGCGTGGGTTTCCTTTGGGTACTCCGGTTTCTTCCCACAGTCCAAAGATGTGTGGGTTAGCTTGATTGGCTAAATTGCCCTGAAGTGTTAGGGGACTGGCAGGTTAAATACATGGTGTTATGGGGATGGGGCTTGGTTGGGATTGTTGTTGGTACAGGCTTGATGGGCCGAATGCCCTCCTTCTGCACTGTAAGGATTCTACGATTCTATGTCCCGGGTTCGAATCTCTCCACGGCAGAGTGGAATTTAAATTCAATAAGAACAAGATCTGGAATTAAGAATCTAATGATGACCATGAAATCATTGTCGATTGTCGGAAAAACCCATCTGGTTCACTGATGTCCTTTAGGGAAGGAAATCTGCCGTCCTTACCTGGTCTGGCCTACATGGGACTCGAGAGCCACAGCAATATGGTTGACTCTCAAGTGTTCTCCAGGGGAAACTAGGGATGGGCAATAAATGCTGGCCAGCCTGCGACGCCCATGTCCCATGAATGAAGAAAACAAAAGCCTTGGCCTAACAGTTGATCATCTGCCCTAATATCTCCTTCTGTGGCTCAGGGTCTTATTTAGTTTAATAAGGCTCCTGTGAGGCATCTTTGGAAGGTTGATTACTTCAGCGGCGCTATGTAAACACGAGTTGTTGTTGGCATGCACATCTTTATTTCTATCCCCTGGACTATCATATCCAACGTTTATGAATGCAGAAGGTAGTTTGTCTGGTGCCAGTTCATTTGCAGTAAAACATAGCCTGCTCTGAAAAGATAAATTATCAATGTGTTTGTGGCCCTCTAAAACAAGGGCCAGTAAAAATATGACCAAATTACTTGGTAAAAATAAAAGTATCCTGGCATTTGCATAAGACTAAAGGATAACAAGGCCCCAGAATTGTAGGCACAACAGAAAATTAATAGTTATATGGAACAAAGAATAATTGTACGCAGTTTTGATGTAAGTCGATCAGAGACAGATACTTTTATCACATCAAATTGAATCATGGAATCCTACAGTGTAGAAGGAGGCCATTCAGCCCATCGAGTCTGCACTGATAACAATCCCACTCAGATCCTATCCATGTAACACCATGCATTTACCCTGTTTTTGGTGTTAACAAATTGTCCCAAAATTAGGCCTCCCTTAATCTGGCACATATATAATTCTCTAAATTAGCACCCCTTTATTGTGGAGTCCAAAAGGCATTGACAAAAGTCGTAAGTAAAAGAAGGATTGGAATTTAACTGCGTGTTAAAATAGGTGGCGTAGGCTTGTAGGCCTGAAAGGCCTGTTTCCTGTGTTGTGTTGTTCTTTGTTCTAATCCCCCTGGCATTAAGGGGCAATTTAGCCTGGTTAATCCACCTAACCCACACATCTTTGGATTTAAGAAGGTTAAAAGGTGACTTAATAGAGGCATATAAAATGATCAGAGGATTAGATAGGGTGGATAGTGTGCACTTTTTTCCTCGAATGGAGAAGGCTAGCATGAGGGAACATAGCTTTAAATTGAGGGGAGGTAGATATAGGAGAGATGTCAGAGGTAGGTTCTTTACTCAGAGAGTAGTAAGGGTGTGGTAACTGTAGTGGACTCGCCAACATTAAGGGCATTTAAATGGTCATTGGATAAACATATGGATGATATTGGAATAGTGTAGGTTAGATGGGCTTTAGATTGGTTTCGCAGGTCGGCATAACATTGAGGGTCGAAGGGCCTGTACTGTGCTGTAATGTTCTATGGGAGGATCCAGAGCTCATGGAGGAAACCTACAGGGAAAATGTGCAGACTATGCATGGTCTCTCAAGGCCGGGATTGAACCTGAGCCCCTGGCGCTGTGAGGCAGCAATGCTAACCACTGTGTTACCGTGTCGCCAGTACATATTCCGGTAAATCCCAGTAAAAAGGAAAACACTAACATCAAACTATTGGGAAAGAAGATTGTCAGCATATGTTATATGATATGGTGAGAATGGCAATGTGGACCTTCCAACTCTGATCATATGTTAATTATTAACCATTTAATATAACCAGCCAGCAACTAAGAACACAAGATTTATTTATTTATATAATGGGTGGGATTTTCAGATAGTGGAGACTACCTGCTATTGCCCAGTATTGCGATCCTTCAGCATTAAGGTGACCCGGGTGGCACAGTGGTTAGCGTTGTTGCCTTCACAGCACCAGGGACCAGAGTTTGATTCCCAGCTTGGCTCACTGTCTATGTGGAGTCTGCACATTCTTCCCGTGTCTGCATGGGTTTCCTCCGGGTGCTCCAGTTTCCTCCCACAGTCCAAAAGACGCACTGGTTAGAGTGCATCGACCATGCTAAATTCTCCCTCAGTGTACCCGAATAGGCACTGGAGTGAGGCGACTAGAGGATTTTCACAGTAACATTATTGCAGTGTTTATGTAAGCCTACTTATGACACTAATAAATAAATGTAAACATTCATTGTCTGTCCCTAACTGCCCTCTCTTTCAGAAGGCATTTGAGAGACACCCATATTTCTCTGGAGTCAAAAGTAGGCCAGACTGGGTAAGGACAGCAGATTTCCTTCCCTAAAGGAACATTAGTGAACCAGATGACTTTTACGACAATCAACAAAGGTTTCATGGTCACCATTAATTTAATTTCAGATTTTTTTATTTAAATTCAAATTTCATCAGATGCCTTGGCAGGATTCGAACCCAGGTCTCTGGAGGATTACCCTGATTTTCTTGTCTGGTGACAATGCCATTACGTTATTCTCTCTCAATAGAGGCTTTACATGTCCCTCGCCCTCTGCTGTCTGTGAATGTGAAGATGGAGAGGGGAGTTTGGAGTGATCAACATCAGCGGGACTAAAATATCCCGTCGCGGGAATGATTGGGAAGATTCAGCACGAGGTTTTGACAGCTGCAGGATGTCCCAAAGAGTTATGCAATGGGGTGGCACTGTAGCACAGTGGGTTAACACTGCTGCCACGTTGCGCTTAACACAAACAGCATTAACATTCAAAATGTAACACTCTGGCAATTGGACAGAAAAATTTGTTTGTTTTTCTGTTATCAGAACATGCGTCAGCTGCTAAAATGGACAGCAGTGCTTACCCGAGAGGGGATCTCTCCAGCACTATATATTCAGAAGGCCAGGGAGGAAAAGAGACACTTCGGGGGAAAAACAGGCAAATAAATTATTTTGCAAAACTGCTTCCTCTCGCAATCCTCCTGTGGAACTCAGGTTCCGAAGGCTTGTCTTATGAGCTTGCAGCATATAATCATTATACACCTAAGTAGAAGCGTGTTAATGAATTATTCTAATTGGACCTCATTTAGATGTGCACATTAAGTTGATTACAAAATAGACTTTGCCTCATTCCGATGCCATAAAGTTGAGTTATGGGAGAATCACTGCACTAAACCCAATTTTTAAACAGTTGGGCATTAAACATTTCAGATTGACTTGAGGCAGTAACTACTTGTGGTTACTGCTGATTATTCCTGTGCAGGGCCAGTCATTTGTTCCCATCTCTTCAAACCCTTCGACACGGTGGCACAGTGGATTCACACTGCTGCCTCACAGTGCCAGGGACCTTGGGTTCGATTCCCAACTTGGGTCACTGTCTGGGTGGAGTTTGCACATTCTCCCTGGGTCTTCCAGTTTTCTCCCACAGTCCAGAGATGTATAAATTAGGTTGATTGGCCATGCTGAGTTGCCCTTAGTGCCAGGGGGATTAGCAGGGTAAATGCATGGGGTTTTGGGGATAGAGCCTGGGTGGGTTTGTGTTCCGTGCAGACTCGATGGGCTGAATGGCCTTTGTCTGCACTGTAGGGTTCTATGATGCTATGACACATGTGTCAGACTGCACCTCAGTGGCAGAAACATAGACAATAGGAGGCCATTCGGCCCTTTGAGCCTGCTCCAGCATTCATTACAATCATGATTGATCATCCAACTCAAAATAGCCTAATCCTGCTTTCTCACCCAATGAAACACACAATGTTTTTGATGTGGAAATCTGTCTAAAATACTAAGCACAGGTAACACTGAGAGATTGGCTTGTTCTTTCGATCTGACTGCCAAAGCTAGCAAACCTAGTTATCCAAGCGGCCAACTCAGTTGAGCAGCAGATTGCGGTGAGCGATTGCTCTTGTGTTTTGACACGCGAGCTGACCTCTTGTGCAATCTTCATCTTTAGTCAGATACTCTGTGTGGTTTTCTTCCCCCCTGCAGTTTCACCTCGGCAATCCTCGCCTGGCTGTGATCGTTCCCTGCAGCCTATAAACCTTAAACTTTAATGTCGATTGATTTTTCTTTCTGTTTCAGCAACGATGGCCGAGGTTAGTCAACTGTCAAATTTTATAAAACCCATTCGATCTTGATTCGGTGCTGACATTCCACATTGTTACCGGCTTGCTGCCGCTTCGGGTCTGCGGCCGTGTGGCGTTAAGGTGCAAACCTGAAGCCTCTCGATTTACTTCCGATTTAAATGCCTCAAGGTTCAGCAAGAGCAAAATTCCAACCTCCCAAAAGCAAACAAATTCGACCAGTGCGCGACTGGGACAAGTGACAACCATTCCAGTCTGTCATGCGTTTCCTTCTCCAGCATTCATCTTTAAGATAGAATCATAGAATCCCTGCAGTGCAGAAAGAGGCTATTTGGCCCATCAAGTCCGCACCAACTCACTGACAGAGTATCTTACCCACTCCCTCTCCCTGCACATTTCTCATGGCTAATCCATCCTACCTGCACATTCTGGGCACTAATGATTTGATCTGATTTATTATTAATTATTTATTATTATGATTTATCCCCCATACAAGACTTCTTGAGAAAGTGAGAGGCCACAGGATCCAAGGGGCTGTTGCCTTGTGGATCCAGATCTGGCCTGCTGAAGGCAGAGTGTGGTTGTAAATGGGTCTTTTTCTGCATGGAGGTTGGTCACCAGTGGCCTCGTGGGTGGAGGATGTGGTTAAGAAGGCGTATGGTGTACTGGCCTTCATCAATCAAGGGATTGAGTTTAGGAGTCGGGAGATAATGCTGCAACTTTATAAGACCCTTGCCAGACCCCACTTGGAGTATTGTGCGCAGTTCTGGTCACCTCACTACAGGAAGGATGTGGAAGCCATTGAAAGGGTGCAGAGGAGACTTACAAGGATGTTGCCTGGATTAGGTGGCAGGCGTTATGAGGATAGGTTGAGGGAGTTCGGTCTTTTCTCCTTGGAGAGATGAAGTGTATAAGATGTTGAGAGGTATTGATCGGGTGGATTCTCAGAGGCTTTTTCCCAGGGTTGAAATGGTTGCCACAAGAGGACACAGGTTTAAGGTGCTGGAGCATAGGTACAGAAGAGATGTCAGGGGTTGGTTTTTCACTTGGACAGTGGTAAGTGAGTGGAATCAGCTGCCTTCAGTGCTGGTGGAGGCAAATTTGATAGGGTCTCTTAAGAGATTTCTGGATAAGTGCATGGGACTTAATAGGATTGAGGGTTATAGTTAAGCCTAGCAAATATGGATAACATTGGCGCAATTTGTGGGCCAAAGACCTGTTTGTGCTGTAATTTTTCTATGTTCTATTATTATCACATGTATTTGTATACATTGAAAAGTATTGTTTCTTGCACGCTGTACAGGCAAAGTATACCATTCATAGAGAAGGAAAGGAGAGGATGCAGAACGTAGTGTTGTAGTCATAGCTAAGGTGTAGAGAAGGATCAACTTAATCAACTTTGATTGGTAGGTCCAATCAAACATCTGACGGCAGCAGGGAAGAAGCTGTTCTTGAATCGGTTGGTACGCGACCTCAGATTTTTGTATCTTTTTCCTGACGGAAGAAGGTGGAAGAGAGAATGTCCGGGGTGCGTGTGGACCTTAATTATGCTGGCTGCTTTGTTGAGGCAGCCAGAATGTAGATAGAGTCAATGGAGGCTGGTTTGTGTGATGGATCGGGCTTCATCCACAACCTTTGGTAGTTCCTTGCGGTCTCGGGCAGAGCAGGAGCCCATTCCAAGCTGTGATACAACCAGAAAAAATGTTTCCTGTGGCGAAGTGGAGAAATGAAATGATGGAAGAAATTAAAATTAAAAATAAGAAAAACAATATAACGTAATGAAAATGGATGACTATGATAACAAGAAATGAAGTGAAATAAATGGAGATGGGCTGAAGGCGGAGGAGAGAGTTCATGCCCTGAAGTTGTTGAACTCACTGGTGAGTGCAGAAGGCTGTAAAGTGCCCAGTCGGAAGGCAAGTCCCTCCAATAAGCGTTCACTAGTACATCGCAAAAGGCCAAGCACAGACAGTGGCCGGGAGAACAGGGTGGTCTGTTGAATTGGCAAGCACAAAAAAGATTTATTTATTAGTCACCAGAAGGCTTACATTAACACTGCAATGAAGTTATCTCTCCCCCAGGTGCTACACTCCAGCACTGCTTGGGTCCAATGAGGGAGAATTTAGCACGGCCAATGCACCCTAACCAGCATGTCTTCCAGGCTGTGGAAGGAAACCGGAGCACATGGAAAAAACCCACGCAGGCACTGGGAGAACATGCAGACTCCGCAAAGATAGTGACCCAAGCCGGGAATCGAACTCGGGTCCCTAGCGCTGTCAGGCAGCAGTGCTAACTATCGTGCTGCCACCAAAGTGCTCCTAGGGAGAGTCTCTGGTCTATCCTTCTCTATAGGTTCATCATTGCACAGAGAGAGGCGATAATGGTTCCTCCAACAGTTTATTGAAAGGGCTATCCCATTCATCCCCAAGGCACTGCACACCTTCCTTCTCCAATTCCCTTTGGAAAGCTACTATTAACTCTGTTTCCATTTCTTTTTCAATCCATGCTTAATTGCCCCTTAGTCTCAAGGGGTTAGTACGATAAATAAGTGGTGTTATGGGAATCAGGCATGGATGGGATTGTGGTGGATGGAGACTTGATAGGCTGAATGGCCTCCTTCTGCACTGTAGGGATTTTATGCTGACCAGCCAGCGATGCCCATGTCCCACGAATGAATTTTTAAAAAATTTCAGAGAAGATTTGAGGAGTTTTCCCCAGTTAAAGGCAAAATACTGCGGATGCTGGAATCTGAATGGAATTGAACTCAAATTTCTCCCCAGTGTCCTGGCCAATATTTATTCTTCAATCAACATCAAGAAAACAAGTGATCTGGGCTTTATTACATTGCTGTTTGTAGGAGCTTTCTACATGTAAACTGGCTCCATGCTACCTACAATGCGACAATAACGACACTTCCAAAGCAATTTGAAACACCCAGTGGTTGTGAGAGGTGCCATACAAACATATAAATTAAAAGCAGGAGTAGGCCACTTGGCCCCTCGAGCCTGCTCTGTCATTCAATATGATTGAGGCTGATTTACTGCCTACCTTGATAAACTTTCACCGCCCCCCCCCCCCCCCCCCCCCCCACACATTGAAAACCTATCTGGTTCTGCTTTAAAAATATTCAAAGGCTCTGTGTAGAATTTCCCTATCCTGCTCCCATGGGAATAGTAGCAGATGCAGGCCAGAGTATGCAAAGATCCATTGACTTCAGGTGGGATTTTCCAGGCTTGTTGACGAGCGCCACCGGAAAATCCCGCTCTTTGCTTCCGTTGCCTTTCAAGGGAGGATCGAGCTCCAAAGACCCATGACCCTCTGAGAGAAAAAAAGATCTCCTCATCCCCATCTTAAACAAGTGACCCTCTATTCCGAAAGAGTGCAAGTTTTTTTCTTCTTTTCTCGCTTAGGGGATTGAAAGGTCTGTGTTTGATGCAGTTTTCCACTGTGTTGCAAAATATTTGGAATAATGCACTCTCTTAGGTAGAAGTTGTGTTGCTCTTAAGAGTTGAGGTGCATCATTTTAACTGCTCCAGCATTGGTGGATGTGCTGTCAACATTAAGGCCCTACGATCTGGAATTCCCCCCTCCTACACCTTCCACTTCCACTCCCTCCACCTCCAGTCCCTCCTCCAAGATGATCCTTAAAACCTACCTCTTTGACCAAGCTTTTTGTCTCCTGATCTAATATGGCCTTACGTGACACATTGCCAAGTCCTGCAGTGCTCCTGTGAAGTGTGTTGGGACAGAGGTTAAAGTGTGTTAGGACAGAGGCTATATGAATAAAAGGCCTATATAGAGTCATAGGCTGAAACCCTGCCACCTTGCCCACCTCGGAATTGAGGCAGACGAGGTTCCCGGAACGAAAATCTTCACTGGCCTCGGGCGGGATTTTACCATCTCACCCGAGCGAGGCTGTAGAATCCCATCCACGGCGTCACAAAGGTATACAACACAGAAACAGGTTCTTTGGCCCAATTCAAGAATGCCGACCAGGTTTTCCTAGAATAAACTAGTTCCATTTGCCTGCTTTTGGCCAATATCCCTCTAAACGTTTCCCATCCACGTGCTTGTCCAAATTGTCTTTTAAATATTGTAATTGTACCCACCTCTACCACCACCTCTGGCAGCTCATTCCATACATACCCTCTGTGTGAAAAAGTTGCCCCTCAGGTCCCCTACCCCTTCTCACCTTAAACCTAGGCCCTCTAGTTTTTGGGCTCCCGTACTCTGTGGAAATGACCTGGGTTATTCACCTTATCTATGCTCCTCCTGATTTTATAAACCTCTGTAAGATCACCTCTCTGCTATATAAGTAAAGGGTATTTGTTAATGAAGCCAAATTTCTATTGCCTCCTCTTTTTTCTGACATGGGAAAAATGACTGAGGCTGACTCTTAGGTACACACTGGAACCTGTTAGTGCTGTGCAATTTGTTACCAGTGGCTCTGGTGTGAAGGAAGCAGGCAAGCTGGACCCGAGCCAGCTTCGATCTGGGTGAGTAATCTGAACACGCTGCAGAATAACCTTCAGAGATCAAATCTGATGCAAGCCCGCGCACTGATCTACAGCACCTTGCTGGGGAGCCTGGCACCAAGCACACAAGTCAAACACTTTGCAAACACACAAAGCTGCCGGCTTGCCTGTGCCACCATGAGGGGACAGGTTCTCTGTATTATCCCAGGTGCTGGCAAGCTGGAAATCTGATACCATGCCAGGTTTTCGCTGCTTTGACTAATTTAAGTTTAAACAAAAATCTGGAATTAAGAATCTACTGATGACCATGAAACCATTGTTGATTATCAGGAAAAACCCATCTGGTTCACGAATGTCCTTTAGGGAAGGCGATGGCCTAGCGGTATTATTGCTAGACTATTAATCCAGAAGTTCAGCTAACGTTCTGGGGACCCCGGTTCGAATCCTGCTGCGGCAGGTGGAGTTTGAATTCAAGAAAAAAAATTTGGAATTAAGAATGTACAGATGACTGTGAAACCATCGTTGGAAGAGCCCATCTGGTTCACTAATGTCCTTTAGGGAAGGAAATCTGCTGTCCTTACCCGGTCTGGCCTACATGTGACTCCAGAGCCACAGCAATGTGATTGACTCTCAACTATGGGCAACTAGGGGTGGGCAATAAATGCTGGCCAGCCAATGACACACGTGTCCTGTGAATGAATGAAAAAACATATCATTTCAGAGAAGATTAGGGGACTTCTCCCCAGTTAAAAATAAAAATACTGCAGATGCTGGAATCCCAATTGAATTGAATTCAAATTTCTCCCCGGTGTCCTGGCCAATATTTATCCCTCAATCAACATAAAGAAAACAGTTATCTGGACTTTATGACATTGCTGTTTGTGGGAGTTTGCTACGTGTAAACTGGCTCCACTGCAACAGTAACTACACTTCCAAAGCAATTTGAGACACCCAGTGACTCTTAATTGCCCTCGGGGATGGGCAATAAATGCCAGCAACGCCCACATCCCACAAACTAAAAACAATTCCACTGCTGTGTTGGAAGGGGGAACTGAATTAAGGACAAACCAAATTAAAACTGCTTCACCCAGCTGCCAAAGCACGTTGGCAATGGTGGCATGGACTCCATTAGTGGGACTGGCATCACTGGCCAACTCCTGAATGGAGACCTTGATCAGCATCCTTAAAACTGTTGACCTTTCTACTCTGTGGGCATTTTTATTTTGATCCTTTCCTGGGAAGTGGGATCACTGGCAAGGCCAACACTACTTGCCCATCCTTAACTGCCCTCCAGAAAGCCCTTCTTGAAACATAGAAACTAGAATTTGCTCCACCATTCATTTTGATCATGGCTGATCATTGAATTCAATATCCTGATCCACTCTTCTCCTATAATCCCTTGATCCCTTTAGCCCCGAGAGCTATATCTAATTTCGTCTTGAAATCACATAATATTTTGGCCTCAAATACATTCTGTGGGAGTGAATTCCACACATTCACCACCCTCTGGATGAAGAAATTTCTCCTCACCTCAGTTCTAAAAGCTTTCCCCCTTATCCTTAAGCTATGACCCTTTATTCTAGAGTTCCCCACCACCCCAACATTGGGAACATTCTTTCTGAATCTACCTTGTCGAACTCTGTTAGAATTTTATGTTTCTATGAGATCCCCTCTCACTCTTCTAAATTCCAGTGAATATAATCTTAATTGACTTAATCTCTCCTCATATGACAGTCCTGCTATTCCAGGAATCAGCCTGGTAAACATTCATTGTACTCCCTCTAAAGTAAGGACATCCTTCCTCAGATAAAAACACCAAAACTGCACACAATGCAGTTTTATTGCACACTAACTCTTATATAATTACAACAAAACAACCCTAGCCCTACACTCAAATTCTCTCACTGTGAAGGCTAACATACTGTTAACCTTCTTTACTGCTGTTGTACCTACACTCTTACTGTCAGCAACTGACACATGAGGACTTCAAGGTCTTATTGAGTATCCACCTCTCTCATTTTACACCCATTCAAATAATAAGCTTCCTATTATTGCTTCTGAACCTCACAATAATCTATATTACATTGCATCAGCCTGTCCAAATCACGCTGCAGCATCTCTGCATCCTCCTCACAGCTCACCCTCCCAACCAACTTTGTATCATCTGCAGATTTAGAGATAATGCATTCAGTTCGCTCTTCCAAATCATTAATATGTAATGTGAACAGTTGGGGTCCTAGCACTGATCCCTACAGAATCCCATTAGTCACTTACTGCCAGTCAGAAAAAGACCCATTTGTGCCAACTCTTTGTTTCCTATCTGTTAACCAGCTTTCTATCAATCTCAAAGCATTACCTACAATACTATGCACTTTAATTTTATATAGTAGTCTGTCATGTGAAGCCTTATCAAAAGCCTTCTGGAAATCTAAATAAACAGTATCTACCGGTTCTCCTTGGTCAATGCTATTAGTTACATCCTCAAAAAAAATCTAATAGATTCATCAAGCAAGATTTTCCTTTTGTGAATGCATGCTGACTTTGTCTGATTATACCACTACTTTCCAAATGCTGACTTATGAAATCCTTGATAATGGGACTGGAGCAATTTCCCCAGTACTGATATTAGGCTGACTGGTCTATAGTTCCCTGTTTTCTCTCTACTTTCCTTTTTGAATAATGGGCTTACATTAGCTACCCTCCAATCTGTAGGAACCAGAGTCCAAAGAACTTTGGAAAGTGACCACCAATGGATCTAGCAACCAAGATTTTAGTGCCCTGCTCACCAGGGGAGTCGGAGCCGGGTGAGAGGTGGATAATGGGGAGATCCATTGATCTCGGGTGGGATTTTACGGTTTCGGGATGAGCGAAGCTGTAAAATCCCGCCCACTATTTCTAGAGCCACTTCCTAAAGTATTGTGGGATGAAGATTATCGGACCCACAAGATTTGTCCACCTTCAATCCTATTCATTTCCCCAAAACCATTTCTCTACTAATACTGATTTCTTTCTGCTCCTCACTAAAACATGTTCCTCTCAGCACTTCTGGTATATAATTCATGTCTTCCTTTGTGAAACTGAAGCAATGTTCAAATTTACTCCCTCAGCCATTTCTTTATTCCCGTTATGAATTTCTCCATATCTGCCTACATTCAATTTTATCAACCTTTTCTCACTTCACCCGCCTATAGGAACTTTTACAGTCAGCTTTTATGTTTCCCACTAGCTTAATTTCAAACTCAATTTTCTCCCTCTTAATCAATCCCTTGGTCCTCCTTTGCTGAATTTTAACTGCTCCCAATTCTTGGGTCTATTGCTTTTTCTTGCCAATTTGTGTGCTTCTTTTTCAAATTTAATACTATCTCTAATTTCCTTTGTAAGCCAAGGTTTGGACACAATTCTCTTACCACAAATAGGAATAAATAACTTTTGGACATCACCTATTTGATCTTTAAATGCCTGTGATTGCCTGTCCATTGTTTTTCTTTTCAGTAATGCTACCTGCTCCACCATGGCCAATTCATGCCTCGTACCATCATAGTTACCTTTATTGAGATTCAGGAAGCTGGTCTCAATATCAGCTACATCACTATCCATCTTGATAAAGAATTCGACCATATTATCATCCCTCATCTCCAAGGGTTCTCTCACAAATAGATTGCCAACTAATCCTGTCTCTTTGCACAATACCCAGTCAAAGGAGGCCTGTTCCCTTGTTGGTTCTACAATGTATTAATCCAGAAAGCTATCCTGTATACACTCCAGAAATTCCTCCTCTATGGTACTGTGTCTAATTTGATTCATCCAATCTATATGTAGATTAAATTCTCATTATCACAGATATTCCTTTAACATATGCATCTCTGATTTCCTGCCTGATGCTATTCCCAACATTCCTATAGTTTGGGGATCTGTACACCACCTTCACAAATGTTTTTTTGTCTGTGTGGCATTTGCATGTTCTCCCCGCGTCTGCGTGTGTTTCCTCTGAGTGCGTCGGTTTCCTCCCACAGTCTAAAAGATGTGCTGGTTAGGATGGCACGGTAGCACAGTGGTTAGCACTGCTGCTTCACAGCTCCAGGGTCCTAGGTTCGATTCCCGGCTTGGGTCGCTGTTTGTATGGAGTTTGCACGTTCTCCTCATGTCTGTGTGGGTTTCTTCCCATGGTCCAAAGATGTGCAGGTTAAGTTGATTGGCCATGCTAAGGAACTGCCCTTTAGTATCCAGGGGTGCATAGGTTAGAGAGATTAGTGGGTATAATACGTAGGGATATGGGGGTAGGGCCTGGGTGGGATTGTGGTCAGTGCAGAATTGATGGGCCGAAGGGCCTCTTTCTGCACTGTAGGGTTTTATCATTGGCTGTGCTAAATTCTCCCTCAGTGTACCTGAACAGGCACTGGAGAGTGGTGACTAGAGGATTTTCACAGTAACTTCATTGTAAGCCTAAATAAACTTTAAGAGAGGAATTTCTTCAGCAGTGAATCTACGGAATTCATTGCCACGGAAGGTTGTAGAGACCAGCTCATTGAGTATCTTTAAGACAAGGATAGATAGGTTCCTGATTAGTAAGGGGATCAAAGGCTATGGGGAAAAGGCAGGAGAAACGTATCAGTCATGATTGGATGGTGGAACAGACATGATGGGCTGAATGGCCTCACTGTGCTCCTCTCTGTTCTGGTTTTATGGATAGGAGTGGATAATAAGCAATGCTCAATTCCTGTGAAATGTATTTTTAAAAAGATTATAAAGATAAAAAGAAATGTATTTTTAAAAGATTCACTTACCTCTCCAATTTCACGTACTACTGCCCAGTTAGTCCTGTTAAACCTTTCATACCTTTGACACTTTTAATGAGCGATGTTCTTCCCTTTAGCATTTTGTCGTTTAAAAACAGATTAAAAAGCGATGTGAAATGTTAGCTTAAAATATATAATATTTCAAAAAGTTTCATTTGTCCACCTGCGGGATTAAAGGCAACTTTATTCCGCAGAGTCCTGATGTTTTGTGTCAAGTGCAGAGACTAATTACCGTGATAATGCTATCAGTTAACATCCTGGGGGTTACCATCGGCTGGAAATTGAACGGGACCAGCCAATATTGGAAGGTTGCTCAGAGTACCCTGCAACGCACCCTCAGTGACAAACACTCTGCGTGGACATGCTGCTCCTCTCAAATCGGAAGGCGCCATATTGGCCTTCCAGCTCGAGCTCATACCGACTGTCCCTCATTTGGGCATGGAAGTATACACAATCTTCCAAGTGTGGCCTTACCAATGTCTTGTACAACTTCAACAAGACATCCCAACTCCTGTATTCAATGTTCTGACCAATAAAACTAAGGTACTAGCATAATGCAAGTCCTTATTTAACAGTTAGTTATTGGTGGTGTTAAATATTTGACCAAACCATATAATGGGAACAAAAGGTAGTCAAAATCTAGTTTGATGTTACAAGTGGAAGACTTATGAAATGAGCAATGATGGTCACCTTTTTTTTGTTCTTGACAATACTTTTTTGTTAATTCATTCTGGCAATGTGTGCGTCGCTGGCTTTTATTGCCCATCCCTAATTGCCCTCGAGAAAGCGGTGGTGAGACACCACTGCAGTCCCTGAAGTGTAGGTACCCCCACACTGTTAGGGAGGGAGCTCCAGGGTTTTGACCCAGTGACAGTGAAGGAATAGTGATATATTTCCAAGTCAGGTTGGTGAGTGACTTGGAGGAGAACCTTCAGCAGGTGGTGTTGCCACGTATCTGCTTCCTTTGTCCTTCTAGATAGGAACGGTGATGGATTTGGAAAGTGCTATCTTAGGTGATGCAATTACGCAGCTGGAAAAGCAAATATCAGATGGCACATTGCAGAGACTTTTTTCCCTGCAATGTAAGGTGGTGGAGGCAGGCACGCTAGGGTTGTTTTAAGACTTACTTAGACAGGCACATGAGCGGCCTAGAGATGGAGGGATACAGGAGACTTTTCTAAATAAAGATCAAGAGCCTTGGGACATCCCTGGGAATCAACTGATTCCTATGACCCTTCCAACATATTTCATGGCTCACTTGCTTTATTTCTATGCTTCTAGGGATCCGTAAATGTCTAAGTTGTGCATGTTTATTGATAATTTTTCTTATACTTCACAGGTGATTTGGTCCGCCTTGTTGACCAACAAGGGGCATACACGCGGTGGGTCGTGCGAGAGCTACTCTTCAATGTTGCTTCGAGAGTTGCTAAGTGCTTCACGTTGTTAGTGTACACTTAAACTGGACCATCTCATGGACAATATGACACCTCAGTAACTATCGCTGTGCAGTGCAGATACATGGATTTGGGCCAGTGTCTGCGGGAGTTTGCCCATTCTCCCCGTGATTGCATGGGTTTTCTCTGGGTGTTTCCTCCCACACCCCAAAAATGTGCTCTTAGGATGATTGGTGTCACAAATTGTCCCTAAATTAGTATTCCCTCAATCCTCCCCAATAGGTGTAGATAAATGTCACAGGTAAAGGAGGGAACTCACACTGTTAAAATGGTGGTGCGGGCTCGTTGGGCCGAAGAGCCTGTTTCCCGTGCTGTATTGTTCTTTGTTCTTTGTAAGAGGCTTACGTTGATCTTACGGGTGATCTTATAGAGGTCTACAAATAATGAGGGGCACAGATCAGCTAGATAGTCAATATCTTTTCTCAAAAGGTAAAAAATAAAGAGCATAGGTGTAAGGTGAGAAGAGTTACAATACACTGGGAGGCCATTCAGCCCTTTGTACCTGTACTGAATCTCTGTAGTAGCAACTCCCACTCCCCCACCTTCACCGCAAAAGCCTTTCCTCTTCAAGTAACAATCCAATTCTCTGTGACTGAACCTGTCATCACCTCACTTCCAGACAGTGCGTTCCCGATCCCAACCACTTGCTGTGTACAAATGCTAATGTCCCTCCTTCAGGGCAGAATTAATATTCACGTGGGAATTGATGAACCCCATTTCTCCAATCTGCAAAATGTCCAATCACTGCTATTGCCTGTTATTCAACCAACTTCCTGTCAATGCTGCCACTGTCACAGTTCCAGGGAGCCAGGCTGATTCTCACCTTGGTTCACTGTCTGTATGGAGTTTGCACACGTGTCTGTTGGGGAGGGGGTCCTCCAGGTGTCCGGTTTCCTCCCACAGTTGGAAAGATGTGCAGTTAAGGTTGACTGGCCCTGCTAAATTAGTCTCGGGGGATTAGTGGTGTAAATACGTGAGGTTTTGGGCTGGGTGGGATTGTTGTCAGTGGTGATTGGATGGACAGAATGGCCTTCTTGTACACTATAGGGATTCTGTGATTCTATAACCAGTTTGGTTGCATTATGAATGCACCTTCCTTGGCCATCAAGACTTGAGGTGGGACTCGAACCCAGAGCTTCTGGCTCACGGGTAGGGACACTACCCACATCTGAGAGGCTTTCGCCTCTTCGTTAGTGAAGAGTTAAAGTTAATTTAAATGTCACAAGTAAGGCTGACATTAACTGCGCAGTGAAGTTACTGTGAGATTCCCCCAGTCGCCACACTTTGGCACCTGTTTGGGTCAATGCACCTAACCAACGCGGCCTTCAGACTGTGGGAGGAAACTGGAGCACCCGGAGGAAACCCACGCAGACACGGGGAGAATGTGCAGACTCTATGCAGACAGCGATCCAAGCGGGGAATTGAAACCCGAGCCCCTGGCGCTGTGAGGCAGCAGTGCTAACCACTGTGCCACCGCGATGAACGTAGCAAAAGGGAGAGGCTCAAACCGGTGAGCAAGCGATGTTGCAGAACTGCTGCTGCTTTCATTTTCTCCGATCTTTATCTTTTCCACGACAGTTGACGACGGTGAGTTCTACAAAAGGATGTGGAGTGTGAGAGCTCAAAGGCATAGAGCTCCATTTGCAAACAATAATTGCAGTCAAGGTCAAGGTGCCGAAACAGTCCCTATGAGCGAACAAAGACACTTAACAGTGATTCCAATCACTGACTTGACTTCCACGTACTGGTAGATTGTTGCTGTCATCCTCAGGGTTAGTGGAGGAATGAAGTGCGCACAACAGAGGGAATGTCAAGGTACCTTTAAGAAATGGATGCCTTGAGCAGCTAAGTGATCATCTCCCACTCAGTTGTTGCTCTGCACTGCTGCACACATTGTTGTTCATTCTATTATTACTCATCCGGCGCCACCTCTTCAACCAGAAGGAGTTCAGAATTATCAAAGATTCTCCACTAACAATCCAGCTTTCTGCCGCAGGCACAGTACCGGCGGCACAGCATTCGCACTGCTCCCTCACAGTGCCATGGACATAGAATATCAAACCCTACAGTGCAGAAAGAGGCCCTTTGGCCCATCGCATCTGTACCAAACACAATCCCATCCAGGCCCTACTCCCATATCCTTACATATTATACCCACTAATCCCTCTAACCTAAGAATCCCTAGATACTAAGGGGCAATTTTAACGTGGCCAATCAACCTAACTCACACATCTTTGGACTGTAGGAGGAAAGCGGAGCATCCTGAGGAAACCCACGCAGACACGAGAAGAATGTGCAAACTCACACAGACAGCGACCCGAGCCGGGAATCGAACCCAGGATTCTGGAGCTGTGAAGCAGCAGTGCTAACCACTGTGCTACTGTGCCGCCCATAATACGTACCAGGAATGTGGACCTGGGTTCATATTCCCAGCCTTGGGTCACTGTCCGTGCAGAGTCTGCACATTCTCCCCGTGTCTGCGTGGATTTCCTCCGGGTTCTCCAGTTTCCTCCCACTGTCTGAAAGATGTGCTTAAGTGGGTTGGCTAAATTGTCTCTCAGTGTGTCTGAGCAGGAGTGAGGCAAAAAGGGGATTTTCACAGTAACTTCATTGCAATGTTAATGTAAGGATACTTGTATCAATAATAAATAAACATTTAAAAAGGTATTTTTTAAAAAGCAAACTGAAAACTCTGGAAGGACTCAAAACTTTGAAAAAGCAGAGGTATTGGATAGGCTGCCTGCGCTTGAGGTTGATAAGACATCGGGACCGGAAAAGATGCATCCAAGGATAGAACATAGAACATTACAGCACAGTACAGGCCCTTCAGCCCTGAATATTGTGCTGAGCTATGTCCAATCCCAAGATCAAGCTATCCCACACCCTATCATTCTCATGTGCTCCAGGTGCCTATCCAATAAAAAGTTCCTAAAGTGTCCGACTCCACTATCACAGCAGGCAGTGCATTCCACACCCCAACAACTCTCTGAGTAAAGGACCTACCTCAGACATCCCTCCTATATCTCCCACCATGAACCTTATGGTTATTGCTCCTAGGAACAGCTACATCCACCCAAGGAAATAATCTCTGAACATCCACTCTATCTATCCCCCATCATCCTAAACCATCCCCTAAACCTCTATTAAGCTCCTGCTTTGTCCAAAACTGTAAAATACTACAAAAGGTGATGAATGTAGCCCAGTCCATCAGGCAAACCAGCCTCCCATCCATTGACTCTGTCTACACTTCCCGCTGCCTCGGCAAAGCAGCCAGCATTATTAAGGATCCTACACACACACCCCGGACGTTCTCTCTTCCACCTTCTTCCCTTGAACCATTCTCTGCTACTATATTTTTGCAGTTTTGGTCACATAATTACAGGAAGGATGTCAATAAGGTTGAAAGAGTACAGAGAAGGTTTACAAGGATGTTGCCGTGACGTGAGAAACTGAGTTACAGAGAGATTGAACAAAGAACGAAGAACAAAACAGCACGGGAAACAGGCCCTTCAGCCCAATGAGCCCGCGCCGCCACCCCGATGTTCCTACCTCTACCCGTGATCCCTGTCCATGTTTATAGATCTATGGATTAAAAACCAAATTTGAGACAATTTAGGGAGAATTTGTTTTGCCAATTAGCCTAAGAGCACATCTTTGGGATGTGGGAGGAAACCGGAGCACCCGGAGAAAACCCACGCAAGCACGGGGAGAATGCGCAAACTCCCACAGACACAGGCTCAAATCCATGTATCTGCACAGCACAGCGATAGTCACTGAGCTGTCGTGTTGCCCATCAAATGGTCCAGGTCAAGCGTACACTAACGACGTGAAGCACTAGGATACTCTCGAAAAAAATCCAAGAGCAGCCCTCTCACGACCCATCGCGTGTATGCCCCTCGTTAGACAACAAGGTGGACCAAAGCACCTGTAGGATAAAAACAAGTACATCAATATCATCATCTATTTACACACTTCCCAGGGACTCCCAAGGCTCATGATCCCTATTTTAAATCAGTTTTCTATACCCCTCCATTCCCATTCTGTTCATGTGCCCAATGTGTTCATTGGAACTGCAGGCAAGTGAAAAACATTGAATGTGTAACCTCATGAAAGGAAAATGTGGCACAATGCTCTCACTGATCAAGTTCATCTGCTTTTCCACTCCAGATAGCAGGTATCACATGGCATCAAGCATACACAAGTGTTAAAAAACTCATCATAGCTATTGCTTTTAACTCCACCTGAAACAGATAGTCAGGGTCATTGATTTAATACATCAGAAGAATTCTGTAAGCTCCAACATCCATTATGTCAAGTGCTTCCTAATCTCATTCCCGATAGGTCCTGCTCCAATTTTTCCATTATGTCCCTTAGTCTTAGATTCTCCAAAAAAAGCACAATGGTTAACACTGCTGTCTCTCAGTGCCAGGGCCACAGGATTAGTTTGGTTACTGTCTATGTGGAGCCTGCACATTCTCCCTATGTCTGCATGGGTTTCCTCCAGGTTTCTTCCCACAGTCCAAAAGACGTGCTGCTCAGATATATTGTCCATGCTAAATTGAATAGGTTAGGCCTTTATTCCCTGGAGTGTCGAAGAATGAGGGAGACTTTCAATTAACATTTTTAACATTGAAGAAAATCTCGAACAGGTACATGGATGAGAAGGGTGTGGAAGGATAGGGTCCAAGTGCAGGTCAGTGGGACTCGGCAGAAAAATGGTTCAGCACAGGCAAGAAGGGCCAAAAGGCCTGTTTCTGTGCTGTAATGTTCTATGGTTCTATGGAAAAAGATACAAAAGTCTGAGGACAGGTACCAACTGACTCAAGAACAGCTTCTTCCCTGCTGCTGCCAGGCTTTTGAATTCACCTACCTTGCATTAAGTTGATCTTTTTCTACACCCTAGCTATCACTGTAACACCACATTCTGCGCTCTCTCGTTTCCTCCTCTACGAATGGTATGCTTTGTATAGCGCGCAAGAAACAATACTTTTCACTATATGTTAATACATGTGACAATAATAAACCAAATCAAAGCAAGAAATCTCAGAGAACTGTACGGAAGTTGTGTCTAAGTACAGGGGTAGAGAAGATTTTCGTCAATTGTATAGGAGTTTGGTTAGATTGCACCTGGAGAACAGTGTGCTGTTTTGGCTCCCTAACCTCAGAAAGCTTATTATTTCCACTGTGGGAAGATTCATCAGACTTGGTCTGGGGATGATGGGACTATCTTATGAAGAGAGATTAGGCAAACTGTGCCTTTATTAAGATTAAAGTGTATTTATTAGTGTCACAAGTAGGCTTACATTAAAACTGCAATGAAGTTACTGTGGAAATCCCTTAGTCGCCACACTCTGGCACCTGTTCGGGTACCTCGAGGGAGAATTTAGCATGGCCAATGCACCTAACCAGCATGTCTTTCAGACTGTGAGAGGAAACCAGAGCACCCGGAGGAAACCCAGGGAGATACGGGGAGAACATACAGACTCTGCACAGACAGTGACCCAAGCTGGGAATCGAATCCAGGTCCCTGGCACAATGAGGCAGCAGTGCTAACCATTATGCCATCCTATTCTCTAGAATCTCGTAGAATGGAGGGGGGGGAAGGGTGCAATCTCGTTGAAACTTAGAAAACGCTTAAAGAAATGAACAGGGTAGATGCAGGTAAGATGTCTCCTTTGGCTGGGGAGTCTAGAACCAGGAGGCACAATTTCAAAGTAAGAGGGAAGTCAGTCAAGACCGAGATGAGGAGAAATTTCTTCACTCAGAGGGTTTTGAAACTTTCAGATTCTGTGGCCCAGAGGCTGTGGGAGCTTAGTCACTGAGTACGTTTAAAGTTGAGATTGATAGGCTTCTGATTAACAATAATGTAAAGGGTGGCAGTGATAGTGGGTGCAAAGGACATTGAAGTGGCCAATTAATCATATCGAATGGCAGAACAGGCTCGATGGGCTGAATAGAACATAGAACATAGAACATAGAACATAACAGCGCAGAACAGGCCCTTCGGCCTTTGATGTTGCGCCGACCAATTAGGAAAAAGCAATGACCCTCTAACCTAAACCATTCTCTTTTCGTCCATAAACTTATCTACTAACCTCTTAAACGCCACCAAACTTGACGCATCTACAACTGCAGCAGGCAGGGCATTCCATACCCTTACCACCCACTGGGTAAAGAACCTACCTCTGACATCTGTCCTACTCCTGTTCCTATAACTGGAAAATTTCAAACGTTACATCTTTTTACAACTACTGGGCAGTCAGGTCAGCCCCATATGTGGGGAAACTTCTAGAAGCAATAATTTGAGACAAAATTAATAATCACATGGACAAATGTGAGTCAATTAAGGAAAGCTAGCATGGGTTTCTAAGGGAAAATAGAGATTGTCTAACTTGATGGAATGTGAGGCACTAACAGAGAGCGTTGATGAGGGTAACGCTGTTGATATGGTGTACATGGACTTCCAAAAGACATTGAATACTGTGCCACATACCAGACATGGTGAGAAAAGAGACAGTAGCAACATAGATATTGAATTGTCTCAGTGTCAGGAAACAAAGTTGTAGTTCATTGATGCTCTTTGTGCTGTCAGAGGTTTGTAACAGTGTCCCCCAGGGATCAGGACCCTTGTTGTTCCTGATATATATTAATGACCTAGACCTTGATGTACAGGGGACAGTTTCGAAGCTAACAGATCATATGAAGCTGGAAACATTGTGAACCGTGGGGACAATGCTGCTCAATTTGAAAAGGATTTGGACAAGCTGGTACAGTGTGCTGACAGGTGGCAGATGAAGTTCAATGTGGAAAAATGTGAAATTTAGCAGAAGGAACATGGAGAGACAGTAAAAAAAAATTCATTGGTGGGATATGGGCATCAATGGCTGGCCAGCATTTATTGCCCATCCCTAGTTGCTCTTGAAAGGCAGTTGAAAATCAACTGTATTGCTCTGGAGTCACATGTAGGCCAGACTAGGTAAGGACGGCAGATTTCCTTCCTTAAAGGACATTAGTGAACCAAATGGGTTTTTCTGACAATGGTTTCATGGTAGGTTGTTAATTCTAGATTTTTTTTATTGAATTCGAATTCCACAATCTGCCATGGCGGGATTCGAACCCCGGTCCCCAGAACATTAGCTGAGTTTCAGGATTAATACTGTAGCAATAATACCACGAGGCTCTTGCCTCCCTATATCAGATCAGCCATGATCTGATTGAATGAAAGAACAGGTTCAAGGGGCCGAATGGTTTACTTCTGCTTCTAAAGTGTATGTTTGAATGTTGCTGATGGTCTCAGGGACCTCAGATCACACTGCTATTATTCTGCAAAGGACTAACACCAACAAGAATAACTTCTAAAAGCAAATTACTGCGGATGCTAGAATGTGAAACCAAACGAGAAAATGCTGGAAAATCTCAGCAGGTCTGGCATTCTCTGTAAGGAGGGAAAAGAGCTGGTGTTTTGAATGCAGATGACCCTTTGTCAAAGCTCTTTTCTCTCCTTATAGATGCTGCCAGACTAGGCAGCTGAGAATAACTTTTATCTGCATCAAAACCTCCAGTATAACGAAATGTCCCCAAGGCTTTGTAAAACAAAACCTGTCACCCAGTCACAGAGCAGGTATCAGGTCAGATGAACAAGAGCTTCGTCAAAGAATTTGATTTTAAGGAATGTCTTAAATCTGGAAACGAGGTAGAAAGGAGGAGAACTTTATAACACTGCATGGGACCTCAGCAATTGCAGCCGCAATAGTGGAGACATTGTAACAGGATACAGATGAGAGATCAGAATTACAGGGGTGCAGATATCTAAAATTAAGTTTATTTGTTACTGTCACAAGTAGGCTTATATTAACATTGCAGTGAAGTTACTGTGAAAATCGTCTAATCACTACACTCTGGTGCCTGTTTGGGTACACTGAGAGAGAACTTAACACGGTCAGTGCACCTAACCAGCGCATCTTTCGGATTATGGGAGGAAATCGGAGCACCCAGAGGAAATCCACACAGACACGGGGAAAGCATGCAGACACTGTACAGACCCAAGCCAGGAGTCAGACCCGGGTCCCTGGCGCTGTGTGGCAGCAGTGCTAATTACTGTGCCACCCTCGGTGGAATTAGTGGGATTGGCCTTGCTAAAATTGTCCCTCAGTATTAGGAGGATTAATTAGCAGACTAAATATATGGGTATCGTGGGGATAGGGCCCTGGGTGGGATTGTGGTAGGGGCAGGCTCGATGGGCTGAACAGCTGGAGGAGATTTCAGAGATAGGATGAGATCAAAGCCATGGAGAAATTTCGAAACAAGGGCAAGAATTGAAAAATCAAAGCATTGCTTGAGTGGGAACCAGTTTGGGTCAGTGAGCACAGGAGGAACTGGATTGGAGTTAAGATATGGACAATTGAGTTTTCAAAGGCCTCCAGTTTTATGCTTGGTACAATGTGGGGGTCAGCCACAGGCACGTTGGAATAGTCACTTCCAGAAGTAATGTGGGCAATGTGAGACATTCCAGCTGAACAGTTAGTTCCAGTACAGCAGCCCACAATGACAAGTGTGAGAGCAAACACCTTGAAAAGGAGGATGTCCGAGACATCGGGATGTTCCAAAAACAGCAACTTGCACCCACATAGTGGAGTAAAACACTCCAAGGCACTACACAGGAGTATTAGCCAACACAGGTTGCCTCTGAGCCAAAGAGGGTGACAGAGGGGAAATACAGTCACACGGTGGTTAGCACTGCTGCCTCAGGGCGCCAGGGACACAGGTTCAACTCCCCGCTTGGGGTCACTGTCAGGGTGGAGTCTGTACATTCTCCCCATGTCTGCATGGGTTTCCTCAGGGTGCTCTGGTTTCCTCCCACAGTCTGAACGATGTGCTGGTTAGGTGGATCGGCCATGCTAAATTCTCCCTTGTATCCCAGCATGTGTAGGGGATAGAAAGGGGGCCCGGGTCAGGTTTTATGTCAGACTGAATGGGCCGAATGGCTTCTTCAGCACTGTACGGGTTCCAGATGACCAAAAGCTTACTCGAAAAGTCAAGCTTTCCAAAGTGTCCAAATGCAAAGGGAGAGAAGTGGAGAGGCAAATAAAAAGTAAAGCTGATCATTATTCTGACAAGTAGGCTTACATTAACATTGCAATGAAGTTACTGTGAAAATTCCCTAGTCACCACACTCCAGTGCCTGTTCGGGTACACTGAGGGAGAACTTAGCATGGCCAATGCACCTAACCAGCACATCTTTCAGAGTGTGGGAGGAAACCGGAGCACCCAGAGGAAACCCACACAGATAGGAGAGAATGTGCAAACTCCAAACAGACAGCGACCCAAGCTGGAAATCAAATCTGGGTCTCTGCACTGTGAGGCAGCAGCGCTAACCATTGTGATACCATGCTGTCCATAGGGAAATAAGGAATTCCAGGGCCAGGCATGAATACCAGGAGGCAAAGTGGCCAGATTCTGGGTGATGTTTGGAACCACAGGAGCCAGAATTTAGTGTTGAGGAATAGGGGGGGTCGGGGGGGAGGGGGTGTGAGGATTGGGGGTGGGGTTAGGGGTGGGGATTGGATTGGAGGTGGGGATTGGAGGGGGATTGGAGGTGGGGATTGGAGGTGGGGATTAGATTGGGGGTGGGGATTGGGGTGGGGATTTGGGGTGGGATTGGAGGTGGGGATTGGAGGTGGGGGTGGGTTGGAGGTGGGGATTGGGGTGGGGATTGGGGGGGGGATTGGGGGTGGGGATTGGGGTGGAGATTGGGGGTGGGATTGGGGTGGGGATTGAGTGGGGATTGAGGTGGGGATTGGGGTGGGGAGGTGGGGATTGGGATTGGGTGGGGATTGGGGTGGGATTGGGGTGTTGGGGTGGGGGGGGTGGGGATTGGGGGTGGGGATTGGGGGTGGGGATTGGGGGTGGGGATTGGGGGTGGGGATTGGGGTGGGGATTGGGGGTTGGGGATTGGGGTGGGGATTGGGGTGGGGATTGGGGTGGGGATTGGGGGTGGGGTTGGATTGGGGGATTGGGGGGGTGGGATTCTAGATTGCTTTGGCTTGGGGGTGGAGATTGGACGCGCAGAAGGATTGTGGGGCTGGAACAGATTACTGAGATAGGGAGGGAGCAATGCCATGGGGAGATGGAGGGGGTGACAGAGATAGGGGGAGGGGACAGCAAGGCCTTGGAGGGATGGAGGAGATTACAGTGATAGGGAGGAGGCAATAAATGAAATGAAATTAAGAATGAAAATTATAAAATGGAAACATTGGTGAAACAGGAACCAATATTGGTCAATATGTAAAACGATTGTCCACGTTATTTTTATTTGTGGGATGTGGGCATCGCTACATGTGGCCCTTGAACTGAATGACTCACTCAGCTATTTCAGAAGGCAGGTAAGGATCACCCACATTGCTGTGGGTATGGAGTCACATGTAGACCAGATTGGGTAAGGATGGCAGATTCCCTTCCCTAGAGGACATTAGTGAGCCACTTTTCTGACAACAGACAATTGTTTCACGGTTATCACAGATTCTTAATTCCAGATATTTTTTATTGAATTTAAATTCCACCATCTGCCGTGGCGGGATTTGAACCCACGTCTTTAGAATGAGTTCAGCGGTATTACCTCGAGGCCATTTAATGACTTTGATCAGGCCATTGAGTTTGGCCTATTGGTATATGAACTCCTGGATTAAGGAATCAATTGATGAGCCAATCAGGGAGTCTTGTATTTAACTGGGAGTGTCAGTTCCTCTGGCGCTTCTGAAGATAGACTGCTGATTGATAGCGCTCTGTATCGCTGCTGGAATTATACATAAAGGGATTCTGGTGAAAGGACTTCTTCCTCCAAAGACTTATTACAGGCCATCACCTCCCCTCTCGTGGTGTGTGTACAGAGAGCTAGAGAAACAGGCCATTTAGCCCAACCTGTCCATGCTGATCCCAGTTTCCTAAACTGAACTACTCCCATTTCAGTTGCTCAAGAGTAGCTTGTAGATGAGAAAGAGGAGGGTGAGCTGTGGGTAGGACTTCACGGCCCAGGAAGGGATCTGTGTAATAGGCCTGCGACTCTGAGCGGAAGTTGTCCTCCTGGTGTCATGGCTAAATTAATGCAACTTGGAGCTTTGGTTGTAAGAAATAATTATCGAAGCAAGTTCGTTTCCACAGCTTGGTATCTCTGCATGGCAGAGGCTTTGCAAATACTTCTGGGGAATTATTCCTTTTGCCCAAAGGTATTGAGTGGGTTGCCATTTGTAATGTGAGAAAGTAAGAATCTCTGTTGTTTACTGAGAGGCTGAGGGTGGTACATTGGTTAGTAACTTTCCCAAGATGGTGCCAGAGTGAGGTGACTTCTTGCAAGTTGTGTCCAGTATACATTCTAATTCTATATTTGACTCTTGTTCTATGCTTTAAAACTTCATTCTAACTCTTTTAAACATTCTAATAATGCTTTAATTCAATTCCCTATTACATTCTGCATTCTCTCCTTTACTTATCTATGAATGATGTGCCTACGGTGCGGTGCGGTGCGGTGGCACAGTGGTTAGTGCTGCTGCCTTACAGTGCCAGGGACTCAGGTTCGATCCCTGGCTTGGGTTGCTGTCTGTACACAGTCTGTACATTCTCTCTGGGTGTTCCGGTTTCCTCCCACTGTCCGAAAGATGTGCTGGTTAGATGCATTGACCCAACAGGCGCCAAATTGTGGTGACTAGGGGATTTTCACAATAACTTCTTTGTGGTGTTAATGTCAACCTTACTTGTGATCACTAAAAGAACTTTGTCTGTATAGTGCGCAAGGGACAATAGTTTTTGCTATTTATCAATATTTATGACAATAATAAATCAAAGCAAATCATATCACTGCTGCTTCACAGTGCCAGAGACACGGGTTCGATTCCCGGTTTGGGTCTCTTTCTATGTGGAGTTTGCATGTTCTCCCTGTGTCTGTGTGGGTTTCCTCTGGGTGCTCTGGTTTCCTCCCACAGTCCAAAGATGAGTAGGTTAGGTTGATTGACCTGATTAAATTGCCCTGTAATGTTCCACACTGTTTATCTTTAGGGGATTATTGGAGCAAATACATGAGGAAATGGGACAGATCCTGGTTAAAATGCTCTGTTAGAGAGCTGGTGCAGATTCAGTGAACCAAATGGCTTTCTTCGGCATTGTAAGGATTCTATGAAGTTTACAATGTGAAACATTTGAAGCTAACTACTGGATAAGAAGAAAGGTTGCATCGTTTGGGTTGAAGGATACAATCGAAATCCCAGGGAGAAAAAAAAATTCCTCTTGGCATAACAAGTATCCATTGCACCCATTGTGAGGGTTTGCCTGAGGGGTGCAATACAATACAGAGAGAGAGAGAGAAAACAGTTCCCCCTCCCTGACAGAGAACGGCCCTCCTCTCTGAGAGACAGCAGCATCCCCTCCCTGAGAGAGAGAGAGAGAGAGAGAGCAGCCTCCTCCCTCCCTGAGAGAGAACAGCCCCCTCCCTGAGAGACAACAACATCTCCTCCCTGCAAGAGAGAGTGCAGCCCACCTTCCTGAGAGAGAGCCTCCTCCCTGACAGAGAGAGTACAGCCCCCTCCCTAACAGAGAGAGCAGCCCCCCTCTCTGAGAGAGAGAGTGCAGCCCACGTTCCTGAGAGAGAACAGCCCCCTCCCTGACAGAGTGCAGCCCACCTTCCTGAGAGAGAGCAGCATCCCCTCCCTGAGAGAGAGCAACCCCCCCGTCCCTGAGAGAGAGCAACCCCCCCTCCCTCTCTGAGAGAGAGCAGCCCCCTTCTCTAAGAGAGAACACAGAAAGAGAACAACTCCCCTCCCTAAGAAAGAGCAAGCCCCAAATCCCTGAGAGAGAGCAGCCCCTCTCCTTGAGAGAGAGAGAGCAAGCCCCCACCTCCCTGAGAGAGAGAGCAGAGAGAGAGAGAGCAAGCCCCCAGTCCCTGAGAGAGAGAGAGAGCAGCCCCTTCCTTGAGAGAGAGAGAGAAAACAGTCCCCTCCGTGCGAGGGAGCAGGCCTCTCTCCCCGAGAAGAGAGAGAGAGAGAAAACAGCCCCCCTCCTTGAGAGGGAGAGAGAGAGAGAGAGAGAGAGAAAACAGTCCCCCTCCCTGAGAGTACAGCCCTTCCCCTCCCTCCCTCCCTCAACTCCATTCAAGAGTAAATCTGCCATTCTGCAATCTGTTGCATTCTACCCAAAATATTTGGCACGCCACATGTTGAGCGAAATGAAATTGAAGGCAAGAGATAAAATCTAAATAAAACAAACGCAGAGTGTGACACCAAATCGACAAACCTGCTTAACTGCAGAATGGGATGCAGTGAGAATGGGCCAGGCTTCAGTCAGTGAGCAGCAGAACTGAACCTCACACTCACTAGTGAATAATTCCCAGTATTAAAGTTTCTTTATTTTGCCGGGGGAAGAGAACCATTTATTTTTAATTGATGTCACAAGTAGGCTTACATTAACATTGCAATGAAGTTACTATGAAAATCCCTTAATTGCCACACTCTGGCGCCTGTTCAGGTATACTGGGGGAGAATTTAGCACAGCCATTGCACCTAACCAGCATGTCTTTCAGACTGTGAGAGGAAATTGGAGGAAACCCATGCAGACATGGGGAGAACGTGCAAACTCCACACAGACAGTGACCGAAGCTGGGAATTAAACTCAGGTCCCATGCGAGGTGAGGCAGCGATGCTAACCACTGTGCCACCCAATCGATTTGTGGGTTAATGGAATTGTGGATCACTGCTCGAAGATGTAATTGCTTGAAGTCATGCCTGTTTGCAGGATTCCTGCAAAGTGCAAAGTGCTGGCAAATATACCAAAGAGTCAATACAATCCCTACCCCCTCCTCACACGCACTCACATTCACACAATCACTCTTTCACTTACACATATTCATTCTCACTCACTTACATATATTCAGGATAGCACAGGGGTGGCACCGTGACACAACAGTTAGCACTGCTGCCTCAAAGTGCCAGGGAACTGGGTTCAATTCCAGCCTTCGTTCACTGTCTGAATGGAGTTTGTACATTCCCTCCGTGTGTGCATGGGTTTCCTCCAGGTGCTCCAGTTTCCCCGTACAATACAAAGATGTGCAGGTTAGATGGATTGGCCATGCTAAATTGACCCTAGTGTCAGGAGGATTAGCTGATTAAATATGTGGGGTTACCGGAATAGGGCCTGGGCGGGATTGTGGTTGGTGCAGACTCGATGGGCTGAATGGCCTCCTCCTGTACTGTAGGGATTCTATGATTATATTCACACACACACATATTCAATCTCACGCATTTTCACACATTCATTCACTCACTCATTCGTTCGTTCACTCTCGCACTCATTCATTCACTCACTCATTCATTCTAACACATTCACTCGCTAACATTCGCTCACTCACACATTACTTACACAAACACGCACATTTACTCACATTCATTCATTTACTTATTTACTGACTCAAAGACACATTCACACACTGTCTGCCTCTCGCTCACTCACTTACCCACTCACATACATACATACACAGCCATTGGAAGTGCACTGGCCGCTTTAAGAAGCAGAGAGCCGGCACGTTTGCCCAGATTGGCTGATAGCAAATCCCCGAGTCGGCGAACAAACTGCAAATCGCTGGAATGCAAATTTCAAAAGAGCTCCCGCCCCCCCACCGCCATACACCTACTCCAACAAAGCGGTGGGGAAGGGGGAACTGAGTCATTCTAAACAATAAAAAAAAGATGCTTTTTAAAAAAAAATCAAATAGGAAGTGGGTTAGAGAAAAAAAGGGGAGGGAGATAATTAAACTCCAAAGAGAATTCCGAGCGGGTGAAGATAATTTCTCTCTCCAGTGTTTGATACTGAAGGATTTCAGTGTGACAAGATTGTGTTTATTTCATTCCCCATCTCTCTCTCCTGTATGAATTGAAATAAAACACAAATACACAAACATGTATTTATTGCAAGATTTCTCTGCCTCCGTGTGTGTCACTTGGAGTCAATGCTGTACAGTTGACACAAGGTGCTGCTATTATTCTGTCTCTCTCTCTCTCTCTCCCAATGTGTGTGTGTGTGTGTGTGTAGCAAACATCCGGGTTTCCCTGTTCACTGCTGGACAAGGTTTTTTAGAAGCCATTTTGGACTGGGTTCAGTTTTTTTTTTCTGGTGGATTCACCACGCAGACGGGCCATTCAAAAAATTATGCCCCAGCCCTGGCGAAGGCTGAATCTTTGCCAAACTCTGCCGCTCCAGAAGACCACGCCAGCCCTGCGGTCGCTGCTGTTGCACTGGACTTAAGCTGAGCATAAAACAAGAGTGGAACTTTTTTTTTTCTTTGCTCTCCCCGCTTCTTGTTGTTGTTGCATTTCTCACAAGGCAGAAATAATTATATAAATAGACCTCATCATTATTTTGAAAGGAAAGGAGAACACCACCAGGAGGAGGAGAGAAGGGAACACTGGAAGAGGTGGAGGAGGAGGAGGAGGGAGGAGGAGGTGGTAGTGGTTCCAGCAACAACAAAAATAAGCAATCGCTTTGCTTTTCTGTGTGTGTGTGTTTCTGGTGTGCTGGACTACTGATCGTGGGCATCTACGGGCCCTGGGTCACTCTTGTGTCATTTTTTAAAAAAGAAATCCAACTCCTTTTTTTTCCCACACAAGGAATTGGGGGAACGTTAACAAGAAAAAAATGTTTTAAATGTTACCCAGCTGAACGGATGTTCCACCGAAGGAAATCAATCCAACATTGGTGCATTTAAATATGATTATAAGGTGCTTGAATTTTATACTTCTAGCAACTTTTTCTGCAGGTAAGAATTGGTGGCTGAGACCCCTCTTCCCCCTTCTCATTTTATTTTTGTGTGTCTCTCCCTTGTACTGAACATGAGATGAAACCTCAAGACTTGTGGATAAAGAGGAGGGTGATTCAGATTATTTATCCTTGTGTTGCTTTGATTTTTGTTTTGGTTTGTAAGTGATTACAGATGTTTGTGGTTGATTCTGCGGGAGGTTGACTGGGTTTTTGTGTGTAGTTTTGCATTGTATGATGTATGTGGTTTTCCTATTTTCTCTGTTTTTTATTTTCTGTGATTCATATGGCCTGTTTTGCAAAGTGGGGCGATTCGAAGTTTTTTTTTTGTAAGCAGAGATTTTTTTGTGTGTGTGTGCAGGAATGATTTTTTAAAAAGTTTTTTTGTGGCCAGTGAAAAAAATATTGGAAAGGTGTGTGTGTGTTTTATAACGAGATAGTACCTCTGTTATTTAGTGAGTTTTTTTTATGCCTCATTCGGAAATATTGGAGCTGTGTATGTTTATAACTACATCGTATCTTTTATTTAGTAAGTTTTTTTGTGTCCCATTCGAAAAAATTATTGAAGCTGCGTGTGTGTGTGTTTTATTTTAGTTTTTTTCCAAAAAAATTGGAACTGTGTGTTTATAACTGTGTCGTATCTCTTAAGTGTTTTGCGTCTCATTGGAAACATACTGGAGCTGTGTTTTTTTAATATATATATGTAGTATCTCTTTTCATTTAGTAAGTTTTTTTTTGCCATTCAGAAAATATTGGAGAACTGTGTGTGTGTGTGGTTTATACCTGTATAGTATCTCTTTTATTTGGTAAACTGAGAAGTTGTTAGCTGTTTGGGGATGGGGGAGTTGTAAAAGGATTCAGCAGTGTATATCCCTGAACGTTTTGTAAATGGAACCACAAACAGGGGGAGGGGGTGAAGTTCCAATCCACAAAACTGATCTTTTAAAAAAGAATCAGGTGAAATAAAGACATAATCTTGCCTTTCCCTCCTATCTTGGCTTCTTTATTGTGTAATTCCCTCCCTCTTGAAACGTAAGAGGAATTTATTTGAAACCCCCCCCCCCACCCCACCACCACCACCACCACCACCATTCAAAATGTCCAACTTATCACACCAGTAAGATAAGACACGTTTCTCTCCTTCCCCCCGCTCCCTCTCTCTTTTTTGTGTGTTGCAGCGGTGTAACATTGTAACCCCAAAAGTGAAACATTTGTGCGGAGAAGCCCTTTTGTAACTTTGGAAAGGAGAGAGAGGGATCTCAGCACGTTTCTGCCGCTGAAAAGTGGCGATGATGGAAACAAAGAAGTCGAGGCGTCCGTTGGAAACATTTCTTTTTGCAATTTAGTGGCGAGGAAGAGTGTTTGCAAACACAGTGAGCTGCACGCTGGACACTCTCTCTAGGAAATTGCACGCTTTGTTTAGACTGAGTTATTAAATATGTGCACGCTCCACTTATAAATGATTCCACCTTCATTTCCTTTTGTTTTGGAGGGAGAGGGTCCTTTGCTTATGTGATTTAAATGTAAAAATCCCCCTCCTCTCGCTATCTGAAGTTTTGCATGTGCCCTAAAGCTGCATTTTGCCTTTTGTGTGTTTAGGTTGTGGGTGTGTGTTGCGGGAATTATCACATGGGGTTGGCTCTGTGTCAACTGTGGATCCGAAATGCGAGAAAAGGGGGCAGTGATGAGTGGAGAGAGCAGGGAAAGCTTGTGTTTTAAGGGAGACACGTGGTGGAGCAAAGTTGTAGCACTGAGAGAGCAAAAGAAAATCTGATTCATTCGTTGACTGCGGAAGCTTGTGGTCAACTGCTCCCCCCACTATTTTTCTTTGTGTTCCCAATCTCTCTCTCTCTCTTTGATTCTAAAGTGAAACGCTGTGACCGGCATGAGCGAGGAAGCATTGTGTTGCTTTTTAAGTGATTCTAAAACTTTCCCACTCCCTCAAATCCAGCTCCGCATTCAGTGCATTTGATTTATTATTGTATCATGTTTTAGTATACAGTGAAAATATTGTTTCTTGCTCGCTATACAGACCAAGCATACCGTTGATAGAGAAGAAAAGGAGACAGTGCAGAATGTAGTGTTACAGTCATAGCTAGGGTGTAGAGAACTTAATGTGAGGTAAGTCCATTCAAAAGTCTGATGGCAGCAAAAAAGAAGCTGTTCTTGAGTCAGTTGGTATGTGACCTCAGACTTTTGTATTTTTCATTTTTAGGAGAAAATCCTCAAATTGATTGAATAATGGGAAGAAAAATGAGCTGAAATTGTGTATTGTGTACATGTGGTGTTATCCTGGTCTCTCTCTCTCTCTCTCTGTCTCACTTGTGATGGTTGGATTTCTGTTTGTTAATTTGCCCACACTTTCCTAAGGTTGTTTATTCACTCCAGTTTTACACCAAGTCAGTTAGGATTATATTCACTGGAGTTTAGAAGAGTGAGAGGGGATCTTATAGAAATGTATAAAATTCTAACAGGGTTAGACAAGGTGGATTCAGGAAGAATGTTCCCAATGGTGCAGGAGCCCAGAATCGGGGGTCATAGTTTGATTGCAAAACATAGAAAGGTGCAGGCGAAGACCATTCAGCCCTACTAGCAAGCTCCATCTTTCATCTCCACATTGAGGTGAGAAATTTCTTTGCCTAGAGGATGTCAAATTTGTGGAATTCACCACAGAAAATTGTTGAGGCTAAAACTTTGTCTGATTTCAAGAAGAAATTAGATATAACTCTTGGGGTGAAAGGGATCAAAGGATGGGGGGGGGGAGAGGGGTAAATCAGGATATTGAATTTCATGATTGTCCATGATTAAAAAGAATGGTGGAGCAGGCTCGAAGGGCCAAATGGCCTGCTCCTCCTAGTTTCTGTGTTTTTTTTAAAGGAGATTTTGCACAAGGGAGGAGTACAAACCCCTGTTGGACTGAATGGTCTTCTGTGCTTTCATGAATATCATGAGTTTGGGAAGCAGAATAGTTTTCGGGGGGGGGGGGGGGTGGGGGAGTTGGGCAGGGAGAGTGAAAAACAGCACACGTCTGTAAAATGAAAATTTCACCTGGGTCCTGCATTGTCCGTTCTGCAGGCTTCTGAAATGTGACAAAATACACATTTTAAAATATATTTCATCCCTTAGTCAACAATATGCTTTAAGAGCGGCACTGTGGTTATCCCTGTTGCTCTCAGTGCCAGGCACCCGGGTTCAATTCCAGCCTTGGGTCATTGCCTATGTGGACGTTCTCCCCGTGTCTGCATGGGTTTCTTCCAGATGCTCCGGTTCCCTTCCACAGTCCAAAGATGTGCAGGTTAGGTTGATTGTTCATGCTAAAGTGCCCCTAGTGTCGGGGGATCAGCAGGGTTAATGTGTGAGGTTACGGGAATAGGGCTGCGGTGGAACTGTTGTCGGTGCAGACTCGATGGGCTGAATGGCCTCCTTCAGTACTGTTAGATTCCATGAAGAAAAACAGCGACGTAATTTGGGAAGTAATAGAATCATAGAATCCCAACAGTGCAGAAGGAGGCCATTCCGCCCATCAGGTTGGCACTAACCACAATCCCATTCAGGCCCTAGCCCCTTAACATCTCATATTTATCCTGCTGATCCCTCTGGCATTAAGGGACAATTTAGCACAGCCAATTACTCTAATCTGCACACTTTGGACAATTGGAGGAAACTGGAGCACCCAGAGAAAACCCACGCAGACACAGGAAGAATGTGCAGACTCTCCTTATACAGTGACCGAGGTCGGAATTGAACCCAGGTCTCTGGCACTGAGATAACAGTGCTAACTGCTGTGCCACAGTGCCATGTTTGTTATGGAGGAGCTTGAGAGTTGCCTTGTAGCATGGGACATACAAACAGGCTGACTGATTAGGGAAAATACACAAGTGAACGAGCTGGGGTTTTACAACAAACCTGAGGTTTGGTTTTTTTTCCTCAGTGGTGTCAGCCCATTGAAAAATTTGCCCACTTGTGGCCTTTCTGGTGGCTGGGAGCATTCTGTTTGTTCTGACTCCAGTTTGAGTCCAGAAGTGGTTTGTTGATTATTTAATTACAAAACTTAGTGGGGAGAAAATGATTTATGGTCCACTGCTTTCATGTTGTTTGCTTATGCAAACAAAAAGGATGTGTGCAAAGCTTTGAGAGTGAAGCATTTTCTTATTAACTGGTTGTTTATCCACTTCAGTTTATAGAATACCCACTGTGCAGAAGAAGGTTGTTTGGCCCATCAAGCCTGCACCAACAACAATCCCACTCAGTTCTTGTAACCCACCCCAACGTGGCATGATGGCACTGTGGTTAGTGGCATGGCACAGTGGTTAGCACTGCTGACTAACAATGCTTGGTGTCACTGTCTATGTGGAGTTTGCACATTCTCCCCGTGTCTGTGTGGGTTTCTTCTGGATGCTCCAATTTTCTCCCACAGTCCAAAGGGTTAGGTGGATTGGCAATGCTAAATTGCTCTCTAGTGTCAGGGGGTTTAGCAGGTTAAATATGTGTGTTTACAGGAATAGGGTCTGGGTGGGATTGTGGTCGGTACGGATTCGATGGGTCGAATGGCCTCCCTCTGTACTGCAGGCATTCTATGCTTCTATTTACCCTGCTAATCCTCCTGACGTTACGGGGCTATTGATCATGCTCAAGCAACCTAACCCCCATATGTTTCAGACTGTGGGAGGAAACCGGAGTACACGGAGGAAATCCACGCAGACACGAGAAGAATGTGCAGACTCCACACAGGCAGTGACCCAAGTCTGGAATCGAACCCAGGTACTTGGTGTTGTGAGGCAGCAATGTTAACCATTGTGCGTAGTATTTAAGGGGGATGCACATATAAAATGGAATGGGGGGGTAAACCTCTTTTGGACTGAATGGCCTGCTTCTGTACTTTGTATGTTTGATGTGTTCCCATGAATGTAATAGTCTTGTGAAGCAAAACAGTCTGGGTTGAAGGCAGGAGAATGAAAATGTAATACCATTGGCCAAAACAGCACACATCTGTCTTGTGAAATTTTTAGATATCTATTGTTTTGAATGATTTCTGCCCTAACACTGCTTGTTAAATTACTCCTGAAAATTTCAAATAGTTTTTATTGCAATGTGTGTGTGTGTTTGTGTGCCTGTGTGTGTGCGTGTATTGGGATGTGTAACATTGGGCAGTAAATCAGAATGAGATCACTGTTCTGCCTGTCTTTGAATGAGGTTATATCATGCACACTCACTTGTCAGACAATCTCTTATTTTCAACTTGTGTTCTCACAGCCAGCCACATGGGTGCGATTATAAACAGGCTGCAATGGCCTTTCATTTTTAAAATAAACTTCTGTTTAATTTTGGAATGATAAATATTTGAATTGCGTGCCTCCCTGCCCCACCCCCCTGCCACTGATGTTATGAATGCTTCCTATCTGTTAGAAAACCACTTAGTTTTGTTGCAGCTGTATTTAAAGACAAAATGAGAATTTCTTCAATGTGCTTCTTTCACGGTCATCCCTGATTCAAAAAAAGAGGTGTGGCGCAGTGGTTAGTGCTGCTGCCTCGTAGTGCCAGGGACCCTGGTTCGATTCCCACTGTCTGTGTGGAGTCTGCACGTTCTCCCCATTTCTGTGTGGGTTTTTTCCGGGTGTTCGGGTTTCCTCCCACACTCTGAAAGACGTGCTGGTTAGGATGCACTGGCTATGCTAAATTCTCCCTCAGTGTACCCGAGCAGGCGCCGGGGAGTGGCAGTTGGGGGATTTTCATTGCAACTTCATTGCAGTGTTAATGTAAGCCTTACTTGTGAAGATAATAAACAAACTTTAAGAAATGGCCAGCTTGACTGTTAGCTTTGCTGAAGTGAATCAAAATATGTTGTGTCGGTTGGAGGGAAATGATTTCTGAAGTTCCTGGTCTATAAACAAATCACTCGTCACATTTTCAGACCCTTTTTTTCACGTTATAACAACAACTCCTCCTGTCACATGATCACATTTTGCATTGAAATTCTGAATTCTTGGACTTTGTCTTAAACAGGTTTCTGAAGTGAAATTTGCAGGTGGGGTGAGGGGGTGGGGTCTATAGTCTATCATTCTCACTCCTCCTCTACAGCAGTGTGGGAGTAATGTGACCACGGTGACACAGTGGTTAGCACTGCTGCCTCACAGCGCCAGGGACCGAGGTTCGATTCCTGGCTTGAGTCACTGTCTGTGCAGAATCTGCACATTCTCCCTGTGTCTGGGTGGGTTTCCTCCAGGCGCTCCAGTGTCATCTCGCAGTCCGAAAGACGTGCCGGTTAGGTGCATTGGCCATGCTAAATTCTCCCTCGGTGTACCCGAACAGGTGCCGGACTGTGGCGACTAGTGGATTTTCACAATAACCTCATTGTAGTGGTAATGTAAACTTACTTGTGCCACCAAGAAATAAACTTTTTAAAAAAACTTGTCATCCTCACTCATGGCGCACAAAGAAAGGTGTGATAGCGGCATCGGTTTAACGGGAGAATTTTACTGTGTCGTAGTGCATTTTTGACTGAATCATAGAATCCTACAGCACAGAAGGTGGCCATTCAGCCCATCGGGTCTGCACCGACCACGGTCCCCCGGCCCTATCCCCGTAACCCCATGCTTTAACCTTAGCTAGTCCCTCTGACACCAAGGGGCAATTTAGGGACACCAATCCCTCACATTTTGAGAGTGGGAGGAAACTGGGGCACCTGCAGGAAGCCCACGCAGATACGGGGAGAGTGTGCAAACTCCCCACACACAGTGAGGGGAGGCTGGGAATCGAACCCAGATCCCTGGCGTGGTGAGGCAGCAGTGCTAACCACCGTGCCGCCCCTGGTACACAACGGTCAGCCGATGGGTGCGGGTCCTTCCGGATGTGGGTGATGCTGAGCAAGAGAACCGTTTAAGATTTTGACGGCTGGTCAAGGGAGAAACTGTTGCTGAAAGTAACTCGTGCAAAATTGACGTGTGGTGGCCCAAGTTTATTCCTTTTTAATCTGCCGTGTGACAAATAAGCTGCATAAATAGTTTGGTTTAGACCAGATCGCAGTGAATGCAGTCATTTATAGCTTAATCTACATTCCAATGCATTGCTTTTTTGTTTTGTTGCCCCTCCCCCAGCCGTGTTTAATGGTTGCTTTTAGTTATTTTTGCGATTAAGTGTCCAACAGGACCCATATGATACCTATTAAAGAATATTGTGATCGCACAGAGTACCAATATTCCCCGTTCTGTTTACCAGAAGAAGTGCTCCATTATACTCTCGTCAATCAGGCAACGGTATTTCTTGACAGTAATGACACAAAATGAGCACTACACTTGTCTGTCGTCAACAGAACCAAACTCAGCGACTGACAAACATGCTAAGCTGTCACAGGCCGCTGTTCTTTATTCTACAGGACGGTACCGAGGCTGAGGGGCACTGATAGGCAAGTCATCCTGATACCTCTCGAAAGCCCGAGAAGAATGGGGGGCTTTGATTAGGTTCTTGGTTTGCTGGCCGGCGTTCCTTGGAATGGGATGGCAGGTCTCTCAGCCGACTCAAGAACAGCTTCTTCCCTGCTGCTGTCAGACTTCTGAAGGGACTTACCTCGCATTAAGTTGATCTTTCTCTGCACCCTCGCTATGACTGTAATTCTACATTCTGCATCGTCTCCTTTTCCTTCTCTATGAACAGTAGAATCATAGAATTCTGTAGTGCAGAAAGAGGCCCTTTGGCCTCTTTCTGAACACAATCACACCCAGGCCCTACCCCCATGTCCCTACACGTTATCCCACTAATCCCTCTACCCTGGACACTAAGGGACAATTTCTTAGCATGACCAATCAACCAAACTCTCTCATCTTTGCAGGAAACAATGCTTTTTACTATCTCAATACATAGAAAAACTACAGCCCTTCGGTCCACAAGTTGCACCAAACATGTCCCTACCTACTAGGCTTGCCTATAACTCCCTATCTTACTAAGTCCCATGTACTCATCCAGAAGTCTCTTTAAAAAAAACCCTAAAAATGTCACAATAAATCAGATATGAGGAGTGAATAAGACAGCACTGTGGTACAGCGGTTAGTACAGCAACCACACAGCAGTACCTGGGTTTGATTCCCAGTTGGGTCACTGCCTATGTGGAATCTGCATATTCTCCCCATGCCTGCATGGGTTTCCTTTGGTTTCCTCCCTCATTCTGAAAGACGTGCTGGGGAGGTGCATTGACCATGTTAAATTCTCCCTCCGTGTACCCGAGCAGAATGTGGCGACAAGGGGATTTTTTGCAGTAACTTCATTGCAGTATTAATGAAAGCCTACTTGTCACCCTAATAAATACACTTTAAAATATTGGAGAGACTAAATCTGTTAGGATTATATTCACTGGTGTTTAGAAGATTGAAAGGGGATCTCATGGAAACTTATAAAACTCTAACAGGGTTGGACAGGGTCGATTCAGAAAGAATGTTCCTGATGGTGGGGGGAGTCCAGAAATAGAGGGTCATAGTTTGAGGATAAGGGGTAGACTTTTTAGAAGTGGGATGAGAAGAAATGTCTTCACCCAGAGGGTGGTGAATGTGTGGAATTCACTACCACAGAGTGTAATTGAGGCCAAAACGCTTAGATATAGATATAACTCTTGGGCTGAAGGGAAACTGGGGGATCAGGATGTTGAATTCAAAGATCAGCCCTGATCAAAATGAATGATGGAGCAGGTTTGAAGGGCTGAATGGCCTACTCCTGCTTCTAGTTTCTATATCTGCTGTGAGTTTTTTGTGACAATATTAAAACCCATCTGTTTCAATTTAATCTCTATGGAACTCTTCCTATAGCCTTTTATTCTGCTCGTGAAGCAAGAAGGTTGTTGAGAAATTTGGAATTATGTTGAAGTGATTGATTTGTCCATTTTAGTTGGTAACTGGAGTGAGTCGCTCCTGATGTCTCCTGAGCTCCAAAGTGCTCCATGGCACAGTGGTTGGCACTGCTTCCTCGCAGCGCCAGGGATCCGGGTTCGATTCCCGGCTTGGGTCACTGTCTGTGTGGAGTTTGCACATTCTCCCTGTGTCTGAGTGGGTTTTCTCCCACAGTCCAAAGATGTGTAAGTTACTGGCCATGTTAAATTAACCCTGGTGTCTCGAGATGTTCCGGCTCTTTGAATTAGCCATGGGAAATGTGCGAGGTTATGGGATAGGGCAGAGTGGAGGGTCTGGGGGGGGATGCCCTTTTTGGAGTATTGGCGCAGACCCGATGGACCGAATAGCCTCTTTCTGCACTGTGGGGATTCGATGCGTACAATGGCAGCACTTCTTCATGGTGTTGAATTCCAAGCAGTGCAATGTTTGAAGCTGGCGATGTTTCTGCCTTTCTTGCTCTTTTTTCCTCTTTGCCCTGACTCCCCAGGTTGGAAGCTGCTGACTTGTGGTGAGGTATTTCTCCAAAAGATTGTCAGTTCTGTGAAAGCTGGTACAAGTCTCTGTCAACTTGCAGGACAAATCTCAATTGGGAGTCACAACCAGCAAGCTCTCTCCTGTCTTGCCAATGGACTTGCTGGATTGTCAAATCGACTTTTTTTTTAAGAAAAAAGCCTAGGCCCCATGAGTAAGCTCCCCTAAAACTCTGTTTGACTTGCACCAAGTCCCATTCACCCATGGAGCAGATCCTAGTTAAGCATTATCTCGTTTAAAAATCTTATCCTTAATTTTCTAATCTCTCCAAAGCCTCAAGCGAAACTACTTCTGTGATCTCCTCCAACCCCAAGGTATCTCACTTCTGTAATAGAAACTAGGAGCAGGCCATTCAGCCCTTCAAGCCTGCTCTATCATTCATAACATCCTAGCAGATCCTCAATCCCAATGCCATATTCCTTCTTTTGCCCCCTACCCCTTGCTGCCATTAAAATCTTTTAAAAACTGTCTTTCTTGAATATACTCAGTGACCTGGCCTCCACAGGTTTGATTTTGATTTGATTTATTATTGTCACATGTATTAGTACACGTTGAAAAGTATTGTTACTTGTGTGCTATACAGACAAAACATACCATTCAAAGGAAAGGAGAGAGTACAGAATGCAGTGTTGTGGTCATAGCTAGGGTGTAGAGAAAGATCAAATTAATGCGAGGTAGGTCCGTTCAGAAGTCTGATGGCAGCAGAGAAAAAGCTGTTCCTGAGCCGGTTGGTACGTGAGCTCAGACTTTCGTATCTGTATCCAGACAGCAGAAGTTGGAAGAGAGAATTTCCAGGGTGCGTTGGATCCTTGATTATGTTGACTGCTTTCCCGAGGCAGCGAGAAGTGTAGGTAGAGTCAGTGGATGAGAGACTGGTTTGGGCTACATTCATGACCTTTTATAGTTCCTTTTGTTCTTGGGCAGAGCAGGAGCCATACCAAGCTGTGTGATACAACCCAGAAAGAATGCTTTCTATAGTGCATCTGTAAAAGTTGGTGAGAGTCGTAGCAGATATGCCAAATTTCCTTAGTCTTCTGAGAAAGTAGAGGCCTTGGTGGGCTTTCTTAACTATAGTGTCGGCTTGGGGGGACCAGGGCACGTTGTTGGTGACCTGGACACACACAAACCTGAAGCTGTCCAAGTGGCAGAGAATTCCATGGGATCATCAACCTTTAAGTGAAGACGTTTCTCTTTAACTGATAAATAATCTTTCCTGTATGATGAGACTGTGTTCCCTGGTTCTAGAGAGCACAGAAGAGATTTGCAATGGTGTAAATTGTACATCAATTTGTTGCCAAGACTGAGTTACAGAGAGAGATTGGACAGGCTGGGACTTTTTCCTTTGGAGCATAGGAAACTGAAGGATGATCTTATAGAGGTTGTTTCATACCATGAGAGGCACGGATCGTCTTTCCGGGCTGGGGAATCGAGAATAGACGGCATAGGTTTAAGCTAAGAGGGGACAGAAATAATGAGGAGCAACTTTTTTACACAGGGGATGATACATGTGTGGAATGAGCTGCTGGAGGAAGTGATGGAGGCAGGGACATTGACAACATTTAAAAGGCATTTGGACTGATATATGGATAGGAAAGGTTTAGAGGGAAATGGGCCAAACGCAGGGAAATGGGGTTCGCTTGGATGGGTATTTTGGTCAGCATGGAACAGTTTGGGCCAAATGGTCCGTCTCCTCAATGCTCTAGATTCTATGATTCCTAACCAGAGGAAACAACATTTACACAGCCCTTCAGATGCAGTCTCACCAACACCCTACATGACTACAGCAAAATATTCCTACTTTTATATTCCATTCTCCTTGCACTAAACATTCTATTTTCCTTCCTAATTACTTGCTGTATCTGCAAATGAACTCTATATGGTTTATGCACCAGGGCACTTAGTTCCCTCTCCAGGGGAAAGCTGAGCAATCTCTCTCCATTTAAATAATGTGAGCTCTGAAGAAGAGTCATATGGACACGAAGCAATGGGTGAGATTTTCCACCCCTGTTTGAACTTTGGCCTCTTGAGCATTTCCAATATTAATTGTTCCCCAATAGTATCCGTGTCTTTGGTCACTGAGAACCTGTGGTCAGGGACACTCTTCTCCTTGCTACCTCTCTTTGCATTTTTGATTACACTCTCATCTTTTTCCTCAACAAGTGTTACGCCACCTTCCCTAATATCACATTAATAGCTTGGTGATTAAATTTGTTTTATAATTCTCCAGTGAAGTGAGTTGGGACGTTAAAGGTGATACGTAGATGCAAGTTGTGATTGTTACTTTATGAAACTTGGGAGGTGGCAAGATTCTCCTTACGGATATTGTGTCTGTTTGGCTGTCTTTCCTGAGGTGGCCTTGTCTTGTAAAGGTAGGGCTAAGGCAAGTAAATGAAGGGAAAGCACAGATCAGCCATGATCTAATTGGGTTAGCAGAGCAGGCTGAGGGGCTGAATGGCCTGCTGTTTCTTGAAATGAAAAAATGTGCGCAGGGTGATGAGGAGAACCCAAGAGAATGGCACTGTGTGGCTTGTTTGGAAAATTGAACCATAGAATCCCTACAGTGCAGAAGGAGGCCATTCAGCCCGTCGAGTCTGTATTGACGATAATCCCACCCAGGCCCTAACCCCGTAATTACCTTGCTACCACCCCCCCCCTCCCCCGACACTAAGGCCAATTTAAACGCACGTAACCAGCACATTTTTTGGACAGTGGGAGGAAACTGTCCAAAAGAAGAAACCCATGCAGACACGGGGAGAATGCGCAAACTCCACCCAGTGATCCAAGCCGGGAATCAAATGTGGATCCCTGGTGCTGTGCTAACCACTGTGCCGCCCAAATTGGTGCCAGCGTGATGGGCCAAATGGCCTCCTTGTGCCCTATAACAATTCCACAAAAGTGTAGATCATGTCTAGATGTGTAACCTCGCCAACATGCTTGTCCTGGTGGCTCTGACTTACCTCGGGAACTGATGGCCCGTTTATTAAATTACAACAGTGAAATCGCGATGAGTCAAACTTTGGGTGACACACAGTTCCGATTACGCTGAAGCTGTTATCCATTTCCGCAGGCAGAATAGCAAATCCCGCACGGTGATGCCTGCATTGAGCTGATATTCCATGTCGGTAACTCGCCAGCCACACTTGGCAAGTGACTGTGCCGACCAGTTAGAATGGAGTCTTGCCACAGAAGAGTTGAAAATGATGACAGACTGAGCAAGGCACTATTTGATATCTGGATATCCCATTGTGTAAGTACTGCTGTGCTGATCCAAACCTGTGAGGAATTGAAAAGTGTTGGCGATTTAGGAAGGGAGTGAAGTTAGCACAACGGGTGAAAAGCTGGTGTGAGAGAAGAAGTGGACATTTATTAGTAGGCTTACATTAACACTACAATGAAGTTACTGTGAAAATTCCCTAGTCGCCACACTCTGGCACCTGTTTGGGTGCACTGAGGGAGAATTTTGCATGGCCAAGACACCGAACCAGCACATCTTTCAGACTGTGGGAGGAAACTGGAACACCTGGAGGAAACCCACGCAGACATGGGAAGAACATGCAGACTCCACACAGACATGCTGCAGCTTCTACAAATGCACCATAGAAAGCATTCTTTTGGGTTCTATTACAGCTTGGTATGGCTCCTGCTCTGCCCGAGACTGTAAGGAACTACAAAACATCATGAATGTAGCCGATCCATCACGTGAATCAGCCTCCCATCCATTAACTCTGTCTATAGTTCCCGCTGTTTGGAAAAGCAGCCAGCATGATCAAGGATCCCACGCACCCTGGACTTTCTCTCTTCCACTTTCTTCCTTCAGGAAAAAGGTACGAAAGCCTGAGGTCATGTACCAACCGACTCGAGAACAGCTTCTTCCCCGCTGCCGTCAGACTTTTGAATGGACCTACCTCGCATTAAGTTAATCTTTCTCTATACCCTAGCTATGATTGTAACACTACATTCTGCACTCTCTCCTTCTCTATGAACAGTATGTTTTGTCTGTATAATGCTCACGAAACAATACTTTTCGCTGTATGTTAATACGCATGACAATAATAAATCAAATCAAATGGGGTGAAAGTGCAGGCCCTGCATAGACAATGACTCAAGTTGTGAATTGAATCCAGGTTCTTTACACTATAAGGCAACCGTGCTAATCACTGTGCTGCCCTTCTTGAGAGTGTTATGGTGAAGGAATATTATCTCAGTGCTTAACTGTGCTGCACGGTGTTGGAGAATCGCAGGCTGTTGATGTGGTATACTTGGACTTTCAGTGGGTATTTGATAAAGTCCCAAATAATAAAGTGTGAGGGAGCCAGGTCCAATTCCTGGCTTGGTCACTGTATGGAGTTTGCACGTTTTCCCCATGTCTGCATGGGTTTCCTCTTACAGTTGGCCATACTAAATTGCCCGTTAGTGTCAGGAGGACAAGCTCGGATAAATGCATAGGGTTATGTGGCTAGGTGGTCAAAGCACCTCAATGGGACGAATGGCTGCCTTGTGCACTGTAGGATTCTATGAAATGAGGATAAATTCCCTGAACGCAGAATGTGGAACTTGCTGCCATAGGAGAGTAATGATGCTGGTACGATCTACAGGAACCTGGGGTGATGACAGGAGGGGAAAGTGTGTGGAGAGATGGGCAGAAAGAATAGGAGAACCCTGCGGAATTGCCTGAATGCTGAGCCATTGGCCCAAGTGGCTAGCGTCTGTTGGATTCTAAAGACTGTAATTTTGCTGGGTCCTGCCCGGATGGGACTGAGCCGGGAGGGAGGGTGAGCCCTTCCCCAGAGTGTGGTCAGAGTATACAGACCCTGTCTGCCATCGGGGCACGTGTGGAGGTCTCCCTGCGTCTGTACCGCGCTCACTGACGTCCAGAATCGTGAGAATGTTTTTAAGACCTGCAAAATTCGCGTCTTTCTCTTGCTTTTTGGGCTTCACTTTTGAAGTGGCCAATTTATAAAACTTTTTGCTCTCTTTTTGTGCTGCCTTTCGGGTTGAAACCGAGAGTCCTGAATGTCACAGCTGTGCTGCCTGCAGCCCCTTTTTTTTTTGAAAGGGTGAGGCGGAGTATTCGAATGAATCACCCGCCTGGGGTCACATCAGTTAGAAAGGCAGGGGGGGGGGGGAGTGAGTCCTTTACTTCTGGAGAAGAGAACCGTGCACTTCCACTAACGCGATAACCTCGCCTCAGCCCTAAGCTATTGTTAATGCTACACCATTGTGCTGTTGTTAGACAGTGTGCAGTCCTCGGTGTCTGGGACTGACCACTTCACCAAGGTGAAGTAACCTCCTTCCAGTGTGAGCAATGAGCTGGAGGCGGTTTCTGGGGATCGGGGTCGGGGGTGGGGGGAAACTATTGTTCCTGGCGTACTTTGGCAAGTGATTCTTTTTCATTGCTGTTGGGGTATTCTGGCGTAGATTGTCAATCGATAGACGTAACTGTGCCAAATAACAATTAGTCAACATTTTCACACATTAAAACAGCACAAACTCAGAGACCCCTCCCCGATTCCATTTGTTAAACAAAAAAGTTGCGTTACTACCGACAGACATCTCTGTTGCGGTGCAGTTAGTGAAATGCTTTCTGAAGTGTATTCACTTCTTGCAATGTCGGAAGCCTGATCATCAATTAGTTTTTTCCCCCACTGTGGTTAGGGGAGAAAAAAAACCCAGAGGGCATGGGTTAAGGATGAAAGGAGAAAAGTTTAAAGGGAATATTGCGGGGCGGGGGTTTCTTCACACAGAGTGTGGTGGGAGTGTGGAATGAGCTGCCGGATAAAGTGATAAATGCAGGGGTCACTTTCAACATTTAAGCAAAACTTGGATGGGTTCATGGATGAGAGGGGTGTGGAGGGATATGGTCCAAGTGCAGGTCGGTGGGACTAGGCAAAAAAGTGGGTCAGCACAGACAAGAAGGGCCAAAAGACCTGTTTCTTAGCTGTAATTTTCTATGGTTTTTAGTGCTTACCAGAATATTTATACATGTGCACACCAACGTGATAAACACCGCTATTCTGTTTTTGTGCTGTTGATTGGCAGACGATCCCTTTGAAATGGGGCACTGGGATCTTTCTAGCTAAATAGGAGAATTTTGTTTCAAGTTTATTTATTAGTGTCACAATTAGGCTTACATTAGCACTGCAAAGAAGTTACTGTGAAAATCCCCTAGTCGCCCCATTCTGGCGCCTGTTCGAATACACTGAGGCAGTGCAGTGGTTAGCACCACTGCCTCTCAGCGCCAGGGACCTGGGTTCGATTCCCGACTTGGGTCATTGTCTGCGCAAACTGCATATTCTCCCTGTGTCTGTGTGGGTTTCCTCAGATGCTCTGGTTTCCTCCCACATTCTAAAAGGCATGCGGGTTAGGTAAATTGGTCATGCAAAATTGCCCCTTTAGTGTCGGAGGGGATAGCGGCGTAAGTATCATAGAATCCTATAGTGCAGAAAGAGGCCATTCAGCCCATTGGGTCTGCATCAACCACAATCCCACCGAGGCTTTTCCCCAGCTAGTCCTCCAGACACTAAGGGGTGCTTTAGCATGGCCAGTCAACCTAACCCATACACCTTTGGCATGTGGGAGGAAACTGGAACATCTGGAAGAAACCCACGCAGACATGGGGAAAACGTGCAGACTCTACACAGGTAGTGACCCAAGCTGGGATTAGAACCCTCTGGGTCCCTGGTGCTGTGAGGCAGCAGTGCTATAACCACTGTGCCACCTTGCCACCTGTAGAAAGATTAAAACATTCTAACCTGATTGAACTGGGTAGTTTGTTCTGGATGTTGGGGGAGTTCAGAACCAAGGGTCTGAGGATAAGAGACAGAGAGTGGTGAATGTGTACAATTTGCTGACACAGAAAGTAGTTGAGGCCAAAATGTTGCATGATTTCAAGAAGAAATTAGGTATAGCTCTTGGGGCTAAAGGGGGTCGAGGGGTTTGAGAATAAGGGACAGGGGTTCAGGATATTGAATTTGATGATTTAGTTCTGATCAAAAATGAATGGCGGAGCAGGTTTAAGGGGCCGAATGGCCTCCTTCTCTTTTCCATGTTAAGCGTCTCATTCAGTAATCCTCCAGCGCACCTCCCAAAAATGGAGCTTCCCGTTGGAGACCCTGCCCTGACGATTGACCTAGAGTGAGATTTTAATCCTGAATCTCGTGACTGAGAGGAGAATGTACCCCCAACTGAGTCCTGACTGACGCAGGCCGATATAATTCCCAAATTGGATAAAATCAAACAACCAGTTAAACTAAATCAAATAAACTGAAGGGCAAATGAGACTCCCTGAAAGGGATACTGCCTGAAACACAAAACGAATCACAAATGCAACTGAAAATATCTTGCCAGCCTCTGCTCTGGCTTTCCCGCTAGCTAGCTAACTCCTCCTTCCATGTTCCCTATATCATGCGATTTTTTTTTTTTTTTGCTGTAATCTTTTGGCATTTGTTCATAGGATGTGGGCAAGGCTGGCTGGGCTAGCATTTATTGCCTATTTCCATTTCAAAGGATGTTTAAAAGTCAACAGGTTTAAGGTGAGAAGGGAGAGATACAAGTGTGTCCAGAGGGGCAGTTTTTTCTCATTGAAGGTGGTGAGTGTCTGGAACAAGTTGCCGGAGGTGGTTGTAGAGGCGGTTGTAATTTTGTCTTTCTAAAAACATTTAGTTAGTTACTTGCGTTAGATGGGTATAGAGGGATATGGGCCAAATGCGGACAATTGGGACCAGCTTAGGGGTTTTTAAAAAAAAAAGGGCAGCATGGACAAGTTGGGTCAAAGGGCTTGTTTCCATGTTGTAAACCTTTATGACTCTATAACAGCATTGCTGTGGATCTAGAGTTACATGTAGAGCCAGCAGATTTCTTTCACTAAAGAACGTTGGTGAACTAATCAAATTTTTGCCCAAAATCAAATTTGATATCTCTTGCCATGGTGGGATTTGAACCTGGGTCCCCGAAGCATTACCCTGAGTCTCTGGCTTATAATTCCAGTGACAATATCACTGTGCCACAACCTCCCCGTGTCAAATGTATTCTGGGAATCTAAGTACATTGCATCCACAGGTTACCCTTTATCCTCAAAGAGCCCAATTAGTCAAACGTAATTTCTCTTTCACAAAACCATGTTGACTTTGCCTGATTGCTTTGAGATTTTCTAATCGCCTTACTATAACCTTCTTACTAATAGAATCCAGCCTTTTCCATGTTGCAGATGTTAAACTAATTGGCCTGTAGTTTCCTGCTTTGTCTCCTCTATTCAAAAAAGGAGTTACATTATGAGTGGCACAACGGTTAGCACAGCTGCCTTGTAGCACCAGAGACCTGGGCTCGATTCCCAGCTTGGGTCACTGTTTGTGTGGAGTCTGCACATTCTCCCCATGTCTGCGTGGGTTTCCTCCAGGTGCTCCGATTTCTTCCCACAATCTGAACGACACTTTCGTGAGGTGCATTGGCCATGGTAAATTCTCCCTCGCGTACCTGAACAGAGTGTGGTGACTAGAGAATTTTCACAGCCACTTTATTGCAGTGTTAATGTCAGCTTACTTGTGACGCTAAAAAATAAACTTGAGAAACATTTGCTATTTTCCAATTGATGGGACTTTCTCCAGAATCCAAGGAATTTTGGAAAATTAGAACCTACTATCTCAGCGGCTATTTTGTTTTCGACCTGAAGTCCAGCAGGACCTGGGGACTTGTCAATATTTAATTCAAATAATTTTCCTGGTGCCCTTTTCCCCCCCCCCCCCATTGTAATTCCTTCAAGATCTTTCCTTTTTGGTTTACAACAATTTCTGGAATGTTCTTTGTGCCGTCTACAGCGAACACGAAATATCTGTTCAATCCCTCCGCCATGCCCTTATTTTCCGTGATTATTGTATAACAAGACCAGAAACAGCTACTTTACTGGGTTTAGAATACATTTACACTCAATAGGCCAGGCTTTGCATAACGATGAGGTATTAATTGAGTGTCTAACTGGGTCAGTTTAACGGATTTGCATTAAGAAATGTGACGAGGTGTTTAAACTAGAAACTTAACTACACATGGTGGCAAAAATAGCTTTTTACACCCTTAATGTCACACAAGTCCGCAGGAGATGTGTCTGAGGGGAATTGACATTTAGTCACTGGGCTACATACCATTCTGTACCCATCAAAGGAACGTTGTCATCTTATAATATAAGCAAAATACTGCAGATACTTATTGTCAGTTTAAAAACCCATCTGGTTCACTAGTTTAAACTTTTAAAAAAAAATTTATTTGTGTCACAAGCAGGCTTACATTAACACTACAGTGAAGTTACCGTGACAATCCCCCACTCCAGCACCTACTCGGGTACACTGAGTGAAAATTTAGCACGGCCATGCACTTAACCAGCACATCTTTTGGATTATGGAAGGAAACTGGAGCACCCGGAGGAAACCCACACAGACACGGAGAGAACGTGCAGACTTCGCATAGGCAGTGACCCGAGCCGGGAATCAAACCTGGATCCCTGGTGCTGTGAGGCAGCAGTGCTATCCACTGTGCCACCCTTCAGGGAAGGAAATCTTCCAGAGCCATGACAATGTACTTGGTACTGCTCTCTGCAAAAACTATTTGCTTGGAGGGCAATCATTGTGCTTTGCCAGCACAACATGCACCTCAAGAATAAATCCAAAAAACGCACGCTAATAAGCTGAAGGAATTGTTACCATTCTGAGACTGGAACCTCTAGCCCAATATCAGACAGGAGTAGACCATACTGCCCCTGCTTCCCCCATTCAGTGTTTCTTTACATTTATTTGTGGGTTGGGCGTTACTCTGATTCGGACAGCGTTTATTGCCCATCCCTTGGGAAGGTGTTGGTAAGCTGCCTTCTTGAAATGCTGCTGTTCCAGCGACGTAGGTATACCCACTGTGCTGTTAGGAAGGGAGTTCCAGGATTTTGACAATGAAGAGATGGCGATATATTTCCAAGTCAGGACGATGAGTGACTTGGAGGGGAACTTGCAGGTGGTGATGTTCCCAGGTATCTGCTGTCCTTGTCCTTGTAGATGGAAGTGGTTGTGGGTTTGGAAGGCTCTGTCTAAGGAACCTTGGTGAGCTCCTGCAGTGCATCCTGTAGATGGTACACACTGATGCTACTGAATGATAGAGGGATTGACTAAATACTAAAAGCAGGAGTAGGCCATTCAGCCCTTCAAGCCTGTCTTAGCTGTGAGAAAAGATTGGGTAGACTGGGGTTGTTCTCCCTGGAAAGATGGAGAACGAGGGGAGACCTAATAGAGGTGTACAAAATTATGAAGGACATGGGGTGAACAGTGGGAAACTTTTTCCCAGTTCGGAAGTGACGAACATGAGGGGTCACGGGTTCAAGGTGAGGGGGGTGAAGTTTAACTCGGATATCAGAGGGACGTATTTTACACAGAAGGTGATGGAGGCCTGGAGGGCATTGCCAAGGGGGTGGTGGAGGCGGACACACTGGGATCGTTTTAAGACTTACCTGGATAGTCACATGAACAGACTGGGAATGGATGGATACAGAGGAATGGTCTAGTTGGACCAATGAGCGGCGCAGGCTTGGAGGGCCGCAGGGCCTGTTTCCTGAGCTATACTGTTCTTTATTCTCTATCATTTATTTTGATTACAGCTGATCATCAAATTCAATATCCTGATTTTCTGACCCCTGCATATCTCTTAATCCCTTCAGTCCCGAGAGCTATATCTAATTTCTTGAAATTGGGCAACGTTTTGGCCTCAGCTGTGTCCTGTGGTCATGAATTCAAATGTTTGTGGAAGAAATAACAATGAAGTGGGCTGTTTTGTTCTGGCTGGTGTCAAGCTTTTTGAGTATTGTTGGAGTTGCACCCGTCCAGGCAAGTGGGGACTATTCCTGACTTGAGTCTTGTAGATGTTGGATAGGCTTTGGGGAGTCAGGAGGTGAGTTACTTGCCGCAGTATTCCTAGCCTCTGACCTGCTCTTGTGTGTTTTCATGGCTTGAGTTTCTGGGAAAGGTATCCTCCCAAGATGTTAATAGTGGAAAGGAGGGATGGGGAAGTTGAGGGAACTCAGCGATGCAAATGCCAATACAATCTTGGGCTTCAATTCCATTTTCCTGCCAGTTCCACATCCCTTAATACGCATTCCCCCCCCCCCCCACCTCACAAGAAATCCGCAATCAGTCACAAATACGTGCAACAGTAGAGTGCACACGGGGGAATTCCAAAACCTCCAACTTTCCTTTGTGTTAATTTCCTCCCGTAGAAACCATAGAAAATTATAGCTCAGAAACTGGCCTTTTGGCCCTTCTTGTCTGTGCCGAACTATTTTTTTGCCCAGTCCCACTGACCTGCACTTGGACCATATCCCTCCACACCCCCTCTCATCCATGTACCTGTCCAGGTTTCTCTTAAATGTTAAAAGTGACCCTGCATTTACCGGCAGCTCATTCCACATCCCACCACTCCCTGCGTGAAGAAACCCTCCCATAATATTCCCTTTACACTTTTCTCTTTTCACCCTTAACCTATGCCCTATATTTTTTCTCCTCTGGCCTCAGTGAAAAAAGCTTGCTTGCATTCACTCTATCTATGCTCATCAAAATCTTGTACACCTCTATCAAATCTCCCCTCATTCTTCTATGCTGCAGGGAATAAAGTCCTAACCTATTCAATTCCCTTTCCATCCTAAATGATTGTCCCCTTTATCCTTGATTCCCTGACCCTCAGGGAGGACATCTCCCATCCCAGTCAAGGTAGAATCAAGCACCCCTTCCCATATCCAGTTTCTTAGTTATTTGGATTCGGACGTTGTTGAGCAGAATGGGGTGAGATTCCACGTGTTCCACAACCGACCTTTTATATTTTATTAAAAAGGGTTTTATGCTCGGGTGGATTTCACAAGCTCTGGAGGAAATGAAATACGCCTCTCTGGTTGCGTGGTAAGCGCTATAAACTTGAGATAACCCCGAGCTCATGTTACTTTGCAACAAGGCGCTGGAGAAGGCAGCCCCCTGCATACCTGGAATACCTAGCAGGGACGTGTATGCAGCCAAACCTGAGGGACTGGGTTTGTTGCCGCAGTGACGGTGCCACGTTTTATTCCTGAAACACTCGCTACCCTTCAATAATCGGGCCCTTCTGATGAGCTGTCACAGCGCTGTGCCACTCTAAGTGGCATAGCTTTGAGCTGCCTGTTAACATTCCTGCACTGTTACGTCCTTGAGTCAACAGTGATGTCTTTCCTGGGCCAGGAATGCAAGTTGGGTGCAGTCTGTTGGCGTTTCTGGCAGGTTCTTTTTTTATTTTGCTCCTCTTAACCCTAATGTGCCCCCTGCCACATTTCATAACAGTGCGGAAAGAGGCCATTTGGCCCATTGGGTCCGCACCAACCACAATCCCACCCACGTCCGATCCCCAATAACCCCACATATTTACCCTGCTGGTTCCCCTGTCACCAAGGGACAATTTAACCTGGCCAATTCACCTAACCTGCACACAGAATCATACAATCCTACAGTGCAGAAGGAGGTCATTCGGCCTATTGAGTCTGCACTGAACACAATCCCACCCAGACCCTATCCCCATAATTCCATGCATTTACCCTAACTAGATCCTCTGACAAGGGGCAATTTAGCATGGCCAATCCACCTAACCCGCACATCTTTTGGACTGAGAGGAAAGCTGGAGCACCCAGAGGAAACCCACGCAGACACAAGGAGAATGTGCAAACTCCACACAGACAGTGACCCCCAAGGCTATTTAAAATGAGTTCTTGTAAGAAAAGCTATGTTTGCAGTGAGTCAGTGTGATATATTGTCAAGGTTGAAGAGGTGCTGAATGTGTTGGAATGAGAGGAATTATGCAGTTACCTGCATTGTATTGTTGAAGGCGATATTCCCATTCTCCCCACTGGGCATACTACATGGTTTACTTTATTCATTCATGGGACCTGGGTGTCGCTGGCTGGCACGCATTTATTGCCCATCTTTAATTGCCTGAGGGCAGTTGAGAATCAACCACATTGCTGTGTGTTGCAGCGTTCTTTAGAGACAAGTTATTGCCAAAGTCTATACAAAGCCTCGCGAAAGCCAGTGTTTACTTAAAGACATTTATTAATCAGTGATCGATGAGAGAATGAGCATTGGGCAGTCCATTGCTTTACTACAAGAGGAGAGTATTCCAACACCACTCTGAGGTTACAATGATCGGACAGATCAATTATACAAGTTTACATTTCCTGTGTTCTGTTGGTTGTGAACCAGTCACTTTCAATCCAAATCAATCGCTGTCATATACGTTAGCCATTTGCATTTTATCCTTTGACCTCAGGATTTCATTGGTGCGTAGAATCTAGATGCTTCCTCCTCCTATTGCCTAGCACTCTATAAAGGTCGCATGGCTATAAAGGTCAAAGTTAATGTTCCCATCAACTCTTGCTTACCTCAGTGGCCAAACCAGACAGATGTGCATTCTTAGACCTGTTTTATCTGGATAGTGTGAGCACTCCTATTTGTAAGGGACTCTGAGAACCTTATTGCTGGAAACTTGCACTGCTAAAAATTGCACATTCTGTAGTTTCATTCTTTTAAATGTGGTTCATCTCACTATGCCTCTGGTACCATTAGGCTTTGTGGTAACCTGCTTTTGGCTGTAGTGTACAGATTTCTTTAACAGACAGCTAAAATACTAAAAATCCAAAACATGCTTAAATTGGAAATACTTGTTCAAGTCTTATATTTAGTTAAATCTCTTCCTGTGATTATATGTGTCTTCATGTAGACTTGTTAGCTTGGTAAGTCTGGTTCAAGGTAATTTCACTCATTCATCATAGAATATCATAAAAGGAGGCCATTCGGCCCATTGAGTCTGCACTGACCACACCCCATCCTGGCCCTATTCCTGCAATCCCGTGCATTTTAACCTACTAATCCCCCTGATGCTTTCAGACAATTTAGCGTGGTCAATCAGCCTAACCCGCATATCTTTGGAGTGTGGGATAAAACCGGAGCACCCGGAGGAAACCCATGCATGTACAAGGAGAAAATGCACAGATGGTGACCTGAGGCCGGAATTGAACCTGGGTCCCTGATGCTGTGAGGCAGCAGTGCTCACCACTGTGCCGCACTTGTTTACATTATTGTTATTAGTGTGCTATTTGAAATTTCACTAATCTACTATGAATTTCCCCAACACTCTGGCTCTGGAGTCACATGTAGGCCAGACCAGGTAAGGACAGCAGATTTCCTTCCCTAAAGGAGATTAGTGAACCAGATGGATTGTTACAACAATGGAGTCAACCACATTTATGTGGATTGTGGAGAGCAGGAGAGTCCCGGGTGTGTTGACACATAATTAATTTGGGATGGTGACTGATTTGGGTGGGAATAATTTAGTATAACTGTGGCATCAGTGCTTTTGCTCATCTTGGTATTGACATTGACTGGGCTGGCAGATGCTGTTGAGGTGACCTAGGCCAGTTGTTAAGCTTCAGCAAGGCAGTTCGGAGCTTCAAGGACGTGGATCCTGAGGCAGTGTGCACTTCTTCACATGACGTTGAACATCCTGAGTGGTCTTGCAACTTGAGTACTCCCTCTTGCCCCTGACTTCAGCCTTGTTAGGTGGGCCGAATCTCCATGCACGCCATTGGAAGCTCCCTTCCAAACCCACACTATACTCAGTTTGAAATATATTGGCCATTCCTTCACTGTTGCTGGGTCAAAGCTCTGGAGCGCTCTCCCTAATAGCATTGTGGGTGTACCTACACCATGTGGACTGTAACGGTTACAGAAGAAGGCTCACTGCCATCTTCTCTGGGTAATCAGGGATGGGCAATAAATGCTGGCCAGTGATGCTGAGATCCCATGAAAGAATGGAAAGTAAAAGCATTCTATACTCAGTCCTGACCTTGCTACTGAAGTAATAGTGATGTGTAGATGTATATCTTGATACCATTGCTATTGTGACTGGTTTGGTGAGTTTACAGCCTTTTAGAATTGTAGCAGAAAGTGAGAATTGGAGAAATCTTAAAATCCTTACAGTGCAAAAAGCAGGCCATTTGGCCCATTGAATCTGCATCACCCATAATCCCACCCAGGTCCTATCCCCAAAACCCCATGCATTTACCCTAATTAGCCCCTTTAACACTAAGGGGCAATTAGCATGGCCAATCAACCTAACCCACACATCTTTGGACCGTGGGAGGAAACTGGAGCACACAGAGGAAACCCACATAGACATGGGGAGAATGTGCAGACTCCACACGGACAGTGACCCAAGCTGGAATTGAACCGAGGCAGCAGTGCTAATCATCGTGCCACCATGCCATGCAAGGAGCAGTCCCTGTTGAAGGGGAAAGATTTCCTGGGTATGGGGGCAAGAGCACAGCAATGTTTATAACTGAATGCACAGTGGTTAGCACTGCTGCCCTACAGCTCCACAGACCCGGATTTGATTCTTGGCTTGGGTCACTGTTTGTGTGGAGTTTACGCATTCCCCCCGTGTCTGCATGGGTTTCCTCTGGGTGCTCTGGTTTTCTCCCATTGTCTGAAAGATGTGCAGGTTGGGTTGATTGGCCATGTTAAATTGCCCTATGGTTTTCTGGGATGTTCGGGAGATTAGCAAGGTAAATATGTGCAGACTCAATGGGCTGAAGGGCCTCTTTCTGCCCTGTAGGGTTTTATGATTCTGTGATGTGGGATTATGGGAATAGGGCCTGGGTGGGATTGTGGCCGGTGCGGACTTGTCGGGCCAAATGGCCTCCTGCATTGTAGGGATTCTATGAACTGATTCTTTAAAGAACTGGCTCAGCTTTGAATGCCAGCGTGTGTAATGTTGGCTTCTGTGATCCTGGGTGAAAAGAGGATCTAGTTTTAAAAAAAATTATTAATGGCTAATGCAGGCCAACGATCGAGGTGGGTGGGGGGGGGTGGAATCCAATTGATTTCCTTCACTTTGACACCTATGTGATAGGAACTAGCTGCTTAAGTGTATAACAAGGGATACGAGTACAGAGTATCGGCTTTTTAAAATGGTGATTTGCATAATGTGAAAACCAGCCTGTAATTCAGTACTTACTGAACATGGAGTTATGCAAATTGGTTTCCTTTTACACTGTGCCTTTTCTCCCCCCCAGCTGTTTGTGTGGAAAGGGATCATGAGAGTGTGTTTCCCCTGGTGGGAGCAGTCCGGCCTAGTTTCCCAGGCTTCTGTCTGGCCCTCTGCCATCTAATCACAATCAGCCTCCTGTGAGGTGTCACTCCTTCCACTCAACGTTATCTTTCTCACCACTCCCTCAGTGGGTGTTTGATTCTTGACGCTTAGAATTGTGAATGAATTTCCCATTCCTTTCTTATCTTCAAAGGATTTTTTACCTGGGTTCACCGTGGTGTCCGCACTGACTCAGACTCCTTGCCTATTGCTCCAAAGGTGCGAAGGAAAGGGTTTGAGTGAATCTGTTTAAATCAGGAGCCCATATCATTGGTCTTCCCGTTCTACAACAGAACCTCCTTGCACTTGTATAGCGTCTTCCAACAAAGCGGATTGCACTCCGCAGCTGTGACGTTGGACTTGGAGGGGTTTAAACGAGAACTTTCGAATCAAGTGCTGCTTAACTGGGGTCGGTGTGGCTCAACGAGTACAGGGGGGAGGTGATAGGTGAACAGTTCATAACAATTATACTGAAAGATGTGCAGATTAGGTTGATTGGCCATGGTAAATTGCCTCTTAGTGTTCTGGGATGTGTAGATTAGAGGGGTTAGTGGGGAAAGTGTGAGGCATTACTGGCAGTGGGTCTGGTTGGGATTAGTGGGGTAAATATGAAGGGTTACAGGCAGAGGGCTTGGTTGGGATTGTGATCAGTGCAGATTCGAAGGGCCAAATGGCCTCTTTCTGCACTATAGAGATTCTATGATTCTGTGAATTGATTCTTTGGAGAAATGGCTCAGCTTTGACTGCCAGAGTAATCGAATGCAAGTAATTGTCTATGCGTTTCATTTCCCCGCACCCCCGTGAATGATGATTTAGTTTTAAAGTTTATTTATTAGTGTCATAAGTAGGCTTACATTAACACTGCAGTGAAGTTACTATGAAAATCCCCTAGTTGCCACACTTGTTCGGGTACACAGAGGGCGAATTTAGCATGGCCAACGCACCTAACTGGCGTGTCTTGCGGACTGTGGGAGGAAACAGGAGCACCTGAAGGAAACCCACGCAGACGCAGGAAGAATGTGCAAACTCCATACAGACAGTGATCCAAACTGGGAATTGAATCTATGTCCCCGGCACTGTGAGGCGGCGTTGCTAACCGCTGTGGCACTGTCAGTAATAGGTTTTGGACATTATGGATGGTAATATCTCTTTGCCAGGATGCTGTGGGGGGTACTACAAAGGGTAGGATGTTACTCTGATATGGATGTCCCTGTTGTTATCCTTGGCAGAGTAGCCTCCATTGCCAATGGTGAGTTGGCAGCATGGTGCCAGCAGCCTGGCTCTGTTCATTGAGCACTGGCTCACCGTTAGAAATAAAGGTATATGGATTAACTGACCTCTGACATTACTAATTACGTTACTTGGTCTTACAGGAGGGGCAGCAGCTTTAGTGCACTGTATTCCCGCTACAGGGTGTATTGGCATTTGATGAGTGAGGCAGGATGGGAGATCTGTTACTCGATACAGAGCACCGTACTGTGTGAAAGGCGGTTTTAGTGTGGCTCAGAGCGATAATTTCACACTGAAATCTTCCATTTACACAAACTACACTTGTCTCCACTACCTAGTGCTTTAAACGGCTCTGAGTGGAGGAATTTGGCAGCGCACCAGATGAAGGAAGAGTTACTGAGATAGGTCAGTGACCTTAAAACACGAATGCTCTTTCTATTTGATGCTGCAGACCTGCTATTTCCTTATTTTTAATGCTAAATCTGGTCTTGATTTCATTGAATCATAGAATCCCTACAGTGCAGAAGGAGGCCATTTGGCCCATTGAGTCTGTACCAGTTACATCCCACGCAGGTCCTATTCCCATAATCCCACACGTTTACCTTGCTAACCGTCCCCGACACTGAGGTCAATTTAGCATGGCCAATCAACTTAACCCGCGCATCTTTGGACTGTGGAAGGAAACCGGAGCACCCGGAGGAAACCCACGCTGACACAAGGAGAACATGCAGACTCCACACAAACAGTGACCTGAGGCCGGAACCAAACCCAGGTCCCTGACACTGTGAGGCAGCAGTGCTAATCACTGTGTCACCATGCTGCCTGTGTGATTTGGAAATTTCTGCAATAAATCCCTGTAACTCCATTGTTTAGGGTGGTGGGAAATGTGGAACAGACATGCCGGCATCCGCTGACATTATTGTCTCGGAAAGAGCCGTGGATGTTTGCAGGCTGGGTCTGACCTGAGACAAGGGAGCTGAGGGTTTTTGAGGGGGGAAAGAACGCAGACAGTAATGTGGAGCCAAGACCACAGTCTAATCTGGAATGACCTTCTAGCATGATGAACTGGCTCAAAGGACCAAGTGACCTCCTCCATACAATCCTTACAGTGCGGAATGAGGCCATCCAGCCCATCAAATCTGCACTGACTCTCTCCAAAAGAGCAACTTCCCTCAGGATCGTTAGGACATTACAGCAACCCATCTTCAGCTGCTTCATCAATGACCTTCTCTCCATCGTAAGGTTAGAAGTGGTGATGTGCAATCGTCGGCGAACAATATTCAGACCATTTGTGACTCCTCAGGTACTGAGGCTGTCCATGTTCAAAAGCAACAAGATGTGGACAGTATGCAGGCTTGGGCTGACAAGTGGCAAATAATATTTGCGACACACAAATGCCAGACAATGACTATCACCAATAAGAGACACTCTAACCACTGCTATTTCACAGCAGTGAATTCTCCTATTGTCACTGAATTCCCCTATTGTCAACACCCTTGGGGTTGCCATTGACCAGAAACTCAACTGGATTCACCACGTAAACACAGTGGTTACAAGAGCAGGTCAGAGGCTAGGAATATTGTGGTGAGTAACTCGCCCCCTGACTCCCTAAAGCCTATCCATCATCTACAAGGCACAAGTCAGGAGTGTGATGGAATACTCTCCACTTGCCTGAGTGGATGCAGCTCCATCCAGGACAAAGCAGCTCGCTTGATTTGCACCATATCTACAAACATCCATTCCCTCGATCAGTCATGTTCAGTATTAGCAACGTGTACGACTTACAAGATGCACTGCAGCAGTTCACCAAAGATCCTTAAACAACACCTTCCAAACTCATGACCACTTCCGTCTAGAAGGACAAGGGCAGCAGATAGATGGAAACACCATCACCTGCAAGTTCTCCTCCAAGCCGCTCACCATCCTGACTCGGAAATATATCAGCTGTTCCTTCACTGCCGCACGGTCAGAATCCTGGAATTCCTTCCTTAACAGCACTGTACTTACACCTTGGGGACCACAATGGTTCAAGAAGACCTAACACCATAGTGAGTACGTTTAGTGATGGGTAATTAAATGGTGGTCTGGCCAGTGAAGCCCAGTCCCTGTTGGGATTGTTAATTGCCTTCTGAAACAGCCTACCGAGGCACCCGGTTCAGGATCATTGGGAAGGGTAGCTGCTGCTGGTCTTGCCAGGGTCGTCCACATCCCCCAGGATAGAAATAAACTCTCAGCTGAGGAAGGAGCAGTGCTCTGAAAGCTCATGATACCAGATAAACCTGTTGGACTTTAACCTGGTGCTGTGAGACTTCTCACTGTGCTCATCCCAGTCCAACACCGGCAGCTCCACATCAGAATTAAACTGAACGGACTGCTGTTTACAAAGCATGTTCCAGCAGTGCAGGAAGTCTCAACACCTGGGAGACACGTTCTCTCTGGATTTCAGAAATGTGGCAGCTAATTTGTGTATTGCAAGTTCCTCCGACTGTGAGTGTGATAATGAGTTTCAGAATGTTGATTCAGGTGATTCAATATTGACCGGGACTCGAGCACTAACAGGACGGATCAAACTGCAGCCAATGCAGCTCCTGACACTGAAATCCATTCATTATTCCCCTGCCTTCCCCCATCCCCATTCCCACTGCCGCCCTCGGCATCACTTTTCACCCCCACTGCTGCCCCATTTCCCCACCCTCCCAACCTATAATGCAGCACTCCCTGAGCACTGTAGCATCAGCACCGCGCCGGTGTGTGCAGTGCTGAGTGTAACACTGTCAGCACTGTGCCAGTGTATATAGTGCTGAGGGAGTGTAACACTGTCAACACCACGCCGATGGGTACAGTCTGAAGGAGTGCTGCACACTCAGTACTGTGCCAGCGGGTGGAGTGCTGCACTGTCAGCACCGCGATGGTGTACACGGTGCTGAGGGAGTGTAACGCTGTCAGCACCGTGCCAGTGTGTACAGTGCTGAGGGAGTGTAACGCTGTCAGCACCATGCCGGTGTGTACAGTGCTGAGGGAGTGTAACGCTGTCAGCACCACGCCGGTGTATACGATGCTGAAGGAGTGTAACGCTGTCAGCATTGCGCCGGTGTGTACAGTGCTGAGGGAGTGCTGCACTGTCAGCACCGCACCAGTGTGTACAGTGCTGAGGGAATGTAACGCTGTCAGCACCACGCCAGTGTGTACAGTGCTGAGGGAGTGTAACGCTGTTAGTACCGTGCCGGTGTATGCAATGCTGAGGGAGTGTGACACTCAGCATGCGCCAGTGTGTACAGTGCTGAGGGAGTGCTGCACTGTCAGCACCGTGCCGGTGTATGCAATGCTGAGGGAGTGTAACGCTGTCAGCAACGCGACGGGATGTACGGTGTTGAGGAAGTGCTGCACTATCAGTACCGCACCAGTGGGTGGAGTACTGTACCGTCAGCACTGCGGTATGTACGGTGTTGAGGGAATGCTGCGCTGTCAGCACTGGCTGGAAAAGAACCCGTGGTGTTATTCACAGCAGTGTGGGGAAGTTTGCCTGGCTGCTGCAGAGCAACATTTATCCCCCAATCAACATTACTCGTTATCTGCTCAATATCACATGGGAGCTTCCTGTGAGCCAATTGGCAGCTGCGCTTCCTACATGACAGCAGGGAGTCCTCTTTGAAAGGATTTGATTGGCTGTGAGGCACTTGGTGACCCCCTATGGTTATGGAAAGCACCGTATAAAAATGGAAGGCCTGCCTTTCCCTCGGAGCCACCCCTGTGGAGGGGGAGTGGGGGAGGGGCTGGGGTAGGGAAGGAGGCTGTGGTGTTGGGAGAAGGGAGGGGATGTTGGGGGTGGTTGGTGGGTTGTGGGGGCACATATCATCAGTGTAAGGTTGCAGTGTTGCCTGGAGACCGGTGTTATCTGTACTGCACCATGGCTACCTGTTATCTGAATCTAGCTGCTATAAGTGGAGTATAAACAGGCCTGGACAGCTACATGCTGTGGTGCCCAGCTGTGCCAGAGGTTCTCCAGCTCCCCACTGAGTGTAACCTGAAGATACTCACTTGGAATACTGCGCCCAGTTCTGGTCGCCGTACTATCGGAAGGATGTGGAGTCCTTGGAGAGAGTGCAGAGGAGGTTTACCAGGATGCTGCCTGGTATGGAAGGACTGTCTTATGAGGAACGATTAAATAGACTGGGGTTGTTTTCCCTTGAAAGACGTCGGCTTAGAGGGGATCTCATAGAGGTGTATAAGATTATAAGGGGTATAGATAGAGTAAATGGAGGTAAACTTTTTCCACCTTTAGAAATGGATAGGACGAGGGGTCATGGCCATAGGGTGAGGGGGGCTATGTATAGGACGAATATTAGAGGGCAGTTTTTCACACAAAGGGTAGTGGGGGTGTGGAATGCACTGCCGAGTAAGGTGGTGGGAGCAGGCACGCTGGGGCTGTTTAAGGGTCTCTTGGACAGCCACATGAGCGGTATGCAGATAGAGGGATATATTAGGACTGTTTAACTATGGCTTTTTTCCACAGGTAATTCGGTCCATACTGACCAACATTGAGCATGCATTCGGCAGGTGGTGCGGGTACGGCTCTTGGATGTTGATTCATGGGTTGCCTGGTACCTCATGTCGTAAATGAGTGCTTTATGTGGACCATCTGAAGGGCACCATGACAGCTCAGAGACTATCGATGTGGCTGTGCAGACACTTGGAATTGGGCCGGTGTCTGCGGGAGTTTGCGCGTTCTCCCCGTGGTTGCGTGGGTTTTCTCCGGGCACTCCGGTTTCCTCCCACAACCCAAAAATTCGCTCTTAGGCTGATTGGGAAACAAATTGTCCCTATGGTGAGAATTTTCCATATTTGGAATAATATATATATTATTATATAGGAATAATAAAATAGGATAATGGATTTGCTACTATATAGTTATGACGGCGGCGCGGGCTCGTTGGGCCGAAGGGCCTGTTTCCCGTGCTGTGTTGCTTAAAAAAAAATATACGTCTCCCTCACTTAATTCAGAAATGTGGCTTTTCCTCGGAGCTCCTGGCTGTATAAATGTGAGCAGGTTCCTTTTCAAATCGTGGCATGGTAAAGACTCAGCGTCCGTTCGCTGTGAGACCATGTAGATGCTCTGGCTATGGGCTGTGATCCTCGATCCAATGCAGGCTGGGGACTGGATTGGTGATTTGTGACCTTAGAAAGTAGATGGCATGAGGAACTCTCCTCACAGAACATAGAACATTACAGCGCAGAACAGGCCCTTCGGCCCTCGATGTTGCACCGACCAATTGAGAAAAAACAGTGACCCTCTAACCCAAACCATTCCCTTTTCATCCATAAACCTATCTACTAACCTCTTAAACGCCCCCAAACTTGGCGCATCTACAACTGCTGCAGGCAGGGCATTCCATACCCTTACCACCGTACTACCAATGTGCCCACTAAAAATGCCTCCTCACCCTCCCCGCCTCTGCCGCCTCCTTGTCCCTCTCCCCTCCACCGTCTCCTCATTTTCTTAAAGTTTATTTATTGATCATGAGCAGGCTTACATTAACGCTGCAATGAAGTTACTGTGAAAATCCCCTAGTCGCAACACTGCACCTCCTGTTCGGGAACATTGAGGAAGAATTTAGCACAGTCAATGCACCTAACCAGTGTCTTTTGGACTGTGGGAGAAAAGCGGAGCATCCAGAGGAAACCCATGCAGACACGGGGAGAACATACAGAGTCTGCACTGACAGTGACCCTAGCCAGAAAGCTGGGTCCCCTGGCGCTGTGAGACATCAATGCTGACCACTGTGCCACCCTGTCTAGCTGTACTCATCCTGGTTGAGACAGGAAGAACAACTGCCCTGGATTGATGTAGCCCCGTGAATGTGCTGAAAGATCCCATGGGGGTGCCTTGTCTACTTTGATCACACACAATTTGACATCAAGAAATATTAGGGCAAAAGCTCGCTCAAGGGGGTGTTTGAAATGTGGGGAGGGGAGGGATTTCCAAAGCTGGGGGCTCGGGGTGCTGAGAGTTCAATTGGAGGAACGGTGGTAATGGAGATCCAAGTTGTGGAGTGCTGGGATCTGTGAATGTGTTCAGGCCGGAGAAATCGGGGTGGTGAACCCTGGGGTGGGAGCTGAGAATGGCCATGAGCGTTTTAAAACCCAGTTGCTGCAGTGCTGGGAGCCAGTGTGGGCCAGTGGGCACGGTGCCAGTGGGTGAGTGGGAACCGGGCTGAGTTAGGATGTGCCCACTGGAATTTATGGAGACTGCGAGATTGATTGTGTTTTTGATTTTTTTTTCTTGGTAAACAGTGTCGCTGGTAAATTCAGCTTTTTATTAATGTATTTTATTAATTAATTGAATTAAATTTCATTAATTGCGGCGGTTGGATTTGAACCCAGGATGCCAGCCTGCGTCTCCAGTTTGTTAGTCTCCTCTCCCCGCCCCAACCCCCATCCTTTTGCCCCAAGTTCAGGAATTCAAATCCTCCGTATTTCCCCTTAAAACTTTTTTTAATTTGATTTTTATTGTCACGTGTATTTGTATACAGTGAAAAGTATTGTTTCTTGCGCGCTATACAGACAAAGCATGCTATTCACAGAGAAGGAAAGGAGAGAGTGCAGATTGTAATGTTACAGTCATAGCTAAGGTGTAGAGAAAGATCAATTTAATGCAAGGTAAGTCTGTTCAAAAGTCTGATGGCAGCAGGGAAGAAGTTGTTCCTGAATTGGTTGGTACATGACCTCAGACTTTTGTATCTTTTCCCCGACAGAAGAAGGTGGAAGAGAGAATGCGCGGGGTATGTGGGCTTGTTGATTATGGTGGCTGCTTTTCTGAGGCAGTTGGAAGTGTGGACAAAGTCCGTGGATGAGAGGCTGGGTGGTGTGATGGACTGGGCTTAGTTCATGACGCTTTGTAATTTCTTGTGGTCTTGGACATAGAAAAAGCAATACATCCAGAAAGAGTGCTTTCAATGGTGGTGCATCTGTAAAAGTTGGTGAGAGTCGTAGCTAACATGCCAAATTTCCTTAGTTTTCTAAGAAAATAGAGGTGTTGGTGGGCTTTCTTAACAATAGTGTTGACATGGAGGGACCAAGACAGGTTGGTGATCTGGACATCTAAAAACTTGAAGCTCTCGACCATTTCTACTCTGTCTCCATTGATGTAGACAGGCGCATGTCGTCCAGTGTACAATACATGGTAACTTTTGGTCATTTTCCCTGATAAATCCATATATTGTACGGTGTCCAGTTTTATTCCTGTGAAGTCACTTATGAAGAGGAGGCAGGGTTGGAGGTGGGGGGGAGGTGTGATAATTCAATTTGAGGTATTATGTTCACACAAAAACAAGACTCTGATATTGCTGGAAACCGGAAATAAAAAGCTCATCAGGACGGCAACATTTGTGCAGAGAGAAATACAAGTTTCTCTTTAATCAGAATGATGCATGTACATGACTATTGCTGAAAAAAGACACATGCTGTTGAAGTTTTTCATCTTCAACTCATCAGAACAGATGTGCAAGAATAGCAGGTCCTCAAAGAGAACAATAATTTATATTGCACGAGAAGATTGTGCTGATAGGTATACACTTGCCAATCAGTTAGCACTCTCTTATTGAGCTGTACGAGTTGTTTGTTTTCTTTTGTCTGTATAGCGTTTGCACGTTCTCCCAGTGTCGATGTGGGTTTCCTCCAGTTGCTCTTGCTTCCTCCCAAGAGTCTAAATACGTGCAGATTAAGTGGATTGGCCATGCTAAATTGCCTCTTAGTGTCTCAAGATGTGCCGGTTAGGTGGATTAAGCATGTTGAATTGTCCCTTAGAGTAACAAGATGTGTAGGTTAGGGGGACCAGCAGAGTGAATATGTGGGATTATGGGGATATAGCCTGGGTAAGGTGTTCTTTTGGAAGTTTGGTGCTGACTCAATGGTCTGAATGGCCTCCTTCTACAGTATATGGATTCTTGATTTGGTGTTCTTGCAATTATATAGAAACATGGAAGATAGGAGCAAGAGGAGGCCATTTGGCCCCTCATGGCTACTCCACCAGTCAGCATGATCATGGCTCATCATCCATCTTAATGGCCTAATCCTGCTTTCTTCCTATAACCTTTGATCCCGTTCACCCCAAGTGCTATAACAAGCTAATTCTTAAATACATTCGATATTTTGGCATCCACTACTTCCTGTGGTAATAAATTCCACAGGCTCACCAGTCTGGGTGAAGAAATGTCTCCTCACCTCCATCCTAAGATGGCAATTATGCCCTGATGAGGTTAGATGAAAAACTTTGACAGCACGTGTCTTTTTGTTTTCAGCAACACTTTCCGTCCCACCAAATGATTATTAATACCAGTGTGAGTTTTATTTTGGAACTCAGCAAACGGCCTTGTGCCAATCGAGAATTAGATCTATTGCTGCCTCCTCAGGAAAGCTGTGGAGATTGGAGTGTTTGTGTGAGTGATGGGGAGGGAGGTGGGAGTGGAAGTGGCTGAATCGGTATTGCCCACGTCCCAGAGTAACCATGTTTCTCTCGATGGTGGCCTAGCAGCAGTTTGTCAGTGAGAGCTTTCATGAAAGAATACTTATGTAATGGAGGACGTCTGTTACTGTACTGCATCCTGCCAGTGTGGATGAGATCACCTGATGAATTGTGTGGCATTAATGGTTGGCAATAAATGGCTCTGTCACATTGTGCCCTTTGGAACAGGGCAGGAAAGCAGCACTCCGCTCTCATTTTCATTAATGTCCCTAAATGCTTCTCTCTCACACTCGCACATGCACGCACACACACACACGCTGCCAAATATCACATTGCACACTACCCTTTCTGAATGAGAACAATGCCAAACGGTGAAACGCCACAGCAAAGTGCTGTTCCCTTTCACAGCGCGGCTTGTTTTGCTTGACCCATTGCTGCCTCACAGCGCCAGGGAGCCCGGGATTCGATTCCAGCCTTGGGTCACCTGTGTGCGCGGAGTTTGCACGTTCTCCTCGTGTCTGCCTGGGTTTCCTCCAGTTCCCAAAATGGGCAGGTTAGGTGGATTGGGCATGTTAAATTGCCCCTTGATGTCCCAAGATGTGCCGGTTAGGTCGGAAAACTGAGTAGGGATGCGGGGATAGGGCAGGTGGGCTGAGTTAGGTTAAGATGCTCTGGAGAGTCAGCACAGACACGATGGGCTGAATGGCTTCCTTCTGCACTGTAGGGATTCTGTGAAAAGCATTGAGGTGAGCACTTGAAACATCATAAAATACAAGGCTCCGGTCTTGAGGCTGAAAAATGGAATTTGAATAGATTGGTGTTTGATGACTGGCGCAGACAGGATGGGCTGAAGGGTCTCATGTTGTGCTGTAAAACTCTGACTATAAGGCAATAATCTCCAGAATCCATTATTCTCTGCCATAAAATATCTATCTGTGGAGAGACAGTAAGGAACTGCAAACAGTTTAATTTAAAGTACTTTTACAGAAATGTGAGGTTTCTCTTGTCATGAAGAAACTAGAAGCAGGAGTAGGCCATTCAGCCCTTTGAGCCTGTTCTGCCTTTCATTTAGATGATGGCTGATCGTCAAATTCAATATCCTGATTCCCCCCCCCCCCCCCCCCCCCCACCTCTCCCCAACCCTTTGATCCCTTTACACCAAGAGCTATATCTAATTTTTTCTTGAAATCAGATAATGTTTCGGTCTCAACTACATCCTGTGGTAGTGAATTCCACACACACACCACCCTTCGGGTGAGTAAATTTCTCCTCACCTCAGTTCTGAAAGATTTACCCCTTATTCTCAAACCGTGACCTCTAGTCCTGGGCTCCCCCCACCATTGGGAACATTATTTCTGAATCTACCCTGTCTAACCCCGTTAAATTTTATAAGTTTCTACGTGATTCCCTCTCTCACTGCTAAATTCCAGTGAATATAACCCTAACTGATTTCATCTCTCCTCGTATGACAGATATGTCATCTCAGGAATCAGCCTGGTAAATCTTTGCTGTACTCCGTCTATAGCAAGGACATCCTTCCTCAGATAAGGACACCAAAACTGAACACAATGTTCCCAGCATGGCCTCATCAACGCCCTATATAGTTGCAGCAAAATTATCCCTATATTTAAACTCAAATCCTGTCACTATGAAGGCCAGTGTACCTTCTATAATGCCTGCCGTACCTGCACTTACTTTCAGCGACTGATGCAGTAAGACTCCAAGATCTCATTGAGTACCTACTTCGCTCAACCCGTTCAAGTGATGATCTGTCGTCTTATTGTTACCAAAGTGGATAACGTCACATTTATCCACATTGTAACTGCATCTGCTATGCACATGCCCACACACTCAACCTGTCCAAATCACGCTGAACCATCTCTGCATTCTCCTCACCCTCCCATCTGTAAATTTGGAGAGAATATGTCGTGAAGACACTTGATTTGAAGTCACCTGAAGCAAAAATCCCACAGATGCTGCAAACCTGAAATAAAATTGGAAAATACTGGAAATACTCAGCAAGCTTGACAGTATCTGTGGAGAGTTGATGTTTCAGATCTGTGAGCTTTGGTCAAGGTGGAACACCTTCAAGGCATTGTAAGTTTGAACCAGTTGGTCAGTAGCATCGCACTTATTTGAAAGAGAAGTATACTGCTGAAGCCTTTTGTCCTGTACTCATCAGGACAAATACAAGAATACCAAATTTCAAACCATCACAACAATTTACTCTGCGGGAGCAAGTGCTGGTTGGTCAGCAAGTTGAGCCTGGCTGAAGTGTTGCCATGGAAATAACAATTGGCTCCTGATTGCTTCAAAAAAGGGTCAGATTCATGTGAATGTTTCTAGCAAGTACAAATTTTGATTTGATTTATTGTCACTCGTATTAGTACATAATGAAAAGTTTGTTGCGTGTTATACAGCCAAAGCAGAATATACGTAGGGAACAGTTAAAAAGTCTCAATGCCAGGTTAAAGTCCAGCAAATTTATTTGATGAAGGAGCAGCACCCCGAAAACTTGTGACTTACAAAGTGGAATTTGTAAGCTTGTGGGGAATAACCCATTCAAGTACTCTCCCCTTGTGCCACTATTAAAGTTGATTTATTAGTGTAATAAGCAGGCTTACATTAACACTGAAATGGAGTTATTGTGAAAATCCCCCATTCACCACACTTGCGCATCTGTTCAGACTCAATGAGGGAGAATTTAGCACGATTAATGCACTTAAGTAGCACGTCTTTCAGACTGTGGGAGGAAATCAGAGCATCTGGAGAAAACCCACGCAGACACATGGAAAATGTGCAGACCCAACATAGATAGTGACCTAAGGCCTGAATTGCACCTGGGTCCCTAGCGCTGTGGGACAGCAGTGCTAACCACTGTGTCACGCGTAATTGTTCAGCAAATGCCGTCTGATCATGGAATCACATTGCAGCATTGTTGTTCTCATTGCATTGGTTGCAGTCAGTAACTAGAATTCACCTGCCACCTTGTCTTGGTATCGAGAAGCACTTTAGGAGCTGCTGCTCATTCACTGCTGGTGCCAAGAAGGAGTATAAACCGTGATTTAATGAAGCCTCCTTCACTGGAGATGAAGTTTAAACCTCTCTTGTATGTTTAAAAAGTTCTTTCACGGGCTGTGGATGTCACTGACAAGGCAAACGCTTAACTGACTGTAAGAAATAGGAGTAGGCCATTCAGCCCTTCGAGCTGAGAATGGCTGATCCAACACTCACTAAGTCCGCTCTTCTGCCTTCTCTTCATAGCCTTGATTTCCCTCCTGATTAAAAACCAATCGATCTCAGCCTTGAAACTGTCCAAGGCCTCAGCCTCCGCAGCTTCCTGGAGTGAAGAATTCCAAAGATTCACTGCTCTCTGAAAGAAGTAATTCTTCCTCAAATCCTTCTGAAATCATCCCCATTTTATTCTGCAACTCTGTTCCTGTACATTCCCCAATGAGGGGGAACATCCCCCCAACGTGCATCTCCAAGGATCCCATCCAAACTTGTCAACACTGCAATTCTAATTTGAATGCTGTTTGTCATCTTGGATTTTAATTCATAGAATTTTGCAAAATGCAAACAAGAGCTTCGAATTCATAGAATAGAATCCCCACAGTACTGATGAAGGCCATTTGGCCCATCGAGTCTGCACCGACCACAATCCTATCTAGGTCCTATTCCGGTAACTCCACATATTTACCCTCCTAATCCCCTGACATTAAGGGGCAATTTAGCAGGGCTAATCTACCTAACTCGCACATCTTTGGAATGTGGGAGGAAACCAGAGCACCCGGAGGAAGTCCACGCAGACATGGGGAGAATGTGTAATTTCCACACAGACAGTGACCCGAGGCCGGAATTGAATCCAGGTCCCTGGCACTGAAGTAGCAGTGCTGGCCACTACACTGTCCAAAGTTGAGTATCTCAAGTTATTGACATGAAGCCACTCTCTGGTGTTTTCATTTGGTGCTCTGATGTGATTTATTATTGTCACATGTATTAGTGTATAGTTATATCATATACACACACACACACACACACACACATATTCTTTCTTGCATGCTATACAGACAAAGCATATGGTTCACAGAGAAGGGAAGGAGAGAGTGAAGAATGTTTCCCAAAACGTTTTTAAAAACTTGACAAATACAGGAAGAAGATGGGAATAGTGGGATATGGTTCCCAGTCGGGTAGGGGGTTGTAGTTCAGTCAGGCAGCATGGTCGGTGCAGCCTTGGAGAGCCGAAGGACCTGTTCCTGTGCTGTAATTTTTTTTGTTCTTTGTTTTGTTCTTTAATCCCTCTGGAAGATGCTAAACAGTAAAAGCTAACAAGGCAGAACTATGAACGCATATACAATTGAGCTTGTGGGGTCAGAGAGAACCAGGGATTGACCCGGGGGAGGAGGATATAGGGTGGGGAGCTTATAGTGGATTCTATGGATCACTCGGAGCTCGGGGCCTATGAGATAGTCTATTTGTACTGACGAGGTAGCTTACTCTTTGTGAGATTTTGATTTGATTTTATTATTGTCACACGAATTTGTGAATGTGTTGAACGGCCTACTCCTGTTCCTATTTCTTATAACCAGTTAAGTGTTGGCCTGGCCAGTGACATTCACTACACTGGTAGCACTGTGGTTAGCATTGCTGCTTCACAGCTCCAGGGACCTGGGTTCGATTCCCAGTTCAGCACACTGTCTGTGTGGAGTCTGCACATTCTCCCTGTGTCTGCGTGGGTTTCCTGCAGGTGCTCTGGTTTCCTCCCACAGTCCGAAGATGTGCGGGTTAGGTTCGTTGGCCATGTTAAAAATTGGCCTTAGTGTCCTGAGATGTGTAGGTTAGAGTGATTAATGGGTACAAGTGTAGGGGTAGGGGCTGGGGGGTGGATTGTGGTTGGTGCAGATGGAATGGGTCGAATGGCCTCATTCTATTCTATGATTCTATATATTAGTATACAATGAAAAGTATTGTTCCTTGCGCACTATAGAGACTAAACATACTGTTCATAGAGAAGGAAAGGAGAGGGTGCAGAATGGAGTGTTACAGTCATAGCCAGGGTGTAGAGAGACATCAACTTAATACAAAGTAGTTCCCTTCAGAAGTTTGATAGCAGCAGAGAAGAAGCTGTTCTTGAGTTGGTTAGTATATACAAGTAACTTCCCCTATCCCGCAGTTCTTTCTGTTATACGTGGCAACAGCAAAAAAGCTTTTCATGTTTCCCCTCTAACAGAGTGAGAACTTTTTTCCTTTTTCCTCAGATGGTGATAGCTAACACAAGGGGACATAGCTTTAAATTAGGGGGTGGTAGTTATAGGATGGATGTTAGAGGTAGGTTCTTTACTCAGAGGGTAGTAAGGGCATGGAATACCCTGCCTGCAGCAGTTGTGGACTTGCCAACTTTAAGGGAGTTCAAATGGTCAGTGGATAGGCATATGGATAACATTGGAATAGTTTAGGTTAGAGGGTCATTAGATTGGTTCCACTGGTTGGTGCAACATCGAGGGCTGAAAGGCCTGTACTGCACTGTATGTTCTAACACCAGGAAAAAGTGCTTCACGATGTTTAAAGTTTATTTATTAGTATCACAAATAGCCTTATGTTAAGTATGCAATGAAGTTACTGTGAAAATCCCCTAGTCACTACACTCCAGCACCCATTCGGGTACACTGAGGGAAAATTTAGCATGGCCAATGCACTGAACCAGCACGTCTTTCGGACTGTGGGAGGAAACCGGAGCACCTGGGGCAAGCTTTAAGAGATGTACGAGGCAGATTTTTTACTCAGAGTGGTGGGTGCCTGGAACTCATTGCCGAGGAAGGTAGTAGAAGCGGATACGGTAGTGACTTTTAAGGGGCATCTTGACAAGTACATGAATGAGAATAGAGGGATATGATCCCTGGAAGCATAGATGCTTTTAGTTAAGTCAGGCAGATGGTCGGTGCAGGCTTGGAGGGCCGAAGGACCTGTTCTTGTGTACTTTGATCTTTGTTTAGGAGGAAACCCACACAGACACGGGGAGAACGTGCAAATTTTACATAGAGAGTGACCCAAGCTGGCAGTTGAACATGGGTCCCTGACGTTGTGAGACAGCAGTGCTTACCACTGTGCCATTGAGCTGCCTCGTGCTGACTTAGTCTCTATATATATGATAGACTTGCCATTCCAGATTGGGGAATGCCAGCCTCAAACCAAGAGCTAATCGAAGCCCCTCGTTCTTCCTGGGTTTTAGAGATGTTTGTGCTCAGGAGGACTTGTCATTCAGTGCTTCTCAGTGCACTGTTGAATTGAGGTAGTCTCTTTAGGAAGCTTATCTCAACTCCTTTACAGCCAATGAAGAACTTGTTGAAACATAATAATGTTGGGAATGCAGCAACTGATTTGTATTCTGTATATTCCTGCAAACAGCAAAATGAAAATGAGGTGGATAATCTGTTTTTGTCATACTGATTTGAGGGATAAATATTGGGCGGGACACTGGGGCCAGCACCAATGCTCTTTGAAGTAGTTTCACGAAAGTTGCTGCCTAAGGAACTTTGCTGAATTGCTGCAGTGCATCTTGTAGACGGTGCACTAGGCTGCTACTGTTTGTCAGTGTCATAGAATCCCCACAGGAGGCTGTTCGGCCCATCGAGTCTGCACCGACTACAGTCCCATCCAGGCCCTAATCCTGCAACCCCACACATTTACGCTGCTAATCCCCCTGACACTAGGGTCAATTTAGTATGGCCAATCAACCTAACCCACACATCCTGTACTGGGTGGGGGGAAACCAGAAGAAACTCATGCAGATACCGGAGAACATGCAAATTCCACACAGATAGTGACCCAAGCTGGAAATCGAACCAGGCTCCCTGGCTCTTCGAGGTGGCAGTGCTAACCACTGTGTCACCACATGGTGGGTGGGGGGGGGGTTAATGTTTGTGAAAGGGGTAGAAATCAAGCACGCTGCTTTGTCCTGGATGGTATCAAACTTCTTGAGTGTTGTCAGAGCTTGCACCCCATCCGGGCAGGTGAAGAATTTTCCATCACACTCCTGACTTGTGATTTGTAGATGGCGCACAGGCTTTAGGGAGTCAGGAACCTGAGTTATTTCCCGCAGTATTCTCTGTCTCTGACCTGCTGTGGGAGCCACAGTATTTATACGGTTAGTACAGTTCAGTTTTTGACTCTGATGACTCAAAACATTGGCCCTGTTCTCTCTCTCTGCACAGATGCTGAGTTTCCCCAGCATTTTCTCTTTTGTTTTTAGCTTGTGGTCAGTAGTAAAGTTTAAAGTTTATTTATTAGTCACAAGTAATTAACACTGCAATGAAGATTACTGTGAAATTCTCCTAGTTGCCACACTTTGGCGCTTGTTCGGGTCAACGCACCTAACCAGCACATCTTTTAGACTGTGGGGGGGAACTGGGGCACCTGAAGGAAACCCACGCAGACACGAGGAGAATGTGCAGACTTTCCCGGCTTGGGTCACTGTCTGAGTAATCAAACTTGGATCCCTGGTGCCGTGAGGCAGCAATGCTAACACAGTGCCACCGTATTACCGCAGTAATCCCCAGGCCGTAGATAGTGGGGGGATGGGTATTCAGTGATGGTAATGCAGGGGGAGACTTTGTCAGGAATGTGCCGAGGCTAAGAGGCACGTTGGAGGGTGTGCCCAAATCTCGAAGCAGCGCACCTTCTGTCGAACATTACCTGCCTGGCCGATCGCACAGGATTGGCGGATTTTATCTGTCACCTTGGAGGGCACTGGATTGGTGTGGAAGCAAGTCCTCTTGTATCCATAGAGGGAGGAATGCTTGCGGGTTTACAGACTGGAATTATTAGACTCAAAGCACACATCTTGCTGCCAGTGGGGGTGGCAGGTCTGTCGATTTTCTGTTGTTGTTTGCGTGGCGGGTGAGGGGGTGTGCTGGGTAGGGTATCGAGTTACCACACAGCCTGCCGTTGTCCTGTGCAGCTGCAGTTGGCTTCGTGTTTGCAAGTGTTGCCACTCTCCCCTGTGACTTCCTGAGCGATTTAATTGGGATGCGCTGTGAAACCACAGTGCAAGCCCGTGCAATGTCCCACGTTAAACCCAGTGCCTTGTTTTCTTTGAACTGCGTCTCCCCTCTGTCTCCATCTCTGCTCTGCGGAGCAGCCTCTCATTTTCCCCAGAAACTGAGGGGTGGGGGGGGGGGGGGGGGCAGTGAAGCCACAGCTGGCTTTGAAAATGAAGATAAAAATTTGAAATCTCCCCCAATTGTGGGCCTTTTTGCTTGTGGCTCGCTTTCATTGCCCTGCTGTTGCAGGTTAAAGTCAAATTTATTTATCATTAGTGTCTCAAGTAGGTTTGTATTACCATTGCACTGAAGTCACTGTGAAAATCCCTTAGCTGCCACATTCCAGCGCCTGTTTGGGTACACTCACGGAGGATTGAGCGTGGCCAATGCACCTAACTAGCCTGTGTCGGACTGTGGGAGGAAACCAGAGCACCCGGAGGAGTGCGGAAATATTAATCACTGTGCCATCGTGCAAGATCGTGCCTTCTGCTGCTTCCAACCCACAGCTCCAGAATTCCCTTGCGTGAAATGTGCTGAAATAATTTGATTTTGATTATTGTCGCATGTATTAGTAAGATGTATTGTTTCTTGTGCGCTACACAGACGTAGCATACCATTGACAGAGTATGGACCGAGAAAGGGCAGGAGGTTTTATTTTAGTTTAGTTAGGGCATCATGATCAGCACAGGTTAGGAAGGCCAAAGGGCCTGTTCCTGTGCTGCGCAGTACTTTGTAGGTGGGGGAGAAGGAAAGGAGAGAGTGCAGAATACAGTGCTGCAGTCATAGCTAGAGTCTAGAGGAAAATCAACTTAATATAAGGTAGATCCATTCAAAAGTCTGATGGCAGCAGGAAGAAGCTGTTGAGTCAGTCGGTATGTGACCCCAGACTTTTATACCTTTTCTCTGATGGAAGAAAGGTGGAAAAGAGAATGTTCAGGTGCGTGGGATCCTTGATTATGCTGGCTGCTTTTCCAAGGCAGTGGGAAGTGGATGGGAGGCTGGTTTGTGTGATGGATTGGGCTACGTTCTTGAACGTTTGTAGTTCCTTGGGCAGAGTAGGAGCCATACCAAGCTGTGATACAACCAGAAAGAATGCTTTCTATGGTGCATCTGTAAAAGTTTGGTGAGAATCATAGCGGACATGCCAAATTTCCTTAGCCCCTGAGAATGTAGAGATGTTGTGGGTTTTCTTAATTGTCATGTTGGCATGGGAGGGACAGGTTTGTTGGTGATCTGGATACCTAGAAACTTAAAACTTTTGAATATTTCCACTTCATCCCCCTTGATGTAGACCGGGGTATGTCCTGTACCTAGTCAACCAAAATTTCAGTCTCCTCTCCTAATGTAATGCCTTTGCATTCCTTTGAGTGAAATCTTGCTTGCTAATGCTCTTGTACCAGAGAACCAGAGTCTCCCTACAGTGCAGAAGGAGGCCGTTCGGCCCGTCACGTCTGTACCGACTCTCAGGGCAATTTATCCTGGCCCATCTCCATAACTTCCTGCATTTACTAGTCCTCCTAAAAACACATCTTTGGACACTAAGGGGCAATTTAGCATGGTCAGCCCACCCCAAACCTGCACACCTTTGGACTGTGGGAGGAAACCGGAGCACCCCGGAGGAAACCCATGCAGACACGGGGAGAACATGCAAACTCCACCCAGACAGTGACCCGAGGCTCTTGATGCTTTGAGGCAGCAGTGCTAAGCAGTGTGCCGTATGACAAGCTTCGAGACTTTTTCACTTGTTAGTAGTGCTATGGGGGGTGGTCACACTATGTTTGAGGGAGGTTTTGTCTCGCTGGGTGAGGGGGGTGGAAATGGTGGGTAATGTTGAGACTTCCTTTGCTTGTACCCTGGCACGTGAGGATGGGGGGGAAGCTCCCCAAATAACCTGCTGTGCTCTTTACGTAACATAGCATTAATCTGCATTAGAATTTGTTTGTTCTAAATCGATGAATCAATTGTTTAAGCTCACTGGAGGCTCTATGCCCTCCTTCACCATCTGGCACTACTCTCTTTGTCTCTCTTGATCCTTAGTCAAACTGTACCTTAACAGAAGACTCAAAAAACGAGTGCGTGCTTTCATTTAGCATTTCTAGTGTGTTTTCCTGAGTGCGAATAAAACAATTTTATCCAGAGCTGCACCTGTAGAAGCTTTGCCCATTTTAACGGTGGAGATTTTGCTTTCTTCTCTGTGCCTTTCACACCGAGTGTCAGTGCTGGCTTGTACTGTCTGAACGCATCACTGCTGTCCAACGCCACACAGCCACATGTGGCTAATTGGAGATCCAGATGTGGCTAATTGCATTTCTGATTAGTACTGAAAAAAAAAAATGAGTCTTGGACTCTTGTGGAGCATATGCTCAGTCCCAGGAGTCGTTTGCTTGACATGTGTGTGCAAACTTTAACTTGGTGCGTTTGTTAGTTAGAATAGTCACTTGGAAAGCTGTATGGCACGTGTGAGCATACGAGTGTATTCAGTGGTATAGCAGCACAGTGCTAATGTTATTGGACTCGGAGCCCAGAGACCTGGACAGCTGCATACAAATTAGGAACAGGAGCAGACCACTCAGCCCTCAGGGACTATCCCCATCGATAGGAGACATGAGATCAAATCCCAGCAGAGCAGCTGTAACTTCAATAAAATCTGAAATAAAATAAAAACTTTGTAAATAGTGGAACAATGGCACAGTAGTTAGTACTGCTGCCCCGCAGCGCCAGGAACCCAGGTTTGATTCTGGCCTCAGGTCACTGTATGTGTAGAGTTTGCATGTTCTCCCCGTGTCTGTGTAGGTTTCCTCCCACACTCCAAAGATGTGCAGCTGGAGCTGTCCTTTAGTGTCTCAAGATGTATAGGTAGAGGGATTAGCAGGGTAAGTGTTTGGGGTTACAGGGTTAGGACCTGGGATCTTTCGAAGAGTCAGTGCAGACTCAATGGGCTGAATGGCCTCTTCTTGCACTGCCATGCTTCTATCAGGAAGGTGAGCATGGAGCTGCTATATTGTTCTACAAACTCCTTTAGCGTTCTCACGTCCTCGTCCGATCTCCCCCTGGCTGCTCTGCTTGTTTGGTTAAAAACCAAGATTATTTATTATCAGCACCAAGATAGACTATTAATGGGGCATGAGAAATTAACAGATAAGAGGGAGGGAATTGAGTTACCGGCATTATTTCATAAAATCCTTGCAGTGCAAAAGGAGGCCATTCGGCCTATCGAGTCTGTACTGACCACAATCCCACCCATTCTTGTAACCTGCCAATCCCGTGAAATTAGGGTCAATTTAGCATGGCCAATCCATCTAATCCAAAGATTTTTGGACTTGGGAGAAAACTGAGCATCTGGAGAAACCCACGGGGGGAACATGCAGACTCCGCACAGGCAGAGACCTGAGTTGGGAATGGAACCCGGGCCCTTGGCGCTATTAGGCACCAGTGCTAACCACTGTGCCACTGTACTGCCCTCAGACATGCCTCTGGTTTGCATTATTGCATACGAGTGGAGAATTTCACAGCCTGCAGGCTATTCAGCCCATCTTAAATGTGTTAGCTGTCAAAAAGCTGTCCAATCAGCCTCGTTGATGGCATACTTTCCCTGGATACTTTTGGACTAAGTGTACTTGTGCTTTGTGCGTGAAATTATCTCGGCATACTGAGCGACCAGTGGAAGTAAACGTGAGGTTGTATTTAATTCACGCACTACGCATTTCTTTTTAAAAGCTATTTAAAATAAGTTTCTGAACGTAATTAGGCCATTCCGCTCCTCGAGCCTGCTCAGCCATTCAGTAAGATCATGGCTGATTTGACTGTTGTCTCAACTCCACAGGGATGGCACAGTGGATAACACTGTTGCCTCACAGCGCCCCGGTTTGATTCCCAGCTTGGGTCACTGTCTGTGTGGAGTTTGCACGTTCTCCCCGTGTCTGAGTGAGTTTCTTCTGGTTGCTCCAGTTTCCTCCACAGTCCAAAGATGTGACGGTTAGGTGCATTGGCCACGCTAAATTTTCCCTCAGTGTACCTGAACAGGTGCCGGAGTGTGGCAACGAGGGGATTTTCACAGTAACTTCATTGTAATGTTAACGTAAGCTTACTTGTGACACTGGCCTTTGACTTTTTCATTAGTCAAAAATCTATCTATCTCTCCTTTAAAAATGTCCATTGACCTTGCCTCCATCGCTCTGAGGAAGACAGATCCAAAGATTCATGCTGCTCAGGGAGAAAAAAATCTTCTCATCTCTGTCCTCGATGGAAATCTCTTTATTTTTAAACTCTGGCCCCTGGTTTCAGTTTCTCCCAGAAGGGGAATTATCTTCTCAGCATTCTCCCTGTCAAGCGCCCTCAGGATCTTGTGTGCTTCAATAAGGTGGTGCCTGACAAATATTTAACTTGTGTTGTGTTAGTCAAGAGGATTGCAGGATCCAGTTACGTGAAAACATTAGAGAGAACAGTAATAGAAACTTTGGGTTGAAAATCACAATAGGCCTAGTGGTTACCAAGGCAGCACAGGTTAAAGGTCATCTTCTTGAGCTGCACAGAAGGAAATATAAAATGGCCGCCCTGTTACTATTCCCCTAAATATGCAACTTTGGACACCACAGTGACTATAAAACACTATGGGACACCTTTTGAGGTCCCGACAGACTTATATTCATGTAGTTCTAACTGTTGTTTAGATATGCTTCCACAAAGAGTAAAGGACCAATACCCTGTCTCTGAGTCAAAAAGTGCTGTATTCATGAAGACATCCCAATGCTAAAGGGGTACTAGGTTCTCCAAAGGTGTTGTATTTGGCTGCAGAATAACATTTAAAACAAGGATTGTTGGCAGTGACAGTTTTACTCATTCATGAGAAGTGGGCGGCACTGGCTGGCCAGCATTTAGTGCCCATCCCTAGTTGCCAATTTCAAAGGGCAGTTGACAGTCAACCGTCGTTTTTTATTCATTTGTGAGATTTGGGCATTGCTGGCTGGCCAGCATTTATTGCCCATCCTTGGTTGCCCTTGTTGAGTGGGAAGTTGAAAGTCAACCACATTGCTATAGCTCTGGAGTCGCAGGTAGGCCAGACCGGTTAAGGACAGCAGATTTTCTTTCCTAAAGAACATTAATGAACCAGATGGGTTTTACTGATAATGGCTTCGTGGTCATGTGAACTTTATAACTTAAGTGTCTGGCTTTTTACCTAATTTGTGTTTTGTAACTTGGGTTTGACACTTTGCCTTGAACACGAGGTGCGGAAACCCAGGCTTCACTAAGAGGCTACTGAAGACAACTATCGTGCACAACCTCCTCATACAGTTAAAGCCTTGCGGGGAAGGTGTGAAACAAAGTGCCTGCCTTCACTTGCTATTGAGCTGTTGAGCCATCACCTCTGACTGTGACAGGCTAATCGTTTTCCAGATAAATTACTAAGGCAGGAGATTTGCATTGACCATGTTTTGTTTATGTAGTGGGACTTTGATTATCTACACTTCCCATGTCTGCACACTTGATTATCCACTGGAAAGTTCCTGGGATTTAGGCTTTGGGATTGAGCTGAATGAATTGGTGGGGGTGGGGGATGGTGGAGAGGATGTAGTCTGGAATTGTATTTAAAAAAAATCACAGTTAGTTAATTTGAAAAGTGATTTGGGGCTTGCGAGCCTTCTAGCAAGTAGTCTTATTCTTCTTTTGGAGGTATTGTGACCAGGAGATTAGTGATGTTAGTTACACACGAGAATTATAGGGAGTGGGCTAGCTTGATCTTGGGATTGGACATAGCTCGGCCCAACATTGAGGGCCGAAGGGCCTGTATGTGCTGCGTCCTAAGAATGTGTCCTTCTGGTTCGATAGATGTGATCCTATCCCTCACTTCCCGGTTGCTGGAGCAGACCGTTCTGCTCCTCGAATCTCCTCCCTTCAACACGATAGTAACTACGCCTCACTGTCCCATTCCAAATCCCTTTTAATTCTCTTGGTGCCATGGAATCCCGAAGTGCAGAAAGAGGCCATTGAGCCCATTGAGTCTGCATCATCTCTCTGAAACAGTATCCTGCCCAGGCCCTTTCCTCTGCTTTCTCCCCGTGCATTTACAATGGCCAATCCACCGAACCTAATCTATCTATTCTTAGGACACTAGTGGACAATTTAGCATAGCCAATCTACCTAACCTAATCTACCTATTCTTAGATTACTAATAGGCAATTTAGCAAGGCCAATCCACCTAACGTGAACATCTTTGGATATGAAGGGGCAATTTAGCATGGCCAATCCACCTAACCTGCACATCTTTGGACACGAAGGGGCAGTTTAGCAAGGCCAGTCTACCTAACCTGTACATCTTTGGCATGTATCAATGTCTAACCTAAAAATGCTCAAGAACTGACCATCTGGAGTCCCTCGAGTACTGAATTCCAAAGATTCATGATCCTTTAGAGTGAAGAATTTTCTCCTTGTCTCAGGACTGAATGGCTGTAACTGCACCCCCTACCATTCTGAGGCTGTGACCTGGTGTACTACACTCCACAGCCAACGAAACATTTCTTTGTATCCCCCCTGTCAGGACCCTCAGGAATTTTTATGTTTTAATCGCCTCTTATTCCCTCTGGCGAATGTCAGCCTAGTTCACTCATTCTCTCCACACGAACCAGTCAACCAAACAGTAAACTGCGCTTCTTCAGGTGTGACCTCCCCAGTGCTCTGTGTAATACAGAGGAAGAGTTCTGTGCTGTTGGATTCCAATCCCCTTGTAAGAAAAGCTCCTCTGGACTGAGTTTTGCTGAGCTAGCCTGACCAGAACAAGATTGCAACTGTAAAAGGAAGAAGCTAGCTTCCTGTGCAGCCCACGAGATTAACTTTGACAGGAAGATTCTGAGTTTCCTGCTTTCTTTTCCACAAGGAACTCCCATGTTTCCTTCACTCGTGCTTAAACCTGCACTCAAGGAAATCAGGGCAAGGGTGGCATGGTGGTTAGCACTGCTGTCTCACAGCGCTAGGGATCCGAGTTCAATTCCAGCCTCAGATCACTGTGTGGAGTCTGCACATTCTCCCTGTATCTGTGTGTGTTTCCTCCAGATGCTCCTGTTTCCTCCCACAGTCTGAAAGACGTGCTGGTTAGGTGCATCGGCCATGCTAAATTCTCCCTTAGTGTACCCAATCAGGTGCCGGAGTATGGCGACCAGTGGATTTTCACAGTAACTTCATTGCAGTGTTAATGTAAACTTACTTGTGACTGATAAATAAATAAGAGATCAGGATTAGTGGCTGCCAGAGATGGTAAGCCAGATTTCTAAGGCTATGCTTCATCATGGCTCCCTATGCTATTCTCTTATTTGTTAACATGGGAGTTGATCAGGGGCACAGTGGTTAGTACTGCTGCTTCACAGTGCCAGGCATCCGGGTTCAATTCCTGATATGGGTCACTATCTGTGCAGAGTCTGCACGTTCTCTCCGTGTCTGTGTGGGTTTCCTGCAGGTGCTGTGGTTTCCTCGCACAGTGCAAAGAGGGTTAGGTTGATTTTTGGCCATGTTAAGTTGCCCCTTGATGTCCAAAGATATGCAGGTTAGGTGGATTGACCATGCTAAATTGCATCTTGGTGTCCAAAGATGTGCCATTTGGATGGATTTCACCAACTGTGCATAACCCCAACAACACTCGAGAAGCTTAATGCCACCAAAGTAAAGTTGCCCACTTGACTGGTATTCCATCCAATACCAATGCACAGTGGCATACACAGACATTCTCCAACGCCAAAGGAGACCATTCAGCCTATCGAGTTCACACCGATACTCTGAATTGTAAATTGTCCCGAAGTTGTGCAGTTTAAGTGGATTTTTCATGCCAAGTTGTCCCTTAGTGTGCAAAGATGTGGGGAAACAGCAGAATAAGTACTTTGGGTTACAGGGATAGAGCCTGCGTAAGATGCTCTTACCCTCTTCAGAGTATCGGTGTGAACTCGATAGACTGAATGGTCTCCTTTGGCGTTGGAGAATGTCTGTCTGTGTGTGCCACTGTGCATTGGTATTGGATGGAATACCAGTCAAGTGGGCAGCTTTACTTTGGTGGCATTAAGCTTCTCGAGTGCTGTTGGGGTTATGCACAGTTGGTGAAACCCAACAGTGTTTTTCGAATTTTGGAAGCACCCTGGATTGAGCAATGCATCCTGCCGCTTCTTGGTCCAGTGATCCTGGAGAAAGCATTCTTGGACCATTAAAAATAAGCCCGCCTCCCCCTCCCCTCCGCCTCCTGCTTGATGTGTCCCAGACTCGGAGTTAGTTAAAATGATGCACTCCATATAAATAATGTATTGGCGACTGCTCTCTTGCAGGGTTGCACGTGTGGCTTTTAAATCAAATTAATATTTTACCAATGGAGCCCAAAGATCACTGGAAAACATTTGTTTGCCTGTTGCGTAACATGGCACCCTGCTGCAATGCTCACGTGCCGTGAAGCACAAACTACCCGAGGATATCTCTGTGCTGTTTGGAAATTTGAGACCTTTAATTGAAAATGGATTTTTATCAGTTTGTGCACTGCCAGCAGCTTTCCAGTGAACGGCCTCTTACTTCCCCCTGTTTGTACAGCCATGGCAGAGGGAATTCGTCTACATCAGAGTGAGTTGTAGGAACAGGGGAATTAGGAGCAGAAGCAGGCAAATTCAACCCTTTGAGCTTGCTGTGCCATTCCATTAGTGGTTAGCAGTGCCGCCTCACAGCGCTAGGGCTGTAAGTTCAATTCTGGACCGTCTGTGTGAAGTTTGCATGTTCTCCCCGTGCCTGTGTGGGTTTCCTCCGGATGCTCCAGTTTTCTCCCACAGTCCAGAGATATGCGGGTTAGATCATGATGAATTGCCCTTTGGTGTCAGGGACACTAGCTAGGGGAAATGTGTGGGGTTATGTGGATGGAGTCAGCGCAGATGGGTCAAATAGCCTCCTTCTGCATGTAGGCAGTGTATGCTGATCTCTTTCTGGTCTCAAATCCACCTCCTCACTGTTCCCCAAGTCCCTTTATCCCTTTTTTTTAAAGTTAGAAATATCTCTATTCCTGTTGAAACCACTCAATGATTTAGACTCCACCGTGCTGAGGGATAGCATGTTCCACAAATTCATCATCCTTCTGAGTAGTTCCTCCTCACAATCTATACCTGTGACTTCTTTGTTTGAGATTATTAATCCCTTTTGAAATTTGTGTATACCTTGATCAGATCCCCCCTCATCCTTCTAAACTCCAGCAAGGACAAGCCAACCTGTTTAATCTCTCCTCGTACATCCAATCCCTTCCTCCTCGGAATCAGCTTAGCGAACCTCCTCGAAGTTGGCCTTCAAACTTGAAAGTGTTGCATTGAAAACTGTGGAGTTCAGCAGTACCTCAGGTTAGACTGCAAACTGTATGATTCCACAGGAATGTCACAGCCCAAGACCCCTTGTCAAACCTCTCGCCATTTTTTTTTAGAGCAACACAGCACGGGAAACAGGCCCATCGGCCCAACGAACCCGCGCCGCCGTCATAACTATATAGTAACAATTCCATTATCCTATTCTAATTTTAGGTTATTCCTAATATGGAAGAGTCTCAATGTAGGGACAATTTGTTTCCCAATCAGCCAAAGAGCGAATTTTTTGGGATGTGGGAGGAAACCGGAGCGCCCGGAGAAAACCAACGCAACCACGGGGAGAACACGCAACCTCCCGCAGACACCGGCCCAATTCCAAGTGTCTGCACAGCTACAGCGATAGTCACTGAGCTGTCATGGTGCCCTTCAGATGTTCCAGATAAAGCACTCATTTATGACATGAAGCACCAGGCAACCCATGAATCAACATCCAAGAGCTGTCCTCGCACCACCTGCCGAATGCATGCTCCTTGTTGGTCAAGTGTGGACCGAATTACCTGTGGAAAAAAAGCCGTAGTTAAACAGTCCTACTATATCCCTCTATCTGCATACAGCTCATGTGGCTGTCCAAGAGACCCTTAAACAGCCCTAGCGTGCCTGCTCCCACCACCTTACTCGGCAGTGCATTCCACACCCCCACTACCCTTTGTGTGAAAAACTGCCCTCTAATATTCGTCTTATACATATCCCCCCTCACCCTAAGGCCATGACCCCTCGTCCTATCCATTTCTGAAGGTGGAAAAAGTTTACCTCCATTTACTCTATCTATGCCCCTTATAATCTTACACACCTCTATGAGATCCCCTCTAAGCCAACGTCTTTCAAGGGAAAACAACCCCAGTCTATTTAATCGTTCCTCATAAGACAGTCCTTCCATACCAGTCAGCATCCTGGTAAACCTCCTCTGCACTCTCTCCAAGGACTCCACATCCTTCCGATAGTACGGCGACCAGACCTGGACGCAGTATTCCAAGTGAGGCCTAACCAACGTTCTATACAATTGCAACATCAAACTCCTACTCTTGTATTCTATACCCTTTTCTATGAAAGCTAACATACTATACACTTTCTTTATCACCTTCTCCACCTGTGAAGACACCTTCAGAGACTTGTGAACCTGCACCCCCAAGTCTCTCTGCGTCCCTATACTCCGAATAGTTTTACCTTTTATCCTATAACTCTCTTCTACATTTTTCCGGCCAAAATGCATCACCTCGCATTTATCCAGATTAAATTCCATTTGCCATCTATCTGCCCAGTCTACCAACCTGTCTATGTCCTGTTGTATTGCCTGACACTGCTCTTCTGTACCCGCCAATCCAAGCATCTTGGTGTCATCAGCAAATTTGCTGATCTCACCACCTACCCAAACTTCCAAGTCGTTTATGTAGACCACAAATAGAAGAGGACCTCGTACTGAGCCTTGTGGCACTCCACTAGTGACAGGCTTCCAGTCGGAAAAAGAGCCTTCCACTACTACCCTCTGTCTCCTCCTCCTGAGCCAGTTCTCGACCCATCTACATACTTGGCCCTGTATCCCATGCGTCTTCACCTTCTCTATCAGTCTACCATGAGGAACCTTGTCAAACGCCTTACTGAAATCCATGTAGACGACATCAACAGCATGTCCTTCATCAACTGTTTTTGTCACGTCTTCAAAAAATTCCACTAGATTTGTAAGACAAGACTTCCCCTTGACGAAGCCATGCTGCGTATCCCTGATCAGATCGCAGCGCTCCAGATGCTCATACATCCTGTTCCTGAGGATCCTCTCCATTAGCTTACCTTTAACTGAAGTCAAGCTCACCGGCCTATATTTCCCTGGGTTATCCCTCTGACCTTTTTTAAACAACGGTACTACATTTGCTATCCTCCAGTCCTCTGGGACCTCACCTGTGTCCAAGGAAGAGACAAAGATTTGCGTCAGAGGCCCAGCGAGGTCTTCCCTCAACTCCCTTAGCAGCCTGGGGTAAATGCCATCAGGCCCCGGAGCTTTATATGTCTTTAAGCTGCCTAACAGCCCCAACACCTCTTTCCTCGTAATCTTTATTTCCCTCAACGGATTCTCAACTTTGTCAACATCAGCAACAGACATCTGGCCAGTCTCCTGCGTGAATACCGACACAAAGTATTCATTCAGGATCTCCCCCATTCCCTCAGGCTCTAAGCATAGATCCCCTCCTCTGTCCCTGAGACGTCCAATCTTGCCTCTAACCATCCTTTTGCTCCTTACATAGGTGTAAAATGCCTTTGGATTTTCCTTAATCCTACCTGCCAGAGCCAACTCGTGGCCCCTTTTTGCCTTTCTAACACACCTTTTAAGATCCCGTCTACACTCTCTATAAGCTTCCAGCGCTGTCTCAGTCCCCAGTTGCCTAGATCTAATGTAAGCCTCTCGCTTCTTCCTGATCAAGTCCTCAACATCCCTGGTAAGCCATGGTTCTCTAATCCTACCTTTCCCATCCTTCCTCCTTGCCGGCACGTATCTTCCCTGCAGAGAGTTTAGTTTTCCCTTGAAAGACTCCCACATGTACCTCGTCGACCTGCCCTCGAAAAGCTTATCCCAGTTGGTATCTTTAAGATCCTGCCTAATCTGGCTGTATCTAGCCCTCCCCCAGTTAAATACCTTCCCTTTTGGGCAGGTCTCGTCCCTTTCCATTAATATCCTAAAGCAGACAGAGTTGTGATCACTATTTGACACATGCTCTCCTACCTCGACGTCAACCACCTGCCCTGGCTCATTCCCCAGAACCAAATCCAGTATAGCCCCCTCTCTAGTCAGGCCATCCACATACTGCTCCAAGGACCCTTCCAAAACACACTGTACAAATTCCTCCCCGTCCACTCCTACAGCTCTGGGCTCTCTCCAATCTACTCCAGGAAAATTGAAATCTCCCACTACGACTACCCTATTTTTCCTACACTTATCTAAAATGTCCCTGCATATCCCTTCTTCCACAGCTCGTGGGCTGTTGGGCGGTCTGTAGTAAACACCCAACAGAGTAACCACTCCCTTCCTATTCCTCAACTCCACCCATAGAGACTCAATTCCTAAATCATCCATACCTCCCTCCCTCTGCACTGCTATGATGTTGTCCTTAACTAATAAAGCCACTCCCCCGCCTCTCCTCACACCAACTCTGTCATGCCTAAAACACTTGTATCCTGGAATATTCAATTGCCAGTCTTGCCCCTCCTTCAACCATGTCTCGGTCACTGCCACCACTTCTAAACTCCTCGTGAACATTATTGCCTTCAGTTCATCTGTTTTGCTAGTCACACTCCTCGCATTAAAACACATGCACTGAAGACCCTCAGCTCTCGGATATTCCTTTCTACCTTCTGGTGTTACCCTATCATCCCTCTCTCTCCCACTCCCAGTTCCCTCTCTCTCCCCACCCTCCCTCCCTATTAGTTTAAACACTTCTGAAACACTCCAGCTCACCTCCCAGCTAAAATATGTGTTCCCCTCCCAGTCAATTGCTCCCTATCCCTCTTGAATAGATGACCCTCCCTCCTGAAGACTTCCCAATGATCAATGAATATGAAGCCTTCTGACCTACACCAATCCCTCATCCATGCATTTAGTTGTAGTGTCTCATTTGTTTTTACCCAATCGGTCCCGGGCACAGGCAGCAGCCCAGAGAACACCACCCTGGAGGCCCTACCTTTCAGTTGAGCCCCCAACTCCCTAAACTGCCTACGTATGTCCCCCCTACGCTTTCTTCCTACATCTTTCTGACCTATGTGAACTATTACATTTGCCTTAGACCCTTCTCCCTTCAAAATTCCCTCTACCTTCTCTGAAACATCCTGGACCCCTGCTCCAGGGAGGCAGACTACCATCCTGGAGTCTCTCTTTTGCCCACAGAATCTCCTATCGATCCCTTTAACCATCCCATCCCCCACCACTATCTCATCTCCTGCTTTCCTGCTGTTCTCTGTGGCATTCTGTTCCCCTTCACTTGCCCTCTCCATCACAGCTTTTACCCCTCCCTTGGTTTTCTGGGAATCCTCCTTTGAGATGGCCTTTGTGCCTTGATTTTTATTCTTGTTCCTCGTAACTGTAACCAGCCCGTCCCTACTACTAGATCCTGGGGTCCCCGCAGGACTACCTTCCCTATTCATTGTAACCTCATTTTCCCTCACTAGACACATGTCCTCCAAGCACAGCTCCAGCTGCCTCACCCTAGCTCTTAAACGTTGCAATTCTAAACATTTTGCGCATATGTGGGGCTTCGGGAGACGTGATGCCTCCAAGAAGGTCCACATATGGCAGCGTACACAGTGGACGCGTTTGGCCAAGTGTCGTGGCATTTTGTACACCCCCTTTAAAGGTGTTGGGAAAAGAGTGTTGATTAGATAGGAATCAAGGTACTCGCTGCGTCCAAGCCTGCGCTCGCCTAAGCCCAGTGAGCTTAAGCCCTTATTGCTCTCGCTCTAATTCCCGTCTCACTCCACTGCCCGCTCCCGACGCTGCCCGCTGTCTACCTTGACCTTCCAAGGCCATTCTGCCTTGGAAATATATCGCCATTCTTTACTGGGTCAAAATCCTGGAATTCCCACCCTGATAGCATTGTGGGTGTACCTACACCACATGGATACCCCGGTTCGATTCCCAGCTTGGGTCACTGTCTGTCTGTGTGGGTTCTCCCCATGTCTCTGTGGGTTTCCTACGGGTGATCTGGTTTCCTCCCACAATTCAAAGTCGGCAAGAATTCTTTCAATCTACTTTGGGCCAATCCCTTGGGGACAACCAGCACTGGTCACTCCACACGGACAGTACAGTTAAGCTAGCCTACCAACGCCTCTACTTCCTCAGAATCTGACAGAGACAGGTTCAAGTGAAGCATTAGAGCAGCACAGTGGTTAGCACTGCTGCCTCTCAGCACCAGAGACTCGTGTTCGATTCCCTGCTTGGGTCACTGTCTGTGTGGAGTCTGTATGTTCTCCCCGTGTCTGCGTGGGTTTGCTCCAGCCACTTTGATTTCCTCCCATGCTCCAAAAGACATGCTAGTTAGGTGCATTGGCCATGCTAAATTCTCCCTCGGTGTACCCAAACAGGCGCTGGAATGTGGTGACTAATGGGATTTTCGCAGTAACTTCATTGCAGTGTTAATGTTTTCCCCGTGTCTGTGTGGGTTTCCTCCGGGTGCTCTGGTTTCCTCCCACAGTCCAAAGATGTATAGGTTAGGAGGACTAGCTGTCCTAAATTGCCCTTAATGTTAGGGGGAGCAGTAGAATAAATGTGTGATTATGGGGGTAGGGCCTGTGTGATTGTTGTCGGTGCAGGCTCGATGGGCTGAATGGCCTCCTTCTGCACTGTAGGGATTCTATGATATTTGATGAGAGTGACCCTCCTTGGTGGGTGTGCATTTGGTTTTATCTTGGGCAGTCTTCTACGTTGGTCAGATTTATTGCTATTTGTCGTGCTGAGTAGAATTTTCAGCAATTGCACTATTTATTAAAAAAAAATTACTACCCAATTATGATTAAGATATCATGAGATAAATTATAGTGTCTGGAATCTCAAGAGCTTTCTGGATTTCTGACAGCAATGTAGCACATGAACTATAAACCTAATATAAACACAAGGCACTGTTAATGAAGCTGTAATAACTAGCACAAACCTGATGTAGAACAAAGAAAGAAAGTTACAGCACAGGAACAGGCCCTTCAGCCCTTCAAGCCTGCTCTGACCATGCTGCCCAACTTAACTAAAACCTGCTCCCCTTCCGGGGACCATATTCCTCTATTCGCATCCTATTCATGTATTTGTCAAAAGTCACTATCGCATCTGCTTCCTCTACCTCCCCCGGCAACGAACTCCAGGCATCCCCACGACTCTGTGTTTAAAAAAAAAACTGCCTCGTACATCTCCTTCAAACCTTGCCCCACACACTTTAAACCTACACTCCCTAGTAATTGACTCTTTTATCCTAGAAAAAGGCTTCTGACTATCCACTCTGTGCATGCTGTTTGCCTTCTTGACTACCTTCACCTGCATTGCCACTTTCAGTGACCTGTGTACTTGCACACCCAGATCCCTTTGCCTATCAATACTCTTAAGGGTTCTGCCATTTACTGTATATACTATATACGGTTGGTAACTTGACTTGGTTCCAACTGAGGCTGCATCAGCTAACACAGTTCATTGGAGCAAGTCCACTTTCTTCCAGTGTATTTAGATTCCAACTGTAAACATCTCCACAGTGACTTGAAATTTTTGATTTATTATTATCACGTATTAACATATAATGAAAAGTATTGTTTCTTGCACACTATTATAGACAAGACAAAGCATACCATTCGCAGAGAAGAAAATAAGAGACTATAGAATGTAGTGTTACAGCCATGGTTGGAGTCTAGAGAAAGATCAAATTAATATCAGGTAGGTCCATTCAAAAGTTTGATGGCAGCTGTTCTTCAGTCGGTTGATACGTAACCTCAGACTTTTGTATCTTTTTTCCCGAAGGAGGAAAGTGGAAGAGAGAATGTCTGGGGTATGTGGGGTCCTTAATTATGCTGGCTGCTTTGCTGAGGCAGCAGGAAGTGTAGACAGAGTCAATGGATGAAAGACTGGTGTCTGTGATGGTTTGGGCTACATTCATGACCTTTTGTAGTTCCTTGCGGTCTTGGGCAGAGCAGGAGCTGTGATACAACCAGAAAGAATACTTTTTATGGTGTATCTGTAACAGTTAATGAGAGTTTTAGTGGAAATGACGAAGTTCCTTAGTCTTCTGAGAAAGTAGAGGTGTTGGTGGGCTTTCTAAACTATAATGTTGGCATGGGGTGACCAGGGCAGGTTGGTGATCTGGACACCCAAAGACCTGAAGCTCTTGACCCTTTCTACTTTGTCCTCATTGATGTAGACAGGGGTATGTTCTCCTTTATGCTTCCTGAAGTCAATGACAATCTCTTTCATTTTGTTGATATTGAGGGAAATATTATTGTTGCCACACCAGATACTTTATCCCATTTCTGTGCTCTGTCTCGTCACTGTTTGAGATCCGACCCAATATGGTGGTGTTGTCAGCAAACTTGAAAATTGAATTGGAGGGGAATTTGGCCGCAGTCAGAAGTGTATAAAGAATATAGTAGGGACTGAGAACACAACCTTATGGGGTACTGGTATTGAAGATAATCGTGGAGGAGGTGTTGTTGCCTATCCTTACTGATTGTGGCCTGTGAGTTAGGAAGCTCAGGGTCCAGTCTTTGAGGGAGGTGCCGAGGACTAAGCCATGGAGATGAGTTTCATGGGAATAAATAGTGTCGAAGGCTAAGCTGTAGTCAATAAATGGGAATCGGATATAGGTGTTAATGAAGAACTAGAAAACTTTCATACAAGTTAATTTCATACAGTTTCATAGAATCCCCACAGTGTATTGGCCCATCAATCCCATCTAGACGCTATCCCCATAACCTCATATAATTATTTTGCTAATCCCCTTGACATTAAGGGGAAATTTAGCATGGTCAATCAACCTAACCATCACAGCTTTGGAGTGTGGGAGGAAACCCATACAGACACAGGGAGAATTGTGCAAACTCTACACAGTGACCCAAGCTAGGAGTTGAACCTGGGTCCCTGGTGCTGTGAGGCAACGGTGCTAACCACTGTGCCCCCATGGCACTCTGGTTCCTCTGCCCCACCACCACCAATAATCTGTCACGTGTTCTAACCATTTATCTCAGCAGCTGCTTTTGCTTTTAAGGCAAGGATGGATAAATTTTTGAACAGTGAAGAATTGAGGGTTATGGTGAGCGGGCGGATAAGTGGAGCTGAGTCCACAAAAAGATCAGCCACGATCTTATTGAATGGCAGAGCAGGCTCGAGGGGCCAGATGGCCTACTCCTGCTCCTGGTTCTTATATTTACGACAAGGCGCTGTTAGATGAGGTTCTGCGAGAAGGGATGATGACAACAGAGTGCCGTTCCTCAGGCTTGGAGGAGAAATCCTGAATTGAAGGATGTTTGGGTCCAGTCAGAATCTCTTGGTGCCAGTGTTTGCAGAAGCTTCTTAGTAAGGCAAGACAGCCACAAATCAGCTTGAAATGTAAATCTTGCGAGCGTGGCAATCAAACCGAGAGATTCTAAACGGATAGTAAAGATAACAACCTGCTCACCCCCCTGGTAAGAGCAGAGATTTATTTATCCAAGTGTGGAATGTGAGAAATCGAGCTTTATTTATCTACCCTTCAGTGAGAAGCGCAGAACTGTTTATTATTGTAAGATCTGTAGCAAAGAAAATATTTCACCGTCTCCTAAGAATGTTTCTTTCTGATGGGAGATTTGTACCCACTCCACCCTGGCATCCACACTCCAGTTCACGCTGAGATTAGCCTTAGCTTTACAACCCAGTGATCTATTCTATCTACTTCTCATAACAGTGCTGCCTTGTATTGTTAGTGTTCCTCCTGCTCTAATAGTCAGGGTGTAAAGAGCATCTGCATAAATCTTTTCTTTAAATGATCATTCGGGATGGCACAGTAGCACACCAGTTAGCACCGCGGCCTCTCAGTGCCAGGGACCCAGGTTCAATTCCTGGCTCCGGCCACTGTCTGAGTGGAGACTGTACATTCTCCCTGTGTCTGCATGGGTTTCCTGTAGGTGCTCCAGTTTCCTCCCACTGTCCAAAGTTGTGCGGGTTATGCCGAGTTGGCTAATTCTAGTGTCAGGGGAATTAGTAAGTTAAATACATGGGATTATAAGGATGGAGACTAGGTGGGATTGTGATCAGTATAAGTTTGATGGGCCAAATGGCACTATTGGGATTCTGTGGCCAATGCTGTCAATAGGTGTGTGCACTGCTCCAGTTATTAATAATATTGTGTTTACGTTTCTGCTGCTATATTGGCCTCCACATAGGGCGATGCCACTGTTCGAAGTGGAAAGGAGGAAAGAGAGGTGGAAGTTGATTTGAACTTTAATTGCAGCTGTCACCTAGAATCCCTACAGTGCAGAAAGAGGTTATTCAACCCATCAGGTCTGCACCAGCTGTCTGAAAAGGCATCCCACCCAAGCCCTCCTCTCGACCCCACCCCACAACCCTCTGCGTTCACCCAGCCAACACATCTTGGAACACTAAGAAGCAATTTAGTGTGGCCATTCCACCTAGCCTATACATCTTTGAATATTAATAGGCAATTTAGTATGACCAACCTATCTAGCCTACAGTGGTTGGCACTGCTGCCTCACAATGCCAGGGACCGGGTTGACCTCCATCAGCCTGGAGTTTGCACATTTTCCTCGGGTTCCTCTTACAGTCCAAAGATGTGCGGGTTAGGCGGATTGGCCTTGGTAAATTGCCGCTTAGTGTCAGGGGGCCTCGGTAAGGTAAATACATGTGGTTATGGGGATAGGGCCTAGATGGGATTGTGGTCGGTGCAGACTCGATGGGCCAAATGGGATTCAATGATCTTTGGACATTAGTGGTGAATTTAGTATAGCCAATGCACCCAATCTGCACATCTTCAGATTATGGGGGTAAATCAGAGCATCTGGAGAAATCCCACACAGACACAGGGAGAATGTGCAATCTCTGCTTGGATATTGACTCCAACTAGGAATTGAATCCAAATCCCTGTCGCTATGAGGCGGCACCAGCATGCCTCCTACATGAAAGACCTCTTTGTTGCTTTTGACTTGTTTCAGTCCTCACGCTGGTGAGATATGCAGAACTATCGGCGTGTGTGTGAGCATCATTCAGGTTTGGAATTGGAGTGCCAAGCCAGACATTAGCAAAATGGGATATTCAGGATCTTCTCACCAGCCAGACCTGGCAATCCTGCCAAAGGCAATCCCTTCCTGTGGCTTGTTCCCTAGCCATGATATGGAGGTACATTGGGGGGACCATGCATACGCTATGACAACAGATGAATGAACATCGCTGAACAATCACCAGGCAAGACTGTTCCCTTTCCGTTGGCGAGCACTTCAGCAGTCTGATCTTCGGAAAAATGTTCTCCAAGGAGGCCTTCACGACAGACGACAGCGCAGAGTTGCTGAGCAGAGACTGATGGCCAAGTTCCGCACACATGAGGACGGCCTCAACTGGGATCTTGGGTTCATGTCACACTATCTGTAATCCCCATGATTTGCCTGAACTTGCAACATCTCACTTACTGTCCTGTTTGGAGACAATACCCATCTATGCTAACGTTATTTCCACTCACATTGTCTGCACCTTTAAGACTTGAATAGCAGATTAGCTGTAAAGACTTGCATTCTGTAAATTGTGTGTGACTTTATATGCCCTGTTTCTGATCAGAACTCTCCACTTGCCTGACGAGGGAGTAGCGTTCTGAGGGCTTGTGGCATTTGCTGAGACTTCTTTCTTATTTGACCAAGCCAGTTCTGTATCCACCTTGCCAGCCCATCTCTGATCCCATGTGACTTCTGCACCAGTCTGCCATGAGGGACCTTGTCAAAGGCCTTAATGAACTCCATGAAGACAAGACCCACCGCCCTATCCTCATCAATCATCTTCACCATTCCCCTGAAAAACTCAATCTTTGAGTTTTAGTGAGACATGACCTCCCTTTCACAAAACCATGTTGTCTCTCACCTAATAAATCCACTTATTTCCAATGGGAGTAAATCCTGTCCAAGAATCCTTTCCAATAATTTCCCTACCACTGATGTAACGCTCATCACCCTGTAATTACCTGGATTATTCTTGAACAAAGGAACAACACTGGCTATTCTCCAATTCTCTGAAACCTCCCCTGTGGGGGGTCTTGCAACATCAAACTGAAATCCAGAAGGTTTATTTGGTGGCAGAGCCACTGGCTTTCGGGGCTTTGTCTCTTTGTCAGGTGAGTGGGGTTCTGTTCACAAACAGGGCATATAAAGATTTGTAAAATCCCACTAACTGTCATGTCTGGAGACAATACATATCTCTCTAAACTAAATGTTTAGTGACACGATTAAATAGACTGGGGTTGTTTTCCCTTGAAAGACGTCGGCTTAGAGGGGATCTCATAGAGGTGTATAAGATTATAAGGGGTATAGATAGAGTAAATGGTGGTAAACTTTTTCCACCTTCAGAAATGGATAGGACAAGGGGTCATGGCCTTAGGGTGAGGGGGGCTATGTATAAGACGAATATTAGAGGGCAGTTTTTCACACAAAGGGTAGTGGGGGTGTGGAATGCACTGCCGAGTAAGGTGGTGGGAGCAGGCACGCTAGGGCTGTTTAAGGGTCTCTTGGACAGCCACATGAGCAATATGCAGATAGAGGGATATAGTAGGACTGTTTAACTATGGCTTTTTTTTCCACAGGTAATTCGGTCCATACTTGACCAACAAGGAGCATGCATTCGGCAGGTGGTGCGAGGACAGCTCTTGGATGTTGATTCATGGGTTGCCTGGTGCTTTCATGTCGTAAATGAGTGCTTTATCTGGACCATCTGAGGGGCACCATGACAGCTCAGTGACTATCGCTGTAGCTGTGCAGACACTTGGAATTGGGCCGGTGTCTGCGGGAGTTTGCGCGTTCTCCCCGTGGTTACGTGGGTTTTCTCCGGGCGCTCCGGTTTCCTCCCACAACCCAAAAATTCGCTCTTAGGCTGATTGGGAAACAAATTGTCCCTATTGTGAGAGTCTTCTATATTAGGAATAACCTAAATTTAGAATAGGAAAATGGAATTGCTACTATATAGTTATGACGGCGGCGCGGGCTCGTTGGGCCGAAAGGCCTGTTTCCCGTGCTGTGTGTGTGTTGCTCTATCTGTTTCTTTAATCTATGCTTAACACACTCTCCACTTACATTATCTGTACCTTTTTAAGACTTGATTTCCTGTAAAATACTTGCATTCCAATCATTCTTTTGTAAATTGAGTTTGTGTCTTTATATGCTCTGTTTATGAACAGAGCTCCCACTCACCTGACGAAGGGGAAGCAAGTGTTCTGAAAGCTAGTGGTGTTTACTATCAAATAACCTGTTGGACTTTAAACTGATGTTGTGAGACTTCTTACTGTTGTTCCCCAGCAGCAGGCCAGGCAAGTCCAACAGACTTCAGTGGGACTGGAAGATTCCAGTGGCTAATGGCAAACTGCCACTGGAAAACAATCTGCAAGAGATGGGCCGGAAAATCAATGTATAGACGTTTATTTCAGAAAAACCATTTTTTATTCCAGCTGAAGTGTCAAACCAGTCAGCATGTTGTTAATTCAAGCCTACTTATGACATTAATAAATAAACTTCAACTTAAATCTGGGTCACTTTTCATCTGGAGCAGAGTTAGAATAATGTTTAGAATTATTCATTCCTTCACAGCAATATTTACGTTTCTCTTTCGTGTGATTAAAACATGCTGCCTCCTGGAGGATGAGGCACTGAGAGCTTTCTGTCTTGAGGGCTTTACATCTGGGCGGTTCCGAATTCCTGTCTTCAGAATACTGAGGACAATCAGGCCAAGACATTGCATTGAGGGTTGTGTATCTGTGGAACTCACTGCCCCAGAGTGCAGTGGAGGCAGAATCAATCACCAGATTCAAGGAAGAGATAGATATGTTTCTGATTCAAAACAAGATCAAAGACTATGGGGAACAGAACTGAAAGTGGAGTTGAGATCAGGATGAGATCAACCATGATGAGGTTAAATGATGGAGTGGTTCAATGGGCTGAACTGCCCACTTCTGCCCCAATTCCTATTAGTGTAGACATTGATTCTATAACTAACTCAGGGCAGGATCTCACTTGTAAAGTTTAAAGTTTATTTCTTGGTGTCATAAGTAAGGCTTACATTAACACTGCAATGAAGTTATTGTGAAAATTCCCTAGTCGCTACACTCCGGCCCCTGTTTGGTTACACTAAAGGAAAATTTAATTGGCCAATGAATCTAACCAGCATGTCTTTCAGACTGTGGGAGGAAACCCATGCAGACCTGGGGAGAATGTGCTGATTCTGCACAGTGACCTGAACTGGGAATCGAACTTGGGTCTCTGGCGCTGTGAGGCAGCAGTGTTAATTGCTGTGCTATCGTGCCGTCCATGAGAGCAGGTTTGATGGGCCAAATGGCCTACTCATCCTCTACCTTCTGAACTCTGAAGCAAAAATTGTGGGACTACCTCAGCTAGTATGTATCTCAGAGTCCCTCCAGTACAGGAGGAGGCCATTCGGCCCATTGAGTCTGCACCGACAACAATCCCACCTATCTACATTATTAACCCTATTAGTCTCCTTGACACTTGGGGGCAATTTATCACGGCCAATCCACCTAACCCACACATCTTTGGCCTGTGGGAGAAAACAGGAGCATCCGAAGGAAACCCACACAAACATGGGGAAAATGTGCAGACTCCATACAAACAGTGACCTGAGGCTTGAATTGACCGCGGGTCCCTGGCGCTGTGAGGCAGCTGTGCTAATCACTGTATCACCCACCACCTCAGCCTGGCTTCGTTATTTGGTCACCTTGCCTTCCATTAATGTTAAAGCGAAAGAGAACATTTCCGTGTTTGCGGGCGCTTTCTCCAAGCCATCAAAGCACTGAGCTGATCACAGTGCTCCTATTGTGACTGGGTTGTGTGTGAACGTCACTAGCAAGAAGCAGTATGGTCTGCCTCACTGTGAGTCGCAGTGGCTGAGACTAACATCTGGAATTTAGCAATGATTGTGGATCCTGGTGGGTCTTTTGGTCTCCCAGGATGATGGGATGTGTAAATATAAACTTTTCACCTTTCCAAGTCTGTCTAACCGGTTCCTCAGTGGGAGAAGAAAATCACTTCCTAACAGGAAGGATTCTATCATCAAAGCCCATTTTCCTGCTGGATTTAAAGATGTGGCAATGATTTTGCCCATACTGCTCTGGCCCATTAGTCCCAAAGGAGAGGCGGCCAGGAAGAATGCAGGCAAGAAATTAAACCTTAACTGGCCGCACAATGATTAGCACTGCTGTCAGCGCCAGGGACCGGGGTCAATTCCTGGCTTGGTGGCTCGGCCCATCAAACCTGCACAAACAACAATCCCAGACCCCATCCCCTCCCCTATATTTACTCTGCAAATCCCTCTGACATTATGGGGCAATTTGGCATGGCCAATCCACCTAACTGGTGCGTCTTTGGACTGTGGGAGGAAATCGTAAGCACCCAGAGTAAACCCATGCAGACACAGGGAGACTGTGCAAACTTCGCACAGGCAGTGACCCAAGATGGGAGTTGAACCTGGGTCCCTGGTGCTGCGAGGCAGCAATGTTAACCATGTTTGTGTTCCCCAGCACCTTTTTGCCCTTCCCCTTCGAAGTGGTTGAGGTTACGAGCTGGGAAGGTGTTTCTCGAAGGGATCTGAAGAAGTATGGAACAGTTCCCGTAAAATCAAAGCAGATGACGCTGGGAGCACTCAGTGGACCCCGGCAGCTCCTGTTTTACCCCTCACAGTTGGTGAGCCTGTGGCATTGCTAGCACGAGGGGACACAACTTTAAATTAAGGGGTATGAGTTATAGGACGGATATCAGAGGTAGGTTCTTTACTCAAAGAGTGATTAGGGAGTGGAATGCCCTGCCTGCAGCTGTTGTAGATGCGCCAAGTTTGGTGGCGTTTAAGAGGTTAGTTGATAAGTATATGGATGAGAAGGGAATGGTTTAGTTAGGAGGGGCATTGCTTTTTATTTTGGTCGGCACAACATCGAAGGCCGAAGGGCCTGTTCTGTGCTGTATTGTTCTATGTTCTATGTTCTATTGTCATCCAGACTCGAAATATTGGCTCTATTCTCTCTCGATATGGAGACACCAGCATTGAAATGAGGTAAACACAGTAAGACGTCTCACGACAAAAGGTTAAAGTCCAACTGCTTTATTTGGTAGCAAAAACCACTAGCTTTCGGAGCGCTGCTCCTTCACTGAGTGGAAGTTCTATTCACAAACAGGACATATAAATACACAAACACAATTTATAGAATAATGATTAGAATGCGAGTATTTACAGCTAATCAAATCTTAAAGGTACAGACAATGTGAGTGGAAAGAGTGTTAACACTTTCTCCACTCACATTGTCTTTACCTTTAAGACTTGATTAGCTGTAAATACTCGCATTCCAATCATTATTTTGTAAATTGAGTTTGTGTCTTTATATATCCTGTTTGTGAACAGAACTTCCACTCTCCTGATGAAGGGGCAGGGCTCCGAAAGCTAGTGGCTTGTGCTACCAAATAAACCTGTTGGACTTTAACCTGGTGCTGTGAAACTTCTTACTCTATTGTTTCTCCACAGATGCTGACAGCTGTGAAGGTTTTCCAGCATTTTCTGTTTTTATTTCAGATTCCAGCATCCACGGTACTTTGCTTTTACTTTTTTCACTCAATGGTTTCTTTTGGATCATTTTTAAACTTGCACATCTACCTTCACAAACATTAACATTGAAGAAGCTTGTTCGTGCTAATTCTTGTGACTTATGAACTCGAGATTGGGGTGGCACAGTGGCACAGTGTTAGCACTGCTACTTCACAGCGCCGGGAATCTGGATTCAATTCCTGGTTTGGTTTACTGTCTGTGCAGAGTCTGCACGTTCTCCCCAGGTCAGCATTGGTTTCGTCCAGTTTCTTCCCTCAGATGTGTTGGGGTTAGGTTGATTAGCCATGCTAAATTGTCCCTCAGTGTCAGGGGATTAGTAGGGTCGATATATGGGGTTATAGGAATAGGGCCTGGCTGGGATTGTGGTCGCTGCAGACCCGATGGGCCGAATGGCGGCCTCCTGGTTTCTATGAGACTTTTTTCACTGTTGCGATTGCCACCCGATTTTTGTCACTCCTCCTTACAGGATGCACAGAATGATTGGTTACCTAGAATATTCTCAAAGCGCGTGTGCCTGGTTCTGGTGAGTCAGCATTTCATTTTGTTGATGCTTGTAAATTGGTTTAGAATTGATTGCCAGAATTCAATTTCAACGGACTGTTGTAGGCCAGAAGAGACGTCATTGTGTTACGTTCTCTCATCCGGCTTGCTAGTCCCTACCTACTGTGATTGCAAGGATGGTCAAATCCAATGTTGGCTTGTCACTGTATATTCTAAGTCTCCACAGGCCTTCCTTCACCAAGATGCTAAAATGATCAAGTGACAAGGTGGGCATCAAATCCCACCAAGAGAAGAAAGGCTTCAACAGCCTTTAAATAGGAGTAGGCCGTTCAGCCCTCCTAGTCTATTCCATCCATTCAGCATAATCAAAAGTGTGCATTGGCCATGCTAAATTTCCCCTTAGTGTCCTGGGATGTGAAGTTTAGAGGAATTAGCAGTGTAAATATAGGGGGTTACTGGGTTAGGGCCTGGGTGGGATTGTGGTCAGTGTGGATTTGATGGGCCGAATGGCCTCCTTCTGCACTGTGAGGATTTTATGATTTTAATTTCTCCTTGAAATGTTTTGGCCTCTACTGTATTCTGTGGTCATGAATTCCACACATTCACCATCCTCTGGGTGAAGAAAATTCTCCTCCCCTCCGTGCTAAATGTCCTACCCCATAGCCTGAGACTGTGAATTCCTTGTTCTAGAATGATCCCCACCCCAACCAGAGCCAAAGGAAACAACATTACTGCATCCAGTCTATCAGCCCTTTCAGAGTTTTATACAATTGAATGGTGAATTCATAAAAATCATAGAATCCCACAGTGCAGAAAGAGGCCATTCGCTCCATTTGAGTCTGCACTGACCACAATTGCACCCAGGCCCCTATCCCTGTCGCCCCACGTATTTACCCTGCTAATCTCGCTGACAAGGATCAATTTATCATGGCCAATCAACCTAACCCGCACATCTTTGGATTGTGGGAGGAAACCCACGCAGACACGGGGAGAACATGCAGACTCCACACAGACAGTGACCTAAGCTGGGAATTGAACCCAGGTCCCTGGCACTATAAGGCAGCAGTGCTAGCCAGTGAGCCACTGTGCCGCCCATAGAATTCACACGCAGCTTTTTCGTGACTCTGTGTGGGTGTGCCTGTACCCCGTGTGATCTACATGTCCTATGCAAGAGGTGGGGAAGTGTGCATACCCTATTGTGTGTTGGGGAGGGGGGGTGCGCAGAGTGGTTTGTGCCCTGTGTGGCACTGGGAAAGGGAGTGCTGTATGCCAGGAAGTTGGGGGAGAGGCATGAGGAGAAGAAGGGAGGAGGACAGGTTAGCTCTGCCATTTTCAGGCTGTCTCGCCAGCTGCCGGTGTTCTAAACCCATGCCAAGTTGGCCTGACACTTCCACTGCAGCTCACCCCCTTCTCTATCCAACTGCTGTGAAAAATAAGATGGGATGGTGGCACAGTGTCAGGGTCATGGCTGTGGACTGCACTGGGCCTGCATGGGGCAAGGAGGGTGGGGGAGCAGGAGACAAAGGAAATATATACAAGCGCGCGCACACACACACGGGCATGGAATAAGCTATATCACCCTGGATTGGCAGAGTGCTGAGTGAATCTTTTTCTTTCTCTTACAGCTCTGCTACCACCTGCTCTCTCTCTCTCTCTTTTTCTCTCCCGCTTTTCCACACCCCCCCCCCCCCCCCCCCCCCCCCCCCCCCCCCCCCCAGCTGGATTCTCATATTCCCCCCCCTCCCCTCACCTCCCCCTCACCCTCCCCGCATCCCTGCTGTCACTCAGTGTAAATGTGCAATATCCGACTCCACATCCATCACAGTGTGCACTTTGCGGCGTGCGTCGCGTTCTCTGCCAGCTCCTATAAATAGCATCGTGTGTAAGTAAGAGTATTTTTTTTGAATAAGTGAGGGTGTGGGTGGCGTCAGGAGAGGGAAAGCCCCTTTTGGTGTCCAATTGGCCGACTGCCAAGTGATTTAAGTATTACAGCAGATGAGAGAGTGTGTGGCTGCTTCAAACAATGAATGCTAACTGCTGTTAGGGAGAGCAAAAAAATAAATGAATAATTTGAAAAGGCATTTATCATTCTCTTACCCAATTAAACATATCAAAGGCTTGTGCTGTAGTTTGGCACAGTGTCATTAGGCCCTCCGCTTTTCCCTGATTCGCCGGAGCTGACGGCAACACAAAATATTTCCTTCACTTTTCACGCAAACACAAGAAATTTTCGTGCAAAAGCCGACCATTGATCCGTCGGGCGGTTTCATCCGTGACAGTAATTTAGTCGAGCCATTACCTGCCCTAATTAAAATCGACTCGAGCGTGTTTGTCGCCTGGAGATCGGGGGAGGCCCAACTCTTTCCTGGGCAGAAGGGAAAATGCTCTCAATCTTTGCAAGTGTTGGAAATCTCCAACTTGTCCCGTTTCTTTTTTAAATGTCGAAGGTCTGCCGGCGATTGGAAAAGAGGGAGGACGGTTTTCATTTTGTTGTCTGTTCTCGGTTTCGTTGGCCATTTTGTTCCCCATCGCCTGGTTGCCATGGGAAAGGTGGTGGATGTTGTCCATCTTGATTTAACCTTTTGGGGGGAGGGGATGGCACACTGGTTAGTGCTGGTGCCTCTCAGCGCCAGGAACCGGGGTTCGATTCCTGGCTCGGGTCGCCGAGTTTGCCCGTTCTCCCCGTATCTGTGTGGGTTTCCTCTGGGTGCTCCGATTCTTCCCACAGTCTGAAATACATGCTGGTTAAGTGTGTTGGCCACTCTAAATTCTCCCTCAGTGTACCCAAAGAAGTGCCAGAGTGTGGCAACTAGGAGATTTTCATTGTAATTTCATTACAGTGTTAATATAAGCCTGTTTGTGACACTAATAAAACTTTAGAATTCCTTGCTGGGCCACTTTGCAGAGGAAGAGCAGTGGAGGAATGGTGGGGGGAGGTAAAGGCGCACTGATATAGTCATTGGACTCTTAATCCGCAGACCCAGAAATACTCATGTCACATGGTGAAATTTAAATTCAGTAAAAATCTAGAACTAAAAAAGTGTCTACTGATGACCATGAAACCATTGTCAATTGTCATTAAAAACCTATGTGGTTTAGGGAAGGAAATTTAGAGGGAAGGAAATTTAGGAAGTTTAGAGGGTGATTTAGCTAATTGGATTAGGAATTGGCTGGCAGATAGAAGACAGAGGGTGGTGGTTGATGGGAGATATTCATCGTGGAGTTCGGTGACGAGTGGTGTGCCTCAGGGGTCTGTTTTGGGGCCCCTGCTGTTTGTAATTTTTATAAATGATCTGGATGAGGGTATTGAGGGATGGATCAGTAAATTTGCAGATGATACTAAAGTTGGTGGTGTGGTAGATAGTGAAGAGGGGTGTTTTAGTTTACAGAGTGACTTGGACAAGTTGCAGAGCTGGGCCGAGAGGTGGCAAATGGAGTTTAATGTGGAAAAGTGTGAGGTAATGCACTTTGCAGGAACAATAAATGTGTAGAGTATAGGGCTAATGGTAGGGCTCTTAATAGTGTTGAGGAACAGAAGGATCTTGGTGTATGTGTCAATAGATCCCTGAAAGTAGGCAGTCAAGTGGATAAAGTTGTTAAGAAGGCTTATGGAGTCTTAGCTTTTATTGGTAGGGGGATTGAATTTAGGAGCCGCAGCATCATGTTGCAGCTGTACAAAACTCTAGTGCGGCCGCACTTGGAGTATTGTGTGCAGTTCTGGTCGCCACATTATAAGAAAGATGTGGAGGCATTGGAGAGGGTACAGAGGAGGTTTACCAGGATGTTGCCTGGTATGGAGGGCAGGTCTTATGAAGAGAGGTTGAAGGATTTGAGGTTGTTTTCGTTAGAAAGGAGGCGGCTAAGAGGGGATCTTATTGAAACATATAAGATGATTAGAGGTTTAGATAGGGTGGACAGTGATAGCTTTTTCCTAGGATGGAAAAAGCTAGCACGAGGGGACACAGCTTTAAATTAAGGGGTATGAGTTATAGGACGGATATCAGAGGTAGGTTCTTTACTCAAAGAGTGATTAGGGAGTGGAATGCCCTGCCTGCAGCTGTTGTAGATGCGCCAAGTTTGGTGGCGTTTAAGAGGTTAGTTGATAAGTATATGGATGAGAAGGGAATGGTTTAGTTAGGAGGGGCATTGCTTTTTATTTTGGTCGGCACAACATCGAAGGCCGAAGGGCCTGTTCTGTGCTGTATTGTTCTATGTTCTATGTTCTAAATCTGCCATCCTTGCCAGTCTGATCTACATGTTGACTCCAGAGCCATGTGTTGACTCTCAACTAGCCTCTGAAATGGAGGGCAATAAATGCTGGCCAGCCAGCGATGCCCATGTCACATGAACAAGTGGGTGGAGGATGGAGGGGGGGGTGATCATTACCCATTACGAGTTTGCTGGAGTGATTGGAGTTACACAGGGTAATGAGGTGAAAGGAAAGAGGGGTCTGGAGAGAACAGATGGGAAGAAATTTTTTCCACTTATTGACGGATAAAGAACTAACGTTGACTTATAGTGATTGGCAAAAGAACTGATCCTGACATGGCAGTCCAAAGATTGGACATGCTAAATTGCCTTTACTGCCCTGCGGTATGTAGGTTAGCCGGGTAAATAATGAGGTAGGGCCTGGGTGCGGTTGTTATTGGTATCGACTCAATGGGCCAAATGTCCTCCTCCTGCATTGTAGGGCCTGTATGATTCTTTGATTTTGCTTTTGCTAAGGCAGCTTGGTATGGCTCTTGCTCTGTCCAAGATCGCAAAAAAAACTACGAAGGGTAGTGAATTAGCCCACTCCATCATGCAAACCATCCTCGCTTCCATTGACCCTGTCTCTACTTCCCGCTGCCTTGGAAAAGCAGCAACATAAGGACCCCACGCACCCCAGACATTCTCTTTTCCATCTTTTTCTGTCTGGAAAAAGATACAAAAGATTGAGGTCACGTACCAGCCAACTCAAGAACAGCTACTTCCCTTCTGCTGTCAGACTTTTGAATGGATTTACCTTGCTTTAAGATGATTTTTCTCTACACTGTAGCTATGACTGTAACACTACGTTTTGCACTCTCTCCTTTCCTATTCCATGAATGGTATACTTTGTTGTATAGCACGCAAGAAACAATACTTTTCACTATACTATTACATGTGACAATAATAAATCAGATCAAAAGTCAGGACGGTGAATTTCTTGGAGGGGAACCTTCACTTTGTGGTGTTCCCTTGTGTCTGCTGCCCTTGTCCTTCTAGATGGTAATGGTTATGGATTTGCACAGTGTTGCTGAAGGAGCCTTGATGCAAGGCATCTTATAGATAATGCAGTTTGTTGCCGTTTTGTGTTGATAGTGGAGAGAGTGAATGTTTAAGGCAATGGATGTGGTGCCAGTTGAGCTGCTTGAATGTTGTTGGAGCTGCAACCATCCAGGCAAGTGGGAATTACACTCCTGATTTGTGCCTTGTAGATGATGGATAGACTTTGGGGAATCAGGAGGTGAGTTACTTGCCGCAGAATTCCCAGCTTCTGACTTAATCCCTCAACCACAGTACTTAAATAGCTAGTCCATTTCAGTGTCTGGTAAAAGCTAGCCACTGTGATGTCAAGAGTGAAGGACTCAGCAATGGTAATGCCACTGAATGTCAAGAGGTGATGGTTAGATTTTCTGGTTGGAGATGGTCATTGCTTGGTACTTGCGTGGGCATAAATGTTACTTGCTATTTGTCAATCTAAGTCTGGATATTGTCCAGGTCTTGCTGCATGAACTGAACATTGTGCAATCATCGGCACTTCTGACCTTTTTGATTGAAGGGAAGGTCATTGATGAAGCAGTTGAAGATGCCGTAACGATGTCATGGGTTGTGGGTTTTAAAAAGAAAGACAAAGCTGTGGTTTCCATAGGTAGATTCAAACAACAGCTTTGTTCTGGAACTACTTGTTTATATGGAATACATATTGAAACTGTTACCTATACAACACCCTAATGACATCACCATCAAATCATGTGACCTGCTCTTAATCAGTTGTGCAGTGACTAAAATAACTGGGCCTAAGCCTTGAGGAACTCTGTCAGGCTCGAAGGGCTGAGTGGCCTACTCCTGTTTCTAGTTTCTATGCCCTGGTTCTGTTGGAATGGACCTCCAATAACCACAACTATCTTCCTTTGTGCTGGTTATGATAATCTGTAAAGAGAGAGTACCTGATTTGATTTGATTTATTATTGTCACGTGTTAGTATACAGTGAGAAGTATTGTTTCTTGTGTGCTAGACAAAGTATACCATTCATAGAGAAGGAAAGGAGAGGGTGCAGAATGTAGTGTTCCAGTCATAGTTAGGGTGTAGAGAAAGATCAACTTAATGCAAGATAGATCTATTCAAAAGTCAGGTGGCAGCAAGGAAGAAGCTGTTTTTGAGTCGGTTGGTACATGATCTCATACTTTAGCATCTTTTTCCCGACAGAAGAAGGAGAATGTCTGGAATGCTTGGGGTTTTTCATAGTGCTTTGCCGAGGAAGTGTAGACAGCGTCGGTGGCTGGGAGGCTGGTTTGCATGATGGACTGGGCTACCTTCATGATCCTTTGTAGTTTTTTGGGGTCTTGTACAGAGCAGCAGCCATACCAAGCTGACTGCCGTGGTGTGATTGGAACCCGTGTCATCAGAGCAGTCTGTACGTCTGGGTTGCTTTACTCCAGTGACATTCCCATTGCACAACCTTCTGTCCTGGTTGGTTCAGTGATGCTGGATCCATTTTAACAATTTCTGCCTGATTCCGTAGTAGAAAAATGAATTTGATTTATTATTGTTGAGTTTATTTATTAGTCACAAGTTAGGCTTACATTAATGCTGTAACACTTCAGAGGAGCAGTGGGGGTTGAGTGCCTGGAAGGACCTGCCAGAGTAGTAATGGAGGCGGGTACAATTTTGTCTTTTAAAAAAGCATTTAGAGAGTTATATGAGTAAGATGGGTACAGAGGGATATGGGCCAACTGGGACTAGCTTTGTGTCTTAAAAAAAAGACAGCATGGATAAGTTGGGCTGAAGGGCCTATTGTAAGCCTCTTAAGACTCAATAGCTCCCGAGTTTGGGAGTGGGTTCTGAGCTGCGGCTGACAGAGTTAGGACAGCAGGAGCTTCACTGTTAGTGCAGCCGGATGTCATCCGTCTGCATTTGTTTTATTGTTACTGCATCCTCCCACCCACTCGAGTTTATTTTCTCCAGTGAATATAATCCTAACTGATTTAGTCTCTCCTCACGTGACAGACCTGCCATCCCAGGAATCAGCCTGGGAGAACTGTAATAACTCATTGTTCACCCTCGAGATATAGTCCATGCAATCTGCATTTTACACATTCCTCATCCGCTGTAAATTAGTCAGACCTTTAGCCTGGAGATTCCCCTTTCCTCGGTTCAAAGTACATCTTCCCTCAGGGGAAGCGATGGCCTAGTGGTATTATCGCTAGACGACTAATCCAGAAACTCAGCTAATGTTCTGGGGACCTGAGTTTGAATCCCGCCACGGCAGTTGGTGGAATTTGAATTCAATTTAAAAAAAACTGGAATTAAAAATCTACTGATGACTATGAAACTATTGTCGATTGTTGGCAAAGCCCATCTGGTTCACTAGTATCCTTTAGGGAAGGAAATTTGCCGTCCTTACCCAGTCTGGCCTACATGTGACTCCAGAGTGGTTGACTCACAATTGCCCTCGGGCAACTAGAGATGGGCAAAATATACTGGCCAGCCAGCGACACCCGTATTCCATTAATCAAAATAATTAATTATTTATTAAAATAAATAATTAAAATAAAGTGCAGAATTAGCTTCAGATGAAAGATTGGGCCTACAGCTAAAATTCTGAGGGCAAGGTGGGAGCTTGATGGGACACACAGACTTCAATTCTGGCCTTGGGTCATTATCTGTGCAGAGTCTGCACATTCTCCCCGTGTCTGTGTGGGTTTTCTCCCACACTCTGATGTGCTGGTCAGGTACATCAGCCATGCTAAATTCTCCCTCGATGTATCCGAGTAGACGCCGAAGTATGGCACCTAGGGAATTTTCACAGTAACTTCATTGCAGTGTTAATGTAAGCCTACTTGCGATGCTAGATAAACTTAAACTTAAGGCATATTGTCTATAGCATACATAGGGGAGAAGGAAAGTAGAGAGTGCAGAATGTAGTGTTACAGTCAAAGCTAGGGTACAGAGAAAGATCAACATTATATAAGGTAGTTCCATTCAAAAATCTGACAGCAGCAGAGAAGAAACTGTTCTTGAATCGATTGATACATAACATCAGACTTCTGTATCTTTTTCTGGATGAAAGGCAATGGAAGAGAGAATATCTGGGGTCCTTAATTACGCTGGCTGCTTTTCCGAGGCAGCTGAAAGTGTAGACAGAGTCATGGATGGGAGGCTGGTTTGCGTGATGGATTGAGCTACATTTACATCCTTTTGTAGTTCCTTGCGGTCTTGGGCGGAACAGGAGCCATACCAAGCAGTGATACAACCAGAAAGAATGCTTTCTATAGTGCATCTGTAAAAGCTGATGTGCATCTGTAAAAGCTGATGTGCCAAATTTTCTTAATCTTCTGAGAAAGTAGATGGGTTTTTTTGAACTCTAGTGTTGGCATGGGGGAACCAGGACAGGTTGGTGATCTGGACATCTAAAAATTTAAGGTCTCGACTCTTTCTACTTCATCCCTGCTGATGTAGAAAGGGTCATGTCCTGTAGCTATTTAACCAAACTTCCCAGTCTCCTCACCTAATATAATGTATTTGCATTCCTTTGTGTGAAATTCTGTTTGCTAATGCTGTTGTACCAAGGAACCAGAGAATCCTGATTGTGCAGGAGAAGGTTGATGAGAGTTGTAGCAGACGTGCTGAATTGGCTGAAACCGGGAAGGTGATGCAATCTTCGGGGTCGAGAGGAAATGGATGTGGTAGACTGAAAGAGGGATGGACTGAAGTGGTGTGTAAATAGGTGGTGGGAGTGAGGAGGTGGAATTGTGCTGCGGACGTGACCTCAGGAATTAGCACCAGCGAGTTGAAGCGAGGCATGATGAGACTTGGATAGTGTACACATTTGGTACTGGCCTCCTGTGGTTTTAATGTTTTCCATCTAGTCATTGTAACTGGATTATAGTAAAACTAATTGTTTGTTAGTCGACAGCACGAGGTGTTTGTATTGCATTTGACTGTTTTTGTATTTACTCAGTGTGTTGGCAGATTGTGGAGACTAATTAGCAGCTCGTTTGCAGAAGGCAGTGGTGAGTTAGAGTTTGTGGCATCTGATAGTCTGCCTCGCGCCGTCTGCTGGAACCGCCAGTGAGTGAAGACCATGTTAAATTCCATCTGGGTAAAGTCTACCTGATGGAAGAGTGAAGTTTTTTATTTATTATTGTCATAAGGTGGCTTACGTTAACACTGCAATGAAGTGACTGTGAAAATCCCCTAGTTGCCACACTCCGACGCCTGTTCGCATACACTAAGGGAGAATTTAGCACGACCAATCCACCTAACCAGCACATCTTTCAGACTTTGGGAGGAAACCAGAGCATCTGGAGGAAACCCATGCAGATACAGGGAGAATGTGCAGACTCTGCACAGACTATGACCCAAGCTGCCCAGATCCTTGGTGCTGTGAGATAGCAGTGTTAACCATTATATCACTGCATAAATGACGCAACAAAGAGCTGAGATTGAACACCACTGTGAAAGATTTTGAATATGCAGCTTATGCTGGATGCATCGAATTTAGGTAAGATTTCAATGCAGGTTTAGTGGCATCTGTTTCTGCAAGAGTGACCCAAACCAGGAATCAAACTTGGGGTCCTTGATGCTGTGAGGCAGCGGTGCTAACCACTGTGCCACCTTGCTATCCCTAGCTAGGGTGACTCTTGCACTCTATTCGAGGGATGGTCTGAGTTGTGTTGCTGTGAATGTGACAGGTTTCATTAACTAACCAGGCCACCACACTCGCCGTCCTGTCTCTGGATGTTTTGCGGAGTTCAAAGTGCTTGTGTCTACCTGATATGGCCCACAGAGTTAGCTAGAGTTTGGCGCTTGCTTTTGCAACCTTGGGCTTGTGCACCACTAGCCTCCTGATGCTGCATTTTTTTGATTCATTGCGTGGATGCTGTGATTCGGCCAAGTTGTGAGAGAGATTGCTGCTGTTCTGGCAGCGACAGAGAAAGTCCAGCCCTTAGCTAAACCAGTTCATTGACTGCCATCTGTGTATGTGTAATACTGAGAAGCCTCTCCAAATCAGTGCTACTGGAGAAACCAGCATGTCCGTGATAGAAGGGAATGACTCACTGACTGGTTCAATGGTCCATGCCTCACATTTGAAGGAATGGATGGCTAAATGCTTTTTCACTGGTTTGTGTTGATGGAATGTTTGTATTCTTGTCAGTCCTGAATTGCAAAGAGTACCATTTTTAAAATACCAAATGAGTTTTGGACTTTGTGGGGGGTAGTCAACATTTTCTAATCAAATAGTTTGAATTTGATTTATTATTGTCACGTGTATGAACATACAATAAAAAATATTGTTTCTTGCACACTATACAAATAAAATATATTGTTCATAAAGAAGGAAAGGAGAGCATGCTGAATATGCTGTTACAGTCATAGTTATTGAAACGTATAAGATGATTAGAGATTTAGATAGGGTGGACAGTGACAGCCTTTTTCCTTGGATGGAGAAAGCTAGCACAAGGGGACATAGCTTTAAATTAAGGGGTGGTAGTTATAGGACAGATGTCAGAGGTAGGTTCTTTACCCAGAGGGTGGTAAGGGTATGGAATGCCCTGCCTGCTGCAGTTGTAGATGCGCCAAGTTTGGTGGTGTTTAAGAGGTTAATAGATAACTTTATGGATGAAAAGGGAATGGTTTAGGTTAGAGGGTCATTGCTTTTTCTTAATTGGTTGGCGCAACATCGAAGGCCGAAGGACCTGTTCTACGCTGTAATGTTCTATAGCTAGGGAATAGAGAAAGATCAACTTAGTGCGAGGTAGGTCCATTCAGCAGGGAGAAGTTGTTCCTGAGTTCTTGTGAGGGGCAGTGGGATCATTGACCATATTCTCCATTTTGATTTTTGGAGACTATAAAGGCACAGTTTGACAAATACATGAATAAGATAGGAATAGAGGGAAGAGTAGGAGGTTTTAGATCAGTAGACCAGTGGTCAATGCAGGCTTGGGCTGAAGGGCCTGTTTCTGTAATTTTCTTCTTGAGTCGGTCAGTACATGACCTCAGACTTTTGTATCTTTTTCCTGACGGAAGAAGGTGGAAAAGAGACTATGTGGGGTGCATGGCGTCCTTGATTATACTGGCTGCTTTTCCGTGGTAGTGGGAAGTGTAGACAGAGTCAGTGGATGGGAGGCTGATTTGCGTGATGGATTGGGCTATGATCACAGTGTTTTGTAGTGTTTTGCAGTCGTGGTCACAGCCGGAGCCGCTCCAAACTGTGATCCAGCACAGAAGGAAGCCATTCAGTTCACCATGGCTTCTACAACAGGAGCTCAGATAGTCACATTCCCTGTAGCCCTCCTTAGATGATATCCCCATTCCCTTTTGAAAATAGCAATTGCATCTACCTTCAGCATCCCAGGCAGGACTCACTCCAGGTCGCAATCACTCGCTGTGCAAAGGACATGTTCCTCATGCCCTCGTTCTCCCTCAGCCAGTTGCTACAGATTGAGATGGTTTACCTCTCAACGCTTCACCACTGGAAACCATCTTTCCCCCACCCACTCTGTCTGGATTGCTAATTGGCATAATGTTGAATTCCCTTCCGCAGAAAGTGATACCTACCTTGCTCAAAGTTTCTCTACATGCCAGCTATGACTAACACTACATTTTGCACTCTGTCTTCCTTCTCTATATAAATAATGTTTTGTCTGTATACCGTGCAAGGAACAATACTTTCACTGTATCCCAATGCGTGACAGTAATAAATAAATCAAATTAAGTTTATTTTATTAATATCACATGTAGGTTTTCATTAACACAGCAATGAAGTTGTTGTGAAAATCTCTTAGTCATCACACTCTGGTGCCTGTTCGGGTACACTGAGGCAGAATTTAGCATGGCCAATGCACCTAAAAGCATGGTCTTTTGAACTGTGGGAGGAAACTGGAGCACCCGGAGGAAACCCAGGCAGACATGGGGAGAGTGTGCAGACTCTACATAGACAGTGACCCAAGTGGAGAATCGAACCTGAATCCCTGGCACTGTGAGGCAGTAGGGCTAACCACTGTGCCGTCTAGCCATCAGATGTGAAAGTACAGGAGGAGACTGGCCCATCGAGTCTGCACTGATTTTCCGACAGAGCATCTTACTGAGGCCCAGTCCCTGTAACCCCACAAAAATAGTTAAGGCCAAAATGTTGTATAATTTCAGGAAGCAATTAGATGTCGCTCTGGGGATTAAAGGGTTAAGGGATATGGAACGAAGAGGGGGATCAGGATATTGAATTTGATGATTAGCCCTGATCAAAATGAATGGTGGAGCAGGCTTGAAGGGCCGAATGGCCTCCTCCTCCTAGTTTCTATACTGAAATTCTTCATTGATATTCATTGCTAAATTAAACATTGAGCCCATTCAAAGTCATGGGTTTTTTATCCATGTTGCCAAGCTGATGACAGCTTGGTATTGTCCATCACCTATTGGTCACTCATCACGGGAGATTGCAGAGCCTCCAAAGACATTCTGGCTTGTCTTAACTCGGGCCACGATGTTGTGAACTCGTTTCAACCAGTGACCCCAGCTTCTCTAATACCGAAACCCACCTCCTGAAGGCCTATGTGTGGTGGGAGGTGATATCTGGATGTCCGGCTGTGAAAGCTGGACCATCGGGAAGAGTGATGAGGCTCCAATGAAAGGACTCAAGACAAACGTCATGTGTATCACAGGCCAAGTGGGCAAATGAGTGTCTTCGAGAAAGTTTTGATGTAAAGAGGAACTTGTGAAAATCATAGAATCCAAACAGTACAGAAGGAGGCTGTTTGGCCATCGAATCTGCACCCTATCCCTGTAATCCCACATGTTTACCCTGCTAATTTCCCTAATCTACATGTCTTGAAATACTAAGGGGCAATTTACCATGGCAAATCCACATAGCCCACACATCTTTAGGTCGAACTAGTCCCATTTGGGTAGAGAAGTGGCAGATGGAATTTAATCTGAACAAATGCGAGATGATACACTTTGGTAGATCCAATTCAGGTGGAAGTTATAAAATAAATGGTCGAACCATCAGGAGCATAGACACATAGGAAGGTCTGGGAGTACAGGTCAACAGATCCTTAACAATGGCAGCACAGATGGAAAAGGTAATGATGAAAGTATAATGGTATGCTCGCCTTCATCGGGCGAGGCATCAAGTATGGGGTAGCACAGTAGTTAGCATTGCATGGGTTTCCCCTGGTGCTCCAGTTTCCTCCCACATTCTGAAATACGTGCTGGTTAGGGTGCATTGACCCGAACAGGTGCCAGACTCTGGTGACTAGGGGAATTTTGATATACAGATGCCGGCGTTGGATTGGGGTGGTAAGAACTCAGTAAGAATTTAGCAACACCAATTTATAATCCAACCGATTTATTTGATAGTAAAAACGCGAGCTTTCAACACTCTGCGTCTTCCTCAGGCAAATGCAGTGTTCAAATGCAGAACACTGCATTTGCCTGAGGAAGACACAGAGTGTTGAAAGCTCGCGTTTTTACTATCAAATAAATCGGTTGGATTATAAATTGGTGTTGCTAAATTCTTACTGACTAGGGGAATTTCACATTAACTTCATTGCAGTGTTAATGTAACTTGTGACTAATAACTTGTCAACTTTCTTTTTAAAAATTATGTTACAGATATATAAAACATGGGTTCGGCCACACTTGGAATACTGTGTTCTGTTCTGGTCACTGCATTACCAGAAGGAGGGGGTGGCTTTGGAGAGAGTACAGGAAAGCTTTACCAGGATTTTGCCTGGTTTGGAGGGTATTAGCTATGAGGAGAGATTGAATAAACTGGGATTGTTCCCCTGAAAAGATGGAAGCTGAGGGACGACCGATAGAAGTTTATAAAATTATAAGAGGCATAGATATGGTGAAATTTGGAAGGTTTTTCCTCAAGGCAGAAATAACAATTACAAGGAGACGGAAGTTTGAGGTAAGGGGGAAAGGTTCAGTGGAGATGTGCAGGGGAAGATTTTTACACAGAGATTGGTGGCCTAGAATGCACTGCCAAGTGAGGTGGTTGAGGCAGTTACGCTAGTCACATTTAAGACTTAGCTTGATAGACACATGAACAAACAGGGAATAGAGGGATATAAACAGTTGATTTAGATAGGAAGAGTGATTGGGGCAGGCTTGGAGGGCTGAAGGGCCTGTTCTTGTGTTGCACTTTGTTCTAATTTCTTGCGTTTGGCCCATATCCCTCTAAATCTCTTCCATCTATGTTCCTGTCCAAATATCTATTTAATTGTCCCTGCATTTACCACCACTTCTGGCAGCTCTTTCCATTTATGCACCACCCTCTGTGTGAAAAAATTGTCCTCCCCAGGTCCAGAAACTAGAGCACCCAAAGAAAGCCAATTATCAAGAGCCTTACTGAGGTTTATAAAATCATGAGGGCTGTAGACATTGTGAATAGCCAAAGTTTTTTTCCCGGGGTAGGGGAGCCCAAAACTACAGGGCTTAGAATTAAGATCAGAGGGGAAAGATTTAAAGGGGACCTATGGGGTAACTTTTTCACACAGAGGGTGGTATGTATATGGAAAAAGCTGCCAGAGAGGTGGTAGAGGCACGTACAATTACAACATTTAAAAGATATTTGGACAGGTATATGGATGGGGAAGGTTTAAAGGGAGATGGGTCAAAGACAGGCACGGTGGCACAGTGGTTAGCGCAGCTGCCTCACAGCGCCAGGGACCCGGGTTCAATTCCGGCCTTGGGTGATTGTCTGCATGGGTTTCCTCCGGGTGCTCCGGTTTCCTCCCACAGTCCAAAAATGTGCGGGTTAGGTTGATTGGCCATGCTAAATTGATCCTTAGTGTCAGGGGATTAGTAGGGTATATATGTTGGGTTAAGGGATAGGATTGGATTAATTGTTGGTACAGGCTCGATGGGCTGAATGTCCTCCTCTGTACTGTAAGCATTCTATGATTCAAGTGGGACTATTCAGTTTAGGAAACCTGGCTAGCCCTTCAGCCTTCTAAGCCTGTCCGAATCACCTTGTCCTATTCAACTGCTTATGTCCCTCTATTCCCTGTTTGTTCATATTGTCTATCAAGCTAATTCTTAAATGTGACTAACATAACTGCCTCAACCACCTCACTTAGCAGTGCTTTCCGGGCCACCATCCTCTGTGACTCTATGAAACTCACTGATTTTGAACACGTGATGCAAAGAGGAGTGAAATGTACTGCAAGGCTAAACTTCTGGAAAAAAGTACACAGGCACGACCCAAGATGGGTAATGCCAGAAGGTGGACTGGGCTCCTCAATAGGATGAGCCATAGGGGAAGATGAGGCGGTGGGAAAATGATTGTTCCGAGTGTGGCTAACCCTCGGAACGAGGACAGATAAAAGGCAGACCGATTTCTAAGCATTGATTGAAATGGTTTGTGCTGTGTTGTATTGGTGCTGTACGTAATACTGGCCCCAGAGGTGGGAGCATTACAAAGTTGGTAAGTGAGCAAAATTCACTGTCACTTTGTCAACCTTTAATAACTCCCTTCCATCAACCGACGGGCAAATTGATACTTCATATTAGCTTTGTGCCCATCTTCACCGAGACGTGGGAACAGTTGGAGATGAAGCAGAAGAGAAGGGAAGAAAGTTGTATCGGGACTCGTAATGGTTTATGTCACGGCCCCTGCAATCCTGTTTGGCCGCTGGGTTTGAACGTAGCCTCTTAAAGTGAGCTGGTCCTGAGTCATTCGGAACTCGACGCTCCTTTTGAGAAGAGGGACCTCCTGGAGGAAGGCTATTGTGGATGAATCCTTTGTCCTGCTCAGAGAGAGCCTCATTTTATATGGGCCTCATCTTGCTTTCTCTTTGCCTTGCCCTCCCCCCACTGTGGGCGAGGGGAAGAAAAATTCTCCCAGTGAACACAAACGGTGAACGAGTCCACCACAACCGGCAATACTTTCTGTTAGTGACGCTCATGCTTTTAAACGGGTATATGTTAATCTAGCTGAGGAGAGAGAGATTGCCAGACTATAGGCCACTCTGCCACTTTGTCTCACAAGAATACGGTCAGGCCTCAATTAACTGAGTTGCCCCGTGAGACAGTTTTGGGGGGGTCAGTTATGCGAATCCCCTTGACATTTGTGTTTGTCTGGGACATCTGTGCAAATGGCTGCTTGTCGCTTGGGCCAGTCCCACAGTCCTTTTTATGCTAATTGAATACATTTGCATTCCTTCTTTTCTTTCTGCTCTGTCTATCTTGCTCCTCCTCAGGTCCTTGTCATTTTTACTCCATTGGGACATTGTTCTGTGCAAATCCCGAGTCTCTGAGGTAGTTTGAGATGGTAGCTGCCTCTCTGAAAGAAAGCATACATAAGCTGATCTTTTTCTACACTCTAGCTGTGACTGTAACATTACGTTCGGCACTCTCTCCTTTCCTTCTACCTTATGTACTCTATGCTTAGGCTTCCTCTGGATGTTCCAGTTTACTCCCACAGTTGAAAAATGTGCGGTTTAGGTGGTTTGGCTGTGCTAAATTGGCCTTCAGTGCCAGGGGGAGACTAGCTAGGTAAATGCATGAGGTTATAGAATAGGTGGGATTGTGCTTGGTACAGTCTCGATGGGCTAAATGGCCTCCTTCTGCACTGTATGATTCTATGAATGCCATGCTTTGTTTTAAGTTTATTTATTACTATCACAAGTAGGTTTACATTAACACTGCAATGAAGTTACTGTGAAAATCCTCTAGTTGTCACACTCCTGTTCAGTACACAGAGAATTTAGCATGGCCAATGTGCCCAACCAGCACGTCTTTTGGACTGTGGGAGGAAACCGGACCCCCCCTCTGGGGGAAACCCACGCAGACATGGGGAGAACGTGCAAACTGTGCACAGACAGTAACCCAAGTCAGATCCCTGCCGCTGTGAGGCAGTAGTGCTAACCACTATGCCACCCCAGATTTCCCTACCACACCTGCAAAAAAATCTGGGTGGTACCTTGCCTGTTGCGATGTTTCACCACGTTAAAGAGGCACCGGAAATGCAAATTAATCGTTCGACCAAAAAGGAACATTTCACGTTCCGGGACTAAAGGGGAACTGAATTCCCACCAATCCATTTTGAAAACAAAATCACTGGCCCTTCGTTTAAAAGTGAAAAACAGACTGAAATCCAGAGCGAGTAAATGTGTGAAAACTCAGAGTTTGCCCTCTATCATCAACCAGATTCTGGAAGCAGACAGGGAAAATATTTACAGATGCCACACAGATTTTTAAAATACTCTTCATTTCACCGTGTACTTGTGGAATAATGAATTCCAGCGGGGAGTGAGGAATTTTTTTTTAAACTAACTTGTGTCTGCACTCGTTTTGCAATGGGACTCTTAATTCCACTTCCCAGTTTCCTTTTCACATTTCTGCTTTTAATATTCCCTTTTTATTGATGTCTCCGCAAAGAGCGGATTTAGACCGCCGTGTCCCTCTGCCTGAGCAGGAGTGAGTTTTCTAACTTTCTTTCGTCCCTCTGTTAAATCATGTATTCCCCCCCTCCTCATCCTCTTGTTACTAAGGCGCGAAAGGCGTTCGCGAGCGAGGAGGCTATTGATACAGAGACTCCTCGTCTTCTTTCCCAGGCTGACATTTCCATGGAAGCTGTAGCCCCTCCCCAACGTTGCGGCCCATTCAGTGCACGCCATCTGCCCCTCCACTCTCCATTGTTCGTCAGCCCCCTTGGAGAAAAACAGTTCACCATCTGAGGTGGGTTTGGGGGGGGAGGTGGGGGGGAGCCTCTTTCGCTTTCTGAAGTGCCTTTTGCTCAGAAGTAAATGACTGCCACGTCCGTATGGATCTGTTTAATAAAATTGTGACAGCGGCCAGCATCCCCACCTGCCATGAGAGGTGGAGCATCATGGGATCTCTCTCTTGACCGATCGCAGACTGCTCTTTTGCCAGTCACAAGGTGATCAAGGCAGCGTACGGCATGCTTGCCTTCATCAATCAGGGCACAGAGTATTAAAAACAGACAAATGTCGAAGCAGGAGTAGACTGTTGGACCCTTCGAATGTGCTCCGCCATTCATTTTGATCATGGCTGATCATCAAATTCGATATCCTGATCTCCAACTTCCTCCCAAATCCAAGAACAAAACAGCACGGGAAACAGGCCCTTCGGCCCAACGAGCCCACGCCGCCACCCCAATGTTCCCACCTCTACGCTTGATCCCTTTAGTTCCAAGAGCTATATTTAATTTCTTCTTGGAATCACGCAACGTTTTGGCCTCAACTACATTCTGTGGTAGTGAATTCCACACGTTCACCACCCTCTGGCCGAAGAGATTTAAGGACATAAGAACTGGGAGCAGGAGTAGGCCATCTGGTCCCTTGAGCCTGCTTCGCCATTCAATAAGATCGTGGTTCATTTTTCCATGGACTTAGGATTTAGACTTTACCTCCTATTTCCCCGTACCTCTGTTCTAAAAGGTTTGCCCCTTATGCTCAAACTCTGATCTTTAGTTCTGGACTTCCCCCACCATTAAGATTTTAGATCTACCCTATCTAAAACCCTGTTAGAATTTTATAAGTTTCTATAAGATTCCCTCACGCTTCTAAACTCCAGTGAATATAATTCTAACAACTTAATCGGTCCTCACGACAGACCTGCCATCCCAGGAATCAGCCTGGTAAGCATTCGCTGTACTCTCTATAGCAAGGATATCCTAAAACACCAAAACTGTGCACAATTCTCCAGACGTGGCCTCATCAACACCCTATACAATTGCAGCAAAACATTCCTAACATGTCAGTTCTAACAGGGTTGGATAGGGTAGACTCAGAATGCTCCTGATGATGGGGGAGTCTAGAACTAGGGGGTCATAATTTGAAGATAAGGGGTAAACCTTTTAGAACTGTGTGGGGAGAAATTTCTTCACCCAGAGGATGATGAATGTGTGAAGTTCATTATCACAGAAAGTAGTTGAGGCCAAAATGTGTGATTTCAAAAAAGAATTAGATATAGCTCTCGGGGCTAAAGAATCGAGATATGGGGAAGGGGAAATCAGGATGTTGAATTCGATAATCAACCATGGTCAGAATGAATGGAGGAACAGACTCTCGGGGCCGAATGGCCTACTCTTGCTTCTGGTTTCTATGTAGCAATTGTATAGAACATGTAGTTCAGCCACATTTGAAATGTTGCATAGAGTTCTGGTCGTGTGGAGGCTTTGGAGAGGGTACAGAAAAGTTTTATTGGGATGTTATTTGGTTTGGGGGGCATTAGTTACGAGGAGAGATTGGACAAACTTGGTTTGTTTTCACTTGAATGTCGGAGGCTGAGGGGTGACCCGATAGAAATTTACAGAATTATGAGAGGCACAGATGCAATGGATAGTTGGTGTCTTTCTCCCAGAGTAGAAATGACAGTTATAAGAGGGTGTAGGGGTTTAAGGTAAAAGGGCAAAGTTTAAAGGAGATGTGAGGGTTGATTTCCTACACAGAGGGTGGTAAGTGCCTGGAATATGCTGCCAGAGAAAGTGGTGGAAGCAGATACAATAGCAACATTTAGGAGGCATCTTGACAGATGCATGAATAGACAGGGAATAGAGGGATACAGACCACGTAGAGGCAAAAGATCTTTGGTAAGCGCATGTGTCAGCACAGGCTTGGTGGGCTGAAGGGCCTGTTCTTTGTTTGTTCTTGGAGGAGTACTTTTATCTTGCAGCTCTCTGTGAAACTCTTTTGGTCTCCTTGTTCGTGGGTTGTTGGACAAGTCGGTGTTAGCGGAATCGTGCTGCTTTCATGCGCTCCTTCAGATTACAGTTCAGTGCAAAGCTTGCATCAATCTTGCCAGAATTCCTGGTGTGGGGATGGAAGGGACCATCTCAGACTGAAACCAGCTCAGGGGCAGCATAAGAATAGATAGGCCATCTCCTCTAGAAATCTTCAACATCTGCACGCTCTCTGATTCTGACCTCCTGCCTGTCTTCTATTTTGATTCACTCCATCATTGTCCAATATGCCTCTGGCTACCTAGGCCCCACACCCAAGAATGATTCGATTTACTATTGCCACGTGTATTAGTACACAGTGAAAAGTATTGTTTCTTGCGCTCTATACAGACAAAGTGTACTGTACATAGAGAAGGAAATGAGAGAGTGCAGAATGTACTGTCACAGTCATAGCTAGGGTATAGAGAAAGATCAACTTAATGTAAGGTAGATCCATTCAAAAGTCTGACAGCAGCAGGGAATAAGCTATTCTTGAGTCTGTCAGTAAGAGACCTCAGACTTCTGTACCTTTTACCTGATGGAAGAAGGTGGAAGAAAGAATGTCCGGAGCGCATGTTGTCCTTAATTATTAGTTGCTTTTCTGAGGCAGTGGGAAGTGTAGACAGAGTCAATGGATGGGAGGCTGGTGTGAGTCTTGGACTGGCTTCAAACACAATCTTTCACAGTAATTTCCTTGCAGTATTACTTATGGCACTATTAAATATACCTTAAATATTAGGTTTACCAGCGTGCTGCCTGGATTAGAGGGTATATGTTATAAGGAGAGACTGGATGAACTAGCGTTGTTTTCTCTAGAGCAACAGAGGCTAAGGGGAGACCTGATAGAAATCTATAAAGTTATGAGAGGTATCGATAAGGTTGACAGTCAGAATCTTTTTCCTGAGTTGAAATGCCTAATACTGGAGGGCACTTAAGGTGAGAGGGGGAAAGTTCAAAGGAGATGTGAGGAGCAAGTTTTTTACACAGGGAAGTGTCTGGAACACGCTCCCATGGGTGATGCTGGAAGCAGATACAATAGAAGTATTTAATGGGCTTTTAGATAAGCACATGGATATACAAGGAATAGAAGGATCTGGACCAAGGACAGGCAGAAGGGATTAGTTTAATTTAGAGTCATGTTTGGCACAACATTATGGGCTGAAGGGCCTGTTCCTGTGTTGTTCTATTCCATGTTTAATGTTAGAAACAAAAGTTAGTGTCTGAGAGAGAGAAGCACCTCATTCATCAGAATGTTGACATGTTGAGTACCTTTCCCATGTCACTTTAGAAAGAGGATGACTTTCCCTGAATCCTTAATTGTATTTCAAGTTACCTGACAGGAATATAGGATGGCACGTTGGCGCAGTGGTTAGCACTACTGCCTCACAGCATCAGAAACCAGGTTTGATTCCCAGCTTGGGTCACTGTCTGTGCGGAATCTGCATGTTGTCACCGTGTCTGCTTGGGTTTCCTTCAGGTGCTCTGATTTCCTCCCTCAGTGCAAAAAAGTGCGGGTGAGGTGGATTGGCCATGGTAAAATTGTTCGTTGGCCCCCCTGACATTATCAGGATAAATGGGGTCACAGGGATAGGGGCTGGGTGGGATTGTGGTTGGTGCCGACTCAATGGGCCAAATAGTCTCCTGCGTTATAGGAATTCTCTGATTCTATGCAAACATTGCATTCTGATTCCACTCAAAAACAACTAATTGGAGAAACTCTGCTTCCAGAAAGGGCAAGAGACCTTGAGGGAAAAAATGTGTTAATAGGAAAGCTGTTCTGTGGGGTTCCAGGAGTATCTCACCTAAGTGTTTTGTACAGGGTCCTTAAAGAAAAGGAGGAGTTCACGGCTCGATTTGCACTAATGTTCTGCCTGTGAGCCAAATGTGAAGCAGTGAATGGAATTTCCTCCTCCTCTTTGGTGGCAGGGGCTGTGGAGGGAATGGGTTAACTGAGGTCAAAGTTCAGATACCAAACCCAAGGGTCTCCCAGCAGATCAGGCGGTGTGGACCGGTTGTGAAGCAGGATGCAGGAGGGGGAGGGGGGGGAAGTCTTCGCTACGCTGTGAAGCAGACTTTGCCAAGTGTGTAGCTCTCTAGCAGCCTCCAGTGGCCACACCTCAGTACTGTGACATGGCATTGTTGACCTATTGCCTTGTGCTCAGAATGAAGAGGGAGACATGGTGAGATTAACTCGAGACTTTGTTTCCTCCTGAGCGCGGACATTTTTGTCAGTTGGTGACAAGTGCGAGCGAGTCACAAGGGTGGCACGGTGGCACTGTGGTTAGCACTGCTGCCTCACAGCGCCAGGGTTCAACCCTAGCATCCGGTGACTGTTGCACGTTCTCCTCGTGTCGGCGAGCATTTCCTCTGGGTGCTCCGGTTTCCTCCACAGTCCGAAAGATGTGTGGGTTAGACGCATTGGCCATGGTGAATTGCCCCTTAGCGTCAGGGGGATTTGCAGGGTAAATGCATAGGCATAGGTCATAGGTCATAGAACATTGAGCACTACAGCACAAACAGCCCTTTGGCCCACAAGTTGCACTGATCATATCCCTACCTATCAGGCCTATTTATAACCCTCAATCCCATTAAATCCCATGTACTCATCCAGAAGTCTCTTAAAAGACCCCAGCGAGTTCGCCTCCACCATCACCGACAGCAGCCGATTCCACTCGCTCAGCACCCCCTGAGTGAAAAACTTATCCCTGAAATCTCTTCTGTACCTGCTCCCCAGCACCTTAAACCTGTGTCCTCTCGTAGTGACCATTTCAGCTCTGGGAATCAGCCTCCGAAAATCCACCCTATCTATATTCTCAACATTTTATAAACCTCTATCAGGTCACCTCTCAACCTTTGTCTCTCCAGGGAGAAGAGATCTAGCTCCTTCAACCTATCCTCATAAGGTATGCCTCCCAATCCAGGCAACATCTTTGTAAATCTCCTCTGCACCTCTCGATAGCTTCCGCATCTTTCTTGTAGTGAGGCGACCAGAACAAAAGATCCTGGGAGAGGCTGTTGTTGGGGCAAGTTCGATGGACTGAATGGCCTCCTTCTGCACTGTGGGGATTTGAGGGTAATGATTCTATAATTTCTGAAGAAAGGATTGTTGCTTTTGAGGAAGTGAAGCCTCATGCGGGGTTAAGGCCACAATCGGCCAGCTGTTGAATGACAGAGCAAGCTTGAAGGGCCGAACGATCTACTCTTGCCCCTGTCTCTTGGGATTGTAAATTTATCATCTGTCACTTTTTTTTATTGTGTCATTAAATTTGTTTTGAAAAGTTTCTTGTTTGTTTTGTTGAGCAAGTTAGGTGCGTCCAAAAACGAAGATAGTTTAAAAATGCTGAAGGAATTGGTTTAATAAGTAGTAATAATTGTGTTGTGGTTGGCTTGTTACCATGGAAGGTGAAGCCTGCGTGTGTGCCTCAACATTTAGCAGCGTTTTCACACAATTAGAAAAAGCACTGACCAAGTGATGATAGAGATCATGATCTTTTGCTTCCATTAAATCCAGTATTTGTGTCTATGGTGCACTACTGCACAGACGTTAGACTAAAGGCTGTTATGAGGTTACTGATGCATTTTGGTATTGGGGCCTTGAACATTTTCCCAAAGGTTCATTTTCCATTTGGGATAAGCAAAGTTTGACCAGAACCGTACACAATATTCCAAGTGTACACAGAGAGATTCACAATGCGTCTGAAGTGTCCTCCCTAGAATGTTGGTCATTTGAAAACAGGACCTGGCGGGGGAATTGGATTCAAGATAACTGGCAGAAGGGTTAGAGGGGACGTGGATTTCCCTCCTAGTCACTCACCATCCTGACATGGAAATATATCATTGTTCTTTCGCAGTCACAGGGTCAAAATTTAGATAAATGTGAGGTTATGCACTTTGGTGGATTGAATCGCAGCAGGACTTACTAAGTTAGTGATAGGACGTTTGGAAGAGTTATAGGACAAAGAGATCTCGGGGTACAGGTTCATAACTCCTTGAAAGTGGAGTCACAGGTGGACAGATGGTGAAGAAGACATTCTGCGTGCTTGGTTTCATTGGTCAGATCATTGAATACAGCGGTTGGGATGTCTTGTTGAAGTTGTACAAGACATTGCTAAGGCCACACTTGGAATACTGTGTACGGTTCTGTCACCCTATTACAGAAAGGATATTATTAAATTAGAAAGTGCAGAAAAGATTTGCTTGGATGCGACTGGGATGTGATGGTTTGAGTTACAAGGAGAGGCTGGATAGACTGGGACTTTTTTCCCTGAGCGTAGGAGGCTGAGGGATAATTTTATAGAAGTCTATAAAATAATAAGAGGCACAGATCATCTAGGTAGTCAATATCTTTTCCCAAAGGTAAGGGAGTCTAAAACTAGAGGGCATAGGTTTAAGGTGAGAATGGAGAGATACAAAGGTGTCCAAAGGAATAATTTTTTCACACAGAGGGTGGTGAGCGTCTGGAATGAGCTGCCAGAGGTAGTAGTAGAGGCAGGTATAATTTTGTATTTTAAGCAGCATTTAGACAGATACATGGGTAAGATGGGTATAGCGGGATATGAGCCAAATTGGGACTAGCTTAATGATAACAGCTGGGCAGCATGGACAAGTTGGGCTGAAGGGCCTGTTAACATGCTGTAAACCTTTGAGTAAAATCCTGGCACGCCCTCCCTAACAGCACGGTGGGTCTACCCGCACTACACGGACTGCAGTGGTTCAAGAAGGCAGCTCACTCCCACCTTCACATGGACTACTAGATATAAATGCTGACCTAGCCAACGCTGCCCACATCTGGTGAACAAATTAAAAAACCAAGTTATTTGTCAGTAAAGCACTTGAGACACTATTGAAATGCAAGCCTCATTTTGCCTAAAACACAACAATGAGCAAGTTTTCAAAAGATAACTCCATCTGTTTGAGGCACTTTGGAATGTTTTGAGAATTGCCATAATATTTTAAAGTGGGTGCTTTTTAATAAATCATTTCAAATCACATAAGCTGGACATCACTTAAATAAACACTGAGAGCAACAAGGAATAAATACCGAAAGGCCCAGGATGAAGTAAGTGGTGTGCGTGTGTTTGTGTAAGAGAGAGGAAGCCTGATTTGAGTGGGTGTGTGTGTGAGAGAGGGGGGCAGGGAACGGGAGGCCTGGTGAGGGTCGGGGGGGGCATGGTGTGGGAGGGCAAGGAGAGGCATGGCGTTGTGGGGAGGGGAGACCTTGATGTGTGTGCGGGAGGGCTGGGCAGGTGAGAGTGTTGTGAGCGGAAGGAGGTAGAAAAGGGGACTGCTGAGGTGGAAGGCCTTTTGTGGGGGAGGGGGGGGGTGTGCTGACGTGGGGAGGTTGTCTGGTGTGGGAGGTGGCTGGTGTCTGAGGGTCTGTGTATGTGTGCAAGGGGAGACCTGGTGTGTGGGGGTGGATAGGTGATGGTGTGTGTGTGTGGGAGTCGGGCAGGCAGGTGAGGATGGAAAATTGGGGGGTGGCATGTCTATTTGGAGTGTGGGGGAGGGGAGATTGGGGAGGTGTGTGTGTGGAGGGTGGGGAGGCGGTGTTTTGTGTGTGTGTGGAGGGTGGGGGAGGAAGTATGTGTGTAGTGGAGGGTGAGTAGGTGTGTTTTGCGGAATTGAGGGGATGGTGTGTGTGTGTGTTTGAAGCAGGGTGCGATATATGGGTTGTAGCTGATGTTTTCAGTCAGGTTTATCGGGAGCCTTTCCCACAGGAGGCATTCCAGATGCAAACATTCAGACCTGTGCAGGAATAGACTCTGCTCCTCTGATGTGGAGGTGTTGGACTGAGGTGGGCACAATAAGAAATCTGTCAACACAAGATTAAAATCCAGCAGGTTTATTTGTAGCAAATGCCTCTAGCTTTCGGAACTGACTGCTCCTTTGTCAGGTGGAAAACAGCCAGTTCTGAAAAATAGTGGTGTTTGCTGCAAATAAACCTGTTGGACTTTAACCAGGTATTGTGAGAGTTCTTCCTCTGACGTGAGCCAGAGATGGTCAGCTGGAGTCTTGAAAAGCTTTGCAAGAACCCAATAAAACAGCAGCTTCCTCACTCTCTGCCCACTGACAGCTATCAGCACCTATACAGCATTGATTTATTTTGAAAGCTCTTGTCCAATTTGGAATGTCATGTGATATAATTTTCTTGACAGAGCTTCTACCTTTTTTAAAAAAAGTTCCACTCTGAGTGGAATTCCAAGTTACTGATTAGGTTTGTTGACTGAAATGTGTGCCAGAAAATTACATAAAAGCTGTCCTTCGGGAAGGAAGCAGAGTTAGGACGCAGACCCACGTCTCCCAGAGCCGGGGAAGAGACTTGCAGCAAAGTCTCAAAGCTAAGAGCTGTTCCCGCAACAGGTATGGTGTCAGGCCAGTTACTCACATCGGAAGTTTGTACATTCTCCCTGTGTCTGTGTGGGTTTCCTCCAGGAGCTCCAGTTTCCTCCCACACTCCAAAGATGTGCGGGTTAGGTTGATTGGCTGTGCTACATTGCCCCTTAGTGTTGAGGGGACTAGCAGGATAAATATCTCGAGTTCAAGCCCTACCCAAGACTCTCGAGGCTGGTACTCAGTGCCTCACCATCTGAGCTGGAGATGCCACGTTTTCAAAACTGGGTTTGCCCCCCTCAACTGGTCCTGAAAGATGAGTTTTGATCACTTTTCCAAAGTCAGGAGTTCGTCCTAGTGCGCTGGCTGACATTTATCTGTCGACTGATGTCCAAACACATGCGGGTTACATTAATTGGCCATGCTAAATTAACCCTAGTGCCGGAGCATTAGTATGGTGCAGTTACAGGAAAAGGGCCTGGATGGGATTATGGTCAGTGCAGGCTTGATGGGCCGAATGGCCTCCTTCTGCACTGTAAGGATTCTATATGATACTAACTGATATCACTTCAGCAAGTTATCGGTCAGCATTGTGTGGCTGGCTTCTGGAAGCTCGCTGCGTTTCTTGTATCACTAGAATGGCTACACTTGTGAGAAATACTTAATTGGCTATAAAGCCCTTTTAATATGTTCGGCAGTCGTAAAAATGCTACATAAATGCAGGTCCTTTTGTCTTGGAATACAGCTGCACTTGACTCATAGAACATAGATCCCTACATTGCAGAAGGAAGTTATTCGACCCATCGAGTCTGCACTGACAATAATCCCACACAGCCCCTATCCCCGTGTGGATAGTGATAGCCTTTTTCCTAGGATGGAAAAAGCTAGCACAAGGGCTCACAGCTTTAAATTAAGGGGTGATAGTTATAGGACGGATATCAGAGGCAGGTTCTTTACCCAAAGGGTGGTTCGGGAGTGGAATGCCCTGCCTGCAGCAGTTGTAGATGCGCCAAGTTTGGTGGCGTTTAAGAGGTTAGTTGATAAGTATATGGAAGAGAAGGGAATGGTTTAGTTTGGAGGGGCATTGCTTTTTATATTGGTCGGCGCAACATCGAAGGCCGAAGGGCCTGTTCCGTGCTGTAATGTTCTATGTTCTATGTTCTATGTTCTATGTAACCCACATGCTTACTCTAGCCAATCCCCCGACGCTAAGGGCCAGTCCCCCCAACCCGCACATGTTCTGCACTGTGGGAGGAAACTGGAGGAAACCCACGCAGACATGAGGAGAACATGCAGATTCTGTACAGACAGGGAATTGTATGTGGGTCCCTGGCGCTGAGAGGCAGCAGTGTTCACCACTGTGCCACCATGCCACCCTCGTTGGAATGAAAGCTTTGAATTATTTTGAAAATTATGAGGCATTTCATAGAAATCCTACAGTACAGAAAGAGGCCATTGGGCCCATTGAGTCTGCACCGACCACAATCCCACCTAGGTCCTACCCCCATATTGCTACATATTTGCCTGCTAATCCCTCTAACCTACCCATCTCAGGACACTAAGAGCAATTTTTTAGCATGGTCAGTCAACCTAATCCGCACATCTTTGGACTGTGGGAGGAAACCGGAGTATGCAGAGGAAATCCATGTAAACATCAGGAGAATGTGCAAACACCACACAGACAGTGACCCAAGCAGGGAATTGAACACAGGTCCCTGGAGCTGTGAAGCAGCAGTACTAACCATTATGCTACTGTGCTGCCATTTATAGGATTGATGGAAGGAACCTATTCCCCATGGCACACATGTCTAAGACTTGAGGGTATAAGTGGGGAGTAAGCTGTTTAGACTGGATGTGAGGGAAAGTTTTTTTCACCCAGAGGGTGGTAGGAATATGGAATGTGCTCCCTGAGAGGTTGGTGGAGACTGGCGCTCTTGCAACATTAAGAAGTGTCTGGACGAGATCGTAAATCATCAAGGAAGAGTAGGCTATGGAACAAGTGCTGATTTGTAAATGTGAGTACTCTTGATTTGATTTATTATTGTCACGTGTATTAGTATGCAGGGAAAAGTATTATTTCTTGCACGCTATGCAGACATTAATACTGTTCACAGTGAAGGAAAGAAGAGAATGCAGAATGTAGTGTTACAGTCATAGCTAGGGTGCAGACAAAGATCAATTTAATGCAAGATAAGTCCATTCAAAAGTCTAACGGCAGTAGGGAAGAAGCTGTTCTTGAGTTGGTTGGTACGTGATCTCCGACTTTTGTATCATTTTCCCAACGGAAGAAGATGGAAGAGAGAATGTCTTGGATGCGTTGGGTCCTTGATTATGCTGGCTGATTTTGTAGGCAGAATGAGAAGTCTCTCAATACAAGGTTAAAGTCCAACAAATTTATTTGATAGTAAACCCACAAGCTGTCGGAATGTTGTGCCTTCGTCAGGATGAGTGGAGAGTTCTGATCACAAATAGGGCATGTAAAGTCAGACACAGTTTACAAATACTGATTAGAATGTGAGTTTTTACAGCTAACCTGCTATTCAAGTCTTAAAGGTGCAGACAATGTGAGTGGAGATAGCATTAAGCATAGGTTAAAAAGATGTATATTGTCTCCAGTCAGTACAGTAAGTGAGATGTTGCAAGCCCAGGCACTTCATGGGGGTTACAGATAATGTGACATGAACCCAAGATCCCTGTTGAGGCTATCCTCAGAGGGCTTAGGGTGAGGGAGGTAAGGTATAATTTGGATGCGAGAGGGAGTTTTTTCACACAGAGGGTGGTGGGGGTATGGAATGCGCTGCCAAGTAAAGTGGTGGAGGCAGGTACTCTGGAGTTATTTAAGAAATACTTAGATGGGCACATGAACAGAATGGGAATGGAGGGGTATAGAAAACTGATCTAAAATAGGGATCATGAGTCTTGGGAGTACCTGGGAAGTGTGTAAATAGATGATGATATTGATGTACTTGTTTTTACCCTACAGGTGCTTTGGTCCACCTTGTTGTCTAACGAGGGGCATACATGCGATGGGTCGTGAGAGGGCTGCTCTTGGATTTTTTTTCGAGAGTATCCTAGTGCTTCACGTTGTTAGTGTACGCTTGATCTGGACCATTTGATGGGCAACACGACAGCTCAGTGACTATTGCTGTGCTGTGAGATACATGGATTTGGGCCTGTGTGGGTGGGAGTTTACGCATTCTCCCCGTGCTTGCGTGGGTTTTCTCTGGGCACTCCGGTTTCCTCCCACATCCCAAAGATGTGCTGTTAGGCTAATTGGCAAAACAAATTCTCCCTAAACTGTCTCAAATTTGGTTTTTAATCCATAGATCTATAAACATAGACAGGGATCACAGGTAGAGGTGGGAACATCAGGGTGGCGGCGCGGGCTCGTTGGGCCAAAGGACCTGTTTCCCGTGCTGTTTTGTTCTTTGTTCAATGGATAGAAGGCAGGTTTGAGTGAAGTCAGCAATTGAATCTGATATCCTTATTAACCGACATTAAAGAACAAATCCAGATTTTGGTTTGCTTTACGATTATTAATTAGCTGCGAATCGCATTTGAGAATTTTGACAATTTTGAGAAGACCGAGAGCTCAATAGCCAGCCTCCAGGCTCCCTGTAAACGACGACCCGCCTGAGGTTGTTCTCACTGCTCGGGCAAATGTGGCAGCCTCTAAAATTACAGATAAAAGAGGTGAACTGCTGAATGAGCCTCAGCCAGAACTTAATTAGCGCCGGAGCGATTCTCCATCCCCCCCCCCCCCCCCCTCCCCCGCCTGTGGTCAAGTTGCTGAAGGTGCCCCTCAGTGGGACTTGCTTTCTGCCTGGGCGCCTTGCTTCACCGCGCCGCCGCTGTTGATTTATTTAAGAACTCTAACGAAGTCTTGCGGAAAACCCGACTCGCTGTCCAGGCCCAGGTGGCTGAGGCTGCCAAGAATAACACTTGTCAGAGCGGGCAGTGTGTGGGAGCAGGGTGCCAGTTAGCTTTGGCCTGTGTGGGTTGGCACACGTTCAGGTAAACAAAGAGGGGCTTCTGTCTTGTAGCCAAAAGTGGTGGCAGCGAGGGGAGGCTGTCTGTGTTTATCCAGGCTTGCTCGGTGCAGTTAGCAGAGAGGCCCTGAGGAGTTTAATCATCTAGTTAATGAGGCTTCTGTATCGCGAGTCAGCAGCCCCAAGGAGGGAATGAAATAATATTTAGTGTGGAAGGTGTTGTAGCATGCATTCCTCTGCTCGGTGCGTGCCTGATGATGGGTAGTTTAATTAAATTGCTGTAGCGTCCAAGCATGTTTTGTGTTGCTGACAGTCTCTTTCTGAGTGTGCCGGGGTGGATTCGACACATGGCTGCAGTCCTCCCTCACCCCAGCTTTCCAATATCTCCTTCATCACACATAAAACATTCTGAATCATGGGATTTTCACAGTAACTTCATCGTAGTGTTAATGTAAGCTGACACATATAAATAAACTTAATTGTAACAGTGCAGCTGAAGGCCATTTGGTCTATAGGTATGTCTTCTGCTCTGCCCAAGACTACAGGAAACTGCAGAGGGTTATATAGAAATCCTACAGTGCAGAAAGAAACCATTTGGCCCATTGAGTCTGCACTGACAACAATCCCAGCTAAGCCCTATCCCCATATCCCTACATATTTATCCTCTAATCCCTCTGACCTACACATCCTGGGACTCTTAAGAGGCAATTTTAGCTTGAATCAACCTAACCTGCGCATCTTTGGACTGTGGGAGGAAACCGGAGCACCTGGAGCAAACCCACACAGACACAGGGCGAATGTGCAGACTCCACACAGACAGTGAGCCGAACCTGGAATCAAAGCCAGGTCCATGGAGCTGTGAAACAGCAGTGCTAACCACTGTGTTACTGTGCCACCCAGTGTTGTCAACATAGCCCAATCCATCACTTAAATCAGCTTCCCATCCACTGACTCTGTCTACACTCATCGCTGCCTCGGAAAAGCAGCCAGTGTAATCAAGGACCCCTTGCACTGCGAACTTTGTTTCCACAAAGACAATTGTGCGGCTGTCACTCCTACCAATGCTGTCATGGGCAATGCATCTGTGACAGGAATTGGTGAAGATAAGATGTTTCTCTCCACGTGTCACCCACCCAGTCGATCAGCGATGTTCTTTCGACCAGTTCAGTCTGTGCTTGGGTGGCACAGTGATTAGCACTGCTGCCTCACAGTGCCAGGGACCCACGGTTTGATTCCGGTCTTGAGTCACTGTGCAGAGTGTGCACATACTCTCCGTGTCTGCATGGGTTTCCTTCAGGACCTCCAGTTTCCTCCCACAGTCTGAAAAACGTGCTGGTTAGGTGCATTGACCCAAACAGGCACAGGAATGTGATGACCAAGGCATTTTTATAGTAACTTCATTGAAATGTTAATGTAAGCCTACTTGTGACTAATAATACTTTAAACATTTTAGTACCCAGTCACTCTTGATGATGGACACTGAGGTTCCTCACCCAGAGTACATTGTGTTTTTTGCCACTTTCCCCTCTAAGTGTGTTCCACATGGAGAAGTACTGATTCATCAGCTGATATTGGCTGTTTCCTTGCCTACGTTTGACCGTGGTGCCATGAGACTGATGCGGTCCAGAACCAATAGTGAGGACTCTCAGGGTAACTGCCTCTGACTAGATACCACTGTGCCCACCACCTCTGCCGAGTCTGTGCTGCCGATGGGACAAAACGTACCCTGAATTGATGTTGGTAACCGCGACATAGCCCCACACTCAAAATTGTATCTTATAATCAATGTCAGTCTGAAGTTTATTCGTCACAAGTAGGCTCATGTTAACATGCAGTGAAAATTCCTTAGTCGCCACACTCCGACGCCTGTTCGGGTACACTGAGGAAGAATTTAGCACAGCCAGTATAGCTAACCAGCACGTCTTTCTGACTGTGGGGAGGAACTGGAGCACCCAGAGAAAACCCATGCAGACACGGGAAGAATGTGCAGACTCCACACAGACAGCGACCCAAGCCAGGAATCGAACCCAGGTCCCTGGTTCAGTGAGGCAGCAGTGCTAACCACGGTGCCACCATGCACTCACAGGATTAATAGTCTCGCCCGATTTTGCCACAAGCCCCCAGATGTTCATATGGAAGACTTTGAAGGGTCGAGCAGGCTGGGTTTGCCATCTTGTTTCCGATTCCTAACTCAAAGCTGGGTAATTTGCCCAGCTTTCCTTTTTGATGACTTCGTCATGATTTGCTATGACTGAGTGTCTCACTCGACCGTTTCAGAGGGCAAATAAATCGACCACGTTGCTGTGGCTCTGGAGTCAGTGCATGTAGGCTGGCCTAATTAAGGATTGTGGATTTCCTTCCCTAAAGGGGCATTAGTGAATCAGATGGGGAGGTTTTTTATTCATTCGTGGGACATGGGCATCGCTGCTGGCCAGCATTTATTGCCCACCCCTAATTGCCCGAGGGCAGTTGAGAGTCAACCAATTACTGCGGCTCTGGATTTACGTGACTGGGTAAGGACAGTAGATTTCCTTTCCCAAAGGATATTAGTGAACCAGATGGGTTTTTCCGACAATGGACAATAGTTTCATGGTCATCGATCGATTGTTGATTCCAGACTTTTTTAAAAAATTAAATACAAATTCTACCATCTGCCATGGTGGGGTTTGAACCCTGGTCCCCCAGAACATTAGCTGAGATTCTGGATTAAAACGTGTGCGATAATATCACTAGGCCATCGTCTTCCCAATCCACGGTGGTTTCATGGTCGCCGTTACTGAAACGAGCTTATTTAATTCCAGATTTTGTAACTGACTTTAAATTCCACCAGCTGCCAAGGTGGGAATTGAACCCGTGTCTCCAGAACGTTAGCCTGGGGTTATTATTCGGGTGACCGTTACCACTATATCGACCCCCCCACCCTCACCACCATCTCCTCGCCACCTCGCTGCATTCTCTTTCTCGCAACAATGACTGTACTTCCGTAAAGAAATAGCAATGAATTGGCTGCAAAGTGCATGGGAGCGCTGAGAAAGAGTGCTGTGCATAATAGACAAGCCTTTCTAACTGCACTCTTGTGCTCAGAATGCCGAGGGGAATGAAAGCATCAGCCGTGGTGCCAGTGGAGATTGAAAAGACTGTGGGGCGACTCTGGGGTGTGAAAGGCAGCTCTGTTGTGAGCTAATCTGTGCCCAAAAAAGCAGGCGCAATGAAGCATTGGCAGGGAGGTTTTACTAGTGCTGATAGAAGCTACTTCAGGTGGAATTTATCGATGCTACCTGCTGTATATTTCCGAGTGAGTTGCTGCTTCAGTAACGGTGCTGTGTAGGAATGTATCGGAGCCGGTTAAATTGGCTGCGGTTTTTGTCCACGTTACAACAACTTTGTAATGTGGCCTTACCGCTGACTTCAAGGCCCTTGCTACAACCCTAATGCTTGAAGCAGTTAATACCACGTTTCAGCACAGGGGAAGCGGGCTTCAGTGGGAATGGAGTGACACACCGCCAAGTTTGCCAAGGCGTTGTATGATTTGGATGGAATTTGCAGACTGACGTAATTGTTGGCAGGGCCCCCAGTCACCAGGATAAAGGGCATCACTGCTCCCAGAATGAATGGCCCTGCGAGTCAACACTGCTTGTGACCGGGTACCCCTCTGCGCACCCAGTCCTTCATCGTTTGTTGCCCCTGGGCCTGTCGGAAGTGCTCGGTTTTGCAGCTTCTGAAGTGAGGTGAAAGAACCAATCTTCTCCCCAATTTAGTGTCATAGCTTTGAAGCAGAAACCAGCATGTTTATTTAAACAATATGCTGCGTTACACTGTGTACACAGCAGTGTGGGAGCGACGTGCCAAGTGGTGTGGTGCGGGCGGAGGGGAGGTTGTTCCGAGTGATATGGTGGGATCAAAAGTGGGCGAGAAATTCCGTTTGTATAGCACCTTTTGCAACCTCAGGTGCCCCAAAAACAGCCTTTGGAACACTTTCACTGTTGTAATGTAGGAAAGGCTGCAGCCAATTTGTGCACAGCAAGCTCCTGAGAAGTTGTGGGGGGAAGAGTGGTGCGGTGGTAGGTGCCGAGCAGTGTGGCAGAGGAGAGGGGGCATAGTGTTGAGCATTGTGGCAGCACCATGTTGAGCAGTGTGGCGGGAAGGGGCGGGGGGCACAGTGTCGAGCAGTTACTTTAACATTCTGTGCGAGAAAGGGCACCTGTGACAGTACTGCCTTCCCCCAGTACTGCACGGATGTGCCAGCTTGTATTCGTACACTAGTCCCGGGGCATGACTTGAGCCCTGAACCTTGTGATTCAGACAGGAGAGCGCTGCCCACGGGGACACAGCCACCGCAGTCACATTTTTGGGCAGATTTTAAACTTTTATTGCAATCAAAATCTCCATCTTTCTGTGAATTTCAACATTTAATATAATCACTTACGAGAACAGTCTAGTTTTCAAATAGTGCTGAGTGTTGGAATGCTCTACAATAAATTTCTCCGTCCCAAAGTGAACTTCGCACCGTTTGATATTTTTAATTGTGTTATTACTTTGTTAATTGTATTGGCAGGTATCTCTGATGCTCAATGATGCACTGAGACATGGTTCTCCCTTGTTGGGTTTTGCTTTGAACGTTGTTCTGTTCTAAGTGAGTGTCAGATACAGTCAGGGTCATTGTCTCCCTGTATTGACGGGGCGATGCCGATAAGAGTGCCTACACTCTGTCCTGCAGACGCTCTGTTGAGGTGATCAAAAGAGGAACTGCATTTATACAGCCCCTTTCACAACCTCACATGCCTGAAAATATTTTAAAGCCAGTGGATTACTTTCATAGAAACATGGAAGATAGGAACAGGAGGGGGCCATTCGGCCGTTCGAGCCTACTCCTCCATGCATCACAATCATGGCTGATCATCCAACTCAATAGCCTAATCTTGCTTTCCCCCCCCCCCCCCCCACTATAATCTTTGATCCCATTCACTCTAAGTGTGATACCCAGCTGCCCTTGAATGCAGTGTTTTGGCATCAACTACTTCGTGCATCGACCCATTCACTGTTGTAACATATGAAAGGCAGGAGCCGATTTGTGCATAGCAAGCTCGCACAAGCAGCACTAGGATTATTGAATATGTCCGTAGTGCATGGGTCCTTGATTATGCTGGCTGCTTTTCTGAGGCAGTGGCAAGTGTAGACAGACTTAATAAATGTGATGTTTTTGTAATGGATTGGGGTACATTCACTATCCTTTACAGTATCTTGCGTTCTTGTGCGGTGCCTGAGAATGATTAAAATATTATGAATACCTGAGAATGCACCTTCTTCTCTTTGAGAGGTAGGGTGATGGTGGCAGAGTGGTAATATCACTGGACTAGCGTTGCCGAGGCCCAGACTAATGCTCTGGGGCCGTGGGTTCAAACCAAATTTAAATTCGATTAATGAAATCTGGAATTGACAAGCGAGTGATGGTGACTTTGAAACTATCGTTGGTTTATTATCCAAAGCCCATCTGGATGGGTTTGGGACCCATTTGGGGCAGCAGGGTGGCACAGTGGTTAGCATTGCTACCTTACAGCACCAGGGACCTGCATTCAGTTCCGACTTCGGCTCACTATTTGTGTGGAGTTGGCACATTCGCCCCGTGTCTGCATGGGTTTCCTCCAGGTACTCTGGTTTCCCGGTTTGGGTCATAGTCTATGTGGAGTTTGCGCATTTTCCCTGTGTCTGCATGGGTTTCCTCCAGGTACTTCGGTTTCCTCCCACAGTCCGAAAGACGTGCTGGTTAGATGGACTGGCCATGCTAAATTGACCCTTAGCATCTGGGGATTTGTAGGGTAAATACGTGGGGTTTTGGGGATAGGGCCTGAGTGGGATTGTTGGCAGTGCACACTTGATGGGCCGAATGGCTCCCTTCTGCTCTGTAGGAATTCTGTATACTTTGGGATGCCCCTTAAGGAAGGAAATCTGCCGCCCTTACCTGGTCTTACTCCAGACCTGCAACAATGTTGACTCTTACCTGCCTTCTGAAATGGCTTCGCAAACCACTCAGTTTAAGAGCATCAAATGCTGGCTTTGCCAGTAATGCCCACATCCCATGGCACAACAGGATGGAATACTGTTGGCACATATACAATGTGTGTGACAACTGATTTCAATTGCATCTTCACTGAAAGCCCATCTTACTGAGTACCCACCAGGGCTAGATTGTTGGCCAGTGAGGGATGTGAAGGTAATGAGGAGGTGGACAGAGAAATGGAGCTGAGATTGCAAGTGGATTGGCAACAATCTTGTTAAATGATGGACGACCAGGCTCAATTGACTAAATGGACTACTGCTTCTGCCCGTCTATACCGGAGCAGGCAGGTGGGGCCTTGTTTCACATCTCGCGACTGAAAGAAACTACAAAAGATTTTGAATATAGCCCAATCCATCTCGCAAACCAGCCTCCCATCCATTGACTCTGTCTACACTTCCCACTGCCTTGGCAAAGCAGCCAGCATAATCAAGGACCCCACACACCCCGGACATTCTCTCTTCCACCTTCTTTCACTGGGAAAAAGGTACATAAGTCTGAGGTCACGTAACAACCAACTCAAGAACAGCTTCTTCCCTGCTGCCATCAGGTTTCAGACAGTGCAGTGCTCCCTCGGCGCAGCACCTCCCTCGGCGCAGGGCTCCCTCGGCGCAGCACCTCCCTCGGCGCAGGGCTCCCTCGGCGCAGCACCTCCCTCGGCGCAGGGCTCCCTCGGCGCAGCACCTCCCTCGGCGCAGGGCTCCCTAAATACACCACTGAAGTATGTCAGCCTTTATACTCAAGTTCCAGAGTTGCATTTCTGTAGGAGCTCTGTAAATAGTCTGTTGGGTTTATGTTAATCAGTTAGTGTCCATATAGCAATCGGGTGTGTGAGGTGGCCTGCCTTCCCTTGGTCTCTCACTGGCTAATGGCAGCACAGTTACCGTTCTCGCTCTGATTGTGTGAGTTGGTTTCTCACAGGGTTGGAACATAGAACATTACAGCGCAGTACAGGCCCTTTGGTCCTCGATGTTGCACTGGCCAGTGGACCCTCTAACCTAAACTATTCCAATATCATCCATATGCCTATCCACCGAACATTTGAATGCCCCCAAAGTAGGCGAGTCCACAACTGCTGCAGGCAGGGCATTCCGTGCCCTCACCACCCTCTGTGTGAAGAACCTGCCTCTGACATCCATCCTATAACTACCACCTCTTAATTTAAAGTTATGTCCCCTCGTGTTGGTCATCACCATCCGAGGAAAAAGGCTCTCACTATCCACCCTATCCAGTCCTTTGATCATCTTATACACCTCAATTAGGTCACTGCGTAACCTTCTTCTCTCTAATGAAAATAACCTCAGGTCCTTCAGCCTTTCCTCATAAGGCCTTCCCACCATACCAGGCAACATCCTGGTAAACCTCTGCACCCTTTCCAATGCTTCCACATCGTTCTTATAATGCGGCGACCAGAACTGTACGCAATACTCCAAGTGCGGCCGCACCAGAGTTTTGTACAGTTGTAACATAACCTCACGGCTCCTAAATTCAATCCCTCTACCAATAAAAGCTAACACACCGTACGCCTTCTTAACAACTTTATCAACCTGGGTGCCAACTTTCAAAGAGCTATGTACTTGTACGCTCATGACTTTTCAGTTTGGAAATGTTCAGCTTTCTTGGTGGCTTGGCAGAATTTAATCTGCACGGCGGTTTGACTGCTAGGCTTAACTTTGCCCAAACCATTTGATGGTCTGTCGAGCACTCAGCTCCACGCTTAACTCTGGTGATGCGAACGTCAGAGATGTCTCGTTGACGAGTAATGACATAGTCTATGAGGTGCCATTTCTTAGATCTCGGATGCATCCATGTGCATTTTAACTTGTCTGGCAGCCTGAACAGCGTGTTGGTTATGCAGAGTTTGAATTCCGTGCATAATGTGAGAAGTAGTAGGCCGTTACTGTTGCTATTGCCAGTTCCTTGGCAGCCAATAACGCCAGGCCATATATGTGATTCCCTGCCAACTCGGGCGTTAAAGTCGCCTAGTATAAGGAGTTTATCAGAAAAAGCCACATTTTTTATGGTGGATTTTAGCTCACTGTAGAATGCCTCTTTGATTTCGTTGACGTTTGTCATGGTTGGTGCGTAGGCATTAATTATGGTAAGGTGTCGCTTTCCTCCCAGTGGTATTCGCAGGGTCTGCATTCGTTCATTGATAGCAACAGGCAATGTTGGTAGTTTTGCCGCAAGGCTGTTTTTGATGGCTAAGCACACACCGGATTCACTTCGTTCTCCTTTGGCCTTTCCAGACCAGAAGAAAGTGTATCCTCCTTCCTCTTCGCGCATCGCGCCTTCTCCAGCTAATCGTGATTCTTGAAGTGCTGCAATCTCTATGTTATATTCCTTTAGCACGCGAGCAATAAGTGCAGTTCGTCTCTCCGGGCGATCTGAATTTGTGTTATCCAGGAGAGTTCGTGTGTTCCAGGAAACTACTGTCATAAATTTTCTTTTCATTTTTACCGCAGAGAAATGGACTAGCCGCGGTAGGCTAGCCAGGTTCTTACGAGCGGACTTTGTTTAGGCCACCTTTTCTAGGCCCTTCCCTTGGCATAGGGTGAGCAGTGCCTCCCTGAATAGGGCTGTTCAGTCACGGGGTGCTGCCTCATGGGGTTTCTGCTCTGTAACCCGCATTCGACCACTCTCCTCCTGCCGCCTGCATGCAGAATCGTGCCTGTGGCTTCCAGCTGGTCAAGCCTGCCGCTTTGGCACTTGTCTGTCGCTGCAGGACTTTAAATTGTTGAGGAGCCCCCACTCCTCTGAAGGATACAGCGTGTGCGTGAGTAGATTTAGGTGAGTAAGGAGTTGCACAAGTCCAGACTCACCCTCTCGACATCCCCTCTTCGATCCAGCGGCAAGGTGAGACCAGGACAGCTGGTAGAAGATCAGTTGCAGTGAATGGCCAAAACCATGCTACTATGCAAGGAATGCCCTTCTCGCGTTTCACATCGCGTGTGTACTAGATGGCCGTTCACCCCAAGAAAGGGTTCATCTGCCCTTTGTAGGTCTTGTTTTTTATCCTACTGGGAGTCTAGTCACCCTCCCCACACAGGTAAGCCTGGTGAGGTAGTCAGTTTAGTCGCCGACCGTTCGACCATGCAGCGGGTAGTACTGGGATACTACCTAGCCGGGTCGGGCGGGGCCGCGGGGAGGCTGATGTTCGATGTTGTTATCGGCGGGAGTCGGATTCATTCCCTGAGCCGCTCTCCGAAAGGGCAACTTCCGGTCCCGCCCCTTGTCCCTCCCGCCCCGGAAGGAATCAAGCCCATGAGCATGTGTCATGAGCATGTGACCGCTTTGAGGTCATCTATGGATACTGCTCTACGCTCACTGGCCAACAATCCACCGATCAGCATACCAGAGCACTGGAACCCATTCAAAAAAATAGTCTACAAAACGGCTTACGACGTCCTGGGTAAAACGAAACGAAGACACCAAGACTGGTTTGATGAAAATGACGATGCTGTACAAAAGTTATTGCAGAACAAGAGAGCAGCTCATCAAGCTTTCCTAAGTCATCCAGAATCAGCAGGCATAAGACATGCATATATGGATGCAAAATCAGTCTTACAGAGGCAACTCAGAGCTATGAAGGATGAATGGTGGCAGAAAAAGGCCAATGAATTGCAAGGCTTCGCTAACCGCAATGATTCGAGAAGCTTCTATGAAGCAATCAAAATTGTATATGGCCCAAAAAAAAAGCCACCTCTCAGCTGCGGAGCAAAGACAGCGTAACCATCCTTACAAATAAGGAGGAGCATATGGAAAGATGGCAGGAGCACTTTAAAGAATTATTAAATAGACCAGGGACCATCGCCGATGAAGCCCTTGATAGGGTACATTCTCGACCCTGCATACTCAAGCTGGACGCTCCACCTACCCGTGATGAACTGGTCAAAGCCATCAAAGAACAAAAATCCAACAAAGCAGCTGGACCTGATGGCATCGCAGCCGTAATATACCAACACGGAGGAAATGTGCTAACATCGTGCCTGCACGACCTCTTCACTAAGCTATGGGCAACTGCCGAAATACCACAAGACTTCAAGGACGCAACGATCATGGCCATCTACAAAAACAAAGGAGACAAAAAGGACTGCAATAATTATCGCGGCATCTCTTTCCTCTCAACTGCAGGAAAATGCCTTTCAAGGATTATCCTCCGACGTTTAGTCTCCCATCTTAGTGAAAAAGTTCTACCCGAAAGCCAGTGTGGTTTCAGAGCAGGTTGCAGCACAATCGACATGGTATTCTCATTACGACTGCTTCAAGAGAAATGTGTTGAACAGCGAAAAAATCTCTATGTTACATTTATCGACCTTATGAAAGCGTTCGACACTGTGGACAGAAAAGGCTTATGGAAACTCCTACAGAAACTTGGTTGCCCTCCACATTTATGCAAAATTATACACCAGTTTCATGAAGGCATGGAGGGTCGCATCCACATATGTGGTGAGCTCTCCAACCCATTCCCAATCAGAAACGGCGTTAAACAGGGATGTGTTTTAGCTCCTGTCCTCTTCGGATTATTCTATGCTGCTGTTATCCAAGATGCCAGATTAGAGTCATCAGATTCAGGTGTCTTCTTACAAACCAGGACTGATGGTGGTCTTCTCAATCTCAACAGACTGAAGGCGAGAACAAAAGTAAGGGACCTAGTGGTACGAGAGCTTCAGTTTGCTGATGACTGTGCCCTAGTAGCCCATACTCTCGAAGATCTCCAAGCGATCACCAACCGCTTTGCCAGTGCAGCTAAAAACTTCGGATTAACAATTAATCTTAAAAAGACCGAGGTTCTGCACCAGCCAGTTCCTGGATCAAATCGTGAAGAATGATCTGTGCTCATCGATAACACAAGTCTTAATTCAGTAACCAACTTCTGTTACCTGGGCAGCATGATAACATCCTCCGCCTCTTTGGACATGGAGATTGAATCGCGAATAAATAAAGCTTGCTTTGCCTTTGGACAGCTAAAAAGTCGTGTCTGGTCACAGAACATCAAGATGGCCACAAAGTGCAAAGTATACAGAGCCGTAGTCATGTCTGCACTGCTTTACGGTTGTGAGACATGGTGTCCATACCAAAGACATTTTCGACAGCTGGACCAACTTCAACAACGACATTTACGCTCTCTGATGAGAATTACATGGAAAGATAAAATAACTAATACTGAAGTTCTCTCCCTAGCTAAAATGCCAGCTGTCTCAACCCTGGTGATGTCTGCCCAATTGCGCTGGGCAGGACACGTAGTCAGAATGCAGGATGGAAGACTGCCCAAGGACATCATGGACGGCCAACTGTCTAGTGGCACCCGCAAACAAGGAGGTCAGCGGCTGCGATACAAAGACACTCTGAAAAGGAGCCTCAAAAAAGCTGACATCGACCCATCAACATGGGAAGAAAAGGCCCTAGACCGTGCACAGTGGCGGACCATCACAAGAAAGAGCGTCGACGATATAGGAAAAAAGAACAGAGGAGCAGCACTAGAACGACATAGGAAACGCCACAGTGAAACTCCCGCTCCAACACCCACAGCAGATCTCGCCTGCCAAGTATGCGGAAAGCAGTGCCTGTCAAGGATTGGTTTATACAGCCACAGCAGAACACACACATCAAACCCCCAAAACAGAACTATCAGAAAATAAACGAAATGAAGGAAACCATCATCATCCCTTGGGATGGATAGCGATAGATAGACTTGTACGCCAAGATCCCTCTGCTTGACAACACTATTAATTAGCCCTTCCATTAGCCCTACATTTCATATGCCTGTTATTCCTACCAAAGTGAATCACCTCACACTTATCCGTATTGAATTCCATTTGCCACCTCACGGCCCAGCTCTGCAACCTATCTATGTCCCTCTGCAAACTGTAACATCCATCCTCGCTGTCTACAACTCCCCCCACTTTGGTATCGTCAGCAAATTTACTAATCCAACCCTCTACACCCTCATCTAGGTCATTTATAAAAATGACAAACAGCAGTGGCCCCAAAACAGATCCTTGAGGTACACCACTTGTAACTGCACTCCAGGTTGAATATTTCCCATCAACCACCACCCTCTGTCTTCTATCAGCTAGCCAATTCCTAATCCAAACTGCTAAATCACCTTCAATCCCATGCACCTGCCCTTGCCCTTGTTGGACCTTGCCCTGTGTTCACTCTGTCCCACGTTGTGTGCACTCTTCTTCACCCAGGCCCTGCCATGTCCACACCTTATTACTCAATGTGATTAGGAAGTTGAAACTTGTTGTGCCAAAGCAGCTGGGATGTTGCGCCCTGAAAAATGGCTGTCAGCTGCTGTGGGGTTGCTAGGCTGTTGCCAGGGGGTGAAAGATGCAATCTGGAGTTGCTCGGGTGCCCATGGGGGTATAGTGCAGGGAGCAGGCACTTGGCGCTGCGGTCTGGTACACTCTCACTTTCAACTCAGACCCTTCCCTCCCTCTCTCCCTCCTTCTCCCCCCCCCACCCCCCGCATTCCCCTCTTCCCTCCCTGCCCCTTTCCCTCTCTTCCTCCCTTCCCTTCTCCCTCCCTCTTCCCCAAGGCAAATCATCATCAGCGATCCACTAAACTCCACAACAGAATAAAATCAGATTCTCTCCTGACTTAGAATTAGGATGGTGCAGTGGTTAGCACTGCTGTCTCACAGTGCCAGGGACCCGGGTTCAATTCCAGTCTTGGATCGCTGTTTGTGTGGAGTTTGCACATTCTCCCCGTGTCTACATGGGTTTCCTTCAGGTGCTCTGGTTTCCTCCCACAGTCCAAAAGACGCACTGGTTAGGTGCATTGGTCATGCTAAATTCTACCTCAGTGTACCCAAACAGGTGTCGGAATGTGGCAACTCAGGGATTTTCACAGTAACTTCATTGCAGTGTTAACATAAGCCTACCTATGACACTAATAAACATTTCAGGTTTGAGGGCTGGAGTGGGTTTTTGTTTTAACAGGAAGTAGGCAGCATTGTTGATAAAGATTGCCTTTGCGAACAGTGAGGTGCATGATTAGTACCATTTCACCCCGTGATGTCACCATAAGCAATGGAGATCAGAATCAAATCCCAAAAGGAAGTGCAGGCCACTTGATCCAAATAAGTCAGCAAAAGTTCAACAAAGTTACCATGAGCCTCAATTTAGGCCCTTGATCCCCTCGATCTCCAACTCCAATCAGACTCTTGACAGCAGTTATACTTGCAGCCTTCCTCATTTGGGGTTTAATTCTTTACTAATGCAGCCAGGAAGGAAAACGGAAGTTTTTCTGGTTTAAGGTTCCCCTCCTCTTTCTGTAACAGAAATGAAAGACAGGCTTTGCTAACGCTGTGTCTCCAAGCAATGACGTCTTAGTCTGCTGCGAACGTGCGGTTAGGCATCGGTGGCCATCGTATGATGTCACTTTGCATTTGGCAGGAGCGTCTTTTGGACTGTGGGAGGAAACCAGAGTACCTGAAGGAAACCCATGTAGACACGGGGAGAATGTGCAAACTCCACACAAACAGCGATCCAAGACTGGAATTGAACCCGGGTCCCTGGCACTGTGAGACAGCAGTGCTAACCACTGCACCATCCTAATTGCTCTATTCATAAAATCGTAGAATTCTGCAGCACAGAAGAAGGCCGTTCGGCCCATCGAGTCTGCACCAACCACAATCCCACCCAGCCACCAGCCCTATAACCCCATGCATTATCCTAGCTAGTCCCCCTGATACTAAAGGGTAATTTAGCATGGCCAATCCACTAAGCCTGCAGTTCATTGGATTGTGGGAGGGAATCTATGCAGACACGAGGAGAACATGTCACAGACAGTGACCCAAACCAGGAATCAAACCCTGGCACTATGAGGCAGCAGTACTAACTACCGTCCGCCATGTTATGTTCTAGCTTTTTGATCCTGGCACAGTATATATAATACCTGTACACACCTATTTCCACCTCTCTAACAATGGCACTGTAGTTAGCACTTCTGCCTCACAGCTCCAGGGACCTGGGTTCGATTCCGGTCTTGGGTCACTGTTTGTGTGGAGCCTGCACGTTCTCCCCATGTCTGTGTGAGTTTCCTCTGAATGCTCCGGTTTCCTCCCGCAGTACAAAGATGTGTGAGATAGTTGAATTGGCCATGCTAAATTCTCCCTCAGTGTACCCGAACAGGTGCCAGAGTGTGGTGACCAGGGAAATTTCACAATAATTTCATTGCAGTGTTAATGTAAGACTACTTGTGACTAATAAATAAAGTTTAAACTTTTAAAAAAAAACATTGCCTGACTCTGCTTCCTATTTCAGCTCGTGCTACTGAAGGTCCTCCCCTATACCTCCGGACACAGCTATTACAACACGCTCTTGGTTGCTCTCCCCAAATCTACCCTGCAGTCATTCAAAAATCTGATTCCCTGTCTTAGAAACTAGAAGCAGGAGTAGGCCGTTCAGCCCTTTGAGCCTGCTCCACCATTCATTACGATCATGGCTGATCATCGAATTCAATATCCTGGCCCCAAGAGCTGTATCTAATTCCTTCTTGAAATCAGACAATGTTTGGCCTCAACTACATTCAGCGATAGTGAATTCCACGTATTCACCAACCTCTGCGTGAAGAAATTCCTCCTTACCCCAGTTCTAAAAGGTTCATTCTTTCTTCTCAAACTATGACCCCTAATTCTGGATTCTCCCACCATCGGGAATTTGCTTTCTGAACCTACCCTGTCTAACCCTATTAGAATTTTATAAGTTTCTATGAGATCCCCTCTCTGCTAAACTCCAATGAATATAATCGTGACCAATTTAATCTTCACCCATGGTAAAGTATGAAAGTTCTGCTGAACATGTATTGAATCTTGCTGAGACCATATTTTGAGCTGTGAGCTGTTCTGGTTGCCATTATTATATAAAGAATCAGGGAGAGGCACGATGGCAGTGATTAGCACCAGTGCCTTACAACACTCAGGACCTACATTCAATTCTACCTTGGGGCCACTGTCTATGTGGAATTTGTATATTCTCCCTGTGTCTGCATGGGTTTCCTCCGGGTGCCCCGGTTTCCTCCCACAGTCCAAAGATGTGTGGGTTAGATGATTGGTCATGCTAAATTGACCCATAGTTTCAAGGGTTTAGCAGTGTAAATATGTGGGGTTACGGGAATAGGATCTGGGTAGGATTGTGGTTGGTGCAAATTCGATGGGTTGAATGGTCTTTTTCTGCACTGTAGGGGTTCTATGAAAATGATATTGAGACACAAGAGAAGATGCAGAGATGATTACAAGGATGGTATCAGAAATAGCTGGGTGCACAGACCAGGAAAATGAGGAAAAACTGGGTCTGTCTTGTTAATATTGAGGGAGAGATTATTGTTGCCGTACCAGTTCTCCGGATTCTCTATCTCATTCCTATATACTGTCTCATTATTGTTTGATATCCGATCCACTACAGTGGTGTCATCAGCAAACTTGAGAATAGAAGGCTGAGGGATGACCTAATTGAGATGTTTACAGTCCCTATTCACAGACAACAGCTCAGCTTACAACATCATTATTCCCATAAAACTCTTTGGCCTGGGCCTCAACTCCTCCTTCTGCAACCGGATCCTGAGTTTCCTAACTCACAGACCACAATCAGTAAGGATAGGCAACAACACCTCCTTCATGATCATCCTCAACACCGGTGCCCCACAAGGCTGTGTTCTCAGCCCCCTAAATATACTCCTTATACACCCATGACTGTGTGACCAAATTCCCCTCCAACTCGATTTTCAAGTTTGTTGGTGACCACCATAGTGGATCAGATCTCAACAATGATGAGACATGCCTAACCAGTATGTCTTTTGAACTGTGGAAGGAAAAGGGAGCACCCAGAGGAAACCCACGCAGACACTGGGAGACTCCAGACAGACAGTGACCAGAGCCCAGAATCGAACCCAGGCAGCTGTGCTAACCGCTGTGCCACTGCGCGTCCACCTGTAATGCTCCTGTGAGGCATCTTGTTAAAGGCTGTGTAAATTGTTGGTTGCAGGATGTCGAGCTTCTAGCATTGAGTGGTGTCTTTTTGCTCCCTCCGGTACCCAGCCTCCTGCTCGGTCTGAATGAAGTCCTGAATACACAGCTAACAGCCAGCAGCACTGCTTTTAGAAGCTGAGTCTGTGTAGTTTATTTTGAAAGAATGAATAAGTAACATTGCCCCTCGTGCAACATCACAGGGCATCTTGTGGAAACTGTATGTTTCCAGTAACTGTCTCAGTGTCACCAGTGTTGATGACTCTGAGGGATTGAAGCAGTCTTGACACACTCAGTTGTCATGTCCGCACTGATCCCCACTAATCTCACAGTTGATTTGATTAATTATTGTCACATGTCTTAGTATACAGTGAAAAGTATTGTTTTTTTGGGTGTTAGGTAGGGCAAAGTATACTGTTCATTGAGTACATCGGACAGAAGGAATGGAGAGGATACTGAATATAGTGTCACAGTCATAGTTAGGGTGAAGAGAAAGATCAACTTAATGCGAGGTAGGTCCATTCAAAAGTCTGATGGCAGCAGGGAAGAAGCTGTTTTTGAGTCAGTTGGTATGTGATCTCAGACTTTGGTATCATTTCCTGATGGAAGAAGGTGGAAGAGAGAATGTCCAGCGTGTGTGGGGTACTTGATTATGCTTCCTTCCAAGGCAACAGGAAGTGTAGACCGAGTCAATGGATGGGAGGCTGATTTCCATGATGGACTAGGCTACGTTCATGATCCTTTGTAGTTTATTACAGTCATGGGTAGAGCAGGAGCCATATCAAGTTGTGATAAAACCAGAGAGAATGCTTTCTATGGTGCATCTGTAAAAGTTGGCGAGAGTCGTAGCTGACATGCCAAATTTCCTTAGTCTTCTGAGAAAATTGAGGCGTTGGTGGGCTTTCTTAAGTATAGTTGTTGGCATGAGGGGACCAGGACAGGTTGTTGGTGATCTGGACACCTAAAAACATGAAGCTCACGACCATTTCCACTTCATCCCCGTGATGTAGACAGGGACATGACAGTCGGCTTTACACTTGATAACTACTTCCCTTTTAAGGAGGGGGGGATGATTGGGGGAAGGAGGTTTGAGTTGGCCCTCACGTCTTACTGTAAGAATCTTGTGACAGGGAAGAGGAATTCCTTGAGAGCTTTGACCAGGCGCCGTCTCCTTAGCTCACTCCACAGACTGAAGAAATGCAGCATGTTGGTGGCATGTTTGTGTCAGGAAGTTTCTGGGTTCAGGCCTTATTTCAGGTACAAGGTAATTCCAGTGCTGGACTGAGGATTTGATGTATTGTTGCAGGTCGCGTCTTCCACTCAGGCCTGTCTGTCAGCAAAAGCGAGGAAGAAAGAAATTGCATTTATATAGCGCCTTTCATATGCACAGAATGTCCAAAGCACTTGACAGCTAACAGTTGTTTTTTGCAATGTTGTGCACAGCACAACAAACAAGCAGCACAACAAACAAGCAGCACAGTGCTGCCTCACAGCGCTGGGGACCCAAGTTCAATTCTGGCCTCGGGTCACTGCCAACATGGAGTCTGCAAGTCCCCCTCTCTGGTCTGGGTGGGTTTCCTCCGGGTGTTCCGCTTTCATCTCTCACTCCCAAAGATGTGTGAGTTAGGTTGATTGGCTGTGCTAAATTGCCCCTTTATTGTTCCAAGATGTATAGTTTGGGGAGGTTAAATGTTTGGCGTTACAGGGATGGGATGCAGGGTGGGCCTGGGTAAGATGCTCTGTCAGAGAGTTGGTGCCGACTCAATGAGCAGAATGACCTCCTTCTGCACTGTCAGGATTCTATGATTCTAATTGCCTGTGACAACGCCGGTATTTCCAACACTTTTGTTTGATTCTCAGCATCTGCTTCCATCACATCCAAGAAATTATTGTTTTGAAATGTTAAGTATAAGTAGCTGTCAGTTGGGTAGATGAAGGAAATTATAATTTAGAATCGATGTTTGCAATGTTGCTGCAAGTGGCAAACAGAAGATATCTTACTTCAACATTAACTTCCAAGTCTACACAGGGTTTCATAGAATGCCTACAGGTGCAGAAGGAGGCCATTCAGCACATCAAGCCTCACTGATGGCAATTCCCACTCAAACACTATTCCCGTAATCACCCTGCTAATCTCTCTGACACTAAGGTTGATTTAGCATGGCCAGTCAACTCAACATGCACATCTTTGGAATGTGGGAGAAAACCAGAGCACCCAGAGGAAACTCACACAGACACGGGGAGAACATGCAAACTACATAGACAGTGACCCAAGGCCAGAATTGAACCTGGGTCCATGGCATGGTGAGGCTGAAATGGTAATCACTGTGCCAGCGAAAGTTAACAACAGTTTATATTGCAGGCTACTGTACTGGGAGGAACTCCCTTGATGTCACCTGTCATGCAGCATAAATTGTCGGTCCCTTTGAAATTTGGTATTCGTGTGACTCTGGCCTGATGAGTACAATTCAGAAAGCTTCGATAACATCTTTTTAAGAAAGTTTTTCTTTTAAAACTTGTCTTTATGTGCTTGGCATACAATGCAAGGGAGTTATTTAGTTACAGAAGAATTGGTTACTTCTGAAAATCCAACCGATAATTTGGGGTTATGGTCATGGAAGATGGCCCTTCGTCATCCAGTCCATGCCAGCTCACTGTAGAACAATCCAGTCAGTCCCATTCCTCCTTGCTCTGTGGGGGTTATGGGAATGGGACCTAGGTAGGATTGTGGTCTGTGCAGACTCGATGGGCCAAGTGGCCTCCTTCTGCACTTTCAGGATTCTATGATCCTTGTAGTCCTGAAACTTTCATCCAAGTGTCCATTCAGCAAGTTCCAGTTTACATCTATTCACTGTGTTTTATAAAAAATACATTTTTCTTTTCCCTCCCCCCATTGTGTCTTCGTCCCCAAAACCTTAAATCTGCCCCTTGTTCTTGTATCTTCACATAAAGAGAGCACCTTTTCCTTGTTTTCCCTATAGTGCAGAAGGAAGCCATTCAGCCCATCGAGTTTGCACTGACTGTCTGAGAGTATCCCACCTTATCCCCGTGACACCACCTATTTAACCTGCGAATCCACCCAACCTGCACAGAGGAAAATTTAGCATGACCAATGCACCTAAACGCACATCTTTTGGAGTATGGGAAGAAACGGGAGCGGCTGGAGGAAGCTCATCCAGACACAAGGAGAGCGTGCAGCCTTCACTTGTATCCCTCTTTCTCTCCCCCTTTGGTTTCCTTGCTCTAACTTCTCCGGCCCAACCTCTTGGCTAGAATATTCTCTATCATTGAAACCATCCTGGTAAATGTCCTCTGTACCCTCTCCAAGGAAGTTATGCTGAGTGGAGATTCAATTGTATTCTTACAGAGCACCTTTTTTTTTACAGTGACAATTTTCTTAGGTTCACAATCTGCCAGTTACTTTTGAAATGAAGTGACTGTTTAAAATAACAAGTGTTAGGGTCGCAAAAGAGAATCCTAACCTACATTTGGGGATTTTCACAGTAACTTCATTGCAGTGTCAATACAACTCTTGTGACACACTAATTAATCTAATATAATGCAGTCAGACTGGACCCCAACAATTTTTCTATTTGGTGTAAATGTGAGGAAAGGATCCTTTGGCATAGTGGTTAGCATTGCTGTCCCACAGCGCCAGCGACCCGGGTTCAGTTCTGGCCTCAGGTCACTGTCTGTGTGGAGTTTGCACATTCTCCCCGTGTCTGTGTGGATTTTCTCCGTTTCCCTCCCACAGTCCAAAGATGTGTGGGTTTGGTTGATTGGCCATGCTCAATTGCGCCCTTAGAATCAACAGGACTAGCAAGGTAAATCTGTGGAGTTATGGGAATAGGGCCTGGGTAGGATTGTTGTTGGTACATAGTCGATAGGCTGAATGGCCACCTCCTGTCCCGTGGGATTCTATGAGAATAATTCCACTGACAAATTAGGGATAGTTTGTCAAAATAAGCTTTGTTCATATTGCAGTTTAAGTATGAATCTGACAAAATGAAGCAGTTTAACTCTTAACATTTGAACAAACTTTAAACATGAAAAGAAACAACTGTATTTTCTAACATCATTGTTGCAGTTCCAAATAAGCAACATTTTTCTTGTCCTTAAAATCTGCTTTAAGTATAGTTAGAAATCACAAATATACTTGCTATAAAAAGTATCTGCAACTTTAGGGTTTTCAGAGAGATGTGAAGCTTTTAGAAGCTTGCAAAATCTTCCCCAGGGAAAATTCAGCCAAACTCCAAAAGACTTTCTTTCTTTGGTACTGATCCAGGACTGTACATAACCCACATCACATGACCCTATCAATCACACTCATATGAAATCCCAAAAGAACTTAAAAGTAAACAAAAATCCATTAACTTTACTTAACACGGTCACTTGCAATGCTGATATGAGTAATTATTCTGCTTTCCCAGCATCTGAGCTATATTCCTTCCACACATACTGACCTACGTGTAGAAAAAACCAGAACTTTAAAACATTCACCATGAAACATAAAACAATACAATATATGAAATGGTTAGTGCTGAATTGCAAAGCTGATGGGCTTGTAGATTGTTAATGGTTTTCCTGAGCAAGTGGGTGACAGTGACCACTGGTGATGTTCGATGATGGTGTTTCTTTTTAATACCATTATTCGTCTGCATGCTGCAAATAACACACGTACTCAGGATGAGTACGGTGTTGTGACTTCCATCAGTTTGTGCCAGAGTTGACCTCCAGACAGGCAAGTACCCAGCTCAGTCTCCACGTCCTTTTTGAATAGAATCCCTACAGTGCAAAAGGAGGCCATTCTGTCCATCATATCTGCACCCAACCAGAATTCCATCTGGGCCCTATCCCCGTAACTCCACATAGTTAGCCTGCTATTCCCCTGACACTAAGAGGTAATTTAGCTTGGCCAATTAGCCCAACATCCATATCTTTCAGACTGTGGAAGGAAACTCACGCAAACACAGGGAAGAACGTGCAAACTCCACACAGACAGTGACCTGAGGCCGGAATTGAACCCGGGTCCCTGGCGCCGTGAGGCAGCAGTGCTAACCACTGTGCCACCCCTTAAAACCCCTCTTGCCTTCACTCTTACTTGCTGCTGTGATTTCTGCCTGGGATAGGCTCTATACAGATTGGAATCAAAATGTTAATTCATTGAAAGCAAAGCAACCAGGCTATCAATTAATGATCTTTAAGAGGTGCCTGCAGTAATTGCTTTTGTGAAGATGTCAATTGATTTATTCCGTCCTGCAGATTAACCCTGGGAGAAATGGTAACTCTCCCCCACCCCCCACCCCAGTTCACTCATGCCCATTGTGTTGAGTTTTTACTGCAAGTAATTATTTATCCATTGGAAAGGTACGGTTATATTGCCTGTGCCCACAATGCACACTTCACCAGCAAGACTCCTGTCTGTTCTCACCTTTTTACAGATGCTAATCTGCCTTTTGTTCCTTTAATGTGCCGTCGGTGTAGCGCTTTATTTATTCACCAGTCTAATTGGTGAATGTCTTCAGCAAGGCTTGCAGTCTCTTTTGTTGCCCAGTATTAAACCCCATTGGTATTTTGTTCACGAGTGCAAAGGCAGCAGTTGGAAACTTTTGTTCTTAACTTGAGCCGCACAAAGTGGGTGCTCGGAGCAGCTGAGTTCTCTTGACAGACTTGAGATTGGACTATCTGAACTTGGAACTTCCTGCGTTTTACTCCAATAAAATCAGTAAAGTTTATTTATTGGTCACAAGTAGGCCTGCATTAACATTGCAATGAAGTTGCTGTGAAAATCCCCTAGTCCCCACACTTCGGCACCTATTCAGGTACACTGAGGGAGAATTTAGCATGGCCAATCCACCTAACCACGTCTTTCAGCCTGTGGGAGGAAACCGGAGCACCTAGAGGAAGCTCACGCAGACACAGGGAGAAGGTGCAGAGTCCACGCAGTGAGTGACCCAAGCCAGGAATTGAACCCAAGTCCCTAGCATTGTGAGGCAGCAATGCTAACCACTATGCCACTCCAGTCAGTCTGATCATCAAGTTCAAGAAGGCAGCTCACCACCAACCTCTGGAAAGCAATTGATTTGACTTATTATTGTCACATACAGTGAACAGTATTGTTTTGTGTGCATTGTACAGACAAAGCATACTGTTCATAGAGTACATGAGGGAGAAGGAACGGAGAGGATGCAGAATGTGGCATCACAGTCATTACTAGGGTATAGAGAAAGATCATCTTAATATAAGGCAGGTCCATCAAAAGTCTGATGGCAGTGGGAGGAAGCTGTTCATGAGTCGGTTGGTACGTGATTCAGACTTTTGTATCTTTTCCCCGAGGGAAGAAGGTGAAAGAGAGAATGTGCAAGTGTGTGGGGTCCTTGATTATGTTGGCTGCTTTTCCGAGGCAGTGGAAAGTGTAGACAGAGTCAATGGATGGGAGGCTGGTTTACATCATGGTTTGGGCTACATTCACGACCCTGTGTAATTTTTTGCGATCTTGGGCAGAGCAGGGGCCATACCAAGCTGTGATACAACCAGAAAGAATACTTTCTATGGCGCAATTGGTGAGAGTCATAGCCAACATGTCAAATTTCCTTAGCCCACTGAGGAAGTATAGTTAATAAGCTTTCTTAACTATAGTGTCGACATGGTGGGACCAGGACTCGTTGTTGGTGATCTGGACACCTAAAAACTTGAAGCTCTCGACCATTTGTACTTCTTTAGGGGATGGGCCATAACTGCAGGCCTAGCCAGAAATGCCTGAATCCTGTGAATAAAAATCTCTAGTTCATTTATTGGTGCCACAAGTAGGCTTACATTAACACTGCAATGAAGTGACTGTGAAAATCCCCATGTCACCACATTCCAGTGCCTGTTCGGATGCACAGGGAGAAAATTTAGCACGGCCAATGTATCTGACCAGCACGTCTTTTAGAAGTGAATGGAACCGACTGCCGTCGGAGGTTGTTGAGGCAAACTCACTGGGGTCTTTTAAGAGACTTCTGGATGAGTATATGGAAAAGAATAGGATAGGGGTTATAGATAGGTCTGTGGATTGGTAGATGTGATCGGCGCAACTCGTGGGCCGAAGGGCCTGTTTGTGCTGTATTGTTCTATGTTCTAAGACGGGTGGCACAGTGGGTACCAGTGCTGCCTCTCAGTAGCAGGCATTGGAGTTCGATTTCCAGCTTGAGTCATTGTATGTGTGGAGTCTGCACATTCTCCTGTGTCTGTGTTTCTTCCCACAGTCTGAAAGAGGTGCTGGTTAGGTGTGCTGGCCATGCCAAATTCTCCTTCAGTGTACTCGAACAGGTACCGGAATGTGGCGACCAGGGGATTTTCACAGTGTTAATGTAAGCCTACTTGAGACGCTAATAAATAAACTTTAAAATTTAAATGTGACAGCCAATTTACACACAGCAAGCTCCCACATACAGCAATCCTGACGAAGGGACAGACTATTCCAAAAGCTTGTGGCATTTGCTACAAATAAATTTGTTTGGACTTTAAGCTGGCGTTGTGGGATTTCTTTCTGTTTTACCCCAATCCAACGCCAGCATCGCCACATCATTGCCCCTTAGTGCCAGGGGGATTAGCTGGGTAAAAAAGTGGGGCCTGTACACTTTGTCTACACAAAATGTAGACATTGACTCTGTCTACACTTTCCACTGCCTCGGAAAAGCAGCCAACATAATCAAGGACCCCACACACCTGGACATTCTCTCCTTCACCTTCTTCCCTCGGGGAAAAGATACAAAAGTCTGAATCACGTACCAACCGACTCATGAACAGCTTCCTCCCACTGCCATCAGACTTTTGATGGACCTGCCTTATATTAAGATGATCTTTCTCTATACCCTAGTAATGACTGTGATGTCACATTCTGCATCCTCTCCATTCTTTCTCCCTCATGTACTCTATGAACGGTATGCTTTGTCCGTACAGTGCGCACAAAACAATACTTTTCACTGTATGGGATTGTTGTTTGTGCAGGTGTGATGGGCTGAATGGCCTCCTTTTGCGCTGTAGGGATTCTAAGGTTCTGTGATAACTGCAGACACTGGAAATCTGGAAGGGAAACAAAATGCTGGAAATACTCAGCAGCTCTGGTGTTGTCTGTGGAAAGGGAGAGACAGAGAAACAGAGTTAACATCTTCAGTCGATGGCCTTTCATCAGAACTTAACAGTTCAACTCAGTGGATTCCCAATAGCAAGCTTAGTCTTGTGAACAAAATAAAAGCAAAACAGAGAGTGTATGGACAGCAGCCACAGTGGTGAAGAGGGGAAGAAATATCAGGCAAAGAAATCAGAAGGCGAGTGAGAGTGTGTGAAGAGTGCACATATCGAATTTTGGATATGGTCGGAGGCTGTCAGTTTAGCAATCCTCTGTGTAGTGCTGCTGTTGGGAGGGCAGATCGATCGTTCCTGCCTTGTGGAGCCGAGTGTTTGACCTGATTTTTGTATTAGTGATGCTGGAGAGCAGGGCCTGCATTTTAATGACCATTGGGGTGAAAGGTCAGTGAATTGAATACATTGGTTTAAAGCGGCTCTTGCTTCGTATCACTGGCCAGCTCCTGAACCCCTCCAGGCCCCACTCCATTAGTGTGCTTGTTAACCCAGAGTAATGACATTTGCTCAGGCTCCCTTGGTGAGGGAGGGAATTGGGGAGGTTGTGTGTGTGTGTGTGTGTATGCGCCTATGCGCCTGTTGGGGGGAACGGGGGTTGGGGAGGAGTGTTGAAGGGGGTGGAGGATGGTACTTGTTTATGGTTAAACAGTAATCGTACTGTCAATATCAGGGTGGATATTGCAGCTTTCAGTTAGAGCAGGTGGGTACTGGCGTTCAGAGAATGTGCAGACTCCACACAGACAGTGATCCAAGCCAGGAATCGAACCCAAGTCCCTGGTGCTGCGAGGCAGCAATGCTAATCCACTGTGCCCCCAGTAATTCCTGTAGAGCAGTACGAGAGCTCCATGGCAGTGTTTCCCAACCCTCTCATTGTTACAAAGCGGTCGTTTCCAAGAAGGTTCATAATGAGGAATTGATGGAAGCAGCCTGAAAAATTAACCATTCATCCAACAAAGCTGGAGAGTTCCCCAGCGACCTGCGAGCCACAGTGTAAAAGCCAGTTTATTTTTGTGTTCCTCTCTTTTCCTTTCTCCTTTTTTAATTCTTCCTTTCCTATCTCCTGTCAGAAGGTTTTGGCATTTTGGCTCCTTGCAGTGACGTGTGTGCTTTTCCAGGCAGTGTAACAGGAGCTACTGTAACAGGAGCTCAGCATTCCTTGGGAAAGCGAGGGAAGGCCATTTAGTCATCTTTTACAAGCTGTCAGTTTATACAGAGGTTGCACGGTTCTTCAAGGTTAGCAGCGTTCGTTTGATGAAGTTTGCTTTGCGACCTTATAAACACAGGCTTTGAAAAGAGAGCCACCAACATGTTTGGATGGTTTGTGTTTGACAAGATGTTCTTGATGTTCTGTGATTATTTTCCCACTTGGTCACTGGCAGCTTGGAGCTGATGGCCAGTGGGGTAGAGGCCAGCTTTTAGGCACTTATCACCCGATCTTCGAATTCAAAAACCATTTTGGTGAGCTCCCCATTATAGCACGGCATGGTGGTTAGCTCTGCTGCCTCTCAGCGCCAGGGACCCGGGTTCAATTCCGACTTCAATTCTCAGGTCACTGTCTGCATAGAATGTGCACATCCTCCCTGTATCCACGTGGGTTCCTTCAGATGTTCCAGTTTCCTCCTGCACTCCAAAGCTGTGATGGTTAGGGGGATTGGCCATACTAAGTTTTCTAGTGTCCCAAGATATATAGGTTTGGAAGATTGGCCATGCTAAATTGCCCTTCAGTATCTGAAGATATATTGCTTGGGGGAATTAGTGAGTAAATTGTCTGGGGTTTATGGGCAGGTGGTGGACCTGGGTAAAAATGCTCTATTGGAGGGTTGATGCAGACCCGAAAGGCAGAATAGTTCTCTGCGCTGCAGGGAATTATATGACTCCCATAAAATGCAGAATTATGGAGTTCTGAGACAAGTAGGTTGGAAGATTATCTGTGAATAATTACTTACTTGGCTCCAGCTAGGATGGCAAGGGGAAACTGTAATTAGCCACTTTGTGGGCTAATAAAGAGAGGATTACGGACCATATGTGCAACTGAACATGTGAATTAGGGCCATTCAGCCCTTTGAGCCTGCTGTGCCATTTGATAAGGTCATAGCTGATCTGATTGCAATCTCAAATCTACTTTCCTGGTCTACTCCCAATAAACTTTGACCCCCTTGTCATTCAAGAATCTATCTTTAACTCCGCTTTCTAAATATTCTGTGACCCTGCCTCCACCACTCTCTGGCGACCTTAGCTCCAGAGACTCAGTGCCAGTGGAGAGTTTCTCCTCACTGCCATCTTAAATGGGAGACCCTTCATTTACTGTCCACCGCATTCCAATGTTTCCGACAGGGGAAATCTCTCAGCATCCACTTCAGGATCTTGTAGGTTTCAATAACATCTCTTCTTAATCTTTGAAGCCCAATGGATACAAAGCCCAACCTCTCTTTGTAAGACAACCCCTTGTATTAGTTTTGTGAACACTCTGGTTGGCCTCCCTTATCAAAAACCTCCTTATAAAAAAATCCCTTCCCTTCCTTATCAAAAATTCAGAAAATGCTGGAAAATCTCAGCAGGTTTGACGGCACCTGTGGAGAGAGAACAGTGACCCTTCGCCAGAGCTTCCTAATGTCTGACCAGTGTGCTTTGTGTTTCGGTGAGTGTAAGATGGTGACAAGCTCCAATATCCTCTTCCCTTCCCCCACCCCATCCCCACTCCTGACACCCTCCAAATGGGTGGCATAGTGGTTAGCACTGCTGCCTCACAGCGCCAGAGTCCCGGGTTCAATTCCTGGCTTGGGTCACTGTCTCTGAACAGTTGCATGTTCTCCCCATGTCTGCATGGGTTTTCTCTGGGTGCTGTGATTTCCTCCCACAAGACTTACTGGTTAAGTGTATTGGCCATGTCAAATTCTCCCTAAATGTACCCGAACAGGTGCCGGAGTGTAGCGACTGTGGGATTTTCATAGTAACTTCATTGCAGTGTTAATGTAAGCCTACTTGTGACAGTAATAAATAAACTTTAAGATGCTAAAGGTAAAAAAAACTTGCATTTTTATTGTGAGAACTGGATTTCTCAAAGTGCTTTTGAATTTTAGTGATTGTTATAATGTAGGAAATGGAGCAGCCAGTTTGTGCACAGTAAGCTCCTACCGTCATTGCTCAGGAGGGTATCAGTGACCATCCCGGCACACCCGGGCTGCCCCTTGTACTATTCCCCTGCCCCCATGTTATATTGCATTAACTGTTGCCAGACATAGAGAGAGGAACTCGCTTTTATTTTGACGGCGTTACCGATTTTGTGACGTGTTGATTTAAAACTCTGACCAAACGGCAATGTAACCTGCTCCTCTCGCCACCTGCTAAGTGGCAAAGATATGGGAATGGGGTAAAGGGATATTGGAGTTCCACTTTAACACTCACCCACAGAGCAGCTACTTTATGGGTGGCACAGCAGCACAGTGGTTCGCACTGCTGCCTCACAGCGCCAAGGACCCAGGTTCAATTTCTTGGGTCACTGTGCGGAATCTGCACATTCTCCCTGTGTCTGCATGGGTTTCCTCCGGGTGCTCCGGCTTCCTCCCTCAGTCCAAAGATGTGTGGGTTAGGTGGATCGGCCATGCTAAATTGCCCCTTAGTGTCAGGTAGACTAACTAGAGTAAATGCCTAGGGTTATGGGGATAGAGTTTGGATAGGATTGTGGTTGGTGCAGACGCGATGGGCTGAGTGACCTCTTTCTGTACTGCAGGATTCTATGATTCAGTCCTTTGAGAATGGTGAATGTGGGGGAGGCAGGAACGTTACAGTAATACAGTGTTGGCGGCTCTGTTTATTATAGTAATGAGCCACTTAACAGATCAGGACTGGGCTTGAAGCTTAATCCCTTTGAAGTTTGGCCAATGATGTTGCTATTAATAAATTCCCCGTATTTGATGCTGTTCTTCCGCCATCATTCTCCTGTCGCACTGAACTGAAAAAGCAGCTGCCGCTGAGTGTGTTTCAGGTTGTAGAATATATTCGTTGGATTTGATTTATTATTGTCATATGTATTAGTATACAGTAATAAATATTATTTCTTGCGTGCTGTACAGACAAAGCATACCGTTCATAGAGGAGGAAAGAAGAGGGTACAGAATCTTTTTTATTTATTCATGGGACATGGGCATTGCTAGCACGGCCACCATTTATTGCCCATCTCTAATTGCCCAAGGGCAGTTAAGAATCAGCCACATTGCTGTGGCTCTAAAGTCACATGTAGGCCAGATCAGATAAGGACAGCACATTTCCTCCCCTGAAGGACATTAGTGAACCATGGGTTTTTCTGATGATTGACAATGATTTCATGGTCATCAGTAGATTCTTAATTCCAGATTTTTTTTTTATTGAATTCAAATTCCACCATCTGTCGTGGCAGGATTCAAACTTGGATCCCCAGAACATTAGCTAAATTTCCCGGTTAATAGTCTAGTGATAATACCACTAGGTCAGCTCCTCCCCAATGTAGTGTTACAGTCATAACTAAGGTACAGAGAGGTAGGTCCATCAAAAGTCTGTTGGCAGCAGGGAAGAAGCTATTCCTTAGTCAGTTGGTACATAACCTCAAACATTTGTATTTTTTTTTCAATGGAAGAAGTTGGAAGAGAGATTGTCCGGAGTGTGTAGGGTCCTTGATTATTCTAGGTACTTTTCTGAGGCAGTAGAAAGTATAGACAGGGTCAATGGATGGAAGGCTGGTTTGTGAAATGGACTGGGCTTCGTTCGCGACCCTTTGTAGTTTGTTGTGGTCTTGGGCAGAGCAGGGGCCATACCAAGCTGTGATGCATCCTGGAAGAATGCTTTTTATGGTGCATCTGTAAAAGGTGGTGAGAGTCATAGTGGACATACCAAATTTACTTGGCTTCCTGAGAAAATAGAGTCATTATAACTATGATTGCATTGTAATCATGCAACGGTTACAGTGCAAAAGGAGACTGTCGTGTCTGCTGTCATTGACAGCTCCACTCCTCCTCCTCTCCCCTACCACTACCCCACCCCCCACCCCCCGCTGCTCTCCCACCATCCACTGTCGCTCCCCCACCACCACCACTACTATTTCAACTGTTTCCCTGTAACGCTGGCAACATCTCTCTTTCAATAAATATCCAATTCCCTTCTGCCACCTATGATATCGCCAACAACCTGTCCTGGCCCCTCCTTGTCTTCACTATAGTTAAGAAAGCCTACCAATGCCTCTACCTTCTCAAAATACTAAGGAAATTTGGTATGTCCGTTATGATTCTCAGAAACTTTTATACATGCAGCATAGGAAGCATTCTCTCCCATTATATCACAGCTTGGTATGGCTCCTGCTCTGTCCATAACTGTAAAATACTACAAAAGGTCATGAATGTAGCCCAATCCATCGTTCAAACCAGCCTCCCATCCATTGACTCTGTCTACACTTCTTGCTGCCTCAACAAAGAAGCCAGCTTAATTAAGGACCCCACGCACCCCGGACATTCTCTCTTCCACCTCCTCCTGTCAGGAAATAGGTATAAAATTCTAAGGACGTGTACCAACCAACTCAAGAACAGCTTCCTCCTTGCTGCTGTCAGACTTTTGAATAGACCTACCTCGCATTAAGTCTATCTTTTTCTTCACTCTAGCTTTGATTCTCTGGGTACTCCAGTTTCCTCCCATAGTTCAAAGATATTCAAATTCGATTGATTGGCCGTGGTATATTTCTCCTGGTGCCCCGGATATGTAGATTAGAGGGATTTGTATGGTAAGTACATGGGATCACAGGAACAGGGCCTGGGTATGATGCTGTGTTAGAGAATTGGTGCAAATGGCCTCCTTCTGCACTGCAGCGATCCTTTTGGGATTCTGTGATAAACCATCTTTCCTTTTGGTTCTTTCATGGGATGTAAGGGTTGCTGGTAAGTCCAGCCTTTGTTGCCCTTCCTAACTACCTTTGATTTGTATGGTAAGTTATGGGATCACAGGAAGAGAGTCTGGGTATGATGCTGTGTTGGAAAACTACCCTTGACCTGAGTGGTTTGCTCAGGCATTTCAGAGTTAACCGCGTTACTGTGGCTCTGGAGGCCAGACTGGGTAAGATCGGCAGGTTTCCTTCCCTGAAGGGCATTGAACTGAAATTTCAGATCCATCCTTCGTGAACCCCGTTTCATGATCACTGTTACTGAGACTAGCTTTTTATCATTCCAGTTTACAAACTGGATGATGGATTACATTTAAATTTGTGGATTTATTAAAAGGTGGAAAAACTTGTGTCCCACTGGTAGTATCCTGGGATTGCTAGTCTAGTGATATTCCCACACCATACTCTCTCTCTCTCTCCCCCCCCCTTTAATTGAGCTTTTAGCCAAGCATTATAAAAGATCTTTCACACCATGTTGACTCAGGAGAATCTCTTAATTAGAAGCTGGAGGGAATGTTTGGGGAAGTGTGTGCAACAAGTGGAAGCAAGTCACCAATAAACAGAATAAGGAATTCAGGAGAGGTTTGCTTCTCCGGAGAGTAGGGAGAACATGGAGCCCGTTATCAACGGGAGAGGTTGAGGCAAATAGTGGAGGTCTATTGACAGGGACGTTAGATAAACGCAGGAGGGGAAAGGAAACGGCAGGATAGGCTCTTTGAAGGGAGGAGCTATTAGGACAGCCTTGATGGACTGAATAAACTACTCCTGAGCAGTGACTACAAAGTCATTCTCCACGTGTGTAATTTCAAGAAGATATTAGTAAGGAAATTTATTAGTGTGTAGGTAGTGGGGGAGTCCAGAACCAGAGGTAATAGTCTGAGGATTCGGGATAGGCCATTTAGGATGGAGATGAGGAGATGTTTCTTTACCCAGAGTGGTGAGACTGTGGAGTTCATTAGCACAGGAAGTAGTTGATGCTAAAACATTGAAAGTATTCAAGAAGCGACTGGATATAGCACTTGGGGTGAACGTGATGAAAGGTTATGGGGAAAAAGCAGGATTAGGCTATTGAGTTGGATAATCAGCCACGATCGTAATGAATGGTGGAGAAGGGTCGAATGGCCTCCTCCTATCTTCTATGTTTCTATGGCACAAGTAGGTTTATGTTAACACTGCAATGAAGTTACAATGAAAATCCTCTAATTGCCACACTCCAGCGCCTGTCCGGATACGCTGAGGGAAAATTTAGCACGGCCAATACATCTAACCAGCACGTCTTTCAGACTGAGAGAGGAAACTGGAGCACCTGGGGGAAACCCACACAGACATGGAGAGAACGTGCGAAGTCTGCACAAATAGTGATCCAAGCTGGGAATCGAACCAGGTCCCTATGCTGTGAGGCAGCAGTGCTAACCACCGTGCACCGTGATGCCACAATTAAATACAGCTCTTAGGGATAAAGAGATTAAGGGATATGAGAGGAAGGGAGGGAATCAGGATATTGAATTTGATAATCAGCCATGATCAAAATGAATGGTGGAGCAGGCTCGAAGGGCTGAATGGCCTGCTCCTGATCCTCGTTTTCTATGTTTCTGTAACTGGGCTAAAGAACTGCGAGTTGCTTTGAATGACTAGCTAGTGACATTGACAGGAAAAGCATATAAGGATGTGTGGTTTTAAATGTGATAGAGCGGGCCAGGTGACTGTTCTCTGTGAATTTTATTAGAAAAGCATGGATATTAATGACACAATAAAGAAAGAGAAATAGAACAAGGCTTGGTATATATAGAACTAGTGGACGCAGTTTAAAAATAAGGGATGGTTAAGGAGATTTTTTTTTTTTTAAGTGTCATGAATCTTAGGAGTTCCAGGTTATAGGATCATAGAATCACAGAATCATACAGATCCTTCAGCCCATCGAGTCCACACAGGCACATTGGAAACACCTGAACTCCCACCTCATCCTATCTGCCAGCACTTGGCCCATAGCCCTGAATGTAATGATGTGCCAAGTACTCATCCAAATACTTACAAAAGGCTGTGAGGTGTCCCGCCTCCACCACCCTCCCAGGCAGCACATTCCAAACCCTCACCACCCTCTGGGTAAAAAGGTTTTCCCTCACACCAGCCACCCCCCCCCCCCACCCCCCAAATGTCCTGCCCCTCACCTTGAACTTGTGTCCCCTTGTGACTGACACTTCAACTAAGGGGACCAGCTGCTCTCTATCCACCCTGACCATGCCTCTTAATCTTGTTCACCTTGATGAGGTTGCCCCTCAGTCTTCTCTGCTCCAATGAAAAAAAACCAAGCCTATCCGATCTCTCTTCATAATTTAAATGTTGCATCTCAGGCAGCATCCTGGTGAATCTCCTCTGCATTCCCTCCAGTGCAATCACATCCTTCCGATAATGTGGCAACCAGAACTGCGCACAGCACTCCAGCTGTGGCTTCACCAAAGTTCTACACAAACTACTTCCCTGCTTTTGTAATCTGTGCCTTGATTGACAAAGGCAAGTGTCCCATATGCCTTTTTCACCACTCTACTAACATGCCCTTCTGCCTTCAGAAATCTGTGGACAAGCACACCAAGGTACGTTTGTTCCACAAAAATTCCTAGTGTCCTATTGTTCATTGAATACTTCCTTGTCAAATTATTCCTTCCAAAATGTATCATCTCACACTTTTCAGGGTTAAATATCATTTGCCCATTTGACCATTCTATCTATACCTTCTTGTAGCCCAAGATACTCCACCTCACTCTTAACCACTGGGCCAATTTTTGTGTCATCTACAAACTTACTAATCCTAGCCCCCCCCCCCCCCCCCCTATGTGGTCATCAATGTCATTTATATAAATGATGAATAATAGAGGGCCTAATACAGATCCCTGTGGTACGCCACTGGGAACTAGCATCCAGTCACTAAGGAGTCTCACAACACCAGGTTTAAGTCCAACTTAAACCACTCTTTGAAAGTTGGCACCCAGGTTGATAAAGTTGTTAAGAAGGCGTACGGTGTGTTAGCTTTTATTGGTAGAGGGATTGAATTTAGGAGCCGTGAGGTTATGTTACAACTGTACAAAACTCTGGTGCGGCCGCACTTGGAGTATTGCGTACAGTTCTGGTCGCCGCATTATAAGAAAGATGTGGAAGCATTGGAAAGGGTGCAGAGGAGGTTTACCAGGATGTTGCCTGGTATGGTGGGAAGGCCTTATGAGGAAAGGCTGAGGGACCTGAGGTTATTTTCATTAGAGAGAAGAAGGTTACGTGGTGACCTAATTGAGGCGTATAAGATGATCAAGGGATTGGATAGGGTGGATAGTGAGAGCCTTTTTCCTCGGATGGTGATGACCAACACGAGGGGACATAACTTTAAATTAAGAGGTGGTAGTTATAGGACGGATGTCAGAGGCAGGTTCTTTACACAGAGGGTGGTGAGGGCGTGGAATGCCCTGCCTGCAGCAGTTGTGGACTCGCCTACTTTGGGGGCATTCAAATGTTCGGTGGATAGGCATATGGATGATATTGGAATAGTTTAGGTTAGAGGGTCCACTGGCCGGCGCAACATCGCGGGCCGAAGGGTCTGTACTGCGCTGTAATGTTCTATGTTCTATGTTCTATTCCAGTCACTGAAGCAGCTTTCTGCCATCACCCTCTGTCTCCTACAACTGAGCCAATTTTGAATTCACTTTATCAAATTCCCATGTGAATTTGCCTTCTTTACAAGTCTCCTTTGTGGCACTTTGTCAAAGGCTTTGCTGAAAGCCCCATAAACTGTATCGACTGCACTACCCTCGTCTACACACTTAGTTCTCTCCTCAAAAAATGCCATCAAATTTGTTAGGCATGGCCTTCCTCGGATGAAGTCATGCTGACTATCCCTGGTCAAGCTTTGCCTCTCAAAGTGGAACATAGAACAGTATAGCACAGTACAGGCCCTTCGGCCCTCGATGTTGTGCCGAACTATGTCCAAACTCAAGATCAAGCTATCCCACTCCCTATCGTTCTGGTAAATGACAAGTGGAGATAGATGCTCCCATTCAGAAGTTTCTCCAGTAGTTTCCCCCTATCACTGACATGAGATTCGTTGGTCTGTAGTTTCCTGAACCCTCCTTAAATAGCTGTTCCCCAATTGTCTAGCAACACCCCGCCTTGGCAAGTTATTGGTGGAGGTGGTGTTAATGAATATTTTGAAGACGGGGGTATGATGATTCTTTACTAATAAAGAAATCAATGGGGGATAGACGGGAATGTTCCACAATGAATGGTGGAGCAAGCTCGAGGGGCTGAATGGCCTCCTCCTGGTCTTGTTATCTGCCAGTATTGAAACTGTTAGAAATGCAATGGAGGGAGGGGCAGAACCGTGTGAGGGGCTGGGGAGTTTTGTCATAGATGTTTACAATCCTTATTGTAACTTTATGGCTAAGTCTTGCTCCTCGCACCCTCTCCCCACCCTCCACTAGCCACACACTCATAAAATTACTTGGAGGTAGGGGAAGGGTTTGGGGAAAACAAAACAAAGCCCAAAAAATGTTGACTTTTACAGAAGCAAAGCACCTGAAATAAAAAACCAAAAATCCTGACAACACTCAGGCAGGTCAGGCAGCATCCGTGGAGAGGGCAGCGAAAGTTCATATTTAAGGTCAAAGGTTACTGAGCTGAAGTATTAATCCCTGTATGCTCCCCCTCATAGAACCATAGAACCCTACAGGGCAGAAAGAGGCCCTTCAGCCCATCGAGTCTGCACTGAACACAATCCCACCCAGGCCCTACCACCATATTGCTACATATTATACCTACTAATCCCTCTAATCTACGCATCCCTAAGGGGCAATTTCGTAGCATGGCCAATCAACCTAAACCGCACGTCTTTGGACTGTGGAAGGAAACCAGAGTACCTGGAGGAAACTCCTCGTGTCACGCAGACACGAGGAGAATGTGCAAACTCCACACAGACAATGACCCGAGCCGGGATTCGAACGCAGGACCCTGGAGATGTGAAGTAGCAGTGCTAACCACTGTGCTACTGTGCCACTCATGCTCACCCTCTGATTCCCCTCCCGCCACCCCCTCGCACCCTTTGCCCACATAGTCGCTGCTGCCTGACCCCACCTTCCACCCCCACCTGCCTATTTGTTTGTCAGTGTGAGTGTGCCCTCCTTGCTATCACTAACCCTCCTGTTGTGTGACTTCCCACAGGACCCGGTCATGGAGAAGCAGAGACCAGAGAGTGCGCTTACTACAATGCAAACTGGGAGCTGGAGAAGACCAACAAGAGCGGTGTGGAGGAGTGCGAGGGCGAGAAGGACAAGCGTCTTCACTGCTACGCCTCCTGGCGCAACAACTCGGGCTCCATCGAGCTGGTCAAGAAAGGGTGCTGGTTGGATGATTTTAACTGCTACGACAGGTAAGATCTGAATATACAGGGATCAGGTACAGGCTCCCATACAACTGGCAACAAACAGCAACAATCTGCATTCACATAGCACTTCTAATGCAGTGTCTCCCAAACACATTCTAGGTGTGAGCCCATTTTACCACCCCACACTCTGTGCCCATACAGAGAGAGCATGGGATGTACGAAGGGTGGGGAAGGAGGGTCCCTCCAGCTGCTGAGTCAGGATGAGATTCAGCATGGTGCTGAGAATTGTGTAAACTGCGGGGAGTTTTTTTTTTAAACCAACCTTTTCACAGCCTCGCAACAAGCAGTACGATCTCTGTTAGTCCAGGACCACAAGGCCAGTGTGAGGCCAGCAGTAGATGGAGTGATTTCACTCCATGTTGCTGCTTTGTGCGCAGAAGCCAGGATTAGAGGAGTGTGGATATCTCAGAGGCTTGTGGGGCTGGAGGAGATTGCAGCAATAGGGAGGGGGAAAAGCCATGGAGGATTGGAGGAGATTACAGAGATGGGGAGAGGGTAAGACCATGGAGGGATTGAGGAGATTGCAGAGATGGGGAGAGGTAAGACCATGGAGGGTTGGAGGAGATTGCAGTGATAGAGAGGGGGCGAAGCCATGGAGGGATGGAGGAGATTGTGGAGATAGGGAGGGGTGAGGCCATGGAGGGATGGAGGAGATTGCAGAGATAGGGAGGGGCGAGGCCATGGAGGGATGGAGGAGATTGCAGCAATAGGGAGGGGCGAGGCCATGGAAGGATGGAGGAGATTGCAGAGATAGGGAGGGCCGAGGCCATGGAGGGATGGAGGAGATTGCAGAGATAGGGAGGGAGTGAGGTAATGGAGGGATGGAGGAGATTGCAGAGATAGGGAGGGGCGAGGCCATGGGGGGATGGAAGAGGTTGTAGAGATAGGGAGGGAGTGAGGTAATGGAGGGATGGAGGAGATTGCAGAGATAGGGAGGGGCAAGGCCATGGAGGGATGGAAGAGGTTGCAGAGATAGGGAGGAAGTGAGGTAATGGAGGGATGGAGGAGATTACAGAAATAGGGAGGGGGGTGAGGGCTTGGGGGGGATGGAGGAGATTGCAGAAATAGGGAGGAGGGGGCGAGGGCTTGGGGGGGGATGGAGGAGATTGCAGCAATGGGAACGAGTGACGCCACGGGGGGATGGAGGAAATTACAGTGTTGGGAGGGGATGAGGCCATGGAGGGATGAAGAGGTGACAGCGGTAGGGAGCAAGCAAGTTGTAAGCCTCCCTGGTATTGGGGATGAAGGGATTTGCTCCGTCCCATCCCTCAGATCAACTCACCAATGAATTGAACAGATAAAAAGCACCTCCTCGTCCCGCCGTCTGAATTTGAAGCTATTTGATAACAGCTTGATAACAGTCTTGAGATGAAGGGAACGTTTAATTTACCCAGTGCATGCACAACTACCAGTGGGGGTGGATTTATAGTGAGATAACTCAAGTTGTGTGGAGACACAGGAAGTGGATTCCTGAAGGGTTAACAACCACCGAATCCAGGTTTACTCCTGAGCGCATACTCATTGTGCAGAGTAATTAAACTGTTCGTTAAAATTCCTGTTTCAGTATGCTACAACATATATAACGGAGTAAATTGTGTAAGGACCCTTGCGGTGATCTGTGGTGTTTTATTGACATGTTACTGACCGCAGTACCAGGTTCCATACTGTCAGGGGGGTGGTGGTGAAGGGTCAGTGCAGTATGTGACTGATGCTTTCTCTCTCTCTCTCTCCCTGTTCTCCCCTTAGAGTGGAGTGTATTGCCACCGAGGAGAACCCTCAGGTATTTTTCTGCTGCTGTGAGGGCAACTACTGTAACGACAGGTTTTTCCACTTCCCAGAATCTGTGCCAGAAGGTGAGTCTGTGTATGTGTTTGTCTGTGTGTGTGTGTGTGTTGGCAGATGTGAGAGTTGGTGGGCGTTTGTGTCAGTGCGTGTGTGTGTGAGTGTGGGTCGGTGCACACCCGTGTGGAATGTGCCTCTCCGCTTGTGTGTGCGTTGCATGTGCCTATCTCTTCATAATAGTTAGGAGAAATAAACACATCTTTTCCTCGACTCCTATTTTCCTGTGCAGTGGTGTTTGAACCTCCACCTCCAACTCCTTCACTGCTGAACATTCTGGTGTATGCGCTGCTTCCCATCACTGGCCTTTCAATGATCATCCTGCTGGCCTTTTGGATGTACCGCCATCGTAAACCTCCGTATGGTCACGTGGACATGAACGAGGTTAGTGACCCTCCCAGTGCCATCCGACCTGTCAGCAGCAACAATTCCCTCTCACGGCCCCTCTCACCTATGTGCGCTCCCTCACTCTCTCTTTCCCCCTCTCACCTGCATGCGCTCACTCTCTCTCTGTCCCTCTCTCACCTGCGCGTTCGCTCTCTCTCTCTGTCTCACCTGCATGCTCTCACTCTCTCTCTTTCCCTGTCTCACCTGCGCGTTCGCTCTCTGTCTCACCTGCGCGTTCGCTCTCTCTCTCTCTCTCTCTCACCTGCGCGTTCGCTCTCTCTCTCTGTCTCACCTGCGCGTTTGCTCTCTCTCTCTGTCTCACCTGCGCGTTTGCTCTCTCTCTCTGTCTCACCTGCGCGTTCGCGCTCTCTCTCTGTCTCACCTGCGCGTTCGCGCTCTCTCTCTGTCTCACCTGCGCGGTCGCGCTCTCTCTCTGTCTCACCTGCGCGGTCGCGCTCTCTCTCTGTCTCACCTGCGCGGTCGCGCTCTCTCTCTGTCTCACCTGCGCGGTCGCGCTCTCTCTCTGTCTCACCTGCGCGGTCGCGCTCTCTCTCTGTCTCACCTGCGCGGTCGCGCTCTCTCTCTGTCTCACCTGCGCGGTCGCGCTCTCTCTCTGTCTCACCTGCGCGGTTGCGCTCTCTCTCTGTCTCACCTGCGCGTTCGCGCTCTCTCTCTGTCTCACCTGCGCGGTCGCGCTCTCTCTCTGTCTCACCTGCGCGGTCGCGCTCTCTCTCTGTCTCACCTGCGCGGTCGCGCTCTCTCTCTGTCTCACCTGCGCGGTCGCGCTCTCTCTCTGTCTCACCTGCGCGGTCGCGCTCTCTCTCTGTCTCACCTGCGCGGTCGCGCTCTCTCTCTGTCTCACCTGCGCGGTCGCGCTCTCTCTCTGTCTCACCTGCGCGGTCGTCCGTCTGCTCCTCTCCTGTCTCACTGCCGCGGTTGCTCTCTTCTCTCTGTCTCAGCTGCGCGTTCGCGCTCTCTCTCTGTCTCACCTGCGCGTTCGCTCTCTCTCTGTCTCACCTGCGCGTTCGCTCTCTTCTCTCTGTCTCACCTGCGCGTTCGCTCTCCTTCCAGTCTGATTACATGTTCTCTGCCCCCTCCCTTCCCTTATTCCTTCTGGCTGATATCTCTTTCTATGTATCTGCCTGTCTATATTCGGTGGTGGATTTTGGGCAAGGAACAGTGAAGAAAGTCATTCTAAAGAGTCTGAATTGCTTGCGAGATTTGGGGTGCGATGCAAAGATCTCTGAAGGTGCAGTCAAACTGGATATTAAAACAGCTGGGCTTTTGGGCTTTGAACGTAGAGGGGTTGAATTTGTTTAAGATGTTGGAAAGGCCAAACATGGTGCGATGTGTGAAGCTCTGATCACCAATGCAGGAAAGAGGAAGCTCAAACCATAAAGAAGAGAAGGGAAACTCGGCTCCAGAGGTGATGAAATCCTCCAAAATGAGATGGATTTCTCCTGGGATAAAAATTAGACCTTTACAATATTATGAAACAGTGTTCAGAGAGGGAAACAGGTGAAAGATTCTTTTACACTGGTGGTCGGAAAGTCGGGGTTAGATTCCGGTTCTTTCTTCCTGGAAAATGTTTGCTATGCTGTTAGCGGCTGTGATACAGCATTGTTTAAAAATAAATTGGAGACTTATTTCCAAAGATGTGTGGTTTAGGTTGATTGGCTATGCTAAATTGACCCTAGTTTTGGGGGAATTAGCAGGGTAAATATGTGGGGTTACAGGGGAAGGATGGGATTGTGTTCAGTGCAGGCTCAGTGGGTCGAATGGCCTCCTTCTGTACTGTAGAGATTCTGTGAACAGGACAGGGGTAGTTTGATGCATAAGCGAAGACAATGTCATTAGATTTAACAACTCCAATGAAAGGCATCACTGTCAGACAAATCGAGTCATAGAGATTTTCAGCATGGAAACAGATCCTTGGACCCAATTTATCCATGCCACCTTTTCTTTAATCAATAAGCTAGTTCCAATTGCCCTCATATGGCCTGTATCCCTCTATACCCATTTTATCCACACAACTGTCTAAATGCTTTTTAAAAGACAAAATTGTACCCCTCTCTACTACTACCTCTGGCAGCTTGTTCCAGACACTCATCACCCTCTGTGTGAAAAGAATGCCCCTCTGAACCTCCCCTTTTGTATCTCCCCTCTCACCTTCAACCTATGTTCTCTAGTTTTAGATACGTTTACGTTTGGGAAAAGATATTGACTATCTACTGTTTTGTGCCCCTCATTATCTTATAGACTTCTTTAAGATCACCCCTCAGTCTCTACTCTCCAGAGAAAAAAAGCCCACTCTATCCAGCCTCTCCTTATAACTCAAACCATCAAGCCCCAGTAGCATCCTAGTAAATCTTTTCTGTACTCTTTCTAGTTTAATAATATCCTTTCTATAATGGGTGGAATGACAACTTCCTCAATGTAAAATAGAATACGTTATAATCATAGAATCAAAGAATTCCTATAGTGGAGAAGGAGACCATTTGGCCCATCGAGTCTGCACCGACCACATTCCCTTCCAAGCCCTATCCCCATAACCCCATGCATTTATCCTAGTTAGCCCCCCAGACGCTAAAGGACAGTTTAGCATGGCCACTCAACCTAACCCGCATAGTTTTGGACTGTGGGAGAAAACTGCAGCACTGGAACTAACTCACACAGACACTGGGAGAATGTGCAGACTTCACACAGATAGTGATCCAAGCCAGGAATCGAACCCAGGTCCCTGACACTGTGAGTCAACAGTGGTAACCATAGTATAGGTGGGTCAGTCGGCATCTAAAGAGAGAAGATCTGTTGGGATGTGCATCCTGTGATAGAACCAAATCTCTTTATGAACACTTAGTCCAATAACTGCTTTCCTTCTCTGCCTCTTTCTTCATTTTTTCTCTTTCTCTCTTACTTATGCAGTCCTGCGGATACCCGCTTCCGCCTGTTTTCTGTCTCCAGCCCTCCCTGCTGTCTATTCCCTAAATTTGTGATCTGTTAGAAACTCTCTGGTGTGTCATAATTTAAAGTTTCTTCTTGGAGTGTGTCATCCTCACAGTTAATTATCATTTGTCCAGGACACGAGTCTGCCGTCTCCATCACCCCTGGAAGGCCTGAAGCCTCTCCAGTTACTTGAGATCAAAGCCAGAGGGAGGTTCGGCTGCGTGTGGAAGGCCCGGCTAATGAACGACTACGTGGCCGTAAAAATCTTCCCTGTTCAGGTAGGAGATGACAGCGTTTCGAGTTTGGCAAATCTTTTATATGTGATTTCTCTTGCGTCGCATGTGTTGTAGAGTCAAAGGTTGTCACCGCAGCCATCCAACCCCTTTAACTAATTGGGTTACCTCAGTTGGCTAGACGGCTGGTTAGGGATGCAGAGCGATGCCAACGGCGTGAGTTCAATTCCCAGACTGACTGAGGTTATTCACGAAGACTGCTCCTTCTCACTTGCCATTTGCCTGATGTGTGGTGATCACCACCAGCCAGCTTTCTCCCTCAAAGGCTGGCGCAGCCTATAGTCATCTGGACTTATCCTTATAGTCATCTGGACTTTACCTTTATCCTAATTGATCACCAAGTAAGCTATACTGAGATGATTTGGAGTTGGGGACCAAGTGTAGTGTGTCAAAGTTCGTGGATGACACTAAGATAAGATGTAGAGCAAAGTGTGCAGAGGATGCTGAAAGACTGCAAAGGGATATAGCTAATCTGAGTGAGTGGGTAAGTGTCTGGAGTACAATGTTGGTAAATGTGAAGTCATCCATTTTGATAGGAATAACAGCAAAATGGACTATTATTTCAATGGTTAAAAATTGCAGCATGCTGCTGTGCAGAGGGACCTGGGTGTCCTTGTGCAGGAATCTCAAGTAGTTGGTTTGCAGGTGCAGCAGGTAATTAACAAGACAAATGAAATTTTGTTCTTCATTGCTCGAGGGATGGAGTTTAAAAACAGTGAGGTTATGTTGCAGCTGAAATAGGTACTGGTCAGGCCACATCTGGAATACTGTGTACAGTTTTTATCTGTCTACTTGAAAAAAGGATATCCTGGCACTGGAGGGGATGCAGAGGAGATTCATTAGAATGATTCCGGAATTGAGAGGGTTGGCTTACGAGGAGAGACTGAGTAAGGTCTATACTCAATGGAATTCAGAAGAATGACGGAAGATTTTATAGAAACATATAAGATTATGAATGGAATAGATAAGATAGAAAAAGGGAGGTTGTTTCTATTGACAGGTGAAACTAGAATTAAGGGGTATAGCCTCAAAATAAGTGGGAGCAGATTTCAGACTGAGTTGAGGAGGAGCTTCTTCACACAAAGGGTTGTGATTCTGTGGAATTCCCTGCCCAGTGAAGCAGTTAAGGTTACCTCATTGAATGTTTTTAAGACAAAGATAGATACATTTTTGAACAGTAAAGGAATTAAGGGTTATAATGAGTGGGCGGGTAAGTGGAGCTGAGTCCACAAAAAGATCAGCCATGATCTTATTGAATGGGGGAGCAGGTTCGAGGGGCCGGATGGCCGACTCCTGCTCCTAGTTCTTGTGCTTTTATACATTCAAAAGTCCTTGTCAGAATTCACTTGAATACCATTGAACATTCATTTCTGCTTTTTATTTATTCGTGGGACATGGGCATCACTGGCTGGCCAGCGTTTATTGCCCATTTCTAATTGCCCTTGGAGGGCAGTCGAGAGTCATAAGAACAGAGGAATTAGGAGCAGAAGTAGGCAAATTCAGCCTATCTTCTGATCTTCCCTGGTCTCAAATCCAGTTCCTCACCCGTTCCTTATATTCCTCCTTCCTTTTTTTAAAAAATCAAAATATATCTATTTTCCTTGAAACCATTCAATGATTCAGACTCCACCATGCAATTAGGCAGCGAGCTCCACAAATTCACCAACTTCTGTGAGAAGTAATTCCTCCCCATCCCAGTGGTATACCCACCATCTCTCAACCTATACTCTTAAGTCAACCACATTGCTGTGGTTCTGGAGTCACATGTAGTCCAGACCAAGTAAGAACAGCAGTTTTCCTTCCCTAAAGGGCATTAATGAACCAGATGGGTTTTTCAGACAATGGTTTCATGGTCATTAGTAGATTCTTAATTCCAGAACTTTTTATTGAATTCAAATTCCACCACGTTCTGTGGTGGGATTTGAACTTGGGTCCTCCAGAACGTGAGCAGAGTTTCTGGACTAAAAGTCACCTTTTGCTTTGATTATTCCAACACTGTCCTAGCTGTTCTCCCACATTATACCCTCTGTGGCACGATGGCACTGTGGTTAGCCTTGCTGCCTCACAGCTAGATTCAATTCCCAGCTTTGGTCACTATCTGTGCAGAGTCTGTATGTTCTCCTCGTGCCTGCGTGGATTTCTTCCAGGTGCTCTGGTTTCCTCCCACAGTCCAAAAGTTAGGTGCGTTGGTCATGCTAAATTCTCGCTCAGTGTGCCCGAATAGGCACTGGAGTGTGGCAACTAGGGGGTTTTCACAGTAACTTCATTGCTGTGTTAATATAAGCTGACTTGTGGTACTAATAAATAAACGTAATTGTAAACATGAGGCAACTCTGCAGCCTGTGTCTTCACTTGCAATAAGCTCCATTCCCCTGTCATTAATGTTCTGGCTGATTGTATTGGCTCTCGGACAGTCAGAATCTTGAATTTTGGAATTCTCACCCTTGTTTTCACATGTTGCCCCCCTCATCCACTCAACGAAGCACACAGTCCACTGGGAAGTTCAGGAAATCCAGGAGTCACAAGTCTTCCCAAGCATGAGGACCTGGCTAACGTATTCCAGCACTGCTCGAGGTCACACTGGCTCTTTTGTAACACCATCCATATCTTGCAATTGTGCAGTGACGACACCACGAAGCGGCGAAAGCCTAATAGTGTCCTCAAGCAACAAATCATTCCGTGAAAAACTCAACAAGGCCACAAGAGAAAAAGCTGGAAAATCTCAGCAGGTCTGGCAGCATCTGTAAGGAGAGAAAAGAGCTGATGTTTTGAGTCTGGATGATCCTTTATCAAAGAGGAGACCACGTCCTGCCTCTGATTTCTCGTGAAACTTGCTTGGAAACTCTGAACGCTATTGGTGCAAATTATAGAATCTCTACTGTGCAGGAGGCCTTTCAGCCTGTCGAGTTGGCACTAACCATAACCCACCCGGGCCCTATCCCTGTAACCCCACTTATTTATCCTGCTTGTCCCCCTAACACCTAAGAGACAATTTAGTCCTCTCAGGTTTGTGCCGAGGTGCAACTGTTTGGCCAGGTTTCTTTTTTATTCATTTGTGGGACATGGGTGTCACTGGCTGGCCAGCATTTATTGCCCATCCCTACTTGCCAGAGGGCAGTTGAGAGTCAACCATATTGCTGTGGCTCTGGAGTCACATGTAGGCCAGACTAGGGAAGGAAATCTACCATCCTTACCCAAAGGATATTAGTGAACCAGATGGGTTTTTCCAACAATGGTTTCATGGTCATCAGTAGATTCTTAATTCCAGATTTTTTAATTGAATTCAAATTCCACCATCTACCATGGTGGGATTTGAACTCTGGTCCCCAGGACATAAGCTGATTTTCTGGATTAATAGTCTAGCAATAATACCACTTGGCTATTGCCTCCCTAATACCAGAAGAGCAACCATGCACTGTGGAACTACATCTCTGAAATAAAACTGACATCTCAGAAAGAGGAGGGGGCGATGTGTAAAGGAAAAAGACGCAGATTTCGGGAAAGATGACAGACCCTGTGTCTTATGTTTCCAGCTTGGTTGTGTATCAATAAAATTCCTATCACAAACGGAAGCCATGTTAATGTTTACTCTTCATGTTAACGTGTGGCGGTGAATCAGTTGGATGTATAGACTGATTGTAAGTAAGGACCTCCTGTTCACCAGAGCAGCAAAGCAGTTGGTCCAAGAGCGCCTGTGCTTCTGGTGTAACTGGTATCTCATTGGTTCTGATGCACTTTGGGACGTCCCCAGTGTTATGGTTCTGAAGCCCTTTGGGGCATTGCGGGGTTGTGTAAGGCGCTACATAAATGCAGATTCTCTCTTTAAAAAGTGGTTGCTTCTATTGCTGTAAAAATTGCACAAACCAGTTTCCCATTCATTGACTTTGTACACGTTTCCCGATGCCTCAGAAAAGCAGTCAAGGACCCCACGCACCCTGGACATAATCCCTTCTATCTTCCATTGGGAAACTGATACAAAAGTCTGAGGTCATGTACCAACTGACTCGAGAACTGCTTCTTCCCTGCTGGGAGCAGGCTTTTGACTGGACCTACCTTGCATTAAGTTGATCTTTCTCCACACCCTAACTATGATTGTAACACTAAATTCTGTACTCTCTTGCTTCCTTCTCTATGAACAGTATGCTTTGTCTGTATAGCGCACAAGAAACAATACTTTTCACAATTTGCGAATACGTGTGACGATAATAAATCAAATCAAAGAATTCAGATTAGCACAGGGATTAGCAATTTGATATTCCTACTGGCCATTCAGTTGATAAATACAGAAAGGAAGATTCTTTCAGAGAGAGGAGGATTTAGTGGATTTTGTTAGCAGCTCGTGCGGATTACTGGGTGAGAGGATTTAAAATTTACCAACACGCTGTTGAATTTCCAGAAGAGTTGCTTTTCTAGCTGAGCAGTGAATGGTTGTTGATTAAAAAATGAAAATTGGGCTGAGTGGGCAGATTAATTTGGTCCGGAGTATTGTGAATGTGATTGGATTCCACTCAAATTGCTGAGAGATAGACAAATGGTGCCAGGTTCCGACATAACACCAATAAAGCAGTCAATCTCTAAACCTCCACACGGCTGCAAATTTAACAGATTGATCAGCAGTTTGACAAATCCCGGAAAAAAAATCCCAAAAAACCAAATCCAGATGAACAGCAACCAAATGCTGTTTACACTGAACAAAAAAATTACAGGCCCTTCAGCCCTCCGAGCCTGCACCGACCATACTGCCTGACTTAACTAAAACTGTATGCATTACAGAGTCCATTTCCTTCCATTCCCATTCCATTCATTTATTCGTATCTACTCCTCAGGCAGCAAATTCCAGGCATTCACCACTCTGTGTAAAAAAAAACTTGCCTCACACATCTCCTCTAAACTTTTCCCCATGCACCTTAAACTTATGTCCCCTAGTATCAAGCTAATATTGAAATTTTTAAAGTTCATTTATAAATATCACAAGTAGGCTGACATTAACATTGCAATGAAGCTACTGTGAAATTCCCCTAGTCCTCACACTCCTGTCCGGATACGTTGAGGGATAATTTAACATAGCCAATGTATCTAAGCAGCATGTCTTTTGGACAAAACTGGAGCACTCAAGAGAAACCCATGCAGACACGAGAAGAACATGCAGACTCAACACAGTGATCCAAGTTGGGAATCAAATCCGGGTCCCTGGCACTGTGAGGCAGAATGCTAACCACTGTACTACCCGGGATTTTGTAAGGGTCCTTTCCACTGTTTCAGTTCTACTGAGTTTCTTCAGGTTTCCTTTTCTCAGTGGTTTGGAGAACACTATGTACTTCAGCTCAGAAAGGTGTCCAGTGAAAGTAAATTAAATGTGATTTGGTCGATTGGAATTCAGTTCTGTATTGCTAGGCACAATAATGCTGCTATCTACACAAGTACTGAAGCTTTAAGCCCCTGATTGATTCAGGTAAATCACAATTTAGCAAACAAATGATACTGAAACTTGAGCTAATGTTACTGTGTTGTCTTAATAACACAGCAGCTTTGGTCCATGTATTTCAGAGAGGATGTACCTGCATTGGCGGCACTACAGCGAGGGTTCATTAAATTTGTGCCTGGGATGAGGAGTTTGTCTCATAATGAGGGGCTGGGTAAATTGGACTTCTAGTCACTGAAATTTAGAAGGGTGAGAGGTAATCTCATTGAAGCCTTTGAAGTCCTGAGGGGGTTGGATAGAGTGGTTGATTGAGAAGTTGCTTCCTCTGGTCATAGGAATAGAGATGGTTTACTGCAATTGTACAGGGTGTTGGTGAAGCCATATCAGGAATATTAGTGTCCTTATCTGAGGAAGGATATCCTTGCTATAGAGGGAGTACAGCAAAGATTTACCAGGCTAATTCTTGGGATGGCAGTCAGTCACATAAGAGACTAAATCAGTTAGGATTATATTCACTGGAGTTTAGAAGAGTGAGAGGGATCTCATAGAAACTTCTAAAATTCCAACTGGGTTAGACAGGTTAGATTCAGAAAGAATGTTCCCAGTGGTGGGGGGAGTCCAGAAATAGAGGGTCATAGTTTGATGATAAGGGATAAACCTTTTAGAACTGAGGTGAAGAGAAGTTTCTTCATCAGAGGGTGGTGAATATAATTGAAGCCAAAATGTTAACCGATTTCAAGAAGAAATTAGATATAGGGCTTGGGGCTAAAGAGAACAAGGGATTTTGTGAGTGGAGGTCATAGAACATAGAACATTACAGCACAGAACAGGCCCTTCGGCCTTCGATGTTGCGCCGACCAATATAAAAAGCAATGCCCCTCCAAACTAAACCATTCCCTTCTCTTCCATATACTTATCAACTAACCTCTTAAACGCCACCAAACTTGGCGCATCTACAACTGCTGCAGGCAGGGCATTCCACTCCCGAACCACCCTTTGGGTAAAGAACCTACCTCTGATATCCGTCCTATAACTATCACCCCTTAATTTAAAGCTGTGTCCCCTCGTGCTAGCTTTCTCCATCCTAGGAAAAAGGCTATCACTGTCCACCCTATCTAAACCTCTAATCATCTTATATGTTTCGATAAGGTCTCCTCTTAGCCGCCTCCTTTCTAACGAAAACAACCTCAAATCCCTCAGCCTCTCTTCATAAGACCTGCCCTCCATACCAGGCAACATCCTGGTAAACCTCCTCTGTACCCTCTCCAATGCCTCCACATCTTTCTTATAATGTGGGGACCAGAACTGCACACAATACTCCAAGTGCGGCCGCACTAGAGTTTTGTACAGTTGCAACATGACGTTGCGGCTCCGAAATTCAATCCCTCTACCAATAAAAGCCAAGACTCCATATGCCTTCCTAACAACCTTCTCGACCTGACTGCCTACTTTCAGGGATCTATGCACATACACACTAAGATCCCTCTGTTCATCTAGACTACTAAGAATCCTACCATTTGCCCTATACTCTACACATTTATTATTTCTGCCATAGTGCATTACCTCACACTTTTCCACATTCCTCACACTTTTCCACATTTTCCCCCAGGTCGGGGGAGGGATCAGGATTTTGAATTTGATGATCGGCCATAATCAAAATGAATGGTGGAGCAGGCTCAAAGGGCCGAATGGCCTACTCCTGCTTCTAGTTTCAACGTTTCTATTATCAAGGAAGGTGTGGTCAAGGAAATCTGCCTCTGCTGCAGGCATCCAGCACCAAGAGAGCTAACCTTTAAGCTACAAGAGCCCAGTGGCACAATGGTTAGCACTGCTGCCTCACAGTGTCAGTGAGCCAGGTTCGATTCCTGCCTTGGGTAACTATGTGGAGTTTGCGTGGAGTTTTCTCCGGCTGCTCCGGTTTCCTCCCACACTCCAAAGAAATGCAGGTTAGGTGGGTTGGCCATGCTAAATTGCCCCTTGGTGTCACAAAATGTGTAGGTTAGAGGGATTAGCCATGGGAAATGTGTGGAGTTTTAGAGATAGGGGGGAGGTTAGGCCTGGGTATGATGCTCTGGTGTAGAACTGGTGTAGATTCAAAAGCTGCCTCCTGCACTGTCGGGATCCTATGATGCTTTGTGGTGGGAATAGATTACTGACTAGTTTTATGTTCTGTGAAGCACTTATTGTTTTCTGTGCTTTATTTTGAAAGGACAAGCTATCCTGGCAGAACGAGAGGGATATTTACACCACTCCCGGAATGAAGCATGAGAACGTGCTCCGCTACATCGGATCGGAAAAGCGTGGATCCAACCTCGAGATGGAGCTCTGGCTCATCTCCTCCTTTCATGAGCGGGTAGGGGCATTGTGGGCATCAAACTGAGTGTGCTTCATCTCACCACCTCAGTGTCTGGCAGCACCTCGATTTTTAACATTCTCATCCCAGTTTCCAAATGCCCTCCAGCCTTGCAGCTTCTCTGTGTTGTTCCCAACCTGGCCTCTTACACACAGAACAGCAAAGAAAAGTACAGCACAGGAACTGGCCCTTCAGCCCCCCAAGCCTGCGCCTAAGCTAAAACCGTATGCACTTACGGAGTCCATATCCTTCCATTCCCATCCTATTCATGCATTTGTCCAGTTGCCCCTTAAATTCTGCTATTGTACTTGCTCCGCAACCCTTCCCCAAGCAGTGTGTTCCAGACATTCACCCACATGCCGTGTAAAAACAAAACTTGCCTCGCACATCTCTAAACTTTTCTCGGGTTGAGTTAATTGGCCATGCTAAATTGCCCCTAATATTTGCAGGGTAAATATATGGGGTTACAGGAATAGAGCCTGGGTGGGATTGTGGTCAGCGCAGACTCGATAGGCCGAATGGCCTCCTTCTGTACTATATGGATTCTATGATTCTTCTATAAAGCTGCAACTTGACTTGCCAATTGGGCCAAATGTGCTGCAGGAAAAAAGTTCCCAAATAATTCAAAAATCAGGTAATGAGACTAAAACTAATCTTTGTTTATAGCTCTGTGGTTGGCACCCGATGGATCTTGGGCCACCTGTGTGCATGTGCCAGCTGAGAAAGAGAGGCACGTGCGCAGTTTAGATCTCTTTACGCTGGTCAGGCCCATCTGGATGACCAACGGGACTTGGAGATGAAGACAACAGGCCCCGTGCGCCCCCATGAAGGGTGAAAACTCAAACACAAAAAGGGGTGCATAAACCCTGGGGGAACGTGAGACAGACACGGGGGGGGAAGTTTAAAAATGATGTTCCCAGTAAGGGAAGAAGCCAATTGTGCCAAACAGGAAGCAGCCTCCGCTCAGAGAAAGTGCTGGAAGGAGCAAAACCTGAAGTGAAGTGGGCTCGGGGGAAAATGGGATGTGAAATAATTGCCCCAAAAATGTCTTTGGCTCGAGGGCAGTTCAGAGTAAATAGGGGGTGTGCTACGAGCTGTTTTTATAGTGTGGAGGTGTGCCCGTAACATTTAAACGCTTGGGAACCACTGGTCTAATGTATGGTGCTGCCGTCACTCTCACTATTGGGTATGTTATTAGCGTGTAGTCCTCTACATTTATCACCACTCCATAAAAACTTGGCAGGTGTCAGAGTCCTTGGGGCGAGTAAGTGCCATTTTACAAATCTCCAATAGCCCTGATTGACGGTGTTGCGCGGAGGAGGCCCCAGCCCGACATCTTGTGCTTTGGAACTCCTCACTATCACCTGGGAGATATCTGTGAAACAGAACGCTTAAAAGAGGCTTCCTGGGCTTCAGATCTCTGAATGCAATTTGCAAATAACTTCCAAATGGCTAATTTGCTCAGAACTCGTAATTAGACTTCATAATTTTGCACACTCCAGTCAGATCCCCCTCCCTCAGCCTTCTGTGCTCTGAGGATAGGCCCAGCCTAAGCAGCCTCTCTTCTTAGTGAATCCCCTCTGTACTCTATCTAGTACAATCACACCCCTCCTGCAGTGTGGTGACCACAACTGCACACACTGCAGTAGCTGTGACTGAATGAGCATTTTGTACAGCTCCAACTCTATGTTTCACTTAATGAAGACAAGTTGGGGTGTCATGGTGGCACATGGTTAGTGCCGCTGCCCCACAATGCCAGGGACCCGGGTTCAATTCCCAGCTTGGGTCACTGTCATAGAACCCTACAGTACAGAAAGAGGCCATTCGGCCCATCGGGTCTGCACTGACACAATGCAACCCAGGCCCTATCCCTGTGCATTTACCCTAGCTGGTCCCCCTGACACTAAGGGACAATTTAGCACAGCCAATCCACCTAACCCACACATCTGTGTGGGGTATCTGCCTGTGTGGAGTCTGCAAATTCTCCCCATGTCTGCATGGGCTTCCTCCGGGTGCTCCGGTTTCCTCCTACACTCCAAAGATGTGCGGGTTAGGTGGATTGACTAGACTAAATTGCGCCTTGTTCTAGATCTATAGGTTAGGGGGATTAGCAGGTAAATACTTGATGTTACGGGGAACAAGTCTGGGTGGGATTGCCCCTTAGTGTCAGGGGGATTACGTGAGGTTATAGGGATAGGGTCTGGGTGGGATTGTTATCAGTGCAGACTCGATGGACCTAGAGACTCCTGCACTCTAGAGATTCTGTAAAGTATCCTATATGCTTTTTAACCACCTTATCTACCTGTTCTGTTGCCTTCAGGGATCTATGAACATGCATTCTCTCTGGCCTTCTGTACTTCCTAGCGTCTCACTGTTCATTGTGTATTTCCTTGTCAAAATGCATCACCTCACACTTTTCAGGGTTAAATTCCATTGACCACTGTTCTGCCAATCAGACCAGCCCATCTATCTCATCCTGTAATCTAAGGCTTTCCTCCTTGCTCTTTACCACACCCATAGCTTTCATGTCGTGAGATGATCGATATACACCTAGCTAACCATTTGAAAGTGGTGATTGCTCAGGAGGCTAAAACCGGAAGTGTGTAGTTCACCTCAGAGAGTTGTGGGACTGGGGGAGGTTACCGATAGGCAAATTGAGGCGATTTGAAAATGGGAATGAAAACGTACAAATTGGTAGGTGTGAATCAAGGATCAACAAGTTCATCTGTGTGCAGATGCACAAGAGATGGGTGAGATCCTAAATGAATATTTCTCATCAGTATTTACTTTGAGAAAAGCATGGATGTTAGGGAACTTGGGGAAATAAATAGTGATGTCTTGAGGAGTGTACATATAATGGAGAGGTGGTGCTGGAAGTCTTAAAGAGCGTCAAGGTAGATAAATCCCCATATTCTGATGAATTGTATCCTAGGACATTGTGGGAGGCTCGGAAGGAAATTGTGAGTCCCCTAGCCGAGATATTTGAATCGTAGATAGTCACGAGTGAGGTGCCTGAAATTGGAGGATGGCAAATGTTGTGCCTTTGTTTAAAAAGGGTCAGAGGGAAAGCCTGGGAACTACAGGCCAGTGAGCCTGCATTGACAGAAATCCCACCCAAGCCCCATCTCTGTAACCCTATATATTTACCAAACACTAAGGGGCAATTTAGCATGGCCAATCTACCTAACCCAAATATCTTTGGACTGTGGATGGAAATTGGAGCACCCGGAGGAAACCCCACACAGAATCCGGGAATCGAACCCAGCTCCCTGATGCTGTGAAGTAGCAGCCCTAGCCCTGTGCCATCATGCTGCCCTTCTAGACCGGCTCTCCTCTCTCCTGCCATCTGCTGTCAACTATCTACTGATAACAAGAGTCAAGAGACTACAACCAGAACTGCTACCTCACAGCGCCAGGGACCCAGGTTCAATTCCACTTTGTCACTGTCTGTATGGAGTTTGCACATTCTCCCCGTGTCTGCATGGGTTTTCCCCGGGTGCTCCGGTTTCCTCCCACAATCCAAAAGACGTGCTGGGTATGTGGATTGGCTATGCAAAGTTCTCTCTCAGTGTACTCGAATAGGAGATGGAGTATGGCCACCAGGAGATTTTCACAGTCACTTCATTGCAGTGTTAATGTAAGCCTAATCATGCCACTAATAAATAAATTTAAAAACCTGAATCCTCTGACCTTGTCTTTTTTTTACACACAGGGCTCACTATCTGACTATCTGAAGGGGAATGTGATCAGCTGGAATGAACTCGGTCACATTGCGGAGACCATGTCTTGTGGATTGGCTTTTCTTCATGAAGACATTCCCCGTTGTAAAGGAGAAGGGCCAAAACCAGCCATTGCCCACAGGTACTGAGCAAGGGACAGGTTGCCTTTTTAACTATCCAGTTGTGGGTAGTTCTGTGAGTGAGTTCAACAGAAAGAAAGACTCGCTTTTGTGTCTTCGAGTTCTTGAAGTACCTCTGAAGAATAGTCATTGTTTTAATATGGGAACACAGCAGTTAAATAGCACCCAGCCAGATCTCTCAAACAGTGACATGATAAAGACCAAATCATTATGTTTTTATAGTGGTATTAATTGAGGGATATTTCTGTCCAAAAGGCCTGTTCATCATTGAATTGGAATACTGTCTGCAGTTCTGGTTACCTTATTTTAAGAAGGATGTGGAAGCATTAGAGAGAGTGAAGAGGAGATTTACCAGGATGCTGCCTGGTTTGGAGGGTAGGTCTTATGAAGAAAGATTGAGGGAGCTGGGGCTTTTCTCTTTAGAGCAGAGGAGGATGAGAGGCAACTTAATAGAGGTTTATAAGATGATGGGGGGGACGTAGATAAAGTGGACACGAAAAGACTATTTTCTTGGGTGGATGTAGCTGTTGCTAAGGGACGTAACTATAAGGTTCATGGTGAGAGATATAGGAGGGATGTCCAAGGTAAATTCTTCACTCAGAGAGTAGTTGGGGTGTGGAATAGACTGTCTGCTGTGATAGTGGAGTCGGACACTTTAGGAACTTTCAATTGGTTATTGGATAGGCACTTGGAGCAGTCCAGAATGATAGGGAGTGGGATATTTTGATCTTGGGTTTGGACAAAGCTCGGCACAATATTGAAGGCTGAAGGGCCTGTACTGTGGTGTACTGTTCTATGAATAGTGCCATGGGATCTTTTGTATTGAGGAAGGCAATGGCCTCGTGGTATAATCATTCGACTATTAATCCAGAAACTCAGCTAATGTTCTGGGGACCTGGGTTCAAATCCCGTCACAGCGGATGGAATTTGAATTCAATAGAATTATGAATCTGCTGACGACCATGAAATCATTGTCGTAAAATCCTATCTGGTTCACTAATGTTCTCAGAGAAGGAAATCTGCCGTCCTTACCTGCTGTGACCTACGTGACTCCAGAGTCACAGCAATGTGGTTGACTCTCAACTGCCTTGGGCAAATTTGGATTTGCAATAAATGCTGGATTCTAGTCCAGTTTCCAACAACATAGGATCAGAGAAAGAGGCCATCTGACACATTGAATCTGCACCAACCACATTCCCACCAGGTTCTACTTCCATATCTCTACACATTTATTTGCTAATCCTTCTAATCTACACATCTCAGAACACTAAAGGGCAATTTAGCATGGCCACTCAACCTAACCCACGCATCTTTGCACTGTGGGAGGAAACCGAGCACCCAGAGGAAACCCACGCAGACATGAGGAGAATGTGCAAACTCCACACAGACTAACTCAAGCTGGGAATTGAACCCAGGTTCCTGGAGCTATGAAGCAGCAGTGCTAATCACTGTGCTACCGTGCCACAAATGTTCATCCTTTAGGAAACCAACAGAACTTTCAAAACAACAGGAAGAGAGGGAAAACATTTCTTCTTAGCTTGCTGTCCCTTCTAAAACTTAAAACCCAAACTTGCAGCTCCAAAGTGAAAGTGCAAATGAAAATCCCTGTCATTTGACCTGCCCACGGTTTTTTCCCCCTCCCAGCAACGATACCTAAAGCTGAGTGTGTGACTATTTTAAAAAGCTCTTAAAGGTGCACTAATGTCACAGTGGCCATATAAGCACCTCAAGCCATTCGGTTTGAACATAGCAGTTTTGTGTACATTTTGCTGCTTTATTCCATACCTCCCCTCACCGATCTTACCGATCAAGCTCCAATTGACCCCATCACCTTTCGGGGGAAATAATTCCAGATTTCTATCACCCTCAAGAATGCTGCCTAACCAATTGAATCAGTTGGTGATGAGGACAGATTTTGTGCCACTGAGGATGATGGGAAGGTTGTGGTGGTCAGTGACTGAAAGTGCCAGCGGGGAATGATTCTTGGTCTGCAAATTACCTTGGAACAGCGCATAGCAGGGCTCTGGTCTGAGCCAACATCTTCCGGAGCCTTCCTTCAGCAGCCGCACATCTGTTTGTTTCAAAGTTTGCTTTCCTGGCTGTCGTCTTCCAGCTGTCTTTGGTTGGCGACCTCCCACCCCTGCCTCCATTAGTCAGTGTCAGCCAGGGAGATCTGACTCGTCAGCTGGTCTTTGAAGCAGTTCTGAGGTGCACCTCAACCTCATTTATCCGAGGACACTTACGTTTGATATTATGATACTGACGACACAGGAACCGGCTCAGTTGGCCCAACTAGCCTATGCCATTGTTTATGCCCCATAAGAACCTGACCGAGCTATCATTCTACCTCTTTCTTCAACCCATGTTTATTTAGCTTCCCCTTAAATACATCCCAAACTATTCATCTTAACCAGTTGGTAAGGTCCGGTTAGAGACTATTAATGTTTAATGAGAAATCTGGCAACTGAATTTTAACCATTGTCTTTAAACAAAAACAAACTTTATTGAATATAAAAGACTGAAAAAAAACCTGAGCACTGTTAATTTAATAATGTGGTTTATAAATACATACATGCAGTCACCTTTATATAGTAAAGATGTAGTCCAAAAAAAGTTATATTCTTCAAAAAGTTATATTCCATATAAATTATATTCTCAAAAAATTATATTCCAACTAAGTTATATTCTCAAAAAATTATATTCTATTTCAAATAAATTATATTCTAAATAAATGTCCCAAATGAATTGTATTTTCAAAAAAGGTATTTTCCAAATGAATTGTATTCTCGTATTTCAAGTTGTATTCCAAGTAAATTGTATTCTCAAAAAAGTTATTTTCCAAATAAATTATATTCTAAATAAATTATATCCCAAATAAATGGTATTCTCAGAAAAATGGTATTCTTAAAAAAGTTGTATTCCAAATAAACTGTATTCTCAGAAAATGTCATTACCAAAAAAGTTATATTCTTTAAAAAAGCTGATATCCTAAAACACATGAACAGTGAGCTAGATATTCTCAACACAGTGCTTATGAATATCTCCGTTCTTTTAATGGTAAGACACTCGGTGAAGGTCATCTAAGTGAACTATTTTAAAAACCACGGTTTGTCTTAAGAAAAAACTCAGATGGTAAATCATTCTGTGAGAATCAGATGCTTAGAAACATGAAACTGAAGAACTTTAAAGGAAGGGCTTTACGCCCAGTGACTGCGAGCAATTCAACTGCTGGAGGGGGGTGAGGGAAAAGGGGTGGGGGGGGAAGACCTGGCATCTCCGATTTCACAGGGAGTTTGATTTGCTGTATCAGTCTATTTTCTGCAAGACTCTTTCATGTTTCAGCTTGGCAGGAGGTTGGCAACAGGTTGAGATATCGGGTAACCTGTCGCAAACTGACACTGTGATCTAATAGTAACCTGTCACAGTCCTGAGATTTCCAACAGAGCTAGTTTGAAACGTAGAAACCCTACAGTGCAGAAGGAGGACGTTCGTCCCATCGAGTCTGCACTGACCACAATCCCACCGAGGCCCTATCCCTGAAACTCCACATATTTACTCTGCTAATCTCTCTAACATACACATCCCAGGACACTTGGATCGTGTGAGGACTCTGAGTCTATACTCGTTAGAGTTTAGAAGGATGAGCGGGGATCTTATTGAAATTTACAGGATGCTGCAAGACCTGGATAGAGTGGACGTGCAGAGGATGTTTTCACTAATAGGAAAGACTAGAATCAGAGGGCACAACCTCAGGCTAAAGGGACAATCCTTTAAAACAAGATGAGGAGGAATTTCTTCAGCTAGAGATTGATGAATCTATGGAATTCTTTGTCATAGAGGAGGCAGAATCATTGAGTGTTTTTAAGACAGAGCTTGATTAATAAGGAGATCAGGAGTTAAGGGGAAAAGGCAGGAAAATAGGGATGAGAAAAATATCAGCCGTCATTGAATGGTGGAGCAGACTCGATGGGCTGAGTGGCCTAATTTTGCTCTGCCTTGTGGTCTTATGATCTAATTTAGCATAGCCAATCAACCTAACATGGAACATCTTTGGACTTGGGAAGAAACCAGAGCACCTGGAGGAAACCCACACAGACACAGGAAGAATACGCAGACAATGACCCAAACTGTGAATCGAACCCAGGTCTCTGGAGCTGAGAGGCAGCAGTGCTAACTACAGTGCCACAGTTTGGAGAAAATAAACTGTCAAGTAATTTGTACAAACTCCAGTATAGAAAATCAACATATTCTCGATGGGCTGAATGGCCTCCTGCTGAGGTGAATAACTCTGAGTGGGATTTTCCAATTGCTGCGATGTCCCACCTCCAGAACTGAAAGCAGGTTCCGAGGACCACACAGGCAGGTGCTGACACCCTGAGCGGCATTGTAACAGCAGCCAATTAAGAGGCAGTTGCCACTGGACTACAGCCCAGTCGAGGACAGCAACACGTCTGCCAGACCCAACCGGAGGGCTGACAGCTCAGCAGCACCACCATTGGAGGTGGCCGTTGCTGGGACTGCAGGAAGAAGGGCCTCCATATTGAGGTCCCCTCAGAAGCCAGGCAGGTTTGATGGGGATGGGGATGGTGCCCTCTCGAGGTCACGGAGTGGCCATTAAAGAATTCCACCCCCTCCCTCAGACTCACTGAGACACTGCCCATGATTTACCTGGCAATGTTCACACAAGGCCTGTCCCGACTGGCTAAAATATCAGCAGGGGCCAGGAAGGCACTGGTAATTGTCCAAATAATTGATTTAATTGGCCACATACCTCCAGTAAAGAGGGGGCTATGCTACTGGGATTTCTTCTGTTGGGTTGAGAATATTCTGTGATGTTGGAAAGATTCCTTCCAGCCTCTCCAAGACGCAGAATAAATGATTCCGACAATTCTATGGCTTTCTTCTTATTCATTCATGGGACATGGGCGTCGCAGGCTGGCCACCATTTATTGCCCACCCTAGTTGCTCGAGGACATTTCAGAGTCAACCCCATTGCTGTGGCTCTGGGATCACATGTAGGCCAGACACGGTAAGGACGGCAGATTTCCTTCCCTAAAGCACATTAATGAACCAAGTGGGTTTTCCTGACAATCAGCAATGGTTTCACGGTCATCCATAGATTCTTGATTCTAGATGTGTTTATTTTATTGAATTCAAATTCCACTGTCTGCCGTGGTGAGATACGAACCTGGATCCCCAGAACATTAGCTGAGTTTTTGGATTAATAGTCTAGCGATAATACCACTGGGCCATCGCCTCCCCCTCAGCTGCACTCCCACTAAAGAAGAACAGATTTCAAACTGTTGAATGCCTTCAATGCTGAGGGATGGATTGTGCTGGATTTTAAATTTTTCTTCCCCTTCTCCTTACCTCCCCCCCACCTCCCTTTTCTCGGTTACTGGTATTTTTTTCCCTCCAACTCTGGATGTTTTCCGTCAGAATGACTGGTTATCAGGGACACTGCCACTTGTCTGACTAACTGACACGGCAGTTCTGTTTTTGTGACACTGGGTTGGGCTGGCGGAGGGATATTACACATTTTGTCCAGTGCCAGAGCGCTGGGGAACCCAATTTGAGGATACAACGAGGTGAGCTGGTGCACGTTGGAAAGAAATCATCTTGAGATTCCTAGCCTTTTATAGAACCATAGAATCTTGCAGTGCAGAAGGAGGCCATTCGGCCCATCGAGTCTGCACTAACAACAATCCCACCCAGGCCCTATGCCTATTACTAACTCTGTGCCTTGCTAATTACCTTGCTAATCCCACTGACTAAATATCAGCATCACTGAGGGATGATCTTATAGAGGTCTATAAAATTATGAGGGCCATAGATCAGCCAGATAGTCAATATCTTTTCCCAAAGGTAGGGAAGTCTAAAACTAGAGGGCATAGGTTTAAGGTGAGAGGGGAGAGATACAGAAGGGTCTAGAGGGGCAATTTTTTCACACACAGGGTGGTGAGTGTCTGGAACAAGCTGCCAGAGGTAGTAGTGGAGGTGGGTACAATTTTATCTTTTAAAAAGCATTTAGATAGTTACATGGATAGATGGATATGGAGGGATATTGGCCAAATGCAGGCAATTGAGATTAGCTTCTGGGTTTTAAAAAAACAAAAGGGCAGCATGGACAAGTTGGGCCAAAGAGCCTGTTTCCATGCTGTAAACCTCAATGACTCTATGACACTAAATGGCAATTTTAGCATGGTCAGTTCCTCCTAGGATGGCAAAGGGCAGGGATCTGGGTTCGATTCCTGGCTTGGGTCACTGTCTGTGTGGAGTTTACATGTCCTCCCCATGTCTGCATGGGGAGGTGCTCCTGTTTCCCCCCCACTATCCGAAAGATGTGCCGGTTAGGCACATTGACCATGCTAAATTCTCCCTCGGTGTACTCGAACAGACCCCAGAGTGTGGTGTTTAGGGGATTTTCACAGTAATTTCATTGTAATGTTAATATAAGCCTACTTGTGACACTAATAAATAAACATAGAGAAAATTTAACCTGTATATCTTTGGAGTGTACATTTGGGGTCATTTTGTAAATAAGTAAAGTTGTTTTATTGTGGCTGGTATATTTGCGGATTGCATTTTGCAATTTCTTTCCATATTTATGCAAAACTATGCAAAATGTTTTTGCCAGTTAAATAAGACAAAAAGGAAGATTTTTTGTTTGGACTGTGTAATGCTGCCTCCTGGAGATATTTTACTGTCATTGCAGATGGCATCATGTTTCTAAATAGCATTGATGTTCCGTGGGGAGGGGGGTTCTCTCCCTAAAACAATAGATGCCTTGGATGTACAAGTGGGTGGGACAGCCAAACCTGCTTGGTTGTTAACACTATGTATCAACCTGTGGGCAGTACAGTGGCACAGTGGTGAGCACTGTGCCTCACAGCGCCAGGGACCCAGGTTCAGTTCCAGCCTCAGATCACTGTCTGTGTGGAGTTTGCACATTCTCCTCATGTCTGCGTGGATTTCCTCCGGGTACTGCAGTTTCCTCCGACAGTCAGGAAGACATGCTGGTTAGTTTTGTGCAGGGGAAGGGATGGCCTAGTGGTATTGTCACGGGACTACTAAGCCAAAAACTGAGCTAATGTTCCGGGGACCTGGTTCGAATCCTGCCACGGCAGATGGTGGAATGAGAATTTAGTTTAAAAAACCTGGAATTAAGGATCTACTGATGACCATGAAACCATTGTCGATTGTCGGGAAAACCCATCTGGTTCACTAATGTCTTTTAGGGAAGGAAATCTGCCGGTCTGGCCTACATGTGACTCTGGGGCCACAGCAATGTGGTTGATTCTCAACTGCCCTCAAAGGGCAATTAGGGATGGACAATAAATGCTGGCCAGCCAACGAAGCCCATGTCCTACAAATGAATAAGAGTTGATTGGCCATACTGAATTGAGCCTAGTGTCAGGGGGGTTAAGAGGATAAATATGTGGGTTGTGAGGGCTTGGGTGGGATTGTTGTTGGTGCAAGCTTGATGGGCTGAATGTCCTCCTTCTGCACTATAGGATTCTGTGATTCTTCAGATCCCTCCCTTTCAAGGTGCAGTCTAACACAAATAATGCAAAAATAAGAAAGTATAAAAGCCAACAAACTGATAGAACACCGAGAACTAATAATACAAACAATCATTTACAACAACAGTTCAAATTAAATAGCAATAGATTCCATTGTGAATTATCTTGGAATATTCCAGGGGCTTCACCGTCCAGGGCTTTTGCCTTCAGGGTTATACTCCCGGGATTGCAAATAGTTCATTAAATACCCCCCAGGTCGGAGGTGCCAGGCAGCATTCAGTGGGTAGACTTTGCCACTTCTAAGCCAGAAGGTTGAAGGTTCAATGCCCGCTTCATTAACTGGGGCACGTAATAAAGCTGGGCCTTGTGTGTTGACAGAATTTGCAGTAATGGCTCACTGACAGGAGTGTGCTTGCGGGTGAGCAGGTAAACTGAAGCTCGATTTTCTTAGCGGCTGAAGTAGGTGATAAGAAAATCTAATGGCACTATTTAAGGAGAGAGGGAATTTTCCATGGTATCCCCTCAGGATAAAAGAACCCTTGCAGAAGTAGGCCATTCGGCCCGTTGAGTTTGAACTGACCATAATCCCACCTGGGCCCTATTCCCATAGCCTCATGCATTTACCCTAGCTAGTCCCCTTGACACTAAGGGGCAACTTAACATGGCCAATCCGCTTAATCCGGACATCTTTGGAGCATGGGAGGAAACTGGAACACCCAGAGGAAACTCACGCAAACACAGGAAGAACCAGACTTCGCACAGATATTGACCCAAGCCAGGATTTGAACCTGGCGCGATAAGGCAGCAGTGCTAACCACTGTGCCGCCCTATCAGTACAATTATTTTCAATTGAATTTGAGGAATGCGCGTGCATCTGTTGATTTGCCGCACTTGAACCCAAAATCATGCTGACCAGTTTCTGACCTGCCAATACCCCTTTGGTGTTCGGTGATTGGCAGTGCTATTCTAAAGCACTGCTTTAGCACACTGGAAAAGACCCCGCGCTGTTCAGGGGCAGCTGTGGGCAATATTTCTCCCTCAGCCAACATCATAAATCAGCTTGTCGGGTCATGATTTTATTACTATTTGTGGGAGCTTGCTGTGCATCAAATTGGCTACTCCATTTCTTTGGTTTGATTTATTATTGTCGCGTGTATTAACATACAGAGAAAAGTATTGTTTCTTGTGCGCTATACTGTTCATAGAGAAAGAAAGGAGAGGATGCAGAATGTAGTGTTACTGTCATAACTAGGTTGTAGAAAAAGATCAACTTACTGCATGGTAGGTCCATTCAAAAGTCTAATGGCAACAGGGAAGAAACTATTCTTGAGTCATTGGTAAGACATTGCTAAGGTCACAGTTGGAATACTGTGTACAATTCTGGTCGCCCTATTATAGAAAGAATATTATTAAACTAGAAAGAACATAGAACACTACAGCACAGAACAGGCCCTTCGGCCTTCGATATTGCGCCGACCAATATAAAAAGCAATGCCCCTCCAAACTAAACCATTCCCTTCTCTTCCATATACTTATCAACTAACCTCTTAAACGCCACCAAACTTGGCGCATCTACAACTGCTGCAGGCAGGGCATTCCACTCCCGAACCACCCTTTGGGTAAAGAACCTACCTCTGATATCCGTCCTATAACTATCACCCCTTAATTTAAAGCTGTGTCCCCTCGTGCTAGCTTTCTCCATCCTAGGAAAAAGGCTATCACTGTCCACCCTATCTAAACCTCTAATCATCTTATATGTTTCGATCAGGTCCCCTCTTAGCCTCCTCCTTTCTAACGAAAACAACCTCAAATCCCTCAGCCTCTCTTCATAAGACCTGCCCTCCATACCAGGCAACATCCTGGTAAACCTCCTCTGTACCCTCTCCAATGCCTCCACATCTTTCTTATAATGTGGGGACCAGAACTGCACACAATACTCCAAGTGCGGCCGCACTAGAGTTTTGTACAGTTGCAACATGACGTTGCGGCTCCGAAATTCAATCCCCCTACCAATAAAAGCTAAGACTCCATATGCCTTTTTAACAACCTTCTCGACTTGACTGCCTACTTTCAGGGATCTATGCACATACACACCAAGATCCCTCTGTTCATCAAGAGTGCAGAAAAGATTTGGTAGGATGCTACTGGGACTTAATGGATTGAGTTATAAGGAGAAACTGGATAGACTGGAATTTTTTTCTCTGGAGCATAGAAGGTTAAGGAGTGATCTTATAGAGGTCTATAAAATAATGAGGGGCTAGATAGTCAATACCTTTTCCCAAAGGTAGGAGAGTCTAAAACTAGAGGGCATAGGTTTAAGGTGAGGGGGAAAAGAGACAAAAGTGCCCAGAGGGGCAATGTTTTTAACAGAGGGTGGTGATATCTGGAACAAGATGCCAGAAGTTGTAGTAGAGGCGGGTATAATTTTGTCATTTAAAAAGCATTTAGATAGTTACATGGGTAAGATGGGTATTGAGGGATATGGGCCAATAGTGGGCAATTAGGAGTAACTTAGGGGTTGAAAAAAGGACAGCGTAGACACATTAGGCTGAAGGACTTGTTTCCATGTTATAAACCTCAATGGCTCTATTCAGTCGGTTGGTATGTCTTAGATTACAACAGTGACTGCACTTTACTGGCTGAAAGAGGCATTGTTAGTCATGATGGGCACTAAGTAAATGCAGTTTTCTTTACTGAATGGGAGAGGGCAGACCTGAGGGACCGAATGGCCTCTCCCTGATCCCCTCTCTCTCTCTCTCTGTCTCAGGTTCCTGTATCATTGCTGCTGATTCACGTAGTGTCTGTTGTTGCGAGGAATGTGGAGCGTTGCCTCTAACCCTGTCCCTTGCCCTCTCTTGTCTGTAGGGATTTTAAAAGCAAGAACGTGCTACTGAAGCTGGATCTGTCAGCGTGCATTGCCGATTTTGGGCTGGCTGTCAGGTTTGAACCCGGAAAACCGCCTGGGGACACGCACGGACAGGTAAAGCCAACGCTGGGAGGGAGGTGCACAGGAAAGCACAGCCAGCCACCCTATTATAGGGCCAAGCAGCATGTCCCTCGAGTCTTATAAAACCCTGTACAATAGTAACAAGACTCCTTGTAGTTCATTTGGAGATACAGTATGTAGTTAGAATGGTCAATGGTGATATTCTTATTCACTCGAACTTTCTAAACGTGTGGCGGCACTGTGGCACAGTGGTTAGCGCTGCTGTCTCACAGTACCAGGGGACCTGGGTTCGATTCCCAGCTTTGGGTCACTGTCTGCGTGGAATTTGCACATTCTCCCCGTGTCTGTGTGGATTTCTTCCGGGTGCTCCGGTTTCCTCCCATAGTCTGAAAGACGTCCTGGTTAGTTGCGTTGACCTGAACAGGTGTCGTGCTGTGGCGACTGGGGGGAGTTTCACAGTAATTTCATTGCAGTGTTAATGTAAACCTTAATTGTGACTCTAATAAATAAACTTTAAAAACCTTAATTAAAAAAAAAGCAGTTACTGACTAATTGTGTAGCTGATGGTAAGGACAGAGAGACAAAAAAATTTTAGACATTATATCCTGGCGTGCAGTAATACCCTAGAGGAGCCATACAAAGATAGACACAGTTAATCATCGGGGATTGCCCATTGCAATCAAACTCTTTAAATTTGAATAATTTCCCCCTTGTTCTTTGTGTCTCTGTTGACTCTGACCGAATATCGTTTTCCATCTACCATATGGTGGTCGCGCTAACTCCTCCCCCTCGCGCCAAACTCATCATGTTGATGGTTGGTGATGGAATAGATGTATTGTTTCGGGTCCCCCGTTGTGAGGCTGGTGAATAGGTGCGGTGTCATTGTGATTAATATCTCGGCTGCTATATAATGGGAATCCGGGTGTCCCTGTAGTGCAATGAGAAAGGCGCCTGTCTGTGCTCTGGAAGCAGTGATGAACACCCTTCGATCTGGCTACACGATCTCATCCATCTGCTTGGGAAAGATGAAAACACAAACTGTGGCTCTGAAAGGATGCCAGCCAGTCAGCTATGATATATGTTGGAGGAGAAAAGGGGGGGTGGTGTCGGTGCCTGCCAGTGCCAGCAGCTCACTAACATCATCTGTGTGGAAACGATGAGAGGGGAGAGAGGGTGCAGCACTCCGTGCTAAATACGAGGTGCTGCCTGACTGATAGCCACTGACTGCAGCTTTTTACACCCTTCACAACTGATTCTCAAACCACATCCATTTTCTATCTGGTGGTTTTTGTTTGGAGCTGCAGAGTTGAAGCCATGTTGCAAGCTCTGCCTGTCTGTTCAGCGGTGTAGCAGAGATTCCTGTGCAGTTTGCCTGAACGCTTTGCTGACAGCACTGCTGCTTCACGTGAAACAGATGTAAATCTGATCTAAATTCGACACGTCCATCGTAGAGTTTATTTATCAGCCAGAAGTAAGGTTTACATTAACACTACAGCAAAGTTACTGTGAAATTCCCCTAGTCCCCATGTTCAGCATTAAAGGAATCTTTCACAAGGATGTTCAATCTAAGCTCCTTCTTGCCTTCTTTATGCATCACTAATTTATGTTGCACTTAGCAGTGGCATGGTGACACAGTGGTTAGCACTACTGCCTCACACGCCAGGGACCTGGGTTCAATTCCCAACGCAGGTCACTGTGCTGAGACTGCATGTTCTCCCCATATCTGCATGGGTTTCCTCCAGGTGCTCCGGTTTCCCCTCAGTCCGAAAGACGTGCTGGTTAGGTGCATTGGCCATGCTAAATACTCCCTCAGTGTATCTGAACAAGTGCCACAGTGTGGCAAACAAGGAATTTCCACAGTAACTTGATTCCAGTGTTAATGTAAGTCTTCTTGTGACAGAAGTAAATAAACTTTAAGACGTAGTACGCAATGATAGCAGAAGGCTGTGTGGTAAGTCAGAGGGTTTGGTGAGTGGAGGGGAAGGCAGGTTTGTAAGGTACAGTGTTAGTTTGAGACAGGGAGAGAACCACTGATAGAGGAGCTTGGAAGATATACAGCTTCTGAGTAACTTTGAGGGGACACCTATCATTCATCGAGTCATAGAGGTTTACAGCATGGAAACAGACCCTTTGGCCCAATTTGTCCATGCCACCCCATTTTACCACTAAGTTAGTTCCAATTGCCTGTATTTGGTCCATATCCCTCTATTCTCATTTTACCCACGCAACTACTCAAATGCTAATTAAAAGACAAAATTGTGCTCGCTTCTACTACTGCCTCTGGCAGCTCATTCCAGACATTCATCAGCTGAATGAAAAAAATTGCCCTCCGGATCTTTTTGTACCTCTTACCTTAAACCTATGCCCTTTAGTTTTAGACTCCCCTACCTTTGGGAAAAGATATTGACTATCTACCTGGTCTATGCCACTCATTATTTTACGGACTCCATGAGTGGAAAAGCAAATTACGTGAAGGGTGCGGAAAGTCTGCAGAAGGATCTGGATAGGCTGAGTGAGTGGACGAGGACTTGGCAGATGGAATATAGTGTTAGCAAGTGTGAGGTTATCCACTTTGGTAGATATAATAGTAGGAGAGATTATTATTTAAATGGCAAAAAGCTGCAGCATGCTGCGATGCAGAGAGACCTGGGGTCCTTGTGCACGAATCGCAAAAACCCAGACTGCAGGTGCAGCAGGTGATCAAGAACGCAAACAGAATGTTGATCTTTATCGCGAGGGGGATAGAATATAAAAGCAGCAAGGTCTTGCTGCAACTGTACAGGGCACTGGTGAGGCCGCAGCTGGAGTACTATGTGCAGTTTTGGTCGCCGCACTTGCGGAAGGACAATTTGGCCTTGGAGGGAGTACAGAGAAGGTTCACTAGGCTAATACTGGAGATGAGGGGGTTAGCCTATGAGGAGAGATTGAATAGATTGCGTCTGTACTTGTTAAGAGTTTAGAAGGCTGAGAGAGGAATCTTATAGCGATATATAAGATAACGAAGGGGAGTTTTGTGGCACCTTCACAAAGAGAGCACCTTGTTCAAGGAGGAATTGTTCTTTCTCCGCAGGTGGGGACCCGACGATACATGGCCCCCGAAGTCTTGGAGGGGGCGATTAACTTCCAACGTGATGCCTTCCTCAGGATAGACATGTACGCCATGGGGCTGGTGCTGTGGGAGTTGATAATGAGGTGTACTGCAGCTGACGGCAAGTGTTCATTCCGTTATTTCATTAAAATTACATCCAGCCTTCAACTTTTCTACTCGCTTGGTTGGTAGCACTGTCTCTTCTGAGTTGCAGAGGCTGATGGTTCAAGGCTCCCTCCAGAAACTTGAGCATGTGGACGCTCCCAGTGCAGTACAGAAGGAGTGCTGTCTGTCAGCAATGCCATCTCACTAAGGTTAAAACTAGGTCCTGCCTGCCCCCTCAGGTTGACTGTAATGAATCTACAGCTCTGCTTTGAAAAATGAGGGTGCTGACCAACTTTTATCCTTTAACAACAATCATTATCTGGCCATTATCAATTGCTGTTGCTGTTTGTGGGAGCTTCCTTTGCATAAATTGCCTGCATTCCACCAGGGACCATGTTTCCAATTAACTGTGCAGCTCTCTGGAATCTCCTCGGTTGATGCTATATAAGTGCAGTTCTAAACTCCAAAGAGCATGCCTCATTTACTCAAAACAACCCTGGCGTTGCATGAGGGGGTTTTAGTGAACCCTCACTGCACAGACTCCAATGCAAATCTACCTTGCTTTAAACAAAACTGAACCCAATATCCCAAGTGCAATGCTTTCAAATCTCTCGACAATGGGAGTGAAGCCTCTTTATTCTTGCCCTTTTACAAGTTTCACACTTTTTAAAGAAAGGACTCTGCTTTTAGCACCATAGAGGTTTATAGCATGCAAACAGGCTCTTCGGTCCAACTTGTCCATGCCGTCCTTTACTGTTTACTACAAAGCTAGTCCCAATTGCTTACATTTGGCCCATATCCCTCTACCCCCATTTTACCCATGTAACTGTCTAAATGCTTTTAAAAGACAAAATTGTACCCACCTCTACTACTACTTCTGGCAGCTCGTTCCAGGCACACACACTACCCTCTGTTCAAAATATTGCCCTTCTGGACTCTTTTGTATCTCTCCCCTCTCACCTATGCCCTCTTGTTTTAGTCTCCTCTGGGAAAAGATCTTGACTATCTAACTGACCTACGCTTCTCATTATTTTGTAGAAGTCTATAAGATCACCCCTCAGCCTCCTACGCTCCAGAGAAAGCAGTCCCAGTCTACCCAGTCACTCTTTATAACTCAATCCATCAAGTCCCAGTAGCATCCTAGTAAATCTCTCCTACATTCTTCCTACTTTAATAATACCCTTTCTATAACAGGATGACCAGAATTACACACAGTATTCCAAGTGTGGCCTTACCAATGTCTTGTACAACTTTAACAAGATATCCCAACTCCTGTATTCAATGTTCTGACCGATGAAACCAAGCGTGCCTAACGCCTTCTTCACCATCCTTGTAAGAAGCAAAGTGAATATTATGTAACTGAGAAGATCACTATACTACTCAAAGCGAAGTCATGTTTCTTGCCCCTCTCTCTCTGTCCAGGGCCTGTTGACGAGTACATTTTGCCATTTGAGGAGGAGATTGGCCAACACCCGACACTGGAGGATCTGCAAGATGTGGTCGTCCACAAAAAGTTGAGGCCCGTCCTGAAAGAATGCTGGTATAAGCATCCGGTACGTATCGATAGCCCTTTACTGGCTGACTGGATGGGATAATGGGGACAAGTGACCAAAAATGGGCCTGAAGTGCGAGGGGGTGAGGACAATCCCTACAGAGGAGAGGTTCGTGGGGGAGGAAAGCTCGGGGCCTAAGCAGCCCTAAACTGGAGAGCGAAGGAAACCAGGGCGACACAGAATGTAGAATGTTTGGGTAACAGTCAACAAACAACAAGGGGAGTGTAAATGTACATCTTTAGATGTATGAGGCAGATTTTTTACACAGTGAGTGGTGGGTGCCTGGAACTTATTGCCAGGGAAGGTAGTGGAAGCAGTTAGTGACAAAATACATGTATAGAATGGGAATAGAGTGATATAGCTCCAGCAGGGTAGAGGGTTTTAGTTAAATCGGTAAGCATGGTTGGTGCAGTCTTGAAGGGCTGAAGAGCCTGTTCCTGTGCTGTAAATTTCTTTGTTCTTTAAAACTTGAGGGCGTAGGTTTAAGGTGAGAGGGGAGAGATACAGAAGGGTCCAGAGGGGTGGTTTTTTTCACAGAGTGTGAATCAATCAAGAATCAAAGAACCCTACAGTGCAGAAAGAGGCCCTTTGGCCCATCGAATCTGCACCCAACATAATCCCACCCAGGCCCTACCCTCATATCCCTACATATTTTACCCACTAATCCCTCTAACCTATGCATCGGAGGATACTAAGGGACAATTTCTTAGCATGGCCAATCAACCTAACCCGCACATCTTTGGCTGTGGGAAAAAACTGGAGCACCAGAGGAAACCAACGCAGACACGAGGAGAATGTACAAGTTTCAAGAATGTGAATGTGAGAATGTGCAAAGGTGGTGAGTGTCTGGAACGAGCTGCCTCGAGGCAGTAGTAGAGGCAGGTACAATTCTGGCCTTTCAGAAAGAATTTATACAGTCACATGGGTAAGATTGGTATTGAGAGACACGGGCCAAACACAGGCAATTAGGACTAGCTTAATGGCTAAAAACTGGGCAGCGTGGACAAATTGGACTGAAAGGTCTGTCTCTACGCTAGAAACCTTTATGACTCTAATTGGTCAGAATTTGGTGTGTTGGTGGGAAAATCCCACTTGCGTTGTCTGAGCGGGTGTAGAATGGTGATTTGAAAATTGGATCGTTACTTCAAGGGAGGATAAAGGGAGATTGGAACTGATTGATCTTTCAACAGAGCTGGCCAGCTGGACCTCTAAACCCTGACTTTTAACTCTTCCCCCCCACAGGGTTTGGCGCTGTTTTGCGAGACGATCGAGGAATGCTGGGACCACGATGCCGAGGCCCGTCTCTCGGCGGGCTGCGTGGTTGAGCGCATCTCCCAGATCCGCAGACTTGTCAATGGCACTACCTCTGACTGCCTGGTAACCATGGTCACTGCTGTCACAAACGTGGACCTGCCAGCCAAAGAGTCCAGCATCTGAGTGTCATTTCTGGAGAGAGAGAGAGAGAGAAAAAAGAAACAATATATTGAGAAAACAAATCTGTGTCTTTACCCAGACTCGGTGGAAATCGAAGCCACCAAAGCAACACAGCTGCTATTTTAACCTGACATTTTTTTTTTGTTGTTGTTGTTCTCACGGATTCAGAACAATTTACCAGCACATTTACTCTACTGTAATCAATGAACATCTCAGCATTGAAGCATTCAGGTGCCGACAGTGAATGCAGCAAAAAAAAAAACCCCCCACAAAACAGGTGCAGGTACCTCAGACTCGAGCCCGTTACAACCGTGCGTGAGTTCCCTCTTCTCCGCTCATTTTTGTGTAGCTGTCGTCGTCTTTCTCGGCAGCGCTGTCTGTCTGCGAGGGGTTCTTTTTTTCCCCCTCCTCCTCCTCCTCCTCCTCCCCCGGAAAACGAAACCTTGTCATCACCCAGCAAAAACTTTTCAAAAACAAAAAGGAAAACCTCCCCCCCCCTCCCCTCCCGACCCCCACCCCTCCCGCTTCACACACACACATACATACACACAAAAAGCCGGGGGAGGGGAGGGGAGGGGAGGGGGAATTTAACAAGAAAAGAAAATAAGATGCTGCAATTATTAGGAGGAAACGTTTTAGACTGTTACACGCGATTGACCTTCCTCAAGGGAACTACATTTTTGACAGTGAGTGCTTAACGGTAAACATGTCTTTTCGCGGGTTGAACGGGTGTCACAGAACACGCACACACATAGGCGCGCGCGGAGGGAGGGAGAATTTGGCACGATCTCTTCAAGAGTTGGTTTTTTTTATTCCCCCCCCCCCCCCCCCCCCCCCCCACCGATGGGAAGAGAACGACGGAGGGGAGGAGTTAACAAACTATTAGCAGCATTTGGACAAAAACAAAAAAAAAACGTAGCTATGAAAGTATTTCTCAGGTAAATTGTTTGGGGGGGGGGGTGGGGGTGGGGAGGGTTGTTTATTTGAGACGGGGGAGAGGCGGGTGGTGGGTCATCAACCACAACCACACAAGATACGAAAGAAATTCTTTATTTTGTCTTAAAAGGGGCGCGTATTTATGGCCGCGTGGGCGCATGCCGTAAGCAGTTTAGTGAGTGAATGTCCCTCAACGCTGCTGTCTCTCGACAGGAGTTTTTAATTTTTGCATTTGTGCTCGGCAAAACGCAGCAGCGTCGGTGGGGGTGGGATGTTGGGGTGCGGGGAGTGGGGGGGGGGGGGGGGGGTTAAGAAAATACAAACACATAAATACATGGCTTCCGAGGTTTTAACAAAAGAAAACGAAACAGATTTCACGACCATAGACCACCTCAAAAACCAGAAATACCTCAGATTTTTTCTACCTGTATGATTTTATTATGTATTTGTTAGTTGTGTTGGATGTAGTGCTATTTTAATGTAAGTTGGCTTCTACGACAAGGGAGTTTAATGAGTTCCAAATTCTTAGGAAGTGCTACCTGTTACCTTGCGGGCATCGTTGTAAATAACTGTATGCAGTTGTGAGATCTTGGCTATGATAAGGTACTTGGGCATTATCAGTTTATGTGCTAGCCTCTCCGCTTACTTCTTCCCACACTTCGATTTTATTTTTGTAACCCTGTGAGCTATTGTGAATGTGTCACTCTCGTGGTGGGACTTGTTGCCTCTTTTTTAAAAAAAGAAACAAATGGCTAGCGGCTAAATCTCACTGTGCAGCCTTCCGAACACAAAGGCTGGATTCTCCAGTCCTGCTGCGACAGGATTCTCCAGTCCTGCTGCGACGGGATTCTCCAGTCCTGCTGTGACGGGATTCTCCAGTCCTGCTACAGTGGGATTCTCCAGTCCCACTGTGATGGGATTCTCCAGTCCTGCCATGACAGGATTCTCCAGTCCTGCTGCAGTAGGATTCTCCAGTCCTGCAGCGGCGGGATTCTTGCAGGTTTCCCGCCAGCGTAGGGTGACGTCTGGGGGAATTCCCATTGACAGCGGTGGGACCACAGGATCCCATGGCTGGCAAACAACACGCCACCTCCGCCAGCGGGAAACAGCCGCTAGGAGGCTGGAGAATCCAGCCCAAAATCTTTCTTTCCGAATGCTCTTTAACTCTCTCTCTTTTCTTTTAATTTGCGCTCCCCCAGCCCCCAGGTGCCATATTGTTAACTAACAGGGCAATTAGCCGATGTGAGACTAGTGTGAGATTTATTTTTTAAAAGTTGGGTTCATGATCTCGTTGTGCTAAATAATGTTCACAAAAATGCCAACACTAGCTGTTCTCTTTTCTTTTTGCAAAACTGTTTCTCTGCTGAGGGGGGCCAGCACTGTTGAAACGACGGTGAAAACTGCAGCAAATACTTCCCGTTCTATGCATGTATTTTCAGGTTCATCTTTTGCACAGTTTGCTTTCTAGAAACAAAAACTCATTTGAAAATTGGCCTCTGCAGTTTATAAATGTGGCCCCGGCATTCGAACCAGGGAATGGGCAGGTTTAAAATACGGAACACTTTCCGTGCATCGCGCGGCGCAAGGTGAGGCTCCGCCGCACTCATGCCAGGTTTTGGAAAGCCCTCTAAAAACTGAATCACTTTCCTTCGCCTTTTCTCTGGCAGTGCGTCGATTGTGTTTGGTGGCAGACAGAAGGTTGAACTCGACATTAAGAAGTATTACGTTGCTGGTGTTCGCACCTCGCATCCCTGACTTGCTGTGTAGCTCAAAAGATTGTGTCATCTTGTCTTTGTGTGCCAGGTAATTTGGCTATCTCCAGGTATCCCCCTGGCTTTCTTGTGAAAGCCTTGCTCCTCCCTTTGGCGGGTACAATTTGTGCTGCCATCCTTCATCTGATAAGGCAGGGAGGGAAGTATTGTGGGCTGGGTTAGCTCAGCCCAGTGTGCCAGGATCAGTCTGGGGAGGCGACTTTTGTGTTCTGGTGCCTTTTTCATCTCAGTAACCACCTGTCCGTTCTAATAGTCCCCAGCTTCCCCAGGCATTGGCTCCAATGCGTTTCACCTTCCCCCGATGGCAGACTTGATCTGTTCTGTCCGAGGATCACATTTTGGAGCAACACTGGGTCTTGTATTGGAAAACATGATGTTCGACTTGTGCAAAGTCTTGCTGTAAGTTGTTGAGCTGATTCACTTGAGCCTACGTAAGAGTTTCTCTTAATTAAGTGCGACCACATTTCTCTGAAAGAGGATGCGTTTTCAGTACACGAGAAAGTGCGCAGCAGAAGCGGACTGGAAAATACAATGCTGTATTCGTTTCTGTGAACATGATTTCAACTAGAAAAGAAGGAATAATCTTGCCTAAGTAAGATTTCGGAAGGAAATGCCTAGTACCAGCGGCTTGTCTCGAACATCTGCCTTAAGTCTGGGAGATTTGCAAACTTCTGCGAATTTTATTTCCGCTACAACTCAGCGAGCTCCATTTTCTGAAGTCGATTTTGTTTGGTTTTGGCATTCTGCCAGTGGCACGGTGGTTGGCACAGCTGCCTCACAGCGCCAGGGACCTGGGTTCGATTCCCGGCTTGGGTCACACCTCTGCAGGGGTGTGTGGAGTCTGCACCTCCTCCTCTCTCAGTCTGAAAGATGTGCTGGTTAGAGCCATGTTAAACTCTCTCTCAGTGTACCCAAACAGGCACCAGAGTGTAGTGACTAGGGATTGTCACAGTAACTTCATTGCAGTGTTAATGTAAGCCTACTTGTGTAAGCCTGTTTGTGACACCAATAAATAAACTTTAAACAGCCAGCTCTTCACGGGTATATCTGCAGACCAGCTGTTGAGGTGGGGGGGGACCATGTAGACATTTGGACCTTATGTGCCTTCCGCGTGGCTTTGTGGGAATCTCTTTGGATTGAATGTTTTGGGTGCAGGCAAAAGTTAGCGATCACGAGAAGGCCGGGATTTCTCTAATAGGTAAGCGCTGTATTGCTGATTGGCCGAGCTGCTGTATTGCCACACAGGCGTTTCACCGGCTGTTTGCCATGATGCGGAGATGCCGGCGTGGGACTGGGGTGGGCACTGTAGGTAGCCTCACAACACCAGCTTAACGTCCAACAGGTTTATTTGGTAGCAGCAGCTTTTGGAGCACTGCTCCTTCATCTCACCTGATGTAGGAGCAGTGCTTCGAAAGCTCGTGCTACCAAATAAACCTGTTGGACGTTAAGCTGGTTTTGGGAGACTACTTACGTTGGCTGTTTGGAGAAATGGAGGCAGATCTGACGTAACTTGGTGAGTTGTGTGGGGAGGCAGTGGGTTAGCCTCGCTGAGGGAGGCCTCCTCGCGGGAAACCTGCGTTGTGTCTGTGAAACCAAAAGCCTCCCACTGGCGAGGAGGTGCCAGAGTCGGAACGTTCTGCCAGCACCACACTGCTTCGCCAGCCAACTTCTGCTCCACGTTATCCATTGGCGTGATCACCGAGACAGCATTGTGTGAATTACCCAGCACTCGGGGCTTTTCAGGAGACAGACGGGCAGGAGAGAGTGGGGGGGGGGGGGAATGAACCTGACTAACTCTTCTAGGAGAAGCATTTCACCTGTTTGTGCAGAAGCTCTGCTGAGTTAAGTCCCATTTGTTCTTCCTTCTGTCTACAAACAAAACCAGGTGCTGCATCATCATCCAAAGCTCGTGTGATATTGAAGTGGCGTTTACTTACAACTTGCAAACCATGCCTTTCAGAAATGTCACTGAAATGTTCAGAATCAATGTTTTTATAACATATTTTCTCAAACTCTCTCAGTGTTGTCCATTGGGATGCACTCACCATGTGATAGAAGCCTCGGAGGATGTTCTGTTCATTTTTAATGAAAGCTCTGTCCCTTTTCCAACATGAGGCGGTCCAACAGTTGCGTGGCATCTTGCTGGCTGGAGCTCCGTTTTAGATTATTCTTTTAAAAGATCTCCGTCTTTCAGTACAACGCGGGCTCATCGCAGACTGTTAGTCGTGTCTTGGGACCTTCTGGAGGGAATGGAAACAGGGTTTCTTTTTAACCAGTTTGGCTGGAGCTTGTGGACATCTTGTGCTCTGTTGTCCTATTCTCTGTCACTGTATGGTACTGTAAATATTCGTGGTCTTGTTTTTGCTATATTTAAAAGCAGAGAGAGCCGAAATGGCACGTGACATGGTTGGAGAGTCGTACGATGGGCTGAAGCCTGTGTGGTTTCTTTTTTATTGTTGTCGTAGGCCCCAAGCCTAAATTTAGGTCCAGGCCAGCAATAGCTGAGGAGCACACGGTCCACGCTTAACCTTGGGTAGGGGAATCGGAGAGGGTCTGAGTCATAAAATAGACACTATCGCGATAAAGTTAACCCAGGTCGTAATCTCAAATTCTCAACTGTGTGCTTGGGTTGCTCATGGAGGATGGTGGCATTATCCTTCCAGTATCACTAATAGTATTAACTTATGGAATACCTGCAAGGTGTTTGATTTAATGGCACTCGCTGTTTGAAGTTGAAATAAATCAATTTTATTCTAGTCTGATCTTGTAAAGACGATTTTAAAAAAAAGACATCGGGAGCCCAGAGCAGGCCGAGAAATGGGGCTGGAGTTGTTCTCTATTTTAACATGTGTCAGTTTCTAATGATCTCCTTTGGGAAGGACTATGCTCCTTTTCAATTGTGGCGGGAAAGGGTTCAGCGTTACGCAGCTGGAAGGAGAAATATTAGAGCATGTTCAGTGGCCTACTGGCTGCTTTATCCACCCCCTCTCCAAGTACCTGCGTAGCATCTGCAGATTCTGTCGAATCAATTCTAGGAATATCTGTTCCAAAGCGGATTTGGACATAAAACCACAAGACACACGCTTCCACCTTTTTATCAGGTTGATCGTGGAGGAGAGGGCAAGAGCTAGTGTAACAGTGCAGGAGGACAGGGTATGTCTGTGTATGTATGTGTGTGTGTGTGTCATTATAGCTGTGTTGGCTTAACCATCAACACGGAGCTGCCCACACACACTCTGCCTGAGACGTCACTCCCCAGAACTGCCACGAGAACCAGGGACCCATTCCGGCGCTTCTCTCCCGGCAGATTTTCCAAATCAAGGAGGGCGCAGGGGTGGGGGGGAGATGCTAAAAGTCCAGGCATGTGCCGAAAGTGTGAGGTGGTAGCTAATTTTGCTGGGGTTTTGGAGGCGGCTAAGGCCCCTGGTCTAGTTTTGGGTGGCCACAAAAGCCCCTTAATTTATTCAGAACGTACCAGTAAAACGAACAATGAGTGAATGTATATTAGAAGATGCGGGTGATTTCTCTTTCAGAGCTGAGGGTGAGTTGGAAGATCTATTCTAATGGTAGACCTTACACATTCGTCCTGTAAGCTAAAAATTCCAGTTGGGCTGACAGCTCCCATCTCCAACTGGGCCGAAGGGTCCCAAAATATTTTGACTTCAGAGACTGCAGGTTTCAACTCTCTTTGGAGCCAATTTAATTGCCTTGAGTTTCAACAGGGCATGACCAGTATCTTAATCTGCTTTTGGAAAAAGAACGCGCGTTATTGACCAGTGGTTGCATTGGACAGTCCTGGGGCTGTCCACAGATAGTGTTTCTCAATTGGGCATAGGTTTCATGAACGGCACAAGCCTTGTTGACCTTCCCGTGGCCGCTGCCCCTGTGAGGTGGCAACCTTGCACCTGCAGTGAGTCAGTGTTTGGGGCATGTTTTTGCACTGTTGGCGAAGTGAAGCTGGTTTGTCTTGCGCCCCTCTTTTCTGCTTTCAGTCAGAGCCCGCGGCTACGGGTATGTGCCAACCTCAGGCGAGGGCTCGTTTCACAAGAACTGTCACCTACGACTCGAGGGGGTTGCATTAGTGTTTCGAGCTGATTGAGCAAGCCCAGAGCTAGTTGGTCACCATTCCCCCTGGGTCGTTACATAGGTCGTATCCGTTAGCACATCGTAGATGTTTAGACCCAAGTGGTATGGCCTCTCTCGCGGAGTACATTACGCGAAGCACTGGGACTGATCTCTGCTCGGACTATATCCTTGAAAGAAAACACTCACGACTGGGGTAATTTTAAGTTAGCGTTCTATGTACGCCAACACTTGGAAAGGTGAAGAGTGAGTCAGCAATTGTGCCTTTCCCTTATCTTGTGTGGCAAGCAACTGCTGTGTGTCTTAGCTTGTGCTTTGTCTGAGCTGAAACCCGAGTATTTTGTTTCTTAAATTTAGTTTCTTCTCCTCGTTGGCCAACCATTATTAGTTTTTTATTTCGTTTTGTCTGGGTGCAGACCTTGCAATCCAGGTAGTTCAGGAACCAATTACCTCAAACCTCATTAAACAGTGTTGCTAAGCTGGAACTTCTTAATACCGCAGATATAAAACAAAACAAGAACCTCTCTGGATATTCGCACGCAAAAGAGAAAAAAAACACTCCCCAGGGATTGAAAAATCTTTTCTCACCGGTCCAGCATCAAAAAAAGACAAAGTACCAAAGAGCTTTGTGAAGCTCTGAAATGGCATTGTGTCGAAAGTGTTTATTTTGAAGGCAATGATGGCAAAACAAATTTGTTTCCTCCGACATATCGTTTCCGCTGGGTTTTGTTTTTGGAGGGGGGGATTGTTGTAGCCTTGTCTTACTGGTTAGAAACCGCTTTTGGGTAAAACCACACAGCAGTAGGCTTGGAATGGGCCTGTGGCACAGTGGTTAGCACTGCTGCCTCTCAGCGCCAGGGACCCGGGTTCGATTCCCGACTTGGGTTGCTGTGTGTGCAGAGTCTGCACGTTCTCCCAGTGTCTGCGTGGGTTTCCTTCGGGTGCTCCGGTTTCCTCCCACATAACAAAGATGTTCTGGTTAGGTCGATTGACCATGCTAAAATTCTCTCTTGTGTACCCAAACAGGTGCGGGAGTGTACAGACTAGGGGATTTTTACAGTGACTTCATTGCGGTGTTAATGTAAGCCTATTTGTGACTTTATTTCTTAAAAAAACTTACCTCTGCAGCACATTTAAACATAAAGTTAAAGTTTATTTATTAGTCACAAGTGGGTTTGCATTCACACTGCAATGAAGTTGCTGTGAAAATCCCCTAGTCGCCACACTCCGGCGCCTGTTCGGGTGCACTGAGGGAGAATTTAGCACGGCCAATAACCAGCACGTCTTCCAGACTGTGGAAGGAACAGGAGCACCTGGAGGAAACCCACGCAGACACTGGGAGAATGTGCAGACTCCACACAGACAGTGACTCATGCGTGGTGACTAGAGGATTCCTTCGTTGCAGTTTTAATGTAAGCCGGCTTGTGACACAAATAAATAAACTTTAAAAACGTCAGTGGAGAGCTTCAGGGAACAGTCAGCTAGGACTGAGCCAAAAGGGCAGCATCCTGCACTAAAATAGCATCAGAAACCGATAACCAGGATACTGGCCTGAGGTATCACTCCTTTAGGCAAAAACACCACTGCAATTTGGTCAGTCAGGCTCCAGTGTGAGAAATCTCTTTGGTAGTTGAATGAGAATTAGAGAATTATCTCTCGTTCCAGACTCAATCTCTAGTTACTGGAGAAGGAAGCTGGGATGGATCTTGGGGAACATCTCGGGTTGGAAAAATAATTGGTGCCGCTTATTTCTGAAGCTGGGAGGGTGCCGAGATGGCTGTATTCACAAAGCACGTCGCCCAGTTTTACCCGGTGAAGCCCAATCATTGTCACTGGAATTTAAATACGCCTGTGCGGGTTTTGTGGAGCAGCTGATTTGAAGTCACAATGGGCCCCCTGGACAGAACTGTGCAGGGGCACTTGGACATGAGGCCCACGGGTGAATTAGCAGATCCGTTACGCACTGCTACCAAAGGCTGAAAGTTTGTTTGAAGTGTGGCCCTTGTCATTTGGAGTGGTGAGCAATGGAATTGCTGAGATCCTATATTATGAAACTATTGGGGTTCTATAACTCCGAGACCAGCCCATCAGGGCAGGATGTCACAGTGACTGTCTATCTTGTGGACTCTTTCTCCATTGGAATAGTGATTGATTCTCTTCCTGCATTGCTGGGACCAGGAACAGCCTGCTCTCATTGTTAACTGTAAAAATTTCTCAGAAAAATTTCTTCCCATGTTCCAGATTGTGACGCTTCTTTAGTGTGTTAAATGCTTGGGAACTCGTGTTTGTTTTTGAATTGATTATATGCACGTGCATGCATGCATGTGGTATGTGTGTGTATGTGGGAATGGGTAGTATGCACATACATGTGTGCGTGGGTGTGTGAAGTGTGGGTGTGCACACGTTCACATGGTGAGTGCATGCGTGTGGTGTGCACTCTGATGTGCGCCTGTGCATTTGTGCGTGGCTATATGAGTGCAGGTTTGTGGTGTGTGTGTGAGTGCCTATGGTATACCCATTTGGAGTTTGTATAGTGGTGTGTGCATGTGTGCACATGTGTTTGCATGGTATACACACATTCATATGGTATGTGCCTCTGCACTTGTTTACAGTATGTGTGGTGCATGTGCATTTGCAGTGTGTGGGACATGCATGTGCGTGTGTGTGTACTGCCCTTGTGGGGTTTGTAGCGTGAGTGTGTTAAGAGATTCTGCTAGTGATTGAGTGCAGTGGTACATGGTTTGCTTCTTTTGAGCTGAATTAATCATAGTTGTCGCCCCACAAGACTAAACTGTGCAATCCTTTTCGTGTCATTGTGTTTTTTATCTGTCCAGTGGCAGATATTAAATTCAAACAAACTCTGTTCTCAATCCCCAGTCCGGGCTGTCTCGGAGCCCATGTGCCTCGGCAATGTCTGGATGAGACCTCTATCTCTGGGCTTACCTGTAAAAGTCCAGACGTTCTCCCTTAACTCAGTCGACCTAATTGTTGTTCAATATGTTTTTTCCTTGCTTTCCAAATGATGCTGCCTCATCTCACTGCCAGCACACACAAAAATCTAAATTTATTTTAGTTTTAAAAAAAAGTTGGACTGAAGATTCTTGGGACGTTTTAAATTTGCTATATCACCATCGTTACATTTCTGGAAACAAAAAGCAAGAGAAAAAACATGCCTATTGAATCATTCCCCATCCTTGCTGTCACTTGACCATGTCTTTTGGAAGAGTGCAGGGCAGCACAGTTGTTAGCAGTGCTGCCTCACAGTGCCAGCGACCCGGGTTCAATTCCGGCCTCGGGTCACTGGCTGTGTGGCGCCTGCACATTCTCCCCATGTCTGCGTAGGTTTCCTCCCACAGTGGAAAGAAATGTCCAGGTTGGGTCGACTGGCCATGCATAGTGTCAGGGGGATTAGCAGGCTAAATGTGGGTTACGGGAATAGGGGCTGCATAGGGTTGTAGTCGGTACAGACTCGATGGACCGAATGGTCTCCATGCTGTCCTGTCGGGATTTTACAAATTTGGAGGCAGCTTTGCCACAAGCTTGACTGACAGATTTTAACTGCTGTGTGGTTTGCCAAGAGCTAATTAGCAGTGTCTCTGAAGTTGCTACCTGGAGAACCTTTCAGTATTTTGAGCAAGTGTCAACAGAGTGGGGAAGAAGAAATGATTAGAAGTTTATGTTCAGCCAGTGTTCTGGGATAAAGCCTGAGTTGGCCTTGAGGGTTCTGCGTGGTAAGAACTCAACTGTTACAAATAGTATTAGCTGTTCCAACTGGGGCAGGACTGATGCCAATAATCTTCTTGCTTTTTGGTCTTGGATTGCCTTGCAAAACAGACTTTTGAATGCTGTGATGTACAACTCTTTGGTATTTTTGACTTATTCACTGGTGAACCTCTTCAAACCATTGCCACAATTCCACACAATGCCATTGTCAAAAATCGCTCAAGGAATAAGAACACCATGGAGCTTTTTATTATTTTTGTTTTTGCATTTTAAAATTTTGTTTTTGATTTACGATATTTAAGTCTTGTTTTTAAGTAATTATTTATTTACCAGAGCAATGGTAAGATGACGGATGAACTTGGATTTTAAGTAAAAGAGAGTATATCGAAAGGAAAATGACTTGGGATGAAGGAATTAAGAAGTTGTCTTGCGATCTGAAGGAGGAATTTATTGCAACGCTCTTGAGGACTGATGCTGGGAGAGATTTTGGAAGGATTCTTGATCTTTGGGCCAAACTTCTAAAGTACTGTTTCTTTTACCAGGATGTGAGCTGTATAAAAAGAAATGTGTAGGTTATAATTGACTATTGTAGTTGAAATTGTAGGACAGTGATAGCTTGTACTACTGATTTAACAGAAATTATACTTTTAACAAAAAGAGAAAAAAAGACCTGTATAAAAAGATACAGAGGGTTAGGCTATTTGATGTAACTAACCCCTTTGAATTGGAAAGGCAAATAAGTTGATTTTTTTTAAAAAGAAAACTATTAAATGCCCTGAAGCTGTCCATCCATTGAATTGCAGTTCTGAAAGGACTAAATTATAGGCAGAAGACTTAACTATCATTGTAACATATTTCATACAATTTGCAGTGATCTTTGTTCTTTATACTGTGGTAATTTTAGAAATGAGTATCAGAACTTTTGACTAGATGCTATGTTGGGGTGTTGCTGTTCCAGTTTCTGGACCGGGTGCCAGAATAAACCAATATGAATGTAGTATTACCCCCACCCCCCTATCCTCTTTCTCCCTCCACCCCTCATCCCCCATGTAAAGCAGCAACACCACAATAGTAGGAACAGCTAGAAAGGATTATTTCAACTTTATCTTTTTGTATATGAAAATAAACAATAAAAAAAACTGAAATTGGGGACTCCTTAATTTTTTTTCCACCAGATGGAAGTGTCTGTTTGTAGAATCACAACAATGCAGAAGAGGGAGGCCATTAGGCCCATGTACCGACAACAAGCCTGTCCTATCCCCATAACACAGTAAGAAGTCTGACAACACCAAGTTTAAGTCCAACTGATTTATTTGATAGTAAACTCACAAGCTTTCGAGGTTATCCTCTTCATCAGGTGAATGAGGTGTTCCGGTCTCAAACAGCACATATAACAGCACAGACTGTTTACAGATTACTGATTAGAATGTAAATCTTTACACCTAACCTGCTATTCAATTCTTAAAGTCCCCATTACCCCATATGTTTATCCTGTTAATCTCCCTGACACCGAGAGGCAATTTAGCACGGTCAGTCAACCTAACCGACACATCTTTGGGAGCATGGGAGGAAACCAGAGCACTTGGAGGATACCCACGCAGACACGATGAGAATGTGCAAACTCCACACAGATGGTGACCGAGGCCAGAATTGCTGTTGCTGATTGGTATTTTGAAATAGTTGAATGACTTCCTTGGGTTATATTCCCATGCATGAGAAAGGTGGCTTGGTGGTTGTGTTACGGGGCTAGTATTCTGGAGCAGTGCTCCAGAGATGTCTACTATTCAGCAGTCAGAGTGAGCCATTCAGCCCCTCGCGTTTACCCCACCTTCCGACAAAGTCATGGCTGATCTGATTGTAGTGTCAACTCCACGTTCCTCCAATAGCCCCCAATAACTACATAAACATATTGGCTACAAAAGCAGATAAGAGGCTAGAAATACTGCAGGGAGTAACTTACCACCTGACTCCCCAAAGTCTATCCAACTTTTACAAGGTACAAGTCAGGAGTGCTAGGCGCAGCTCCAGCAACACTCTAGAAGCTTGACCCCATTCAGAACAAAGCAGCCCGCTTGAATGGCACTGCATGCACAACATCCACTCCCTCCACTACCAACCTCAGTAGCAGCAGTGTGTACTATCTACTTGATACACTGCAGCAATTCACCAAAGATCCTTAGACAGTACCTTCCAAACCCATGACCACTTCCATCTAGAAGAACAAGGGAAGCAGATACATGGGAATGCAACCACCTGCAAGTTCCCCTCCAAGCCACTCACCATCCCGACTTGGAAAATGACCACTGTTTCTTTGCAGTCAAAGCCCTGGAATTCCCTCCCTAACAGTATTGTGGGTCAACCCACAGCATGTGGACTGCAGCGATTCAAGAAGGTAGCTCACCACCACCTCAAGGGCAACTAGGAATGGGCAATAAATGCTGGCCAGCCAATGATGCCCATGTCCCATGACTGAATGAAGACAGAACTCCCTTGTTAGTCAAGAATCTATCTAACGCAGCCTTAAAAATGTTCAATGACCCTGCCCCACTGTTCTCTGGAAAACTGAACTCCGAAGATTCACAACCACCCAAGAGAAGAAAATCTTACGGTCTGTATCTTCAATGAGAGATCTTTTCTTAAACTGTGTCCTCGCGTTTTGGTGTCTCTCACAAGGAGGAACATCCTTCCAGCATCCACCTTGTCAAGTCCCCTCAGGGTCATCATAGAAATCGTGGAAACCCTACAGTGCAGAAGGAAGCCATTCAATCCATCGAGTCTGCACTGATAAGAATCCCATCTAGGTCCTATCCCGGTAACTTCATGTATTCAATCTGCCAATCCCTCGAACCTACGTATCCTGGGAAACTAGGGGCAATTTAGCATAGCCAACACATCTTTGACTGTGGGAGACACCTGTAGGAAATCCGCGCAAACACGGAGAACATGCAAACTCCTCACAGTGACTCAAGCAGGGAATCGAACCCAGTCCTTGGAGCTGTGAAGCAGCAGTGCTAAATACTTTGTCACCTGTGATGGATCTTGAATGTTTCAATGAGATCATCTGTCAAATCTTCAAATTTAGCCCAACCTGTCCAACATTTCCTCATAAGATAACCCCCCAACTTTCCCCGTCCCAGTTATCTTTCACATTTTATCCCAGGCTGCCTAGGGAGGTGCGAGGTGAAATTGCTGGGCCTCTGACGCAAATCTTTGTCTCTTCTTTGGACACAGGTGAGATGCCAAAGGACTGGAGAATAGCTAATGTTGTACGTTGTTTAAAAAGGGTAGTAGGGATAACCCTGGAAATTATAGGCCGGTGAGTTTGACGTCAGTGGTAGGGAAGCTGTTGGAGGGGATTCTTAGAGATAGGATGTATAGGCACTTAGAGTGTTGCGATCTGATTAGGGATATGCAGCATGGATTTGTTAAGGGAGGTTGTGCCTTATGAATCTGGTAGAATTTTTTGAGGAGGTGATGAAAACGGTGGACGAAGGGCGAGCCGTTGATGTCGTCTATGTGGATTTTAGTAAGGCATTTGACAAAGCCCCTCGTGAGGTTAGTTGAGAAGGTCAAGGCTAATGGGATACAAGGACAGGTAGCTAGATGGATAAGTAACTGGCTTGGTAATAGGAGACAGAGAGTAATAGTGGAAGGGTGTTTCTCTAGCTGGAGGTCGGTCACTAGTGGTGTGCCTCAGGGCTCGGTACTGGGATCTCTTCTATTTGTAATATATATAAATGACTTGGAAGAGGGAGTAAGTGGATTGATCAACAAGTTTGCAGACGATACAAAGATGGCTGGACTTGCGGATAGTGAGGAGCATTGTCAGGCGATGAGGAAGGATGTGGTGGCATTGGAGGAGGAGGTCCACTATTTTGATTCCGGGGATGAAAGGATTGTCGTCTGAGGAGAGATTAAGCAGTTTGGGCTTGTTCTGGCTGGAGTTTACAAGGGTGAGAGGAGATCTGTAAAATATCTGTAAGGGAGATATGTAAAATTGTAAAAGGGTTTGATTAAATATGCCAAATGTTTCCCCTTCTGGGGCAATCTTGAACAATAGGTCACAAATATTGGTTGCGAGGCAGTAGATTTAAAACTGAATTGAGGAGGAACTAATTCTCATAGAGGGAGAAGTGGAACACACTGCTCTGGAGCACAGTGGAGTCTGAATCATTGAATGGTTTTAAGAAGGAGATAGTTACGTGTCTAATAAATAAGGGGAACAGGTGGGGAGGGGGATTTGAGATCAGCCATGATCTGATGGAATGGCACAGCAGGCTCGAAGAGTTGAACTGCCTACTTTTGCTCCTAATTCCTATGTCCACAAGTCAATTTCATTCTTCCACTGGGTCATCTCGTTTAGACTCTGAAAACATTACAGGTAATCATACGCTGACAAATGACCCTGCTATTTTCCACAATGGTCTCTAAGATTGTAAACTTTTCTTTGAATAAAATTTCTTTAGTTTCCAACCTTTGCCTTCAGGAAATCTTCTGCTGCCACGTTCTAATCCTGGTAACCAATTGGTGAAGGAAGAACGCAGAGCCAGTCTCTACTTGGAACATTTATTTACAGAGTGGGCCATTGCAGATATATATCTCCTAATTCAACTCTACTCGTATCATTAAGTATCTCCTTTACTTCTTTAATAACTCCTTTCCTGAGGAGGTGATCCCCTAGTGGTATTATCACTAGACTATTAATCCAGAAACTCAGCTAATGTTCTGTGAACCTGGGTTTGAATAACATGGGTAAGATTAATATAGAGGTACAAACAGATAATTGGGATTATCTTAATGCTAAAAACTGGACAGCATTGACGAGTTGGGCCAAAGGGCCTTGTTTCCATGCTGTAATCCTCTAAAGACTCTAATTAAACAAAAGTTGGGGGTTGGGGGGGGACCGTCTCTTGGTGGAGCACTGTAACTAAATTAAAACGTCAAAGGAAATTTAACCAAACCAAAATATAAACTAAAAGCAAATTACTGTGGATGTTGGAATCTGAAACCAAAAGAGAAAATGCTAGAAAATCTCAGCAGGTCTGGCAGTATCTGTAGGAGAGAAAAGAGCTGATGTTTCGAATCCAGATGACCCTGCATCAAACGGTTTAGTTTTGATAAAGGGTCAGCAGGACTTGAAGTGTCAGTTCTTTTCTCTCCTTACAGATGCTGCCAGACCTGCTGAGATTTTCTAGCGTTTTCTCTCATGGAGACCAAAATATAATTTCTGGGGATGGTGATGTATCCCACTGGTCACAGAAGCACCTCTTTGTATGTGTTCAATAAACCATTGCATCAATGGCCCCTATCTGTATGTGCTTTCAGGAAGGCGATGGCCTAATGTTGTTATCGTTAGACTATTAATCCAGAAACTCAGCTAATGTTCTGGGGACCTGGGTTCGAATCCCACCTCAAAAGATAGTGGAATTTGAATTCAATAAAAATCTGGAATTAAAAATCTAATGACTATGAGACCATTGTTGTAAAAATGCATCAGGTTCACTAATGTTCTTCCAGGGAATGAAATCTGCTGGCCTTACCTGGTCTGGCCTACATGTGATTCCAAAGCCATAACAATGTGTTAACTCTTTAAAGTTTACTGATTAGTGTCACATGTAGGCTTACATTAACACTGCAGTGAAGTTACTGTGAAAATCTCGGCGTTGCCATACTCTAGTGTTTGTTCGGGTACACTGAGGGAGAATGTGGCACGGCCAATGCACCAAACCTGCTGGTCTTTTGGACTGTGGGAGAAAACCGGAGCACCCAGAGGAAACGCAAGCAGACACGGGGAGAGTGTGCAAACTCCACACAGTCACCCAAGCCAGGTATCGAATTCAGATTCCCTGGTGCTGTGAGGTGGTGGTGCTAACCACTGTGCTGACTCCAGGGATGGGTAATACAAATACACCCGCGTCCCCACAGTCCTGGCAGACAACCTAACCTATGGCTGGGAATCACATGAATGCCAGGTTTGGACAATAAAAGACCCCAAGGGGCCATTTTTGCCAAAACAAAAGGAGGGAGGAGCCAGGAAAATCGGCCAAACCCAGGCTGAGGACATGTTGGATCACCCACATCCCATGAACAAGTGGGGAAGAAAACTCAAAAGATAACATAAAAAATATTGAAACTGTGGAAAGTATAAAAATGATACCAGAGCTGAGAGATTATACTAATCAGGAAATATCAAGTGGACAGCGACTCATTTCTCTAGAACAGAGAAGATTGGGAGGTGACCTGATTAACGTTTACAAGCTCATGAAAAGGTTTGATAGGAGAGAAATGGAATGATGCTCTCACTTGCAGCCTAGACCAGAGCTAGGGTTATAAATAAAAGGTAATAAATCCAACAGGGAATTCAGCTCCTTCATCCAGAAAATAGTTAATGTGTTGGCCTGTAGCTTGCAGTTGGGACAAATATCAGTGAAGCAGTTAAGGGAAAAGTCAATGAAGAGGGGGGGAAAAGGGAATAGAAGGAAATGTTAATGGGGCTAATTGAAGAGACGTAGGAGGAGACACAGCACGATAGCCCAGTGGTTAGCACTGCTGCCTCACAGTGCCAGGATTCGGATTCCAATCCCGGCTCAGCTCACTGTCTGGGTGGAGTTTGCACATTCTCCCCACACCTGCGTAGGTTTTGTTCCACATTCTGAAAGATGTGCTGGTTAGCCTCATTGACCAGAGTGTGGTGATTAGTGAAGATTCACAGTAACTTCATTGCAGTGTTAATGTAAACTTACTTGTGACTAATAAATTTTACTTTAGATTTGTGTGATACTGCATTGTCATAATTATCACTGTGTAGTGAATTTCATTGATTTGATTTATTATTGTCATGTGTTAATATAGAGTGAAGTTTCTTATTGTTTCCTGCGTGCCATACAGACAAAACATACTGTTCATAGAGCACATAGGAGAAAAGGAGAGGGTTCAGAATATTGTGTTACAGTCATAGTTAGGGTATAGAAAAAGATCAATTTAATATGATAGGTCCATTCAAAAGTCTGAAAGGGAAGAAGTTACTTTTAAGTCTGCTGGAATGTATTCTCACACTTTTTTTATCTTTTTCCTGACGGGAGAATGTAGAAAAGAGAATGTCCAGGGTGCATGGGGTCCTTGTTGATGCTGGCTGCTTTTCTGAGGCAGCAAGAAGTGTAGACAATGTCATTTGATAAGAAGCTGGTTTGCACGATGAACTGGGCTTTGTTCATGACTCTGTTGTTCCTTGCGGTTTTGGGCAGAGTGGAAGCCATACCAAGCTGTGATACATCCAGCAAGGGTGCTTTGTATGCTGCATTGGTAAAAGTTGGCGAGAGTCACAGCGGACACGCCAAATTTTCTTGGTCTTCTGAGAAAGTAGAGGCTTTGGTGGGCCTTCTTAACTATGAAGTGGAGATGCCGGCGTTGGACTGGGATAAGCACAATAAGAAGTCTCATAATACCAGGTTAAAGTCCAACAGATTTATTTGGTAGCACAAGCTTGTACAGTGCAAAAAGAGGCCCTTTGGCCCATTGAGTCTGCACTGACCACAACCTCACCCAAGCTCTACCCGATATCTCTACATATTTTAGCCACTAATCCTTCTAACCTACGCATCTCAGGACATTAAGGGGCAATTTTAACATGGCCAATCAACTTAATCCGCACATCTTTGGACTGTGGGAGGAAACCAGAGTGCCTGGAGGAAGCCCAAGCAGACATGAAGAGGATGTGCAGACTCCGCACATACAGTGACCCAAGCGGGAATTGAATTTGGGTCCTTGGCGCTGTGAGGGACCAGCACTAATCACTGTGCCACCGTGCCAGAGTTATTATTTTTTTTTTAAGCAACACAGCACGGGAAACAGGCCCTTCGGCCCAACGAGCCCGCGCCGCCGTCATACTATATAGTAGCAAATACATTATCCTATTTTAATATTCCTATATAATAATATATATATTATTCCTAATATGGAAAATTTTCACCATAGGACAATTTGTTTCCCAATCAGCCTAAGAGTGAATTTTTGGGCTGTGGGAGGAAACCGGAGTGCCCGGAGAAAACCCACGCTACCACGGGGAGAACGCGCAAACTCCCGCAGACACCGGCCCAATTCCAAGTGTCTGCACAGCCACATCGATAGTCTCTGAGCTGTCATGGTGCCCTTCAGACGGTCCACATAAAGCACTCATTTACGACACGAGGTACCAGGCAACCCATGAATCAACATCCAAGAGCTGTACCCGCACCACCTGCCGAATGCATGCTCAAAGTATGGACCGAATTACCTGTGGAAAAAAGCCATAGTTAAACAGTCCTAATATATCCCTGTATCTGCATACCGCTCATGTGGCTGTCCAAGAGACCCTTAAACAGCCCCAGCGTGCCTGCTCCCACCACCTTACTCGGCAGTGCATTCCACACCCCCACTACCCTTTGTATGAAAAACTGCCCTCTAATATTTGTCCTATACATAGCCCCCTCACCCTATGGCCATGACCCCTCGTCCTATCCATTTCTAAAGGCGGAAAAAGTTTACCTCCATTTACTCTATCTATACCCCTTATAATCTTATACACCTCTATGAGATCCCCTCTAAGCCGACGTCTTTCAAGGGAAAACAACCCAGTCTATCTAATCGTTCCTCATAAGACAGTCCTTCCATACCAGGCAGCATCCTGGTAAACCTCCTCTGCACTCTCTCCAAGGACTCCACATCCTTCTGATAGTACAGCGACCAGAACTGGGCGCAGTATTCCAAGTGAGGCCTAACCAAAGTTCTATACGACTGCAACATCAAACTCCTACTCTTGTATTCTATACCCTTTTCTATGAAAGCTAACATACTATACGCCTTCTTTATCACCTTCTCCACCTGTGAGGACACCTTCAGAGACTTTATGGAGTCGTACAGTGCAGGAAAGGCCTTTCAGCCCATCAACAGCCCAACTGCCAAAATCAATCGTCTTTGCCCTGCTGAAGGGAGACTCTGGAACAAGGGAAGGACAAAGGAATTACTTCAAGGAATTATAGAATATAGAACATAGAACACTACAGCACAAACAGGCCCTTTGGCCCACAAGTTGCGCCAATCACATCTATACTTATCAAGCCACAGACCTATCTATAACCCCCAATCCCATTAGATCCCATATACTCATCCAGAAGTCTTTTAAAAGACCCCAGCGAGTTCACCTCTACCACTACCGACGGCAGCCGATTCCATTCACTCACCACCCTCTGAGTTAAAAACTTACCCCTAACATCTCTGTATTTGCTTCCCTGCACCTTAAATCTGTGTCCTCTCGTAGTGACCATTTCAGCTCGGGGAAATAGTCTCTGAGAGAGTCTACCCTATCTATTCCTCTCAACATTTTATAAACCTCTATCAGGTCGCCTCTCAACCTACGTTGAGAGTCCCAGTGAGAAGAGTCCCAGCTCCCTCAACTTATCTTCATAAGGCCTGCCTCCCAATCCAGGCAGCATCCTTGTAAATCTCCTCTGAACCCTCTCAAAAGCTTCCACATCCTTCTATAGTGAGGCGAATTATATCCTCAAGGTTTCTAATCTAGATAGCAATGAAGATGCTGTTGAGGATTTCCAATAAAGCTCTGAGCCCATGTTGGGAGTTCACTGCACAGGCGCTGTTTATGCCTCCCGGCGCTGGGGACGCACTACTGGGAGGAGGCAGCGCTCTCTGGGGCGGATTTCGTTGCTCGGCTTGCGCAATCTGCTACGACTAGAGTGGTCCTCCCACCACTAGTGGGGGGAAACCGCGTTTGAAGGAGGAGGCGGCTGTCTGCAGTGGGTGGGAGCTCAGTCCTCCCACCGCCAGGTGACACTATGCTCGGAGAGGCGGCGGCCGAATGCAGGGGCAGGAGGTGCAGTCCGCCCATCGCCAGATGGCACTGTGCTCGGAGGGTGAAGCGGCTGGGCGCAATAGTGGTGCAATTCTCCCAACCACTAGGAAGACGAGGCGCCTGGGTGGGAAGTCCAGTCCTCCCACCGTTAGGAGACACTGCGTTTGGAAGAGGAGGCGGCTGAGTGCAGGGGTAGGAGGTGCAGACCTCCCTCCCGTAGAAGGCGTGTCACTGGGAGGCGTGACTGAGTGCCGGGGCCGTTGGTTGCTGGACTACAATGGCGGGGAGACGTGGTCTGTGGATGTTGAGAGGCCTGAGGAAGCCTGGAGGTCGTGGCTTCGGTCGCAGCTTCGGCTCGGGCTTTATGGCCGGGTCGTTGCTGGGTTCAGCCGCCTGTGCCTTGGCCTTGCACTGGTGGCAGGAGCAGGAAGAGCGGCAGCAAGGTGCGGGAGAAATGGCCAGGCCCGGGGGAGAGACGCAATCGACACAGACGGAACCAACCCAGACACTGACAGAGCAGACACAATATAGTCATGATGTAGCGATGCCGGCGTTGTACTGGGGTAAACACAGTAATAGGTCTGACAACACCATTCGCCTGACGAAGGCTATAAAGCCAAAAGCTTGAGAGTTTACTATCAAATAAATCGATTAGATTTAAAACTGATGTTGTCAGACCTCTTACTGTGTTTACCGCAGTACAACGCCAGCATCTCTACATCACGAACACCAGACACAACACAGACAGACTGACTAAACTCAGACACTGTCCAGCCCGGGCACGGAGTGACCAGTGCAATCCAACACCACCAAGAGTGGTCTTTTTTACTTTTAACCTTGGTGCTATTGGTTACAGCCACCTGAGTTTGGACATTATGGGTTTATGTTCCAGTCTGTAAACTTGGGACATTTTTAAAAAATATCTTGGCTGATTTGAGGGAGTGCTGCCTTTTTGATGGGATAATAGACTTCCCTCTCAGGTGTACAATGACATGATGAAGATCGCCAAGTGTGTTAATCCTGGTTTGCTGGCCAATATTTATCTCTCAGTCAAAACACATTATTTATTGATTATAATATTGAAGGCACTGTTGCTAAGTTTGCACATGATTTAAAGATACGTAGGCAGACGAGTAGTATTGAGGAAGCAGGGAGGCTGCTTTAAGACAGGAGAATGGGAATGAAAAAAAAATCAGCCGTGATTGAATGGCAGAGCAGATTTGATGGGCTGAGTGGCCTAACTGTGCTCTTATGTCTTATGTTGTTGTAGGGGCTTGCTGCGTGTAAATTGACTGCTGCATTTCCTATGGTAGAATTGTAGTGTCAATTTGGATGATCCTGGGATTATGGAAAGTTCTCTGTCTCTCACACACACGTATTTTCTTTTAATTTCAATCCTAATGCTAACAACAAAAACTCACATTTATGAAGCACCCTGCAAAAAGATGCTAGATAAACAACTGAAGGAGGAGAGAATTAAAGGATTTGTTGATGGGTTAGGTGAAGAGAGTTGAAGGGGAGTGGCATAGTTCTGTTGGGCAGAATGGCCTGTTCCTGTGGTCTTAACACTTAGGGACAAAATCCACTTCACAGGAGTAGTATACACAAAAAAAAGCCACATAATGAACTTTGGGACGTTCTGAGGTTGTGATAAATGCAAATTCTTTCTTCAGCTATAAACAAATTCTATTAATCTAGCTTTGGAATGATTGTATAGGAAGTAAGATCCCAGGGCATCCATTACAGATGTTAAATTGTGAGCCATATCCATTGATGCTGCTGCCAGATTGATAGACCTGTTTTCCAAACCCTGTCCTCTTTCGATTGTCTCGTCTGAGAGAGTGCTGCCTCAACATGTATGGCTACTACACAGGCGCTGTCTGTGAAGTCTGCATGTTCTCCCTATGTCTGTGTGGGTTTCCTTAGGTGCTCTGGTTTCTTTTCACTGTCCAAAGATGTGCAGGTTAGGTTGATTCGCATGCTCAATTGCCCCTTAGTAGGATAAATTAGGAGGATAAATACATGGGGTGTTGGGGAGGGATTGTTGTCGGTGTAGGCTTGATGAGCTAAATGGCTTCCTTCTACACTGTAGGGATTCTAAGTACCCACCCATCCTGGCTCATAACTTTGTAGTCGCTGGGTCAAAAATGTGAAACTCCAGCTCAACAGCACCACAGCTGTGCCTGCACTATATGGAGGTGGTTCACCACCACTATTTCAAAGACAATTAGGAATGGACAATAAATGCTGGCCTAGCCAACAATACCCATATACCGTGAATGAAGCAATGTTAGGTTTAGCACTTGGCTGAATTTTTTTGTAGTTAATGTGGCTGAAGGTGGGTTCATTTCACATCACAAACGTGGGCATCTTCACACTCTGGTCACACTGTACTCTCTGCTGATACATAATTCATAAAAATTGTGTTATTAGTGCAAACAGTTCACTATCAATACTGTGTGACTGACACTGTCTTGTTTCCTTCTTGCGGGTGTGTCAGTGCTAAAGCCACTGTAGTTGTTTATTGATGAACCTGTGTCAAAAAGAATGTTAGATGTTAATGCCTGCCTTGTTTTATTGCTCACAATTGATTGTACTTCTCTCCTTAGAGCATCCAAAGGATAGCCAACTGGAAAAATATGGTGTACCTATGATTGGCACAGAGATTCACTATTGCACCAATCACATATCATCATACGATCAGGCCAAGAGGACTCCCAGATGGGTTCTTGAGCATATTACACAGGAAAAAGTGCAAGGTACAAACTGTAAAACCAAATCTGTTCACACCCTTTGTCTGGTTTTTGATTTGATTTATTACTGTTGCATGCGTTTGTATACAGTTAAAAGTATTGTTTGTTGCGCTATACAACATGTTGTATATAGGAAAGGAGAGGGCGCAGAATGTAGTGTTACAGTCATTGCTAGGGTGTAGAGAAAAATCAACTTAATGCGAGGTCAGCCCATTCTGAGGTCACAAGAGTTATAGAGGTTTATAGAACATAGAACGTTACAGCGCAGTACAGGCCCTTTGGCCCTCAATGTTGCGCCGACCAGTGGACCCTCTAACCTAAACTATTCCAATATCATCCATATGCCTATCCACCGAACATTTGAATGCCCCCAAAGTAGGCGAGTCCACAACTGCAGCATGGAACCAGACTCTTGGGCCCAACTTGTCCGTGCTGTCCCCCTTTTTTAAAAATCCTTAAGCTAGTCCCAATTGCCCGTGTTTGACCCATATCCCTCTATACCCATCTTGTCCATGTAACTGTATAAATGCTTTTTAAAAGACAAAATTGTACCCCCCTCTACTACTACCTCTGGCAGCTTGTTCCAGGCACTCACCAACCTCTGTGTGAAACAGTTGCTCCTGTGGACCCTTTTATATCTCTCCCCTCGCATCTTGAACTCACTAAAACTCTCCCCTTGCACTAAAACTCACCCTCAGGTTTTAGACTCCCCTACCTTTGGAAAAGATATTGACTAGCTGATTTATGCCCCTCATTATTTTATAAATCTCTGCAAGATCTATAAGCCTCCTAAGCTCCATAGAAAAAAGTTCTAGTCTAAACAGCCTCTCCTTATAACTCAAACCATCAAGTCTCGGTAGCATCCTAGTAAATCTTTTCTGCACTCTTTCCAGATTAATAATATCCCTTCTATAATAACGTGACCACAACTATACACAGTATTCCAAGTGTAGCCTTACCGATGTACAACTTCAATGAGATGCCCCAACTCCTGTGCCCAATGAAATCAAGCATGCTGAATGTCTTCTTCACCACTCTGTCCACCTGTGATTCCACTTTCGAGGAGCTATGAACCTCTACCCCTAGAATCTCTTTGTTCTGTAACTCTCCCCAGTACCTACCATTAACTGAGTAAGTCCTGCCCTGCTTCAAGGGACTTTATCTGAATTAAACTCCCATCTGTCATTCGTTAGTTCATTGACCCAATTGATTAAGATCTATTTGTAATCCTAGATAGCCTTCTTCACTGTCTTCAGTGCCAGTAATCTTGGTGTCATTTGCAAAGTTACTAACCATGCCTCCTATATTCTTATCCAAATCATCAATATAAATGATAATAACAGTGGATCCGGCACGGATTCCTGAGGAACACTGCTGGTCACAGGACTCCTGTTTGAAATACAAATCTCTACAACCACTCTCTGCCTTCTGTCAAGAAGCCAATTTTGTATCCATTTGGCTTACTTGATCCTGGATCCTGTGAGGTTGTTGCATAAGATTAAATCTATCATGTGTGGTACCTTATTAAAGGCCTTGCTGAAGTCCATGTAGACAACATTAACTGCACTGCCCTCATCTACTTTCTTAGTTACTCCTTCAAAGAACTCACTCAAATTTGTGAGACATGATTTTCCACTCACAAAGCTATACTGACTAATCAGTCCTTGTGTCTCTTAATGCCCGTAGATCCTGTCTCTCAAAATACCTTCCAACAACTTACTCACTACGGATATGAGTGTCATCAGCCTGTAGTTCCCAGACTTTTTCCTGCAGCCCTTCTTAAACAAAACACAACATTCGCCATTCTCCAATCTTTAGGCATCTCACCCGTGACTATCGATGATTCAAATGTCTTGGCTAGGGAACCCTGAAATTTCCTCCCTAGTCTCCCACAATGTCCTGGGATACACTTCATCAGGTTCCGGGATTTATCTACCTTGATGCACTTTAAGACTTTCAGCACCACCGTTTCTATTATACTACACTTTTCAAGACATCACTATTTATTTAAGTTCCCTAACGTCCATGCTTTTCTCAACAGTGAATACTGATGAGGAATATTCATTTAATTCTCATCCATTTCTTGCGGATTCATACATAGATGACCTTGTTGATCCTTAAGAAGTCTGAATATCTCTCTAGTTACTCTATTTCCCTTTATGTATTTGTAGAAGCTCTTTGGATTCTCCTTTGCCTTATCTGCCAAAACAATCTCGTGCCCCCTTTTTGTCCTCCTGATTTCTCTCTTAACTCTACTCCTACATCCTCTGTGCTCGTCAAGAGATCCACTTGATCCCAGCTGTTTATGCATATCATGTGCCTCTTTCTTCTTCTTGATCAGGGCCTCAATATCCTGAGTCATTCCAGGGTTCCCTACTTCTACCAACCTTGCTGCTCACTCTAAGGGAATATGCTTAGCTTGCATCCTGGTTAACTCGCTTTTGGAGGCTTCCTGCTTACCAGACGTCCCTTTGCCTTCCCAGAGATTCCCTCAGTTAAATGTTGAAAGTTCCTGTCTCATACCATCAAAATTGGCCTTGCCCCAAATTAGAATTTTAACTTATGGGCCAGACCTATCATTCTCCATAGCTATCTTAAAACTAATGGCATTGTGATCCCTCACTAACATTTTGTCACCTGCCCTTCCTTATTTCCCAAGAGGAGGTCAAGTTTTGCCCCCTCTTTAGTCAGGCCATTCACACACTGAATGAGAAATTGCCCCTGAATATACTCAAGATTGTGAGACAGAGTACAGGAATGAGATAAAGAATCTGGTGAACTGATGCAGCAACAATAATCTTTCCCTCAATGTCAACAAAACGAAGGAGATTATCATTGACTTCCGGAAGTGTAAAGGAGAACATACTCCTGTCTACATCAATGGAGACGAAGTAGAAAGGATCGAGAGCTTCAAGATTTTAGGTGTCCAGATCACCAACAACCTGTCCTGGTCTAAGAAAGTCCACCAACGTCTCTACTTTCTCAGAACACTAAGAAAATTTCAGCTACGACTCTGACCAACTTTTAAAAATGCACCATAGAAGGCATTCTTTCTGGTTGTAACACAGCTTGGTAGGGCTTCTGCTGTGCCCAAGGCTGCAAGGAACTACAAAAGATGGTAAATGTAGCCCAATCCATCACACAAACCAGCTTCCCATCTATTGACTTTGTCTACACTCCCTATTGCCTCGATAAGGCAGCTAGCATAATTAAGGACCCCATGCACCCTAAACATTCTCTCTTCGTTTGGGAAAAATGTACAAAAGTCTGAGGTCATGTCCCAACCGACTCAAGGACAGCTTCTTCCCTGCTGTCATCCTGCAAGATTTGCATAGGCGCAATCACTGCTACCAGAAGGTGGACCTCCGGAAGACACTCTCCCTTTTCGAGTGAAGATGACAGCAGCAGAGTGGTGACACTGGCTGTTGCAGGTAGCATTTGCATAGGTGCAGTCACTGCTACCAGAAGGTTGTTTGTGGAGGAGCTGTTGTAAAGGGACAGTTAAACCCCAAATACATTTTATAAATGATCTGGATGAGGGTATTGAAGGATGGATTAGTAAATTTGCGGATGACACCAAATTTGGAGGAGTGGTAGATAGTGAAGAGGGGTGTTATAGTTTGCAGAGAGACTTGGACAAGTTGCAGAGTTGGGCCGAGAGGTGGCAAATGGAGTTTAATGCGGAAAAGTGTGAGGTAATTCACTTTGGCAGGAATAACAAGTGTGTAGAGTATAGGGCTAATGGTAGAACTCTTAATAGTGTTGATGAACAGAGGGATCTTGGTGTATGTGTGCATAGATCCCTGAAAGTTGGCAATCAAGTCGATAAGGTTGTTAAGAAGGCATACGGAGTCTTAGCTTTTATAGGTAGGGGGATTGAATTTCAGAGCCGCAACGTCATGTTGCAACTGTACAAAACTCTAGTGCGGCCGCACTTGGAGTATTGTGTGCAGTTCTGGTCCCCACATTATAAGGAAGATGTGGAGGCATTGGAGAGGGTACAGAGGAGGTTTACCAGGATGTTGCCTGGTATGGAGGGCATGTCTTATGAGGAGAGGCTGAGGGATTTGAGGTTGTTTTCGTTAGAAAGAAGGCGGCTAAGAGAAGACCTTATTGAAACATATAAGATGATTAGAGGTTTAGATAGGGTGGACAGTGATAGCCTTTTTCCTAGGATGGAGAAAGCTGGCACAAGGGGACATAGCTTTAAATTAAAGGGTGATAGTTATAGGACGGATGTCAGAGGTAGGTTCTTTACCTAGAGGGTGGTAAGGGTATGGAATGCCCTGCCTGCATCAGTTGTAGATGCACCAAGTTTGGTGGCGTTTAAGAGGTTAGTAGATAAGTTTATGGATGAAAAGGGAATGGTTTAGGTTAGAGAGTCATTGCTTTTTCTTAATTGGTCGGCGCAACATCGAAGGCCGAAGGGCCTGTTCTGCACTGTTACGTTCTAATACTGCTTTCGTGTTTCCCTATCTATCTCATCTAAGAAAAGTAAGTCACTGGGAAGACCATAAACAAGGGAAAGGTAAGTTGAGATTCTTTTATTCTTTTACCTATTATAAGGACAGTATGGAAGTTAGGGCAGTGGTATGCTCCTCCTGCCAGATGTGGGCAATTAGGGAGCAATCTAATCTCCTTGATAACTTTGTCTGCAGGAAATTTTACTGCCAGTAAAAGTTTGATTTGATTTGTTATTGTCACATGTATTTGGAATACAGTGAAAAGTATTATTTCTTGTGCAAACGCAAGACAAAGCATACTATTCATAGAGAAAGGAAGCAGAGAATGTAATGTTACAATTGTATTTAGGATGTAGAACAAGAGTAAAAGAGAATTAGAAGAAATGCTGGGCACAGCTTGCAAGAAGTCACCATGTTTCAATGCCATCTTGGATAAAAAAAAGTGTGTTTTGATACAGGGACGGCAGATCGGAAACACTGCAAGTTTAAATCAGATCCTAGCATTCCAGCACTCTTCAGTGCTATGAACGAAGACTACCTGGGCAGCGGGTGGAGTAGAGGGCACATGGCTCCAGCAGGAGACAACAAATTCTCACTGGTATAGAACAGAATGTGTATGATATTTGTGTGTATGTTTGTGTCACTGTGTGTGAAGGTGCCAGTGAAATCCATCCAAAGTTTCCATGACACTGGAGGGCACACTTATCCACAGGTGGCTATAGGCTGCACTTTGAATTAAGGATCTATTTACTGGCACCTTTCAGGATTTTAACTTATGGGTCAGACCTATCATTCTCCATAGCTATCTTAAAACTAATGGCATTATGGTCCCTCACTAACATTTTGTCACCTGCCCTTTCTTATTTCCCAAGAGGAGGTCAAGTTTTGCCCCCTCTTTAGTTGGGCCATCCACAAACTGAATGAGAAATTGCCCCTGAATATACTCAAGATTGTGAGACAGAGTACAGGAATGAGATAGAGAATCTGGTGAACTGATGCAGCAACAATAATCTCTCCCTCAATGTCAACAAAAAGAAGGAGATTGTCATTGACTTCCGGAAGTGTAAAGGAGAACATGCCCCTGTCTACATCAATGGAGACGAAGTAGAAAGGATCGAGAGCTTCAAGTTTTTAGGTGTCCAGATCACCAACAACCTGACAGCCCATGGCATCGTCTTGCAGCTAGCAATAGGTGGGACACATCTGATAGCTGACCGAGGGGAGGGGGGAGATATTGATCTAAAGACAGCTGAAACCAAACTTGGAAATGTGGAGTGAAGTGAAAAAAACAGAGCCATTGATTTTAGCATCAGCGATAACTCAATGGGTCGCACTTTCACCTCTGAATAAGGAAGCCGTCGGTTCAAGTCACACTCCAGCAGTTCGCATAATTTAGATTGACGCTCCAATGTGTTGCTGAGGGAGTGCTGCAGTGTTGTAGGCGGTATATTTCAGATCAGACACAAATTGAAACCCTGTCTGTCCTCTCAAGGATAAATAAATGATCCCCCAGCACTATTGCGGAAAGTTGAGTGTTCTTTGATTGGCCAATATTTATCCCTCAGCTAATATCACTAAAAAAAAATCACTTTATCTGCCTAGTATTGCATTGGTTTTTTAATTCATTTGTTGCATTGGTTTTTTAATTCATTTGTTGCATTGGTTTTTTAATTCATTTGTTGCACATGAGCATCATTGGCTGGTCAGTATTTATTGCTCATCCCTAGTTGCCTTGAGAGAGCAGTTGAGAATCAATTACATTGCTGTAGCTCTGGAATCATATGTAAGTAAGGATGGCAGCATAGAACGTGAAGGTATTCTGTAGAATATCTTTGGGAATATGACCAACTTCCATTCTGTGTACACGCTGAAGCTATTAAAGTGGTCTTTGCTTCCTAAGTACTCGAATACTGGGCATGTTTGTTTCATTGGTGACTTTATCTTTCCATTTAATACTGATGTTTATATTCTGGATAGCAGAAGTGAAGTTTTCGAACTTTTGTTCTTGATAGTTGAAGATTGCTCAGAACTTTGCTGCCATACAGCAGTGTGCTGAGGATACAGGCCTTCTAGATAAGCCTTTTGGTCATCCTGCTCAGTTAGTCGGTGGCTGCCTTTCCGATGTGCGTGCTAGGCTCTTCATGAAAGAATGGGTTATCAGTCATCGTAGTTCCAACGTAACAGAATTTACGGATTGCTTTCAGTGGTGTGGTCTGAACGCGATCCCAGGTGGAGACACAACACACTGCTCCATGATGACACTGATGGTGGGGTGAACATGACACAAGAATAGGACAGATGACCCAGGGACCTTGGAGCAAGCCTTCTGTCTGAGCAATTAATGCAGCATCATTCAGAAGAAACATAAGCACACAGGTACAGCAGGCAGTAAAGAAAGCAAATGGAATGTTGGCCTTAGTTACGAGAGGATTTGAGTATTGAGATAGGGATGTTTTGCTACAATTGTGTTGAGAAGGCCACACCTAGACCATAAGACATAAGAGCAGAATTATGCTCTGCAATTCAATCATGGCTGATAGTTTTCTCATCCCTATGTCCTGCCTTTTCCCCAAACCCTGCGTTCCTTATTAATCAAGAGCCTGTCTATCTCTGTCTTAAGACACTCAGTGACCTGGCCTCTACAGCCCTCTGCGGCTAAGAGTTCCGCAGATTACCTGGAGTACTGTGTGCACTTTTTGGTGAGCCTAATTGAGGAAGGATATCCTTGCTACAGAGGGAGTACAGTAAGGTTTACCAGATTGATTCCTGGGATGGCAGATCTGTCACACGACGAGAGACAAAGTTGGTTAGAATTATATTCACTGGAGTTTAGAAAAGTGAGAGTTTCATAGAAACTTATAAAATTCTAATAGGGTTAGACAGGATAGATTCAGAAAGAATGTTCCCAACGGTGAGGGATCATAGTTTGAGGATAAGGGGTAAACCTTTTACAACTGAGGTGAGGAGAAGTTTCTTCACCCGGAGAGCGGTGATTGTGTGGCATTCACTACCACAGAATGTAGTCGAAGCCAAAACATCTGATTTCAAAAAGAAATTAGATCTAGCTCTTAACCTGGTGTTGTGAGGCTTCTTAATGTGTCTACTCCATTCTTAACATCAGTGTTCTGATGAGGGCGATATGAGGCTGTCATGTCAATGATCTGTCAGAAGATGGCGATGTTGGACAGTAAACACCATTTGTAGTAAATAATGTGAAAGGCTATACTGCCCAGACAGGCAGGCGTACCTTACAGCTTTCTGTCTCTCTGAAACACTACACCACATAGGGAAGCAAAATGGCCTGAGGAATTCATTGTTGTCCTTCGTTAGGATTACACTGCCTGTTTAAAATTCTCAAATCGCTCTACAGCCTCACCACCCTCCTTCCCCCTCCTCACCTCTGTAATATCCACCAACCCTGTGACTCTGAGGTATCTGCTTATCTCTAATACTGGCCTCCAGTATCTCTGATTTTAATTGCTCCATTGCTGGTGCCTTTCAGTTGCTTTTACCCCAAAGCTGGAATACTCTCCCGAATCCCCACCATCTCCTTTACTTAATGCCACCATGATTGCCATTCAACTGAGGGGCTGGCTCGGCCATTTCAGAGGGCAGTTAAGAGTCAACTAGCTTGTTGTGGATCTGGGGTCACATGTAGACCAGATCTGGGTAAGGACGGCAGATTTCCTCCCCTAAAGGACATCAGTTTAAAGTTTATTTATTAGTGTTACAAGTAGGCTTATACTAACACTGCAGAGAAGTTACTGTGAAAATCTAGTTGCCACACTTGGCACCTGTTTGGGTACACTGAAGGAGAATTTAGCATGGCCAATGCACCTAACTAGCACAGCTTTCGGACTGTAGGAGGAAACCGGAAGAATCCCACACAGACATATGTTGTACTAACAGCACCAGGGACCTGGGTTAGATTCCCAATGTGGGCCACTGTGCGGAATCTGCATATTCTTCCCCGTGTCTGCGTGGTTTCCTCAGGTTGTTCTGGTTTCCCCTCTCAGTCCAAAAGATGAGCTAATTAGGTGCATTGACCGTATTAAATTCTCCCTCTGTGTACCCGAACAGGCACCGGAGTGTGGTGACTAGGGGATTTTCATAGTAACTTCATTGCAGTGTTAATGTAAACCTACCTGCGAATGAATAAAATAAAAATAAATCACTAAGGGAGAACTTAGCATGGCTGATGCACTTAACAAGCATGTCTTTCGGACTGAGGGAGGAAACTGGAGCACCCGGAGGAAAGCCACGCAGACATGAGGAGAATGTGCAAACTCCACATAGACATTGACCCAAGCTGGGAATTGAACCTAGACCTCTGGCGCTGTGAGGCACAGTGCTAACCACTGTGCCACCCATGGCTAGTAACTAACATTATAAGATGAAGATTAGTTAAGAATAATCTTACATTAAAATTCATTAAGTTAGTCTGATCAATTCATACACCTTTCAAATAAATTTGCGAAACTCTGCCTGCCTTTTCCATGTAAGTTAATTGCAATCCTATGATTTTGTTTTGCAGCAAGCCATGGCTGAGACATTCTATCTGTCCAACATTGTGCCTCAGAATTATGAAAACAATGCTGGCTTCTGGAACAGGTGAGAGCTCAGATCTTCTGAATTTAATCCCAATACTGCTGCCTTACTAAATTTCAGAGTAAACGGCTGCCAGTTTCTAAACTTTTACTTCCCAGTTCCTGGTGTTTGATTGTAGAATCACAGAGTTCCTACAGTACCAAACAGGCCAAACCCAATCTGCACGTTTTTGTAGTGTGGGATGAAATGGAGCATATGGAGGAAACCCACGCAGATATGGGGAGAATGTGAAAACTCCACACAGACAGTGAGTTGAGATCTGAATCGACCCTGTGTCCTTGGTGCTGAGGCAGCCATGCTAACCACTGTGCCACCATTCTGATACTTGCAGGCTCGTCCTGTTGACCTCCTTTCTGTGCCTTGACACAGTGGGGTCCAGGCTTTGACTGTCAGCAGCCTCGTTGATGCAGGAGGCTATCACAGTGAAGCCTGATGCTGCCATCCCCAAGGCTCTCACGTCCTGTTGCTTTGGCAGGTGTCAGAAACCTTGTCTGCTGTCTACTGCCGTATCTCGAACCGCAAAAGCTAATTGTGGCATCCCAACCTCATTGTGGATCTTGGTCCGTAACTTGACACAGATGGTAAGTGACTCCAGTGTCTTTGTGGTCAGTATGTCTCGGGGTGATGTTGTCTTCTCTATCTCCCTGTGTAGCTGTTGGTAGAGTATAAAATCCCAGTCTTTGTGACTGACAGTATAATGTGTTGGTTAATAGTCATATTCAATATAAATGGGCGGCACTATTGCCTCACAGCGCCAGGGACCCGGATTCAGCTTCAGCTTTGGGTGACAATCTCGAGGGTTTCCTCTGGATGCTCCGGTTCTCCCCCACTCTCCAAAGATATCCAGGTTGAGTTGATTGACTGTACTAAATTGTCACTTAGTGTCTAGGGCCTAGCAGGGAAAATATATGGGTTACAGAAATGGAGTCTGGGTGTAATTGCTGTCAGTGCAGACATGATGGGCCAAATGGCCTCTTTATGCACTGTAGGGTTTCTGTGATGGGCTGAATGGTTTCCTGTGCTGTCTCATTCTCTGAACTCTTTGTATCTGTGTGAGTCACTGGATGCGGGAATACCCTTAACAGAATCTGTACATTGAGCATTGGATAGTTATTTGGATGTGGTGTGCCTGCTGCAGTTGTAGATGCGCCAAGTTTGGTGGCGTTTAAGAGGTTAGTTGATAAGTATATGGATGAAAAGGGAATGGTTTAGGTTAGAGGGTCATTGCTTTTTCTTAATTGGTCGGCGCAACATCGAAGGCCGAAGGTCCTGTTCTGCGCTGTAATGTTCTATGTTCTATAGTGTGAAATTAATGAAACGATGGTTTAGTGGCAGTTTCAGATGTATTTATTCTCTCTGTGTTCTTTGGACTGTATGGAGTATGCACTTCCCCATGAACTCTCAAGACAAGGGAATTAAGGGTTATGGGGAGAAAGTGGGAAAGTGTAATTGATCCACTTCAGATAAGCCAAGATCTGATTGAATGGCGGGGCAGGCTCGATGGGCAAGATGGCCTACTCCTACTCCTACTCCTAGTTCTTATGTTCTCATAGAATCATAGAAGAGGCCTTTTGGCTCATCGAGTCTGTACTGACGCATGAAAGGTCCTGACCAGCAAATGTATAATTCACAATCTCTTTAGTGCACTTTCCAGCAAGGTGGAGTAGACTCATTATATCTACAAGCATGAACAGTTCATGGTGTGAGAATACTTTCTCACTGTGTGAGAATACTATTTTAAAATTCTATTATGGGCCATGATTTATTGGTGTCACTGACATTCAGGAATGAATGACGAGTGCAAAAAACAAATGAATGTAACTTTGAGCTCTTGCACGTGGTGGAGTAGCAATAATGCAGAGACCCAGGGTAATGTTCTGGGGACATGGAATCAATTCCCATCACAGCAGATTTGCATTCAAATAAAACCTGGAATTAAAAGTCTACCAATGACCATGAAGCCATTGTTGATTGTTGTAAAAACTCATCTGGCTCACTAATGGAAGGAAATGTGCTGTCCTGGTCTGGCCTATGTATGACTGCAAAGCAACGGTGATGTGGTTATCTCTCAAATGGCCAAGCGAGACACTCAATTCGTGGCCAGCTAAAGATGGACAATAAATACTGGCCAAGCCAGCAGCGCCCACGTCCCATGAATGAATAAAAACAAAAGATAAATATGTTTAAAAGATAAGTTTGAGATCTTGCTAGCTGAATCCAAGAATGAATAATAGGTAGGAAAAGTCTAATGAAGGTAAGTTTGAGATGTTGCAGGCTGGATGGAAAGTCTCCTTAAAGCACCTCACCACAAATTACCAAAACGGAATATAAAATTCTGAGTGCATTACCACATGATAGTCATTCTGCCATTTGGAGGCGTCGAGCTTCAGCAGGTTGTTTGCTTTTTTTGTGGCCCATTAGTTACGTGGGGTACATATTCTTATGCCTGGCCTCCAGGTTGTCACTTGCATGGCCAACGTTGGAGTGAAGGAAATAATTGAAACCATGAACTCAGACATGGCATTTGCATTGTGTTGTTTTTTGGCAGGTTGGAAATGTACTGCCGTGAACTGACCCAGAGGTACGAAAACGTTTGGGTGGTTTCTGGACCCTTGACTCTACCCACATCAGGAGCTGACGGGAAGAAAACGGTTACCTATCAGGTGAGATCAGGGGTGGATACTAGATGTCTGTGCGTAACAGGCTTGTGAATGTTTGCATCCCATTTGGAAGGCAAATGAGTGGAGAAGAGAACATCAACGTTAGAGAGAAACTATTACAGGAAGAAAAAAATACAAAGAGGCTAACAGATCTCTGAGCATCGATTCAATTAGATCAAATCTACAGACACTCCTAAACTGCTCGATGTTGTCAGAGCAATTAAATTAAAATACATTAAAATCACAGCCATTGATGTCTTATCTTCTACCGTCCTCAGACCATTCTTTTTGCTTTTGTTTGTTTGTTATTGCCTCAGAGAACATGCTGAAGCTAATCGAGCAGAAATCTGTGCCAGCAGCATCTACCTGGATGCCCAATTATTTCATTCTTAATTACAAAATCTAAAATTTCCTCATCCACACATGTTGCGCTAACTGCTGTGTAATTATCCACTTAACTATGTCTGTTTGACAAAGGAGTTCTGCAGCAGCAAGTCTCCAGTCATCTGAAATGTGAGCCCCACCAATTGCTGCTTTCAGAATGTTAGAATGTAACTCGCTCGGCATTTTGTCTTTCATTAACTTAAATTTAATTTCGTCTTCATCCATTTTTAATTTTGCTGACTTCATTTAACCATTTCAGATTCAGCTTCTCGAATCTATCTGCTTAGTTAAGATCATATATCAATTTTTTTTTGTCATTTTTAAAATCATTATCTACAAATTAATGATCTTAAAATCATAGAAGGGTGACAGTACATTTGGCTGGCCATGTGCCTGCAGTTCTCTGTTAAGTGCTATTGAGCTAGTCCCACTGTCTCTTCCCCATAGCCCCATAATTTTCTCCTCATATTTATTCAACTCCCCTTTGAAAGACACAATTGAATCTGTCACCACCACCTTCTTGTGCAGAGAGACAGAAAGTATGGAAATATTCAGCAGGTGTGGCAGCGTTTGTCGAATGAGAAAAATAGTGTTAATGTTCAAAGTTGAATATAATTTCTTCAGGATTCTGCAGAAGAATAGTATTTGACGCAAAATATTAGCTCTTTCTTTCACCCAACCTCCTGACCATTTTCAGCCCTATGTTTTGTTACCTTCTCAGATAATCTTGTCCTCTCAAACTTTTAGCAACAGTGGTTAGCACTGCTAACTCACAGTGCCAGGGACCCAGGTTCGATTCCCGGTTTGGGTCACTGTTTGTGTGGAGTCTGCATGGGTTTCCTCCAGCTGCTCCAGTTTTCTCCCACAGTCTGAAAAACGTGCTGGTTAGGTGTAATGCCCATGCTAAATTCTCCCTCTGTGAACCCGAACAGGCACCACAGTATGGTGACTAGAGGATTTTCCTTCATTGCAGTGTTAATGTAAGTCAACGTGACTAATAAATAAAACAAAATATCTCCTTCAGTGGCTTGGTATGAAATGTTGTGTTATCAAACTCCTTTGAAGCACTTTGGGCTGTTATATGATACCAAGTGGCTACATCAGTCCAGGTTTTTGGAGGTGATAATACCCAAGCTCTGAATCATGTGCTACTTCTGTTTAACGTGAAGTCAGCAATGGTAGTTATTGTTGACATTGAAGGAGGTTGCTGGATATATTTATAATTTGACACATCTGGTCAATGTTAGTTTCGTGGGATAATCAAAGATAGATTGACAATAACTGGGAAGGTAAGCAGTGCCATCTAGACAATGGTGATATTTTACATTGATGTTTAGCACACACAATGTACATAATCATCACTGTGACAATATTTGAAAATCAATGTTATATCAGTGAAGTTTTAAATTAATTGTATTGTATGAGTGTGAGTGATGCTGTGTCCAGGATGCTCCTAGTAATTGGGAGCCTGAATTCTGTTTTCCTATTGTACACGAGTTGTGAAATCTGTTGATGGGGAAGAGTGTTAAGGGATTTGAGACCAAGGTGGTTAAATGGAGTTAAGATCAGCATTAGCATAATCTGATTGACATAGCAAACACAATGGGCTGAATGGGTCAACTCCTGTTCCCACATCAGTGTCAAGGCCTTTTTTAAAGGTCTCTCAGTTCCAGATGAATGCTACAAATTAATGATATTAAAATCATAGAAGGGTGACAGTATATTTGGCTGGCCATGTGCCTGCTTGTGTTTCTCTCTGATTGTGAGACCGGAAAACGCTGATGACTTTTTCAGTGAATCTGCCTACTGAGGTTAGTGGGAGAAGTTGATTTTACATCTACACTGTATTTATTTATTAGTGTCACAAATAGCCTTCCATTAACGCTGCGGTGAAGTTACGGCGGAAAGCCTGTAGTCGCCACACTCCGGCATGTGTTCTGGTACACTGAGGGAGAATTTAGCACAACCAATTAATCTAACCAGCACATCTTTCAGAACGTGGAAGCTACCCAGAGGAAACCCACACAGACACGGGGAGAAGATGCAAACTCCACATAGTCAGTGACCCAAACCGGGAATCAAACTACAAAAAGAGAGGCTATACTCGATCTGCTATTGCGTAATGAACCTGGACAGATGTTAGATCTCTTGATGGGAGAGCATATTGGGGATAATGATCATAACTCTATCTCCTTTTACACTAGCATTAGAAAGAGATAGGATCAGGCGAGCTAGCAAAGTGTTTATCTGGAGTAAGAGGAAATATGAAGCCATCAGGTGGGAAATTAGAGATGTGAATTGAAAGGAGGTATTCAAGGGGCAATGTACTGAAGTAAGTTGGCACATTTTCAAGGAATGTTTGGCTGGAGCTCTGCACAACAATGCTCTGAGGAGACAGAGAGGTTATGATAGGTTACAAGAACTGTAGTGCACGAAAGTTGTAAAGAATGTAGTCAAAAAGAAAAGCCTACAAAAGATTCAGGGAGCTAGGTCGTGTTAGGGACCTAGAGCTTATAGGAAGGAACTTAAGAAGGAAATTAGGAGAGCCAGAAAGCCTTGGCAGGTAAGATTAGGGAAAACCGTAAGACATTCTACAAATATGTGAAGCGTAAAAGGATGAGATGTGAAGGAATAGGACCTATAAAATGTGACAGTGGGAAAGTTTGTATAGAAGCGGTAGAAACAGCAGAGGTGCTCAATGAATACTTTACTTCAGCATTCACATGGAGAAAGATTTTGATAGTTGTAGTGCAGGCTTGCGGCGGCTTGAAAAGCTTGAGTGTGGACATTAAGAAAGACGATGTTTGAGCTTTTGAATAGTATCAAGATAGATAAGTCGCTGGGACTGGATGGGATGTACCCTAGGTTACTGTAGGAGGAAGGGAAGAGATTGCAGAGCCTCTGGCAATGATCTTTGTGTCATCGATGGAGACGGGAGAGGTTCCGGAGGATTGGTGGATTGCAGATGTGGTTCCTATATTCAAGAAAGGGAATAGAGATAGCCCAGGAAGTTATCGACCATTGAGTATAACCTCAGTGGTTGGTAAGTTGATGAAAAAGATCCTGAGAGACAGGATTTATGAACACTTAGGGAAGTATAATATGATCAAAAGTAGTCAGCACGACTTTGCAGATCGTGTATTACGAGCCTAGTTGAGTTTTTTGAAAGTGTGACTAAACACATTGATGAAGGAAGAGTGGTTGATGTGGTTTATGTGGACTTTCAGCAAGGCGTTTGATAAGGTTCCCCATGCAAGACTTATTGAGAAAGTGAGAGGGCATGGATCCAAGGGGATGTTGCTTTGTGGATCCAGAACTGGCTTGCCCACAGAAGGGTGGTCGCAGATGGATCTTTTTCTGCTTAGAGGTCGGTCACCAGTGGACTGCCCCAGGGATCTGTTCTGGGACCCTTGCTGTTTGTGATTTTTATAAATGATCTGGATGAGGAAGTAGAGGGATGGGTTGGTAAGTTTGCCGATGAAAGGTTGGAACTGTTGTGGATAGTTTGGAGGAATATCAGAAGTTGCAGCGTGACATAGATAGGATGCAAAACTGGGCGGAGAAGTGGCAGATGGACTTCAACCCGGATAAACGTGTAGTGGTACATTTTGGCAAGTCCAGTGGAATGAAGGAATATAATATTGAGGGTAAGACTTTTAGCAGTCTGGAAGATCAGAAGGATCTTGGGGTTTGGATTCATAGGATTCTCAAATCTGCTTCGCAGGTAGAGGATGTGGTTAAGAAGGCATATGGTGTATTGGCCTTCATCAATCAAGGAATTGAGTTTAGGAGTTGGGAGATAATGCTGCAGCTGTATAAGATCCTGATCAGATCCCAGTTGGTGTACTGTGCTCAGTTCTGGTTGTCTCATTATAGGAAAGATGTGGAAGCCATTGAAAGGGTGCAGAGGAGATTTACAAGGATGGAACTTCGATGTTGTGGCCATTTCAGAGACTTGGGTAGAGCAGGGACAAGAATGGATGTTGCAGGTTCCGGGGTTCAAATGCTTCAGTCGGAGTAGAGAAGGAGGTAGAAGGGGGGGAGGAGTGGCATTATTAGTTAAAGACTGTATCACAGTGACAGAAACGAAGTTTGATGAGGACTTGTCTGTTGAGGTAGTATGGGCTGAGGTTAGAAACAGGAGAGGAGAGGTCACCCTGTTGGGAGTCTTTTATAGACCTCCTAAAAGTTCTAGAGAGGTTGAGGAAAGGATTGCCAAGTCAATTCTGGTCAGGAGTGAAAGTAATAGGGTAATTGTTAGGGGGACTTTAATTTTACTAATATTGATTGGAATAGCTATAGCTCTAGCTCGTTAGAGGGGTCAGTTTTCGTACAAAGTGTGCAGGAAGGTTTTTGACTCAGTATGTAGATAGGCCAACTAGAGGTGAGGCTACATTGGATTTGGTGCTGGGCAATGAGCCAGACCAGGTGTTAGGCTTGGAAGTTAGTGAACATTTTGGTGACAGTGACCATAATTCGGTTACATTCACCTTAGTGATGGATAGGGATAGGCATGAAGCTGGGGGCAGTAGTTATAGCTGGGGGAAGGGTAATTATGAGGCCATCAGGAGAGAATTCGGGTGCATAGATTGGACTAGGAAACTACAGGGACTGGGAACATCTGGAATGTGGTGCTTATTCAAGGAGCAGCTGCTGCGAGTCCTTGATAAGTATGTCCCTGTCAGGCAAGGAGGAAATGGTCGAGTAAGAGAACCTTGGTGTACGAAAAAAGTTGATTTGCTGGTTAAAAGGAAAAAGGAGGCTTATGTCAGGATGAGGCTTGAAGGCTCAGTTAGTGCAATGGATAGCTATAGATTAGCCAGGAGAGAGCTAAAGAGTGAATTGAGGAGAGCTAAGAGAGGACACGAGAAGACTTTGGCTGATAGGATTAAGGAGAATCCTAAAGCTTTCTTTAGATATGTTAAGAATAGAAGATTGGTTAGGACAAGACTAGGGCCAGTCATAGACAGCAGTGGGAAGTTGTGCGTGGAGCCTGAAGAGATTGGAGAGGTACTGAATAAATATTTCTCTTCGGTATTCACGCAGGGTGATGTAAATGTAGTTATGGAGAACACTGAGGTACAGGGTAGCAAACTGGAAAGTATTGAAGTAGATAGGGAGGATGTGCTAGATATTCTTGAGGGTTTGAAGTTGGATAAGTCCCCTGGGCCGGACGGGATTTACCCTAGGATTCTCTGGGAGGCAAGAGAGGAGATTGCAGAGCCTCTGGCTCTGATCTTCAGGTCGTCGTTGGTTACGGGTGTGGTTCCGGAGGACTGGAGGATAGCGAATGTGGTCCCGTTGTTCAAGAAGGGGAAGAGAGATCTTCCAGGGAATTATAGGCCAGTGAGTCTTACTTCTGTTGTGGGCAAAGTATTGGAGAGAATAATTAGGGATCAGATTTATAGTTATTTAGAGAGAAATGAATTGATTGGGGATAGTCAGCATGGTTTTGTGAAGGGTAGGTCGTGCCTTACTAACCTCATTTGAGTTTTTTGAAAAAGTGACCAAAGAGGTGGATGGGGGTAAGGCGGTTGATGTGGTATATATGGACTTTAGTAAGGCGTTTGATAAGGTGGCCCATGGAAGACTTCTGCAGAAAATGCCGATGTATGGGATAGAAGGTGATTTAGCTAATTGGATTAGGAATTGGCTAGCAGATAGAAGACAGAGGGTGGTGGTTGATGGGAGATATTCATCGTGGAGTTCGGTGACAAGTGGGGTACCTCAGGGGTCTGTTTTGGGGCCCCTGCTGTTTGTAATTTTTATAAATGATCTGGATGAGGGTATTGAAGGATGGATTAGTAAGTTTGCGGATGACACTAAAGGCGGTGGAGTGGTAGATAGTGAAGAGGGGTGTTATAGTTTGCAGAGGGACTTGGACAAGTTGCAGAGCTGGGCCGAGAGGTGGCAAATGGAGTTTAATGTGGAAAAGTGTGAGGTAATGCACTATGGCAGAAATAATAAATGTGTAGATTATAGGGCAAATGGTAGGATTCTTAGTAGTCTAGATGAACAGAGGGATCTTGGTGTGTATGTGCATAGATCCCTGAAAGTAGGCAGTCAAGTTGAGAAGGTTGTTAAGAAGGCATATGGAGTCGTAGCTTTTATTGGTAGGGGGATTGAATTTCGGAGCCGCAACGTCATGTTGCAACTGTACAAAACTCTAGTGCGGCCGCACTTGGAGTATTGTGTGCAGTTCTGGTCCCCGCATTATAAGAATGATGTGGACGCTTTGGAGAGGATACAGAGGAGGTTTACCAGGATGTTGCCTGGTATGGAGGGCAGGTCTTATGAAGAGAGGCTGAGGGATTTGAGGTTGTTTTCGTTAGAAAGAAGGCGGCTAAGAGGAGACCTTATTGAAACATATAAGATGATTGGAGGTTTAGATAGGGTGGACAGTGATAGCCTTTTTCCTAGGATGGAGAAAGCTAGCACGAGGGGGACACAGCTTTAAATTAAGGGGTATGAGTTATAGGACGGATATCAGAGGTAGGTTCTTTACTCAAAGAGTGATTAGGGAGTGGAATGCCCTGCCTGCAGCTGTTGTAGATGCGCCAAGTTTGGTGGCGTTTAAGAGGTTAGTTGATAGGTATATGGAAGAGAAGGGAATGGTTTAGTTTGGAGGGGCGTTGCTTTTTATATTGGTCGGCGCAACATCGAAGGCCAAAGGGCCTGTTCTGTGCTGTAGTGTTCTATGTTCTATGTTACCAGGATTGGGTGACATGCCTTAAGAGGATAGGTTGAGAGAGCTCGATCTTTTCTCTTTGGAGAGGCGAAAGATGAGAGGGGACCTGATAAGGTGTATAACATGATGAGAGGTACTGATCAGGTGGACCTCAGAGGCTTTTTCCCAGGGCTGAAATGGTTGCCTCAAGAGGACACAGGTTTAAGGTGCTGGGGAATAGGTAGAGAGGAGATGTCAGGGTAAGTTTTTCACTTGGACGGTGGCGGGTGAGTGGAATCAGCTGCCATCAGTGGTGGTGGAGGCAGATTTGATAGGGTTTTTTAAGAGACTTCTGGATGAGTACATGGAACTTAATAGGATTGACGGTTATAGGTAAGCCTAGTAGGTAGAGCGGCGCAATTTATGGGCCGAAAGGCTTGTTTGTGCTGTAGTTTTTCTATGATTCTCTGATTCAAGCCCAGGTCCCTGGTGCAGAGCTGACCACTGCCATCATCCGAATCATCTCATACCAACTTGTACTCTTCATGCTACCTAGCTCAGCCTGGCTTCCTGAGTTCATGTTACGAAGTGAGGCTGTTCAAAACATAGTGTTTAGAACAACCAGTTGAAAAGAAAAATAGTCTTACTCAGATGGATTCTAAATCGTTACCAGTCTGCTATTATCAGAGCGGACTAAAGATGTGAGAACATCTTGCATTGAGAGCTCTCGACTGCCAGCAAGCCCTTGCTGCTTCTTATTTGTTGTCACTTTCCCTAGACAGTTTTGTATTAACGTTAACAATTGAATCAATAGGAATTAGCGATCTGGGTGAATGCTGGCAAATTTTACCATGAAACCTAGTGACAGCAGCCATGGTTTACATTGACACAGTCTGAAAAGCATGCTTGTTAGGGTGCATTGGCCATGCTAAATTCTCCCTCAGTGTACGCGAATAGGCACCAGAGTGTGGCGTAACTTCATTGCAGTGTTAATGTAAGCCTACTTGTGACACTAATAAATAAATAAACTTTAAACTTGAAACATTCTGGCCAATTGGAGTTGGCCACTGTTCACTGCAGGTTTTGTAGACTTGAACAAATAAAATTTGGAATTAGCTTGCTTTTTCTCAACCCAGTTCTGCTGATTTTAGAATTTACCCTCTGATACTAAAAATTATCTTGACTTTCCTTTCAGCTTGGCTTGGCACTTTGCTCAATTCCGGAATGTCACTCTCTTGCACTTGTTCACTTACTCATCTCCCTTTGTTTCTGTTGTGTTCTCATTCATTCTTTGTTATTATTCTCTTTATTTGAAGCAATCGCTACTACCTTTGTATCTAAAGACAGCGCTGAGGATCCAGCACAGTTTGGGCCTTTAGATTACTCGTCCAATGACATCACCATGTCACCTATTTACAGCCATTTGACAGGATGTGATTGCCATTTTCCAACAATCATTACATTCTGTTATTTATTGGTAATAAATCCAGAAGCTCTTTAAGGCTTGGGTTTGTATCACCTTCACTTGTTGGAACCTTGGCTTCAGATGATCTGGGACTGAGACCAGGGGCAGAGACAATAATGCATCATGGATAACTAAATAATTTAAGATAACATTCCAGGTGGTTCACATTTGGTCACAGTAAATTTGAAGAAAATAGGCTGAAATTTTCCAGCTATTCTCATCAGCAGGATCTTCCCATCCAGCTGACAGAGAACCCAGAATGGGAAACCCCATTGACAGTGGCAGGATCCCACTGTTGGCCAATGATGGGCAGCAGGCTGGAAAGTCATGCCTATCATTTCAGTTTTCTGAGTTATATCAGAAAGAAGGCAAACGAATCATTTAGATTTAATTAATGATAGGATACATTATCGGCACAAACAAACTTGCAATGGTTCCCTTGTTTTAGCTACAGAAATTAATCATGTTAATGTTTTATATTTACTATCTAAACATCTCAACTATGTATCTTCCTGTTGTAATGTTGCTTTGTGTTTTGAACTAAGTTACATTTTTGGTATGTGGTGTTGAAGGAAACCATACAACCACATAAACCCCGCAGTGCAAAGAGAGCGATTCAGCCCATCGAGTCTGCACTAATTGAAAGAGCATCTTATCCAATGCCATCACCCTCCCACCCATCCCTGTATCCCAAACATCTACCATGGCTAATCCGCCTAACCTACACAATTTTAGTATGGCCAACCCACTTAACTTGCACATCTTTGGAGTGTGGGAGGTAAACAGAGCACCTGGAGGAAATCCACCCAGATACGGGGAGAATGTGCAGATTTTATATAGACAGTTATCTGAGGCCAGAATTAGACTTGGGTCCCTGGCACTGTGAGGCAGCAACACTATCCGCTGTATCAAATTTGACAGCTCAGCAATTATTAATGCTGTAGCTGGTTTCTGTACCAGCAAAGCCAGACTCATCTGGAGGCTACCTGCTGTCATCTCCTGTTACATAGTGTGTCTTGATATAAATTGAAATGCCATCTAACTGAATAATTAGACTGATGTAAAGACAAAATTACCAGCCATAAGCCTCCCCTCAATGCAGCATAAGTAATCTGATTATCAAATCTATCTAGCTGTCATTAGGATGAGCTCAAATTGCACACATAATAGCATCAGAAAGCAGTGTGCCTTGTCGCTGTCTAACTCACTCTGCCTCCTACTTAAAGTAAGAAATAGAAGAAGTTTTGCTCTGGACAATTAAATAATGATTGAGGATTCTATGAACATAGGAATTAGGAGCAAGAATAGGCCATTCGGCCCCTTGAATCTGTTTACCCATTCAATAAGATAATTGATCTAATTGTAACTTCAGGCTCACATTGCTGCCTACCCCTGAAAACCTTTCTTCTCTTTGTTATTCAAGAATCTATCTAGCTCTGTCTTAACAATATTCAAATAGTCTGCTTTCATTGCCTTTTGAGGAAGAAAGTTCCAGAGACTCTTGACCCTCTAAGACAAAACAGTTTTCCTCCTCGCTGTCTTAAATGAGCAAGCCTTTATTAAACAGTGATCCTGGTTTCAGGATCTTAAAGGTTTCGATCAAATCACTTCTTATTTTTCTAAACTCCAGTTGATGCAAAACTAACCTCTCCAACTATTCCTGATATTAGTTTATTAACCATCTCTGAACTGCTTCTAAAGAAGGACAGATAGTGTCCTTTAGCGCAAACTGTCCAGCCACACTAATGGAAGGAAAATCTCTTTTCCTGCTCTGAATGTAGCATCATTTGATGATGCTATATCAGTCATTAATTTTAAAACAAATGGATTTTTTTTTATTAACCCTAGGTACTAAGAATGTGAGGCAACAAAAGGTATATGGAGTTAGATCAGCTATAATCTCATTGAATGGTAACACGGATTAAAGGAGTTAAATGCCCAAATTCTGTTTCTAATGTGAACATTAGACTGACCCAGTATGGCATTGATTGGCAAGTCTCGTCCCAGAAATTGGGCACAGGAGAGCACATTCTCACTCGTAAGCAAATGCACATAGAAACTAGTTTATGGGGGTTGGGCACTGAACGGTGGCTTCATGGACCAGGTAATAAGGGTTTACAGACCATACTTTGGCAACTTTCCTTTTTTAGATTCTGGCTTTTAAATTCCAGTTTTATATATTCCAGTGACTCCATCCATCCCCTTGGCAACAGTCTTAGATTACACCAATTTCTTTGCAATTTTGGTGTCATCTGAGCTGAGCTTCTGACCTCATATTGACACCATCACTCAGGCTGCTTACTTCTGTCTTCAGCATGGCCCAGCCTTGTCCATCTAGGCACATCCAATGCTGAAACCCTCAGTCACACCTTATTGCCCCCTCATTCACACCTTCATTACATCTAGACGTCATTATTCCTGTGCATTGTAAGTGATTTTAAATAGAAACTTCAATTATTTTCTACCCTTGTAAAGCTGAGGTCATTTGAATCTTTGCTGTTCATGTCTTAACTCGCACCAAATCCTGTTGCTTCATCACCCTGCTGCTTGCTGATCTTCACTCACTCCCATTCGAGAAGCATCTCAACTTTAAAATCCTAATCCTTGTTCGCAAACCGAGGCATGGCCTAGCTGCTCCCTAGCTGTCCTAGCCCACAAGCCTCTGAGGTTTCTGTGCTCCTCTAATCCTGGCCTCTCGTGAGTGTCTAGTTTAAATTGCTGCATCATTGATGGCTGCGCTTTCGGATGTGTATACCTCAAGCTCTGGAATATCTTCCTAAACCTCTGTCTCTTTACCAAACGTTTTTTCTTTACGATGCTCCTTAAAACCTATCTCTTTGCCTAAAGTTTTGGTCATTTTTGAAGATTTCTTTCATGTGATGTGGGTGGTGCTGGCTAGGCCAGCATTTGTTACCCATCTTCAATTACCCTTGTGAAGATGGTAGTGATCCTAAAAGTTAAGAGCAGCAGTAGGTCATTAAGTCCCTTGAGCCTGCTGTGCCATTTAATGCAATAATGGCGGATCTCAACTCAGCCTGATCTCCAGCTTCCTCTTCTTCATCCCACTATTAAATAAAAACCTATCCATCTCCTTAAATGTACTTAGTGTTTCAATGTCCACTGCACTCTGGAGTAGGAATTCCACAGATTCACTGCCCTCTGTGTAAAGGAATTCCTCCTCGTTTCTGTTTTCAACCCTCCATCCCTTTGCCTCAAACTTGAGTCTCACACAATATTTCTTTCAGACTTTGGTTTTCACCAATTCAATGTCACGGTTACGATGTTACTGTTTAAATGCTTTAGGTTTTGAGGTAAATTTTGTCTGGGACACTAGGAAGGATTTCTATGACCTTTGGATCAGTGCACTTGAGAGGACAGAGTCAGCCTTGATGTCATAGAACAAAGAACAACACAGCACGGGAAACAGGCCCTTTGGCTCAATGAGCCCGCGCCGCCATTTTAACATTGTGAGTGCCCTCTTCTAGCTGTGACCTTCGTCTGTGCATATTGGACTCCACAATAACAGAACCATAACCAGATTGAGGGAAGGCTAATTTAGGGACAATTTTTTAGCACCACTCAGCCTAAGAGCACGTTTTTGGGGTGTGGGAGGAAACCAGAGCACCTGGAGAAAACCCACGCAAGCATGGGGAAAATGTGCAAACTCCCACAGACACTGGCCCAAATCCATGTATCTGCACAGCAAACAGTGATAGTCACTGAGCTGTCATGTTGCCTGTCAGTTGGCCCAGTTTAAGCATACACTAACGTCATGAAGCACTAGGCAACTCTTGAAGCAATATCCAAGAGCAGCCCTCGCGTGACCCACCGCGTGTATATCCCTTGTTGGACAACAAGGCGGACCGAATCACCTGTGGATCAAAAGTAAAGACATGTTTCAGCCAAACAATAGTACCTGCTGAAGTGCACTGCTCACTCCCTTGTGTACCGAAGTCTCAGCAGGACTTGAACTCGCAACCCTTTGATTTGGGAGAATGCTGTCTCTGAGCTATTAAGTGGGTTCCTAAATGCGACATCGATGTGGATTGAAATAAATGGGACAATGTACTGTCCCAAGCAAAAACTACAGCCAGCATATCTAAATAAAAGCAAATTACTGTGGATGCTGAAATTTGAAACCAAAAAAAAGAAAATGCTGGAAAATCTCAACAGGTCTGGCAGCATCTGTGAGGAGAGATAAGAACTGATGTTTCAAATCCACTCGACTCTTTGACAAAGTGTTTATAAAGGATCATCTGGACTTAAAACGTCAGCTCTTTTCTCTGCTGACACATGCTGTCAGACTTGTTGAGATTTTCCAGCATTTTCTCTTTTGCTTTCTCCAAGTTGTCCTAGTTTAGCTGTCTGCACTGAGGTATGGTCTGTATCTTGTTACAAAGGATTGAAAATGGGGCAAGTTAAAATAAAGAAATAATATTCGCTTTGTCTTTTTGTCCATGACATCTTTGTCCACCTCTTCCTTGCCTCCCTCTATTGCTAGCCCTCTTCCCAATCCCTATTGCTCCACTCCACCTCTCAAACCTCCACAACAGTATAAATCTCATCCCATTTCCATTTCTCTTTAGCTCTGATGTAGACTTAAGAAACTTTAGCTTTGTTCTCTCTCTACAAATGCTGTCAGCCTGCTGAGATTTTCCAGCATTTGTTAAAGAAATTACTTGATATCAAGTAATAAAAGGCAACAATTTGATCAGTAGGGGAAAAAGAAATGATTACCTTCTACAATGGCTTAACTGCTAACTTACCTGTGATTTCCAGCCTTTCTCTGTTATAGCTTTCCAGTATTTGGCTTTTCCTTTTATTTGTGGTGTCAGATTTTCCAACGATTTGGTCATTGTGCCTCTTGTTTCCCTCTGCATCCAGGTGATAGGGCAGAATGAAGTTGCTGTACCAACACATCTATACAAAGTCATTCTTGCTCAGAAGAGCAGTGCGCCGTCTGGATTGATGGCTCTGGGGGCCTTTGTTGTGCCCAATAGCCCGATTGGCTTTGACCACCAGCTGTCCGAATATCAAGTGAAGCTCCAGGACCTGGAGAAGATGTCGGGAATCACTTTCTTCCCGGCCTTGGACAAAAGCAGACCGTGCCACGACCTCTGTGAGGCAGACACCTGCAAGCTGCTGAACTTTGTGGAGTTCACTCGGTACATCGCTGGATGGAAAGTGCGGAATGCCAAAACTTTGCACAGGTTGGAGAAAGTCATGGCCGAGCTGCGGGAAAGTGGGATTGAGCCCGATGAGTACCTGCAGAGTCTGTACCAGCAGAGAAAGCAACAAATGGAAGTGAAGGCAGCAGGTGACAGCAAAGCAGCCAAGGGTGGTTAAAGCATGTTAGAATTCTTGGTGTATGCTGATATGAGATGCATTACGTTATACAGTATTCACTCTGTCCGCTTACATATTCATGTACATTATATGCCGTTACATATTGACATAAAATACATGTGGGTATGTACTGAAGTGTTATACACGGATCTCAGGTGCACACAAATATGTACTGAAATGATCTGAAGATATGCACTGTCACAGCAGATCTGACTGCTGACTGAAATTAAAGTATACAAAATTATATAATGAAAAGACACAGATACATACTGATAAGGTACACATAGATATGTACCAATGTAAGAACTGTGTTAGATATTGGGGCAGCCCTGTGGCATAGTCATAAGCACTGCTGCCTCACAACTCAGGGATCTGTGTTCAATTCCCGGCTTGGGTCACTGTTTATGCAGAGTATGCATATTCTCCCCCTACCTGCATAGGTTTCCTCATGGTGCTCGGGTTTCCTCCCACAATCTGAAAAATGAGCTGGTTAGGTGCATTGGCCGTGCTAAATCCTCATTATAACCAAACGGGCGCTGGAGTGTGGCAACTAGAGGATTTTCACAGTAACTTCATTGCAATGTTAATGTAAGCCTATTTGTGACTAATACGTTAACTTTTTAAATTTGGGCAGCGTGGAGTATTGTGTACAGTTTATGTGGACACAAATGATGAGGAATTTGTACCAGTATCTGCTAATGTATGATTAAGTACAATTTTAGTTCTGCACTGACATAGATCTAGCTAGCTACGGATTGACAATGTAAATCTTGTTCTGAATTTTATTTTTTTATAGTAGTCTATTTTAGGCCACACATTTTTAAAAATATTGTCTTTGTTACTCTGGACTATGTACCATTCCCTAGGTTGTTAATGCTCTTTGAGCTAGAATTCCCATTCTCAACTGGGTGAAAACTGATTTTGGCTGAATATTCCTGTCAGTGTTTCATAGTGCAGTGTAGCAGCAAATTGTGCTGCATCCTACACAGACAAATCTTTGAATCAAACAGCTTAACTTGCTATATTGCTATGTTGCACTAAGTATTACCATTAGCTTAAAAACTACGATTGTTCCAGGTTTCCTTGACACACCTTCCCACCAACACTGGACTAATGTCCAATTTGTCCACTGTTGCATTCGTGTCTTTTTCAAAAATCTTTTATTAATTTGTGGGACGTGGGTGTTGCTGGCTGGCCAGCATTTATTGCCCATTGCTAGTTGCCCTCATTCAGAAAGCAGTTGAGAGTCAACCACATTGCTGTGGCTCTGGAGTCACATGTAGGCTAGACCAGGTAAGGATGTCTGAATTCCTTCCCTTCGGTACATTAGTGAACCGGATGGCTTTTGCATTCACTGTACAGCAGATTCCATGGGTTCGATTCCAGCCTTAGATTGCTGTCTATGCGGAGTTTGTACGTTCTCCCTGTGTCTGCATGGGTTTCGTCTGGTCTGTTTTCCTTCCATAATCCAAAGATGTGTAGGTTAGATTGATTAGCCATAGTAAATTGATTCTGGTGTTGGGATAAGCAGAGTAAATAAGTGGGTTTATAGGAATAGGGCTGGGTGGGGTTGTGTTCAGTGGAGACTTGATGGGCTGAATGGCTTTCTTTGCTCTGTAGGATTTCTACTCCATCAAAATGTGATCTTTACTTGGCTTTTAAGAATGAAAATGTTAAACATTTGCTAAACTAGTGGATGATGCTGCCTTTAAGTTCAGAAGGATCTTTGTACAAGGCTGTGCATTTCAACTAGGACTTTTAGTTGACTTGTTTTTGAGAGATGCATCATTTGCTGCAATTAGCTCCAGACTTCAGAGTTTCTCCTTTATCGCTGATGTGAGCAAAGAACAAAGAGCAACACAGCACGGGAAACAGGCCCTTCGGCCCAACGAGCCCGCGCCGCCATCCTAACGTCTTAATGACTTATCCATGACTTTAGGCTATGCCTATTGTGGAAGATTCCCATATAGGGACCAATATAGGGACAATTTGTTACCCAATCAACCTAAGAGCACATTTTTGGGATGTGGGAGGAAACCGGAGCACCCGGAGAAAACCCACGCAACCACGGGGAGAACGCGCAAACTCCCGCAGACACAGGCCCAAATCCATGTGTCTGCACAGCAACAGCGATAGTCTTTGAGCTGTCATGTTGCCCATCTGATGGTCCAGTTTAAGCATACACTAACAACTTGAAGCACTAGGCCACTCCTGAAGCAACATCCAAGAGCAGCCCTCGCACGACCTGCCGAATGCATGCACCTTGTTGGTCAACAAGGTGGACCGAATTGCCTGTGGAAACAAATAAGATATTTAGGCAGTCCTGCTATATCCCTCTATCTGCAGACCGCTCATGTGGCTGTCCAAGAGACCCTTAAACAACCCTAGCGTGCCTGCTCCCACCACCTTACTCAGCAGTGCATTCCAAACCCCCACTACCCTTTGTGTGAAAAACTGCCCTCTAATACTCTTATACATAGCCCCCCTCACCCTAAGGCCATGACCCTCATTCTATCCATTTCTAATGGTGGAAAAAGCCTACCAGCATTTACTCTATCTATACCCCTTATAGTCTTATATACCTCTAATAGATCCCCTCTCAGCCGACGTCTTTCAAGGGAAAACAACCCCAGTGTGTTCAATCTTTCCTCGTAAGACAGCCCTTCCGTACCAGGCAGCATCCTGGTAAATCTCCTCTGCACTCTCTCCAAGGCCTCCACATCCTTCCGGTAGTACGGCGACCAGAACTGGACGCAGTACTCCCAGTGAGGCTTAACCAATGTTCTATACACTTGTAACATCAGACTCCAACTCTTGTATTCTATACCTCTTCCTATGAAGGCTAACATACCATACGCTTTCTTTATCACATTCTCCACCTGTACTGACACCTTTAGAGACTTGTGAACCTGCACCCCCAGGTCTCTCTGCATCTCTATACTCTGGATAGTTTTACCTTTTATCCTATAACTCCCCTCTACATTTTTCCGGCCAAAATGCATCACCTCGCATTTATCCGGATTAAATTCCATTTGCCATCTATCTGCCCAATCTACCAGCCTATGTCCTGTTGTATTGCCTGGCACTGCTCCTCAGTACTTGCCAATCCCAGCATCTTAGTGTCATCAGCAAATTTGCTGATCACACCACCTATCCCCTCTTCCAAGTCATTTATATAAACCACAAATAGAAGAGGTCCTAGTACTGAGTACTGAGCCTGCAAGAAGAGCAAGATCTAAAATTGTCAATGTTGGATTCCTCATGACATTGGATACGAGTAATCAGGCTTAATTTTTAATCCCCTGGCTCCAGAATCTTTGGGCTGGTCCTGCACTCGAATGAGCAACCTTCTACATTATACAACAGATGGTCGACGCAGGAGGACTGTGAGCATTTCTGTCCGAGAACCAATGCCCATTTAATACTCTACTGTGTGCATTGCTTATTGTAAGTTGGTATTCACTTGTTTTTCGCACCAGGAAGGTTCAGGAGTGCAAGCTCCTATGCACTTCCAGCACCGTAGCTGCCATCTGCAGACATGGCAACTAGTCAAAAATTATCTTAAACCACCTCCATTAAATTTGCAAAGCTTTAAGCTGCTTTCAAGGTTTGTGGTGTGATTAAAAATACTGATAGCCAAGTTCCGCACAAATGAGGACATCCTCAACGGGGATCTTGGGTTCATTCATAGTATATGTAAACCAAACCCCGACCCACCCACCCACTCTCCCAATCATTTGGCCTGGGGTTGCAAAATTCTATTAGCTATCTTGGCTTGATACAATTCATACCTCTTTAACCTGTGATTATTCCTCTCTCCATTGGCATTGTCTGTACCTATAAAGACTTGATTGCCTGTAAAGACTCACATTCCAACCATTATCTTGCAAATGTGCCTTTGTCTATATGTGCCATATTTGTGAATCCACCTCTCCAGATACTTGATGAAGGAGCAGTGCTCTGAAAGCTCATGATTTCAAATAAACCTGTTGGACTTTAATCTGGTATTGTGAGACTTATTACTGTGCCCGTCCCAGTCCAACACCGGCATCTCCACTTCAAGATCAAAGATAAGCCCCTGTTTTGGGTGCGCTAGTAAGTGCTTCATCCGATATCCCACAGAGCTTTCACAACTATGAAAGTTCCAGGAGCAAAAACAAAAAATACTGGAAAATCACAGCCAATCTGACAGCATCTGTGGTGACAGAATAGGTCCAATGTTTCGAGTCCAGATGACCCTTCATCAGAGTTGAGAACAAAGAGAATCAGTGGAGTAGTTTTATACTGTGAGGGTGGGTGCTGGAATGGAGATACAGAAGGCAGAGAAGCTGCTAAAAGTGTCCATTAAGTGATCAGAACGTGTGAATCTTAGAAATACAGATGGTGAGGGATCTGTTTGGGGATTATGGCAATTGCCTGAAAGGGTGGGGTGGGGAAGGGGGCAAAAAGGAGAACTGGAGATTTTCCAGCACTTCCTGTTTTTCATTCAGATTCCAGCATCTGGAGTTTTTTGCATCTATCTAAGAAAATTCCAGGTTTTGGTACAGATTTACTAAGGGATTATATTACTGGATTAATAATCCCTGAAAGTAGGCAGTCAAGTGGATAAAGTTGTTAAGAAGGCATATGGAGTCTTAGCTTTTATTGGCAGGGGGATTGAATTTAGGAGCCGCAGCATCATGTTGCAACTGTACAAAACTCTAGTGCGGCCGCACTTGGAGTATTGTGTGCAGTTCTGGTCCCCACATTATAAGAAAGATGTGGAGGCATTGGAGAGGGTACAGAGGAGGTTTACCAGGATGTTGCCTGGTATGGAGGGCAGGTCCTATGAAGAGAGGTTGAAGGATTTGAGGTTGTTTTCGTTAGAAAGGAGGCGGCTAAGAGGGGATCTTATTGAAGCATATAAGATGATTAGAGGTTTAGATAGGGTGGACAGTGATAGCCTTTTTCCTAGGATGGAGAAAGCTAGCACGAGGGGACACAGCTTTAAATTAAGGGGTATGAGTTATAGGACGGATATCAGAGGTAGGTTCTTTACTCAAAGAGTGATTAGGGAGTGGAATGCCCTGCCTGCAGCTGTTGTAGATGCGCCAAGTTTGGTGGCGTTTAAGAGGTTAATTGATAAGTATATGGAAGAGAAGGGAATGGTTTAGTTTGGAGGGGCATTGCTTTTTATTTTGGTCGGCACAACATCGAAGGCCGAAGGGCCTGTTCTGTGCTGTAATGTTCTATGTTCTATGTTCTATAATGAGTTTATTTCTCACAACAGGCATTTGACATTTTAATTGAGTTTAAAGATATTTGGGATTAATTTGTTTGGTATCAGTGTAAAAAAAATGACTGATACTTCAGTGTGTTATTGAAAATAAAGAATGTTTATTGACATCCTTCAGAGAAGGAAACCTGCCATCATTGCCCAGTTTATGGACAGCATGGTAACACAGCATGTTGCTTTATAGTGCCAGGGACCTGGGTTTGATTCCCAACTTGGCTTATTGTGTGGAGTTTGATGAGGTTGGACTAGGGTGGGCACAGTAAGAAGTCTCACAACACCAGGCTGAAGTCCATCAGAATAGCGTTATTTGATAGCACAAGCTTTCGGAGCACTGCTCCTTCATCAGGTGAGTCATCAGTGCTCTGAAAGCTCATGCTACCAAATAAATCTGTTGGACTTTAACCTGGTGTTGACTTCTTACTGTGTGGAATTTTCTTCCTGTGTCTGCATGGGTTTCCTCTGGGTGCTCTGGTTTCCTCCCACAGACTGAAAGTTGTGCTGGTTAGGTGCATTGGTCATGCTAAATTCTCCCTTAGTGTACCCGAATAGACACCAGCATGTGGCAAATGGAGATTTTCACAGTAACTTCATTGCAGTGTTAATGTAAGCCTACTTGTGACATAAATAAACTTAAAACATATGTGACTCCAGTCAAGTCACACATCTATGAGGGCAACTAAAAGTTGGCAAAAGGAAAGTCTAGCAGCAGTGTCCAATTTGCAAAAATGTTTGTTTTAGGAAGGGTTCCATTTTTTAGTCACACCAAATTTGCTGATCACAACTGAGGATTTATCTTTAACACCCTGAGCTAGGAAGTAAACATCAACCTGAAACTGCTTCACAACACTATCCACTGGTACCTATGGTGAAATATTCTTGTCCAAAGTTTCCTCAAGGCCAGAAATGGGCTGTTTTCTGAAGCCCCCCCTTAGGTAGAATAGCCTCTAGTTTCTGCTGACTGAGTTTATTCCTCTATGACTCTATGACCTCTGAAGAATGACCCAAGCGACTCGAAGATTGGAGACATCAATTCATCTAAGATCAGAAGGAATGCAGGACAAGGCTGAGAGAGATTTGTTTAAACAGCCAGTTGTTGATGTACAGAACACATCACCAGAGACTATTGGGAGCAGAACTCTTGATAGTTTTCACAAGGGAAGTGGATAAGCATTTAAAAAATAAAAGCTAAGATGGCAAGGGGAAAGAAGATGTGAATAGTTTTTTTGTAATAAGTAGAGTTTTAGAGCTGAGTAGCATACTACACAGGGTTCTGTGGAGGCTAGGTATCGCCAAAACCAATATAAAGACTCACAAATGCCAGTGCCTGGTTAAAGACATCTACTAACCAATGGTGATGGGAGAATGAGCTTTGGGCAGTCCAATGTCTTACTACAAAAGAAGACCTTGAGCATTCCAACACTAATGTGAGGTTACAATGATTGGATAGATCAATTATACGTTTCTTAAGTTTACATTACATTCCTACCTGTTGGCTGTGAACCAGTCATTTTCAACACAAATCAATCACTGTTAATACTTGTCATATACTTTAGCCAATTGTATTTTACCCTTTGGCCTCATGGGATTTCATTGGTCCATAGAATCCATTTGCATCCTCACTCTATTGCTTAGCAACTCCTTGGCTACAAAGGTCAAAGTTAATGTTCCCATCAACTCTTCCTTACGTCAGTGCTGAGCCAGACAGATGTACATTCTTACATCTGAAAATACCTACCTTATCTGGACAGTGTGAACAACCATTTTCATAAAGAAAACCTACCTTATCTGGAGAGTATAACTACCCTTTCCATGAAAGGACTGAGAAGACCTTATTGCTAGTAACTTATTGATAAGAACTTGTACATTTGAAGTTTCATTGTCCTAAAGAGTATGGTTCATCTCAATATGCCTCATTTCTTTAGCCTACAGCTAAAGAAATTCTTTAGCCTACAGTTAAAGATCCAAAATGCATGTTTTGGCACAATGGTTAGCACTGCTGTCTGACACAACCAGGTAGCCAGGTTCGATTCCTCGTTTGGGTCACTGTGCAGAGTCTGCACGTTCTCCCTGTGTCTGTGTGGGTTTCCTCCCACAGCCCGAGAGATGTGCTGGTTAGGTGAATTGACTATGTTAAATTCTCCCTCACTGTACCTGGACAGGTGTCAGAGTGTGGTGACTAGTGTGGGGATTTTCACAGTAACTTCATTGCAGTATTAATGTAAGCAGACTTGTGACTAAATAAATGAATAAATTTATTAATTGAAATAAATGAACTTAAATCAGAAATACTTTTTCAAATCTCATATTTAGTTACATCTCATACTGTATTTATATATGTCTTCATGTAGATTCTTGTAAGTCTGATCTAAGGTCATTTCACTTATTGTTAGTATTAGTGACTTCAATCCTTGATTATTTGAAATTTCTCTAACCTATTATGAATTTTCCCAACATATGCCTTAAGTGTCTAAGAGGTGAAGATATATGGCATCCATGTATTTTGGCCATCTTATGTCACTTGGTATGAGAACCTGTCTAGTAGAAAATAGCAACAAACCTAACATTCTTCTTGAACTATATAAAGAATGATGAATAGTTGTCCATGAGCTCAAGGTACAGTGCTGGTGTTCCTTGTTTGTGGTGTGACATTCCTGTCCTATTGAAGTTTCTAGACTACCCTGATGACATTGTAAGCCCTGTGACTGTTCACGGCCAGCTGAAGTCTTGTGTCTATCACTTCAAGCGTTCATTCCCTGGGAAGCCAATGCCACATTCTACAGCTATCCAGACCTTGAGATTTTCTGACCTCAGCATTGTAGGCATTATCATGGATGAGGGGGGGTTTCCCCTCAGGCTGGTGTTAAAGCAGGTGTTTTGAAGGTCAGAAGCAATCCCTCCAACACGTTGTTCATTTTTCATCCACATAGCAGATGAATCCTGACAACCCCATATCCATTCCTTGACCTAAAACATCCTCTGCTGTTGAATATCAGGATTGGCTACTTTGCAGGAATCCTTTTTTAGGCCCACAAGACCATAAGACGCACGAACAGAATTAGGCCACTCGGCCCATCAAAACTGCTCCACCATTCAATCATGGCTGATATCTTTCTTATCAAGAAAGATATATTTCTTATCCCCATTCTCGTGCCTTTTCCCCATAATCCCTGATCCTCTTATTAAACAAGAACCTCTCTGTCTCTGTCTCAAAGACACTTAATGACCTGGCCTCCACAGCCTTCTATGGCAAAGATTTCCACATTCACCACTCTCTGGCTGAAGAAACTCCTTCTCAGTTTTAAAATATTGTCCCTTCAGCCTGAGATTGTGCCCTCTGGTTCTAGTTTTTCCTACTAGTGGAAACATCCTCTCCATGTCCACTCTTTCCAGATCTCGCAGTATCCTGTAAGTTTCAATAAGATTCCCCCATCCTTCGAAGCTCCAATAAGGTCTCATTTCACTCAGTCCTTGATGAAACTAATGAAAATAGGACAGCATGACAGCACAATGGTTAGCAATGCTGCCTCAAAATGCCAGGAATCAGATTCGATTCCTGGCTTGGATCACTGACTGTGTGGAATCTGCACATTCTCCCTGTGTCTATGTGGGTTTCCTCCAATTGCTCCGGTTTCCTCCCACAGTCTGAAAGGTATGCTGGTTAGGTGCATTGACCATCATAAATACTCCCTGACATTAAGGGGCAATTGAGCATCCATATTTGTATTCTGTGTTTGATTTGGAAGATCAGCAGTGGAAGCAGCAGGTCTCACTCCTGGTGATAAACAAACACAACCAAGTCACCTGATCTGGAGCAGACAGATATCACAATAATGACAGAGGTGTGACCACAGGAATCCTCGACACTCCATGAGACATGGGAACAGAATTAGGCCACTCGGCCCATTGAGACTGCTCTGCCATTCAATCATGGCTGATATTTTTCTCATCCCCGTTCTCCTGCCTTTTCCCCATACCCTCTGATCCCCTTATTAAACAAGAATCTATCTATTCCATCACAAGTGAATGCTTTTTTTTGCCCTAATCTCACTGAGCTCAGTTAGGTGTGAAGTGAATGTTCCCTTGCTGCAAATGTACTGGTACACCATGTACAATTTGCATTCAGTGGATGGCACAGGGGTTGGCACTTCTGCCTCACAGCGCAGGGACTCGCATTCAATTCCAGCTTTGGCAACTGTGTGGAGTTTGCACATTCTCCCCATGTCTGCGTGGATTTCATCCAGGTATTCTGGTTTCCTCTCATGATCCAAAAGGTGTGCTGGTTAGGATGCATTGGCCATGCTAAATCCTCCCTCAGTGCACCTGAACGGTGTGGTGACTAGGAGACTTTCGCAGCAATTTCATCGCAGTGTTAATGTAAGCTGACTTGTGGCACTATTAAATAAACATTTTAAAGTGATGATTTCTTATGGCATAAAGTTACAGATCTGTGCATTTGGAAGGCTTAAATTGTTACAGCTTAAAGCAATTAATTTGAAACAAGAAGCTAGTAATTTCTTAAATGCCTATCTCACCTGGAGTTGGACATTGGAGGAGGCATCAGACATCAGGAGCTAGTTGGACATCTGGAGAAACCAAGAGGGAGTAGGATATTGGGGTGGGGGAGTCATTCACAGGGATGTGTCGGATGTCAGTGAGGTTATAGAAACCAGATAAGATACTCCAAGCTACATTATCAAGTTAGCCTAGACCTCAACATTTTTTTGATTGTGGCTTTAGGATGAGTATAAGGTGTCTTGCTCCAGGTATGATTTGATTGCCCCACTAGAAAGCTTTTATTAGGAATGTTTTATTTAACATTTAAAGTATAACAAAAAGAATTAACATGTATTTTACCAATTGAAATACACGACAAGGTACAATTCTTAACAGTTTGCTATCTCTATGGTTTCAATGTAAGCAATATCCTCATAGACATAAATCCCTCTTCAGAATAAATTAGGAAAAAAAACATAGGCTCAGGTGGATGCTAGATTTTCTGCCTTTTAATATCTCAGGACCAGACTAACTCCTATACCGCAACCTCCAGGGAAAGGAACTTATTTTCTGGCAGATCCCAGTCTCTAAATCCAGACAGAGGAAGTGAAATACTTCTCTCTAACAATTCTAAGCAGCAACTGTCTTGATTTCTCTGTGCAAGCCTTGTCCTGCCCAATCACATAATTTTTCCTGTTAATCAACCTAATCAAGCCCTACTCTGAAAAACCTCGGAGGAAAACACTAAAATAGCATGCCTGCATTAATCCAGATGAAAACAAACATTCTGGCAATTAGGACTAATAATGCTTCTGCTGTATCAACAGGGGCTGCTGATTATAGACTAAGCAGCACCAACAAATGAAATTTGCCTGTTAAAAAACTCCTGCACCAGAAACACAACACAAATGCATTTCTTAAAGACACAGAATCGTCATGTGGAGGGGGGGGAGGAGGATTGGACATGGGCAGGGGTTTTGGGTGTCTTCCTTATTGGGTCAGTGGAGGGTCACGTCTGCTTGAGTTGGGTTTGGGGGGCAGACCAGGAAAGGGTAGTACACCCCACATGGGTGGGCATACCACAGGGCATAGTAGCTTAGTTGCGTGTGTGTGTGTGTGTGTGTGTGTGTGTGTGTGTGTGTGTGTGTGTGTGTGTGTGTGTGTGTTTTGGGGGATGGGTTCTTCTGAGGGGTCAGCAGTGTGGAGCTGTGCCCCATACAGGGTTCAGTATGGGCCTAACTCTGAGGTTAGAAATGCTTTAATTTCTTACTTTTTCTGACCCTTTCAGAGTACACACATGTGCTTAAAATCACTTTGTTGGATGTGATAGCTCTTCTAATGTAACAAATGGTAACTTGTGGTCTAGTGATAAATTTTCACTGATTTATGTGTCTGTAAAGATAATGCTGGGGTAAAGGAAGAGTATGAATATGAATCACCATCTTATGTTTGTATTAGTATCTTTCCAAACATTTTATCTGGTGTAATATAGTTCATTATTCATTTTTTAGTGTGGCACAATGGTTACTGCTGCTGCCTCGCAGCGCCAAGGACCTGGGGCTCAATTCCGTCCTTGAGTCATGGTCTATGTGGAGTCTACACATTCTCCCCGTGTCTGCATGGGTTTCCTCCGGGTGCTCCAGTTTCCTCCCATAGTTGAAAGATGTGTGGGTTAGGTTGATTGGCCATGCTAAATTGACCCTAGCATCAGGAGGATAAATATGTGGGGTTAGGGAAATAAGACCTGGGTGGGATTGTGGTCAATGCAGAATCGATGGGCTGAATGGCCTCCTTCTGCACTGTCGGGATTCTGTGATTTATTAATAAATACTTTTTGTGTTAAAAATTCATTTGCAGATTCTAAAGGATTTGTTCGTCTATTACTTCCATGGTTATGATCTAACAATGTAAGTGCATATCGGCACAAAGATCTCTTACTGTCTTACCCTCAGTCCAACGCCAGCATCTCCACATCATAGGATCTATCAAGCCGGGTTTCACTCTGACTTGTCTAGCATTAACACGAGCTGGGATTGGAAAAGGACTGAGATGTCTCTGGGCAGTTACATTTGTGTCTGAGCAGTTGGTACTTTCTGGCTATCAACTGTACCCTGCATCTCTTTGTGATACCTTCCGTTTTTGAGGGGCAGCAGAGGGAATAAAGAGGAGGAGAGACCTTCCTCTGGGGGGGCAAGGAAAGACTAACAGCAACTACTGTGTCAACGGAGTTGGTTTTATCACCCAGAATCTTGGAGGCACTGCCAGAACTCCCCAGTTGTATCGGTGAGAGGCTCATGTCTCTCCTACAGCTCAGCTGTAATGAATATGCCAAAACCATCAGCCCTAACTCTTGGCTCTGGTCATGTTTTAAAAGGAAAGTTCTATTAGGACCTTGATAGAAGTCCTTCGGGAGGACTTGAGTGCCAGGCTGATTTGTAACTCTGACATCTGGAGAAAGTAATAGGGAAAACTGGACTGAGGAAAGCCATTGCAAATGGTATCCTCTGACTGGCACAGTAGTTAGTACTGCTGCCTCACAGAGCCAGGGACTCAGGTTCGATTCCTCACTTGGGTCGCTGGCTGTGCGGAATCTGCATATTCTCCCTGTGCCTGTGTGGGTTTCCTCCGGGTGCCCTGGTTTCCTCCCACAGTCCGAAAGACGCGCTGGTTAGGTGCATCGGCCGTGCTAAATTCTCCCTCAGTGCACCCGAGCAGGCCCCGGAGAGTGGCAACTGGGGGATTTTCACAGTAATTTCATCGCAGTGTTGATGTAAGCCTACTTGTGATGCTAATAACGTTCGAGTTTAAGAAGTGGGCTCAGCATGGCTTCATTATGACCAGCATGCTCTGAGGCCGGAGGGACGAGTGATAAAACAAAATGGAGGCAGATAAGGATGACAGCAGCATCAGTAACAGCAGCTCCTGTTTGGAGATGTGGGGGAGGTGGCACCGTGAACTGCAATTATCGAACTCGCTGTGTTTCTTGCGTTGCAAGTGTCCGATCACTGGGCTGTGTGGCTACATGATGTAGAGATGCTGGCGTTGGAGTGGGGTAAAGACAGTAAGAAGTCTCACAACACCTTCCACACGCCTGACAAAGGAACAGTGTTTCCGAAAGCTTGTGGGATTACTATCGAATAGACTGGTTGGACTTTAACCTGGTGTTGTGAGACTTCTTACTGTGCTGCTACACCCAGCAGAGATACACTGGGAATCAGGGACATGTTCCCCCTATTATGTTCCGTCTCTGGACTGCGGTCAAATTTTATCCCAGAAACACTTATCCTCGTTTTGAATCTCTCAAAGCCCGAAAGCTGTCTGGCTGCGGGGCACCAGGGAAATATCTATTACATTGACAAGGGCAGTGACTGCGTAAGCACTGACTGGAAAGATTCACTCACATTGATGCCTTCCTTGCACGTATTGACTGCCCTGTTCCCACAGAGAGACGACCATCTCATCTCCCGAACATCTAGCAGCTCACGCGAGGCTGTAATTAATCACCTCCTGGTTTATAATTTCAAACTGTAACCAGATAATCATTACAGTGATTACAAACCAGCCCTGATAATTGCCTAACCCGGGTATCGTACATAGTGGGGAGTATTAAACAAAGCTGATAAAGCTCTCTGTTCCGTGCCAAATCCCTCTTCAAACAGTAATTAAATAGAAAAAAACATTTATCATCTGCTTTAACACAAGCTGATTAGATTTCAATAACGAGCTGTTGTATCTCAGCAACATTAGACTCACAAGTTCATATATTTTACTGCATCCATTGCTTGGAGCACAGTGACAGTGTGATTTGCATTAATTTGAATCTGGATTTTAATTCAGGACAACGGGTAGAATCTCCAGGAAAATTATCCGGGCATGTTCCTGCCCCACCGCCCCCCACCCCTCCCCTCCCACAGGCTGTACTTCCTGTAGTATTCCCTGCCAGGATCCCCTAGATACTCAGTGTTCGATTCCCAGCTTGGGTCACTGTGCACAGTCCACATGTTTTCCCCGGATCTGTGTTCATTTCCTCTCACAGTCCGAAAGTTAGGCGAGTCGGCCGCGCTGAATTCTCCCTCAGTGTACCCGAACAGGTGCCGGAGTGTGGCGAGTAGGGGATTTTCACAATAACTTCATTACTGAAGTTTTAAAGTTTATTTATTAGTAAGCTTACATTAACACTGCAGTGAAGTTACTGTGAAATTCCCCTAGTCACCAACTCCGGCATGTCTTTCAGAGTGTGGGAGGGAACCAGAACACTTGGAGGAAACCCACGCAGACACGGGGAGAACATGCAGACTCCACACAGACAGTCACCCAAGCTGGGAATCGAACCGGATCCCTGGCACTGTGAGGCAGCAGTGTTAACTACTGTGCCACCGTGCCGCCATAATGTAAGCCTACTTGTGACACTAACAAAATAAACTTTTAGAAATAAAGGGCTGGATCACCTATTCTGCGGTATCTGAAACATTGACATCAGGTTAGCTCAGGAATGCATGTTTTATTTGCTGACACTCATCAGTGTATCAAACAATTCTGGTAAACCATTAGCAATCATTAATGATTAGTCCTGGATACCACTTGGAAATGGATGCAAACCCAGTTGATAACCTAATCAAATTACCCACTAATAGATTCTTGAGAGCTGTAGTCACTTATAATTTATCTTATTAATTGTTCATTTCATTTCTAACAACCCTCCTAACAAGGTGAACAATCAGTTTCCGATGCAGGCCAGCTCAGTATGAATAATAATTTGTGGATTAATTTAACATTCAGCAAAACTACTGCAAACTCGAGCACGTTCTCAGTTCCGCCTTTGGATTTTTTTGGAGCTTGGTTGGAACCAGTTCTGGAACAGAGGCCTCAGCCACCAGGATCTGTCTAGCTCCAAATTGCCCATCCAACAGGTACTTATAATTGTAATAAATCAGAGGTTGATTCGCCTTCTGAAAACTAACACGGAAATACCCAAAGAGGAATACCTTGATCTATAATCTGTAAAAAGTGTGTGTGAAGTGCTGTGACCTGCGCTTCAGCAACTTCTAGTGGTTAAATAAGTCCCTGACACTCACTTTAAAATCACCACGTAACAATTTATTTATCTAATTAATAGTGAGCAAATTTATTAAATTATTAACGACCAAATAAATCCTTTTGACTATTAACTATTCTCGTATAAAACAGGATTCTAATGAAATGCTGTTCCCATTCATTAACAAAAATACAATTTAGTCATTCTCTAGATTATAGCCAGGTTTTGTGTTTTGTGGAATATTTGGGCTTTCTCTATTGATCCTTTAGTCTGCAACTTCTTGCTTCTCGGTACATTCGCAATCTATATGGTGTTTTCTCTAAGACATAGATAAAGCTATGAAAGCCAGCGATTCTTTCTCTCTTGAAAGCTGTTATCTCTGGCTGGTAACAGTTGCTCTCTCCTCTTTGTTCCACTGCCTCATGATATCATATCAATATTTCTCACAATGGGATTGGTCCTGGGTTGTCAAAACCATCAGATTTAAATTTAATAGGTTTTTGGTATTTAAGTCTGATTCAAACAGATTGGCTAAATTCAAAAGCCCGTTGTCTTGGTAAAAATTGCTGCTTGGCCTTTTGATATAAATATTTCAGTTTGGGCTGTCTGAGTAGTTGCATTGTTTTAACTCTCTAAGCACAGAAAAAGCACCAGGCAATGCTACCTAGAATTTTACAATTTTACCATTCTTACAAGCACCAAATTCCAAGATCCCACCTGCCAATCTACAATGACTCTATCCAATTTGGCAGCACAACAAAGGCACAAGTTACAGGGTAACCAATGTTGAGGCAATAGAATGAGTGCTTTGCAAGATTATCAGTGTGATGAATGTATCTATAAGTTTGTTCTATCTAGCTGGATGCCAACCCTGATGCTGGCATTGAGGGTAGTGCGCCCTGCTTCATTGTTAATGGAATGTGGGCATCGCTGGCTGGGCCAGCATTTGTTGCCCATCCCTATTTGTCCTTGAAGGGGCAGTTAAGAGTCAACCACATTGCTGTGGTTCTGCAGTCACATGTAGGCCAGATCAAGTAAGGAGGGCAGATTTCCTTCTCCAAGCACACTAGTTAGTAATGCTGCCTCATAACTCCAGGGACCCGGATTTGGTTATGGACTTGGGTGACTGTGTGGAGTTCTTCCTGTATCTGTGTGCGTTTCCCCCAATTTCCTCCCACAGTCCAAAGATGTGCAGATTCAGTGGGTTGGCCAAGCTCAATTGCCCCTTAGTGTCCTCAGATCTGTAGATTAGAAGGACTGGTCATGTTAAGTGCTCAGGGGCTACGAGGATAGGGTGGAGGTAAGACAATTTTTCGGAGAGTTGGTGCAGACTTGATGGGCTGAATGGCCTCTATCGACACCGTAGGGAATCTGTGGGATTCTATAATTTTGAAGGACATTAGTGAACCAAATGGGCTTTTACAGCAATAGAGAATGGTTTCATGGCCATCATAAGATTTATAATTCCAGAATATGTCATCATCAACCCAGATCCCAGACCATTACTCTGGGTATCTGGATTACCAGTCTGGTAGAACAGTGTCATGGGTCCTCCCTGTGGATGGAGAGAAGTGATTGTGGTTCAAGGATAGTGTATGATCGTGCACGATACTCCATCTGGGAGATTTCGCAGGGTTTTTTCCTGGTTTGACAATACAACTTTTTTTTAAAGAAGAGAATCTGGCTGCTGTCAAAAGGCGAGTAACAAGAGAATGAGTTTTAAATTTGCAGGGTGAGGTATTGTTCAAAAATCAAGGGCACCACAGTGGTTAGCACTGCTGCCTCACAGCACCAGGGACCCGGGTTCAATTCCTGACTTGGGTCGCTGTCTGTCAGGAATCGGCACGCTCTCCCTGAGTATGTGTGAGTGTGCTCCGGATTCTTCCCACCGTCCAAAGATGTGTGGGTTAGATGGATTGGCCATGGTAAATTACCTCTTAAGAGTTCCGACATGTGTAGGTTAGGTGGATTAGCAGTGGGAAATGCACAGGGGTAGGGTGGGGGAGAGGGCCTGGGTAAGAGTTAGTTCAGACTCGATGGGCTGAATGGCTTCTTTGGCACTGTAGAGATTCTGTGATTCTAAGTCAAAAATGAACTCAGCAAATCTTCTTCTTTATCGGTTTGTTTTACTGCAACCGTACAGAGTAAGTCGCTTCTACATATTAATTTGCAGGTTGCTAAACCTGCAGCAGTTACACCGTGAGCTATTAAATCTTTTCCTTGTGTATTGTATCCTTTAGGCTACCCAATCATAGGAAGCCTATCTCTGCCTGTACCCCTGGTTGTTCCCAGAAAGTATCATCGAGGCCATTCCTTTCTCCATATCAGGATGGCACGGTAGCACAGTAGTTAGCACTGCTGCTTCACAGCTCCAGGGACCTGGCTTCGATTCCCAGCTCGGGTCACTCTCTATGTGGACATATGTCTATATTTGCACATTCTCCTCGTGTCTGAGTGAATTTCCTCCCATGGTCCAAAGATGTGCGGGTTAGATTAATTGGCCATGCTAAAATTTCCCCTTAGTGTCCTGAGATACGTAGGTTAGAGGGATTAGCAGGTAAAATATGTAAGGTTTTGGGGGTAGGGCATGGGTGGGACTGTGGTCAGTGCAGACTCGATGGGCCGAATGGCCCCTTTCTGTACTGTAAGGTAGTATGATTAGCTTTAAATCATGAGGAAAGTGTAAAGAAGTACTTTTTTTCTCAGAGGATAAGAAGCAAGGCAACAAGAAAAGAGGAAACTAATTGAAGTTCATGAGATCTCTGACAAACATTCCTCGAACCAAAATGTTCATACAACCATTAAATCCTTATAGGGCAGAAAGGGGCCTCACTGAAAGAGTATCCCACTCATGTCCTCCCCTCTGCTCTATCGCCATGCAATTACTTGGCTAACCCTCCTAACCTACACATCGTGGGACACTAAGAAGCAATTTAGCATAGTCAATACACCTAACCCCACGTGTTTTGGACTGTGGGAGGAAACCGGAGCATCCAGAGGAAACGCACGCAGGCACGGGGAGAACGTGCAAACTCCACACATTCAGTGATCCAAGCCGGGAATCGAACCCAGATCCCAGGCGTTGTGAGGCAGCAGTGCAAACCACTGTGCCAACGTGCTAGACCAAAATATTTAGCACCCTTCAGGCAAACCTCACCCAGGATGTGGTTAGCAACCTGGAACTTCCTGCTGCATCTCGTGGATTCAGAACTGGCTTGCCAGCAGAAGGCAGAGAGTGGTTGTGGATGGGTCTTGTTCTACATGGAGGTCGGTAACCAGTGGAGTGCCCCAGGGATCTGTTCTGGGATCCCTGCTGTTTATCATTTTCATAAATGACCTGGATGAGGAAGTGGAGGGATGTGTTAGTAAGTTCGCTGACGATACAAAGGTCAGTGATGTTGTGGATGGTCTGGAGGGATGCCAAAAGTTGCAGCAGGACATAGACAGGATGCAAGACTGGGCGGAGAAGTGGCAGATGGACTTCAATGTGGATAAATGTGTAGTCGTTCATTTTGGCAGGAATAATGGGATGAAGGAGTACAATATAAGGGGTAGAAGTCTTAGCTGTGTTGTAGAGCAGAAAGATCTCGGGGTCCGGGTCCATAGGACTCTTAAATCGGCCTCGCAGGTGGAAGAAGTGGTCAAGAAGGCGTACAGTGTACTGGCCTTCATTAATCGAGGAACAGAGTTTAGGAGTCAGGAGGTAATGATGCAGCTCTATAAGACTCTTAGAACATAGAACATAGAACATTACAGCGCTGAACAGGCCCTTCGGCCCTCGATGTTGCGCCGACCAATTAGGAACAAGCAGTGACCCTCTAACCTAAACCATTCCCTTTTCATCCATAAACTTATCTACTAACCTCTTAAACGCCACCAAACTTGGCGCATCTACAACTGACGCAGGCAAGGCATTCCATACCCTTACCACCCTCTGGTAAAGAACCTACCTCTGACATCTGTCCTAAAACCACCACCTCTTAATTTAAAGCTATGTCCCCTCGTGCTAGCTTTCTCCATCCTAGGAAAAAGGCTATCACTGTCCACCCTATCTAAACCTCTAATCACCTTATATGTTTCAATAAGGTCTCCTCTTAGCCGCCTTCTTTCTAACGAAAACAACCTCAAATCCCTCAGCCTCTCTTCATAAGACCTGCCTTCCATACCAGGCAACATCCTGGTAAACCTCCTCTGTACTCTCTCCAATGCCTCCACATCTTTCTTATAATGTGGGGACCAGAACTGTACACAATACTCAATAAAAGCTAAGACTCCGTATGCCTTCTTAACAACCTTATCGACTTGATTGCCAACTTTCAGGGATCTATGCACACATACACCAAGATCCCTCTGTTCATCAACACTATTAAGAGTCCTACCATTAGCCCTATACTCTACACATTTGTTATTCCTGCCAAAGTGAATTACCTCACACTTTTCCACATTAAACTCCATTTGCCACCTCTCGGCCCAGCTCTGCAACTTGTCCAAGTTTTCTGCAAACTAGAACACCCCCTTCCAGGGGCTCTTGTCAGACCAGTTGGAGTATTGTGCGCAGTTCTGGTCGCCTCATTATAGGAAGGATGTAGAGGCTATTGAGAGAGTTCAGAGGAGATTTACAAGGATGCTGCCTGGATTGGGAGGCAGGACTTATGAAGATAGGTTGAGGGAGCTGGGACTCTTCTCACTGGAGAGACGTAGGTTGAGAGGCAACCTGATAGAGGTTTATAAAATGTTGAGAGGAATAGATAGGGTGGACTCTCAGAGGACTATTTCCCCGAGCTGAAATGGTCACTACGAGAGGACACAGATTTAAGGTGCAGGGAAGCAAATACAAAGGAGATAGAACATAGAACATAGAACATTACAGCACAGAACAGGCCCTTCGGCCTTCGATGTTGCGCCGACCAATATAAAAAGCAATGCCCCTCCAAAATAAACCATTCCCTTCTCTTCCATATACTTATCAACTAACCTCTTAAACGCCACCAAACTTGGCGCATCTACAACTGCTGCAGGCAGGGCATTCCACTCCCGAACCACCCTTTGGGTAAAGAACCTACCTCTGATATCCGTCCTATAACTATCACAGGGATGTCAGGGATAGGTTTTTCACTCAGAGGGTGGTGAGTGAATGGAACTGACTGCCGTCGGAGGTTGTTGAGGCAAACTCACTGGGGTCTTTCAAAAGACTTCTGGATGAGTATATGAAAAAGAATAGGATAGGGGGTTATAGATAGGTCTGTGGATTGGTAGATGTGATCGGCGCAACTCATGGGCTGAAGGGCCTGTTTGTGCTGTATTGTTCTATGTTCTATGCAGTGGTTGAAGGGGATATATATATATATATATATATATTTACATATATATATATGAAGGGAAGTTAGTTAAGTGCAAGGGCAGTGCGATCAAACAAATTTTAGTACCTGAGCCTCAGCAGCTGATTTGCGGATGGGAAGAGGGATAGGGGATGGCCGTAAGCTTGGTCAAAAGAGGAATCAGATTGAAGGAGGCAAAAGGTGGGAGCAGTTCTAGAGTTTGACAGCAGAGGGTGCTATTGGCTAACAGTTGTGAGGAGAACATCGTGCGTGGGGCCTCTGGGAATGGCTGAACCTCTGCTCCTTATAATATTTACACCAGCGCTGAGCTGCAGGTAGAAACAGAGTCTCAGACAAGCACACAAAACAAATTCTACCCACTCCTTATTGCTCAACGCTGATGGCAATCTCCTGTTTGTGCGTACCGTACTCATGAGCGCACTTCGAAAGTACTTCACTGGCTGTAGAATGTGCTTGGACGTGTTACCCACAGCTACACATCGACCGGGGTGAAACACATCTTTGGTGCTACGAGAATCTCGGTACAACGAGAGTGGAGTGGGGATGGCGGTAGGGAGCTGGGAGTGTTCCGTCATGTACCAGCTGGAGGGTAGTCCTGAGGGAAGGAGGAGGAGGGTATGATTGGGGAGGTGGTGGCGCAGTGGTATTGTCACTGGGTCAGTAATCCACTAGAGTCAGGGTAATACTCCGGAGATCCTGTTTCGAATCCCACCATGGTAGACATTTGAATTCAATAAAAATCTGGAATTAGAAGTCTACGATTGTCGAAAAACCCCATCTGGTTCACTGATGTCCTTTAGGGAAGGAAATCTGCTGTCCTTACCCAGTCTGGCCGACACGCGACTCCAGAGGCGCAGCAATGTGACTGGCTTGCAACTGCCCTCAGAGATCACAGAATCTCAACAGTGCAGAAGGACACCATTCAGCCCATCGAGCCTGTGCAGACTCACTGATAGAGTTCTTGCCATGACCCCCTCCCCCACCCTATCCCCGTAACCCCTCGCTAATTAATATTTACCTCGCTAATTCCCCTAACTTACTCATTCTGGGGCAATTTAGCGTGGCCAGTCCCTCTAACCTGCACATCTGTGGAGTGTGGGAGGAAACTGGAGCACCCAGAGGAAACCCACGTCGACATGGGGAGAATGTGCAAACTCCACACAGACAGTGACCCGAGCTTAGAATTGAAGCCGGGTCCCTGGCGCTGTGAGGCAGTAATGCTAACCACTGTGCCACCGTGCTGCCCAATACTGAATTCCGCTTGCTGTTTGTACTTGCGATGATCCCCCATTATCCGTAGCCTCCTATATCCCATCAATTGGGCGCCTTTGAAGCCATTTCTTAGATCAGACAGTTCTATTTCCTTCCCTGTGTCCAGGTCTCTGAAAAACTCCTCCAATTCAAACTTCTTCATCATCTTGAGTTCCCTTTACTGCACCAGTAGCCGTTACCCTGTCAACTGCCAGCCTTTAGATGGAATTCCAACCCAAAACCTGATTTAAGGGGTAGCTTATTTAAGACAGAGGTGAGGGGAATATGTTCCCCTCAGAGCCTGGTAAATCCTTGGAACTGTCTCCCTCAAAAGGCAGTGGACGCAGAGCCTGTGAATATTGTTACGGCAGAGCGAGGTAGATTCCTGATTAACAAGGGGGTGAAAGGTTATCAGGGTTCGGCCGGAATCTGAGCCTGAGCTCACTATCAGGTCAGTCACAATCTCACTGAATGGCTCAAAGTTGAACTGGTCCCTTCCCCGCTCCCTATCTTCCCAGTATCCGGCTATCCTGCTCCCACCCAGTGAGGGTCTGGAGAAACTGACTCAAGCTCAGTTTCTTCCCCGCTGCCGTCAGACTTTTGAACGGACCTACCTCGCATTAAGTTAATCTTTCTCCACACCCCGGCTTTGACCCTAACACTACATTCTGCACTCTCTCCTTTCCTTCTCTATGAACGGTATGTTTTGTCTGAATAGTGCGCAAGAAACAGTACTTTTCATTGTGTGTTAATACATGCGACAATAATAAATCAAATCAAATCAAATCAAGTACACTAACATTTTGGACAGCAGGGTGGCACAGTGGTTAGCACTGCTGCCTCACAGTACCAGGGACCTGGGTTTGATTCCTGGCTTGGGCCACTCTCTTTGCGGCGTCTGCACGTTCTCCCTGTATCTGCGTGGATTTCCTCCAGGTACTCCAGTTTCCTCCTACAGTCTGAAAGGTATGCTGGTTAGGGTACACTGGCCGTGCTAAATACTCCCTCAGTGTATCCGAATGCCAGAGTGTGGCGATCAGGGGGATTTTCATAGCAATTTCACTGCAGCGTTAATACAAGCCTGACTTGTGACGCTAACTAATAAACTTAAACTTAAAACTTAAACTATAGAGCCTGGGTGTGACTGTTGTTGGTACTGTCCTGATGGGCTGAATGGCTTTCTCCTGCATTATAGAGATTGTATGACTCTATCGGCACTGCCTTAAGTGCTGTGGCATTATACACTGTGGATCGTACATTGTGAATTATTAAAAGCAGAACATTTAGTGGAGGGAATCAGCCAGCAAGTTATTTAAACCCAATCGCTCTTTGATAGCTGTTAACTGTGTAGCTGAACTGGTGATCTCAGATAAGCTGGAATATTAACAACTGTACCAAATCCAGCTTTCACAGTAAACTGTGGAAATGCTGATTTATTTTAATGGGGAGTTTATTGTTCATTTATCCTGAAATGTAGACGCTCAACAAGGCGTCTGGTCTCAAGATGAAATGTATTTAAAGTGGAGCAAGGGATGGGCAATGGTGGGGGGTGGGGGAGGCGGGGAAGTTTACCTCTCAGTACACTGGCTAATCTTTACCCTCAAATAACACAGTCAGCCGGCACAGAAAAAGCCCTTTGACCCACCGAGGGCGATTAAATAAAAAACAGAGTACTCGCTGTTGTTATTATTTGCTCTGTGCAAATTCGCTGCTGAGTTTGCAACAGAAACTCTCAGAGGAGATGCGACTGCTTTCAAAGAATGGTAGGAATCTTGCAGTGCAGAAGGAGGCCATTCAGCCCCATTGGGTCTGTACCGACCACAATCCCACCCAGATCCTATCCTTGTAACTCCATGTATTTACCCTGCTAATCCCCCCACACTAAGGGTCAATTTTAGCATGCCCAATCAACCTGACCCGCACATCTTTCCGACTGTGGGAGGAAACCAGAGCACCCGGAGGAAACCCCACGCGGACACAGGATGCAAACTCCACACATTCACCCCAGCCTGAAATCGAACATGGCTCCCTGGTGCTGTGAGGCAGCAGTGGTGATCTCTGTGTCACCATATTGGCATGGTTACACAATGGTCAGTCCTGCTGCCTCATAGCACTAGGGATCCGGGTTCAATTTCCAGCTTGGATGACTGTCTGTGTGGAATCTGCACATTCTCCCTGTGCCTGAGTAAGTTTTCTCCAGATGAACAAAGAACAAAGAACAACACAGCACCGGGCCCTTCCGCCCAACGAGCCCGCGCCGCTGTCCTAACGTCTTAATGACATATAGGGACTAATTTGTTACCCAATCAGCCTAAGAGCACATTTTTGGGATGTGGGAGGAAACCGGAGCGCCCGGAGAAAACCCACGCAACCACGGGGAGAATGCGCAAACTCCCGCAGACACAGGCCCAAATCCATGTGTCTGCACAGCAACAGCGATAGTCCCTGAGCTGTCATTGTTGCCCATCAGATGGTCCAGTTTAAGCATACACTAACAACTTGAAGCACTAGGCCACTCCTGAAGCAACATCCAAGAGCAGCTCTTGCACGACCTGCCGCATGCATGCACCTTGTTGGTCAACAAGGTGGACTGAACATCCTGTGGAAACAAATAGGATATTTAAACAGTCCTGCTATATCCCTCTATCTGCAGACTGCTCATGTGGCTGTCCAAGAGACCCTTAAACAACCCTAGCGTGCCTGCTCCCACCACCTTACTCGGCAGTGCATTTCACACCCCCACTACCCTTTGTGTGAAAAACTGGCCTCTAATATTCGTCTTATACATAGCCCCCCTCACCCTGAGCCCGTGACCCCTCGTTCTATCCTTTTCTAATGGTGGAAAAAGCTTACCACCATTTACTCTATCTATACCCCTCATAATCTTATATACATAGAACATAGAACATAGAACATTACAGCACAGAACAGGCCCTTCGGCCTTCGATGTTGTGCCGACCAATATAAAAAGCAATGCCCCTCAAAACTAAACCATTCCCTTCTCTTCCATATACTTATCAACTAACCTCTTAAACGCCACCAAACTTGGCGCATCTACAACCGCTGCAGGCAGGGCATTCCACTCCCGAACCACCCTTTGGGTAAAGAACCTGCCTCTGATCTCCGTCCTATAACTATCACCCCTTAATTTAAAGCTGTGTCCCCTCGTGCTAGCTTTCTCCATCCTAGGAAACAGGCTATCACTGTCCACCCTATCTAAACCTCTAATCATCTTATATGTTTCGATAAGGTCCCCTCTTAGCCGCCTCCTTTCTAACGAGAACAACCTCAAATCCCTCAGCCTCTCTTCATAAGACCTGCCCTCCATACAGGCAACATCCTGGTAAACCTCCTCTGTACCCTCTCCAATGCCTCCACATCTTTCTTATAATGTGGGGACCAGAACTGCACACAATACTCCAAGTGCGGCCGCACTAGAGTTTTGTACAGTTGCAACATGACGTTGCGGCTCCAAAATTCAATCCCTCTACCAATAAAAGCCAAGACTCCATATGCCTTCCTCACAACCTTCTCGACCTGACTGCCTACTTTCAGGGATCTATGCACATACACACCAAGATCCCTCTGTTCATCAAGACTACTAAGAATCCTACCATTAGCCCTATACTCTACACATTTATTATTCCTGCCATAGTGAATTACCTCACACTTTTCCACATTAAACTCCATTTGCCACCTCTCGGCCCAGCTCTGCAACTTGTCCAAGTCTTTCTGCAAACTATAACAACCCTCTTCACTATCTATCACTCCTCCGACTTTAGTGTCATCTGCAAATTTACTAATCCTCTATACCTCTAGATACCTCTAATAGATCCCCTCTCAGTCGACGTCTTTCAAGGGAAAACAACCCCAGTGCATTCAATCTTTCCTCGTAAGACAGCCTTTCCATACCAGGCAGCATCCTGGTAAATCTCCTCTGCACTCTCTCCAAGGCCTCCACATCCTTCCGGTAGTAAGGCGACCAGAACTGGACGCAGTACTCCAAGTGAGGCCTAACTAACGTTTTATACACTTGCAACATTAGACTCCTACTCTTGTATTCTATACCTCTTCCTATGAAGGCAAACATACCATACGCTTTCTTTATCACATTCTCCACCTGTACTGACACCTTTAGAGACTTGTGAACCTGCACCCCCAGGTCTCTCTGCATCTCTATACTTCGGATAGTTTTACCTTTTATCCTATAACTCCCCGCTACATTTTTCCAGCCAAAATGCATCACCTCGCATTTATCCGGATTAAATTCCATTTGCCATCTATCTGCCCGATCTACCAGCCTATCTATGTCCTGTTGTATTGCCTGGCACTGCTCCTTAGTACCCGCCAATCCAAGCATCTTAGTGTCATCAGCAAATTTGCTGATCACACCACCTACCCCCTCTTCCAAGTCATTTATATAAATCACAAATAGAAGAGCTCCTAGTACTGAGCCCTGTGGCACACCACTAGTGACTGACCTCCAGTTGGAAAAAGAGCCTTCCACTACTACCCGCTGTCTCCTCCTCCCGAGCCAGTTCTCAACCCATCTACATACCTGGCCCTGTATCCCATGCGCCTTCACCTTTTCTATCAGCCTACCATGAGGAACCTTGTCAAACGCCTAGAACCTTGTCAAACGGTTTCCTTCCACAATATGAAAGACGTGCTGGTTAGGCACATTGGCCATGCTAAATTCTCCCTCAGTGTACCCAAACAGGCACTGGAGAGTGGCGACTAGGGGATTTTCACAGTAACTTCATTGCAGTGTTAATGTGACTTGTGACACTAATAAAATAAACATATATATACCATTGAGAGAAGAAAGATTTTATCAGTCAGTGGGTGTTGGGGAGGGTTTTGGGAGGGAGGAGGGGAAGAGTTGTCTCTCAGCTTTGTAGCTGTTCCTTTGTACGTGTCCTGGGAATGAGGGAAGGGTCCGAGCTGTGTCTGTATTTGGGAGCAGCATTCTAGTCTTCAGGATGAGTTAAAAATTGTCATGGGAAACGTTCGGGCATTGGAGAAGAACATAAATTTCTTGGAAACAGGTTTGAGTAAATGAAAATGTTGAAGGTTTGCTTTACCTTTAGAAGGTCACTGAGACATTGGAGAGAGAGAGACAGAGACAGAGGGAGGTCCAAGAAAAGTAAGGACCTTTCTGGGAGAGCAAGTGCTCCAAATCTAGCGAGCGGTAATGACTGAATTCGATCTTTCTTGAGAAACAAAAAGAAAGATGGAGGTGATCCAGGTTGCTATGGTGCAGAGCATCATGGGATACAATGGTTAGATGGTAAATGTTCAGCAAAGCACTTTTTTGATTTGATTTATTATTGTCACATGTATTAATATGCAGTGAAAAGTATTGCGTTTTGCACACTATCCAGACGAAGCATACCATTCATAGAGAAGAGAAGGAGAGAGTGCAGAATGTAGTGTTACAGTCATAGCTACAGTGTAGAGAAAGATCAGCTTAATACAATTTCACTCCAAAGATGTGCAGGCCAGGTGGATTGGCCATGCTAAATTGTCCCTTAGCGTCAGTGAGGAGTTGCAGGGTGAATACGTGGGGTTATGGGATGGGGCCTGGCGTGGGATTATTGTCAGTACAGACTTGATGGGCCAAATGGCCTCCTTCAGCATTTCACTGATTCTATGATCTATGATTTCAGAGTCTGCTGGTGGCAGGGAAGAAGCTGCTCTTGAGTCAGTTGGTATGTGACCACAGACTTTTGTATCTTTTCCAGACAGAAGAGGGAATGTCCGGGCACGTGGGGGTCCTTGATTATGCTGGCTATTTTTCCGAGGCAATGGGAAGTGTAGACAGAGTGAATGGAAGGGAGGCTGGTTTGCATCATGGAGTGGGCTGTGTTCACAAACCTTGTAGTTCCTTGTGGCCTTGGGCAGAGCAGGAGCCATGCTAAGCTGTGATACAACCCAGAAAGAATGCTTTTTGTGGCGCAAGTGTAAAAGTTGGTGAGTGTCGGAGCTGACAAGCCAAATTTCCTTACTTTTCTGAGAAAGCAAAGTAGAAAGCACATTGTGGGTGTACCTAGGCTGCAGGGACTGCGGCGATTCAAGATGGCGGCTCATCACCATCCTCTGAAGAACAATTTGAGATGGACAACAAATGCTGGCCTAGCCAGCGATGCCCACATCCTGTGGAAGAAGAATAAAGAAAACCCAGGATGTTGGGGGGTGGGGAGAGGGCAGAGGGGGAGAAGAAACGTTGGGGGATGGGTACCAGAAAACGGGGGGAAATGAGGGAATGAGAAAATCGTAATGAAAACAAAGGCTCCATTACTCCCAACAGCAGTGAGTAGTTTTGCGGTGAAGGATAGTTTTCATTTGTCAGGAACACTTTGTGCTGGTTTTGGGATCTTTACGGCCAAGTGAAAATATTCACCAGCTGTTCCTAAGGAGCAAAATGCTTCACTGAGTCAGGCAAAAAAAAAACATTGTACAAAAAGAATAACTGAGAATAGAGTGGCCACTCGGCCCAACTGCTCCACATTGGCTCTTGTTCCCCACATTAACTTCCTCCTAACCGAGTTAAAAACTAATTTAATCCCACCCCGTTTACAGATATTGCGGGCAAGATAAATCACAGAATGTCCTGGGCAGGATTTGGGATGGGACGGTGTGAACTCTGCAAGTCTCCAGCAGAGGGGGCTCTGTGCTCAGTAATACAAACCCGTTGTGCGCGGATTTGATTCGACTTATTGTCACGTGTATTAACATACAGTCAAAAAGCATTGCTTCTTGTGTGCTATACAGACAAAGCATACAGTTCATAGAGTACATGGGGGAGAAGGAAAGGAGAGAGTGCAGAATGTAGCGTTACAGTCATGACTCGGGTGTGGAGAAAGATCAACTTTAGTGCGAGGTAGGTCCATTCAAAAGTCTGACGGCCGCAGGGGAGAGTCGGTGACCTCAGACTTTTGTATCTTTTTCTCAAAGGAAGAAGGTGGAAGAGAGAATGTCTGGGGGACGCATGGGGTTCTTAATTGCTTTGCCGAGGCAGTGGGAAGCGTAGACAGAGTCGATGGATGGGAGGCTGGTTTGTGTGATGGATTGGGCTACAGTCATGAACTTTTGTAATTTCTTGAGTCTTGGTGAAAGCAGGAGCCATACCAAGCTGTGATACAACCAGAAAGAATGCTTTGAGAAGTGGCTTTTAAAATGCCATTAATAGTCCTGAGATCTGAACCTTAAATTTACCTCACACGTGGGGTACATCAGGAGATATCAGGACAGGGGACAAACAACAAACTGGGGCCAAAGAGGAGACAGAATATAATCTCAGTCACTGCTACTGCAATGAGGTTGGGTATTCTGGAACCATTTCAGACTCAATGTTGGGCAAAAAAAACATCTATATGAACACAAAAGACTGCTGATTCCAGAAATCTGAATTGCTGGAAATACTGAGGATATGTGGCAGCATCAGTGGAAAGAAACATAGTCAACTGCCGGGCATTCCCAAGGCCCCATGCGGTGGGTTTTCTGTGATGGAGGTGGGAGTGGTTCATCATTGACTACACTGGGATCTTCCAATCCCACTGAATTCAATAGCCATTTGCAGGGCTTGCCTGTCCTCAGAGTAACCCATGGTTGGGTGGGAGGGGAGCGGGGAGGTGGGGTGAGGTGGAAGGGACAGTCAACTTTGGCAGGACTGAAAGACTCTGTTGGTGGGAGGGCCTGGAAAACCCAGTCCAAATTTCCCGTTGTGTGGCCTTTCATGGGAACACGGTGAACATGTGGTTGTAGTGCTGTTTTAATGATTTCAAGTGGCCAAATTGTCAGGAAGGGTTCTTAGGGAATGTTGTTGAGTTCTAGGCACGAGTTAGTATGGGTGTGATGGGCCAAATGGCCTCCTTCTGCATCGTGACAATTCTGCGACTCTGTGAATGTATCCCCAGAATTTGTAAGCAGAGCAGGTAAATTAATTAGAACGAAATTGTTCGAACAACAACATAGCAGTCAGTTAGTTAAAGAGCTTAAGGAAAAAATTAAGGTTAACACTGCTGGCTCACAGCGCCAGGGACCACGGTTCGATTCTGGCCTTGTTTATGCGGAGTCTGCACATTCTCCCCATGTCTGTGTGGGTTTCCTTCCGTGCTCCGGTTTCCTCCCAAACACTAAAGATGTGCACGTTTGGTGGATTGACCATGGCTAAATTTCCCTTATTGTCCCAAGATGCGTAGGTTAGAGGGGATTAGTGGGGTAAATATGTGGTGATAGCAGGGACAGGGAGGGGGTGGTGGTCCTGGCTAAGATGTTTTTTCAGTGTTGGTACCGACTCGATGGACCGAGTGCCCTCCTTCCGCACTGTAGGGATTCAGTGATTCTTCAATTCGAAGAACAAATATTTGCAGTAACGTGCTGTGTGCCTCTGGAGGATTTCCCTAGAAGTGCAAAGCAACCAAAGCTTCAGACTGGCAAGGCCACAGCTGTGATTCACACCCAGGGGAGTCAGAGAGTGAGAGAGAGAGAGAGAGAGAGAGAAAAGAGAGACACAGCTCAGGGGACCCAACCAGAATTATTTAATCGTGGTCCACGCTGTGTCACCATAGCAACCTCCCGCGGTTAGCAACGATACCCCTGAGCCTCACTGGCAATATGTCCAAGAGATCTTCAGAGGCTTTTATTTCCTTAACAAAAAAAACCCTGAGTTGGCTCCCCACAAATGCAGCAAAGTGACGGCTGAAGGTGAGACAGTCCGGCGCGCGCGGAAAGCTGTTTCTTGACCCCGTCAATCTCCGTTTTATAATCTCCAGTTGCCCACCCCACCATAGTCTCAAGGGGCAGAGGGGATTCTTGACACCGGTGGGAGGGAGCGTCCCTCATTGTGAAATTCTCTATTGCCTTCCCTGGTGCCGATTGGGGGAAAATAAACAAGAGTTGTTATGCTTGGTTTTAATTCCTCCGGTGTGGATCTCTCTCCCCGGTGGGACGGGGGCCTTTAAGGAACCAGGTAGATAATTCTGTTTATCCAGCAAAATACCCCGGTCTCTGCAAACAAGGAGGACGGAGCTGCGTCGAGCTACGTTCATCTGACTGCACGGGGAGAGCACATTCCGCTCAGTGGGGTTCTCACCTTCCCAGGCCTGCTACATCTAACCCCCTTCTCTCCCTCCCTCATAAAAAAACACGTTGCTGCGGGTGCTGGAATCTGAAACCAAAATGCTGGAAAATCTCAGCAGGTCTGGCAGCATCTGTAAGGAGGGAAAAAGAGCTGACGTTTCCAGTCCAGATCCTTTGTTGAAGCCGATCATCTGGACTCAAAATGTCAGGGACCTGGGTTCGATTACCAGCTTTGGCTGCATGGAGTCTGCGCATTCTCCCAGTATCTGCAGGGTTCTCTCTGGATGCTCCAGTTTCCACAGTCCAAAGACATGCAGGTTAAAGTTTACTTATTGGTTTAAGTAAGTCGGCTTACATTAATGCTGCAATGAAGTTGCTGTGAAAATCCCCTCATTGCCGCACTCCGGCGCCTGTTCGGGTACACTGAGGGAGAATTTAGCACAGCCAATGCACCTAATCAGCACGTCTTTCAGACTGTGTGAGGAAACCGGAGCATCAGGAGAAAACCCACTCAGACACAGGGAGAACGTGCAGACTCCACACAGACAGTCACCCAAGCTGGGAATCGAACCTGCATCCCTAGTGCTATGAGGCAGCAGGACTAACCAGTATGGTGGCACAGGGATTAGCACTGCTGCCTCACAGCACCAGGGAGCCTGGGGTGAATGTGTGGCGACTCCGCACAGACAGTGACCCAGGCAGGGATCAAACTCGGGTCCCTGGCGCTGTGAGGCAGCAGCGCTAACCACGGTGCCACCAATGATTACAAGAAAACGATCACAGTTGCCATTATTGCAATGGGATGTGGAGTGGATATGTTAAGCGTGCTGTGTGTTGGTCAATCTATTGGGGGTGCCAGGGAAGGGCAAGGGAGGGCCCCATATTTACACCCAGCCACAAGGTCAGGAATGATACGATGGCAGAGCAGCCTGAGAGGAGAGGAGCCGTTCTGTAAAGTCCTACAGCTGCTCTGCTGTAATGTGCCACAGTGCCGTGTGCGACATTGATCTGAGAGCAGCCCTCACATCCCAGTCACAGCTGCTGCTGTGCGCCCAGAGCAGGGCCGGGGGGCAGGGCCGGGGGACAGGGCCAAGGGATGGGGTCGAGGGACAGGGCCGGGGGGAGTGCTGGGGGAGTCCGGGGACGGCCGGGGGCAGGCCGGGTCATTGCGGGGCATCTGGGGGACGGGCCGGGGCAGAGTGGGGGGGGGGGGGGTGGGGGGGTGGGGGGGGTGGGGGTGGGTGGGGGTGGTGGGGGGGTGGGGGGGTGGGGGGGGGGGGGTGGGTGGGGGGGGGGGGTGGTGGGGACAGGGCCGGGGGGCAGGGCTGGGGGACAGGGCCTTGGGGATAGGGCAGAGGCAGGGGGGACGGGCCGGGGGGTGGATTAGGGCTGGGGGACGGCCGGGGAACAGGCCTGGGGGCAGGGCCGGTGGTCGGGCTGGGGGCAGGGCTGGGGGACGGGTGGGTGGGGGGGGGGGGTGGGGGGTGGCCGGTGGCAGGGCTGGGGACAGGGCCAGGGGTCAGGGCTGGAGACTTGTGGGGGGGCTGGGGGATGGGATTGGGATATGGCTGGTGGACAGAGCTGGGGATACAGGGCTGGTGGGCAGGGCGGGGATGGGCTGGGGGGGCAGGGCGGGGGTTAGGATCAGGGGAGGGGGGGGGCCGGGGGTCAGGGCTGTGGGTCGGGTCCGGGGGACAGGGCCAGAGGCAGGGGGGGGGGGGGGTGTGGGGGGGGTGGGGGGTGTGGGTGGGGGGGGGGGGTGGGGGGGGGGGGGGGGGGGGGGGTGGGGGGGGGGGGGGGGGGGGGGGGGGGGGGGGGGGGGGGGGGGGGGGGGGACAGGGCCGGGGGACAGGGCTGGAGGACAGGGCCGGGGGCATGGCCTGGGACATGGCCGTGGGACAGGGCCGGGGGACAGGACCGGGGGCAGGCCGGGGGGTCAGGAACGGGGGGCAGGACCGGGGGGGGGGGGGGTGGGGGGGGGTGGGTGGGGGTGGGGGGGGGGGGGGGGGGGGGTGGGGGGGGGGGGGGGGGGGGGGGGACAGGGCCGGGGACATGGCCGGGGGACAGGGCCGGGGGACATGGCTGGGGGACAGGGCTGGGGGACAGGGCTGGGGACAGGGCCGGGAGCATGGCCCTCGTAACGCCTGTCTGTCAGAGGAGCAGGGCCGTGGGGAAGGGCCAGGGGACAAGGCTGAGGGCGAATAAAACTCGACTGGAATGAAATCATTCAGCACAAGACCTGATGAATCACCCGTGCCGAAAGGAAAACAATTGTACACCTGCCTTCAGTGATCACTGCATGTCAGCGAGTCAGGGCGAAGACAAAACACCGGTGGCAAGTTTGAGTGTCTCGATTTGTTGCTTTGGGACACGTTCCTCCCCAAAGCTGAATAAACAGCCAGTGCCCGAGCCAGAGCCACAGCCAGTGCCAGAGCCAGTGCCAATAACAGAGCCAAAGCCAGAGACAGAGCCAGCACCAGAACCAGAACTAGCATGAGTTAGTGACAGAGTCAGTGTCAGAGCCAGTGTCAGAGCCAGTGTCAGTGTCAGAGCCAGTGTCAGAGCCAGTGTCAGTGTCAGAACCAGTGTCAGTGTCAGAGCCAGTGTCAGAGCCAGTGACAGAGCTAGTGTCAGTGACAGAGCCAGTGTCAGTGTCAGAGCCAGTGTCAGTGTCAGAGCCAGTGTCAGAGCCAGTGTCAGTGTCAGAACCAGTGTCAGTGTCAGAACCAGTGTCAGTGTCAGAGCCAGTGTCAGAGCCAGTGACAGAACCAGTGTCAGTGTCAGAGCCAGTGTCAGTGTCAGAGCCAGTGCAGAGCCGTGTCAGAGCCAGTGTCAGAGCCAGTGTCGTGTCAGGACCGTGTCAGAGCCAGTGACAGAGCAGTGTACAGTGTCAGAGCCGTGTCAGAGCCAGTGTCAGTGTCAGAGCAGTGTCAGAGCAGTGTCAGTGTCAGAGCCAGTGTCAGTGTCAGATGACAGCTAGTGTCAGTGACAGAGCCAGTGTCATGTCAGAGCCAGTGTCAGAGCAGTGTCAGTGTCAGAGCCAGTGTCAGTGTCAGAGCAGTGACAGAGCTAGTGTCAGTGACAGAGCCAGTGTCAGAGCCAGTGTCAGTGTCAGAGCCAGTGTCAGAGCCAGTGTCAGTGTCAGAGCCAGTGTCAGTGTCAGAACCAGTGTCAGTGTCAGAGCCAGTGTCAGAGCCAGTGACAGAGCTAGTGTCAGTGACAGAGCCAGTGTCAGTGTCAGAACCAGTGTCAGTGTCAGAGCCAGTGTCAGAGCCAGTGTCAGAGCCAGTGTCAGAGCAGTGACAGAGCCAGTGTCATGTCAGCCAGTTGTCAGTGTCAGTGTCAGAGCCAGTGCCCAGTGTCAGAGAGCCAGTGTCAGAGCCAGTGTCGTGTCAGAGCCAGTGTCAGTGTCAGAGCCAGTGACAGAGCTAGTGTCAGTGACAGAGCCATGACAAGCTAGTGTCAGTGACAGAGCATGTCAGAGCCAGTGTCAGTGTCAGAGCCAGTGTCAGAGCCAGTGCAGTGCAGAGCCAGTGTCAGTGTCAGAGGCCAGTTCAGAGCCAGTGTCAGTGTCAGAACCAGTGTCAGTGTCAGAGCCAGTGTCAGAGCCAGGACAGAGCTAGTGTCAGTGACAGAGCCAGTGTCAGTGTCAGAACCAGTGTCAGTGTCAGAGCCAGTGTCAGAGTCAAGTGACGAGCCAGTGTCAGTGTCAGAGCCAGTGTCAGAGCGTGTCAGTGTCAGAGCCAGTGACAGAGCTAGTGTCAGTGACAGAGCCAAGTGTCAGAGCCAGTGTCAGTGTCAGAGCAGTGTCAGTGTCAGAGCAGTGACAGAGCTAGTGTCAGTGACAGAGCTAGTGTCAGTGACAGAGCCAGTGTCAGAGCCAGTGTCAGTGTCAGAGCCAGTGTCAGTGACAGAGCCAGTGTCAGTGATAGAACCTGTGTCAGTGACAGAGCCAGTGTCAGTGACAGACCAGAGTCAGTGACAGAGCCAGTGTCAGTGACAGAGCCAGTGTCAGTGACAGAGCCAGTGTCAGTAACAGAGCCAGTGTTAGTGACAGAGCCAGTGTCAGTGTCAGAGCCAGTGACAGAGCTAGTGTCAGTGACAGAGCCAGTGTCAGAGCCAGTGTCAGTGTCAGAGCCAGTGTCAGAGCCAGTGTAGGTCAGAGCCAGTGTGTGCAGAGCCAGTGTCAGAGCCGTGTCAGTGCGAGCCATGTCAGTGTCAGAGCCAGTGTCAGAGCCAGTGTCAGAGCTGTCGTGTCAGAGCCAGTGTCAGAGCATGACAGAGCTAGTCATGAGGCCAGTGTCAGAGCCAGTGTCAGTGTCAGAGCCAGTGTCAGTGTCAGAGTCAGTGTCAGAGTCAGTGTCAGTGTCAGAGCCAGTGACAGAGCCAGTGTCAGTGTCAGAGCCAGTGTCAGAGCCAGTGTCAGTGTCAGAGCCAGTGTCAGTGTCAGAGCCAGTGACAGAGCTAGTGTCAGTGACAGAGCCAGTGTCAGTGTCAGAGTCAGTGTCAGTGTCAGAGCCAGTGACAGAGCTAGTGTCAGTGACAGAGCCAGTGACAGAGCCAGTGTCAGTGACAGAGCCAGTGTCAGTAACAGAGCCAGTGTTAGTGACAGAGCCAGAGTCAGTGACAGAGCCAGTGTCAGTGACAGAGCCAGTGTCAGTGACAGAGCCAGTGTCAGTGACAGAACCAGAGTCAGTGTCAGAGCCAGTGTCAGTGACAGAACCAGAGTCAGTGACAGAGCCAGTGTCAGTGACAGAATCAGAGCGATTGCCAATGGCAGAACCAAAACCAGTGTCAGTCACAGAGCCAGTGCAACCAGAGCTAGTGTCTGAGCCAGGGTCAAAGCCAGTGTCAGTGCCAGTGACAGAGCCAGTTCCAGTTCCAGTTCCAGTTCCAGTGCCAGTGCCAGTCAGCATCAACCTGCTGCCGGAACCAAGGAAGTGCAGAGGGCAATTCAGCCCCTCATAACTGGTCCAGCATCGCATTAGCTCAGGCCTCAGTCTGGGGGGAATACATGCCTCACTACTCCACTCACTCACCATATCCTCCCTCCTCACTCCAACTCCAGTCCCTCCCCAATCCCTCACTCCAACTCCAGTCCCTCCCCAATCCCTCACTCCAACTCCAGTCCCTCCCCAATCCCTCACTCCAACTCCAGTCCCTCCCCAATCCCTCACTCCAATTTTAGACGATCCTTCCTCTATACGCTAACACAGGGCCTCTACACTCTGCACCCTTGGCCTACCTCTTCCGTTTTCTCTTCACGTGATTGTGGATTGACTGAAAAGGAACAACTTGACATCCTGCCTTTGCTGAGACCCTCTCCAGGGCCAGTGACTTCGCTCAGAGCCCCACACAACAGAACTACCCCCCTTCCCCCCCACCCCGGCCTGGCCCAGCCTGCCTCACAAACCAGCCACACAGGCAGGCAGACCAGGGCCACTGGCCTATACCCCCACCACCCGCCATCAGTGAAAAGTTAACAGATTTAGCAGCTAATCCTCTTCACAAACAAAGCCCCAGTGAAGATTCCAAAAGATTACAGACCAATTCTTAGCTTCACCAAAAGAACTGGATGGCGTAGATTGGAAATCTACCATCTTTTAGAATTGGGATTGGGAAATGTTTTTTCTGACTGAAGTGGGTTGATTTTATCGCATTGCTTTGCTCTCTCTCCTCACCCCCCCCTCTGCCATAAGCCTTTGGAGGCAGAATTCCCTTCACCAGAATCCTTGTTTTACAATTTCCAGCAGCGGTACACAGAGTGCTATCAATCAGCAGCCAGAGCCAGAGCCAGTGTCAGTCCAGAGCCAGAGCCAGTGTCAGTGCCAGAGCGAGAGCCAGAGCCAGATGTAGTGCCAGAGCCAGAGCCAGTGTCAGTGCCAGAGCGAGTGCCAGAGCGAGAGCCAGAGCCAGAGCCAGTGTCAGTCCAGAGCCAGAGCCAGTGTCAGTGCCAGAGCGAGAGCCAGAGCCAGATGTAGTGCCAGAGCCAGAACTAGTGTCAGTCACAGAGCGCCAGAGAAACTGACAGTCCCAGTTAAATACAAGGGAAAGACTCCCTGATTGTCCCATCAATTGACTCCTTAATCAGGGAACTCATACTCCAATGACCTGATTGAAGTCATTACACCTTCATCCCACTCCTTGCACATTGTGTCCCCTAATACAGGTGTTACCACTGGTTTGGTGATCCAGGGGAATGCTCAGGAACCCCAGTTCAAATCGAGGTGAGATTACTGGAATTCAATTTTGTAGAAATATGGAGTGACAATTTTAGCGATCTTCGTGAGATGATTGTCAATTGTTTATGTATTATTGTCATAAATAGGCTTAAATTGCACTGCAGTGAAGTGTCCAAAGGTATGTGGGGAAAAGTGGATTGGGTATTCTGAATTGCCCCCTTAGGTTAACGGGGATGAACAGGGTAAATATATGGGGTTACAGAGATAGGGCTAGGTGGGCTTGTTATCAGTGTAGGCTTGATGGGCCAAATGGCCTCCTTCTGCACTGTGAGGATTCCATGGATTCTATTCTATGGAAGTTACTATGAAAATCCCCCAGCCTCCACACTCCGGCACCTGTTCAGGTACACTGAGGGAGAATTTAGCACGGCCAATGCACCTAACCAGCATGTTTTTTGGACTGTGGGAGGAAACCGGAGCACCCGGAGGAAACCCATGCAGACACGGGGAGAATGCGCAAATTCCACGCAGACAGTGACCCGAGCCGGGAATCGAACCCGGGTCTGTAATGTTGTGAGCCAGCAGTGCTAACCACTGTGCTGCCCTGTCATTAAAAACCCATCTAGCTCATTAACATCCTTTGGGGAAGGAAATCTGTCACGTTTACCCGGCCTGGCCTACATGTGACTCCAGACCCACAGCAATGTGGTTGGCTCTTAAATGGCTGAGCAAGCTACTCAGTTCAAGGGCAATTAGGATTGGGCACAGCCAGGAATGGATACAAAAAAAAATGAGATAATCATGAGAAAATGTGTTTTCTTGCGGTGTTGGTTGAGGGGTAAAGTAATAGCCAGGAGACTAGGAATAACTCCCTGTCCTTCTTCAGATTGTATTATATAACCATAAGAAACAGGAACAAAATAGACCATTCAACCCTTCAAGCCTGCCCTGCTATCCAATTAGATCACGGGTGATTTTCTATATCAACACAGTATTCCTGCATTATCCCCACATTCCTTGATGATTTTAACTGAATCATAGAAACGAGAAGCAGGAGGACGCCATTTGGCCCTTCATGCCTACTCCAACATTCATTTTGATCATGGATGATCATCAAATTCAATATCTGCCCCCCCAACTTTCCCCAATATCTCTTGATCCCTTTAGCCCCAAGAGCTATATCTAATTTCTTCTTGGAATCACACAATGTTTTGGCTTCAACTACTTTCTGTGGGAGTGAATTCCACCCATTCACCAACCCTCTGGGTGAAGAAATTCCTCCTCACCTCAGTTCCAAAAGGTTTACCCCTTATCCTCAAGCTATGAGCCCTAGTTCTGGACACTCCCACCATGAGGTACATCCTTTCTGTGGATACCTATCGACTAAGCAATTCTGGACTGAAATGAGGAAGAACTTCTTCACTCGGAGAGTTGTGAGCCTGTGGAGTTCTCCACCGCAGGAATCTGTTGGAATTAGTTCATTAAGTATGTTCAAGGACTGGATGTGGCCCTTGGGCTAAAGGGACCAAGGGATATGGAGAGAGAGTGAGAGTGGAATACAGAAAGTGCATGATCAGCCATGCTCACACTGAACCATGGAGCAAGCACACCAGTGCTCCACAAGGCTGTGTTCTTAGCCCCCTATTATAGTCCTTATACACTATGACTGTACAGCCAAATTCCCCTCCAGTTTGATTTTCAGGTTTGCTGACAACACCATCGTAGTGGGTCGGATGATGAGACAGAGTACAGGAATGAGATAGAGAATCTAGTGAGCTGGTGCAGCAGCAATAATCTGTCCCTCTGTGTCAACTAAATGAAGAAGATTGTCATTGATTTCAGGAAGCATAAAGGAGAACATGCCTCTGTCTACACCCACGAGGATGAGGTAGAAAGGATTGAGAGCTTCAAGTACTTGGGTGTCCAGATCACCAACAACCTGTCCTGGTCCCCCCCATGCTGACACTATAGTTAAGAAAGCCCACCAAAGCCTCTACTTTCTCAGAAGACTAAGGAAATTCGGCATGTCAGCTACGATTCTCACCAAGTTTTACAGATGCACCATAGAAATCATTCTTCCTGGTTGTATTGCAGCTTGGTATGGCTCCTGTTCTGTCCAAGATTGCAAGAAACTACACAGGGTTGTGAATGTAGCCCAATTCATCATGCAAATCAGACCCCCATCCATTGACTCTGTCTACACTTTCCACCGCCTTGGAAAAGCAGCCAGCATAATTAAGGACCCCACGCATCCCGGATATTCTCTCTTCCACCTTCTTCCATCAGGAAAAAGACTGAGGCCATGTACCAACCAACTCAAGAACCGCTTCTTCTCAGCTGACGTCAGACTTTTGAATGGATCTACCTCATACTAAGTTGATCTTTCTCTACATCCTGGCTATGATTGTAACGCAACATTCTGCACTCTCTCATTTCTTTCTTATGAATGGTATGCTTTATCTGTGTATTGCACAAGAAACATTACTTACCGCAGCCCTCCCAGGATAGGAAATTCCAATAGCCATCCTCTAATTGAAGAAATTCCTCCTCATCTCAGTGACCTGCTCCTTATCCTGATACCTTGTCCCTTGGTTCTCGACCAGCCGGGGGAAACATCCTTCTTGCATCTACCCTGTCAGAATTTTGTCTCTCACATTCTCTAAACTCTGAGGAATAAAGAGCCAGGCTATATCAGTGTTCCTCCCAGGACAATCCCTCCATCGAATGTAGTAAACCAGATATTTAAATCCACTCTAATCCAGACAGGAGTATTTCTGGCAGTGTGGCACTCCTGCACTGATATTTATGTTGCAAGTTTAGAATCTCTACAGTGCAGAAGGAGGGCCATTCGGCTCATTGAGTCTGCACAGACTCTCTGAGTGTTTTACCCAGGCTCTCTGCCCTGCTCCATCCCTGGATTCCCACACATTTACCATGGCTAATCCATCTAACCAACACATCTTGCGGCACTAAGGGGTGAATTTTCTTGTCCTGCCTGCCAAAGGAATCGTAGCGGGTGGCATTTATTACCAAATAAACCTGTTGGACTTTAACCTGGTGTTGTGAGACTTCTTACACAGAGAGACTCCGGTCAGCTTGTCTGTCATTCTGAGGACTGGCCATTAGATGGTAGGCTTGTCATTTGGTCACACTCTTCAAACATTTGCTGTGTCCTCAGAATGACATGTCACTGGGTGTTAATCTCCCACTGCTTAATATAGATTATAACTGAAGGCCATCTTTCTATGTGGGCAGTAACATTTCTGACCTATCTGATATTCCGGAAATGGACAAAGAATTCCCGCCAGGCACTTGTCTCAAAGTGTCAAGGCAGTGACACATGACGCGGCTTTGTTTTTGCAGCCTGATAATTAATGAGCTCCTTGTGCCTGTCCACCATCTATAAATCGGGATTGTGATGGAATACTCTCCACTTTCCCGGCTAAGTGCACACGCCCCCCCCCCCCCCCCTGCCCTGCAGCACTCAGGAAACCATCCAGGACAAAGCAGCTCACCCCATTGGCACCCCTGCCCCTCATCCCCAACAATCGCTGATGCCCAGTAACAGTGTGCGCACCATCTATAAGATGCACTGCAGCAAGACTCCTTCCACAATACTTTCCAAATCCTGCATCCACTACCATCAAGAAGGACACAATGTCGAGATGCCGGCGCTGGACTGGGGTGGACAGATACAGTAAGAAGTTAGACAGTTACATGGGTAAGATGCATGTAGAGGGATATGGGCCAAATGTGGGCAATTGGGATTAGTTTACTGGTTAAAAAATAGGGCGGCACGGACAAGTTGGGCCAAAGGGTCTGTTTCATAGAATCCTTCTGAAGGAGGCCCATCAAGCCTGCACCAAACACAACCCCACTCAGACCCTATCCCCATAACACCACATATTTACTCTAGCTAGTCCCCCTGACATTAAGGGGCATGGCCAGTCAACCTAACCCGTACACCTTTGGACTGCGGGAGGAAACTGGAGCACCCGGAGGAAACCCACGCAGACATGGGGAGAATGTGCAAAAACTCCACACAGACAGTGACCTGAGCCGGGAATGTGAACCCGGGTCGCTGCTGCTGTGAGGCAGCAGTGTGAACCACTCTCCGACGGTGCTGCCCCAGTGTTGCGGGTAAAATGGACAATGGAGATTGTCAGAGTGAAATTCATGGGCTGGGATTTCCTCCCATTCCGCGGTGTGGCAGGGGGAAGGCAGTACGCTGTTCACTGGCAGTGAGATCTTTCAGCCATTGTCATGGGGTTTTCCATTGAACGCACCCCTCAGCGCCAGGGAACATGCGGGGAAGGCGCATCCTCAGCAGAACCGTAAGATCCCGCCAGTGTGAAACAAAATCTTGCTGCACCAGTCTGGGCATACACGGGCTGGGTGCTGTGACCAAAGCAGCCAGGAACCATAGAAAATCCTGGCAGAATCCTGTTTGACCTCCCCACAAGGCAGCGAAATTAATTCAGGGGATCACATGGGCTTACAAAAATCCCTTCCATCTAAATGATGTGATCTGAAGCATAGAATCCTACAGCGAAGAAAGAAGCCATTCAGCCCATTGAGTCTGTACGGACCACAATCCCACCCAGGTCCTATCCCTGCAGCTCTACCCGTTTCCCCTGCTAATCCCCCTCACACTAAGGGGGAATTCAGCACGGCCGATCCAGCTAACACGCACATGTTTGAACTGTGGGAAGAGACTGGAGCATCTGGAGGGAACTCACAGGTAGGATGTACAGACAGACAGTGACCTGAGTTGGGAATTGAACCTGGGTCATTGCTGCTGTGAGGCAGCACTGTGTCATCGTGCTTCCCTTCATCCCTCCTTGACCCTCTTCCAGCCAATCCTGGAGGTTAACACCTCTTGTATCAGCTAGTAATGTATTCCAGAATCACAGGCTGGGATTCAGAAAGACGCAAGGAGTGTGTGAGCTGGGGGCAGAATTCACAGGAACTGCCTTTACTGTCAGTGGGGTTGATAGTGTTATTGGACAATAAATTTTATGAAATTAGGCATACAATATGGAAGCAGACACTCCCCACTAAAGGTCACAAAGGAACAGACACAGACTAGCAAGCAAGAACATGCTTTTAAAACACAAATGAGGGCTAGCACACAAAGGAAGTGGACAAGTTGGCACCTACAGGAACTAAATTAAAAAATACATCCCCACCCCATCAAATTAGCCCTTCTAACTTAATCAAACAACCCTCTGTGGAGACACCTAAAGATTAGCGTAACTGAAGAAGCATCCCTGGCCCCTCGACCTTTCCTGAGAATAGTCAAACACCCATTGTTCAAACCCCGGAGATTCCAAACCATTAATAAACCCATCAGACAGAAACGATTAACACACACTTAAACCCATTGTTACAATACTTGAAAACATCGAGACAGGATGGCTAAAGTTGAATACTGTAAATAAAAGCATTAGCATTTGAATTGTACAATTTATCGGAGTTCAGGTATAACTGTAGCCCATTGTGGCGGGTCTTCAGAGTGCTTTCGGGACAGTTTGATTGTATGTCCTGACTGCATCTCCATCGACGTAAAAGAAAATAAAGCTGTACTGTTGTTGAACTAGACCTTGGCTCCGTAGTGGTTGTTTTGCCCACTCGCGCTAACAATTGTAAGATCTAGAGAGGCTTTTAAACTGGGCAAGGACTTGGTACCATTTCTAATTGTCATTCCAGCTTGCCCCTAACAAAGAAAATCTCCATACGGAATCATGGAATCTTGATAGTGTAGAAAGGGGCCATTCAGCCCATTGAGCCTGCATAGACAAGAATCCCACCCAGGCCCAATCCCCATAACCATCCCTCATATTTAACCTACTGGACCGCTGACATTAAGGGGCACTTTGCATGGCCAATAAACCATAAAAATTAGGGGAACATGGATAGGTTGGGCTGAAGGGCCAACCCTATGACTTTGAGGGCATTCAAATGGTCAGTGGATAGGCATATGGATAACAGTGGAATAGTTTAGGTTAGAGGGTCATTAGATTGCTTCCACTGGTCGGTGCAACATCGAGGGCCGAAGGGCCTGCACTGCGCTGTAATGATCTATGTTCTAAGCTAACCAGCATATCTTTGGACTGTGGGAGGAAACCAGAACACCTGGAGGAAACCCACGCAGACACAGGGAGAATGTGCAAACTCCATACAGATAGTGACCCGAGGCCAGAATTAAATCCATGTCCCCGGCAATGTGAGTCAGCAGCGCTAACCACTGTGCCACCATACCACAGAGGAAGTGTGAAGTGCTTGTTTGGTGGAAGGTGGGGTTGGGGGGGGGGGCAGTGGTGGGGGTGGGGGGGATGAGGGGTTGGCGGGGACAGAAAGAAACAAAAGAGAATAGAACATCATGCAGGATTTTCTCCATTTTCACAAGGTGGCACAGTAGCACGGTAGTCAGCACTGCTACCTCACAATGCCAAGGACCTGGGTTCAATTCCAGCCTTGGGTTTGTATATTCTCCCCGTGTCTGCATGGGTTTCCTCCAGGTGCCCCAGTTTCCACCCACAGTCCGAAGATCTGTGGATTAGGTTGATTGGCCATGTTAAATTGCCCCTTAGCGTCAGGCGGACTAACTGAGGTAAATACATGAGGTTACGGGGATAGGTGCTGGGATGGATTGTGGTCACTGCAGACTCAATGGGCTGAGTGGCGTCCTGTAGGGATTCTATAATTCTGTTTAGCTGCATCCATAAGCTAGGTGCTCTGGTATTGTGGAATTTATCAAAGGTGCAGGAATTACTTCAAGTGGTCCTCACAAGACTTTGTTATGCCTCGACACTCCAACACAAGCTGCAAAACTTTCTATTTGTGTGGCTTACCTCACTTTGCTTTTTTAATTAGGCTCATATTTTATCAGGAGTCAGCTACGACCAGAAGAGAATACATCTTTTACAATGTCGTTAACTCAACTTTATAAGCCTGTTAGCTGCATTGGCCTCTTCATGTATAAGTGATGGTGGAAGTATTTGACACCAGCCCACATGCACTCAGTTCTGTTTGCTCCATAACCTTTATTTGACTCCACTGAAATGTCGTTGACTCCTCAGTAAAGCTCCTCACAGGAATGGTGATTGCTGCGGTTTATGAGCATGGGGCTTTTCAACAACACCAACGTGTGATAAGATCATCCCAAGCAGGTGGGACTCATCACCCTGGGTTGTCAGGGGATCTCAGTATCTCTGGTATTAAACATTCAGCTCTGGGCTACATCTCCACCAAAGTAAAATTTTTTCATCAGTCACAAATAAGGCTTACATTAACACTGCAATGAAGTTACTATGAAATGCCTCTAATTGCCACACTCTAGTGCCTGTTTGGGTACAAAGAACAAAGAACAAAACAGCACGGGAAACAGGCCCTTTGGCCCAACGAGCCCGCGCCGCCACCCTGATATTCCCACCTCTACCTGTGATCCCTGTCCGTGTTTATAGATCTATGGATTAAAAACCAAATTTGAGACAAATTAGGGAGAATTTGTTTTGCCATTTAGCCTAAGAGCACATCTTTGGGATGTGGGAGGAAACCGGAGCACCCGGAGAAAACCCACGCAAGCAACGGGAGAATGCGCAAACTCCCACAGACACAGGCTCAAATCCATGTATCTGCACAGCACAGCAATAGTCACTGCGCTGTCGTGTTGCCCATCAGATGGTCCAGGTCAAGCATACACTAACGATGTGAAGCAGTAGGATACTCTCAAAAAAGATCCAAGAGCAGCCCTCTCACGACCCATCGCGTGTATGCCCCTCGTTAGACAACAAGGTGGACCAAAGCACCTGTATGATAAAAACAAGTACATCAATATCATCATCTATTTACACACTTCCCAGGGACTCCCAAGGCTCATGATCCCTATTTTAAATCAGTTTTCTATACCCCTCCATTCCCATTCTGTTCATGTGCCCATCTAAATACTTCTTAAATAACTCCAGAGTACCTGCCTCCATCACTTTACTTGGTAGCGCATTCCATATCCCCACCACCGTCTGTGTGAAAAAACTCCCTCTAGCATCCAAATTATACCTTACCCCCTCTCACCCTAAGCCCGTGACCCCTCGTGCTATTTGAGTCCATCCTAGGAAAAAGCTTAACCCTGTTTATCTATACCCATCATAATCTTGTACACCTCTATCAGATCTCCTCTAAGTCTACGTCTTTCTAAGGAAAAGAGTCCCAATTTAACAAAGAACAACAAAGAACAAAGAGCAACGCAGCACGGGAAACAGGCCCTTTGGCCCAATGAGCCCACGCCACCGTCCTAATGTCTTAATGACATATCCATGACTTTAGGCTATGCCTGTTGTGGAAGATTCCCATATAGGGACCAATATAGGGACAATTTGTTACCCAATCAACCTAAGAGCACATTTTTGGGATGTGGGAGGAAACTGGAGCACCCGGAGAAAACCCACGCAACCATGGGGAGAACGTGCAAACTCCCGCAGACACAGGTCCAAATCCATGTGTCTGCACAGCAACAGCGATAGTCTCTGAGCTGTCATGTTGCCCATCTGATGGTCCAGTTTAAGCATACACTAACGACATGAAGCACTAGGCCACTCCTGAAGTAACATCCAAGAGCTGCCCTCGCACGACCTGCCGAATGCATGCACCTTGTTGGTCAACAAGGTGGACCGAATTGCCTGTGGAAACAAATAAAATATTTAGACAGTCCTGCTATATCCCTCTATCTGCAGACTGCTCATGTGGCTGTCCAAGAGACCCTTAAACAACCCTAGCGTGCCTGCTCCCACCACCTTACTCGGCAGTGCACTCCACACCCCCACTACCCTTTGTGTGAAAAACTGCCCTCTAATACTCGTCTTATACATAGCCCCCCTCACCCTAAGGCCATGACCCCTCGTTCTATCCATTTCTAATGATGGAAAAAGCTTACCACCATTTACTCTATCTATACCCCTTATAATCTTATATACCTCTAATAGATCCCCTCTCAGCCGACGTCTTTCGGCTAATTTGCCTAATCTCTCCTTGTAACTCAGGCCTTCCATACTAGGCAGCATCCTGGTAAACCTCCTCTGCACTCTCTCCAGAGTCTCCACATCCTTCCGGTAGTAAGTACATTGAGGGGGAATTTAGCACGGCCAATGCACCTAACCAGCATGTTCTTTGGGCTGTGGGAAGAAACCAGAGCACCTGGAGGAAACCCACTCAGACATGGGGAGAACATGCAGACTCCACGCAGACAGTGACCCAAGCCGGGAATTGAATACAGGTCCCTGGCGCTGTGAGGCAGCACTGCTAACCAGTGTTCCAGTGTGCCACCCCCACCAGCTGACTGTATGTTTGGCACTGTATGTTTGCGCACACTATGTACAGAAAGGCAACTGAGTCTCTCCAGCCTAGTGAGCAGAATCTGAAGTCCAAACTCACAATCTGTACTCTTTCAACAGGTACGAGAGGCACGTTTTGCAGCATTAACTCATGGAGGTAACACCGTCTCAAATAGTAGCAGTCCCTTGAGCCTGCTCCACCACTCACCTGGTCTGATCGTAACCTCAATCCCACACTCTGCACATACAGGAATAATTTCATGTAATCCCAATCCTGGGTGGAATGAGGGATTGCGTGAAAATGGGAAGCTTTCCCGCTGGCAGAGTCCTCAGTGCCGACTTACTCACCTGATAGATGCAAATTCACACATTCCAACAAACCTGCCGGCAAGCCCAGCGCCATTTATTTATTTATTCAACTCACAAATAGGCTGACATTAACACTGCAGTGAAGTTACTGTGAAAATTCCCTCGTCCGCACAGTCTGGCGCCTGTCCGGTTACACTGAGGGAGAACGTAGCACGGCCAATCAACCTAACCAGCACATCTTTGGACTGTGGGAGGAAACTGGAGCACCCTGTGGAAACCCACGCAGACACAGGGAGAATGTGCAAACCCCACATAGTCCGTGACCCAAGCCGGGAATTGAACCCGGCTCCCTTGTGCTGTGAGGCAGCAGTGCTAACCACTGAGCCACCATCGCTCATTTGCTTTCCTCAACCCAGTTTTCCCAATTACTTTCTCACAGAGCTAACCACTGTACCACTACCCCTGTTCAGAGCTCGGAGTGTCCATCTCCACACTTGGAGACCCATCTTCTGCCCCATAAAAAAATTAAATGGTGATTCCACCTTCCCCAGTGACCAGGGGAGCACCAACCAAGACCCAGCAAAGAGCGACATCCTTCCCCATTGACTCTGACCTCCCCATCCCACACCTCGCGTGCACAAGGGTGACCCATATCTTTTCCCACTCCGACCCGCCTTCCTCATACCCCATTTGGGAGTTGAAGTGTTGGTCAGTTGGAAGGAGCAGTCAGGCTAGGTGGGTAGTCGAGCTGGTGGGCAGTCAGGGGGCATGGGTAGAAGGAGGGGTAGGCAATGGAGTGGGGGGAGCAGTTGGGCGTGAGCAGTGGGATGGGCCAGTTGGAGATGGGTGATTTGGGGGGGGGGTGCAGTTGGGGATGGGCACTCCGAGGGGAGGGGGAGTGGGAACATCTTCGGATTGCGGGAGGAAACCAGGGCACCCAGAGAAAACCCACGCAGACATTGGGAGAATGTGCGGACGCAAGGTCAGCTAAGTACCTGGACGAGTATTCAGATCCAGCGCGGATCAGCTGACGGGATATTTGCAGATACTGAATGACAAAACATTGAATGTATTCAAGAGGCGGCTGGATCTAACATTTGGGGTGAATGGGATCAAAGATTACAGAGGGGAAAGCAGGATTAGGCTATTGAGTTGGACGATCAGGCTCGAAGGGCCGAACAGCCTCATCCTGGTCCTCCTTTTTTTGTTTCTACGTTTCCATACACTTCAACCTCTCTTTACAACAATCCGAAGCCCCTACCTGCTTCAAGAAGACGCCCATCATGCTGAAGCAAAGAAAAGCCAAGCAATGTGCCTTAATGACTACCAGCCAGTGCTATAAACCCATCATTGAAGTGTTTTGAAAGGTTAGTCATGGCACAAATCACTTCCAGCCTCCTGGACTAACTGGATCCACTACAGCTTATCTACCACTGCAACAGGTCCACAGCAGACACCATCTTCCTGACCCTGCACTCAACCCTGGAACGCCTAGATAACAAGAACACCAATGTCAGAATCCTATTTATTGATTACAGCTTAGCCTTCAACACCATTATTCCCTCAAAACTCATCTCCAAACTCAGTGGCCTGGATCTCGGCACCTCTTCTGCAACTGGACTCTCGACTTCCCGCTGCCCCACAAGGCTGTGTTCGCAATCCTCTTCTACACACCTTGTACACCCATGACTGTGTGGCCAAATTCCCCTCCAACTTGATTTTCAAGTTTGCTGATAACACCATCATGGTGTGTCAGATCTCAAACAATGATGAAATGCAGTAGAGGAAACAGAGGGAGTACCCGGTGAACCGGTGCAGCAATGATAATCTCTCACTCTCAAAATCAATGTCATCAAGTTCAGGAAGCATAAAGGAGAACATGCATGTCTATATCAACGGGGATGAAGTGGAAATGATCGAGAGCTTTAAATTTCTATGTGTCCAGATCACCGACAACCTGTCCTGGTCCCTCCAGGGACCTCCAGGGAGACAGATGGGAACAGGGTAATTCCGGAGAGTAGGAGGGAGGATCAGAGAGGGCCTGAGGGCCTTCAGTGCATGTGTTTTAATGCGAGGAGTGTGACTGGCAAAACAGATGAACTGAAGGCAATAATGTTTGAGAGGAGGTTGGAAGTGGTGGCGGTGACTGAGACGTGGCTAAAGGAAGGGCAGGACTGGCAATTGAATATTCCGGGGTATAAATGTTTTAGGCATGATAGAGGTGGTTTGAGGAGAGGAGGGGGAGTGGCATTATTAGTTAAGGATCACATCATAGCAGTGCAGAAGGAGGGTGGTATGGCTGAGTTAGGAATTGAGTCACTATGGGTGGAGTTGAGGAATAGGAAGGGAGAGGTTACTATGTTGGGTGTGTACTACAGACCGCCCAACAGTCCACGGGCCGTGGAAGAAGGGATATTTAAGGAAATTTTAGATAAGTGTAGGAAGAATAGGGTAGTTGTAATGGGAGATTTCAATTTCCCTGGGGTAGATTGGAAGGTGCCGAGAGCGGAAGGTGCGGATGGGGAGGAATTTGTACAGTGTGTTTAGAAGGGTCCTTGGAGCAGTATGTGGATAGCCCGACTAGAGAGGGGCTATACTGGATCTGGTTCTGGGGAATGAGCCAGGGCAGGTGGTTGACGTTGTAGTAGGAGAGCATGTGTCTAATAGTGACCACAACTCTGTCTGCTTTAGGGTATTAATGGAAAAAGATGACGCCTGCCCTAAGGGGAGGGTGTTAAACTGGGGGAGGGCTAGATATAGCCAGATTAGGCAGGATCTTAAGGATACCGACTGGGATAAGCTGTTCGAGGGTAGGTCGACACTGCACATGTGGGAGTCTTTCAAGGGAAAACTAAAATTTTTGCAGGAAAGACACGTGCCGGTAAGGAGGAAGGATGGGAAAGGTAGGATTAGAGAACCGTGGCTTACTAGGGATATCGAGGACTTGGTCAGGAAGAAGCAGGAGGCGTACATTAGATCCAGGCAAATGGGGACAGAGGCAGCGCTGGAAAAATATAGAGAGTGTAGACGGGATCTTAAAAGGGGTGTCAGAAAGGCAAAAAGGGGCCACGAAATGGATTTGGCAGGTAGGATTAATGAAAATCCTAAGGCATTTTACTCCTATGTAAGGAGCAAAAGGATGGTTAGAGGGAAGATTGGACCTCTCAGGGACAGAGGAGGAGAACTATGCTTAGAGCCTGAGGGATTGGGGAAGATCCTGAATGAATACTTTGTGTCGGTATTCATGCGGGAGAGGGGCCTGATGTCTGATGCCGGCGCTGAGGAATTTGAGGACCTGTTAAAGGAAATAATCATTACGAGGGACGAAGTGTTGGGGCTTTTAGGTAGCATAAAGACTTATAAAGCTCCGGGGCCTGATGGTATTTATCCCAGGCTGCTACGGGAGGTGAGATATGACATTGCTGGGCCTCTGACACAAATCTTTGTCTCCTCTTTGGACTCAGGAGAGGTCCCAGAGGACTGGAGGATTGCAAATGTAGTACCGTTGTTTAAAAAGGGTCAGAGGGATAAGCCAGGGAACTATAGGCCAGTGAGCTTGACTTCAGTTATAGGTAAGCTAATGGAGAGGATCCTCAGGGACAGGATGTATGAACATCTGGAGCGCTGCGATCTGATCAGGGATACGCAGCATGGCTTCGTCAAGGGGAAGTCTTGTCTTACAAATCGAGTGGAATTTTTTGAAGAAGTGACAAAAATAGTTGATGAAGGACATGCTGTTGATGTCGTCTACATGGATTTCAGTAAGGTGTTTGACAAGGTTCCTCATGGTAGACTGATAGAGAAGGTGAAGGCGCATGGGATACAGGGCCAGGTATGTAGATGGGTTGAGAACTGGCTTGGGAGGAGGAGACAGCGGGTAGTAGTGGCAGGCTCTTTTTCCAACTGGAGGTCTGTCACTAGTGGTGTGCCACAGGGCTCTGTACTAGGACCCCTTCTATTTGTGGTGTATATAAATAACTTGGAAGAGGGGGTAGGTGGTGTGATCAGCAAATTTGCTGATGACACTAAGATGATTGGATTGGCGGGTACTGAGGAGCAGTGCCAGGAAATACAACAGGACATAGATAGGCTGGTAGATTGGGCAGATAGATGGCAAATGGAATTTAACCCAGATAAATGCGAGGTGATGCATTTTGGCCGGAATAATGTAGAGGGGAGTTATAGGATAAAAGGTAAAACTATCCGGAGTATAGAAATGCAGAGAGACCTGGGGGTGCAAGTTCACAAGTCTCTGAAGGTGTCAGTACAGGTGGAGAATGTGGTAAAAAAAGCGTATGGTATGTTAGCCTTCATAGGAAGGGGTATAGAATACAAGAGTAGGAGTCTAATGTTGCAAGTGTATAGAACATTGGTTAGGCCTCATCTGGAGTGCTGCGTCCAGTTCTGGTCGCCGTACTACAGGAAGGATGTAGAAGCCCTGGAGAGAGTGCAGAGGAGATTTACCAGGATGCTGCCTGGCATGGAAGGGCTGTCTTACGAGGAAAGATTGAAAACAAGGGTTGTTTTCCCTTGAAAGACGTCGACTGAGAGGGGATCTTTTAGAGGTATATAAGATTATGATGGGTATAGATAGAGTAAATGGTGGTAAGCTTTTTCCACCATTAGAAATGGATAGAACGAGGGGTCACGGGCTCAGGGTGAGGGGGGCTATGTACAAGACGAATATTAGAGGCCAGTTTTTCACACAAAGGGTAGTGGGGGTGTGGAATGCACTGCTGAGTAAGGTGGTGGGAGCAGGCACGCTAGGGTTATTTAAGGGTCTCTTGGACAGCCACATGAGCGGTCTGCAGATAGAGGGATATAGCAGGACTGTTTGAATATCGGGAGGACCAAATAGTAGTAGACTATCCTTTAGTTTCGTCTCGGGAATGTTGTCTTAGTTTTTTTTAGCATGTTTAATTAAGTCTTATTTGTTTCCGCAGGCAATTCGGTCCACCTTGTTGACCAACAAGGGGCATGCATGCGGCATGTCGTGCGAGAGCTGCTCTTGGAGGTTGCTTCAGGAGTTGCCTAGTGCTTCACGTCGTCAGTGTATGCTTAAACTGGACCATCTGATGGGCAACATGACAGCTCAGAGACTATCGCTGTTGCTGTGCTGACACATGGATTTGGGCCTGTGTCTGCGGGAGTTTGCACGTTTTCCCTGTGGTTGCGTGGGTTTTCTCCGGGTGCTCCGGTTTCCTCCCACATCCCAAAAATGTGCTCTTAGGCTGATTGGGTAACAAATTGTCCCTATTTTGGTCTCTATATGGGAATCTTCAACAATAGGCATAGCCTAAAGACAAGGATATATCATTAAGACATTAGGACGGCAGCGCGGGTTTGTTGGGCCGAAGGGCCTGTTTCCCATGCTGTGTTGCTCTTTGTTCTTTGTTCTTGTTCCATGCTGACACTATAGTTAAGAAAATCCACCAACACCTTTACTTTCTCAAAAGACTAAGGAACTTTGGCATGTCCTCCAGGACTCTTACCAACTTTTACAGATGCACCACAGAAAGTATTTTTTCTGGTTATATCACAGCTTGGTATGGCTCCGGCTCTGCCCAAGATTATAAAGAACTACAAAGCATCATGAATGTAGCCCAATCCATCACGCAAACCTCCCATCCATTAACTCTGTCTACACTTCTCACTGTCTTGGAAAAGAAGCTGGCATCATCAAGGACCCTATATACCCCGGGCACACAGGCTGGAATTTTACCACTACTTGATATTTGATATGGGCAATTGATATGGGCGAGGGGTAGAACATGGGAAGATCCGTTGACCTTGGGCAGGATTTTACAGTTTTGGGAGGAATGAGATCATAAAATCTTGCCCGAGCTCTTTCACTTTTTTTCCGTCAGGAAAAGGATACAAAAGCCTGAGGTCACGTACCAATCGACTCAAGGAGAGCTTCTTCCCTGCTGCCATCAATCTTTGAATGGACTTACCTTGCATTAAGTTAACCTTTCTCTACACCCTGGCTATGAGTGTGACATTACATTCTGCATCCTCTCCATTTATGAATAGTATGTTTCATCTGTATAATGCGCAAGAAACAATACTTCCTCCTATACAGTAACCATGAGGGATGGGCACAGTAAGTATTCTTATAGAATACAAACATGGCATTTATAGACAAAAATGTGGGCAAATGCCGAGTTTATGAACTTCAACTCACCTGATGAAGGAAGAGCACTCCTAAAGCTCATGATTCTAAATAAACATGTTGGACTTTAACCCGGTGTTGTGAGACTTCTTACTGTATATTAATACATGTGACAATAATAAATCAAATCAAATCAGATGAACCCGGGTCTCTTACGGTGTGAGGCAGCAATGCTAATCACTGGGCCACTTTTGAATAGCTCATAACAATTTCCTTTCCTCTCTCATATCGGAAGCTGCGGTGCATCTCCACAAGTTATAACACAAGGAATAAAGATTGAGGCCGAGGCAGAAGGGAGCTCAAACATCACACTTTTATTGAAGAACACACATGTTGTCAAACTCTAAATATTGTTTCCAGAAACACAAACAAGAAATCAAATTAAATCCCAGGAACGGGAAGAAGGGCAAGTTTTGGGAAGCTAGGATCACAGCAAGTGGTTACTCACGAAGGAACGAGTTGAATATTTGACTGACATTACTTATTAATCTCGAACGGTTCTTCTTTGCTCTGTGTGAACCCATTCAGGAGAGTTGGGCCTGAGGTAATTTGCTTAAAACGCCCCCAACCTCAGTCCCTTCATAGAAAACTCCAATCCTCCACTCAGCAGCATCTTACACAATACCCAGTAACCGACTTCACTAATATTCAAAGGGGAAATGGCCCAGGTAAGGTCAACTTTATCAGGGGATGTTCATGAGACTCCTCATAACATTCTTCTCCAACAGCACTGGGGGTGGGGGAGAGTGCTGCTGGACCTAGTGAGGGAAGGGGTTTAACAAAAATTGGACATTCAATAAGGAACTGACAACATTGGATCATTGGCTTGGATTACATCTAGTCCAATTAGTTGGTGCTACACTTGCCTCAGGGCCAGAAGGTTCTGGGTTCACACCCCATTCCAGAGGCGGACACATACAAGCGATGCTGACCCCACAGTATGGGAAGTCATGGAATCATAGAATCTCTACAGTGCAGAAGGAGGCCATTGGTCCATCAAGCCTGCACTGACCAGAACGCCACACCGCCCTATTCCCATAACCTCACTTATTTACCCTGCTAATCCTCCTGATGCCATGTTTAATTTAACATGGCCAATCAACCTAACTCGCACATCTTTGGGCTGTGGGAGGAAACCCACGCAGACACGGGGAGAACGTGCAAACAGTGAGCTGGAATTGAACCTGGGTCCCCGGCGCTGTGAGGTGCAGTGCTAACAACTGTGCTGCACTGTCTGAGGTGACATCTTCCAGACTAGATATGAACGCAAGCCCTGCTTGCCTTCTCAAAAAACCGTGTGAGAACCTTGCCCCCACTCCATGGCCTATTACTGCAGAACATCCTCCTCAGTGTTTCAGTTAATGATTAGCCCCCCCACACCAAATAACATCACTTAGAGAAACAAGAAGGCTATTTTCGCACAAAACTTGCCGGGCACAACTTGTGTGACTACACTCAGACGTGACAGAACTTTGGGGACATTCTGAGGATGGGAAAGGCGCTATAAAAATGCACGTTCTTTGTTTCTGTTCTGACTGGCTTTGATCTACAGGCAACCAGATCCCCTCCAGACGGGTCAATACAAATGACCCCAACCGCATCTTCCCCCCTGCCCCACGTCCCCGCGCCTACCCTCAGGGCAGCCAGCTCGGCCAGAGGCTGCCACAGAGCCAGCTGGCTGGGTAACAGTGGTCTGGGTCACTCTGCAAAGCCAAAGGAATGGGCCCAATCCTGTCGGAGGTAAAGAAGACATGACCTCTCAAAATTTGACACATTCCTAAATGTGCTGGAAGGTCCATGCAGATAGTTCGTAGAGATTGCATAATAATGAATAAAACAGAAGGTGGGTGAGGCAATCGGAAGGGTCTCTTCCAGGGCAGAGGAATGGGACAAAGAACCAAGAGACCGAGTTCTTTTTCTGTCTCACTAACTCTTCTGACCACAGTGAATCACACTTTAGAATTCCTCAAAGTAGCATGTGAGCATTAACCAACAAGTCAGTTGTTTCCAATCCACAGACAAAACAAAGAAGCATTCTTACGCAATAACTTAAAAATACTCGCATAACTACTGTTCTACCCTAGCGATACAAGTCAAATGTACTTTCCAAATATCTCTTTTTGGTTAACTCTTCGTCAGTGTAGCAGTCAGTGGTTGGAAGGACCTTCCCATCCATCCTTGTATTTTCCCTCCTGTGTCATTCACTCTCTCCTGCCTTTCTTTCTCGCACTCCCACCATCTACGCCGCCAGTACACTGCACCCCCCCTCACTCTGAACAGACCCCCCCCTCACTCTGAACAGATCCCCCTCACTCTGAACAGACCCCCCCTCACTCTGATCTCACTCTGAACAGACCCCCCCCTCACTCTGAACACCCCCCCCTCACTCTGAACAGACCCCCCTCCTCTGACCGAACAGACCCCCCCAAACTCTTCCCCCTCACTCTGAACAGACCCCCCTCACTCCGAACAGACCCCTCCTCACTCCGAACAGACCCCCCTCACTCCGAGCAGACCCCCCCCTCACTCCGAACAGACCCCCCCTCACTCCGAACAGACCCCCCCCTCACTCTGAACAGTCCCCCCCCCTCACTCTGGGAACAGACTCCCCTCACTCTGAACAGACCCCCCCTCACTCTGAACAGACCCCCCCTCACTCCGAATAGACCCCTCCTCACTCCGACAGCCCCCCGTCACTCCGAGCAGACCCCCCCTCACTCCGAACAGACCCCCCTCACTCTGAACAGTCCCCTAAACAGACCCCCCCCTCACTGTGAACAGAACCCCCCCCCTCACTCTGAACAGACCCCCCCACTCTGAACCCCCCCTCACTCTGAACAGACCCCCCCTCACTCCGAATAGACCCCTCCTCACTCCGAACAGACCCCCCACTCTCCGAGCAGACCCCCCTCACTCTGAACCCCCCCTCACTCTGACAGACCCCCCCCTCACTCTGAGACCCCCCTCACTCTGAGCAGACACCCCTCATTCTGAACTGACCCCCTCTCACTCTGACAGACCCCTCCTCACTCTGAACAGACCCCCCTCACTCTGAACAGACCCCCCCACTCTGAACAGACCCCCCCTCACTCTGAACAGCCCCCCTCACTCTGAACAGATACCCTCTCTGAACAGTCGCCCCTCTCTCCCTCTGAACAGACCCCCCCCCACCCTGAACAAATGCCCCCTCACTCTGAATAGAACCCCCCATCACTCTGAACAGACCCCCTCTCACTCTGAACAGACCCCCTCATTCTGAACAGAACACCTCTCACTCTGAATTGACCCCCCCTCACTCTGAACAGAACCCCCTCATTCTGAACAGAACACCCTCACTCTGAATTGACCCCCCCCTCACTCTGAACATTCCCCAGAAGAGCGGAATGAGGTCTGTGCTGTTATCACATCTGGGAATTCACGACCCGCCAGCGTTGCCAGCGCGGATGGAGAATTTGGATCCCAGCCCAAGTCACCCGCCCCATCTCCCCGCCTCACTCCCCCAGCTGGAGATTGTCTGCAGCCAGCGTGGCACGTGCCCTCCCCCCCCTCCCTTCCCCCCTTAGGGGGGCACAACCAAGCCTTCTGCTCACGTGCGAAAACCCCCAAACGGCAAGTGGTCCTTGGCGCAGGCGACACTGGGCATTGCTGCGAGCCACTTTGGTCGCTTTGGGCTGAGACATAACATACATCCAGGAAGCCGGTGAATCAAGTTGGTGATTCAGTTGGGCGACTTGAGGTGACTAGCGGCAGGAGGTCCGCTGTTACGTCAGATAATTACATGCTCGAATAGAAAAATATTAGATATAATAGTAAATTTATGAAAGACCCATAACGTGTGAAATAAGTGTTACATTTTCTACCGAAGTCGTGATAATCGTTAATGCGAGATCATATATAACCAGGATGAGACACACCATTATAATGAACTTTCAAATAAATGCGTACAATCAATCAGTATCGCGTAGTTGTGATTAATGATAATCCCGTAGCTTGATTTTTTTTTTTGCTCCCAGCCTCATATAGCATCAGTATTGTCAATGTTACTGCCGCAGCTTTCTGCAGTCTCTTTAGTATAAAGCTTGAAGCTAAAGCTGTCAGAACCACTGTCCAAAGTACAGTCATGTTGAGTGCTCTGAACCGTTGCTGAAGAAGTGAAGCAAAAACAAGTCTTTTTTTCTCAGTTTCTTACCGTCTGATTCTAAAGGATTGACTTTGCATTTATTTTTTTTCTCTCTGTGTAAAGAAGACATTTTAAAAGTTTTTTTTTACACTAAGGACTCCCTATCTTTGTCGAGACCTCTCTTTGAGTCCAGTTGCCCGTCCGTTTGCGGGTCAACGAGTTTCACTTCGATACTCTCGCTCGCCGTCCCGGTGACGGTGTTGTAAGACGGGGGGGATGACAAGGAGGACATTGTCTCTGATCTCTCCAAGTGGGGGCCAAAATGCTCGTTGATCACCGTTGCGATGAGCCCTTCTTTCTCCGGGGCCTCTTCCACCACGGCGTTCACGTCACTGGTGCGGTGCCGGTACACGAAGGAGGCGTGCTTCAAGGACCGGCGCAGCAGGTGCCTCCGGAAGGCCCGCTGGATAATGACGACGGACACGTCTTCCTGCTTCCGCCTCAGGGTGGTTGTGATGGGCTCGTAGGAGATCTTAGAGGGGTTGGCTGCCATGAACTTCTCCTCCATCTGCAGCTTGAGCGCGTCCATCTCCCCTGACTCCCCCAGCACCCGTTTGGTGAAGGCAAAGAGGATGTCTAAGCAGTGAATCCTGTCGCCGCTCACCATGGGCAGGTCCATCGCGATCAGCTTGATTTTGTTCGGCTTTGCCACGCGGAGGGGCTCCTTCAGAGCGTCCGCAAAGTCCGAGAGGGCCGAGTACTCGATGAACTGCGTCGCCTGCGGGTCAAACTTCTCCCACACCTCGTAGAACATCTCAAAGTCGTCCTCGCTGAGAGGCTCCGAGCTTTCCTCGGTGGCCACACTGAAGTTCTCCAGGATGATGGCGATGTACATGTTGACCACGATCAGAAACGAGATGATGATGTAACTGACAAAGAAGGCAATCCCCAGCGACTGGTTGCCGCAGTTGCCTTTGAAATTGGTGCCGGGGTTTTCCTTCTTGGGGTCGCAGTCCGGGCTGTTGGAGTTGAGGATGGGGCTGAGCAGGCTGTCCCACCCCGCCGAGGTGGTGATCTGGAACAGGCAGATCATGCTGTTGCCAAACGTCTGGAAGTTGAACATGTCGTCGATGCCGTCTTCCTGCTTCACGTAGGCAAAGTTGGCCATCCCAAAGATGGCGTAGATGAACATGACTAGGAGCAAGAGGAGGCCGATGTTGAACAGGGCGGGAAGCGACATCATCAGGGCAAAGAGCAATGTCCGTATTCCCTTTGCCCCTCTTATCAGACGCAGTATCCTCCCAATGCGAGCTAGCCGAATGACTCGGAAGAGGGTGGGCGAGACAAAGTATTTTTCAATGACGTCAGACAGCACAATGCCTGTAGAGGGAGAGGAAAATCCAAGTGTAAATACACAAATATCTTTAATGAGATTATAGGACCTTAAGACATAGGGGCAGAACTAGGCCATCGAGTCTGCTCCGCCAATGAATCACAGCTGATATTTTTCTCATCCCCATTCTGCCGCCTTTTCCCCATAACCCTGATCCCCTTATTAATCACGAACTGTCTATCTCTATACTATAGACACTCAATGACCTGGCCTTTTGTAGCAAAGAGTTCTACAGATTCACCACTCTCTGGCTGAAAAAATTCCTTCCCATCTCTGTTTTAAAGGATCATCCCTTTAGCCTGAGGTTGTGCTGGTTTTTAGTACGAGTGGAAACTCCGTCCGCTCTATGCAGACCTCTCAGTAGCCTGTATGTTTCAATAAGATCCTCCATCATCCTTCTAAACTCCAACGAGCGCAGACCCAGAATTATAGACAACATCTGACATTGAGGGTATTTACAAAGCACCCCAAGGCAATTCACAGAATTCTTTTTGATTCAAACATGGGATATGGGCATCGCTGGCTGGCCAACATTATTGCCCATCCCTAATTTCCATTGAAAATCAACCACATTGCTGTGGCTCTGGACTCAGATGTAGGCCAGACAAGGGAAGGACGGCAGATTTCCTTCCCTAAAGGACATCAGTGAACCAGATGGATATATTTTGAGGTTGTCCAGGACCAATACTTTTCTCAGTCCAACTTCATGACTGAGGCTTGGGTACCTAATTTCAAAATTTGCAGCAATGTGAGGAGATGTCACGGGCATTATTTCTTTACGGAAGTACAGTTGTCGTTAAGAAAAAGAGATGCAACGAGGTGGTGGGGAGATGGAGGGGGGAGGTGGTGTAGTGATAATGGGCACCTGATTAGTAACCCCGGCTAATGCCCTGGGAACATCGGTTCAATTCCAACCGTGGAGGCTGATGGAATTTAAATTCAGTCACGAAATCCGGAATTAAACAAACTCATTTCAATAATGGTGACCACGAAACCATTATGGCTTGGGGAGGCGATGGCCTAGTGGTACTATTGCTGGACTATTGATCCAGAATCTCAGCTCATGTTCGGGGGAGTGGGGTTCGAATCCTATCCCAGTGGCTGGTGGAATTTGAGTTCAATGAAAAGTACCTGGAATTAAGAATCTACTAATGACATTGAAACCATTATTGGAAAAACCCATCTGGTTCACTAATATCCTTGACGGAAGGAAATCTGCTGTCCTTAGCCGGTCTGGCCTAATGTGGCTACAGAGTCACAATAACGTGGTTGACTTGCAACTAGGGATGGGCTAGTCAGAGAGCTTGTGTCCCATGAATGAATTAAATAAAAAGGATAGCAATGGACTCAAAACACCACAAGAAAACTGATGGAGAGAACAGGCTGATGAAATTTAATGTAGAGTTATTTTTATTCATTCATGGGATATTGGCATCGCTGGATGTTCAACATTTATTGCCCATCCCTAGTTGAACTAAGTGGCTTGCTGGGCCATTTCAGAGGGCAGTTGAGACCCAAGCTGGAAATTGGACCCTGATCCCTGGCGCTGTGAGGAAGCAGCGCTAACCGCTGTGCCACCCTCAAATCAGACAAACAAAGGCATTTTATGGCCTCGCTCAGTCTGAGGCTGGAAAATCCCCCTCTGAGGTCAGCGGACCTTCCCAATGTCTGCTCCTTGCCTGCTCCAGTTCCTATGGGATGGGAGAATTCCATGAAGACTTGACACTGAATGAGATATTTGGACAGGCGCTTGGTCAAAGAGCAGCTACTTACAGGATAAAAAGTGGCAGGAAGGAGGAGTGGTTTCGGTGGCATTAATGTCATCGGACTGCACCAGAATCCGACCTACAAGAGCCAACATCAAATGGGCCGAACGGCCTAATTCTATCTGATAATCTTATGGCTTATGGAATTTCAGAGGCCTGAGACAAGGCAGTGGAAGCCAACGCTGGGGAAATTGGCACGAGCAAGATAAAGACCCCAAACTGTGCTTGTTTCCTCCATTTGAGTGTTTGCGATGAAGGAGAGCCTCATCTCATCAACCTGGGCCAGACTCAAAGCAAACCCAGCTCTTGGAAGCGTAACTAAAGTCGATTTCTCCAGAACCAATTTCTACTTTGTCCAAAATCTGTCATAGTCTCAGTTCCTGTGTAATGAGGGACAGTTCCTATATAATCAGACAGAGAGAGATATATTCGTAAGTTCCAGTTATGATTTTTATTTGGTTTGTAACGGGATCAAAACGAGATGTCCTCAGATGTCAAAGCCCTTCATCTCAGTGGAATGCTCTGTACCTGTGACCAGTACCCAGTGATTGTGTTTTTAAACTCTCTTCTCCACACAATCCCTTTTATCTGCCAGTGTTTTGTCCCCTATTGCTAAAAGGGTTCAGTGCTTTCAGCACGCGATTGTTCTCCGTTGCTGCTTTGCTGTGAAGCTATGTTTGAAGTTTTGCCAAGAATGCTTTTTTTCTATCTGACCAATGTTAATTGTGATGATTTTCAGGTGCCCCTCGATCCCTAAGTACAACACAGACAGGGGGAACCTTTTAAGTTTACGGGGTCTGAAAGGCAGACTTAATGTGTTTTTTTTAAAAAATAATTTGGATGGTGTAGAGATCAAACAGCAATTAATCTTCTGCTAGCTAACATTTCTCTTTGCCTGATCCAATCCATTAAACTGTGCATGACACATCTCAGTGCCTGTACTACCTTGGTATATAGTTGCTTTTGATGAATCCTGTCTTTGTGAACCACCACTAAAATATTAGTCCAAATGCTCCCTCACTGTTTGGTGGGGACGGGGTGTGTGTATGTGTGCGCGTGTGCGTGTGTGTGCATGTGTGCGCATGCGTGTGTGTGTATGCGTGCGTGTGTGCGCGTGCATGTGTGCGCGTGCGTGTGCGTGTATGCGCGTGCGTGTGTGTGCACGTGTGTGTGTGCACGTGTGCGCGTGTATGTGTGTGCGCATGCGTGTGTGTGCGCGTACATGTGTGTGTGTGCGTGTGCATGTGTGTGCGCGTGTGTGCATGCGTGTGAGTATGAGTGTGTGTGTTCCTGTGTGTATGAGTCTGTGTGAGTGCGTGCGTGTGCGCGCACGCCTGTGTGTGTGTATGAGTGTGTGTGTGTATGTGTGTCTATGCGTGTATGAGAGAGAGAGAGTGCATGTGCGTGTGCGTGTGTGGTGCATGCATGTGTGTGTGTGTGGTGGTGGTGGGGTTTGGAGCTGGGCTTTAGATAGCACCAAGTTAGAAAGTTCGGAGAGAAATCCAATATAAAGCTTAATGTTTATTCATTACAACATAGAACATAGAACACCACAGCACAAACAGCCCCTTCAGCCCACAGATACACTGATCATATCCCTATCCGCTCAAATCTCCAACCGGTCTATATTTTGCCACATCCTCTGACAATCCTCTTCATCGTCTGCAACTCCACTAATTTTTGTGTTGCCTGTGAACTTACTAATCACGTAAGAATCTGGCTACACCAATTTTAAGTCCAACCGATTTATTTGATAGTAAATCTGCAAGCTTTCGACTTTTGTCTTTGTCAGGCAAATGCAGTGTTCTGGTCTCAAACAGCACACATATCAGCACAGACAGTCACAGATTGCTGATTAGAATGCGAATCCTTACATCTAACCTGCTATTCAAGTCTTAAAGTGGCGAACAATGTGAGTGAAGGGAACCCTGAGCATTGGTTAGAGAATTGTGTATTGTCTCCAGACAGCACAGTAAGTGAGGTTTTTTGCTAATCCAGGCAACTTACTAATCAAACCAGCAACTTACTAATCAAACCAGCTCTATTTATCTCCAAATCATTTATGTATATTACGAACAACAAAGAACTGCAATAGCACTTAGTTACAGCCTTCCACTCAGGAAAGCATCCTACTACTGCTGTCTTCGATGACCAAGCCAGTTTTGCATCCATCTTGCCAACTCTCCTCTGATTCTGTGTGATTTCATCTTTCTTACCAGTCTATCATCAATTACCTTGCCAAAGGCTTTAATGAAGTCCATATATACAACATCCACTGCCTTTCCCTCAGCTATTGCCTTCGTCACTTCCTCAAAAAATTCAATCAAGTTAGTAGGCACTGCCTCCCCTTCACAAAACCATGCTGTCTATCATTATTAAGTCCATTTGTTTCCAAATATGAGTAAATCCTGTCCCTAAGAACCAATAAGGTTCATCGGCCTATAATTTCCTAGATTATCCCTGCTGTCCTTTTTAAACAACGGAACAACATTGGCTATTCTCCATTTCTCTGGAACTTCACCCAAAGCCAACGAAGATACAAAGATTTCTGTCAAAGTCCCAGCAATTTCCACCCTTGCCTCCCTTAGTTTTCTGGGGTAAATCGCATCAGGCCCTGGGGTCTTATCTACTGTAATGCCTTTTAAGATGCCTATACCTCCTCCTTTTTGATATCGACATGACCCAGAATATCTACATACCCTACCCTAGGCTCCTCATCCATCAAGTCCCTCTCTGAATACTGAAGCAAGGTACTCATTTATTATCTTGCCCATTTCCTCTGGCTCCATACATCGATTCCCTCCACTATCCTTGAGTAGATTAACTCTTTCCCTGGCTACCCTTGTGCTCTTTACATATGTATAAAATGCCTAAGGATTTTCTGTAATCCTGTTTGCCAAGGGCTTTTCAAGACTGCTTTTAGCCCTCCTAACTCCATCCTTAAATTCCCTCTTAAGTTCTTTACATTCTTCAAGGGCTTCATCTTGTAAGTTTTGAAGAAGCAGATCAAATTTAAACAGATCTCTGAGCTTCATTTTGAGTGTAATTAAATGTTGGAAGCTGTCCCACAAGCACAGATCAGTGGAGAAAGCTTCGTAACTACTTTATGACCTACTTAGCTATTTTTCTTTCTTTTATCTTTGAGTAGTTGAGTGTACAGACAGGCACTTAAAGACATTTCAGTTTTATACAATAGAATAAGATGAAAATAAACAGAGGGATGGAGGGAAGCTAAAGAGAAAATGTAGCATAAGACAATCAATATGTGAAAGTGGAAGATATGTTAACAGGATTGTTGGTTCAAAAGGAGAGGCATGTTATGCACACAATGTATGTCCCACAAAACAGCTGGAATCCTGTGAGGTCTTGGCAGATGTGAGGTATAAGATACAATGGACCAATTGAGCTTCTCTCATCTGCGCCTTCTCTGAGAAGATCATAGAATCTCTACAGTGCAGAAGGAAGCCATTCGGCCTATCAAGCCTGCACCGACCACAGTCCCATTCAGGTCTTATCCCTGTAACAGCACATAATTACCCTGCTAACCTCCCTGTCACCAAGGGTCAATTTAGCATGACCAATCAACCTAACTTTCTCATTTTTGGAGTGTGGGAGAATTCATTGCCACAGAAGGCTGTGAAGGCCAGGTCATTGAGTGTATTTAATGCAGAGATAGATAGGTTCACGATTGGTAAGGAGATCAAAGGTTATGGCAAAAAGGTAGGAGAATGGGGTTAAGAAACTTATCAACCTGGAACTCGCTGCCGGGAAAGGTAGTGGAGGCAAATACGATAGTGACTTTTAAGTGGTGTCTGGACAAATACATGAATAGGATGGGAATAGAGGGATATGGTCTCCGGAAGAATGGGCAGCTTTAGAACATGGTTGATGCAAGCTTAGAAGGCCAAAGGGCCTGTTCCTATGCTATAATTTTCTTTGTTCTCTTTAGCCATGATTGAATGACAGAGAAGATTCAGTGGGCCGAATGGCCTAAATTCTGCTCCTTTTTTAAGATGTTACGAGAAGACATTTCCTCTCCTAGGAGAATCTAAAATTATTTGGAGCACCCGAGGGAAACCCCATGCAGACACGGGGAGAATGTGCCGACTCTGCACAGACAGTGACCCAAGCCAGGAATCGAACCCGAGTCCCTGTTGCTATTGTACCAGGTCGGTAACCAAAGCCAGGGCATTGTTGGACACCAACATGATGTTATCCGTGTGGAATTCCAGTCGGTATTTGATTAAGTTCTGCATCTGAGGTTTTTAGCAAAACTGGGAGTGTATGGACGGAGGGGGGGGGGGGGGGGGGTGGTAACTTGGTTACAAAGTAGGAGCTGGATAAAGAGTGGCCTTTTTTATTTGTTTCAGCCTTGTTAACCTGTGTTCACAATAGACTGAACACTGGGATGGATGCTGGTGAAGCGACAGGTTTGTGGCTTTGTTGTGACAAAGTTGTTGTTTCTGTTTGACTTTCTGACTGTGCGCATGTGTGCTAACACCCAGTACAGCGAGAGTAGAAATGGTGAAGGAGTGACCTTCAGTGTACCGGAATGAGACGTAGCTATTGTCAGTTGTTCAGTTGAGAAAAGGGGAGCGAATTTGTATGGAAATATTGAAACTAGAAGCAGGAGTAGGCCATTTGGCCCTTCGAGCCTGCTCCGCCATTCATTCTGTTCATGGCTGATCATCAAATTCAATATCCTGAACCCTCTTCCTCCCATATCCCTCAATCCCCATCACCCCAAGAGCTATATCTAATTCCTTCTTGAAATCAGATGTTTTAGCCTCAACTACATTCTGTGGGAGTGAATTCCACACATTGAAGAAATTTCTCCTCATCTCAGTTCTAACCAGTTTACCTCTTATCCTCAAACTGCGACGGTGAGTAAATCTGAGGAGTTAGACAGATTTTTAATTGGTAATGGGTTGAAGGGTGATGGGGAGAAGGCAGGAAAATGGGGATGAGCCATGGTTGAATGGTGGAGTAGACTTGATAGGCCAAATGGACTAATTCTGCTCCTATAGCTTATAAACTTATGAACTTAAGAACCCCTGGTTTTAGACTCCCCCACCATTGGGAACATCCTTTCTGAATCTGTCCTGTTCGAATTTTATTTATTTGTTTCAAGGAATAATGAAGGGGATTGGTTAATTTGGCAACATCACAGCTACGTGCCCTTCCAATTCATTTCATCGTCACTCATTGAAAAAAGCCCATCGTGAGAATGTTGGGAGACGTTCCTGTTCGAGACACAGGGAGAGAGTGACCACAGGTTCTTATCTCTTGCTCAGCGTGCCGAGTGGGGAACCGGGAGCCCCGGCCACACTTACCAATAACAGACAGGATCACCACCACAAAATCAAAGATGTTCCAACCAATCGTGAAGAAGTACTGGCGCAGGGCGATGATCTTGAGCGTGGATTCCGCCGTGAAGAGCACGATGAAGACCATGTTGATAATTAAGAGTATCCTTTTCGTTTGGGCGTCCATGTCATCGGTCTCCACCATCATCGTCACCATGTTGAGGCAAATCAGGATCATGATGAAAATGTCAAAGGCTTGCTTTGTAACCAGGTCAAAGATGAAGCCTTGAAATTTATTCTGGAAAAAAGGGAGGGGAAAGAAACAAGAGATGAAGCCTGGTCTCAAATTCTGTTTCCATGGGATCCCTTCAAGTGCAGAAGAAGGGTCGTTTGGCCCATCAAGTCTGCAGCCACTCTCTGACAGAGCATCTCACTCAGGCCTATAACCCTACGTATTTAGCATGGATCATCCCCCTAACCTACATATCTTGGTATACTAAGGCGCAATTCAGCATGGCCAATCCCTCTAACCTGCACATCTTGGTACATTTAGGGGCAATTTAGTGTACCAAGATGTGCAGCTTAGGGGAATTGGCCATGCTAAATTGCCCGTCAGTGTACCAAGATGTGCAGGTTAGGGAGATTGGCCATTTTAATTGCCCCTTAGTGTACCAAGATGTGCAGGTTAGGGGACTTGGCCATGCTAAGGGGCAATTAATATGGCCAATCTCTCCAACCTGTACATCTTGGTACACTGAGGGGCAATTTAGCATGGCCAATCCACCTAACCTGCACATTTTGGCATACTAAGGGGCAATTTAGCATGGCCAATTCCCCTAAACTGCAGCTTTGACAAAGAGTCATCTGGACTGAAAATGCCAGCTCTTTTCTCTCCTTATAGATGCTGCCAGACCCGCTGAGATTCTCCAGCAATTTCTCTTTTGGCAACTAACCTGTGCACCTTTGGAGTGTAGGAGGAAACTGGAGTACCCGGAAGAAACCCCAGACAGGCATGGGAAGAACATGCAAACTCCACACAGACAGGCACCCAAGACCTGAGTTGAACCCAGTCGCTGATGCTGTGAAGCAGCAGTGCTAACCACTGTCCCACTGTTCAGCACATTTTGACAAATAGGAAGGTGTATTGCAAAAATGGTTCCTTCTGAAATTTCTCCCCATCCCCTCCCCTCGTGAACATAAGCCTCAGTCGGTGTCTGGTGACCAGTTGTGGGCAGCACACTTTGGAAAGGGTGTGAAGACCCTGGAGATAACACAGAGGAGGTTTGCAAGGATGAAACCAGTGTGATGAACGAGTTCAAAAAGGGATGGCACAGTGCTTTGCACTGATGCCTCCCCTCACAGTGCCAAAGTTTCAATTCTGGCTTGGGTCACTGCCTGTGTGGAGTTTGCACATTCTCCCCTTGTCTCTGTGGGTTTCCTCCGGGTGCTCCGCTTCCCTCTAACAGTCCAAAGATGTGTGGGTTAGGTTGATTGGCCATGCTAAATTGATCTTAGTGTCAGAGGGATTAGCGGGATAAATACTTGAGAATTATTACAGGAATAAGGCTTGGTAAGATTGTGGTCAGTGCTGACTTGATGGGCTGAATGGCCTCCTTTTGCACTGTAGGGATTCTCTGATTCTATGAAAAGTGGAGTGACTCCCCCTCTCCATTTCAATATTATCGGCTATTTGACCTCAACTCTGCAACAGGACATCACTTCAGGGTGGGACAGGAATTTGGAGAGGGACAGGAAGGACCAGTTATCATGCTCCACAGGAATACCAAAAGGGGAGGTAGTGGCATAACGGTATTGTCACTGGTCTAGTAATCCAGAGACCCAGGGTATTGCTCTGGGGGCCCGGGATCGAAACCCACCACGGCTGAATGTGAAATTTGAATTCAGTAATAATCTGGAATCCCCCTGATGACCGTGAAACCATTGTTGTAAAAACCCATCTGGTTCCTCATGTCCTCTAGGGAAGGAAATCTGCCATCCTTACCTGGTCTGGGGCCTACGTTTGATTCCACAGCAATGTGGTTGATTGTAAAATGGGTCAAGAATGCTGGACCAGTCAGTTTCATCCCCATCCCCCAAATGAATTTGGATGCGGAGAAGAAATAATAAGAGTCATTGGTGAGAGCAGTTAATACCCCCCCACCCCACTAACATTTGCTGCACTGTAGAACAGAGTAAAAAGAAAAATGGAGAGAGATACAGAAATTATCGAGGATGATTTTACTGCTTGATGGATTGTTGGGAATTATTACGGGAATAGGTGGATTGGCCATGCTAAATTGTCCCTTAGTCTAAGGGGAACTAGCTAGGATAAGTACTTTGTTGGCTCAACCACCTACTGTTACCTTGGATAGTTTATGGAGATACCTCCACAAAGTTTAAAGTTCATTTATTAGTGTCGCAAATAGACTTACTGTGAAAATCCCCTACTCGCCACGCTCTGGCGCCTGTTCGGGCACACTGAGGGAGAATTTAGCATGGTCAATGCACCCAACTAGCACGTCTTTCAGACTGGGGGAGGAAACTGGAAGAGACACACACAGACACAGAGAGAACGTGCAAACTCCACACAGACAATGGCCCAAGCTGGGAATTGAACCCGGGTCTCTGGCACGACGAGGCAGCAGCTAACCAATGTGTCACCGTACCGCCCTATTATGACACCTTTACTCCTGTGTTCTTACCAAAGGCCTCGGGATAGGTTTCTGAGGCTTCTTTGAACCCAGTTTCTTCATAGCATTGTAGTATTTCTTCTGTTCCTCTGTCATGAAGATATCCTGACCTCCGAGGTATAAGAGAAATGGCACCGTTATTTTTTTAAACAAAGTGATGCCAAAATACGACCACAAGTTTTCAATCTCGGCGTCTGCACCACAAAGTCAAATATTACATCCTGTGTAACAATAAAACTGTTCAAAAATTACATTGCACCCCAACATTACTAGTTACACAGATATAATACAGAACAGTTACTCAACGTTGTTAGTGATAAATGAAGAGAGTTTAATTTCTAAGAATTGCAACAGAACAGTTACTTAGTCAGATGATGAGCGAATACAAAATAAAATTTAAAGTTTATTTAGTGTCACAAGTAGACTTAACATTAACACTGCAATGAAATTACTATGAAAATCTCTAGTCGCCACACTCGGGTACAGTGAGGGTGAATATAGCATGGCCAATGTACCTGACCAGCGTATGTTTCAGACTGTAGGAGGAAACCAGAGCACCCAGAGGAAACCCAGGCAGACACAGGGAGAACATGTAGACTCCTGACAGAGACAGAAGCTGGGAATTGAACCTGGGTCCCTGGTGTTGTGGGGCAGCAGTGCTAACCGCAGTGTCATTGTGTTGCCCTATTGCCATATATTATACTGTAGGTGGGTATGAAGAGGTTTAAACAGGGGGATAGTTTTTGCCAAGCTCGAGACATCCCGCCACCTGAACATAAATGAATTTGGGAAGTGGTTTGATACTTATCTTTCTCTTCTGTTGGTTGAAGTTATCGATGATGACACCAATAAAGAGATTCAAGGTGAAGAAGGAGCCGAATATGATGAAGATAACAAAATACACATACATGTAGGTATTGATCTCATAATCAGGCTGATCCCCAATCTGGAAAGTGAAAAAAAGTCACAAACATGTTCCAATGAAGCTAAACACGAGCTCAAGGAATGCAGCCGCATTTCTTTTCTTAAATTCCATATTTTACAGCCTCTGCGACACTGAATTATACTTGAGATCAGAAACACCACTCCCAGTTTCCCAGAAAGAAACAGCTCTTGCTATTTACTTCTCCTTTAACTCTATGTTGTGACACTTTCCTTGTTCCATTTCCTCTCCCTCCCCCCACCCCCCCACCCGGCCTTGCACCATCATCTATGACTCTCACCAACTTTTACATAGAAAGTATTCTTTTTGGTTGTATCACAGCTTGGTATGGCTCCTGCTTTGCCCGAGACCGCAAGGAAATACAAAAGGTTGTGAAAGAAGCCCAAATCATCACGCAAACCAGCCTCCCACCCATTGACTCTGTCTACATTCCCCTATGTCTTGGCAAAGCAGCCAGCATAATCAAAGATCCCACGCATCCTAGACATTCTCTCTTCCACCTTCTTCCATCGAAAAAAGATGCAAAAATCTGAGATCACATACCAACCAACTCAAGAATAGCTTCTTTCCTGCTGCTATTAGACTTTTGAATGAACCTACCTTGCATTAAGTTGATCTTTCTCTACACCCTAGCTATAATTGTATAACTACATTCTGCACTCCTTTCCTTCTCTCTGAATGGTATGTTTTAGAACATAGAACACTACGGCACAAGCAGGCCCTTCGGCCCACAAGATGCGCCGATCATATTCCTACCCTTACCAGACCTATCTATAACCCTCAATCCCATTAAATGCCATGTACTCATCCAGAAGTCTCTTAAAAGACCCCAGCGAGTTTGCCTCCACCATCACCGACAGCAGCCGATTCCACTCACTCACCACCCACTGAGTGAAAAACTTATCCCTGACATCTCCTCTGACCTACTGCCCAGCACCTTACACTGTGTCCTCTTGTAGCGACGCAGTTTTGTCTACATAGCACACAAGAAACAATATTTTTCACTGTGTACTAATACATGTGATAATAATAAATCAAATCAAATCCCTTTTGCCACTGAATCCTCTTGTCTTCCATCCTATCACACAGCCCAATCCCATTTTGTCCTTTTCTTCTGTGAAAGAAGTGATGTGAATTCCTGGTGCACCCAGTCAAGGCACTGGCAGCTTCCAAGCTTCAGGAGTGCCTTCAGGAAAGATGGCTGCTGCTGGGGCGGCCAAGAGGCCTCAAGAGTCAGACAAGCACTCACAAACTCAGTGGGCCAAGGGTCAAATGGGAAAATCCCCTTTTGGGGCCAGAGGAGCTCCTTCCCCCACCCATTGTCAAGGAGCTGGTAAAATACTGGCCTTTCTCTCTGACTGCCTGCTCCACCAAAACCTTTCATAACTTTAAAAACTTCCATGAATGAACCCAGTACACTTCTGTATTAGTAATTGCAAGATGATTGAGATGTTTCTCAGCAATACAATCAGCTCCTTATAGAAGCAATGAGCTTATGAGGATGATGATGTCTCGAGGACGCGTAATAAGCACAAAGTGAATGGCAACAAAATGGTCTGACGCTCCTGCATTATTGCTTCCTGACCCATCGGGTGAGATTCTCTGGCCTCCTTTCAGCATGTTTCTCAATGGTGGGAAGTAACATAGAACATAGGGATAGAATTAGGCCATTCAGCCCTTCTAGCCTGTACCATGATTCAGTATGATCATGACTGATCATGCACATTCTGTATCCCATTCCTGCTTTCTCTCCATGCTCCTTGATCCCTTTACCCACAAGGGCCACCTCCAGCTCCCTCTTGAATACATCTAACAAACTGGAACTTACAGCTTTCTGTGGTAGAGAATTTCACAGGTTCACAACTCTCTGAGTGAAGAAGCCTTTCCTTATCTCAGTCCTGAATGGCTTGCCCCTTATTCTTAGACTGTGACCCCATGGTTCTGCACTTCCCCCAACATCAGGAACATTCTTCCCGCATCTAGCCTGTCCCGTCCCATCAGGATTTAACATGTTTCCAATGAGATCCCCTCTCATTCTTCTACATTCCAGTAAGTACAAGCCCAGTCGATCCAGTCTGCCTTCATACGGTTAACTGGTGGTGGGATCTTCTGATCCTATGACTATCAATGAAAATTCCCATTGAAGCCATTCTGCCAGGAAGGCCGTGGGGGAGTGGTATGCCACTGGCTGGACTGGAGAGTCAGAGCATGTGCTGGTAAGTTGGGGGGGGGGGTTAAGTGGGAGGTAGGCATTACTTGTGTGTCGGTGCAGTCTCTGTGGGCCGAAGGGCCTCTTCTATACTGTATGATCTTATGTTCCTACATTGGCGACAGAATGAGACAGGATCTCACGGATTGTCGTTACAATACTGAGAGAGTTGAACCTTGGTTACCTGCTCAAGTGACTAAACTTCCCAATGCACCCATCCAGTTAAGACTTTGTACGGGGCTGGGAAGGGTAGGTAAGGACAACTCGCCCCCCCCCCTCCATTCTTAAACCACACCTATAGAATCTGAAATTAGAATCTAATAAAGGGAAGATATTATCTTACATTTCGTGAATCCACAGCAGCATACATTATGTTCATCCAACCTTTGAATGTCGCCTGGAAAAGAAACAGAAAAACCAGTGTCCATTTCCTGCTGCATATCGACATGGACCATTTCATTACTCCAGGATGTGTTTTAGTTTATCTATTAGTGCCACATTATATTAACACTGCAATGAAGTTACTGTGAAAATCCCGTAGTCACCACACTCTGGCGCCACACACTGAGGGGGAATTTAGCATGGCCAACGTACCTAACCAACACATCTTTCAGACTGTGATAGGAAACAGGAGTACCCAGAGAAAACCCACGCAGACACGGGGAGAATGTGCAGTCTCAGCACAGGTAGTGATCCGAGCCTGGAATCGAACCCGGGTTCCTGGCACTGTGAGGCAGCAGTGCTAACCACTGTGTCATAGTGCTGCTGAATGTTGTGCATCATTAATGAACATCTCCTCCTCTGACTTTCTGTTGGAGGGAAGGTCATTGAGGAAGCAGCTGATGATGTTTGGACCTAGGATATGACCCTGAGGAACTCCTACAGTGATGCTCTGGGACTGAGCTGACTCACTTCCAACAACCATAATCTTCCCTTGTGCCAGGCATGATGCCAACCAGTGGAGCACTTTTCTCCTCAACTTCCATTGAGTCCAGTCTTCTTGGGGGCATCTTGATGTCACACTCGGTCAAATGCCTTGATGTCAAGAGCAGTCACTCTCACCTCATCTCTGGAGTCCTGCTCTTTTGTCTGTTTCTCAACGAAGATTTGGAGCAGAATAACCCTGACAGAACCTACATTGAACACTCATGTGTAGGCAATATATATAGCATTTAATCGAACAGCCAATGACTCTTTACATTGCTGATTGAGAGTAGAAGGCTGTTGTGCTGGTGACCAGATTGCATTTGTCTTGCCTTTTATGGTTCAGACATATCTGGACAATTTTTCACATTGGCAGAGAGATCATTCATCATAGAATCCATTCAGCCCATCAAGTCTGCACTGACCACAATCCCACCCATATTCCCAAGCCAGCCTGGTGGTTAGCACTGTTGCATCACTGTACCAGGGACCTGTGTTTGATTCCTGGCTTGGGTCACTGTCTGTGCGGAGTCTGCACATTCTCCCCATATCTGCGTGGGTTTCCTGCACGTGCTCCAGTTTCCTCCCACAGTCTGAAAAATGTGCTGGCTAGGTGCACTGGCCACACTAAATTCCCCCTCAATGTACCTGAACAGGCGCCGGAGTTTGGCAACTAGGGGATTTTCACAGTAACTCCATTGCAGTGTTAATGTAAGATTTACTTGTGACACTAATAAATAAATTTTTAAACTTGTACATCTCAACAAGAGAACTCTGATTAGCTGCAATTTCCTGATTTGAAACCACAAAAACCACTGAACATGATTGACAATTGGAAAGCCATTTAGAGATTCGGTTTATCTCTCAAAGCAGAATTAAAGATGCACTGGTATAAGGAGGTTAGAGCGGAAATTACTATTCAGAGGTTACCTGAGGGCCAGCTTTGCTTTCTAAGGCTTAGGATGAAAGCTGTTTTGCTCTCGTCTCATCAGTCAATGGGCTAACACTATAATTGCCCCTCAAAGCACTGCGGTGAGGAGGGGAGAAGAAGGAGGAAAAGAATTGTCCTTCTAATTGGCAATGACCCTCAATTAGGAGGCATTTCACCAGCATGCGTGACATGGGACACAGTTAGTTGTTGGGAGATTTCAGTGCTGCTAAGACAGACAGATGCTGGACACTTGATCCCCTCGTCTATTTCCTTGCATGTCTCATTATGGTTCCTTTTGCTTTTAAATTATCATCCCTTCCCTCGTTTAATCTCTCCTGCTTTCCACCCATCACAAGCTTGCTTATGAACTGATGCACCATGAGGTCCAATAAGGTCGCTGACTTGACCTGCTCCCCCTTCTCTTTATTCTAGGCGGTCTGATCTGCTGGTTTTAGCTCAATCCTGATATTAAAATCATACATTTTGTCATTATTTCAGACTACTTGGATTTTAAAATAGAAGTAGAATCCCAACAGTGCAGAAGGAGGCCATTCAGCCCATCAAATGTGTTCTGACAACAATCCTACTTGGGTCCTATCTTTGTAATCCCACATAATCCCATCTGACACTAAGGGGCAATCCCAACCAGACCTGTTCCCAGTAACCCCAAGTATTTACCCCGCTAACCGCTCTAACCTTTACATCCAGGGGTACTAAGGGGCAATTTAGTATGGCCAATCCACCTAACCCGCACATCTTTGGAGTGTGAGAGGAAATCGGAGCACCTGGAGAATACCCACACAGACACAGAGGGAACTTAGAAATGCCAAATGGATAGCCAAGTGTGGAATTGAGCCTGGGTCCGTGGTGCTTTGAGGTAGCAATGTTGAGCAAGTGCAGCCCTGTGTTTTAAGGAAGACCTGTGCTCCGTTTGCACTCTCTAGAAAGGAATCGCTTCAAATAATGCATAATGTTGGTACCACGAATGCATGGTTAAAGCACAGAAGGAGTGTGTTCTGCCCTAAGATAGAGGAGCAGAATTAGGGCATTTGGCCTATCTAGTGTGCTCCAGTATTCAATCATGGTTAATATAATTCTCATCCCTATTCTCCTGCCTTCCCCCCGTAACCCTCGATCTCCTTATTGATCAAGAAACTATCTCTGTTTTAAAGACACTCAATGATCTGGCCTCCACAGCCCTCCGTGACAATGAGTTCCACAGATTCACCACCCTCTGGCTGAAGAAATACATCCTCATCTTGGTTTTAAAGGACCATCCCTTCACTCTGAGATTGTGCCCCCAAGTTCTAGTCTCCCCCTGGTTGATGGAAACATCCTCTCCACATGTCACTTTATCCAGGCCATGTCTATACCTCCATGTTGTCCCTCCAATTCAGCAACTCAGCTCCCTATCCCAAGATTTCTCTGCAAATCTTGTTCCTTCGTAGAACATTACAGCGCAATACAGGGCCTTCGGCCCTCGATGTTGCGCCGACCAATGTAACCAATTTTATGACCCTTTATCCTAAACTATTCCAATGCTATCCATATGCCTATCCACTGCCCATTTGAACGCCCTTAAACTTGACGAGTCCACAACTGCTGAAGGTAACTGTTCCTGGTCCCCTTTCGAAAGCTAGATTTGAACCTATCCTCATCACCCCCCTCAGGCAGGTCATTCGAAATCCTGACCACTGGCAGAATAAAACTAAATCTTCTTCACCTCGCCTCTGGTTTTATTGGTTAAATTGAAATAATGTCCTCCAGTTCTCCTCTGCTAATTTCTTTCTATCAATTCTTCCCTGATGCCTCATGATTTCAGAAGTATCTTTCCATTCTCACAGCCTTCTCTTCCCCAGGGACCTTTGCCAAGCTACTGGGGCACTGAAGATGTACGAGGCAGGTTTTTTACACGGGGGTGGTGGGTGCCTGGAACTCGCTGTCGGGGGGTGGGGGGTAGTGGAAGCAGATACAATAGTCTCTTTTAAGGAGCGTCTTGGCAAATACATGGATAGGATGAGAATAGAGGGATATGGTCCCTGGAAAGGTAAAGGGTTTTATTCAGTTGGGCAGCATATTCGGTGCAGGCTTAGAGGGCTGAAGGGCCTGTTCCTGTGCTGTAATTTTCTTTGTTGTTTGTTCTTTGAAGATCACCCCATCCCTGGACATAAGCCAACAGACCTCTGCGGCAGCACAGGAGCGCTGTAAGTGAATCAGGTGGCCAATGGTTTCAAAGTGCATTGTGTCCTTTATAAAAGGCCAGAATATGGATCATAATTGTATCACTGTGGAGTTTAGCACCAACTCTCACACAACAAAAATTTTGAGCATTAGTAAATAAGTAGCCTAACTCTGAGGGAGAAACTCAATATTCTCCACATTACAGAGAATTCATGCTAAAACCCCTTCAAATCTGTCAATGATTTTTGGCCTTCTCACATGTGCGTGCGTGTGTGTGTGTGTATGTATGAGTGAATGAGTGTATGTGTGTGACTGAGTGAGTGTATGTGCGAGTGTGCATGTGTGTGTGAGTGAATGAGTTTTTATGTGTGAGTAAGTGAGTGTATGTGCGTCTGCTTGTGTGTGTGCGTGCGCCTGTGCCTGTGTGTATGCCTGTATATGTGTGTGAGTGTACGTAAATGTATGAGTGAGTGTATGTGTGTGTGTATATGTGTGTGAATGAGTGAGAGTGTGTGTGCGAGTGAGTGAGTGTGTATGCGTATATATGTGTGTGTGTGTGTGTGAGTCTGTGAGTGTGTGTATGTTCCCAGCAGAAGAGTGTTTATAAAGATATTACTTTCCTCCATTGATGCAGTGAATGTTCCCTTGGACTGGCTCTCATTCTGAAACCTCACAAGAAGGAAGCATCTGTCCTGCATTCAGCTCAGACACATTGGCACTGTGGCACAGTGGTTAACACTGCTGCTGGGGAGCCAGGTGTGAATCCCGGTTTGGGTCACTGTTTATGTGGACTCTACATGTTCTCCCGATGTCTGCTTGGGTTTCCTCCGGGTGCTCCAGTTTCCTCCCACAGTTCGAAAGACGTGCTGGTTAGGGTGCATTGGGCATGTTAAGTTCTCTCTCAGTGTACCCAAACAGGCACCGGAGTGTGACAATTAAGGGAATTCCACAACAATTTCATTACAGTGTTAAGTGACCATAGTTGATTGGCCATGCTAATTTGACCCTTAGTGTCAGGGGGATTAGCAGGGTAAATATGTGGGGTTATGGGGATAGGGCCTGGGTCGGTGCAGACTCTATGGGCCAAATGGTCTCTTCTGCGCCGTGGGGATTGTATGATTAATGTAAGCCCACTTGTGACGCTAATAAATAAACTTTATCAGACTGAACACGGTCAAGTGAACACAAGGTTAATGGGTGAACAGCACTCTGCGCAAGCTGGGATATGAATAGCAAAGTTTAGGATGAACTCGACTCAATTGAGAGTAAAACCAAAACGTTCTAAAATAATTAAAAATAATGTCCATTTCAATTTGTAAGGATTAGTGGTGGAGTGGGCGCTTTGCTGTGTTGCATCCAAACAAAGGTCCCTGCGTTAGAACAACAAAAGGAAATCCTATCAGAGCGAAGCATTTCTGTTTGTTCATCGCTCAATGGTGTTAATTTTAGCCTGCCTGTTACATCTGAGTGATTGAACATTTCAAATGCAAATTAAGTGCTGTGATTCTGTGCATTGCTGATTGGAACTGGAGTGGGGTGGGGGGGGGGGGGGAGGTGGGGAGAGGAGGCTGGTGTGGAGCTGAAAGGGCAGTTACTCAGAGGCAGACAAAACTAATGAATCCAGGCAATGAGGCGAGGAGGAGGAGGGTATCAGTGAACATCCCACTGATGGCAGCTGGCTGATCGTGTGAAAATAATCGACACCTACCAGCTAATTTTGTCACAGATATCGGTGGCACGCATGGACGACAAGCAAAGAATAGCACAACGCACGAACAGGCTCTTCGGCCCTCCGAGCCGGCACCGATCGCCTTATCCTATCTATCCCTCTATTCCCTGTCTGTTCATGTGTGTATCCGGATAAGTAGGAAATATCACTAATGTATCTGCCTCAACCGCTTCCACTTGGCAGCGTGTTCCAGGCCCTCACCACCCTCTGTGTAAAAACATTTCCCCCTACTTCACTGAATCTTGCCCTCCTTACCTTGAACTAATACCCTTTTGTAATTGTCATTTCTGCCCTCGGAAAAAGCTTCCAATGGTTCACCATGTCTATACCTCTCATAAATCTATAAACTTCTATCCTGTTGCCCCTCGGCCTCCAATTTTCCGGGGAAAACAATCCCAGTTTATTCCGCTTCTCCTCATAGCTAATACATTGATTCCAGTTCTGCCTTCATTGTGGTTTGCTTCGTGCCGTGTGTGTAAATGTGGTACAGGACAGCACACGGGACCATTCAGCCCACTTATGCCTCTGCTGTCACTTTGAAAGAGTATTACACCGTATCCGTACCCGAAACCTAAATGCAACAAAACAAATCTCGGCCTTTTGGCGATGATCAAGGGTGAGATTCTCCGGCCTCCCAGCCGTGTGTTTCTCTCCGGTGGAAGGCGGTGTGATGTTCACGAGCAGTGGGATTCTCTAGTGGGAATTCCCACAGATGTCAGCCCAGGCTGGTGAAAACCTGTGGGTGGGAGTCTGCAGGACCACTGGTGTGAACGGCTCGAGAATTCCGGACCAAGTGTCAGACCAAGTCCAATGTCAGGTGCAATGCTTTTTTCTATCTGCTTGGAATCTTAGAACATAGAACAGTACAGCACAATACAAACCCTCAATGTTGTGCCGAGCTGTGTCCAAACCCAAGATCAAGCTATCCCACTCCCTAGCATTGTGGTGTGCTCCATGTTCCTATCCAATAACCGCACGGACACCTAAAGTGCCCGACTCCACTATCACAGCAGGCACTGTATTCCACATCCCAACCACTCTCTGAGTAAAGAATCTCCCTCGGATATCCCTTCTAAATCTCTCACCATGAACTTTCTAGTTATGCTCCCTAGTAACAGCTACATCCACTTGTACCTCTCTTGTGGGGATCACAAATTGTGAAGTTAGTGAAGTAAAAGTAAAATTTATTTATTCATCACAAGTAGGCTTACATTAACATTGCAATGAAGTTGTTGTGAAAACCCCCTGGTCACCACACTCGGGCATCTGTTCAGGTACACTGAGGGAGAATTTAGCCAATGCACTTAACTCCAATGTCTTTTGCACCCAGAGGAAACCCACACAGACATTGTGAGAAAATGCAGACACCACACAGACAGTGACCTTTGCCAGGAATTGAACCAGGGCCCCTCATGCTGAGAGGCAACAGTGCTAACCATTGTGCCACTGCACCGCCTGTGAATTGGATTGAATTTGAACTTGGATTGGAGAAAGCATGGAGATAGATTAAGGGCTTGCCCTGTCCACTCTCCACATTGGGCTTTTGTAACATTAAAGATGGAGTAAAATTAAGAGGCTGTGTTTTGTTTGCAATCTCTGGGTAAATACTTCTGCTCCTTAGCTGCTGCTCTGAAGGTTGCAGGTGACAGCAGTGTAGAACATGACAAACAAGCGAATGGAAAGTTTCTTAAGGAAAATTGAAACAAGGCCTGTCCATTTTGTCGTGCGGTGTGACATATTCAGGTCAATCTGTTGACGGGTTTGTGAATTTTATCATCATCGAGAAAGATATGCAAGTCATCCCATGGGGTAGTCATCATCTGACAGGAGCCAGACCCCATCCCATCCATTCCCACCACAAAGACATGGTCAAGGCTTCCTGTGTGGAATGTCTCTGTTGTATTCAGAAGCTTCTGCAGAGTCACGCTGCACATTTGAGGAAATGCAGAGGTAAATACCAAACATATTGATACCCTTTAGCCACTCGTACATACGGCAAAGTGATGCCCACACTCAGCAGCAAGCTGGCATTGGCAGTTTCAAGTTTATTTAATAGCATCACAAATAAGTTGACATTAATAACAAACAAAAGAACAAAGAACAACACAGCACGGAAAACAGGCCCTTCGGCCCAACGAGCCCGCGCCGCCGTCCTAACGTCTTAATGACATATAGAGACCAATATAGGGACAATTTGTTACCCAATCAGCCTAAGAGCACATTTTTGGGATGTGGGAGGAAACCGGAGCACCCGGAGAAAACCCACGCAACCACGGGGAGAACGCGCAAACTCCCGCAGACACAGGCCCAAATCCATGTGTCTGCACAGCAACAGCGATAGTCTCTGAGCTGTCATGTTGCCCATCTGATGGTCCAGTTTAAGCATACACTAACGACATGAAGCACTAGGCCACTCCTGAAGTAACATCCAAGAGCAGCCCTCACACGACCTGCCGAATGCATGCGCCTTGTTGGTCAACAAGGTGGACCGAATAGCCTGTGGAAACAAATAAAGTATTTAAACAGTCCTCCTATATCCCTCTATCTGCAGACCGCTCATGTGGCTGTCCAAGAGACCCTTAAACAACCCTAGCGTGCCTGCTCCCACCACCTTACTCGGTAGTGCATTCCACACCCCCACTACCCTTTGTGTGAAAAACTGCCCTCTAATATTCGTCTTATACATAGCCCCCCTCACCCTATGGCCATGACCCCTCGTTCTATCCGATTTTAATGGTGGAAAAAGCTTACCACCATTAATGCTGCAATGAAGATTCTTAGGGACAGGATGTACTCAAGATAACAGTCTTTTTAGCAATAGGCAGCACGAATTTGTGAAGAGGAGGTTGCGGCTCGCAAACTTGATCGAGTTCTTTGAAGAAGTGACAAGAAAACCTGACCAGAGCAGGGCAGTGGATGTTGTATACATGGACTTTAGTAAAGTCTTTGATAAGGTTCTTCACGGCAAGCTGATACAGAAGGTGAAATCATATGGGACCCAAGTTGAGCTGGTAAGACGGATACAAAACTGTCTTGGGCATAGAAAGCAGACAGTATCAATGGAAGGATACTTTTCTAACTGGAGGTCTGTGACAAGCAGTGTTCCACAAGGATCAGTACTGGGGCCTCTGTTGTTTCTTTAGAGAAAAATGTAGGTGCTAATCCCTCTGACACTGAAAGGCAATTTAGCACGGCCAATCAACCAACCCATGCATCTTTCGATTGTGAAAAGAAACTGGAGCACCCGGAGGAAACCCGCTCAGACCCGGGGAGAACATGCAGACTCCACACAGACAGTGACCCATGCCAGGAATGGAACCCGGGTCCCTGGTGCTGTGAGGAAGCAGTGCGAACCACCGTGCTGCCCAACATTGTTGAACAAACTCAAACCTTTTCTTCCTCGTAATCCGATGTCAAAACATGAGGAAAATGTTTCAAGTTTGTGGGCGTACGGAAGGAGGCTATTTGACCCAACAAGTCAACACTGGCTCCCTGTAGAGCAATCCAAGCTTGAGGATATGTACTGCTGGATAAATTCACGAAGGAAATAAATCAATAAAGAAGGAAAATTACAGCACAGGACCAGGTCCTTTGGCCCTCCAAGCCTGCACCAACCATGCAGAAGGCTGCTCTTGGATTTTTTTTTCAAGAGTATCCTAGTGCTTCACGTCGTTAGTGTACACTTGACCTGGACCATTTGATGGGCAACACGACAGCTCAGTGACTATTGCTGGGCTACGCAGATACATGGATTTGGGTCTCTGCCTGTGAGAGTTTGCGCATTCTCCCCGTGCTTGTGTGGGTTTTCTCCGGGTGTTCCAGTGTCCTCCCACATCCTAAAGATGTGTTCTTAGGCTGATTGGCAGAAATTGTCTCAGATCTGGTTCCAATGCATAGATCTATAAACTTAGACAGGGATCATGGGTAGAGGTGGGAACATCGGGGTGGCGGTGTGGGCTCGTTGGGCCGAAGGGCCTGTTTCCCGTGCTGTTTTGTTCTTTGTTCATGCTGCCTGACTGAACTAAAACTGCCACCCTTCCGGGAACAATATCCCTCTATTCTCATCCCGTTCATGGATTTATCAAGACATCCCTTAAAAGTCACCATCATATCCACTTCTACAACCTTCCCTGGCAGCAAGTTCCAGGCATCCACCACCCTCTGTGTTAAAAACCTGCTTCGTACATCTCCTTTAAGCCTTGCTCCTCGTACCTTAAACCTATTATCCAGTAATTGACTCTTCAGACCTGGGAAAAATTTCTCACGATATCTCAGACTGTGAGCTACTGGAAGACAAATTTCCAACAACTATTTTATTGAGTACTATGAAAAATTGTTGCTCAGCTAATATTGTAATCAAATGCTTTTTGATGTAATGTTCTTATACATTCTTTCCTTCTGTTATCTAGAACTAGCGGGCCAGAGTGAGAAGGGCTGACAGAGTGGCAGAAACCTGCTAAAGAGACGAATAGGAAAAGGGACAAAATTGCCTCCTTCTTTGTTTTATGATTCTATGGACAGTGCCTATATCAAGTAGACCCTGGGGGGAGAGGTGGAATGGGGAAGTGGGGGACAACGGGGCAAAAAGTACCATAACATCATCAAAACATTTTTCTCAGCACTTACCACCTGCAACAGGGCAAGGTAGCCCATACCGACGTTATCAAAGTTAACCTTTTCGTTGTGCCACCGGAAGTCAGTATTATTGAGTAATTCGCAGTCGCTCTTATTGTTGACTATGCTGACGGGTAAGGACTCTCCGCTGGTCATATTCTTACACTTGTAGAATTTGCCTGCGAAGAGGTTGACTCCCATGATGCTAAAAATCAGCCAGAAGATGAGACAGACGAATAAAACATTCATGATGGATGGGATGGCACCAACGAGTGCGTTGACCACCACCTAAACCAGATCAATTGGGAAAAAGATTAGAAATCTGGAGTGTGCAGAGTGGATGGCATTGCCAATCCAATTACTAAGTCCCCCTTTGTCATCTGGCAGCGGGTCAAACCCTTTTAGAATTTTCTCAGTTTCTCCTCGCTCCTCTGTAGAAATGAGAGAGGAAGAGGGAATGGGGCAATTGTTGAGAGACAGGGCTTGCAAAGTAGGGAGACCCCGGGATCCTGTTTCACCCCATTGGCATTTATCCCGAGTGTAGCCTGGTGTCTGATCACACTGGCTCTCAAACCAGCAGTCGAATGTGCCGCCACTGTCTCAAAGGCAGTGTCAATCCAAGTCTCAGGAATTGAGAGATGGGGATCCATAGAATGTCACAGTTCCTATTGTCCAATGAGCCAGTGCAGACTGGGGCATTTCATGGCCTGGTCCTCAAAGCCAAAATAACTGGAACTGAGCATCTCTGATCCCGAGGACTGCATTAGGCTTTGGCAGGAGGTTTTATCCAATGGATATCCCAAATGCACCCAAAGTAAACTCCTATGGGCAGAGCAGCCACCCAATTTTGTTGATTAAGTTTTTCTTTAATTCCCCAAATGTCCTATCTGCCAGCACAGAGGGGTACAATGTAATAAGACAGCAGACGACTGTGGACAGTAGCATTGGAGACCATAACGGTCCAACTCAGGCAACCGAGCCATACAACTACGCGAGGCTGGATTTTTACATGCTTGTTAACTGTTAAAGAACGTGCAGTGAGAACATTTCACAGCAGGCACATGCATTCACATATTGTTATTGCGTTTCCTCGTTTCTTCACTGGAGAAAATCCAATTTAAAAGCTTTATTTCCAAAAAAAAAGAGACCAGGTTATCCAGGCATGGGGGGAGTGTCAGGGTGGTCAGCATCTGTTAACTGGGTATTTATTTTGGCTTCTCAACCTCTGGCCACAATTTTCCCGATTCCAGGGCGGGAGAGAATTGCAGAACGGAATTCTCTGTTGGCCTCCCGTTGGATTTTACAAGCCTCGCCCTAATGAGGTCATAAAATCCCAACAATAATATGTCTCCTATCATTCAGTTGGATGTTTTCAGATGTCCAACTTTGACTGGCAGTAACTGCAACATGAAATATTAGAAACCATATTTTCTATCATCTTTCTTGAATTGAGGTAGCAACCAGTTTTAAGTTTACTTATTAGTCACTAATAGGCTTATGTTAACATTGCAATGAAGTTACTATGAAAATCCCCCAGTTGCCACATTCCGGCACCTGTTTGGGTACACTGAGGGAGAATTTAGCACAGCCAATCTGCCTAACCAGCACGTCTTCTGCACTGTAGGAAGAAACTAGGGAATCCGGCAGAAACCCATGGAGACACGGGGAGAATGTACAAACTCCACACAGGCGGTGACCCAAACCGGGAATCAAGTCCCTGGCGCCGTGAGGCAGCAACGCTAACTGCTGTGCCACGGTGCCACCCTAGAATGGGATCTCAAAGTTGCATAGCCCAGTTTCGAACTGACTGCTTTCTGAAACACTCTCCACATGCAAGTCATTGCGTAAAAACACACTATAAAAATCTACTATAAAAGTGAAGGCAATAACGCACAACATACAGCGCACACCCATGTAAAAGCTGACACGTACTGCACACCTTCACACAGAAACTGCATGCCACCTTCTAACATCTACAGCTCGTCGGGCTGAGACTGCACTGTGTGATCTTAGTAATGGAGGGTGGGGTGGGGGGGTGGGGGGGGGTGGTGGTGTGTGGTTAACGCGCTTATATGTGCGATTCCTCTGCCGCTGTCCAGCAAGGAAATTAACCCACGCAACTTAACCCATGTGTTTGTTACTGATATCAGACAGCGCAGTTTTAACCACTAGATGGCATCTGCGCTGACCTGAGATGCCAGTCTATTGGCTCCATCTCATCATCATTCCCAGATTGCCATCTCCTTCGCTCTGTTGTCCGTACAGTCGGACTAGTTCACAACACACACACACACACACACACACACACGTACAGAACTATGCAGTACCAGATGTGCTAACTGTCAGCTTCCAGCAACGGTGTGGCGTATGTACCAATACACTATTGAGATGCACAGATTTGTATTCAGATAATGGCACCCAACATATTTATTAGTCACATAGTATGAAGAAATGATAGCATAATGTGCTATCATCTGCCTCTCACCAAGTCTGGTACAAGTATGTAACGTGAGGAAGCAGTTAAAGTCTTCTTCGACTGTATTAAATTTCCGTCTAACCTGGCAGATCTCATTCAGCCCTCTTCCCTCAACAGCTGATGAAATGCCCTTTCGATTCCTTGCAATAAATTACCCCTTCTCTCCATTTGCACAGAGCATGTACAACTTGCTTCAGAGTGTCACGGGAATGTGTTTTGCAATCTGCACGATATGTTGCTACTGATCCCCCAGTGCCTGGGCCTGTCTCGGTTGTTTTGTTATTCGCTACAACCCTGGCTACAGAAACTCTCTCTCCTCCACACAGACAGTGGATAAAAATTTCAACAAAATCCCCACGGAGCTTGGACGAAATTTGCAGGAGATTACGCCAATCAGTAAAATAAAGCCAGATGTGCTCGTCATTTTTGAAGGTGGCTGTTGTTTGTAGTGGGGGGCAAGGGAAATAAAGACATTTTCCTCTTAAAATACCCATCTATCTGGTTTCTAATTTTTTCTTGCCGTGTCAGTTTGCAAGGATTGAAGTTGTGTGTATTTTTTTTTATGTAGGGTCAGGATTTAGTTTAATCTTGCTCTTCTTTCTTTTAGCTTACGTGTTTTTTTAAAAAAAAGATAGTCAGGCATCGTCACAACACGTCTGGTTTGTACTTGGAACGTTCCGGCCATTACACTGTATTAACGGTAAATGGGCTTATGAGGTCCAAAGGATTTGCCCTCACTTCCTAAAAATTAACAGGACAGATTTCCTGCTCCAGAGGCTGTTGGATCATCTGGATATAGATTACCATCCCTTCAGAAAATGGCCTTGGAATCTCGAGGAATTGGAGATAATCTCCAGGACACCCAAGTGATAAATCAGAGAGTATTAAGGAAGTACAGTTTATAAATCTTATATCTTTGATCATAAGACCATAAGATATAGGAGCAGAATGAGGCCATTCAGCCCATCAAATCCACTCCACCATGCAATCATGGCTGATATTTTTCTCATCCCCATTCTCCTGCCTTTTCTCCATAACTTCCGATCCCCATATTAATCAAGAACCTATCTGTCTTAAAGACACTCAATGACCTGGTCTCCACAGCTTTCTGCGGCAAGGAGTTCCACAGATTCACCACTCTCTGGCTGAAGAAATTCCTCCTCAGCTCAATTTTAAAGGATCATCCCTTTAACCTAAGGTTGTGCCCTTTGGTTCTAGTTTTTCCTACCAGTGGAAACATCCTGTCCATATCCACTCTATCCAGGCCTTACAGTATCCTGTAAGTTTCAGTAAGGTCCCCCCTCATCCTTCTAAACTCCAACCCAGAGTCTCAACTGTTCCTCATTCCAGGGATCATTCTTGTGAACCTCCTCTGGACCCTTTCCAAGGCCAGCACATCCTTCCTTAGATATAGAGCCCAAAACTGAAAAAGTTATGACAGCGTTGTGGGGAAAGAAAGGTGTTTCACTGACTGGCAGGTATATCCAATTGGCTGATGAAGAGTCTATTTACTGGCTCTGAGAAGGCCAAGTGCCAGGAGGTTGGGTAAGTCAGCAGACCGATGGTGGGAGTGTGGGGGCGGTGCAGTTGGAGGTCACGTGGTGAATAATCCAGCTATTTGTGTTACAGGAGGCACGAAAAAATAAAGTGGGGCATGTTCGCCTAGGGATCTGCTAAACTTTCCTTCGATCTACTTTACCCCTCGAGATGGGAGACAGGGTTCCCATTGACTGTGAGTGGATATTCCAGATGTGGGCGAGAGTATGAAGGAATCAGTGCTATCAGCCTCTCTATGCCTTGAGTAAGAAATATGGCTTCATTTACAAATCCATGCACAACTCAATAACATGCAACATCAGCCATTTTACCATTGGAGCCTCCATGGTAAGAATGGACTCGGTGTCAGAGGCAGGTCATCAGATTCAAAGCATCTAGATCAATGTGTCCTGTTTCATTCCAATCTTTCCCTTCCCCCCCTCCCCAGCTCAGGATACACTGTGGGGCTTCGCAAGGTCAAACATTTATTGAACATTCTCTCTGCAGACATTCTGACAGACAATAGCCTGCAATGCAGAATGATATGGTGACCGATTGGGGAAGATTCACTTTGCCGAATGTTTGCTTGGTTGTCAGAATTGTTCATGGGGTTGCCAACTTTTTTTTATTTGTTCGTGGGATGTGGATGTCGCTGGCTGGGTCAGCATTTATTGTTCATCCCTAATTGCCCTTGACTTGAGTTGCGTGCCCAGGCCATTTCAGAGGGCAGTTGAGAGTCAACCACATTGCTGTGGCTCTGGAGTCACATTTAGGTCAGGAGGGAAGATTTCCTTCCCTAAAGGATATTCACGAGCCAGATGGATTTTTCTAACAATTGACAATGATTTCATGGCCATCAGTAAATTCTTAACTCCAGATTTTTCGTTGAATTCAAATTTCATCATCTGCCGTGGTGGGATTCGAACCCAGGTCTCCAGAGGTCCTTCCTGGGTTCTCTGGATTACTGTTCCAACGACGATACCACTACGCCACTGCCTCCCCTGGAGTCTTCAGGAATCAAAAATTAATTTGTCTCCTAGGAATTCCAGGAGCAAAATTCATAGGGGCATTGGAAAGAAAATGGTTTCTTTCTTTGCTTTGAATACTTGCCATTTAGCAGTTTTAAATATCTTGAAAACGTCTGTTTGGTTGATATGCCAGTGCTTTCCATTGATGTGACAAAATGGGACGCCACAAAGAGGGAGATGTCAGAGGACCAGTGGCGGGAGGGGTGGAGAGGGTGCGGTCAAGGTCAGGTGACCATGCGAAGGAAGCTCTGAGAATGTTGGCAACCCTAATAAACAGGCCTAAAACTAAAATGGCTGCCAATTACCCATAATGCTTTGATCATCCAACCTGCCAGTGGACACAACAAGATGACTTATTATATATCCCATTTCAAGATGGCATCCAAAACTAAAACAGAACAATTAATTTTATCAAAACATTAGGAGAAGAAAAAATTATCAGCAAGATTCCAGAATTACCTGACACTTGGTGCATTCAATGGGTATATAGTAAGTTGCCTTAACTTTTGATCAGAAATGCAACATGCTTGATATTCTGGAATATCGCATGCGCTATACGTGCCATAGAATATGCTTTTCATTGAGGGAAGGGGGGATTGTTCTGACAAAATGGAAGACAATCTCAAAGTGTTAAAAACATGTGAAGACTTTCTGCTCACAATTTCTGGAGCACAATTGCGCATGTGTGCGTGTGTTCTTTCTTCCTGTTTCTGAAAATGCTTTTAAGAAAGTTCGCTGAAGAAAGTAACCAAATGGCCTGGTGTGCTGGTTCAGGTTTGCAATCCTATTCGATTTGCATGCTTCAGAATTTACCTCTTCATTACTGACCTCAGTCTGGAAGTGCCTTGGATACTTGATGCTAGTTATTCCTTTCTGGTTACATGGAATACACAGCAGAGCAACAGGCCATTTGACCTGACCAACCCAGGCTGAAGTTTACGCTGCCCATGAATTAACTCCTTTATCCTCTGTCTCAACTCTGGGAGTGGGATTATAATAGATTGGTGTTTGGTGGCCGGTGTAGACATTGGTGGGTTGAAGGGCCTGTTTCTGTGCTGTAAAACTTGAGGGGTCTGCCTTTCAGCTTATCTTTCTAGACCCTTTCTCACTCACGCGCTTGCAGAGTGAGGCGACTTCTTGAATCTGTGCCCAGCATACTTCTAATTCTATCTTTTCTCTCCTTCTCTGCTTCTAAAACTTCATTGCAACTCAACTTATTCTGCACCCTCTCCTCCCCTTCTCCTCTGTGTACTCTATGAATGATATATTTTTACCTATAACCTCTTGCAAGGAAGCAATACTTTTCACTGTATCCCAATATGTGTGACAATAATGAATAAATCAATTAATTTTTATTTCTGGAAGCATCTAAGCTACTTGTCTCAACCAGTTGCTTTGGTATTGAGTCCCCCATTCTCACCATTTGTTTCCTCTTATTTTCCTACTGGATTTATTAGCAAGTATCTCACATTCATGGATTCAAATGGAAACATTCACCAACACCCCATCCCCTCTATTCATAATATTAAATTGTTGATAAATGAATCATATTAAGGTCCCTTTTTGTTCTTCTATGATAAGAACTACCCAAAAATGGTGCCCAATACCTTTCAGATTTCAACATGACTTTAGCCAAATTTCTGCTTGCACTGGCTATTGTATTTCAAAGGCAAAGAACATAGAACATTACAGCACAGAACAGGCCCTTCGGCCTTCGATGTTGCGCCGACCAATATAAAAAGCAATGCCCCTCCAAACTAAACCATTCCCTTCTCTTCCATATACTTATCAACTAACCTCTTAAACGCCACCAAACTTGGCGCATCTACAACTGCTGCAGGCAGGGCATTCCACTCCGAACCACCCTTTGGGTAAAGAACCTGCCTCTGATATCCGTCCTATAACTATCACCCCTTAATTTAAAGCTGTGTCCCCTCGTGCTAGCTTTTTCCATCCTAGGAAAAAGGCTATCACTGTCCACCCTATCTAAACCTCTAATCATCTTATATGTTTCGATAAGGTCTCCTCTTAGCCGCCTCCTTTCTAACGAAAACAACCTCAAATCCCTCAGCCTCTCTTCATAAGACCTGCCCTCCATACCAGGCAACATCCTGGTAAACCTCCTCTGTACCCTCTCCAATGCCTCCACATCTTTCTTATAATGTGGGGACCAGAACTGCACACAATACTCCAAGTGCGGCCGCACTAGAGTTTTGTACAGTTGCAACATGACGTTGCGGCTCCGAAATTCAATCCCTCTACCAATAAAAGCCAAGACTCCATATGCCTTCCTAACAACCTTCTCGACCTGACTGCCTACTTTCAGAGATCTATGCACATACACATCAAGATCCCTCTGTTCATCTAGACTACTAAGAATCCTACCATTTGCCCTATACTCTACACATTTATTATTTCTGCCATAGTGCATTACCTCACACTTTTCCACATTAAACTCCATTTGCCACCTCTCGGCCCAGCTCTGCAACTTGTCCAAGTCACTCTGCAAACTATAACACCCCTCTTCACTATCTACCACTCCACCGACTTTAGTGTCATCTGCAAATTTACTAATCCATCCTTCAATACCCTCATCCAGATCATTTATAAAAATTACAAACAGCAGGGGCCCCAAAACAGACCCCTGAGGTACACCACTTGTCACCGAACTCCAAGATGAATATCTCCCATCAACCACCACCCTCTGTCTTCTATCTGCTAGCCAATTCCTAACCCAATTAGCTAAATCACCCTCTATCCCATACATCTGCATTTTCTGCAGAAGTCTTCCATGGGCCACCTTATCAAACGCCTTACTAAAGTCCATATATACAACATCAACCGCCTTACCCCCATCCACCTCTTTGGTCACTTTTTCAAAAAACTCAATGAGGTTAGTAAGGCACGACCTACCCTTCACAAAACCATGCTGACTATCCCCAATCAATTCATTTCTCTCTAAATAACTATAAATCCTATCCCTAATAATTCTCTCCAATACTTTGCCCACAACAGAAGTAAGACTCACTGGCCTATAATTCCCTGGAAAGTCTCTCTTCCCCTTCTTGAACAATGGGACCACATTCGCTATCCTCCAGCGAAAGAACAGCAAATTAGCTGTAAAGACTTGCATTCTAAACAGTATTCCTTAAACTGTGTGTGACTTTATATGCCCTTCTCTGATCAGAACTTTCCACACACCTGATGAAGGGATACCGTTTCCAAAAGCTTGTGGGATTAATATCAAATAAACTGGTTGGACTTTAACCTGGCATTGTGAGACTTCTAACTGTGACAAAAGATCAAACCCAGGGCATGGGTCCAGTAACGCTGGGGTTAACCAACTGTGCAATAGGGTTGGGTCATGTCTCCCTTCACATCTTGGTGTTTTTAAACCCAAAGTTTAAATTCTAAACTTCAAATTTTAAAGTTTTTTTCAAAGTTTATCTATTAGGCTTGTATTAACACTGCAATGAAGTTACTGTGAAAATCCCCTAGTCACCACACTCTGGCGCCTGTTGGGGTACAACTAAGGGAGAATTTAGCACGGCCAATGCACCCTAACCAGCACCTCTTTTGGACTGTGGGAGGTAAGCGGACCTCATTCCTATAATCCCATATATCCACCCTGCTCATCCCCCGATACTAACGGACAATTTATCATGGCCAACCCATCAAACCCACACATCTTTGCCGTGTGGGAGGAAACCGGAGGATTCTTGGTGTAACATGAATCTCTCCATTTGAAGCTAAGTGCTTCTGAGAGAGAGAACTGGTCAGAAAGCCTCTGAAGGTATCGTATCAAACTAAATAAATCCTGCAATGTTTCATTTATTAAGCATCTGCATTAACTGGTGGATGTGATTTTCCACATATTGGCTAGGGAAATGCCTGTCCACGTTTGAGATAATGGGACAAAATCAGGCATTAACTGGCAATTCTTTCAAGAGGCTGAATAGATGTTGGAATTTGATAGTCAGAGCCATTAGAGAGCAGCAAGTTCAAACATCCATCATGTTAAATGCTGTGAAAAGCTATTCTTAGGCTATGGTGACTAAACTTGCCTCTTTAAACGATGCAGTAGATTCTGAGTCACGTTGCCACCCAATGATCTTTGGTGGAAAATTAGAACATAGAACAGTGCAGCACAGGAACAGGCCCTTCGGCCCACGATGTTGTACTGAACATGGTGCCAAATTAAACTAATCCCTCCGCCTGCCCTTGGTCCATATCCCTCCATTCCTTGCATGTTCATGAGCTTATTTAAATGCCCCTAGTGTATTTGCCTCCACCATCATTCCTGGCAGTGTGTTCCTGACACCTACCTCTCTCTATTTAAAAAACCCTAAATCTCCTTTGAACTTTCACATTCTCACCTTAAGTGCCCCCTAGTATTAAACACTTCAACTCTGGGAAAAAAATTCTGTCAACCCTATCTATGATTCTCATAATTTTATGATTTCTACCAGGTCTCTCCTCAGTGCAGAAGGAGGCATTCAGTCCATCGAGTCTGCACTGACCGCAACCTCATCCATCAATGTAATCCCACGTATCTAAAGTTTATTTATTTATGTGAGGAACAAAATGAGTTTGAGATGTGCCGGACTGAGTTTGCAGAAGACAGTTAGTGAGGAATGACAGATTTCCTATAATCTGCAGTGGTAGAAAAGTTCCAATGAGGTGAAGTGGAAACTCGCCCGGTTAATGTCAAATTCAATTCAGCTTTGAACCCTCCGCAACAGAGGGACAAGGATTAAGCTTAAACGGCAACACAAAACCTGCCATCTAATGGCGACGTTAGCTTTAAGCTGGGTGTTTCTTAGGGATCCAGGTACAAACTTATTCCCTCCCTCATTCCCAATTCTCTGCAGTATTATTTGGAGGGAGATCCATATTAAACACCCACCTTTTTGTTACTGGTTTCCCTTTACCCAGTAACAGAAAGGTCATTCTAAACCAATAGATAGACAGGAAGTTGTGGGGGAGGGGGAAGGGTTATGTCACAAACATCCTACGAGGATAAGGGGTTCTGCCATGAGGTGACCAAACCAGGCCCGCTAAAGGGTTAAGCGACTCGACAAACAATTGCATCCATTTTGTCGGACGATGAATAATATGTAGGGGCACGGTTTTGCCCACCATGCAGCAACCACATGACACTGGGCCTTTCCATCTTACCCTCATCCCTTCAAATCGTGACAATGCTCTTAATGGTCTCAAAGCTCTGAGTGTCCGAAGGGATTTTATTGCGGCTAGTTCAGCGTATCCCAAGGCATTAGCCGTTAGGCTGACTACAGAGACCTACGTAGAAACACAAAAAAAAGGCGAGAAGCCATTCCATTATCAAACGTCCTACCAGTCCGATAGGAGTGGAGAGCGGCTGTGTCTGTTGGGATGGCCACTTCCCACCTGAAAAGAAAGTTGAATTGGTTCCTGCTGAGAGAAAAGCATCAAGGTTTTTTTTCCCCAAGTCTGGGTCAGTTGTTTGATTACCTGTGGAGAGAAAGTGCTGTTTCAACAAATGAAATCCCAACCAAAGGTCTATACATGTTGTCCCAACTGGACGAAAGCTCGAAACCTCTGATAATATGCAAATTCCTTTAATACTCTTTGAATTCTTCTCAAGGACAGCTAGGGATGGACATTTAATACTGGCCAGCCAGCGTCACCCTAATGAATATAATACTTTTGATAGGCTAGATTTGGAGACTCGAGGTAAGATTTTTGAGCCTCCTCTGAGCATTTCTCTCATCAGTGTGTCATCCCCCTGGAGGCAGGATCTTCTGGTCCCGCTGCTGTCGATGGGATTTCCCATTATGCCATCCTGGAAGCCCGTGGCAGGGGATAACGTGCCAGCTAGACCAGAGAATCTCACTGGCGTAGATGGCCAGAGAATTCCAGCCTCTGTTCCCCTCTCTCTCCCTGTTCCCGACGGAAGGTTCAGTCAAGAAAGGTCACAAGTTTAAGGTAAACGGCGAAAGAACGAGAGAGGAGATGAGTACCACCATGTAGAGGGGTTCAAGTGAATCCAGACTCAAGGATCCTGGTGGGGCCGGAGGCTGGTGGAGCGCGAGTGGGTTGAGGGGAGTCATGAGTAGATCTAAGTGGTCAGGGGGTGTGGATTAAAGGGGGGGGGGGGGTGACCTTGGAGGTGGAGTGCGGCGGGGCGAAAGATGGGTGGTTGGGCACCTCTAAGGGGCCCAGGGGCACCCCCTTGCTTGACACCAGCCCATGCCACCAAAACTGCCAGGCTTCTCACATGATGTGGGTCTACCATACGTAGAGGTAAGGCACCTCCCAGCAACGGCAGGACAAGGTCCGTAATTGGCCGTACATTAGCTGGTTAGAGGCATCAATAGGCACAAAAGTGGGCAGGGTATCCAACGCCTCCAACCCCTCGTGACTGAGGCAGATGTTGTTACAAGTTAAAATGTCTTGGCCTCACTGAGTGACCCATTAAAACCTGGGACAGGTGGATTAGTATTGAAAAATCCTTCTGGCAAACCAAAATCAAAATCAAATTGAACTGTGTCAATGTAAAACAAGCTGCAAATTCATTAACTGGGGGATATAAAAACACTCCTCTCCATTCTGGAGAGGTAACTAGAAATTGCATTTGAGAGATGCTTCTATATAGAGTTGGGCCTAATTTAGTTACCACTTTTCAAAGGTCTTTTAGATCTTTTATATTTACAGTGCAACATGTATCAGACAGAAGCTGGGACTCCATCTGGCTTTGAGCATGCGTGAAGCAACATTTCTGAGCGGAAGTATTCCCCCAAAAACGGTACAGATGAGAGGAAGACCACGTGAGTGCAGATGTGAATGTTTCTGTGCCTTCCACCAAGTGTTAGTATTTGTGTAGGCATTGCTGTTAGCACGGTGCCATAGCTACATAGACAGTTGCCCTTACCCTCATGCCTTCAAATCTGGACAAGGCTCGAAGTGGCCTCAGTGCCCTCAGCGTCCTGAGAGATTTCATGGCAACAAACTGGTCGTAACCAAGAGTCTTTGTCAAAAGGCAAAGAACAGAAATCTGTGCAGATTGAACGGAACGGAATTGAATGGTTATCTAGGTACTGCTCGTTCAAACTGTTAGGAAAAGGTGGAGTTATAATCATTGCAGCATTTAACAATCATCAGAGCTTCTGGGTTCATCGCTAAAGTAAAAACTATCTGTGCCTTTTGGATGGAGCCCTTTAAAAAAAATACAAATGTTAAGGCCAGATCATCTCAGTTAATTGCCCACTTGTTCCTTGCTTTGTCAAGAGCCAATTTACCAAATGGGTGCAAACACAAAGGCCAAACTCCCCCATATGGTCTTGGTTCTCAAGCCATTCCTTCTCCCTTTGAAAATCCGTTGCCTCCAGCACCAATCGGAGCTGGAATTCAGCCTCATCCCAACTTGCTCTCCTCTGAGAGAAAAGAAGGAAGTGGGGATGAGGTGTACCCTAGCGGTCGGATGTCAGAAGGGTTGAAATGAAGGTCTTGTTGTTCGGAGTAACTCCTGACTCACCCTGACCCGGACCCTGTGATTTGGAACCGTTCCTTACTGTGGTCCCTTGATCGAGTCATCGCCACGGTTCCGACCCTTGACAAAAAGTTGATAAGTGACACAGGCCAACCTCGACTGTCTAACTCCATCCAGAACCCAGTGATGACAATATTCCTTTTGCAGGGTAAGGAAATCTTGCATTTCAGGATATTCCAAAGTGCTTTACAGCCAATCAGTTGTTTTAGAAGTATAGTTACTGTAACCGGAAATGTGACCGCAAATTTGTGAACAGCAGTGAGATCCTGGGCAGAAAAGGCCTGTTTTTATTGACATTAGTTGAGGACACTAGGGAGAACACTCCGCATTTTCAAGGTGCTGGGGAGCATTTCCATACCCACTTGGCAGGAAGAGAAAGAAAGGGCCTGGATTTAATGACTTAATCAAAAGGGAGCATGTCCAACCTCTCCCTTGGCATCAGCCTAGATTCTGTGGTCAGATCTATGGAGTGGGGCTTAAAATGTGCGGACTTCACTGGCAACCCACAAACTTGCAGTGGCACTGAGTTTTTGGTCAAATGGTTTCCATTTTCATGTCCAGCTCAGCTGTGGTAAAATGAGATCTTTGCCTCCCTCTCAGATCTCTGTTCCGACCGGAATACAATTCATGATACAGCCTCAAACTGAATCAAACACAGAATCGTAGAATCCTACAGTGCAGAAGGAAGCCATTCGGCCTACCGAGTCTGCGTCGATCACAATCCCACCCAGGCCCTATCCCAGTAACCCCACATATTTATCCTGTTAATCCCCTGACGCCAGGGGTAAGTTAACATGGCCAATCTACCTAACCAGCACATCTCTGGAAGGAAACCAGAGCACCAGGAGGAAATCTACATAGACACAGGGATCACATGCAAACTCTACAGATCGTGACCCGAGGCCGGAATTGAACCTGGGTCCCTGGGGCCGTGAGGCAGCAGTGTTAACCACTGCACCACTGTGCCGCCCTTGGATTTGTAAATCATAGATTTCTGCAGTGCAGAAGGAGGCCATTCAGCCCATCGAGTCTGCACTGACCACAATCCCAGCCAGACCCTATCCCCGTAACCACAAGCATTTATCTAGCTAACCCCCTTAACATTAAGAGTCAAATTAGCATAGTTAATCCACCTAACGTGCACATCTGCAATCCGTGGGGGGAAACCGGAGCATCTGAAGGAAACCCACGCAGACACGGGGAGAATGTGCAAACTCTGCACAGACAGCAACCCGAGGCCGGAATTGAACCCAGGACCCTGGCACCGTGAGGCAGCAGTGCTAACCACTGTGCCAGCCCTTGGAGTTATTGAAGAAAGCAATCATTTTAAGCAAAACTCAGAGTAAATTTGAAGCACCTATGGTGCTTTTGGGTGGGATGGTTCTTTTGGGGTTGGATTCCTGAACCTAGCCGGCGGGATTAGCTGACATATCGTGACTGGGTGAATTACTTGGGTGCCCGGTTAGGCTGCTAGGTGGAGCACTTGACCGCGACTTGCAAATACTGTCCACCTTCCTCAGTCGCAGCAAGCGGGTCTTTTGGGAGTGCCGCCTTTCCATTGTTGTCACAGTTAGTCACAGGTTTGTTGGATTCTGTAACTAAGCAACGGCAGTCGTCTGGGAATCAGAGATAATAACCTGAGCAGCGCGGTCTAAGAAAGCTCTGCTGATGGTGAGGGGGCTGGAGGAAACTCACTCGGAAGCGTGCGCTGGGAGATGGAAAATGGCCAGACAGAGGGACCAGGCCAAAGCCTGCTGGGTATAAAATAGGGACAAGGGAAGGGCTGAGGCCAAAATTAAATCAAACCACTCAAGTCAGAGTTCAAATCGTGCCAATTCACTCCTTCAAAAAGGTTAAAGGTCAATACTGAGGCACAACTCATGCATGCATGTCAAAACTTTACCCAGGACTCCATAAGGTGGTACATGCATTGGTAGTAATGTTAAAATGTGGACAATATCGGTGTGTATCTTCATTAAACCTGTAGTTGAGGCACAGTAGCGATGTAGTAACAGTCTTTGTCAGCTACTCTGAGTCAATTTAACTTTCAGCCAACAGTACGTTGTCACAGAGGCAGCTGGGATACCATTTGCACAGAGCATTCGGCTAACTGGAGGCCATCCATAATGCCCCATTCATCCTGGCCAATGATAATAACATCAACCTTTCCCAGACTGCTGGCAAGGGACCCGGGTTCGATTCCTGGCTCAGGTCACTGTCTGTGGGGAGTCTGCGTGTTCTCCCAGTGTCTGCGTGGGTTCCCTCCGGGTGCTCTGGTTCCGCCCACAGCCCAAAGATATATGGGTGAGAATGATTGGTCATGATAAATTGCCCCTTAGTTTCCCAGGATGTGTGGATTAGGAGGATTAGCAGGGTTACGGGGATAGGTGCTGGGAGAGATTGTTGTGGTGCAGGCCGAATGGCTTCTTTCTGCACTGTTGGGATTCTACTTTTCGATGAATGACTGTGAAACCTGGATGATCCGTGTGATCCATTTTGTACCATGCCAATCTTAGGTGCTTTCTGATGCTTTGCATTGGGGAGAATTTTCTTGAGATTATGCTTGGTTGGTTACACTTCCATTTTCAGGTTTTAACTTTATATAGGTGAGGGTTTGTGACACAGTGGGTAGCATTCCTGCCTCAGCGCCAGAAGCTCTGGGTTCCAGTCCCACCCCAAGGCTTGATGGCAAAGCAAGGTGCATTCATCATTTCTTCAAACAGGTTGAGTGTCGGAAGTCTCAAAGCCAATAATAGGCTATACAAGAGGGAGAGATTGCCAGTCAACCATGTAATGGGAAGAAAGTGGGGGCTCTCTCCATAACTTAAGAGCACAACATGTGTGTAGACATGTATGTTGCCACAGCAACTGAGACAACTTGAAAGCCCACTTGGCTGGATGGCGGGTGTGAACAAGATTGGTGCCTTCTGACATGTTAGAAATGCATGAATTTAAGAGTGAATTGAAAACAAGTGATGTTCACTAAAGTTTGGATTTAGCAATGAGATTCTTCCTTCGTTGGTTTCTCCTTAGGATGGAGAGGGACTCCAGGAGGAAGAAACCAGAACACGTACTAAGCTACAGTGGCCAGAATTCTCTGATCTCGTACACCTCGCCGCTGCTGCCGTTCAGCCAAATCTCCATTCAAAGCAGCAGGACTGGAGAATCCCAGCCACAGCCGGTTCGGAGAATTCATAGAATCATGGAAAAATTATAGAATCACTACAGGGCAGAAGAGACCGTTCAGCCCATCGAGTCTGCATCGACTGTCTGACAGAATATCTTACTCTTCCTTGTCCTATCCCTGTGACCCTGCTCACGCACAATGCCTAAACAATCTAACCTGCACATTTAGGGACACTAAGAGGCAATTTTTACCACGGCCAATCCACCTAATTGAGACATCACTGGAGCACGGGAAGGGGGCAGAAGAGCATTCTGGGAGAAGTCGACTCAGTAACCATGACGATACAGTGGGTAGCAAAAGAGCCCCTTCGGTGATAAACAGGAGGCAGATCAGCCAGCAGAGACCGCAGAGGACCATTCCAGGAGAAGGTGACTCAAAAATTATAAACATTGAGAGAGGCAGAGACAAAGTGGATAGTCAGAGGCTTTTTTCCAGGATGTAAGTGTCAATTACAAGGAGGCACTGGTTCAAGGCGAGAGAGGGAAAGTTTAAGGGAAATGAACGGAGTGAAGTTTTTCACGCAGAGAGTGGTGGGGCCTGGAACACGCTGCCAGAGGAGGTGGTGGAAGCAGGCACATTAGCAACATTTAAGAGACGCTTTGGTTGGGTACATGAATAGGGAAGGAATAGAGGGATAAGGACTCAGTAAGGGCAGAAAGTTGGTTTAGTTGGGCATCATGATCAGCACAGGCTTGGAGGGCTGAAGGGCCTGTTCCTGTGCTGTACATTTCTCCGTTCTTTGAAACCAGAGCTCCCTGAGGAAAGCCACATTACAATAAAAACAGTTGTGAACCTCGATATGTCTCCTGCTGCCTGTCTGGGTAAATGGATGTTCACTTGTTTAACAGCAAAACAGGGGTCTCAGTTGCTGTTCTGACTGTGACGGGTACGGGAACCATCTCCTTGAGGATTGCAATGCTGTGGACCTGCCTTGGGGTTGAGAACTGAAGGTGAAGAGGCCTACATCTCCGGGATCTGGCACTCTGCTATCAAGCGCTGATGCGAAACTGTCTACCCAGCGTAGACGAGGTCGACCCAGCTTAAAGTTTAAAGTTTATTTATTAGCGTCACAAGTCGGCTTACATTAACACTGCAATGAAGTTGCTGTGAAAATCCCCTAGCCGCCACACTCCAGCGCCTGTTCGGGTTCACTGAGGGAGAATTTAGCACGGCCAATGCACCTAACTGGGGTATCTTTCAGACTGTAGGAGGAAACTGGCGCATCCAAAGGAAACCCACACAGACACGGGGAGAATGTGCGGGCTCCGTACAGACAGTCCCCCAAGCTGGGAATCGAACCTGAATCCCTGGCACTGTGAGGCGCACTTCTTATGACAATAACTCTTTGCGGACAGACAGCATCACAGGATTTATGATACAGCAAGCTGTCCTTGCGCTAATAAGGAAAAAGTGCCATCCTAATAATCAGACCCATCTGTACATTGTATTCTGTACCTCACACCTCGGCGCGTTAAAATCAAGAGTTAATTATAGCCCCACTTCAACACTATTCACAGCAATACAACCCTCTGTCTCTCTCTCTCTCTCTTGCCAATCCATCATATGGTTGCCTTGGGATTATGGAATTTGGTGAGAGCAGACATATGTAATCGCTGAGGTGGAAAGGCGAGGAAATTCTATCCGTTCAAAGCATTTTCCTTGGTGTCAACAACAGTTCTAAAAATATTTGTTTACGAAAACGGACCTTGAAATCATCTCCCCTGGCATTTTGTGCTTCTTTCGCACCAACGTGGACTTCCCTGATTGGTGAAACTGTGAGGAATGTGCAAGAGCTTTGGGAAAAGAGGGATTAATTGGACATCTCTGTCGTATGGGGACAATGGACTGAGTATCCTCCTTCTGGGACCATGGAGGAGAATCCCTACAGAGCAGCAAGAGGCCTTTTGGCCCATTGAGCTGCACCAACATCCCTATCCACTAAGCAAACCAGCCTCCCATCTACTAACTCTGTCTACACTTCCTACTGTCTCAGCAAAGCAGCCAGCATAATCACGCATCCCGGACATTCTCTCTTCTTCCATCAAGAAAAAGATACAAAAGTTGAAATCTCTTATCAATGGACTCAAGAACAGCTTCTTCTCTGCTGCCATCAGACTTTTGAATGGACCTATCTCACGTTAAGTTGGTCTTTCTGTACACCCCAGCTTTGACTGTAACACTACATTCTGCATCCTCTCCTTTCCTTTCTATGAATGGTGTACTTTGGCTGCATAGTGCACAAAAGACAATACTTTTCACTGTATCTTAATACAAGAAACAATAATAAATCAAATCAAAATCCCTCCCTTCTGCCCTATCACTATAACCCTACATATTGACCATGACTAATCTCCCTAATCTAAACGTTGTTGGATACTAAATGGCAATTTAGCATGGCCAACCCACCTAACCTGCACATACATCTTTGGACTGTGTGATACAGTTCTGATGAAGGATCATCCTGACTTGAAACATTGGCTCTATTTTCACTCCACAGATGCTGTCAGGCCTGCTGAGATTTTCCAGCATTTTCTGTTTTTGTACCAGATTCCAGCATCCACAGTATTTTGCCATTATCCTTGAACTTCCTTGTTTGCCGAAGAAATGCCGACGGTCAGCGCTGTCTCAAAACACCAGGGACTCACGTTCAATTCCTGGCTTGGATCACTGTCTGTGTGGAGTTTGCATGTTCTTCCCGTGTCTGTGTGGGTTTCCTCCAGATGCTCTGGTTTCCTCTCACGGTTAAAAGATGTGCGTGTTAGGTGGATTGACCATGTTAAATTGCTCCTTAGTGTCCCAAGATGTGTAAGTTAGATGGCAGCAAAGCGCGGGGTTACAGAATTAGGGGAGGGTGGTATGGTGGCACAATGGTTAGCACTGCAGCCTCACAGTGCCAGTGACCTGGGTTCAATTCCTGGCTTGGGTCATTATTTGTGTGGAGTTTGCATGTTCTCCCTATGTCTGGATGAGTTTCCTCCGAGTGCCCCAGTTTCTTCCCACAGCCTGAAAGACGTGCTGGTTAGGTGCATTGACCCGCCAGACTGTGGCGACTAGGGGGATTTCACAGTAACTTCATTGCAGTGTTAATATAAACCTGATTTGTGACTAACAAATAAACTTAAAAGTGTTTGGGCTGAGTTAGGGCAGTCTTTCGAAGGTTCGATACAGATTCTATGGGGCAAACATGCATCCCATCAAGTTCACAAAAGAAAAGGGGAGAATATTGGAAATAAAGTTGTCAGAAGAGAAGTGAATTATAGCGAGGGAAACAGCCAGAATAAATGTTTTGTCATTGGCATAGATTACTGAATTGGGGTGGTTCAGATTAACTTTCTGAGTGTCGGATGTCTTTCAGAATTTTTAGGTTTGTTAATCACCAAAAAATAATTGTTACTCCGTTTTTGTTTTGCCGTTATACCTCAGACCATAGCCGAATGCTCTGTGCACCATCCGTACCCACTTGGTACAAACCCATAGCTTCAGATAGAAAATCAAAGAACACAGTGCTCCCAGTTGAACTTGGTCTTTGAACATAATCAGATATAATTGAATAACAAAACCCCCCGGAAGAGCCGAAATAAAAACAACTGTCAAACAACAACGGTACTTCCAGCAGCAGGTCTGACAATTAAAGAGCTACGGCGGAAATATCTGCTACATTTACATCAAACTGCATTCTCCCACATACTTACAGCCACAATCAGGAAATCCAGCCAGCACCAGGCGTTGGTGAAGTACTTCCTGAAACTGTATGCCACCCATTTGAGAAGCATCTCCAGAACGAACACGTAGGTGAACACCTTGTCCAGGTATTCCAGCACGACTTTTATCACCGGCCTTGTGTCAATATTAACGTCTTCAAACGTCTGCAGAGCACAAAGAGCCAGCCACCAATCAAACTGTGCATTGAGATGGGGGGAGGGAGGTGTGGGGAGAGCAGGAGCAATGAGTTCATAAATTCATAAGATATAGGAGCAAAATTAGGCCATTCGGCCCATCCAACCCACTCCGCCATTCGATCATGGCTGATATGCGCCTCATCCCCATTTTCCAGCCTTCTCCCCATAACCCTTCAACCCATCACCAATTAAAAATCTGTCTAACTCCTCCTTAAATTTACTCACTGTCCCAGCATCTACTGTACTTTGGGATAGCAAATTCCACAGATTCACAACCCTTTGGGAGAAGTAGTTTCTCCTCAACTCTGTTTTAAATTTGCTGCCCCTTATCCTAAGACTGTGACCTCTCGTTCCTCCCACAACAGGAAACATCCGTTTCATATCTACGCTATCCATTCCTTTTATCATCTTGTATACCTTAATCTGATCTTCTCTCATTCTTCTAAATTCCAGAGAGTACAGGCCCTGAACTCGGTGTTGGGGGGAGAGCTGGGAGGGCTGGGGGGAGGGGAAGGGGGTAGGGGAGGGGGAGATGTGTGGGGTGATAGTATTGGTGGGGGTAAAGGAGAAAGACCATTATAAAAGGACATCAGCACTCTGATTAACACATCACACCGGGAGTTGAGATTGAGCACTATGCCCTGAGAGATTGCTCGATCTTTGTGAATCCACATGCAGACACAGTATGGAGAGTGTACAACACTGTAATATGCCACCCAGTTTCTCCATGAGCCTCCTCCTGCCTTCCTTCAAACTCACTCCATCATTCAATCCAGCCTCCCATCCATTGACTCTGTGTGCATTTGCCACTGCCTTGAAAAAGCAGCCAGCATAATTACGCACTCCACGCACCCTGGACATTCCCTTTTTCACCTTCTTCCCTTGGGGGAAAGATGCAAAAGCCTGAGGTCACCTACCAACCGACACAAGAACAGCTTCTTCCTCGCTGCTGTCAGATTTTTGAATGGATCTATCTTGCATTAAGTTGATCTCTCTACATCCTAGCTATGTCGGTGACACTACATACTGCACTTTCTCTTTTCGCTCTCTAGAATGGTATGCTTTGTTGGTATAGCACGCAAGAAGTAATACTTATCACTGCATACTAATACATGTTGGCTTAGATAAGGTAGATACTCAACATCTTTTCCCAAAGGTAGGGGAGTCTAAAACTAGAGGGCATAGGTTTAAGGTGAGAGGGGAGATACAGAAGGATCCAGAAGGACAATCATTTCACTCAAAGGGTGGTGAGTGTCTGGAACAAGCTGCCAGAGGTAGTAGTAGAGGTAGAACATAGAACATAGAACATTACAGCACAGAACAGGCCCTTCGGCCTTCGATGTTGCGCCGACCAATATAAAAAGCAATGCCCCTCCAAAACTAAACCATTCCCTTCTCTTCCATATACTTATCAACTAACCTCTTAAACGCCACCAAACTTGGCGCATCTACAACTGCTGCAGGCAGGGCATTCCACTCCCGAACCACCCTTTGGGTAAAGAACCTACCTCTGATATCCGTCCTATAACTATCACCCCTTAATTTAAAGCTGTGTCCCCTCGTGCTAGCTTTCTCCATCCTAGGAAAAAGGCTATCACTGTCCACCCTATCTAAACCTCTAATCATCTTATATGTTTCGATTAGGTCCCCTCTTAGCCGCCTCCTTTCTAACGAAAACAACCTCAAATCCCTCAGCCTCTCTTCATAAGACCTGCCCTCCATACCAGGCAACATCCTGGTAAACCTCCTCTGTACCCTCTCCAATGCCTCCACATCTTTCTTATAATGCTGGGACCAGAACTGTACACAATACTCCAAGTGCGGCCGCACTAGAGTTTTGTACAGTTGCAACATGACGTTGCGGCTCCGAAATTCAATCCCCCTACCAATAAAAGCTAAGACTCCATATGCCTTCTTAACAACCTTATCGACTTGACTGCCTACTTTCAGGGATCTAAGCACAAATACACCAAGATCCCTCTGTTCATCAACACTATTAAGAATCCTACCATTAGCCCTATACTCTACACATTTATTATTCCTGCCATAGTGCATTACCTCACACTTTTCCACATTAAACTCCATTTGCCACCTCTCGGCCCAGCTCTGCAACTTGTCCAAGTCACTCTGTAAACTAAAACACCCCTCTTCAATATCTACCACTCCACCAACTTTAGTATCATCTGCAAATTTACTGATCCATCCCTCAATACCCTCATCCAGATCATTTATAAAAATTACAAACAGCAGGGGCCCCAAAACAGACCCCTGAGGTACACCACTTGTCACCGAACTCCACGATGAATATCTCCCATCAACCACCACCCTCTGTCTTCTATCTGCTAGTCAATTCCTAATCCAATTAGCTAAATCACCCTCTATCCCATACATCTGCATTTTCTGCAGAAGTCTTCCATGGGCCACCTTATCAAACGCCTTACTAAAGTCCATAGGTGGTACTATGTACCATAGGTGGGTACAATTTTGTCTTTTAAAAGTCATTTAGAGAGATACATGGGTAAGATGGGTATAGAAGGATATGGGCCAAACACGGGGCCAGTTTAGTGGTAAAAAGTAGGTGGCATTGACAAGTTGGGCCAAAGGACCTGTTTCCAAGCTGTAAACATCTATGGCTCTAAATTCTTCTATTCCTCTGTCTTTCATGAACCTATCTGCATTTTTTATAAATGCATGTACACTCTTCATCCTGATAATTATTGTGGTAACTAGTTCCATATTCTCTCTCAGCAAAGAACTTTCTCCCAAATTCTTCCATCTATGGCCTCCTGCTTCAGTATCACCCGCAAGTGGGAACATCTCTGCACCCATCACATTACATCTCTTCATAATTTGAAGAGTGTGGCACGGTGGCACAGTGGTTAGCCTCAGAGCACCAGGGGTCCGGATTCGATTCCCGGCTTGGATCATTCTCTGTGTGGAGTCTGCACATTGTCCCCGTGTCTGTGTGGGTTTCCTCATGGTGCTCTGGTTTCCTCCCACAGTCTGAGAGGTGTACTGATAAGATGCATTGGCCATGCTAAATTCTCCCTCAGTGTACCTGAACAGGTGCCGGAGTGTGGCGACTAGGGGATTTTCACAGTAACTTCATTGCAATGTTAATGTAACCCTACCTTAGACTAATAAATGAACTTATTAATTTCCTCTAACAGGTTGTCACCCATTCTCCAGCCACTGCCCTCTCCTTCTCCCTCTCAACTCCACCCTTTCCATCCCTAAAGAAAAGAACCCCACGCTGTTTGATCATTACTAAACAGTCCCCGATTGTGATTATCAAGTTGGGCAGTGATAGTATGGAAAAGTCCACTGTGCCTTGTTTGCATTGAATTACTGGCGTTAGTTCACTTCTGGTTCCCTCCCACTGCTGAACAAACCCATCCCCCCATGGAAAATTCCATGTCAACATAAAGATTGAGGGGATGTGGGATTGCAAGTCGCTGTCCCTGTCTCCTCAGTCTGCTGGAAGGGATTGAACCTTCTTTAGACACAAGCCAAAGAAAGCTCTCCATCCATAGACTGAAAATAAAATCAATCGGGACGTTACAATATTTCTACACCATTCAGTATCCGAGAATTGTTGACTACTATGGCACAGAAGGAGGCCATTCGACCATCAATTATGGGGCTGGCTCTTTCATACAAGCACAGGAGTAGGCCACTCGACCTTTCAACCCTGCTTTGCCATTCAATAAGATCATGGCTAATCTGAACTGTAACCTCTCATCTACCCCCAGTAACCTTCGACCCCCTTGTTTATCAAGAATCTATCTCTCTCTGCCTTGAAAACATTCAAAGGCTCTGCTTCTACTGCCTTTTGAGGAACAGAGTTCCAAAGATTCACAGCCCTCAGAGAAAAAAAAATTCTTGATTTGATTTGATTTATTGTTATCACATGTATTAGTATCCAGTGAAAATTATTGTTTCTTGCGCGCTATACAGGCAAAGCATACCATTCATCGAGTAGGGGAGGAGAGAGTGCAGAACGTAGCATTACAGTCATAACTAGGGTGTAGAGATAGATCAACTTAGTGTGAGGTAGGTCCATTCAAAACCCTGATGGCAGCAGGGAAGAAGCTGTTCCTGAGTCTCCCTATAATACGTTTTGACAAGGAATGTGCCAGTTGCACATTCTTGAATAGCTTGACAGGTTAACTGTAAAGACTCACATTCTAATCAGTATTCTGTAAGCTGTGTGTGCCTTTATATGCCCTTCTCTGATCAGAACAAAGGAACACCATTTCCAAAAGCTTGCGGGATTACTATCAAATAAACTGGTTGGACTCTTAACCTGGTGTGAGACTTCTTACCCAGTTGCAACTCACCAGAGCGCCGCTACTCAGCAGAATCATGAAGATGATGAAAGTTTCAAACCAGTTGTGCTCCACGATCTTGTAGCAGGTTTTCCTCAGGTTCCACCAAACCTTCCCATACCCGCTGGTGATATCCACCTGGCAGCAGGCAAAGCGGCGAACACAAGCTGCAGGAAACAATAGCCAGATCAGGAATGCAGAGCACTGACTGGTCCTCACATTGCCGCACTGCTGTGGGAGGTGCATCTAATGAGTGGGATTTTCTGTGCGCCCCTCCCACCCATGTTTTCCAACAGGTCGCCATTGGCTGCCAACTGGATCTTCCAGTCCCGTCGATGGCTACGGCGTTTTGTATGACCTACCCGCTCTACCCCTGGGGAACCTGATTGGGAGGGGTGGGGTGTTTAGTGAGGTGGTGGGGAGGGGAGCGGGGGGAGGTGGGAGATCACTTTTGCATCTAACCTGCATGTCTTTCAAACTGGAAGAAACCCACGCAGACATGGTGAGAACGTGCAAAGTCCGCACAGACAGTAAGACAAGCCGGGAATCGAACCCGGGTCCCTGATGCTCTGCTTTTCTCCCACAGTGCAAAGATGTGTGGGTTAGGTTGATTGGCCATGCTGATTTGACTCTAGTATCAGGCGACTAACAGAGTAAATATGTGGTGTTCCAGGGATAGGATCTGGTTGTTGTCGGCGCAGACCTGATGGGCAGAATGGCCTCCTTTTGTACTGTAGGGATTCTATGATTATATAGATCCAAGGGTGGTACAGTGGTTAGCAGTGCTGCCATCTCAAATCATTGCCTGTGTGGAGTCTGCACATCATGAGTCCAAAGATGTGTGGATTCGGTGGATTCACGTGCTAAGTATGTGGGGATATGGAGCAAGCCTGATTATGAATGGGTGCAGACTCGATGGGCTGAATGACCTCCATCGGGCTTCTATGACTCTCTGATAGAAGCTCAGAGGCCTTCACCTACGCTGGCAGCAGAGTTTAATATTCGTGTGAAAGATTCATTGGGGTATGCAGACCTTGACTGGCAGCATTTCTGAATTTCAGTTCTGTTCAGGGGCTAACACGGTATCGACTCACTCACCAATTCCACAAGCCTCTCTCTGGGCTGGAGTGGCACCTACCTTCTGTGAAGCAGTCATCGGGTTCCACGGTCTCCTCCGTCTGCTCCGAGACGTGCTCATCGTCATCACCTTTGCTCCTTAAGTCCACAGTACTGGCTTCAGAGCAACTGGTGAGGTCGTCCATCTTCTACAGAGAGGGGAAAAGCACGCGTCACACCGTCAGCAAGAACTTTGGATATGAGGCAGTTAGAGAAAGGCATTCAATTCTGGTCACCACATTACAGGAAGGATGTGGAGAAGGTGCAGAGGAGCTTTACCAGGATGCTGCCAGGATTAGTGGGTATGAGCTATAAGGAGAGGCTAGACAAACTGGGGCTGTTTTCTCTGGAGCGGCGGAGGTTGAGGGAAGTCCTGATTAACAAAGAACAAAGAACAAAACAGCACGGGAAACAGGCCCTTCGGCCCAACGAGCCCGCACCGCCACCCCAATGTTCCCACCTCTACCCGTGATCCCTGTCTATGTTTATAGATCTATGGATTAAAAACCAAATTTGAGACAATTTAGGGAGAATTTGTTTTGCCAATTAGCCTAACAGCACATCTTTGGGATGTGGGAGGAAACCGGAGCACCCGGAGAAAACCCACGCAAGCACGGGAGAATGCGCAAACTCCCACAGACACAGGCCCAAATCCATGTATCTGCACAGCACAGCGATGGTCACTGAGCTGTCGTGTTGCTCAAATGGTCCAGGTCAAGCGTACACTAACGATGTGAAGCACTAGGATACTCTCAAAAAAAATCCAAGAGCAGCCTCTCACGACCCATCGCCTGGATGTCCCTCGTTAGACAACAAGGTGGACCAAAGCACCTGTACAATAAAAACAAATACATCAATGTCATGATTGACCTGATAGTGGGCAGCACAGTGTTTCACAAGTGTAGAGGATTTTCACAGTAGCTTCACTGCAGTGTTAATGTAAGCCTGCTTGTGACACTAATAAATACAGTTAAAGTTTTCAAGACAGACCCAGCTTTTCAATCTTTTCCCGATATGTAAACTCAGCTATTTCTGATACCTTCCTCATAAATCATCTCTGCATCCTCTCCAATGTAGCTTCTTACAACATTGTGACCAGAATTGCACTGTGTTCTAACCAAGGTTTGATGCAGGTTCAACATAATTCTCCCTTACTAGGAATAAAGCCAGCACTTGTTTTGTTTTCTCACTATGACTTTACTAATGTGTGACATAGCTTTCAATGATTGTTTTCCATCCAGACTATATAAGGGAAGGTGATGGCCTCGTGGTATTGTCGCTAGACTATTAATCTAGAAACTCAGCTAATGTTCTGGGGACACGTGTTCGAATCCTGCCACGGCAGATGATGGAATTTAAATTCAATAAAGAAATCTGGAATTAAGAATTAACGATGACCATGAAACCATTGTCGATTGTTGGAAAAACCCATCTGATTCACTTTAGGGAAGGAAATCTGCCATTCTTACCTGGTCTGGCCTACGTGAGACTTCAGAGCCATAGCAAAGTGGTTGATTCTTAAATGCCCTCTGAATAAAGACAATTAGGGATGGGCAATAAATGTTGGCAGCCAGCAATGCCCTAGAACCATGAATGAATAAAAAAATACACGCTGTTCCATTAGCATGGGGCAGAATGGTGGAACAGTGGTTAGCACTGCTGCCTCACAGTGCCAAGGACCTGGGTTCAATTCGCAGCCTGGGTCAATTGCACATTCTCCCCGTATGTGTGTGGGTTTCCTCCGCGAGCTCTGGTTTCCTCCCAGAGTCCAAAGATGTGCGGGTTAGGTTGAATGGCTATGCTAAATTGCTCCTTAGTGTCAGGGGGATTAGCAGGGTAAATATGTGGGATTACAGAAGTAAGGCCTGGGTGGGACTTTGGTCAGTGCTAATTCGATGGCCTGAATGGCCTTCCTTGGCACTGTAGGGATTCTATGAATTAGGGACCCTGGACCATTCCCTTCATCTTCAGTATGAAACCTTTCAGATTCACCAAGATAATGCAGCAAATTTCCAGATCATCCATCAATCATCACACAGCATCATTCTATCCCAGTCTGATGCTCTCTACGCTCAACAAGCTTCCCCGTCAGAGCAAGTTATGGATCAGCTCAACGGGTGCTAGTCCCTTTTAACCTCCAGCTGTATTCTAGCTAACTCTTTGTGGTCAATAGAAATGAACACAACATCACCTTCACGATGTGAAAGTTTGTTCTACATACTGACCACTCTATAATAACATAACATTTTCCAATCCTTGGAAGGGGTAGTGCAAGCTTTATCCATCTTATACCTAATGTGGAGACACATGCGTTGGACTGGGGTGCGCACAGTAAGAAGTCTCACAGGTTAAAGTCCATCAGCTTTATTTGGAACCTCGAGCTTTCGGAGTGCTGCTCCTTTATTCTCACTCACCCGATGAAGGAGCGGTGCTCCAAAAGCTCGTGATTGCAAATAAACCTGTTGGACTTTAACCTGGTGTTGTGAGACTTCTTACTGTTTGAGGGAGTAAGCTTTGTGTAAATTGGTTGCCACGTTACAGTCATGGTTACATTTTAAAAGTCCTTCATTGGCTTGAAGATGTTTTGGGAGTGGGGAGGGGAGGTGGGGGAGATGGGGGGATTCTCCGGCCTCCCAGCCGTGTCTTTCCCAGCAGCAGGAGGTGGCGTGCTGTCGCTGTCAATGGGATTTCCCATTGATGTCACCCCGCACCTGTGGGAAAGCTGTGGGAAGGGGTATCTTGCCAGCGGGACTGGAGAATCCTGCCGGAGTGAAAGTCCGGAGAATTCCCCCCACCCCTGTGGCCTGGGAAAGCTCGATAAAATTGGAAGATTTAAAAGCTTGGCTGTAAACCACTTTGGATTGCCCTGAAGTTGTTAAACGCGCTGTAATAGATGCAAGTCTCCCTTTCTTTCTGAAGGGAGCCCTTCTCCTCAAACAAGTGATTGAATGAGATAATCAATTACTGGCAACACTCAACATCTCATTTGTTAGTGGAACTGGGGGAAGAATAGTGTGTGCTGAGGGCAATTTCAGAAGCAGATAATAGGGGCACAAAGTGCAGTGATTAGAGCGCTTCAGAACCTGTTAACCCTTAACTCCATCTCCCTGGCATCCTCCATTCATTCTCTTTGCAGAAAAGTGTTGATTGGAGCTCACATGGGCAGTTAATTTTAACCATGTGTCTACCATGTGACAGGTCACAATGTGACTGCCTGTCTAAAATTGACTCCAGTATTTCCTTCGGGGGCACAGGTTCAGGGTGAGAGGGGGAAAGTTTAAGGGAGATGTGCGGGGGAAGGTTTTCCACGCAGAGAGTGGTGGGTGCCTGGAACGTGCTGCCAGAAGAGGTGGTGGAAGCAGGTACATTGGCAACATTTTAAGAGGCATCTGGATGGGTACATGAATAGAGAGGGAATAGAGGGATACAGACCGAGTAAGGGCAGAAAGGTTTTTTAGTTTTCTTAGGGTATCATGATCGGCACAGTTTTAGAGGGCTGAAAGGCCTTTCCTGTGCTGTACTTTTGCTTGTTCTTTGTCCTCAGTTCAGAAGCAGCAACCATTTTGTCTGGCTCTTACCAATACTCAAATCTCAGTCACCTCCTTATCCATCACTGTCCCTGGCCGATCCCTGGGCACAGGCACCCGGGGCATCAGCTTTCAACATCTATGTCCTGCCCTCGCCTGCCAGGTCCTGGTGTTCCCAGACCCTATGGACAGAATTTTCCCATCTCATCCTTCTCGGGAATGGTACATGCAGAGGTCTGTTGACCTTGGACGGGATTTCATGGCTTTGGGGTGAGTATGGCCCGAAAATCCCTCCACCCCACCCCCCCATTTATCTGCTGTGAGGTTGCTCTCCTCAGGGTGCAGTCCCACCAATAGCCTCTGCTCCTGGTGGCGCTGCTGAGGCTGGCGAGTGGCTGGATCTTTTGGATGGCAGCCATTATCCCTACCAACTACTTAATTGGCTGCTCCCAGTGAGACGTGGCCCCAAATCCCACTGTCCAGGGTCCAGGTTTCCAAAATGTTGTCTTTATTTTATGAACACTCCAACTTACCTGAGTAACATTCCTCAGGCAAATGAATTGGAGGACCACTTCCCTTCTCCACTTCCCTTTATAACACTATCCTTCACTTTATCTTTATTAATTTGTGGAACATGGGCATCACATTTATTGCACTTGGAGGGCACTTAAGTGTCAACTGCATTGCTGTGGAGTCACATGTAGGCCAGACCAGGTAAGGATGGCAGATTTCCTTCCCTGAAGGACATTAGTGAACCAGACGGCTTTGTCCAACAATCGACAATGGTTTCATGCTCATCAGTAGATTCTTAATTCCAGATTTTTTAAATTGAATTCAAATTTCATCATCTGCTATGGCGGGATTCGAATACGGGTCTCCAGAACATTAGTTGAGTTCGTGGATTAATAATCTAGTGATAATATGACTAGGTCATCGCTTTCCCTCTGTCTTATTGGCTGTACGCTCTTTGAAAACCAGCAGCTCCCTCACTGTGGCCAAAACCTTCCCATTTCTGAATCTAATTTCCACCACCCTTCTTAATCACCTCACATTTCCTCCTTACTCTGCTCAGTAGTTACTTCTTCATAGCGTGAATATTTCTAAGATGCTCCTTTATATCAGGAGCTTTGTCTCTGTTACACAAATTGTCATTTCCGAGGATTAGATTACAAAAGCAGGGAAGTCATGTTGGAGTTGTAGAGAACTTTGGTGAGGCCACAGCTGGAATAGTGTGTAGAGTTCTGGGTGCCACATTATGGAAAAGATGTGATTGCATTACACGGGCTGCAGAGGAGATTCACCAGGATGCTGCCTGGGATGGAACATTTAAGTTACGAAGAGAGGTTGGGAAGATTTGTGTTGTTTTCCTTGGAAAGAGAAGACTGAGAGTCGATCTGATGGAGGTATACAAGATTATAAGGGCATGGACAGAGTGGATAAGGAGCAGCTGTTCCCCTAGTTGAAAGGTCAGTCATGAGAGGACATAAGTTTAAGGCGAGGGCAAGACATTTAGGAAGATGTGAGGAAAATCATTTTTACCCAGAGGGTGATGATGGTTGGAATGCGCTGCCTAGGAGGATGATAGAGATGGGGGTTGCCTCACATCCTTTAAAAACAAGGATAAAAGCAAATTACTGTGGATGCTGGAATCTGAAACTAAAAGAGAAAATGTTGGAAAGTGGCACAAGTAAAACACTGCTTAACCCGGAATGAATGATTTGGACCTCGGATGGTAAGCATGGAAGAGGTAAAGGGGCAGGTGTTAGACCTTCTATGATTGGATGGGAAAGCACCAGGGGTGATGGGAGAAATATAAAGGAGTGGATTGGGTTGTCCCGGAGGGAACGGCCTCTGCAGAACGCTGACAGAGAGAGTGAAGTTGTGTTTGGCTTCTCATTGGAGTTGGTGAAAATAGTGGAGGACTATGCTTTGCATGTGGATGCATTTTCTCTTTTGGTTCCTTTAAAAAATACTTGGATGAGCGCTTTTAAAAAACGTTTTAAAGTTTTATTTATTAGTCGCAAGTAGGCTTACATTAACACTGCAGTGAAATTACTGTGAAAATCCCCTAGACAAATCATGACATTCAGGTATTGGGCCAAGTGCTGGTAGATGGGATTAGGTGGGAGTTCGGGTGTTTCTTGGGTATTGGATGCAGTGTATTCAACGATTGGAACACTTCAAGGCTGTTGAAAAGCACAAGGACGGGGAAGAATTCTCTGGAAGATCGAGAGGCATTAACGCGGCGATTACAGGTAGTCTACTTCACAGGAAGAGTAACCTTCCCTCACGGGGAGGCTGGTAATGGTGAGGACATATTTCTCCACAGTGGTAAGGGAGAACTGAAATAGACTGTCGTCAAAGGCTGCTCGCGTAGTGTCGATTAAATACTTTAAAAGTGCGATTGGGATAAATACGTGTGGCTCCAAGTGGGATTTGCGCAGGAAAAGTTGCGAAGATCAGATTCTGGGCAGTCATCAGGAAGTATTTTGTTACACAGAGGGCCATCAGCAGCTGGAGCTTGTTGCTATGACAGCTGATCGAGGAGCGAGTCAGGGAGAGATTTAGAGAACAGTCAGGTGCTGTAACGAAAGACAGTTGTGGTTGGTATTCTAGAAAAGAAAGAACAACTGGGGTGGACTGGATCTGCGCTTTGCTATATACAGGCACAGATGATTAAATACTCTGTGGAATGCGATAACCAGTGAGGGTGCCAAGGCCATGCAATGCAGCAGGATCGGAGTAACAGCAGAGTTTAGGTTTCTCAACCAAGTATTGCTGCCTTTGTGGGGGGGAGTCAGGGAGAAATTCCGCATTCTTCTAGTGGGGTTTGTGGCTGGTGACTCCCTCACTTTAGGATGTCGAGCGGGCCAGATGGGGTCGCTGAGGGCAGATATTGTGTGCCCGTAGCTCCCTGCGTGTCTCTGTCACTCCTGTGTTATCCTCTTTCTGATAATAGTGCGGATGAGTGGGTGCGTCTGCATGCGATTATTGTGACCACGTATCTCTCGACCCGTACTGTCTGATTATCTGCGTGGGAGCACATCTTCTTGTAGGTTTAAAATGCGAGAGGCAAGGTTTAAAGGAGAGGTACCAGGCAAAATTTTTTTTTACACAGATGGTGGTGAGTGCCTGGGGGGGTGATAGTGGAAGCAGATACAATTGTGACTTTTGTCAAATATGTGATAAGGATGGGAATAGAGAAATACCGTCCCTGGAAGAATCATAAAATCCCTACAGGGCAGAAAGAGGCCATTTGGCCCATCAAGTCTGCACCAACCACAATCCTACCTAGGCCCTATCCCCGTAAACCCACATATTTACTCCGCTAATCCCCCTGACACTAGGGTCAATTTAACATGGCCAGTCAACCTAACCTGCACATCTTTGGACTGTGGGAGGAAACCGGAGGAAATTCGTGTAGATGCAAGGAGAACGTGCAAATTCCACACAGGCAGTGACCTGAGGCTGGAATTGAACACAGCTCCCTGGCACTGTGAGACAGCAGTGCTAACCACTATGCCACTGTGTCGTGTTAGGGGGTGTCAGTTCGCGTGGGTAGCACGGTCAGTGTAGGCCTGGTGGGCCGAAGGGCCTGTTCCTGTGCTGTAATTTTCTTTGATCTTTGTCCTTGTATATGAATGATAGGGAGTGGGATAACTTGATCATCATTTTGGACAAAGCTCGGCACAATATCGAGGGCTGAAGGGCCTGTACCGTGCTGTACCATTCTACATTCTATAAATCTTTGATATTCACGAGGTTGTGCGTGCGTGCACATGATTGAGGTTGTCTCTGTGCAAATGATAAATATGTGTTTTACTTATATGTGTTTGTAGACTTTATGCTTCTGAGAATACCATGGAGATGGTTGTGAAAACAGAGAGGGAGGAGTTATTGAAAAGCTGGCTACACTCTCAGTTTGATGGCTTGCATTTCAGGAAGTGGGGGTGGTAACAGTAGAAGGGAGCTTCCCACTGTCTTTCCTGGATATTGGGGAGGTGCTAGGGAATTGGAGCGTGGCAAATTGGGCATTTATAAAGTTACCACACAAAAGGCTGGTTAATAAAATTGAGGGTCAGTATCCCGGGATTAACACCCAGAGGTTGTGGTTTCTCCCCACTGCAAATCTAGTCTTGCGTATAAGCAATCGTGACTATGTGGGTGGATAAATGAATGTAGGGGCAAGTATAGACTAGTTAGCTTAACATCAACAGAAGGAGGAATAATGGCAACAGGTACTTGGAGAGGTTTGAGATAATTAAGTTCAGTCCATACAGATTACTCAACGGCAGATCACGTCTGACTAATTGAATTTTGTTTATGATGCGACAGAGAAGATTGATAAAGGGAATGAAGATGGGTATCGTCCATAAGGATTTTAAAAAGTTCTCCTCCAAGCCTCTCGCCTTTGAAATATATCAGCCTTACATCACTGTTGCTGGGTTAAATTCCTGGAACTCCCTCCCTAACAGCACTGTGGGTGTACCTACTTCACATGAACTGCAGTGATCCAAGAAGGCAGCTCCCCACCACCTTCTCAAGGGGAAATTTGAGATGGCCGATAAGTGCTGGCCTAGCACAGTGATGCCCACATCCCATTAAAAACGAATTATGGAAAAATTTAAAGAGAAAGCATTTAGAAAGTTACCACACAAAAGGCTGATTAATAAAATTGAGGGTCAGTATCCCGGGATTAACACCCAGAAGGTTGCGGTTTCTCCCCACTGCAAATCTGGTCTTGCGTATGAGCAATCTTGACTGTGTGGGTGGATAAACGATGCGGAGAACAGAATGACAGACAGGGCATTATAGCAAGCAAGCGGAAGAATTCTTCTTACAAAAGCCGGTGACCAGTTGGGATTATGAGACAGTTTTAGAAATGTCAGTCTAGAAAAATAGTTTGTACTGCTACATTGCTTTAAGAAATATCTAATCATCAGAAAAGCGCTCCAAGTTTCTGTAGATTGTATCCGCCTTCATTGTGAGGATAGAGCGGCCACCATTGATGCAATTGCCATGGTAACATCTTGGGGTTTTTCCATTAAATTCTTGCTGTAATCACAATTATTCGTCATCCTCCAGGGGAAAATGAATAAGTGCGCACTGGCCTCTTGCACCAATCCCAATTTTTCACTCAAATTGAATCATAGAATCCCTCCAGTGCAGAGGGAGGCCATTCGGCCCATTGAGTCTGCACTGACTGCAATCCCACCCGGGCCCTACTCCCATAACCCCAGGGATTTACCCTGGCTAGACCCCCTGACCATAAGGGGCAATTTAGCATTGCCAATCCACCTAACCCGCACATCTTTGGATTGTGGGAGGAAACAGGAGCACCCAGAGGAAACCCAAGCAGACACGGAGAGAACTCCATACAGAGAAGGTAAGTCGGTGCAATTAATTGAGATGTGGGCGTGCAGGTCCACAGTTCCCCAAAAGTAGCAACACAGGTAGTCAAGATGATTCAGAAGGCATATGACATTCTTGCCTTCATCGGCCGGGGCACTGAGTACAGGAATTGGGGAATCACGTTGCAGCTATATAAAACCTTGGTTAGACTGCATTTGGAGTTTTGTGTGCAGTTCTGGTCATCACACTACTGGAAAAATGTGGAAGTGCTAGAGAGAGTGCAAAGGAGGTTCACCAGGATGTTGCCTGGTCTCGAGGGTGTTGGTTATGAGAAGAGGTTGAATAAACTAAGATTGTTTTCACTGGAAAGAGGGAGACTGAAAGGAGATCTGATAGAGGTCAACACATTGAGAGGCAGAGACAGGGTGGATAGTCGGAGGCTTTTTCCCAAGATGTCAATTACAAAGTGAGAGGGGGAAAGTTTAAGGGAGATGTGTCGGGCAAGTTTTTCACACAGAATGTGATGGGTGCCTGGAATGTGCTGCCAGAGGAGGTGGTGGAAACAGGCACATTAGCAACATTTAAGAGGCAAATGGATGGGTTCATGAATAGGGAAGGAATAGAGGGATACAGACTGAGTAAGGGCAGAAGGTTTTTTTTTGAGTTTAGTTGGGGCATCATGATCGGTATAGGCTTGGAGGGCTGAAGGGCCTGTTCCTGTGCTGTACTTTTCCCTGTTCTTTGTTCAATCAATGTAACTCACTGCAGAAACTCAGCGCTTGCAATTTCGTTCCCTTTACTGACCATGAAAGTCTGCTGTTTATGTCACTAACCTCACTAGTGGACACAATTACAATATTATTATGGGATGGGTGACGTCGCTGGCTGGGCCAGTGTTTATTGGCCATCCCCAGTTGCCCATGGTGGTGGTGAGCTGTCTTCTTGAGCTGCTGCAGTCTGTGCTGTGAAGGGGCTCACACAGTGCTGTCTGGTAGGCAGTCCGGGCACTTTGACCCAGTGGCAGTGAAGGAACGGTGAGGGCTGTAGAGGCTGGGTCGTTAGGTACACTCGATGCTGAGATAGACGGATTTTTAATCAGTAAGGGAATCTAGGGTTCTGGGGATAACGCGGGAAAGTTGCCTGGTATGATGGGTAGATCTTATGAGGAAAGGCTAAGGAACTTGAAGTAATTTTCATTAAAGACTAAGAGGTGACTTAATTGATTCATATAAGATGATCAGAGGGTTAGATAAGGTGGATAGTGAGAGTCTTTTTCCTCGGATGGAGATGGATAACACGAGGGGACATAGCTTTAAATTAAAAGGTGGTAGTTATAGGATGGATGTTAGAGGTGGGTTCTTTACTCAGAGGGTAGTAAGGGCGTGGAATGCCCTGCCTGCAGCAGTTGTGGACTCGTCAAGTTTAAGGGCGTTCAAATGGTCAGTGGATAGGTATATGGATAACATTGGAATAGTTTAGGATCGAGGGTCATTAGATTGATTCCATTGGTTGGCACAACATCGAGGGCCAAAGGGCCTGTACTGCGCTGTTACATTCTGTGTTCTAAAGTGGAGTTGAGGGTTATCAAATCAGATCAGTCATCATAGAATAGAATCTTTACAGTGTAGAAGTAGGCCATTCAGCCCATCGAGTCTGCATCAAGAGAACAGCCTACCCAGACCCCTAATCCTAAATCCCCATACCTTTACCCTATTAATCCCCTTAACGTGCACATCCTGGGACACTAATAGGAAAGTTACCTGACCAATCCATCTAACCAGCTTGTCTTTTGTACTGTGGCAGAAACCGGAGCACCCGGGGGACACCCACGCAGACACTGGAGAATGCGTAAACTCCACATGGAAGATCACCCAAGGCTGGAATTGAACTTGGGTCCCTGACGCTGTGAGGCAGTAATGGTAACCACTGTGCCACTGTCATGATCTCATTGAATGGCAGAGCAGGCTTGATGGGCTGAATGGCCCACTCCTGTTTTCTGGTCTTATACATTTCCAAGTAAGATGATGTGTTGTCTAGAGAGGATAGTGGTGTTTCCATGCACCTGGTGCCTTAAACCTTCAAGGTGGCAGTGGCTGTTGGAGGAGTTGCTGCAGTGCAGCTTGTAGATGGTGCGCACTGCTGCCACTGTGGAGGAAGGAGTGAATATTCTAGGTGGTCTGTTGTTGTGAAACTAAGTCTATAACTTGCTCTGCATTGGTAGTTGCAAGACACTGCTGGGGCGGGGGGCAGTGGTTGTGGGGGGTGGGAGTTGTGTTGGTGGTTCTCAATTACCTTAGCTCTCACTAGTACAATCTCTCCTTGTACATTTTCTCCTTTTCAAACACATCATTCAGTCTAACAACAAGAAAATCTTTTGGGCTGAATTTTCCAGCCCTTCCCTCGAGTGGGATTTTCTAGACCCACCGCAAGTGAATCCCCATGGCAGGTTTCCTAATTGCAGGGCGAGTGAGCCACGACTAAATGATATGACTTTGGCGGGATTGGGAAATCCTGCCGGCAGTCAATGGCATGCCACCTTCACTACTGGAAGACTGGAAAATCCCATTCAATATTTATATAGCACCTTTAGCATAGTAAAATATCCCCAGAAGCAGTTTGAAAATTTGACCTAGAAATTTGACATTAGGAATATGAGGCAAGGTGACCAATAGCTTGGTCTGAGGGATAGGTTTTAAGGAGCATCTTAAACAAAAAAAGAGAGGTGGAAAGGTTAACGGGGGGAAATTCCAGAACTGCTCGGGGTCCAGGCAAGTGAAGGCACATCTGCCAATGGTGTACAGATGGAAATTTGGGACATGCCCATGGGACCCAGAATCAGACTAGCTCAGAGATCTTGGCAGATTGTAGGAGTGGAGAAGGTTGCAGTTTGTGAGATTGGGTTTGGGGAGGCATTTAATGAGGATAAGCCTCATTAAATGCAATAACCCCAACTAGGACCCAACTTCCCTTCATTTGTACTCTTCTTTCAAAGTCGGTTAGCTCGGTTGGCTGGACAGCTGGTTCATGATGCAAAGCGATGCCAACAGCGTGAATTCAATTCCTATACTGGCTGAGGTTATTCATGAAGGCTCCACCCTCTCAACCTTACCCCTTGCCCTCTGGTTAAATCATCACCGGTCAGCCTATGGACATCTGGTGACTTTACCTTTATTCTTTTCTACTTCCTGTTTATCGAGTCAAGGTTCTTTTTTAAAATTATTTTCTTGACCCTGTGCTGTCACCTTCAAACCTTTGCAAGCATTTGCCGTTCCCCCCCATCCCCCCTAGTCTCTCTGTTCCCGAATTCCCTTTAAATTTTTACAATTTAATTAAGATTCCTCCCCTCATTCTTCCTACCAACTCTGATGAAGGGTCATCCAGACTTGAAACATTGGCTCTATTCTCTCTCCAGCAGCACGGTGGCACATTGGTTAGCGCTGCTGCCTCATAGTGCCAGGTACCTGGGTTCAATTCTGGTCTTGGATGACTATCTGCATGGAGTTTGTATGTTCTCTTTCTGTTTATGTGGGTTTCCTCCCACGGTCCAAAAGATGTGTGGGTGGGATTGATTGACTATAATAAATTGCCCCTCAGTGTGAGTAGGATTAGTTCTTTCAGTGTGTGGGGCTATGGAAGTGGGACTTGGATGGAATTGTTGTTGGTGCAGACTTGATGGGTCAAAAGGCCTCCTTCTGCACTGTTGATTCTATGTTAAAATTTATTTACTAGGCACAAATAAGGATTACATTAACACTGCAATGAAGTTACTATGAAATTTCCCTAGTTGCCACACTCCAACACCTATTCGGGTCAATGCACCTTACCAACGCATCTTTCAGACTGTGGGAGGAAACTGGAGCACCCGGACATGGGGAGAATGTGTAGACTCCACACAGACAGTGACCCCAAGCTGGGAATTGAACCTGGGTCCTTGGAGCTGTGAGGCAGTAGTGCTAACCACTGTGCCACCATGTCACATCTGACTGTGCTGTCAGACTGGCTGAGATTTTCCAGCATTTTCTGTTTTGTTCAGTTTTGGCAGTATTTAACTTTTGTGATTTTGTCCTTATCTGTGTTAGGTTGCATGTGCCATGTGTCTGCCCATTACGGTACCTCCAGCAATAGGTGAGAGCCTTGGGATGAGGGAACAGGTGTCTTTACTTGGGCTATCTGATTTTTTCCTCTTGGTAGTGAGTGAACAGGAGATGGAGTATCATTAAGATCTCACAGAAAACTGTTGGCCTGAGGCATTGGGCAGGCACAAGGTAGGGACCAGAAACACTGAGAGCAAACGGTTATCTTACCTACAAAACAGAAGTTGAAAGTAAACTATTTCCTCCGAAAGCAAGGAGTGCAGGCAAGCCAAATTTGTCTGTAAGCGTTGGGCAGACAATTAGGCTTCACTATAATTAAAATGTTCAATGGCATTTTTCACCAGATACTTATCCCACTCATTGACAAAGACTGAATCAATCCATGTTCACCTTTGTATGAGAATTATATTTAGCATAAATACTGTTCAGCAAGGAAAACAAACCCAGTAATCTTGAGACTGAAATCTTAAGCAGCTAAATGACGTCTCTTTTCATTTCCCAGATTTGGGAATCCTGCTGTAGAGAGAGATGCACAACTTGGAAACAGAGCTGTATGTAATACTACGCAGCTAATAATGTGACTCACAGCAGCTCCCCACGCAAGGGAAGGTGGGTGGTCTGGTGGTGTTGTCAATGCACCACAACCCCAGATAATGCTCGGAGGGCCTGGGATCAAATCCCACCATGGGAGATGGTGAAATATAAACTTTGGAACGAAAAGTCTAATCTCTTGTTTCTTAAAAGGCATTTAGATAGTTACATAAGATGACTACCGAGGGAATATGGGCCAAAAGTGGGCAATTGGGATTAGCTCAGTCGTTTAAAAAAAAAGCATTGTCAAGTTGGGTGAAGGAGTTATTTCCATGCTCTAAACCTCTGTGACTCTATGATGACAATGAAACTGTTATTGTAAAAATCCGTCAGATTCACTAATGCTCTTTAGGGAAGGAAATCTTCTGCCTTCACTGGGACATGTGACTCCAGACTAGTGAAGCATAGAAATTAGAAGCAGGAATAGGCCATTTGGCCCTTCGAGCCTGCTCCACCATTCATTTTGATCATCGAATTGAATATCCTGATCCTGCTTCCCACCCATACCCTTTTGGCCCCAAGAGTGATATCTAATTTCTTCTTGAAATCACACAATGTTTTGGCCTCAACTACATTCTGTGAAAAGGAATTCCACACATTCACCTAATGTCCTGGTTTGGTGTATTGGCCATGCTGAATTCTCCCTCAACAGACACTGGGCTGTGGCGACTTGGGGATTTTCACAGTAACTTCATTGCAGTGTTGAGAAGAGCCTACTTGTGACATGAATAAACAAACTTTAATCTCTCTGGACAAAGAAATGGCCAGTCATCTCAAGGATAATTAGAAATGGGCAATAAATACTGGCTCAATCAACAATGCCCGCATCTAATGAACAAAAACAACATGATATGAACGGCCATTTGATTTGAATAGCAGAATGGAACCTCAATGTGTATTTTGGGACCCAGCGAGCATTTCGCCTTTTGAAAAATTGCAGTTCCAGTAAAACACTGGTTGAGTTATCACTCTCGCTCACTTACACAATAGAGTATAAGATATAGATGTGAACAGCTGACATGGCAAACTTTACCCTCTCATCTTCACTAAAAGTTACACTGGATTTTTGTTAGCCTGAGGTTCTTTCGTGGATCGTTATCCTGATCACTCACCCTTTGAGGGAACTTCCAAGAGATGACCCAGGTAGAATCATAGAATCTCTACAATGCAGACGGAGGTATTTGGCCCATCATACCTGCACCGACAACAATCCCATCCAGGCTCCATCCCCATAATAGGAAGGTTTTTTGACTCAGTATGTAGATAGGCCAACTAGAGGTGAGGCTGCATTGGATTTGGTGCTGGGCAATGAGCCAGACCAGGTGTTAGGCTTGGAAGTTAGTGAACATTTTGGTGATAGTGACCACAATTCGGTTACGTTCACCTTAGTGATGGATAGGGATAGGCATGAAGCTGGGGGCAGTAGTTATAGCTGGGGGAAGGGTAATTATGAGGCCATCAGGAGAGAATTAGGGTGCATAGATTGGACTAGGAAACTACAGGGACTGGGAACATCTGGAATGTGGAGCTTATTCAAGGAGCAGCTGCTGCGAGTCCTTGATAAGTATGTCCCTGTCAGGCAAGGAGGAAATGGTCGAGTAAGAGAACCTTGGTGTACAAAAAAAGTTGATTTGCTGGTTAAAAGGAAAAAGGAGGCTTATGTCAGGATGAGGCTTGAAGGCTCGGTTAGTGCAATGGATAGCTATAGATTAGCCAGGAGGGAGCTAAAGAGTGAATTGAGGAGAGCTAAGAGAGGACACGAGAAGACTTTGGCTGATAGGATTAAGGAGAATCCTAAAGCTTTCTTTAGATATGTTAAGAATAGAAGATTGGTTAGGACAAGATTAGGGCCAGTCATAGACAGCAGTGGGAAGTTGTGCGTGGAGCCTGAAGAGATTGGAGAGGTACTGAATAAATATTTCTCTTCGGTATTCACGCAGGGTGATGTAAATGTAGTTATGGAGAACACTGAGGTACAGGGTAGCAAACTGGAAGGTATCGAAGTAGATAGGGAGGATGTGCTAGATATTCTCGAGGGTTTGAAGTTGGATAAGTCCCCTGGGCCGGACGGGATTTACCCTGGGATTCTCTGGGAGGCAAGAGAGGAGATTGCAGAGCCTCTGGCTCTGATCTTCAGGTCGTCGTTGGTTACGGGTGTGGTTCCGGAGGACTGGAGGATAGCGAATGTGGTCCCGTTGTTCAAGAAGGGGAAGAGAGACCTTCCAGGGAATTATAGGCCAGTGAGTCTTACTTCTGTTGTGGGCAAAGTATTGGAGAGAATTATTAGGGATAGGATTTATAGTTATTTAGAGAGAAATGAATTGATTGGGGATAGTCAGCATGGTTTTGTGAAGGGTAGGTCGTGCCTTACTAACCTTATTGAGTTTTTTGAAAAAGTGACCAAAGAGGTGGATGGGGGTAAGGTGGTTGATGTGGTATATATGGACTTTAGTAAGGCGTTTGATAAGGTGTCCCATGGAAGGCTTCTGCAGAAAATGCAGATGTATGGGATAGAGGGTGATTTAGCTAATTGGGTTAGGAATTGGCTAGCAGATAGAATACAGAGGGTGGTGGTTGATGGGAGATATTCATCGTGGAGTTCGGTGACAAGTGGTGTACCTCAGGGGTCTGTTTTGGGGCCCCTGCTGTTTGTAATTTTTATAAATGATCTGGATGAGGGTATTGAAGGATGGATTAGTAAATTTGCAGATGACACTAAAGTCGGTGGAGTGGTAGATAGTGAAGAGGGGTGTTATAGTTTGCAGAGGGACTTGGACAAGTTGCAGAGCTGGGCCGAGAGTTGGCAAATGGAGTTTAATGTGGAAAAGTGTGAGGTAATGCACTTTGGCAGGAATAATAAATGTGTAGAGTATAGGGCTAATGGTAGGGTTCTTAGTAGTGTTGATGAACAGAGGGATCTTGGTGTGTGTGTGAATAGATCCCTGAAAGTAGGCAGTCAAGTGGATGAAGTTGTTAAGAAGGCATATGGAGTCTTAGCTTTTATTGGTAGGGGGATTGAATTTAGGAGCCGCAGCGTCATGTTGCAACTGTACAAAACTCTAGTGCGGCCGCACTTGGAGTATTGTGTGCAGTTCTGGTCCCACATTATAAGAAAGATGTGGAGGCATTGGAGAGGGTACAGAGGAGGTTTACCAGGATGTTGCCTGGTATGGAGGGCAGGTCTTATGAAGAGAGGCTGAGGGATTTGAGGTTGTTTTCGTTAGAAAGGAGGCGGCTAAGAGGGGACCTAATCGAAACATATAAGATGATTAGAGGTTTAGATAGGGTGGACAGTGATAGCCTTTTTCCTAGGATGGAGAAAGCTAGCACGAGGGGACACAGCTTTAAATTAAGGGGTGATAGTTATAGACGGATATCAGAGGTAGGTTCTTTACCCAAAGGGTGGTTCGGGAGTGGAATGCCCTGCCTGCAGCAGTTGTAGATGAGCCAAGTTTGGTGGCGTTTAAGAGGTTAGTTGATAAGTATATGGAAGAGAAGGGAATGGTTTAGTTTGGAGGGGCATTGCTTTTTATATTGGTCGGCGCAACATCGAAGGCCGAAGGGCCTGTTCTGTGCTGTATTGTTCTATGTTCTATAATCACATATTTACCCTGCTAATCCCCCAGTCTATACTTCTGCTGCCTCGGAAAAGCAGCCAGCCTAACCAAGGACCCCATGCACCCCGGACATTAGCTCTTCCACTTTCTTCTGTTGGGAAAAAGATACAAAAGTCTGAGGTCACGTACCAACTGACTCAAGAACAGCTTCTCCCCTGCTGCTGTCATTGCGTGGACCTACCTTGCATTAAGTTGATCTTTCTCTAATCCTAGCTATGACTGTAAGACTACATTCTGTACTTTCTCCTTTCCCTCTCTATGAATGGTATGCCTGGCCTGTATAGCGTGCAGGAAACAATACTTTTCACTGTATATGACAGGTGCATAGATCTCTGAAAGTTGGTACTCAAGTCGATAAGGTTGTTAAGAAGATGTATAGTGTGTTAGCATTTATTGGTAGAGGGATTGAATTTCGGAGCCGAGATGTCATGTTGCAACTGTACAAAACTCTGGTGCAGCTGCGCTTGGAGTATTGTGTGCAGTTCTGGTCTCTACATTATAAGAAAGATGTGGAGGCATTGGAAAGGGTGCAGAGGAGGTTTACCAGGATGTTGCCTGGTATGATGGGTAGGTCTTTTGAAGGAAGGCTAAGGGAATTGAAGTTATTTTCATTAGAGAGAAGAAGGCTAAGAGGTGACTTAATTGAGACATATAAGATGATCAGAGGATTAGATAGGGTGGATAGTGAGAGCCTTTTTCCTCGAATGGAGATGGCTAACATGAGGGGACGTAGCTTTAAATTAAGGGGTGGTAGTTATAGGACAGATGCTAAAGGTGGGTTCTTTACTCAGAGGGTAGTAAGGGCGTGGAATGCCTTGCCTGCAGCAGTTGTGGACTTGTCAAGTTTAAGGGCGTTCAAATGATCAGTGGATAGCCATATGGATAGCATTGGAATAGTTTAGGATAGAGGTTTATAAAATTGGTTCCATTGGTTGGCGCAACATGGAGGGCCGAAGGGCCTGTACTGCGCTGTAATGTTCTACGTTCTATGTTCTACGTTCTATGTGACAATAATAAATCAAATCAAACCTGACGCTAAGGGGCAATTTTCCATGGTCAATCAAGATAAACTGGAGGAAACCGGAGCATCCAGAGGAAACCCATGCAGACATGGGGAGAATGTGCAGGATCTGCAAGTTACCCCAGGCCGGAATTGAAGCCGGTCCTTGGAGCTGTGAGGTAGCAGCGCTAACCACTGTGCCACCATGCCGTTGGGTAATGTCAGTGGCAGTGTCAAGTGCTCGGAGCATCTTAAACAGCTTTTGTTTGTGTCCTAAAATCCTCACGTTTGGAAATCAGTGCTGCAAGTCAGGGACACATTAAGCTGACTTCATGGACACAGATATCTGACTAGCAAACATTAATGAGGGAAGGTGATGAGGAGTCAAGGGAAGGGCAGGGGCAGGAAAGGTGGCACATTATCACCGAAAGCCTCTTTTCATTTTGCGCGTCACTTCGGCACAACTCATTGCTGCCAGGGGTAGCTGCATTCACACTGTTCAATGAGTCACGTTATCAAACACAGCCTCTGCCAAGAAAGCCCTTACGCTGAGCCAAAGAAGGTGCTGGTTCTCCCCAGGGTTATCAAAGAGAGAAAACCTTCCCTTTTACGGTTGCCCACCAGCCTCAGTGACGTGACATCAAGCGTTTGCTGGTGAGTGAGGCCATGTTACTAAAAATACGGTGCTTTGTGCTTGTTTCTCATTTCAACTTTTGATCCCAGTGCTCGTGACTAAATCTTCAGTAACATTCAGCCCCCGTCCTTGTCACGGAACGCCTTGCCTCCTGACCCCGCCGAATGCCCAGCCATCCCACAAAAGCCTCTTTTGTTCTTTGTGAAAACCTTTTGCATTGAAGTGAACGTGACTGCATTCTTCTACATTTTCCTGTACCTTATAGATGACGGGTCTGCATTTCCCTTTTACGTAAAGGACAGAGCCAGTGTGATGAAGGGTTTGAGAAAGAGATGCTCATCTGTGTGGGACAACTACTTCTCTACCACAAAGATGAAGAAGATTTCCTGTGGCTTCTTTCTTTTTCTGTTAAGTGCTGTTACAAAACTCAAACTTACAGTTAATCACTACTTTTGGACTTTTATGTCATTTCCCACCCGTTTATATCTTGGCCAAGTCCTGCACTAAAAATGTAAGAGGTAGGAGCAGGAGTAGAGCATTGAGTCCATTCCATCGTTCAGTACTGTCATGGCTGATCTCGGGCCATTTCTCCGTCCCCTTCCGCATATGTGGAAGCTATGGAAAGAGTGCAGAGGAGATATACAAGGATGCTGCCTGGATTGGGAGGCATGCCATATGAAGATAGGTTGAGGGAGCTGGGACTTTTCTCCCTGGAGAGACGTAGGTTGAGAGGCGGCCTGATAGAGGTTTATAAAATGTTGAGAGGAATAGATAGGGTGGACTCTCTCAGAGACTATTTCCCCGAGCTGAAATGGTCACTATGAGAGGACACAGATTTAAGGTGCAGGGAAGCAAATACAGAGGAGATGTTAGGGGTAAGTTTTTAACTCAGAGGATGGTGAGTGAATGCCATCGGTGGTGGTAGAGGCGAACTCGCTGGGGTCTTTTAAAAGATTTCTGGATGAGTGTATGGGATCTAATGGGATTGGGGGTTATAGATAGGTCTGTGGCTTGGTAGGTAGAGATGTGATCGGAGCAACTTGTGGGCCGAAGGGCCTGTTTGTGCTGTAGTGTTCTATGTTCTATATCACATGATTCCCTGAGAGGGCAAAACTCTGTCAGTCTCAGTCTTCGATGTAATCAGTGATGGAACACACACAAGCCACTGAGGTAGAACATTCCAAAGATTTATCACCCAACAGGGGAAATATTGATAAAATTCTCCAGATGAAGGAAACTCTGATAAAGGGTCCATCCAGACTGGAAACGTATTCTCTCTCCGTAGATGCTGTCAGAGCTGCTCAGGGATTTTCCAGCATTTTTTTGCTGTTTTCGTGTTTTAAGTTTTACTTATGTGGGGGAAACAGTGAGCGGGATATTCCGGCCTCACTCGCTCCAAAGCCGGAAAATCCTGCCCGAGGTCAATGGAGCTGTCCATGGTTCACCCCCTCACCTGCAACGATCCCCATGTTGTGTGGAACAAGAAATGTTGCTCCAATGTCTCAGTTGCTATCCTGTCAGGCCCCTTCAGAAGCTTGAATATTTCAATTAGATTGCCTCTCGTTCTCCCAAACTCCAGAGAATATAGACTGGTTTATTCAACCTCTTAGCATAGGACAGGCCTTTAACCCAGGGACCAATCAGCTGAACCTTCACTGTACCATCTCCATCGCATGCATATCCCTTCTTAAATATGGAGACCAAAAATATGGAGTCTAAAGATGTGCCGGTTCGATTAATTGGCCATGTTAAATTGACCCGAGTGTCAGGGGATTAGCAGGGTAAATATGTGGGATTATGGGAATAGGTCTTGGGTGGGATTGTGGTCAGTGCAGACTCGATGGGCCGAATGGCCTCCTTCTATACTGTGGGGATTCTATGAAAACTATACACAATATTCCAGGTGAGGTCTTACAAAAGCCCTGTACATTTGTCGCAAGACTTTGTTTCCCAGTGACACAGTGGTTAGCACTACTGCCTCACAGCGTCAGGGACCCAGTTTCGATTCCGGCCTCGAGTCTGTGTGGGATTTGAATTTAATTAAAAAGTATCTGTGATTGGGAAGCTTCTGATGACCTCTGTCGGAAAAACCCATTTGGTTCGCTAATGTTCTTTAGGGAAGGAAATGTGCCATCCATACCTGGTCCTGCCTACATGTGACTCCAGAGCCACTGCAAATTGCTTGACTCTCAGCTGCTCTCAGGCAACTAGGGATGGGCAATAAACGCTGGCCCAGCCAGCAATGCCCTTGTCCCAGAATCAATAAAAAAGATCTTTCTAAAATCCACATGGTGAGCAGAATAGCCTCCCTGTGATCGTATAATTCAGCTGCTACTGAGTTCAGGAAGTGGTGTCTAAGAGACAGCATTGTCCAGATTGAGATTCACGTTGCTCAAACACGAACACCAAGGCAAGTGGGTCACTGACTGAGTCAAAGCTGACACTAAAATGTGAATGACACAGCAATCACCTATCACCTCTATTCTGTTCGCTTTTTTCAATGTCTCTGCTGAATTCCCAACAAAAGACTCATTAAAAAAAAAATTCAAAACACTGGGATAAAATTGGACCAGTGCTGGGTAAAGAAAAGGTCAGGCCAGATTGGTGCTTTGAGAAAAAAAACAATGTCTTACATAACTCGTTTTTTTTTATCCGAACAGCCGGAAAAATCACAGCACTGAACGGCCTGAGAGAGAAAAAAAAACAAATCATTTTCCACAGGAGAGAAAGCGATTCAAGCAGCCATCTACCAGCCGCCAGGCTTCTTCCACCTGCTCTCGCTCTCATTCATGTGAAGTGGAGCAGATGAAAGCATCTGTCACACCTTCAGTATCACACCTGCCGTGCAGCCTGAGTCCCTGCAAAACGTCAGGTCGGACAATGCTGCCTCTTAGGCATCGCTTCCTGAACTCAGTGGCAGCTCTTTGCCAGACAATCACACACTCATGGGACAAAGGAGGAGGCTATTCAGCCCATCATGTCTGCACTGGACCCTTGAAAGAGCTATTCAATTAATCCCAGCACTCTGCCCTTCCTTCTGTGTGGAGTCTGCACATTCTCCCCGTGTCTGCGTGGGTTTTCTCCGGGTGCTCTGGTTTTCTCCTGCAGTCCGAAATATGTGCAGGTTAGGTGGACTGGCCATGATAAATTGATCTTTAGTGTCAGGGGATTAGTAGGGTAAATATGTGGGGTTACGGGAACAGGGCTCGGGTGGGATAGCGGTCGGTGCAAACTTGATGGACTGAGTGGCCTCCTTCTGCATTCTATGAAACTTTCCATAGAATCACTCAATCATTAATGACAAGAAACTACAAAGGTTGTGAGGATAGTCCAGTCCATCGTGCAAACCAATCTCTCAAATATTGATTCCATCTACGCTTCTTGCTGTCTCAGAAAAGCAGCCATCAAAGGCATGGCATGGTGGTTAGCACTGCTGCCTCATAGCGCCAGGGTCCCAGGTTCGATTCTGGCCTTGCGTCCTCACCGTGACACCATTTGCACGTCCTCACCGTGACTGCATGGGTTTCGTCTGGGTAGTCCGGTTTCCTCCCACATTCCAAAGGTGTGCAGATTAGGTGGATTGACTTGGCTAAATTAACCCTTAGTGTCAGTGAGATTAGCAGGGTAAATGCACAGTGTTATAGGGATAGGGTCTGGATGGGACTGTGGTCGATGCAGACTCAATGGGCTGAATGGCCTCCTTCTGCACTTCTGAATTTTATGATTCATGATCAAGGATCCTCCACACCCTGGACATTCTCTCTTTCACTTTCTCCCGCTGGGAATAAGATACAAAAGTCTGAGATCACTTACCAACCGACTGAAGAACAGCTTCTTTCTCTGCTGCCATCAGACATTTGAATAGACCTATCCGATATTACGTTGATCTTTCTCTGTACCCTAGCTAGGACTGTAACACTGCATTCTAGCTTTTCCTTCTCACCAATGTACTCTATGAATGGTACACTTTGTCTATATATCTCGCAAGAGACAATAGTTTTCACTATATCCCATTACATGTGACAATAATAAATCAAATCAAATCATAGAAAGTGCAGTTCTGAAGAAGGCCATTCAGCCCATTGAGCCTGCACCAACTACAAGCCCACCCAGGCTCCATCCCCATAACCCCATGTGTTTACCCGACTGCTGTTTATACTAAGGGATAATTTAATGTGGTGAATGAACCTAACTCGCACATCTTTTATTTATGAAGTATTTATTGAAGGTCATTTAGAATATTATTTTTAAATCCTCTTGGGCTGAGCCTTCTATATGATAACAACATTATTTTTCTGCATCTTTTCTCTATTCCTTCAATCCACGTGGTCTGATTATTGACACTGGAGACAGTCTCTCCTCATTCAGTCTATTGAATCTCTCCAATGTTTTAAACCCCTCTATTCCATCACCTCCACCTTCAGGTAACATTCACAATGATTTGAGGGTTGCCCACCCACAGATTAGGTCACGGTTTTACATTGGAATGGGGTGAGGAAGAAGGTCCCAAAGGTTACCACAGTTGGAAGGGGAACATTGAACCCTATGCAGTGTTGGTATTATTCTGAACCACACTCCTGCCATGTAGTCAACTGGGCAAATCGGAACCTCTATTCTCACAGTGCTCCAGTTGCCTCTTAACCCTCTCTGTTCTAAGCAGGATGACTTGATACTTCAACATAACTGTGGTCATTTCTCTTTGGTGTCACTCTTGTAAACCTCCTCTATACCCTCTTTTTTCCAGAGTGGGTTGAATTTGATGGTTCTTCACCTAACTTTCAATGGCATCACCATCGCTGAATCCCATCTAGTTCACCAGTGTCCTTTAAGGAAGGAAATCTGCCGTCCTTACCTGGTCTGACCTACATTGAGCCACAGCAATGTGGTTGACTCTCAACTGCCCTCCTAGAGTAAGTAGGAATGCTGGCCACCCATGCCTCACAAATTAATTTCAAAAAAAGTCTCTCACTATCAACATTCTGGAGGGGGCCACCATGATCAGGGATTAAACTGGGACTAGCCAAATCAATACTGTGGCTACCAGAGTAGGTCAGAGACTGGGATCCTGCAACAAGTAACTCAACTCCTGACTCCCCAAAGCCTGTCCTCATCTACAAGGCACAAGTCAGAAGTGTGATGGAATACTCCCCATTTGCCTGGATAGGTGCAGCTCCAACAACACTCAAGAAGCTCAATAACATCCAGGGCAAAGCAGCCCACCATTTTAACAGTTCTCCCTCCACTACTGATGCACACTGATAGCTGTGTGTACCATCTACAAGATGCACTTAAAGCTCAACAAGGCTCCTTCGACAGCACCTTGCAAACCCATGATTGCTGCGACCCAGAAGTACGATAACAGTAGATACCTGAGAATACCAATCTCTGGAAGATTCCCTCCAAGTCACTCACCATCCTGACTTGGAAATATATCACTGTTCCTTCACTGCCACTGTATCAAAACCCTGGAACTCCCTCCCTAACAGCACTGTGGGTGCACCTACACCTCAGAGACTGCAGTGGCTCAAGAAGGCAGCTCACCACCACCTTCTGAAAGGCAATTATGGATGAGTAATAATGGCCAACGACATCCACATTCCATGACTGAATAAAAGAAATAGAGAAATACCGATAATCCTTAACGGATCCACTTTGTTCAAAGATGTGCTAGGTTGATTGGCTATGCTAACTTGTCCCTTAGCGTCAGGGGATTATCAGAGTAGATCTGTGGGGCTTTGTGGATAGGCCCTGTGTAGGACTGTTGTCACTGCAAGTTCAATGGACCAGATGACCTCCTTCTGCACTATAAGGATTCTTTGATTCTAACCATTTGACACCATAATTTACATTTTTGTTTATTCATTAGTGAGAAATGGGCATCGCTGGCTTTATTGCACATCCCTAGTTGGGCAATAAAAGCCAAGATAAACCAATAAACTGGGGCACCAGTGTTGTGATGATTAATCCAGTCTAAACACCATGGAACAGTCCAATTAATAACAAGGTCAATTACTTTCCAATGCCTCGCAAGTTGATAATAATCTCCCTTTAAAAATTAATCTCCACTTACACAAATATTGAGATTGAGTGTAGGAGCGACAAACAATATATAATGTGTCATAGCTGCTTGTAATGTTGGCACCATTGTGCCTCCCTCATTGTCAAACACAGCTGCACACCTCCGTACAGCTGCTGGGCTGTGCCAATATTTGCCTGATGGTTACAGCTTGTCTTCTGTACAACAGTGATGCCTTTTGAAACAATTGTCTCCCCAGTCAACAAGCTGCTTGTCAGTTTCCGGTCCGTTTCTGGCATTGATCAGTCAGCTATGGACTCTCTTTCCTGTCTCCTGGATGTTTAGATCATCAATGGGAGCATGGGAAAATAGATTGTAGGGAATACTGGGGCAGGAGATTGTAGGGGCAGAATTGACTATTGCAGGCCTGTCTGCAATTAATATCCCATCTTAAACTGGCTTCTCTAATGAGAGTTAGAGGGTTATAGTTTTTTTTATACTCATTCATGGGACACGGGTGTTGCTGGCTGGTCAGCATTTATTGCCCATCCCTAGTTGCCCCTTGAGAAGGTGGGGGTGAGCTGCCTTCTTGAATCGCTGCAGTCCATGTGCTGTGGGTTGACCCACAATGCTGTTAGGGTGGGAATTCTAGGATTTTGACCCAGTGACTGTGAAGGAACGGCAATATATTTCCAAGTCAGGATGGTGAGTAGTTTTGTGGTGTTCCCGTGTATCTGCCACCCTTGTCCTTCTAGATGGAAGTGGTCATGGAAGGTGCTGTGTAAGGATCTTTGGTGAATTGCTGCAGTGCATCTTGTAGATAGTACACACTGCTGCTACTGAACGTCGGTGGTGGAGGGAGTGGATGTTTGTGGGTGTGATGCATGAATAGAAAAAGTTCAGAGGGATATGGGGTAAATGCAGGCAAATGGGACTAATTAACTTTAGGAAAGCAGATGAGTTGGGCTGAAGGGCCTGAGTCCGTGCCGCATATCTCTGTGCCGAGCTCTGCAGGAACTCAACAAGACTCCTTGGGCAGCATCTTCCAAACTTCTTACCATTTAGAAGGACAAAGGCAGTAGATACCTGGAAACACCACTCCCTGGGGGTTCCCCTCCACATCACTCACCATCCTGACTTGGAAATATATCACTGGGCCAAAATCCTGGAACTTCCTACCTAACGGCACTGTGGGCGTATCCACAACTACTGATGTTGGACTGGGGTGTAGAAGTTGAGGGGTCACATGATGCCAAGGTGCAATCAGGTTTATTTGAAATTACAAGCTTCGGGATGGCCACTCCTTTGTCAGGTGACGTGGAGTGAGGCACTCTCCGAAGGCCTGTGATTTCAAATAAACCTGTTGGACGCGGTGTTGTGACCTTCTACACCATTGGGCCTGCGGCGGTTTAAGTGACCCGAGCTGGGAATCGAACCCGGGTCCCCGCAGCTGTGAGGCAGCAGTGCTAACCACTGTGCCATCGTACCATCCAATGAGATGAAGAGAAACCGCCCTGCTCCCCCCAAGAGGTGAAGAGTTTCAGGTACAATCAGCCCAAAATCACCGCCCCCGTTGCTGAAGAAAGCAAGACGCCTCAGTGAAGAAAGGCCATTTCCTTACCTCTTCACTCACAGCTACCTCCGTAAAGGTGCTCTGTTCCTCCTCTTCACAGAACTCCAATTCGGGTTCGATAACAGCGATGGGAACATTCTCAGACAGTTTGGAGTTTTTGGATGTGGACTCATTGTTAGGGCCCGTGGCCATCCTGTTATTCTCAATGTTGCTGGCTGTGCCGTTCCCGTCCTTGTTGTCCGCCTCGGTGTGATTGCAGACGTAGATCGGAAGCTCCACCATGTTCTTCCCCTCCGTCGAGGCGTCAGTGCTCCTGCAGAAGCTCAGGAAGAATTCCACAATGGATTTCTTCACAAATCTGATGAAACGATGGATCCTGGCAAAGGCCATCTGGAGATTGTTCATCTCCCCGTCTTCATCCGGCGAGCTGAAGTTATCCGCACTGAAGGAACTCAACAGCAAGGCCAGGAAGAGGTTGAGTACCTGGGGGGAAAATAAATGAGTGAATGTTATTAGCATTTTCTCTTACTCTCATTCCACTATTGGAAAGCTGCTGGAGAGATCACATGGAACTTTTAGTTCAATGAGCATTGAACTATTGATACTCCCAATGATCTTCCTCCAACCCCTACTTCATCACACTCTCTGGCCCTGATTTTACCAGCACGCTGACCCCGAGGCTCGCAGAACGGCTTCCTGTTGGCCTCGGGCATGGGTGCCGGTGAAATTCCGGCCTGCGTATCCTTCTGCTCTCCTTTATGCATTTATCCAGCTTCCCTTTAAATGCTCTCCACCATTCAGCTCAACTGCACCTAGTGGTAGCAAGCCTGTTCAACATTCTCACCATTCTTTGAGTCAACATGTTTTTCCTGAATCCTTAGAGCGGCACGGTGGCACAGTGGTTAGCACAGCGGCTTCACAGTGCTAGGGACCCAGGTTCGATTACCGGCTTGGGTCATGTGCGGAGTCTGCACGTCTCTCCCTGGGTTTCCTCCCACAGTCCAAAGATGTGCAGGTTAGGCGGACTGGCCGTGCTAAATTATTCCTGGTGTCAGGGGGATTAGCAGGGTAAATATGAGGGATTACGGGAATAGGGCCTGGGTGGGACTGTGGTTGGTGTAGACTCAATGGGCCAAATGGCCTCCTTCTGCACTGTAGGGATTCTTATTGGATTTATTAGAGATCACCTTATATTTATTTATTAGTGGTTGTCATAAATTTGTTAATGAGTGGCTATCTAATATTTATAGTTGGGACATACCATTGAGCCAATGTTATCTCTAATATCTTTGGATTCTGATGGAAGTTCACTAAGCTGAATTTAGTATACGTAGTGTGGCTCTCAGAGGTGGCACTGGAAATATTTGCCCTTGCTACATGTTGGCACTTCAGCCCCACACTCCTGATCTAGGCACCCAGTGCAGAGGGGTTTGATTTGATTTATTATTGTCATATGTATTAGCATACAGTGAAAAGTATTGTGTTTTTGTGTGCTATACAGACAGAATAGGGAAGGTGGAGGACCTCCTTGTGAACCTTGGCTTGGCTGAACGCACTATAAATAGATGCGGGCAGCAGGGGATCGAAGGGGTCGTCCCACCTGACGGTCTATCCCTCCAACTACATCTATATTCGCAGCCGGGTGTTCCTGGTGAGAGAGCATGCAGTGTCCAAGCGCAATATCAAGACCTTCCATGCCTGTTGGACACTGCAGAGACTGGAGTGTATTGTTAATCCCTTCTCATCACATTTTGGTTTAATGTTTTAAATTTCCTTTACGTTTTCTTTGTTTTGGGTGGTTCCCCCACCCCCTTTTCTGAACGGGTACGCCCTCCTTGCTTTCTCGCTTAGTTTGTTTGCATTAATTTAATTCTTTTACCCAAAGGAAAGACTCCTATAATACTCAATAAGGCACAGCTGACCACGCCTTAACCCAATGGCACAAGGAACAGCTTCAGTGACCACATATCTTACATTTTATTTTCATTTAGAAGTCTGTCAAGACCACACTTGGAATACTGTGTACAGTTCTGGTCACCCCACTATAGAAAGGATATTATTCAATTAGGAAGAGTGCAGAAAAGATTTACTAGGATGCTACCGGGACTTGATGGTTTAAGTTACGAGGAGAGGCTGGATAGACTGGGACTTATTTCTCTGGAGCGTAGAAGGCTGAGGGGTGACCCTATAGAAGCCCATAAAATAATGAGGGGCACAGACAAGGGAGATAATCAACATCTCTTCCATAAAGTAGGGGAGTCTAAAATGAGAGGGCATAGGTTTAAGTTGTGAGGAGAGAGATACAAAAGGGTCCAGAGGGGCTATTATTTCACATAGAAGGTGGTGAGTGTCTGGAATAAGTGGCCAGAGGCAGTAGTAGAGGTGGCTACAATTTTGTCTTTTAAAAAGCGTTTCAACAGTTATGTGGGTAAGATGGGTATAGAGGGATATGGGCAAATGTGGGCAATTGGGGTTAGCTTAGTGGTTAGAGGGCAGCATGGACAGGTTGGGCCGAAGGGCCTGTATCTATGCTGTAAACCTCTTGTGACTCTACGTGGCTGCTTCCTGCTCGATTTCTGGGTTTTGCATTTTCACTGAGGGCAGGGGATGGGGGTGGGTGGGGGGTTGGGGGTTTGGGTGGGTGCAGTGGAGGGAAAGTGTGGAGCAAAAGGGAAGCCCATTGCTGATTAGTCATGTCAGAGTGAAGGGCATCAACCAGAGGCTAATCAGTCAGTCAGTTCCCGGTAAAACAGCAAAGAAGCTGAGAGTTCTCAACAGTAACTGTGGCAACAGGGAAACACCAAGAAAAAGGATTTCCGCACAAAATTATTCAGGGGATAAATGCCAACGAATAACTTTCTGGGCTGAATATCAACTGGTGTAACAGGTGGGAGATTCCTGATCAGGGGAGTTTCCATCCGCTCTTCTTTAGACAAGTTACTGGAGTGTGAGTGCTGGGGTGGGAGAGAGTTTGGAATAGTCAATATGTGATGACGTCAATGAGGCCAATGAAGTTGGCCTCTTGGAGTACGGGCTCACTGAAAGATTTCGCTGATCGAGATCATAACTGTCTGCCCAATCATGGAGCCTCAGCTGTATGTAAATATTGAGGAGTGTTCGGGTTATCAAAGCTCCGGATTCTGACTTTGTGTCTGAAGCACTCTCAGGAGTGGAGATAAGTTTGTAACTAAAGGGGATCTGTTGAAGTGATGGACAGGTTGGGCCGAAGGGCCTGTATCTTTGCTGTAAACCTCTTGTGATTCTATGCGGCTGCTTCTCTGCTCGATTTCTGGGTTTTGCATTTTCAGTGAGGACAGGGGATGAGGATGGGCTTCTGAGGAGTTATTCCACAATACACCAGTAAAAAGATCAAAGAACAAAAAAAAAATACAGCACAGGAACAGGCCCTTCAGCCCTCCAAGCCTGCACCGACCATGCTGCCTGGCTGAACCAAAACCATATCCCTCTATTCCCATATTATTCATGTATTTGTCAAGATGCCCCTTAAAAGTTACTATTGTATCTGCTTCCACAACCTGCCCTGGCAGCGAGTTCCAGCACCTACCACCCTCGGTATAAAAAACTTGCCTCACACATCTCCTTTAAACCTTGCCCCTCGCACCTTAAACCTACGCTCCCTAGTAATTGACTCTCCAACCCTGGCCAAATGCTTCTGACTATCCGCTCTGTCCATGCCTCTCATAATCTTGTAGACTTCTATCAGGTCGCCTCTCAACCTCTGTCGTTCCAGTGAGAACAAGCCAAGTTTCTCCAACCTCTCCTCATAGTCAATGCCCTCCATACCAGGCAACATCCTGGTAAATCTTTTCTGTACTCTCTCCAAAGCCTCCACATCCTTCTGGTATTGTGGCAACAAGATTTGAGCGCTATATTCAAAGTGCAGCCTAACTAAGGTTCAAACGTTGTTGTGAAAGTCTTCTGGATATAGCCGTGAATACGATGAGCTACCCTGAACGAATAAAACGCTTTGCAGTTACATAGCATCTTTAACATGGTTAAACCATCTCAATGCACCACACAGGAGCATTGACTGAACAAAATTTGACACCAAGCCACATCAGGAGATATTAGAACAGCAGAGTAGAAACTGGGGCAAAGTGCTAAGCCTTGAGGTGCCTTTCAGAAGTGATTGAGAGAGGTTGGAGGGGCTCAGAAAGGGAATTCTGGAGCTTAGGGCCTAGTGAGGAGGCAGTGGCATAGTAGTATTGTCACTGGACTGGTGTTCCAGAGGTCCAGTGTCCCTGCTCTGGGGACTTAGGTTCGAATCTCATCACGGCAGATGGTGAAATCTGACTTCAATAAATAATCTGGAATTAAACGTCTGATGATGACCATGAAACCATTGTCAATTGCTGTAAAAACCCGTTTGGTCCTTCAGGGAAACAAATCTGCCATCCTTACCTGGTCTGGCCTACATGTGACTCAAGAACCATGACAATGTGTTTGAGTCTCAAATGCCCTCTGAAATGATCCAGCAAATCAAATGTGTCGGGGCAACTAGGGATGGGCAATTAATGCTGGCCCAGCCAGCGACACCCATATCCCATGAATGATTAAAAGAAAATTGTTGAAGGAGTAATACAAATCAGGGAAGCTGAAAAGGCCTGAATTGGAGGAGGGCAGATATCTCAGTGAAGGGTAGGGGTGGAGATGATTGCAAAGCTAGAGAGGACAAAAAGCCACGGTGGGATTTCAACACAAGTACTTCATACTCCAACCCCAGTTGGAGTATTGTGACAGTTCTGGTCGCCTCATTATAAGAAGGATATAGAGGCTATTGAGAGGGTTCAGAGGAGATTTACAAGGATGCTGCCTGGATTGGGAGGCAGGCCTTATGAAGATAGGTTGAGGGAGCTGGGACTCTTCTCACTGGAGAGATGTAGGTTGAGAGGCGACCTGATAGAGGTTTATAAAATGTTGAGAGGAATAGATAGGGTGGACTCTCAGAGACTACTTCCCCGAGCGGAAATGGTCAATACGAGAGGACACAGATTTAAGGTGCAGGGAAGCAAATACAAAGGAGATGTCAGAGGTAGGTTTTTCACTCAGGGTGGTGAGTGAATGGAACTGACTGCCGTCGGAGGTTGTTGAGGCAAACTCACTGGGGTCTTTAAGAGACTTATGGATGAGTATATGGAAAAGAATAGAATAGGGGGTTATAGATAGGTCTGTGGATTGGTAGATGTGATTGGCGCAACTCGTGGGCCGAAGAGCCTGTTTGTGCTGTATTGTTCTATGTTCTATTACCGAAATATCATAATTAAAAAATGCAAATGATAACCACCACAACTTTGTGCTGAAATTAAATATCTTAACTTATTATTGGAGTACAGCAAGTGTAAGAGTGAATGGTAAATCAAAGGAAATATACAAATGAAGCATTCAAATAACATAGTATGAACCAGAGATCTTTTAAGATCAATGTCTGCTTTACAGCTTCCTCCCAAGAGGAAAATATATTTCTCTAAAATTGACTCAGTGATTCAGGCTGGAAATAGCAAGATAGGTCAGACACATATTGGGAAAGAATTGGTGTTCATTGTGCCTGCTTACCAATATGTGCAGGAAATAGGTTGAAAGCATCTAATTATAGGTTTTTAGAAGTTACTTCAGTATAAGCTGGCAAAAAGAATGATTTTCAAGAAAAAACTTGGCTTTTATTGGTAGGTGGATTGAATTTTGGAGCTGCAACGTCATGTTGCAACTGTACAAAACTCTAGTGCGGCCGCACTTGGAGTATTGTGTGCAGTTCTGGTCCCCACATTATAAGAAAGATGTGGAGGCATTGGAGAGGGTACAGAGGAGGTTTACCAGGATGTTGCCTGGTATGGAGGGCAGGTCTTATGAAGAAAGGCTGAGGGATTTGAGGTTGTTTTCGTTAGAAAGAAGGCGGCTAAGAGGAGACCTTATTGAAACATATAAGATGATCAGAGGTTTAGATAGGGTGGACAGTGATAGCCTTTTTCCTAGGATGGAGAAAGCTAGCACGAGGGCACATAGCTTTAAATTAAGGGGTGGTGGTTTTCGGACGGCTGTCAGAGGTAGGTTCTTTACCCAGAGGGTGGTAAGGGTATGGAATGCCTTGCCTGCTGCATTTGTAGATGCGCCAAGTTTGGGGGCGTTTAAGAGGTTAGTAGATAAGTTTATGGATGAAAAGGGAATGGTTTAGGTTAGAGGTCCATTGCTTTTTCTTAATTGGTCGGTGCAACATCGAGGGCCGAAGGGCCCGTTCTGTGCTGTAACGTTCTATTTTCTATACTTTCTATAACAATATCACTGCACAAATGAGAGACAATGGCCTAGTGGTATTATCATTAGACTATGAATCCAGGAACACAGCTAATGTTCTGGGGACCCAGGTTCGAATCCCACCACGGCAGGTGAATTTTGAATTCAAAAAATATCTGGAATTAAGACTCTACTGGTGACCATGAAACCATTGCCGATTGTTGGAAAAACCCATCTGGTTCATTGATGTTCTTTAAGAAAGGAAATCTGCCATCCGTACCTGGTCTGGCTTATACGTGACTCCAGAGCCACAGCAATATGGTTGACTCTCAACTGACCTTGGGTGACTAGGAATGGGCAATAAATGCTGGCCATGCTGGCAATGCCCAGAAAGTGGTGCGGAGGGATTGAAATGTGTGAAAATGTATGTCTGGGAATCCCCAGACGTGCTCAGTGACACTGATCTCATTCCAGCGGAAAGTTGACATTCATCAGTCTCTCCGTGGTCTCCTTTTGCAATGACAGGAATGGAACCTGCCATCCTACAGGAGAGCTCATTTGAAGTCGACAACGAAAAGAAAGTATTAACAGTCCTTCTTGTGTTAATTTATCAATTGGTTGCCATGGAAACAGATTGCTCCATGTCGGTGTGAGCGAGTGGTCGGAGATTCATTTTGTTTTCACTTGTCGTGGCACTAATGGAATTTGCCCAAGGCATGATTCCTGTTGGTCTGGATACGGGCTGATTAATTGTGTGTTGAATTTTTGGAATATTCAGATGATTTGTGCAATGAATATACAGGATTATTCATGACGTGCCTGATCGTAACTGCCCCTGTGCTGTCAACATGTAGAGCAAACAGCCCAGCCAGAGTGTATGAGAACACAGGAGTCACTATAGGGAACATCTCAGGAGTCAAATCAGTGGGTTAAGGACTTAACTTTGGAATCCTTTAACCTGGGGCAGACTTCAACACTTAACTACAGGAATAGGCCAGAGAACTGTCAGGGCTGCTTTTCATTCAATCTGATAAAAACAGAGAAACCTAGAAATTCGAAGCAGAGGAGGCCATTCGGCCCTTCGAGCCTGCTCCATCATTCATTTTGATCATGGTTGATCATCAAACTCAATATCCTGATCCCGCTCTCCTGTACCTCCCTCCCCCATCCCACCCATATCCCTTGATCACTTCAGACACAGGAGCTATAGTTAAGAAAGTCCATCAACGCCTCTACTTTCTCAGAAGGCTAAGGAAATTTGGTATGTCCGCTACAACTCTCACAACTTTTATAGATGCATTCTTTCTGGTTGTATTGCAGCTTGTATGGCTCCTGCTCTGCTCAAGATTACAAGAAACTACAAAGGGTCAAGAATGTAGCCTAGTCCATCGGTCAAACCAGCTTCCTCCCCACCCATTGACTCTGTTGACGCTTCCCACTGCCTCGGAAAAGAAGCCAGCATAATTAGGGACTCAATGCATCCTGGACATTCTCTTTTTCACCTTCTGTCGGGTAAAAGATGCAAAAGTCTAAGGTCAGGAGGACTGGTTAGGGTAAATGCATAGGACTATGGGGATAGGGCCTGGGTAGAATGGTGGTCAGTGCAGACTCGATAGGTTGAACGGCCTCCTTCTGCACTGGAGGATTCTATGATTCATAATTAAGGATCCCACGCATCCCAGACACACTCTCTCCCATCTTCTTCTGTCAGGGAAAAAGACATAAAAGTCTGAGGTCAGGTACCAAGCAACTCAAGAGCAGCTTCTTCCCCGCTGTTGTCAGACTTTTGAATGGATTAAGCTGACCTTTCGCTACACCCTAGCCATGGCTGTAACACTACCTTGTCCTTTCCTTCTCCCCTATGTACTCTATGAATGGTATGCTTTGTTTGGATAGCGCACCAGAAACAATACTTCTCACTGTCTACTAATACATAAGAAAATAAGAAATCAAATCAAATCAGAGAGTGAAGCTGTTCCATTCCCTGGCACTGGCATCTCACATTGTGGAAAGCAACCTCATTTCAAAGCACAAACTCGAAGAACCCTGTCTTCACATCAAAGGCTTGCGATCTGCCAACAATTCGATTTATGCAATGACCTCCCCTTTCGGAGGCCCAGAATCTAAAATGTTTCTCCCGTGACAGCTATTGTTTCTCTGAGTGTTGCTCTAATTGCAAACATTCAGTCACACTTAAGTCATAAAAATAGTCAACATTCCAATTTCTTAAAGGACGATTTGCGACCGATGACAACACTCCTCCTTGCCGCGGGTGTGATAAGGCGATCGGAGTGGGGGAACAATCCGTGATGTGGAATGGCTGGCGAGGGTTCAGATTGAGGACTGAGCAATGCCAGTTTGATGGGACTGAGATCTATAGTTAGAACAGCAACGAGGGTTTCAGACAGCTGCTTGTGTTAGTGAGTTGGTGCATCAATCTCAATCAATAAAAACAATGACATTGAAATCTGGAAAAACAGGGAGTATTTTAAGTCTGGGGAGACAAACCTTTCATGGATGAGTGATCCAGAGGCCCAGGAGAAAAGAATGTTCTGGAACTTGCCCAAATCAGCAGCACAGGCGGGCACAGCATTCAGGGTGGGCGGCAATGGTTTAAGTGCGGGGCAAGTGTTTTCTTGTTAAACGCTGGGGTTTACGCGCCAGTCAGGATTCCAGGAAGGGCGCAGTGTCTGGGACACTGGATTGATTAGCGAGACATCCTTGCTGCTATAATGGGAGGAAGCCTCTGGCATTGGCATTCTGGAAGGATGGATGAGGTCAATTGGGATGAATGGCCTTCTCCATCTGTTCCGACCTCGTGTCGGGAAGTGGCAGGAAGTCAAAGTTCACCAGTTGGTCAGCTTTGACAAATAGAGAGACACACACACACATACACGGACACACAGGGACACACACACATGCACACGGACACACACACACGCACACACAAAACATCATCCTGTCTTTTCTTTCTGAGACCCAGACTGAACAGCTAGAACTGTCCAACATTATATAGTTTATCCCTGTTCCCTCTTTCACATTGAAAATTCAGTCTGCAAATTCTTCCACCTCTGCACCCTTCCTTTCCCTTCCCTTTGTAACCTCCTCCAATCCTGCAATCTTCCAAGGGATCTTCAATCCTCTAACTGTAGGATCCAACTCAGCCTGGATTTTCATCACTCCAGGAATGGTGGCCATTCCTTAGATCCTCAGCTTGGAACTCCTTCCCTAAACCTCTTCACCCATTCACCTCTCCCTCCTGAGATTGACCAAGCTATTGGTCACCTTCACTAACGTCTCTTTATTTGTTTTGATGCCAAATTTATTCAAGGTGGTGTGGGAGCTGTCCCCAGCATACCCTCTAACTCCACTTCAATGCTCTTTAAAGTTTAAAGTTTATTTATTGGTGTCACAAGTAGGCTTCTAATGAAGTTACTGTGAAAATCCCCTAGTCACCACCCTCCAGCGCCTGTTCAGGTACACTGAGGGAGAATTTTGTACGGCCAGTACACCTAACAAGCTTGTCTTTCCGACTGTGGGGGCACCCAGAGGAAAGCCACGCAGACACGGAGAAAGTGCACACAGACAGAAATTGAACCCGGGTCGCAGGCACCACCGTGCAGCCCGAGAATGCATACACACGATGGGTCGTGAGACGGCTACTCTTGGATTTTTCGAGAGTATCCTAATGCTTCACGTCGTTAGTGTACGCTTGACCTGGACCATTTGATGGGCAACACGACAGCTCAGTGACTATTGCTGTGCTGTGTAGATACATGGATTTGGGCCGGTGTCTGTGGGAGTTTGCACACTCTGGGTGCTCAGGTTTCCTCCCACATCTCAAAGATGTGCTCTTAGGCTGAGTGGCAGAACAAATTCTCCCTAAGTTGTCTCAAATTTGGTTCTAATGCATAGATCTATAAACATAGACAGGGATGACAGGGATCATGGGTAGAAGTGGGAACATCGAGGTGGCGATGTGGGCTTGTTGGGCCGAAGGGCCTGTTTCCCGTGCTGTTTTTTGTTCTTCTTTAATTATTCTTTAATAATGAGATCTCAAAATTGCATAGTCCAGTCCTTAACTGATCGCTTTCTGAAACACTCCCACATGTGAGCCATCGCTAATCATTGTGCCATCATACCACCCCTAACTGTACTCAAACTCTTCTCCCTCACTGTATCACTCACACTGTAACAGTACATTCCGCGCTCTCTCCTTCCTTTCTCTACGTACGGTATGCTTTGTCTATATTGCGTGCAAGAAACAATACTTTTCAGTTTATCCCAATACACGTGACAATAATAAATCACATCAATTCAATTCTATTTTTCTTTTCTGAGGCATTCTGTGATGTTTTATGACGTGGGGGTGAAATACAAGTCATTGTTTCCAAAGGATTGCACACAGTTTATTCCTGCCTTTATTAGAGGCTTCTTTTCAACAGCCTGTAACAAAGCTCGACAGGGATTCTTCTTTCTATGGGTTTTCCATCCAGAGGCCACACGTTCCACACAGGCCACAGGAAGTTTTTTTGCAGTAGAACAATGTGCAAACACACATGGTCAAATTCTTCCTCTTCTCAGCTGCTTTGTTGCCCATCGGGACAACCTGTGAGCTGTAAGTTACTCATCATAATATTGAGGGGTCAGAAACTGATCGGCAGCCCATTAAAATTGTGCAGGTTAGGATCCCGCACCCCGGGTGTGGGCAGCACGGTGACGCAGTGGTTAGCTCTGCTGCCTCACAGTGCCAGGAACCCGGGTTCGATTCCCAGCTTGGGTCACTGCCTGTCTGGAGACTGTGCGTTCTCCCCATGTCTGCGTGGGTTTCCTCCGGATGCTCCATTTTCATCCCACACTCCGAAAGATATGCTGGTCAGGTGCATCGACCATGCTAAATTCTCCCTCAGCGTACCCAAACAGGTGCCAAAGTGTGGCGAGTAGAGGATTTTCACAGCAACTTTATTGAAGTGTTAGTGGAAGCCTACTTAGACTCGTTAATAAACTTTAACTTTAACTGCCCCACTGCAATTTGTACCTGCCCATAACATGCAATACGGATGCCTACTGAAAATCAGCATTTGTTTTCCTATCTTTGATCTTTCATGGGATGCAGGCATCGCTGGTAAATTCAACATTTGATTCCCATCTCGAGTTGGCCTTACACTGCGTGGCTGGGTCGGTGTACTTCTGTTCCCCCCAACTTCATCATTTTGTCACCATGATGTGGAAATGCAAGGTGTTGGATTGGGGTGGGCTCAGTAAGAAGTCTCACAACACCAGGTTAAAGCTGCTCCTTCATCAGGGTGAGGTGAGACACTTGCCTGGTGAAGGAGCAGGGCCCCAAAAAGCTCCTGATTCCAAATAAACCCATTGACTTCTCACTATATCATTTCGTAAAGTGTTCAATGTTGAAAGAATTAACAGTAAGAATTAAGTCAGTATTTAAAACAGGGTTAAAATATCAGAACATATTCTCTTGAGGACGATGGGTTAAGGTGTTAATTTGCTTTGATTTATTATTGTCACATGTGTTAGTATACAGTGATTGATATTGTTTCTTGCGCGATATAGAGGCAAAACATACTGTTCATACAGAAGGAAAGGAGTGGTGCAGAATGTAGTGTTACATTCATAGCTGGGGTGTAAAGAAAGAACAGCTTAGAGTGAGTTAGGTCTGTTCAAAAGTCAGGAGTTCAGTTATTCCAATGATTAAAGGAGTTGCTCGAGTGTATTTCCCATAACGGAGAAGAGTCCAGAACCATAGCGGAGGGGCAACCATTAAACGGTGGCAATTCTGAACACTGCATTTGCCTGACGAAGGCACATAGTGTCGAAAGCTCGCGGATTTACTATCAAATAAATTGGTTGGATTTAAAATTGGTGTTGTAAAACTTTACTGAATTCTGGACAATATCAGGAAGCATTTCTTCACACAAAGCTAGTGGCAATCAGGAACTTCCCCTCCACTATGTGTGAGGCTGAGGAACAGAACACTTCCAATCCGAGACTGGTCGACTTTTGTTAGGCATGGAGTCAATGGCCAGCCCAGCATTTACTGCCCATCTCTAATTGCCCCTTGAAGAGGTGGTGTTGAGCTGCCTTCTTGAACTGCTGCAGTCCATGTGGCGAAGGCACACTCACAGTGCGGTTATAGAAAGAGTTATAAAATTTTGATCCAGTGACAGTGAGAGAACAGCGATATATTTCCAAGTCAGGCTGGTGGGTTTTCATAGAACCCTTACAATGCAGAAGGAGGCCATTCAGCCCATCGAGTCTGCACCAACATCTTCACCGAGTCCACCCTGTGCCCTATCCCTGTAACCCATGCATTTACCCTGCTAAACCTCCCTAATTCTGCACCAACAATTCTACCCAGATCCTATCCCGTTAACCTTATGTAAGTTTGGTTTCCCTGACACAGGAGCAATTTAGCACAATCAACCTAATCTGCACATCTTTGGGCTGTGGGAAAAAAAACTGGAGCATCCGGAAGAATGTCATGCAGACATGGGGAGAATGCACAGACTCCACACAGAGAGTGACCTGAGGCCAGAATCGAACCTGGGTCCCTGGCGCTGTGAGGCAGCAGTGCTAATCACTGTGCTACCCCATGACTTGTTTGATTGTTAGGTTGAGGGAGCTAGGTCTTTACTCCCCGGAGAGAAGAAAGTTGAGAGGTGACCTGATAGAGATTTATGAGATGTGGAGAGGTATAGATAGAGTGGATTCTCGGAGGCTATTTCCCAGGCCTGAAATGGTCGCTACGAGAGGACACAGGTTTAAAGTGCTGGGGAGCAAGTACAGAGGGGATGTTAGGGGTAAGTTTTTCACTCAGAGGGTGGTGAGTGAATGGAATCGGCTGCCGTTGGTGGTGGTGGAGGTGAACTCATCGGGGTCTTTTAAGAGACTTCTGGGTGAGTGCATGGGATTTAATGGGATTGAGGGTTATAGATAGGCCTGATAGGTAGGGGTATGATCGGTGCAACATGTGGGTCCAAGGGTCTGTTTGTGCTGTACTGTTCTATGTTCTATGATTTGGAGGGGAACGTCCAGGCGTTGGTTAAGTTCCAGATCAGCTAGAGGCTTGAGGGCCTATTCCCATTCCCATGGAATGGCCTGGGCTTGAACTTGAAATTTAATTTGGAGCCCCATCCCCCCAGGTTAGATCAAGGTTAAAAGGAATCTGCAACTCTTACTGGCAGCAAGAAAAGCGACGGTCTGTTATGAAACAAGCACAAAAGGCATCAATGTCAGGAGCTGAGCTCAAATGATCGAAAAATTTTGTGACTTCTCGAACACTTGATTTCCGGGATTTACAAATAGTTTTGTTTGACTGTCAGTCCACAAAATTATCCAAATGGAGTGGGTGAAATTCAAGATCTGTCCTGGGTCTGAGCCAAGCTTCTCCTCTGCCATATATTGAATAGAACAAGGGATTGCGAGCATAGCTATACAGAGAGAAACCGCAACTGTCCCCTGTGTGGTGTATCAGCTGTGCCAACAATCTGTTAACATGCATCAGCATCATGCAGTTGTACTAAGATTATAATTGTACCATAATCAATGGGCAAATATTTCGACATCCTCGTGAGCTGGAATGTGTCATTGAAACCACGGGTCAGGCCAACTGGTGACCTTCAGTTACTTTGATGTCTTGCAATCACTCCTGCATCTATAAGCATGGTCTTTGGTGGTCACTGCCTGTAAATCAGGAGTTCCAGCTACCAAATCCTAACTCCATTTGCCTATCACTCCAACCCTTTCGGATCCACATTGGCTCCAGTTCAGCAACATCTCGATTTGAAAATTCTCGCTTCTCGTTTTCAAATCCTTCCACAGTCTCGACCCTTTTCCGTCGCTGTAACTTCCTCCAACCCTACAACCTTCCGAACTATCTCCCTTATTCCGATTTCCATTACTCCACCATTGGTTGGCATTCCTTCAGTTGCCTGAGTCCAATGTTTTGCATTTCTCTCCTTTTAGGCGCTCCTTAAAATATAATGATATGTCCAAGTTTTTGGTCACCTGTCCTAGAAACATAGAAACGTAAAAAAAAGGCACAGAAGGAGGCCATTCGGCCCTTCAAACCTGCTCTGCTATTCATCATGATCATGGCTGATCGTCCAAATCAACAGCCTGATCCCACCTTTCCCCCATTTCCCTGGATCTCTTTTTCTCAAGTGCTATATCTAACTGCTTCTTGAAAGCATACCATGTTTTTGCCTCAACTACTTTCTGTGGTAGTGAATTCCACAGGCCGACCACGCTCTGGGTGGAGAAATTTCTCCTCGTCACTGTCCTGAATGGACTACTATGTATCCTCGGGCTGTGAAGTTCTGAACACGCTGACCATCAGGAACATCCTTTGTGTATCTCTCCTGTCTAATCTGGTTAGAATATTATAGGTTTCTAAGAGAATCCCAGCCACTCCAGCGAATGCAATCCTAACTCTCCTCGTACGCTAGTCCTGCTATCCCAGGAATCAGTCTGGCCCAATGCCAAATTTTGTTTGATAATGTTCTGAGCGATATGCCTTGTGAGGCTTCAGTGCATTAAAGGTGCTATATAAATGCAGGCCCTGGTCCTTCTACTCTCCTGGTCTCTGAGCCATCTCACACTTCCTGCGTGCGCTTAACTCCAGCGTATCACTTCACCCACCACAATGGACAATTCCGAAAGCCCACCTTCTTCCTTTGAAGTCTAAGGGATATCTCCAAGAACATACTCAGAGCACGGCTGGAGAGGATCCTTATGGCTTCTCCTGCCAGTGGGATTTTCCAGTCTTGCTAAAGTTAACGAACCTGTGAAGGCCAACATATCATAGCTGCCATTCAAATCTGCTCCCCTTCCGTTCAGAGCTCTGTTGAATCTCTCCACTCAGTCTCCATCTCTGCCACTGCTTAAAGTTGTCATCCTTTGTCATAATGAACCTAGTTGCTGTTTGCGCCCCGAACTTTCGACAGCCTTGGAAATCACCAACCTCATCACCCTTCTCCAGAAAACTCTTCAGTGGCACTGCCTGACTTGCTTCCATTCTTAACGTTCTCATCATCATCAGCTGTGGTTTCACTTCTTAATCCTGCACAGTCACATCCACAATCTTTATCCCTTCCTTTCCTCCTTTATGTGCTCACCTATCATCTGCGGATAAAGAGGTAAACCTCCCTGTGTGCATTCACTATGTGGAGATGCCAGTGTTGGACTGGGGTAAACACAGTAAGGAGTCTCAGAACACCAGCCGAAGGAACAGAGTTCCGAAAGCTTGTGGTGTTTACTATCAAATAAACCTATTGGATTTCAACTTAGTTTTGTGAGACTTCTTATTGCACTCACTATACCCATCTCTGTCACTCCTCATTCTCGATCTCTCCACTGATTAGAATAATGGGTGATTTGTCTTTGACCGGCATAGATGTGATGGGCTGAAGGGCCTTTTTCTGTGCTGTATATCTCTATGACTTTAGGGGAAGTGATGGCCGTGGCAGGATTCGAACCTTCTCTTCAAAGAGAAGAGAAGGGTAGGGGGAGATTTGATAAGGGTATTGAAAGAAAGTAATTTTCACTTGGGGAGGCGAACGTTAGCTGAGTTTCTGGATCAATAGTCTAGCAATAATACCATGAAAGCCATCACCTCCCCAAGTGAAACGCCCTTATCAAATGTCCCCCTTCTCTTCTCTGAAGAGAGCAGAAGAGAACATTCCTGGTATCTCAATCTGAAGGATCTTATTCCTGGTTCAGTGTTTCTGCATCCTCCCTAAAGTGTAGTGCCAAGAATTGAATAACAAAGCAGTCTTAAAAGCTTAGCATAACTTCCTTGCTGTTGTACTCTCTGCCCCTATTTATAAAGTCAAGGCTCCCGTGTGGCATTTTAAAAGCCTGCCAACTTCAAAGACTGTCCGCTGTTGCACTCCTTTTGAAATCACCCCATTTATTTTAAATTGCCTCGCCTCATTCTCTGACCAAAATGTATCACTTCATAATTCCCCTGATGTAAATTTCATCATCCACGTGTCCGCTCAATTCACCAAGTAAAGCTCCACCGAGATCTACCATCTTCCTCTTCACTCTTTACAATATTTACCAGTCAGCTTTGAGTCTGGAAGTTGTGCCCTGTATATTCAAGTCCAACTCATTAACTGTCCATCTGCAGGAGTGGTTCATAAGATATAGGAGCAGAATTAGGCCATTCGACCCATCGAGTCTGCTCCTTCATTCAATTATGGCTAATATGCTCCTTATCCCTATTTTCCCACCTTCAATCCATTACCAATTAAAAATCTGTCTAACTCCTCTTTAAATTCACTCACTGTCCTAGCATCCACCACAGTCTGAGGAAGTGAATTCCACAGATTCACAATCCTTTGGGAGAAGTAGTTTCTCCTCAACTCTGCTTTAAATTTATCCTAAGACTATGTTCTAGAATGCCCCATCAGCAGAAGATCCCACTGCGCGTCTACCTTATCCATACATTTTATCATCTTGTATACTGCAATTTGATCTCCCCTCATTTTTCAAAGTCCAGAGAATATAAGCCTAAACTGTTCAATCTCTCTTCATACAACAAACCCCTCATATCTGGAATCAATCTAATGAACATCTTCTGAACTACCTGCTAATCCCGTGACACTTGGTTCAATTTAGCACAGCCAATCCATCTAACCCTCACATCTTTGGAGTCTGAGAGGAAACTGGAGCACCCGGAGGAAACCCACGCAGACACGGGGAGAACGTGCAAAATCTACACAGACACTGACCCAGCTGGGAATTAAACCCAAGTCCCTGGTGCTGTGAGGCATCAGCGCTATCATTGTGCCACCGTGCCGCCCCATCTTTTGAATGTGGGAGAGAACCTGAGCACCCAGAGGAAACCCACGCAAACACAAGGAGGACGTGCAAAGTCCACACAGATAGTGACCCAGCTGGAAATTGAACCCAGGTCCTTGGTGCTGTGAAGAAGTTGCAGCAAGACATAGATAGGATGCAAGACTGGGCGGAGAAGTGGCAGACAGACTTCAACGCAGATAAATGTGTAGTGGTCCATTTTGGCAGGAACAATGGGATGAAGGAGTACAATATCAAGGGTAGGAGTTTTAGCAGTATTGAGGAGCAGAAGGACCTTGAGGTCCGGGTCCATAGGACTCTTAAATCAGCCTTGCAGATGGAGGATGTGGTCAAGAAGGCGTATGGTGTACTGGCCTTCATTAATCAAGGGATTGAGTTTAGGAGTCAGGAGGTAATGCTGCAACTTTATAAGACCCTTGTCAGACCCCACTTGGAGTATTGTGCACAGTTCTGGTCACGTCACTACAGGAAGGATGTGGAAGCTATTGAAAAGGTGCAAAGGAGATTTACAAGGATGTTGCCTGGAGTGGGCGAGGGAGCTGGGACTCGTCTCCCTGGAGGGACGAAAGTTGAGAGGTAACCTGATAGAGGTTTATAAAATGTTGAGAGGAATAGATAGGGTGGATTCTCGAAGACTATTTCCCAGGGCTGAAATGGTCGCTACGAGAGGACACAGATTTAAGGTGCTGGGCAGCAAATACAGAGGAGATGTTAGGGGTAAGTTTTTCACTCAGAGGGTGGTGAGTGAATGGAATCGGCTGCCGTCGGTGGTAGTGGAGGCGAACTTGCTAGGGTCTTTTAAGAGACTTTTGGATGAGTACATGGGATTGGGAGTTACAGATAGTTCTATGGCCTAGTAGGCATCGGTATGATCGGTGCAACTTGTGGGCCAAAGGGCCTGTTTGTGCCATAGTGTTCTATGTTCTAATCATTGTGCCATCATGTTGTTCCATCTTTGGAGTGTGGGAGGAAACCTGAGCACCAGAAGGAAACCCACGCAAACACAGGGAAAATGTGCAAACTCCACACAGTTCCAGATTCCCACCACCTCTGGATGGAAGGTTTTTCTTCACATCCCCTTGAAATCTCCTGCAATTTACCTTAAGTCTATGCCCCCTGGTTATTGATAGAATCATAGCATCCCTACAGTGCAGAAGGAAGCCACTCAACCCATCGAGACTGCACCAACACACATTTAGATGTCCAGATCCTGTCCCGCTCCCTCCATGCTAACACTGTAGCTAAAGAAAGCCCCCCCAAAACCTTTACTTCCTCAGGAGGCTAAGGAAATTTGGCATGTCAGCTACAACTCTCATCAAATCGCACCATAGAAAGCATTCTTTCCGGTTGTATCACAGCTCGGTTCTATTCAAGAGCACAGGAAACTATAAAAGGTTGTGAATGTAGCCCAACCTATTAGGCAAACTAGCCTCCCACCCATTGGCTCTGTCTGCACTTCCCGCTGCCTCGGAAAAGCAGGCAGCATAATCAAGGACCTCATGCACCCCGGACATACTCTCTCTCACCTTCCTCCTTCAGGAAAAAGATACAAAAATCTGAGTTCATGGACCAACCGACTCAAGAGCAGCTTCTTCCCTGCTGCCGGCAGACTTTTGAACGGACTGCCCTTGCATTAAGTTGATCTTTCTCTACACCCTGGCTATGAGTGTGACAATACATTCTGCACCTCTCCTTTCCTACTCTGAGTGGTATGCTTTGTCTGTACAGCTAATACATATACTAATGCCTGTACATATACGAATATGTGACAATAATAAATCAAATCAAATAAATTCTTCCTCTGAAAGTTATTCAGAGTCATCAAATATTGTTAAAGCTGCAGACAAAACCGAGAGATTGGTTTCCAGCAAGTGATCCTCGTCACAGCGAGGTAGCCTACGTGCGAAGCCTCCAGTAATGTTTGCTTTTTGTTGTTGTCTCTGTCTCAATCGAGCCTGGTCCACTTCCCCCGCTCACAATCCATTCATTTCACAGCTGTCAAAGCTTTGGGACAGGAGGTGCCAAGGCAGCACCTGACAACACTCCAGTGGCACCCTTCCCAGAGGAGAGAACGTTCTTTCGTGTTGCTGTCAATCACCTGGTGTGACGGCGGAACAGGAACTTGCTTCCTGGCCAGATCTGTTCCAGCTTTGGTGATGTTATTTCACCCTGGCGGCCTCAATTCCTATTTGGGAATGAGCAAGAGAATTCTGGCTGCCCGACGCAATGTTTAATCCATTAATCAAACTATCTTTTTTTTATGTTAATTCTTTGTGGTCACATAACGATCTATACTGTGTCAAGGATTTTTTTTTAAAAATAGCATGGGCTCCCAGATAAAGCCAGATCTCTTCTGTAGAATTATACAATCCCAAAAGTGCAGAATAAGGCCATTCAGACCATTGAGCCTGTACCAACAACAATCCCACCCATGCTCTATTCCCGTAACCCTACGTAATTACCCTGCCAATCCCCCTGATTCTAAGGGGCAATTTAGCACAGCCAATCCACCTAACCTGCACATCTTTGGACTGTGGGAGGAAACTGGAGCATCCGGACGAAAGCCAGGCGGACGTAGGGAGAACGTGCAAGCTCCACACAAAAGCATAGAAGATAGAGGCAGGAGGACGCCATTTGGCCCTTCAAGCCTGCTCGGCAATTCATTATGATCATGGATGATCGTCCAACTCAGTGACCCGAGGTCCGAATCGAACCTGGGTCCCTGGCTCCGTGAAGCAAAGATACGAATCAATGTGCCGCCCCTCTTGTTTTCAACACTAAAGGACAGTGTCCTGTTTTTAGACCAAAAAGCTTTTGGGCGCAATCTTACCAGCCATTCATGCCACACTCCAGCTGCAGCGAGGTCGGACCAAATCTCCGTTCGCTGCAGCGCCATGGGAAACATCCCACTAGGGCGCGAACGACCATAACATTCCGGCCACAGGCTTTCCAGGAGAAATCATGGTCAGCCGATCCTATCACTGGACTAATCATCCGGAGGCCCAGAAGGTTTTCTTTTCGGTTTAGTTAAGGCACATGACCAGCACAGGCTTGGAAGGCCAAAGGGCCTGTTCCCGTGCTGTATTTTTCTTTGTTTTTCGAACACCACGGGGAAATGGCAGCTGAAAGAATTTGAATTCAATCAGATTTTGAAGTCAACTGATCAATAAAACTCTCGGAATCACAAACTTGGCTTCAATATTGGTGACCATGAAGCAATCACCATGGAACCATAGAACCAAAGAAAATTAGAGCACAGAAACAGGCCTTTTGGCCCTTCTTGCCTGTGCCGAGCCATTTTTTTGCCTAGTCCCATTCACCTGCACTTGGATCATCTCCCTCCACACCCCTCTCATCCATGAACCCGTCCAAGTTTTTCTTAAATGTTAAAACTGACCCTGCATTTACCACTTTATCCGGCAGCTCATTCCACATCCCACCACTCTCTGCGTGAAGAAGCCCCTCCTAATATTCCCTTTAAATTTTTCCCCCTTAACCCATGTTCTTTAGATTTTTTTCTTCTCCAGCCTCAGTGGAGAAAGCCTGCTTGCATTCATTCTATCTATACCCATCATAATTTTATACACCTCTATCAAATCTTCCCTTATTCTTTCACGTTCCAGGGAATAAAGTTTTAACCTATTCAATCTCTCTGTAACTCAGTTTCTCAAGTCAATATCCTTGTGAATCTTCTCTGCACTCTTTCAATCTTATTAATATCCTTCCTGTAATTAGGTGACCAAAACTGCACACAATACTCTAAATTCGGCCTCATGACTATCTTATATAACCTCACCATAACATTCCAACTCTTACACTCAATACTTTGATTTAAAAAGGTCAATGCTCCAAAGGGACTCTTTATGACCCTATCTACATGTGATGCCACTTTTAGGGAATTATGTATCTGTATCGATTATTGAAAAAACCCATCAGATCCACGAAGGGGATTTTAACTTCATTGCAGTGTTCATAGAATACAATTCTATGGAGGCTATTCAATCCGTTGAGTCTGGACTGACCTCAATTCCATACCAGGCACTATTCCCATGACCACACATAATTGTCTGTTAATCCCCTAACACTAAGGAGCAATTTAGCATGGCCAATCAACCTAACCCTGACACCTTTGGACTGTGGGAGGAAGCCAGAGCACTCAGAGGAAACCCACACAGGCACAGGAGAATGTGAAGACTCCACACAGACAGTAACCTGCGGCTGAATTGAATCCGGGTCCCTGGCGCTGTGAGGCAGCAGTGCCACAGTGCCAGCCCCAATGTAAGCCTTAATGTAAGCCTAATTGTGACACTAATAAATAAACAAACTAATGTCCTTTAAGAACGGGAAATCTGCCGCCCTTACCTGGTCTGGCCTACATGTGACTCCAGAGCCACGGCAATGTGATTGACTCTTAACTCTCTAATTTCAATCAACCTAACCCACAAATCTTTGGACCGTAGGAGGAAACTGGAGCACTCGGAGGAAACCCACGCATACATAAGGAGAATGTGCAAACTTCACCCAGACAGGAACCAAGCTCTGCGGAGTCTGCACATTCTCCCCGTGTCGGTATGGGTTTCCCTCCGGATGCTCCGGTTTCCTCTCATAATCTGAAAGACGTCCTGGTTAGGTGCACTGACCCGAACAGGCACCGGGGTGTGGCAACTAGGGGAATTTCAGAACAACTACACTGCAGTGTTAATGTAAGCCTTGTGACTAATAAATAAGCTTTAACGTTAACCGCCCCTGCCGAGTGTTGCTGCTCAATTCAAGAACAATTAAAGATGGACAAAAAAGTTCTGGCCCAGCCAGTGACGCCCATATCGTGTGAATCAATAACAAAGGAAAGATCTATGCTTCCAGCTCATTACATCTCAAAGCATTACATGTACAATTAATTACTTGGCTGTCAAATCCGAATGAAACACTAATTTTGTGCTGTTGGAGACCTGTTGGACAAGGAACCTTGACTTCTTCAAGAAAGCCTCAGTTTAAACAAGGAAACACGAAGTCTGTATTTATATAGCGCCTGTCAAGACCTCACCATGTATCACAGTGCATGCCAGCCAGAGGAAGGCAGGATCAGGCCAGTGAGGTAGGATTTTTGGCCATGATCATAATAAATAGCAACATAGGCTTAAAGGGCTGAATGGTCTTCTCTTGCTCCTACCTTTTTCCTATGTTTCTAATTAATGGCTTTTGAAGTCACAGTTGCAATGTGGAAAGCACGTCAGTCAATTTGCGCACAGCAAACTGCCAGTGACGTGATTAATAATCAGATAAGTTATAAGAGGTTGGCTGTGGAGAAATAGAAGCCTACACCCACAGCGGGGGGGATTTCTCTTTTTTTCTTGAAAGAAGCCCATTTAAAACCATCTGAGAGAGCAGACAAAGGGAGGGAAGGGGATGGAGAGGAGGGACTCAGGTTAACTTTTAATCTGAAAGATGGCACCTCTGACGGTGCAGCCCTCCCTTGGACTTTGATATTGCGCTCAAGCCTCAGGGGTGTGTCTTGAGCCTTCCTGCAGTGGGAATGCTATGGATGGAGCCAGTGCTGTCAGTTTGGCTGCATAGAATCATACAATCCCTACAGTGCAGGAAGAGGCCATTTGGCCCATCGAGTCTGCACTGGCATAAATGCCAGCCTGACCCTACCCCTCTAACTCCACGTATTTACCCTGCTACTATCCCTGACACTGGGGCCAATCAGCCTAATCAACATCATCTTTGGATGTTAGGAGGAAATCGAAGGATGCTTCCTGCACCTCTCTGTGCATTATCTACCGGGAACAGAGGCAAGCAAACTCCTCTTTTCGCTTTCAATATAAAACAGCGGGGTCTTTAATATTCCAGTTAAAGGGAAAAAAAAAACAGGACCTAGATTTAACACCCCACCTCGAGGAGAACAGTACAGCTGTCCCTCAGAATTGTATGGCAGTGTCAGCCCCGGTTGTACAATCTAATCCAGGAACCTGCAAGTTGGTGACTCAGAGATTTAAGTGCTACTGACTGTGCAGACCCAACACCCCTCAGTCTGCTTTTCTTGATGTGCATGTGGCGATTTTCTCTTTGTTAAACCATTTGAAAATGTCACTTCTCCCTGCCTGAAACACTTCTGCAGTGATTGGTGCAAGGTTAAATATAGGGCCCTGTAATGAGGGCAGCTGTCATCGCGAACCATATATGTGGCTACAGAACTATTTAGTTTGACATCTCTCACTGTAGTAATTATCCGTGGCGGCCACCATCTCACCAGCCTAGAAAACAAGGCTCAAACTGTGTTAAAGTGCTTTCTCCCTATAAATAAAACCTTTTAGAAAAAATATGCTTTGCCTAAAAATAGCTTGCGTTCGAGTCGCTGCGGCATTACCAATCAACAAATTCTTACGGCTGTCATAGTTGTCCGTCAACTTCATATCTCTATCCACAAACATTCAGTCCCACCACCACCGGTGTCAGCTGTGTGCACCATCGTCCAGATGCACTGCAGCACTTTCCAAATTCACCATCCCGAAGGCCAAGGACAGCAGATACTTGGGAAGACCACCACTTTGGATGGCACGCTGGCACAGCACCAGGGACCCGGGTTTAATTCCGGCCTCAGGTCACTTTCTGTGTGGAGTTTGCACATTCTCCCCGTCCCTGCGTGGGTTTCCTCCAGTGTCCCGGTTTCCTCCAAAGACAAGCGGGTTAGGTTGATTGGCCATGCTGAATTGACCCTAATATCAGGGGGACTAGCAGGGTAAATATAGAGGGTTATGAAAATAGGGCCTGGGTAGGATTGTGGTCAAGGCAGATTCAATGGGCCAAATGACCTTCTTCTGCACTGTAGGAATTCTATGATTCTATGAATCATCCAAGCCACTGGATTACTAATAATAACCCCAATTTTACCATTCTTGGTAAATAAGCACCAGTACAGACTGATTGGGCAGAATGGCCTGTTTCTGTTCTTTGCAGTGTAATGAAATATATTGCTTCACCACTTAAATACCACCAATACCGGCTGCTAAAATCGTCATTGGAAAAGTTAAATGAAGGCCACATCTAATGGTTCAGTAAGTGTTAAAGACCCGAGAACACAAAGAGCAGGGAGCTCGCCTACGAAATCATCCAAAAAGAACACATTAACCGGTGCTTTATCTCACTGTGCAAATATCTGTCTCACTGAACTTTAAAACTAATTAATCTGAGCTGCCACTAACATCAGTTGTTTCGCTGTTTTTTTACCCTTTCTCACAAATTACACTGGTGGTTAGATTTTGCCTCTCACTGCATTCCTGTTGCACACAATCTAATCGCAATCAGCACGGCCTGATACGGGACAAGGTGCTGATACCAATTAACATCAGAACCCAATCCCAATGTGTCCTTTCAATATCGAGGGCTGAGGGAAGTGAACTCTGTTGCCAATACATCCCCTGGCTAAACAATCGGCAATAGAATCCCTACAGTATGGGGGAGGCCACTTGGCCTATCGAGCCTGCACTGACAACAATCCCATCAATGCTCAATCTCTGTAATCCCATATATTTACCCTGTTAGTCTCTCTTAAACAAAGGAGCAATTTTAGTATGGTCAATCCACCCCACTTGGGAAGAACGTACAAACTCAACACAAACATGACCCCAGGGCTAGATTCATAGAATCATAGAATTCCTACAGTGCAGAAGGAGGCCATTTGGCCCATTGAGTCTGCAGCGACTACAATTCCATGCAGGTCCTATCCCCATAAATCCGAAAAGCCAATTTAGCATGGCCAATCAATCTAACCCACACATTTTCGGAGTGTGGGAGAAACTGGAATACCTGGAAGAAACCCAGGCAGACACAGGGAGAATGTGCAAACTCCACCCAGACAGTGAGCCAGGGCCGGAATTGAACCCGTGCCCCTGGCGCTGTGGGGCAACAGTGCTGACCACTGTGACACGGTGTCGCAAACAACTGCTGCTTGCAAATTGAGGATTTCCCTTTATTGGGAATGAATCAGAACAAAATACCTGCAGTTCACGAGCCTGAAAGAACATGCCCCCCACCCCCTAAAATCAAGCTATTTAGCTCTGTCTGAAAAATATTCAACCATCTCCCTCCCACCCACCAACAAATTAAAAAAAACACAGTCGTAATTTTTTAGACCAGGTCAGGTCACCTCCATAGCCTGTCCCATGAAGCGTTTTAAAGAGTAATTGCTGTATGGTAGAGGGAATGGGGATAAGTGGACTGCAGTCATTGAGTGCTCATAAAGGATCAAGGGTCAATCATCTCCTAGTGTGCTATAGATCTCTGTGATTCCACAGCTCCAATGGATGAGTGGGCTTGAGGTCAGCTCGGGGAGAGGTATTGATTTAATGATTAGCTGGTGCTCCCACTTTGACAGTGTCAGGACAGGTTTGTAGTAGTGCTATGAGCTGGCAGATCAGAAAGGCATGCAGACTACTGTAGATCCTGGCTAGTTTGATAGGGCGGCACGATGGTTCGCAGTGCTGTCTCACAGCTCCGGGGACCCAGATTCGATTCCCAGCTTGAGTCACTGTGTGGAGTTCGCACGTCCTTCCTGTGTCTGCGTGGGTTTCCTCCGGGTGCTCCGGTTTCCTCCCACAGTCTGAAAGACACATTAGTGAGGGTGCATTGACTGTGCTAAATTCTCCCTCAGTGAACCCAAACAAGCACCGGAGTGTGACAACGAGGGGATTTTCACAGTAACTTCATTGCAATTAATGTCAACTGACTGGCGACATTAACAAATAAATAAATCAAGTGGGAAATCCCTGAGATAGTTAACTCGGAGAGTGTTTAGAATTCAACCTGCTTGCACAGAGAGTGCTTGATGCAAATAGCACAGATGCATTAAGCAAATAAGCTTATGTAGATAAAGGAATAGAAAGCTATGTTAATAGGATAAATGAACACAGGGAAGGAGCCTAACATGAAGCCTAACGCCTAACAGAGACCAGTTGGATTAAGTGGGTTGCTCCTGTGCTGTAATTTCAAGGTGATTTGATTTAAAGGTAAACTATTGCTGGAACTTTACCTCCTCGCCTGCCCAAGGCTCATAAGATCCCACCCGAGGCTAACAGAGAATACCGTTCTGCGAGTTTCGCCCACCCCGGAAATTCCGGCAATATGTTTGAGGGTGTAGGTTGGATTGTGGGACCTTGGTGATGTGGAACCCCAGTAAAATAGCTAGTGAAAAACCCAGAAATATAATTTGGGGTTACCAGAAACTCAACTGGACTCACTACACAAACACAGTTGTTACAAAAGCAAGTCAGAGGCTCGGAACAGTGTGGTGAATCGCTCGCCTCCTGACTCCCCAAAGCCTTATCCACCATCTACGAGTCAGGATTGTGATGGAATACTCTCTACTTGCCTGGATGGGTGCAGTTCCAACAACACTCAAACTCAACACCATCCAGGACAAAGCAGCCTGCTTGATTTGCACCATATCTACAAACATTCAATCTTTCCACCACCAATGCCCAGTAGCTCCATGTACAAAATGCAGTGCAGCAATTCACCAAAGATCCTTAGACAGCACCTTCCAAACTCATGACCACTTCCATCTAGAAGAGCAAGGAGAGCAGATACATGGGAACAGCACCATCTGAAAGTTCCCCTCCAAGTCACTCACCATCCCGACTTGGAAATATGACGCTGTTTCATCGCAATTACTGGGTCAAAATCCTGGAATTCCCTCCCTAATGGCATTCTGTGTCAACCCACAGCACGTGCACTGCAGTGATTCAAGAAGGCAGCTCACTACCAGCTTCTCAAGGGCATTGAGCGATAGGCAATAAATGCCCTTGTCCCCTGAATGAATAAAACAAAACTTTGGGACTTACCACGAGGTTTCCGATCACCATGACCAGCATGAAGACGAGGATGCACAAGGGCTGCCCAGCCACCTCCATACAATCCCACATAGTTTCGATCCACTCGCCGCACAGAACCCGGAACACGATGAGGAAGGAATGGAAGAAGTCGGACATGTGCCAGCGTGGGAGCTGGCATTTGCGGGAAATTTTGCAAACAGACTTGCTGTAGCTTTTGCCAAACAGTTGCATCCCGACCACGGCAAAGATGAAGACAATGATGGCCAGGACAAGGGTCAGGTTGCCCAAAGCACCCATCGAGTTACCGATGATCTTAATGAGTGTGTTGAGGGTGGGCCACGACTTTGCCAGTTTGAAAACTCTGAGCTGTGAAGTAAGATTGGGCAAAAAATTACATCAGACAACATACATTCAAGGAGTAACAAATAAGACACAATGAATGGGTGAAAAGGGAGGAAATGAATATCTCCCAATGAATTGAAGCTTAACAAGCCAACTGAAAGCCTCAGGCACATTATCTTCAAATCTGATTCTGCAAATAAACACATTAAGTATACTCATTGGATTGGGGTAGTCCAAAGGGAAACACAAGGAATAAGGGCTGGAGCATCCTCTGAAATAGCCAGTATGTCACTCAAATTAAGGACAATTAAGGGATTGGCAACAAATGTTGACCTGCCTGTGGGGGTGGGGGAGAGGAAGAAGGAGGGGGTGATGGGGCAGGGAGTTGTAATGTTCTGGCTTAGGCTGGGGAAGCTTCAGTTGTTTTCCTTGAACTGAAGGAGTTGTGAGAGGTCTATGTGAAGTTTGCACATTTTCCCTGTGTCAGCGTAGGTTGTGTCTGGGCACAGGTGTGTAGGTAGATGCACTGGCTGTCCCTTAGTGTTCCAGGGTGCGTAGTTTAGAGGGATTCTAGGGATAAATTTGTGGGATTACGGAGATAGGGCTTGGGTGGGATTGTTCACGGTGCAGACTCAATGGGCTGAATGGCCTCCTTCTGCACTGCAGTGATTCAATGATTCGGGATCCAACGGAGGTGTACAAGATTTACAAAAGGGAGACACACAGAGACTGAAGTTTTAAGAACGAGGGGATGCCAGTGAAAGGATTGCCCAGAAATATTGGAGGAATGTGAGGAAGAGCCTTTTATAACTCAGCAATGATCTGGTACTTACTGCTGAGGAGGGTGGTGGAAGCAGAGGTGATCAAAAACTTCAAAAGTGAGTTGGATGGGCACTTGCAGGGCTAACTGGGATGCTCAACTGATCTGAATCTGTGCTGTGATGATTCCATATCTCAATTTCAACCACCATATGGTGCCCTTTGCCACCATAAGAAGATTTTCTTTTTGTTTCCTCATTTGTCCTACTTTTTACATTTACTATTTACATAGCTACATAGGTCTTTTGAGTATGATGTTAGTTCTAGATTCTCCCAAAAGAAGAAACATTCTCTTCATATCCACTTTGTCAAGACCCCTCACAATCCCTCCCTCTTTGAATAATGGAGTTACGATTGCTGTCTTCCAATCTAATAGGACCTCCCTCAAGTTAAAACCAGTGCATTAACAACCTCATTAATCAATTATTTCAAGACCTCAGTGAAACCTATCAGGCCCCAGGCTTGTCAGCCCACAGACTACTGAGGAGCCTGGAAAAGTTGGATGTGGAGAGGATGTGTTTCCATTAGTGAGACAGACCAGAATTCAAGGGCACGACCTCAGGGTGAAGGGACACTCCTTTACAATTGAGATGAAGAGGAATTTCTTCAGCCAGAGGATAGTGAATCAGTGGAACTCATTGTCACAGAAGGCTGTGGAGACCAGTGTCTTTAAGACAGAGATAGATAGGTTCTTGATCAATAAGGGGATCAAGGGCTTCAGGGAGAAGGCAGGAGGATGGGGATAAGAATCATATCAGCTATAACTGAATGGTGGAGCAGACTCAATGGGCCAACTGGTCTAAATCTGTTCCTGTATCTTGTGGTCTTTTCCATCTTTTTCTCATTGTTGCTGAGCCGTCTGCTAGAAATCCTTTTATTGCTACTTCAATAGTTTAAATGGGGTTTTGTCTTGTTTAACTCTGGGATCTTTTATGCCTTGTATTGTAAGGGGAAGACTGACTGACAAATCAAAGTCAAATGGTTCTGCCAGGTAAAAATCTAAGCATTCATTTTCAGTTTTAGTTTAGAAGTGAGTGGACATCCGACTGAAAATAAGTGTCTCTCTCTTGTGCTCTCTCTGGTATTGGAAATTCTGCTGTTCGCTGAAAGTAAGTTTCCACTCCAGGAAAGCCAGGAAACTCTGCTATTGGTGGTTGGCTCAATTAGAGTCTTTCTTTTCCTGGTGTTTTGGAAGCTGTTCTGACTTCAAGCTGTTCTGGGTATCTATCCAGAGAGCTTTCAAAACTGACAAGTCAGAGTCTCAGTTCTCCAACCAAAGGACTCTGTTCCAGTATCACTTGAGATTTATATTTGCCATGTTAAATCTGTGACAACTGTTTTATGTTTTGTTTGATTGGTACATTTCTTACATTCATTAAGGATTACATTATATGATGTTTTTTTTTTGTTTGTAATTAGTAAAAGTTTTTGCTAATGTTCGTTTTATACATGTTAACTGTATACTTAAGTAAACATTGTTTGATAAAAGCTTCCTAGTGGATCATTTGAATTGTACCTGAGGTGAAACACGTCATGCTCACTTTAGCTAAATTCAAAGTGCAAAACTTATGATCCAGGCGGACTTTGTAAACCACTTTGGAATTTCTGACCTGAATTCTAACATGGGTTTCCTTTCGTGCTATTCACTAATCGACTCTCAAGCACTCTCTTTATCTTCCTTATCCTTCTGTTTATTTCTCCTCCATGAATATCAATGTTCCTAAGGATGGCATGGTGACACTGCTGCCTCACAGCGCCAGGGACCTGGGTTCAATTCCTGGCTTGGGTCTGTGTGGAGTCTGCATGTTCTCCCTGTATCTGCATGGGTTTCCTCCAAGTACTTCTGTTTCCTCCGAAAAATGTGCTGGTTAGATGCAGTGGCTGTGCTAAGTTCTCCCTCAGTGTACCCAAACAGGCACCGGAGTGTGGCATCAAGGGGATTTTCACACTGACTTCATTACAGTGTTAATCTCAGCCAACTTGTGACACTAATAAATAAACTGAAGCTTCCCTATCGCTGGGTTAACAGCACTGTGGGTGCATTTACACCATCACAGACCTCAGTGCTTCAAGGAAGTATCTCACCACCACTTTCTCAAGAGGAATGAGGGATGGACAATAATTGCTGCTTAGTTAGCAACGCCCACATCCCCAGAATAAATTAGTTTTTAAATGGTTCAAACATTGAGGGATAATATGTTAATATTAATTATTAGCCAGGCTGGGATAATCAAGGCCCAGATTGTGAGAGAAGTTATGGAGATGATTATTAAAATAATATTATTCCTCTATTGAAATGCTGTGAAAGCCTCGACGGCCATGAGCAGGTTCAAAGGGAATCTGCCTATTGATATGTTAGTTCCTCTTTACAGCTGTTTAATGGTGTACTCTATAAACATAACAGGCAATGTTAAAAGGTGCTGGAAATGTAGCCTATACTACACAAAATTGTACAAGACATTGGTAAGACCATACTTGGAATACAGTTCTGGTCACCCTGGTATACAAAGAATATTATTAAACTAGAAAGAGTGCCGAAAAGATTTACTAGAATATTACCGGGACTTGATGGTTAGAGTTAGGAGAGGCTGGATGGACTGGGACTTTTTTCTCTTTAGTATAGGAGGCTTCAGTGTGACCTTATAGAGGTCTACAAAATAATGAGGAGCATAGATCAGCGAGATAGTCAATATCTTTTCCAAAAGATAGGAGAATCCAAAACTAGAGGGCATAGGTTTGTGAGAGGGGAGAGATATAAAAGTGTCCAAAGGGTCAATTTTTTCACACAGAGGGCAGTGAGTGTCTGGAATGAGCTGCCAGAGGCAGTAGTGAGGCAGCTACAGTTTTGTCTTTTAAAAATCATTTAAATGGTTACATGAGTAAGATAGATATAGAGGGATATGGGCCAAATGTGGGCAATTGGGATTAGTGGTAAAAGCTGGATGGCAAGGACAAGTTGGGCTGAAGGGCCTGCTTCCTGTAAACATCTATGATTCTATTATTATAAATGCATGAGGTCTTTGGACCTCTAAAGTGTGCTGCAGGTGTGAATTTGAGCGGCTAACACTGGTTAGTACATTTCCCTAAATAGTGGGGAAAGAGCGAGGTGTGGCTGGTGTTTCCTTTAAGGTGAATTAGACAGCTGGAGAAAGCACAGTTCCTGGCCCTAGCCCACTCCTTACCCATTGCTCCCTGCAAATTGGCAGCAGGGTTAAGTATTGACGATCTTTTAAAATGTGTTAGTGACTAACTCAGGCATATTCCAACTTGCCTTCAAGAAGGGAGTGGTGAGCTGCCATCTTGAGCCACGGCATTTGCGTGGTGTAAGTCCTCCCCAGAAACAGGGGGAGGCCATTCAGCTGCTCGAGTCAGTTCTACCAGACTATTGGGGCTCAGCTGATCTCAAACCCCTTTAATTTGCCTTCATTTCATACTCCTTGATATCCTTATCCAATGTGGGAGAGGGATTGCCATTCTGCTTGTGGGGTCTTGATATGTATTGGGATGGTTCTTAGTGTCCGTGGGAGTCTCAGTATCCTGGGGGGCGAGGGATTCCCATACCCATGTGGGGGTCTCGATGCCCATAGAGGAGGTGGGGAGCATGTCTGTGTGGGGTCTTGATGTCTGTGGGTGTGCAAAGTGGGGCAGGAGGGGAGAGGGAAGGTTGTTCCCCAAGTCTGTGGGGGTTTTTTATTTTAAATGGGAGATTGGACGGTCTACTCTCAGGACTCCTGGCTGGTTTCCTCAGGCCCCACCCCTCCAGCTGGCTGTGTGAGTCTCTGCTCCCCATTGAAATTGTACAGTGTTGCTCAGTATGGCGAGAAAATCCAACTGTGCATCCTACGAGCTTCGCACCTCGCCCGTGCCAACACACTGTGCAATTTGGGAAGTTTCCACTTTTTATGTTTCAATAAGATCACCTCACAATCTTCTGAACTCAATAAAAAATATCTGGAATTAAGAATCCACTGGTGACCACGAAACCATTGTCGATTGTCGGGAAAAATCCATCTGGTTCACTGATGCCCTTTAGGGAAGGAAATCTGCCATTCTTACCTGACCTGGCCTACATGGGACTCCAGAGCCACAGCAATGTGGTTGACTCTTAACTGCCTTTGGGTAATGAGGGATGAGCAAAAAACGTTGGCCAGCCCATGTCCTCCAAATGAATATAAAAAAGATAGTGTTAGCGGTGAGATGTGTGCTGGGGGGGGTTAATGCAATCACTCAGGTGAACGGTTAAGAATAGAAAGGAAGAGGACGATACCAGTCTGAAGGAACGCAGCACTGACAGGCCATCCACCCTGGCTAGGCCCAGCTCGATCAAGCTCAGGCAGACAATGATGCTGTCGAATATGTTCCAGCCCTGCTGGAAGTAGTGGTACGGGTCCAAGGCAATGATCTTTAAAACCATCTCGGCTGTGAAAATGGCTGTGAAGACCTGTGGAAGGCAGGAAGTTGTGTCAGAGCAATGAGAGGAAATCGTCCCGGTCCCATCCCCTCACACCTCCTACTACAGCACCCCCCCCCAACCCCCCACCAACACACTCACTGGCCTTTCCTCCGGGGACAATTCCCAGCCCGACGCAACACTATTGTTAGCTGGAAGGCAGCAGGTACTGTCCACGCACAGTGTGCGGGGTACTGTCTGCTGCTGAGCATCCACAGCTCGAGAAATTCCCACTTGTTTGTTGAGGGAGCCTCACTGCAATTGATAACAATCATCTCCCCACACTGGGGAAGGAAAACGTATCAAAGCTGAGCAGTCAGACTAAATATTTAATCACTTAAGCTCTGATCACCCTGCCAATCAATGCCGTGAAGAATTAACTCTTCCGCCATCGGAGCAAATGCTGCCGTGCGATCTGTGCTCAGCGGCGCCACCGAGGAGATCAGGCCGGCGGTGTAAATACATCCCCCAGGATTGCAGAGGAGCCAGGCTACAGCCGAGTAATGTGGCTGGTGGTGGTAAGGGAGGCAGCAGGGAGCAGTGAAGGAGCATTAGCAGTAAGGACACGGGCTTGTCTCTCAGTGGCACCCCCAGCCTCCCTACGTTCAGTCTCTTGACTAGGTGTTGAATGCCTTTGATTGAGGTAATCCATCCCCCATCGTCATAGAGTCATAGAAGTTTCCAGTATGGAAACGGGCTCTTCAGCACAACCTGTTTATGCCGCTCTTTTTTTAAACCCCTAACTAGTCCCAGTTGCCCACATTTGACCCATATCCCTCCATACTCATCCAACCCACATAACTTCCTTTTTAAAAGACAAAATTGTACCTGCCTCTACTCTGGCAGCTTGTTCCAGACACTCACCGCCCTCTAGTGAAAAAAAATACTCCCCTGGATCCTTTCGTATCTCTCCCCTCTCACCTTAAACCTATGCCCTCTAGTCTTAGGCTGTTGTTGAGTTCACAAGCAATCCACACGGTTCAACAGTTGTGCTTGTTGTATAGCTCACCGACAGTTAGGGCCAGTGGCAGCAAGATGAGATCTTTCAGTGATCATTATTAGCCACATAAGGTGTGTGGTTGTCTGTATGTGTATGCATGATTACGTGTGTGTGTATGATTGAGTGTGTATGTGTGTGATCATTGTGTGTGTGTGATTGAATGAGTATGTGTGTGATCATTGTGTGTGTGTGATTGAGTGTGCATGTGTGTGATTATGTGTGTGTGTGATTGAGTGTGCATCTGTGTGATTGCGTGTACATTTGTGTGTGTGCGCATGTGTGTGCATGAGTGAGTGTGTACGTGTGTATATGTGTGTGTGTGCATGAGTGATTGTGTGTGTGTACGTGTGTACGTGTGTGTGTGTGTGCACATTGATGGAGAGAGAGTTGCCCATGCACTCTCCTGCCCAGAACTTAATTTTGGTGCAATCATAGAATCCTAGAGTGCAGAAGGAGGCCATTTGGCCCATTGGGTCTACACTGACTACAATTTTACCCAGGCCCCATTCCCATAATCCCATGTATTTACCCTGTTAATTCCCCTGATACTAGGGTCAATTTAGCAGGCCAATCAACCTAACCCACACATCTTTGGAGGTTGGGAGGAAAACAGAGCACCCACACAGACACAGGGATAACATGCACACTCCGCATAGACATTGACCCGAGGCCAGAATTGAACCCGGATCCATGGCGCTGTGAGGCAACAGTGCTAACACTGTGCCACCATGCCGTCCAATGAGATTCAGAAACACCACCACCCTGCCTAATTACATGCTAATCCCTGCACCGTAACCCCCACCCCGCTCCAAAGTCACCATCAGCAAGAGCATAACCCTTACAGAATCACACACACACACACACAAAACACAATGACATACATGGACACAATCAAACACACACATACAATCAGGTACATGCTCACAATCACACACACGCACACAATTACATGATCATACACACACACACACACACACACACACACAAGAAAATTGAAAGTTATGGTTCTCAGCCACATTCTAAAGCAATGAGCCTCCAGTGCAGGGTTGAGGGAATATTCTAGAGTATAGCACCCCAGCATCAATGGTGGAGCAAAGGAGATAAAGAGGAGGGGATTGGCAAAGTGGGGGGAGAGTGGGTGGGATGCGGAAGTGACCAAAATTGTAGAGTTTAAAGGGAAGTGAATGAAAATGCTAAAAGTTCACCCCCTGCAGGCAACCCCATCATATAACCTAGCCAAACAAAGAACCACTGTCACGAGTGGCCTGTACAGAGATGTCAACTCACACATGTGGTGGTGCTTGTTACTCTTATCTCAGTATGCTACACATTTTCGGGCCGGAGATTAGATTGCTTCAATAGCTTCGCGGCTAAGACCACTCACTTCACACAGAGACAGCTGAGTGTCTGTGTTCCAGTCCCTGACAGCTGCTGAAAGGAGGCTGATACTATTGAGAGCTCCGGCAGACTAAGCTGGCAAGAGCTGGCCTATTATTATTATTGCAGCAGCAATACGCACAGCGAGACAAAGTCTCGCACTTCATGTACCTTTGAGGAATGATTCTCTCTCTCTCTCTCAGAGGATGGTTACTCTGTGGAATTCTCCTCCCAGAGCGCAGTGGACTGAGTCTTTGAATATCTGCGAGGTTGAGTTTGAATCTTCATCAACAGAGGAGTGGGGCGAAGCTGAGACCACACATTCAGATCTGCCACATGCTCATTGAATGGTGCAGCAGACTTGATGGGCTGAATGGCCCACTCCTGTTCCTCAATCCTATGTTGCTGGTGGATAGGGCTAGACTGTGGGTGTGACCATATAGAGCATGGTATCCCTACTTTACAGAACGAGGCCATTCAGCCCATTGTGTCTGCACCGACTCAGGATCATACCTAGGCCCACATCCCCTGCTGTCCCAAATCCTGCAACCCTTGAGAAGGGGTGGTGAGCTGCCTTTTTGCGCCACTGCAGTTCATGTATATCCATATTACTGTTAGGCTGTAACAGTAAGGGGCAATTTAACATGGATAATCCACCTAACCAGAGCTGTGGGAGGAAATTGGAGCGCTCAGAGGAAACCCATGCAGATGAGAAGGATGTACAGATTCCGCACAGATAGTGACCCAAGCCGAGAATTGAACTCAGGTCCTTGGGGCTGTGAAGCTACAGTGCTAACCACTGTGTCACCGTGCCACAACTTGCATACATTTTAACACATGCAAATGCTCTGACTACAAGACTGGGATTATTGCAGAGATAGAACTCACCATTGGACTCCCTAAAGCCTGTCCACCATCTACAACACGTCCCTTGGATGGGTGCAGCTCCAGCAACACTCAAGAAGCTTGACACTATCCAGGGCAAAGCAACCCGCTTGATTGGCGCCCCATCTAACATTTGTAACATTTACTTTCTCCAGTAATGCACAGTCGCAGTTGTGTGCACCACCTGTAAGTTGTACTGCAGTAACTCACCAAGGCTCCTTCTACAGCACCTTCCAAACCCATGATCACTAATACCTAGAAGGACAAGGGCAGCAGATATCCGGGAAGGCCACCCCCTGGATGTTCCACCTCACTCACCATCCTGTCTTTGAAATATATCACCGTTCTTTCACTATGGCTGCGTTAAAATCCTGGAATTCCCTCCCTAACAGCACTGTGATGTACCTACACCACATGGACTGCACCGGCTCAAGTAAAGAGCTCACCACCAGCTTCTTAAGGGCAGTTAGGGATGGGCAATAAATGCTGGTCTAGACAGCAACACCCATGTCCCATTAGACAAAGTAAGGGTAGAAATTAAGATTCATAAAATCCCTACAGTGCAGAAAGAGTGATGTAGAGATGCCGGCGTTGGACTGGGGTAAACTCAGTAAAGTTTTACAACACCAATTTTAAATCCAACCAATTTATCTGATAGTAAATCCGCGAGCTTTCGACACTATGTGCCTTCGTCAGGCAAATGCAGTGTTCTGATCTGCAGAGGCACTCATATCCCCACAGACAGTTACAGATTGCTGATTAGAATGCGAATCCTTACATCTAACCTGCTATTCAAGTGTTAAAGTGGCTAACAATGTGTGTGAAGGGAATCCTGAGCATTGGTTAGAGAATTGTGTATTTTCTCCAGACAGCACAGTAAGTGAGGTTTTTTTGCTAATCCAGGCAAGTTACAGGGGTTACAGATAGTGTGTCATGAAGCCAAGATCCCTGTTAAAACTGTCCTCGTGTGTGCGGTGCCACTTTAACACTTGAATAGCAGGTTAGATGTAAGGATTCGCATTCTAATCAGCAATCTGTAACTGTCTGTGTGGATATGAGTGCTCCTGCAGATCAGAACACTGCATTTGCCTGACGAAGGCACATAGTGTCGAAAGCTCGCGGATTTACTATCAAATAAATTGGTTGGATTTAAAATTGGTGTTGTAAAACTTTACTGAGTGCAGAAAGAGGCCATTCGGGTCATCAAGTCTGCATTGATCACAATCCCACCCAAGCCCTATCCCCATGAATCCAGGCATTTACCCCAGCTAGACATCCTCACTCTAAGGGGCAATTTAGCATGGCCAATGCACTTAACTCGCACATCTTTGGACTGTGGGGGGAAACCGGAGCGCCTGGAGGAAACACCCACAGACATGGGAAGAGCGTGCAAAGGTGGGAATTGAACCCGGCTCCCTGGTGCTGTGAGGTAGGAGTGCTAATCATTGTGCCACCATGCTGCCCCTTGGCTGATGTGTAAGATAAACATTGGCATGGAGCTGTTGGGGTGACTTCTTTGTTTCTGAGTGGATGTACTAGGTAATGTTATGCAAGTAATTTTCTGCTGTTATGCAGAAGGTGCTAGCTCGCACTGTGGAGCGAGCATCATTTTCCCATGGCCTACACTGAAAGACTGATCTCCAATCCCATTTCTCCCTCTCCAAAAGCAGGGAAGAATCTGAACGGAAAAGTTGTCAACACTTCAACAAACTGAGTGTGTCTGAGATATGAAACCCTCACAATCTTTTCAGTTCAAAGGGTTGAAATAGTTCAATTCTCTAGTGTACAGAACAGCTGCTGAGTGTAGATGGTCATCCCAGTTGATGAGATTACAATTATGAACCTCAACATCTCAAACCAATGTCCATGGCGATCCAAATACCCGCTAATCCTCTATATTTATAGAGATATATGTCTATACATATACCACAACAATATACCTATACATACAAACAAGTAATCAATTAAATCACATAAATAACTATCTACATACATGCTGAAGCACTGTCACACATAAACAGATCCCCACATGTATACACATGATGCACCTCACACAAAATACAGCCCTCCACATTAAAGTTTATTTATTTATTTGTCACAAGTCATCAGTAACACTGCAATGAAATTACTGTGAAAATCCCCTAGTCACCACGCTCCGGCTCCTGTTTGGGTACACTGAGGGAGAATTTAGCATGGCCAATGCACTTAACTAGTGCGTCTTTCAGATTGTGGAGGGAAAACCGGAGCACCCGGAGGAAACTCATCCAGACATGGGGAGAATGTGCAGGCTCGGCACAGACAGTGCCCCAAGCCAGGATTCAAAGCCTGGTTCCTGGCTCTGTGAGGCAGCAGTGTTAACCACTGTGCCACCGTGCCACTCCACACACATAAACACTCATGAGCATAGAAAAACACATACAACACACATCCACCCACAAACATATACACAGACATGCGCACACATGTACATATGCATAAATGTACACACACACACAGACACACACACACACACAGACACACACACACACACACACACACACACACAGACATATAAACATAAGTGCAGAATAATGCATCACAGAATTAGAAGTTACATTCTGAAAGTTACCCTAGGGTTTAACTTCATTTAGAATACTATCTGCTTCTTACCAAGTTCCCCACGTAGAGCATATGTTCAAATTCTTTGGACATTGGTCGGTGCTCCAATGCCATAAAGAGGGTGTTCAGTACAATACAGATGGTGATCGTTAGGTCCAGGAAAGGATCCATCACAATATATTTCAATATTTTCTTTAATTTTATCCACAAAGAGCAGCAGTTCCAGATGAGAAATGTTTGGGTAAATTGATACCAGCAGTGGGAATATTTCAGGCGAGATTCTTCAAGTTCTAGGAGTGAAAGCAGTTAGAAAGGTTAGCATAAGGAGTTCAATTAAAACATAATCGTGGAACTCTCACCAGGATTACAGTCCCTAAAAGCGTCGTGGTGTTTAGAGGTTGTGAAAGGCACAGCAGAAATGCAAGATCTTGCTTGCTGTCTTACAAAGAAACTAGAAGCTGGAGTAGGCCATTCGGCCCTTCGAGCTTGCTCCAGCATTCATTACGATCTTGGCTAATCATCAAATTTAATATCCTAATCCCCTCTTTGTCTCCCTATATCCCTTGATCCCTTTAGCCCCAAGAGCTGTATCTAATTTCTTCTTGAAATCATAGCTTGTAACCCAAACTGTGACATTCTGCACAACATCAAAGCCAATACTCAAGCAATTTGTTTTATTCATTCGTGGGCGATGGGCATCGCTGACTGACCAGCATTTGGTGCCCATCCCTAGTTGCCTGAGGCTCTGGAGTCACATGTAAGCCAGACTGGGTAAGGATGGTAGATGGGTGAACCAGATGGGTTTTCTGACAATTGACAATGATTTTACGGTCATCAGTAGATTCTTAATTCCAGATTATTTTTTATATTAAATCTAAATTCCACTGTCTGCCACAGTGGGATTTGAACCTGAGTCCCCAGCTGTGTTTCTGGATTAATAATCCAATGATAACATCACAAGGCCATCGTTTCTTTTATACATTTAATCGTAGAATCCCTACGGTACAGAAGGAGGCCATTCGGCCCATTGAGCCTGTACTGACCTCATTCCACCCAGACCTTATTTCTGTAACCCCACACATTTACTCTGCTAATCTGCCTGACACTAGAGTCAACTTAGCTTGGCCAATCCATTTGATTTGATTTGATTTATTATTGTCACATGTATTAATGTATAAGTGAAAAATATTGTTTCCTGCATTGCTATACAGACAAAGCATACTGTTCATAGAGAAGGAAACGAGAGAGAGAGAGAGAGAGAGAGAGAGAGAGAGAGAGAGCAGAATGTATTGTTACAGTCATAGATAGGGTGCAGAGAAAGATCAACTTAATGCAAAGTAGGTTCTTTCAAAAGTCTGACAACTGCAGGGAAAAAGCTGTTCTTGAGTCGGTTGGTATGTGATCTCAGACTTTTACATTCATTTCCAATGGAAGAAGATGGAAGAGAGAATGTTGGGGTTACGTTGGATCCTTAATTGGGTGATTGGAATTGGCTGCCATTGGTAGTGCTGGAGGCAAATTCGTTAGGGTTTTTTAAGAGACTTCTGGATAAGTACATGGGACTTAATAGGATTGAGGGCTATAGGTAGGCCTAGTAGGTAGAGATAAGATCGGGGCAACTTGTGGGCCAACGAGCCTGTTTGTGCTGTAGTTTTTCTATGTTCTATGCTGGCTGCTTTTCCAAATGTAGACTGAGTCAATAGATGGGAGACTGGTTTGCATGTCTTTCAGACTGTGGGAGAAAAGTGGGGCACCTGGAGGAAACCCACACAGACACAGGGAGAACGTACAAACTCCACACAGTCAGTGACCCGAGGCAGGAATCGAACCTGGGTCCCCAGCACTGGAGGCACCAGCACTAACCACTATGCCATCCCAAAATCTGTGGGGATCGCTGGTTAGGGCCAGCATTTATTGCCCATCCTGAATTGCCCTGATGAGGTGACTGGACATACACTTAAAGGGGCAGAAAATTGCAGTGATGATGAGGAAGAGCTGGGGAGTGGGACTAATTAAATTGTGTTCCAAATGACCTAGTGCAGAGTCCATGGGCTCTTCCTGTGCTATACCTTTCACAATTCTGTTTCCCACACTACAACAGCAACTGCTTAACTGACAGCTAAGACCGAGAATTCCTGACTTTATGACAGTTTCACAGCAGGTAATGAATAGTCTTCGCAACAAGTGTAAAATAAACCCCACATCCGTCTACTTTTCCAATCTGATAGCCCTATTCCATAGGGGAATCTTCTACCAGCAGATTTACACTGAATGAGCTTATCCTTTGGAACACTCGCATGGTAGGTCATCATACACTATGGTTAGGCAGAAAATCCTGAAAACACAGCTCCAGTAGCCCTGAGAGAGAGAGAGAGACAGTAGGAGAGAGAGGGGGATAGAGAGAGAGGAGGTAGAGGCAGAGGAAGAGAGAAGCAGAAGGAGAGACAGAATAGAAAAAGGAAGAATGAAAGACAAGGCGGGAGAAAGGGGAAGAGAAAGAGAGAGAGAGAAGAGAAGGAGAAAGGGAAGGTGGGAGATGGGGGAAGAGAGAGAGAGCAGAGGGAGAGAGAGAAATGGAAGACGGAGGATATGAGAGAGCAGAAGAAGAAAGAGATGGGGAAACAGGGAGGGAGGGAGAGAGAGAGAGAGAGCAAAGAAAGTGAGAGCCGAGGGGGAGAGAGAGAGGAGTGAGAAAGGGAGAGGAGACAGAGACAGAAGAGGAGAGAGGAGGAGAGAGAAGGGAGAGATGGAGAGGGAGGAGAAGAGTGAGACAGAGAGAAGTCAGAGAGAGCGAGGAGGGAATAGAGAACATGGAGACAGAGAGAAGAGGGACAGAGAGGAAGGGGAGAGAGAAAGAGAGAGTGAGCAAGAGAGGAAAGGGAGATAGAGAGGAGATAGAGGAAGGGGAGACAGAGAGGAGAGAGGGAAAGAGGAGAGGGAGAAAGGGAAAGAGAGAGAGAAGAGAGATAGCCTTTTTCCTAGGATGGAGAAAGCTAGCACGAGGGGACATAGCTTTAAATTAGAGGTGGTGGTTATAGGACGGATGTCAGAGGTAGGTTCTTTACCCAGAGGGTGGTGAGGGTATGGAATGCCCTGCCTGTGTCAGTTGTAGATGCGCCAAGTTTGGTGGCGTTTAAGAGGTTAGTAGATAAGTTTATGGATGAAAAGGGAATGGTTTAGGTTAGAGGGTCACTGCTTGTTCCTAATTGGTCAGCGCAACATCGAAGGCCGAAGGGCCTGTTCTGCGCTGTAATGTTCTATGTTTTATGTTCTATAAGAGGGGGAGAAAGTATGGAGAGACAAGGAGAGAGAGTCTTGATTTCTCTCTCCTTTCCTCCTAACCTCTGTACTTTATGAACAGTATGCTTTGTCAGTATAGTGCACAAGAAACAATATTTTTCACTATATCCCAATACATGTGACAATAGTAAATCGAATCAAACTTATCCAGATGCTTCCCTCATTGCCTGACCAAATAACTCCTCTTTAAATCTAACAGCGTGTACTCCACACACTTGGCCGTACGTTTAGTGGGGAACATCATGAGGTTACTCATGGCTGTGAATGGACGCTGTCGCAGGCGTTGTTAGCCCAGTGCTGTTACTATTGGTTGTACTGCTGGCGTTAGAGATGAGGCAATCTGTAAAGTGCACACACCACTGTGTCTCCTCACTGAATCGATTCCTGAAATGTGAGCTGTACATTGTGGGAATGTCTTTATTTGCCAATAGCTCAGCTTAACGGAGGCAGCTGAGGGAACATGAAAGCAAGGAATGATTATATACAACTGAGTTAGAATGATTATCGTGTTTATATGTAAACATGCTGGAAGGACATTAGTTGGGGTTTAATTTAGCTTCAGATCACAGCTTCAACTCAACAAAAGAAATGCTTCAAAGCAGAAGAGGATTGTATTGGCTAATTTAATTACAAAGCCGGTTTTCAATGACATTTGTTTGGTATTCTGTGATACTGAAACACATGGCATGCACAGTGCAGAAACAGGCCATTCACCCCAACTGGTTCTAAGGATCTCAGCGATGACTCTCACCAACTTTTACAGATCCACCAAAGAAAGCATTCTTTCTGATTGTATCACAGCTTGGTAAGGCTCCTGCTCTGCCCAAGACCACAAGAAACTACAAAAGATCTTGAATGAAGCCCAGTCCATTACTTAAACCAGCCTCCTGATCATTGGTACTGTCTATACTTCTTGCTGCCTCGGAAAAGCAGCCAACATAATTAAGGACTCTGGACATTCCTTCTTCCACCTTCTTCCGTCAGGAAAAAGATACAAAAATCTGAGATCACGTACCAACCGACTCAAGAACAGCTGCTTCCCTGTTGCTGTTAGACTTTTGAATGGACTTACCATGTATTAAGTTGATCATTCTCTACACCCTAGCTATGACTGTAATGCTACATTCTTCATTCTTTCTTTCCCTTCTCTATGAACAGTATGTTTTGTCTGTATAGCATGCAAGAAACAATACTTTTCACTATATAGCAATACATGTGGCAATAATAAATCAAATCAAATTAAAAACAAATGCACAGCAATGTTCAGTTCAAACTTCCTCCCACCTAATTACATTGTTAGTCTAGAGTATTTAGAACATGAACTCATGTCAGAAGGTTCCAGATCAGTTATCATCTCGTTCAATCGTGGAACAGGTTTGAATTCATCCTCAAAATGATTCAAGAGCAGAAACGGGTAGCATGGTGGCATGGTGGTTAGCACTGTTGCCTCACAGTGGCAGGGACCTAGGTTCGATTCCGGCTTCAGGTCACTGTCTGCGTGGAGTTTGCACGTTCTCCCAATGTTTGCATGGGTTTCCCCCGGATGCTCCGGTTTCCTCCCACAGTCCAAAGATGTGTGGGTTAGATGGATTGACTGTGGTAAATTGCCCCTTCACGTCTAGGGATTATCAGGGTAAATGCATGATATCACAGGGCATTGGTGGGACTGTTGTTGGTGCAGGCTGTATGGACCCAGTGGGCTATTTCTGTACTGGAGGGTTTCTATGATTCTAAACACTGACCAATTGATGCCACTCATTCACATAAACTGCATCAAAATGTAAAGACAGTGGATGATGGAAACCATATGACGCTTTCTTCTCTTCCGATTAGTTCCCCTACTTCTTTTAAAACTCGAGAGACATGAAACCGTTGAAGGTGACAGAAATGAGGAGGCCTGCGTAAGCTTTTCATTACAGTCACCCAGAATATCTTCCTCCCATCAGAAGGGCTTACAGTGGCACAGTGGTTAGCACTGCTGCCTCACAGCGCCAGGGACCCGGGTTCGATTCCCATCTTGTGTCACTGTCTTGTAGAGTTTGCACATTCTCCCCATGTCTGTGTGGGTTTCCTCTGGATGCTCCTGTTTCCTTCTACAATTAGGTGAATTGGCCATGCTAAATTGACACTTAGTGTACCCAAACAGGTGCCAGAGTGTGGCGACTAGGGGATTTTCATAGTAACTTTATTGCAGTGTGAATTTAAGCCAGTGACTACATGGTGTGCCTCAGGGGTCAAGTGTCGGGACCACAACTTTTCATAACATACATTAATGATTTGGAGGAAGGAACTGAAGGCACTGTTGCTAAGTTTGCAGATGATACAAAGATACGTAGAGAGACGGGTTGTATTGAGCAAGCCAGGGGCGGGGGGACGGCGGTGTTTGGGGAGGGACTTGGATGGGTTAAAGAGTGGGCAAAGCAGTGGTATATGATGGAAAAGTGTGAGGGTATGCACTTTGGAAGGCGGAGTGGAGGCATAAACTATTTTCTAAATGGGAAAATGCTTAGGAAATCAGAAACACAAAGAACATAGAACATAGAACATTACAGCGCAGTACAGGCCCTTCGGCCCTCGATGTTGCGCCGGCCAGTGGACCCTCTAACCTAAACTATTCCAATATCATTCATATGCCTATCCACCGACCATTTGAATGCCCCCAAATTAGGCTTTCTCTACTGGTGACAATACGAAATTTCCTGTGTGCTAGTTAGAATATTTGCTTCTGCTAATCTAGATTTACTTTTTCAGGATAGAAAAGGGGCAAATGGGAGATAAAGACAAAGGATCCATTAGTCCCTGTGATTTCTTCCTGATTAATGAAGTGTCGAGTAATAATGTCATGAAATGTTTTCCAATCAGACCTTTCAATATGCACTTAACATGCATACAGTTAAGGGGGAAAGTTCAAAGGGGCAAGTTTTTAGGTATTTGGAACATGCTGCCATGGGTAACGGTGCAGTCAGATATGATAGGGGTGTTTAAGGGGCTTTTGGATAAGTGCACAGCATGGTGGCACAGTGGTTTAGCACTGCTGCCTCACAGCACCAGTGATCCAGGTTCAATTCCCGGCTCGGGTCACGACCTGTGTGGAGTTTGCACATTCTCCCTGTATCGGTGTGGGTTTCCTCCGGGTGCTTCGGTTTGCTTCCACAGTCCAAAGATGTGCAGATTAGGTTGATTGGCACGTCGGGGCAGGGGGGTTAGCAGGGTAAATAAGGATTATGGGAATAGGGCCTGGGTGGGATTGTGGTCAGCACAGACTTGATGGACCAAATGGCTTCCTTCTGTACCATAGGGATTCTATGAATATACAAGGAGTAGAGGATATGAACCAAGGTCAGGCAGAAGGGATTAGTTGGTATCTTGGGCTGAAGGGCCTGTTCCTGTACTGTGCTGTTCTGTGTTCTATATCTCTGTAGATGCTCTCTGTAAATCACCCATCTTTTATTCAATGTTTACTGTGTTCCATGCAGAACCACGGCTCCACTTGCAGGGTATGGAGCAGAGAGTGTCAGTAGATCCCAATATAGCTTGCACTTTGTTATCTCCGAACGTTGTGCAAATCCTTTCAAAGCTGCTAACTCCTGGAGGTGTTTGCTTGACACCCAGAGCCCTTAGTGGCAGCTGAACCGTTCAGGAATGATACATGGACCGGGATAAGCCTGAGCGAAAGAACAAGTGGCAGCTTGCTGTATCTTTAAAGGCCAGGCAAATACTTTCGGGACCATTAACTCTATTGACCTAAAAATTAATCAAATCTGTTGGACTGGCACCCACGCTGCCCTTGCTGGCAAGGCTTTGTTAAATTTTCAAATATAGTCGTGCATGAGTATCGTGAGCTGCCAATCAATCCCATCAGAACAAATTGACTCCACTGTTGTGATGCAGAGTTCAGCAGTTTGACACTCCTCACTGGCTTATCAATGCTTTCTCAAAAGACAAAGGAAATTTGGCAATGTCTCACCAACTTTTACTGATGCACCGTAGAAAGCATTCTTTCTGGTTGTATCACAGCTTGGTATGGGCTCCTGCTCTGCCCGAGACTGCAAGGAACTACAAAAAGCCATTAAGGTAGCCCAAACCATCACACAAAGCAGCTTCTCCTGTATTGACTCTGTCTACGCTTGCTGCCACCTTGGGAAAAACAGCCAGCATAATCAAGGACCCCACGCAGTCTGGACATTCTCTCTTCCACCTCCCTCCGTCAGGGAAAAGATACAAAAGTCTGAGACCACGTACCAACCGACTCAAGAACAGCTCCTTTCCTGCTGCCATCAGACTTTTGAATGGACCTACCTCGCATTTAAGTTGATCTTTCTCTGTACCCTAGCTATGACTGTAACACTATATTCTGCGCTCCCTTCTTTCTCTGCGAACAATATGCTTTGTCTGTATAGCGCACAAGAAACAATACTTTTCACTGCATACTAATACATGTGACAAGAATAAATCAAATCAAAATCAAATCAAATCATCTGAATTGCCAGGCAAAAGCACCCTGAGTTCTCATCCAGTGCCTGTACTATTCCCACAGCATTCACAGGCACCCAACTTCTATTCAATAAGCTCTGCATCAGCACAGAACTGTAGCTAGATGGCTGTAGAGTCTAAAGAGAGAACTGCACCAAGCCTTTCTTTAAAGCAAACACAGTTGTGAATAATTCAGGTAAAGTTAGACACAGCTCTGATACATTTTTGCTGATTATTAATCAGTATCTTGTTAACTGTTTATGGCATCCAGTGTACTTCTCTGTCTTACTTTACACTTAATATTGGTGAATTATTTGGTGCAGTTCCAAAGGCTGACATGTATGCCCTGACACCCAGTCACTCTCCAGCAGGCTGAGCATGTGAGGGGTGATTCCACTCAAGCCTAATGGTGTGCAGAACCTCACCCACCTTCCAGACACAGGTTTGTTCTGCTCCAGATAAGGACCAAGGCATGGACCATTTCAGCTGGAAATGATACACTTGGACTGTAGCACAAGGAAATCCGATTTAGATTTAGCAGTTCTGTAACCCCATGCAGGAACATGAGGTTTCAACAAGGTTGGACTCTGAAATAGATGTGCTAATTTGAATTGAGACAATCTGTATTCTGACATATTATACTGAGCTAACGCATACTGTGTCAAATTGGACTGAGTTGATCTAAATTGTCAATCCGAATGGGATCAATCTGAATTACATCAGCCTGAACCGCGGCAGCCTGAACCGAGTCAATCTGAGCCGAGTCAGTCTGAACCAAACCAATCTGAACAGCGACAGTCTGAACTGAGTCAATCTGAACTGAGTCAATCTGAACTGAGTCAGTTTGAACTGCGACAGTCTGAACTGAGTCAGTCTGAACTGTGACAGTCTGAACTGAGTCAGTCTGAACTGAGTCAGTCTGAACTGAGTCAGTCTGAACTGATTCAGTCTGAACTGCTACAGTCTGAACCAGTCAATCTGAACTGCATTAGTCTGAACTGATTCAATCTGAACAGCAACAGTCTGAACTGCGTCAGTCTGAACTGTGTCAGTCTGAACTGCGTCAGTTTAACTGAGTCAATCTGAGCAGCAACAGTCTGAACTGCGTCAGTCTGAACTGCGTCAGTTTGAACTGCGTCAGTCTGAACTGCATTATTTTGAACTGAGTCAATCTGAACTGAGTCAGTTTGAACTGCGGCAGTCTGAACTGTGACAGTCTGAACCTTGACAGTCTGAACTGTGACAATCCAAACTGAGACAGTCTGAACAGAGTCAGTCTGAACTGAGTCAATGTGAACTGCATCAATCTGAACTATGACAGTCTGAACTGCAACAGCTGAACTGCATCAGTCTGAATTGCGTCAATCTGAACTGCATCAGTCTGGTCTATGTCAATCTGAACTGCGTCATTCTGAAGTGAGTCAATCTGAAGTGGATCAGTCTGAATTGTCTGGATTGATTCAATCTGAGTTCTGAACCAGAATAGTGTTTGAGTTTAGTGCCTGTCAGACTGCAAACTGAAGTAAGTCGCAGAGCCTCCCATTATTCATTTCCTCCCAGCCTGAATTGAGTACGAGACAGGCGGAGATGTATTTTTGCGGTGAAACTGCTTGTAATTAGCAGCAAATAAAGGAGTAGATTGAGTCCTTCCCAGTAACACCATGAACTACCAGTGGGGGCACAGGAGGAGATGCACAATATGTACATGGCTTGGCCATGTTGTATAAAGCATAGTACAGTGCACTGTGGGACCAATGCTGTGGTGGAATGTCTTCTCCATTGGGAAACTTGGCACACGGGAAGAGGACTTAAGTGTAATATCCTTTGTAAACATCCTTCTACTTCCCCCTGGGTCTTGGGGAGTGCTTTGTGGTTGTGACTCTGACCCTCAGAGTGAATCTTACCTTCCATGGTGTTGGTAAGTACACTGGCTGCGCTGACTGCCCGCTCTCTTTGATGTATCTCCTCCAGGTAGCCCAGAGAGGCACGATGATCTGTCAGCAAATGTTTCTTACTGATTTCGGTCTCCGACTGGGAAGACTGCGCAGGGGGAGGAAAGAACAGTGTTAAGCCGGGAGGATAATAACATACAAAACCTTCCCTGTTTAACCCATGGGGAGCAGGATACTGCACAATTGCCTTTTTCCTGGAATAACTTCTCCATCAGTGATGCCATTAATCTTTCAGTCAATCGTCGACTGGGAAGAATGTTTGCCTTAATATATTGCTTATTAAACATCTCCAAATATGCTGTGCTTCTTGATGATTGAGTACTTTAAGAACGTAGCAATGAGTCTCAGCATTCTGACAGGAATGTTCCCTTCATCATAGAATCATAAAATTCCTCCAATGCAGAAGGAGGCCATTCAGCCCATCGAGCCCGCACCCGACCACAATCCCACCCAGGTCCTCTACCCATAATATCACACATTCACCTTAGCTGTCTCCCTGACACCAAAGGGCAATTTACCGTGGCTAATCCACCTAACCCACACATCTTTTGGAGCGTGGGAGAAAATCAGAGCACCGGGATGAAACCCACATGGACATAGGGAGGATGTGCAGATTCTGCACCTAAGCCGGGAATTGAACCCGGTTTCTTGGTGCTGTGAGGTTGCAGTTCTAGCCAATGTGCCACCGTCTGCCCACTTCACCAAATACTTCAGTTTAGTCCCTCAGCTTCCAATTGCTTGTCATTTTAATCCTGTGTCCTGCTCTCAGATTGACCTTTCTGTCCTTGGTTTGCTAGTGTGCCAATGAAGCAAGATGCAAACTCGTCTGCAAACTGGGCATTTTTGCAGCCTTCTGGACTCAACATTAGGTTCAGAATTGGATCATAACCTCTGCTTTCACTTTGCTTCATGCTTCTCCACTTGTTGGCTTTCTTTCTTGGCTTCTCTCCTGTTTCCTCCATTTTATGTTTAGGCAGTTGTAATCTGGCCATTTACACCCTCTCTGGAAATCTCTTTCACTTCTTCACTTGTCCCACTACTACCTTTGGCCTTACACATTCAACCTCTCCTGCCCTCAGCCCTGTCAATCTTATTGACCAACCAAGTCAACTAAATCAAATTAACTAAGGGGCAAATTAGAAGGGACAGCTCCCAAAAGGAGGGCAACTGCCCAAAACAAAGGACAAAGTAGAAAGGAGACTTTAAACATCAAATTAAAATGTGATTAAAAGGTTTGATGATATACTCTATCCCTTGCGGTGCCCAGCAGGTACGGAATATGTTAATGATGCCCTCCTCAGCGCATTCTCCTTCTCCAGGGATCCCGGCCATGAATATGTTTGCAGTAGAAGAGGTGGGCAGACAGTAAAAGAGAAAGAACAAAGAAAATTACAGCACAGGAACAGACCCTTCGGCCCTCCAAGCCCGCACTGACCATGCTGCCAGACTTAACTAAAATCCTTACCTTTCCGGGGACCATATCACTCTATCCCCATCCTATTCGTGTATTTGTCAAGACACCCCTTAAAAGTCACTATCGTATCTGCTTCCACTACCTCCCCCAGCAATGAGTTCCAGGCACCCACACCCTCTGTGTACAAAACCTGCCTCGTCCATCTCATTTAAACCTTTCCCCTCACACCTTAAACCTGTGCCCTGTAGTAATTCAAGGTGACCCCCTCCTTGCCATAATCAAGTCCACTGCCTGGACCTGATTATGGCAAATTTTGCCAGTCCCAGGAGCGAGGAGGTCCTCCACCTTCCCAGCCTCCTCAGCCCTATTATGGACCTTCCCTTTTATCTTGGTGATGACTTCAACGAGGCCACTGGGCTTGACTCTTCAACTATGAGCTCCCTGATAGAAGTTTTTTGTGCCTGTTCAATCAGGGAGTCTTTCCTGTGTATATAACTGGGAGTGTCGGGTCTTCTGGGATTCTAGATGCTGAACTTCAGAACTTGTAACACTCTGAGATTAGATAGAGCAATCTGGTGAAGGGACACCAGCCTCTGCTGGCTTACTCCAGTCTGTCTCCCATCCCCTGCCTCTCCAAACCTGTCACATTTCTAACTTCTCTAAGGAAAGGTTACCAACCTGAAACATTAAACCTGTTTCTGTCTCCACAGCTGCTGACTGACCCTGCTGAACCTTTCCTGGTTTTACTTCAGATTTACAGGATCCGCAGTATTTTGGCTTGGGGAGGCACAGGGGTCTGACACTCTGGCCTTTCCCGGGAGACGGGGAGAATCTTTTGGTCCTTTGGAAGTCAGCCCCTCCCCCAGCCTCGTTGCAGGTAACCCGGCAACAAGGTGGGTGAGCCGTGCAAAGTGACGGAGATGAATGAATGATCTAGTTGGACCAATGAACAGTGCAAGCTTGGAGGGCCGAAGGGCCTGTTTCCTGTGCTGTATTGTCCTTTGTTAATGTCTGCGGGACTGGAAGATTCCGTTGCTAAGTCACCATCCTGGGAAAATTCGGGGAGGGGCGGGAACATAAGTGGCGGCACTTTCCCATCCTGCCCGGCACGGGAATCCTCAGAGAGGGACAGAAAATTGGGGGGGACCATGCAAAGGTTTCAGTTGACCTTGAAGAGAAATTTCCAGTCTGCGTGACAGGCAGATCCCATCCAAGGGTCCAGAGGGAGAAAAGTTACACTCAATCATTATAAAATACAGGTTCGGTCCGAGTTGTATACAATCAAATTTAAGGCCTCAGAGAGGGAACAGAGAAAGCCTCATTACATGTGGTGCCAGAGATTAACTGATTCAGTTGTGTGGAAACAAATGCTATTCCTCTCCTGAGAGCAGAGATTTAATCGGGTTCTTCCACACACTCAGAAAGAATTTCTCCTTATTTAGTTTATCAAAGCTGTTTTATTGGCGGGGGCAAGCTCCAATCAGGGAGTTGGTGAGCGGACAGCAGAGCTTTAAGACAATTGGCAAATCAACCAGAGATGGAATGATTTATTTTCCAACAGCAAATCTTGTGAGAATGGAGGGAGCAGATAGTTAACACTGCCGCCACACAACGCCAGAGACCCGGATTCGATTCCCAGCTGGGTCATTGTCCAGGTGGAGTTTTCCCCGTGTCTGCGTGGGTTTCCTCTGGGTGCTCCGGTTTCCTCCCACAGTCTAAAAAATGTGCATAGAAACCCTACAGTGCAGAAAGAGGCCATCTGGCCCATTGAGTCTGCACCCACCACAGTTCCACCCAGGCTCTGCTCCCATATCCTTACATATTTTACCACTAATCCCTCTATTCTACACACCTCAGGATGCTAAAGGACAATTTTAGCATGGCCAGTCAACCTAACCCGCACATCTTTGGACTGTGGGAGGAAACCGGAACACCCAGAGGAAACCCACGCAGACACGAGAAGAGTGTGCAAACTCCATGCAGACAGTGACCCGAGCCGGGAATCGAACCCATGATCCTGAAGCTGGGAAGCAGCAGTGCTAACCATTGTGTTACCGTGCCATCCCTAATGGCCATGCTAAGTTCTATCTCAGTGTACCCGAACAGACACCAGAGTGTGGCAACTGGGGGATTTTCAAGTAACTTCATAGATAAATTTTTGAACAATAAAGGAATTAAAGGTGAGCAGGCGGGTAAATGGAGCTGAGTCCATGAAAAGATCAACCATGGCCTTATTGAATGACGGAGCAGGTTCAAGGGGCCAGATGGCCTACTCCTGGCACTGGTTCCTATGTTCTTATGTTTTTATTGCAGTGTTAATATAAGCCTACTTGTGACTAATAAATAGGCTTTATATTAACACTGCAATGAAGCTACTGTGAAAATTCCCTAGCCACCACACTCCAGCGCCTGTTTGGGTACACTGAAGGAGAAATTAGCATGGCGAATGCAAATAACCAGTACATGTTTCAGACTGTGGGAGGAAACCAGATCACAAAATGTGCGAATTAGGTTGATTGGCCACATTAAATTGACTGTTGTGTTAGGATGATTAGCTGGGTAAATATGTGGGGTTACTGGAATTGAGCCTGAATGGGATTGTGGTCAGTGCAGACTTGATGTCCGAATAGCCTTCTTCTGCACTGTAGGGATTCTGTGATTCTATGCTCAGCAAATATCTCATCCCATGGTGCAGCAAATCAAGTCAAACGCAGCAAACACAACAGCACAGCAGTCAGCACTCTGCCTCACAACAGCGCAATGAATAGCACCGCTGCTTCACACCACCAGGGATCTGGGTTCGATTCCCAGGTTGGGTCACTGTCTGTGAGGAGATTTGCACAGTGTCCGCATGTCTGCGTGGGTTTCCTTCCGCACTCCAAAGATATGCGGGTTAGGTGGATTGGCCACGTTAAATTGTCCTATAGTACCAGGGGAATTAGCTGGGTAAATGCATGGTATTATGGGGGTGGGGCCTGGGTGGGATGGTGCAGACTTGATGGGCTGACTGGCATCCTTCTGCACTGTGATTCTGACTGCTGCCCGAATTGACTGGGCACGACACCAGATCAGAAACATGTCTAAGTCTCCTCTTGCTCCACTAAACACACCAAGTTGGGATGAATTGGTATATTTGCTGTTTGACTGGTCAGTCCCACGGAGGTGAAATGCTGCTTGTATCTGGCGTCACAAACATTCTTAATGAGCTGTTTAGGCAATGAATCAATATCCCTTTCTACAGCCTGGAGTCGGAGAGTGAGTATTCCCACTGGTGGCTGGGCTGGGTTTAATGTCTGCACTGAAATCATGGAATTCTGAAGCACTGGGAAGGATGGCGCCAGGAAAAAGCAGGCTGATGCTTAGTAACCCCTTAAAACAATTACTGACTGAGGAAATAAAATGGAATTAGTCAGAGCCAAATATATGTCCCTGGTAACAATAGTTACAGTGCAGTATACAGCAGACTGAATGGTCTCCTCATTCTATGACCTTCTGAGTTGTAATCTGCAATGCAAGATGGGTTCTACCTTAAATAGAATCCCTACAGTACGAAGAAGACCATTCGGCCCATCGAGTCCAACCTACATTCTAATCCAGGTCCTGTCCCTGTAAATCCTGCTAATCCCCCTGATACAAAGGCATGGCCGATGCAAACCCAGAGGGTTTCCAAGATGAGGCAGATTGGCCATTCTAAATTGCCCCTTACTGTCAGGGAGACTAGCCTGGGCAAATGCATAGAGTTGTGAGGATAAGGCTTGCGTGGCTTTGTGCTCGGTGCAGACTCAATGGGCTGAATGGCCTCCTTCTGCACTGTATGATTCTATGAACCAGCACGTCTTTCAGACCGTGGGAGGAAATCAGATCACCTGGAGGAAATGCACACGGGGAGAAGTGCTTACAGTGCTGAAGGAGGTCATTTGGCTTATTGGGTCTGCACTGACAGAGCATCTTAACCAGGCCCACTCCCTGCCCAATCCCCATAACTCGACATATTTACCCAGGGTGGCACGGGAACATAGTGTTTAGCACTGCTGCCTCATAGCGCCAGGGACCTGGGTTCAATTCCCGACTTGGGTCACTGTCTGTGTAGAGTCTGCATATTCTCTCCGAATTGGCCATGTTAAATTTTCCCTCAGTGTACCCAAACAGACGCTGGAGTGTGGCGACAAGGCGATTTTCACAGTAACTTCACTGCAGCATTAATGTAAGCTTACTTGTGACACTAATACATAAACTTCAAACTCCATCGGAAGATTAAACTAGCAGGGAAGTCCCAGATTATGCTCAGCTTGCGTTTGGGACAAGCGACTGCTGTCTTCCCTTAATCGGAATTTTTCCACATTCTAAAAAAAGGTCGGATTTCCTTATCTGCCGCAAGCTCTACAGAGAATACAAAATGCTTCCAATGTTCATACAGACTAATTTGTTTTTATGTTATTGATGCAACCCCATGACAGACAGAGTGTTGGGAGCAGAAGGGGATAGGATGCAGTTTTTATCTTTCAAATTCTCAGGTAGCAAGTTATCAATCTCACCCAGAGTAGAGATGGGATTTCCTACTTGGGAGAATGTTTCTCTAGCCCAGATGAACGGGATATTTGAAATGGAACTAATTAGGATTAGCGCACTGATGAGTTGATCTATGATAATCCTGGGATACAGAATCACAGAGTCATAGAAACACAGAAATTAGAAGCAAGAGTAGGACATTCAGCCCTTCAAACCTGCTCTGCTATTCATTTTGATCAGGGCTGATCATCAAATTCAATATCCTGATCCCGTCTTTCCACCATATTCCTTGATCAATTTGGCCCCAAATACGAATTTCTTCTTGAAATCAGATAATGTTTTGGCCTCAATTACATTCTGCAATAGTGAATTCGACACATTCACCAGCCTCTGGGTGAAAAAATTTCTCTTCACAGTTTTAAAAGCTTTTCTCCTTATCCTGAAACTAAACCCCTTGTCCTGGATTCCCTCACCATTGGGAACATTCTTTCTGAATCTACTTTGTCTAAACCCTGTTAGAATTTTGTAAGTTTCTATGAGATCCCCTCTCATTCTTCTGAATTCCAATGAATATAATCCTGACCGACTTAGTCTCTCCTCATATGACAGGCCATCTCAACAAAACCAGGCCATTCTGCCCATTGATGGCAATTCCAGCTCTTTGAAGGAGTGTTCCAATTAATTCCGCTCTCTTGCTCTTTCCCTGAATGGAAAGACCCTTTCCAAGTACTTATCCAATTCCTTTTTGGAAGTTACTATTGAATATCCTTACAGCCATATTTTAGGCAATATGTTCCAGAGCATAATTAATCATTGTGTAGGAAATAACTCTTCTTTATTTGCACCCAACATCACACCCCCAGCCACCTGGCAATGGTCTGAAATGAATCCATTGTGAATGCATTTGTTATCTATAGACTTGACCAGTCCAAAGTTATTCCTGGGCACCCTCCATAAACACGAGCTCATTCAAGTCTTTGATCCTGATTGGCAGCAACTCATAAGAACATAAGAAATAGGAGCAGGAGTAGGCCATCTAGCCCTTCGAGCCTGTCCCACCATTCAAAATACACATCCCTATTCATCCATCACCTCTCTGATCCATAACAGTCCAAAGATGTGTGGGTTAGGTTAATTGGCCACAGTAAATTACCCCTCAGTGTCAGGGGGACAGACGGGATGGATAAGTGGGGTAATGGGGATAGGTTGGTGAGATCGTGATCAGTGCAGATTTGATGGTCCAAGTGTCCTCCTTTTACTGTAATAAATCTACAAGGTTATGGGGGAGGGGGGGCATAGACAGAGAGGATAGTCAGAAGCTTTTTCCCAGAGTACAAGAGTCAATTACTTGGGGGCATTTAAGGTGCGAGGGACAAGATTTGAAGGAGGTGTACAAAGCAAGTTTTTTTAAACAGAGGCTGGTGGGTGCCTAGGACTCGCTGCCAGGCGAGGTAGTGGAAGCAGATTACGATAGTGAGTTTGTAGATGCATCTTGTCTTCTACATGAACAAAATGGGAATAGAGGGATACAATCCCAGAAGGGTAAACTGTTTTAGTTTAGATGGACAGCATAGTCAGTGCAGATTTGGACAGCAGGAGAGCCTGTTCCTGTGCTGATGTTTTCTTTGTTCTTTGTTTTAATACACTGTTTCCCTCACCTCCATTCCCCCACTACGTCCAGCTATGCTTTAATTTTAAAATCCCCATTCCTCTTTTCAGTTCCTTCCGTTACTTCGTCCCCCTCGATCTCATGTACTAATCTGTGTCTGGAGAAAGGGAATGTGGATGGCTCAAGGGGATAAATATCCTCTCCCTGTCTCTACTGCCATATTACAAGATTTACTGCATTCGCATCAGTACTTCAGGAGCTGGAAAGCTCTTTGAGCCATGCTGTGGTTTTAAGATCACTTTTTAAAAGCGGGTCTTTCTTTTCCGTTGATTATTATTGATCACTGGGACATGAGAGGGTGGTCCCTCGCTTCACAAGAGCTGGACTGCTTCCCATTGCAGGGAATCATCCGAACTGCAGGTGGCACCCTTTAGCTTCACTGGGTTAGGAAGTGGGGTGGGGGCTGGGGAGACGTGGACAGGGCAGACAGGTCAACAGGAAGGCACTCTTTCCATCAGTAGAGGGTCAATAACCAAGGGGACAGAGATTTAAGGTGAATGGTAGAGGCTGCGAAGGGGAGTTGAACAGAAACCTTTTCCACCCAGAAGGTTGTAGGAGTCTCAAATTCGCTGTGTGAAAGGGTGGCTGAGTCACAACTCTCATAACATCCAAGTAGTATTTAGATATCCTCTTCCACTGCTGTAACCTCCGGGGCTAAGTGCCAAGAGCTGGAAAATGTAGTCACATCTTTGTTGACTGGTTCAATGGCCTTTTTCTGTGCTGTAAGCATCTATGCATCTAGACAAGCCTTGGCATCCGGGACCACTTCAACCTTTATAAATAACTGTGTGATGTTTGATTCCATTGCCCAAATTCTTTAACAAAAGCTTGTGGGTTCTAGTCTTAAATAAGGCTTGTCACATTATCGAAACCTAACATCACTAATGACCCTTTTCATAGGGAATTCATTTCAATTCCATTGTGCTTGAATGCATCCTGGGCCTGGTTTGCTGATGACCCCATTTTAATTCTCACCACATAGCTGTTAAGTTTCCACCTGAGTGCCAATATGCATTGATTTTAAACACAAACACAACTTGTTTCCTTTTTGTCTTCCTTCATGCATGACCTGTGGTGATTTTTCTTGTATTAACCTTCCATTACCTAGCAACCCGTTCATCTTTTGGACACCGGATTGGTCCAAAGCCTCAAACTCCCCGATGCCACACCCGTCCACCCCTGAATCTGTCCCAGACAACGGAATATTCCACAGGTGGCATAATGAAGTAATATTCCACCATTACCTAGACAACCTGCTCCTCCCAGCCCATCTATTTTCAAGGCTATTTAGTGGCTGAAGAAGTTTGATGGATTTTTAAAAGAAAAACGCAATAGGCTTGTTAAAATTAATTAGCTTCCTTGATGCCCAAATAAAGGTGTCATGTATGGATGGCATGGTGGCACAGTGGTTAACACTGCTGTCTCACAGCACCCGGGAATGAATGGCTGATCACATTAGGCATGTCAAAAAGATAGGCAGAATAAATCAGAGTGAACTTAATCATTTCAAGAAGTCTCTTTGTCAATTTTGCTTCTGCACAAGGAGGGTGGTGAGTGCCTGGAGTGAGCTGCCAGGGGTGGTGATAGAGGCGGGTACAACTTTGTCATGTAACACTCAATGACGTGAGTAGGATGGGTTTGGAGAGATGTGGGCCGGGTGTGGGCAGTTGGGACTAGTTTAAAGGTAAAGATTGGGGTGGCATGTACAAGTTGGGCTGGAGAGGGGGGGCCTGTTTCTATGCTGTAAGCCTCTATGACTCTATCTATAAGTCTATGATTTGGGTTTGACTACAGCCTTGAGTGTCTGCATGGAGTCCACACGTTCTCCCCGTGTCTGTATGGCTTTCCTCCGGGTGCTCCGGTTTTCTCCCACAGTCCGAAAGATGTGCTGGTTATGCTAAAGTCTTCCTCAGTGCACCTGAACAGACATTGGAGCATGGCGACTAGGCGATTTTCACAGTAACTTCACTTCAGTGTTAAGATAAGCCTACACGTGGCACTGGCACTTTTTAAAGTGATGATTTCTTACAGCATATAATTACAGATCTGCATATTTGGAAGGGGTAAATTGTTTCAGCTTGAAGTGATTAATTTGAAAAGAGAAGTTAGTAATTTCTGAAATGCCCGTCTTGCCCGATGTTGCTGATTCAGGCTGATTGAGTGAAGCTTGCTCAGCGGTGAGGTGTAGTGAGGGAGAACATGTCTCCTTTTCATAGCTGCTGTAAAGCAGATGGGTTTAGAGATCCATTAAAAGTAACAGGCCAGGGAGAAAATAAGTGTCTAAGATTTAGTGAATAGGATGTGGGGGTGGAGGGTTCGGACATCAGAGTGGGGGGGGTGAGGAGGGAGCAGGAGGAGGGGGGTAGAATGTATGATCCTGACATCAGCAGTGCAATCCCAAGTGCATTAACTTTATATAAAGATCTATTATGTGAGACTTTGTTGAAAGCCTTCGGAAGGTCTAAATAAACTACATCTACTGGTTCTCCCTGGTCAACTTATTACAACCTCAAAGAATTCCAGTAGATTCGTCAAGCATGACTTCTCTTTTGTAAATCCATGCTGACTTTGCCTGATCATTCCACAGTCTTCCAAATGTTGAGTTATGAAATCCTTGATAATAGACTCTAACAACTTCCCCAGTCCTGACGTTAAACTCACTGTATATAGTTCCCTGTTTTCACACCAACTTCCTTTTTGAATAGCGGGCTTACATTAGTTACCCTCCAATCTGCAGGAATCAGTCCAGTGTCCAAAGAATTTTGGAAAATAACCACCAATGGATCTACTATTTCCAGGGCCATTTTATTTAAGTTCTCTGGGATGAAGATTTCAAACTCCAGTGAATAGATAGGTCATATCAATATCCCGTCAATCCCTCATCCCAGGAACCAGCACACCCTCAGGGGCAAATATGTCCTTCTCAAGGAAGGAAATGAAAAATGCACCTAATACCCTATGTGTACCCCCACCAGCGGTTGGACTAAGGCACCTTAACTCTTATCATCCAATCCCCTTGTAACAATTCCATTTTCCTTCCTAACTGATTGCTGTTCTCAAGCTAAGCAGAAATGGTTCCTAGCGATGTCTTACGTTGTCCTCCATGATTGGCTTGCCCACCGTCACTTGTGGGAGAAGGAGGCTGCTCGGTGAGATGGGGGTTCCCCCGACCACGCTCACCACGCCGTTCTGGTCCACGGTGCTGTGCAACTTCTTCCGCTTACTGAGCGGCAGGTTGGCTGTGCCCGGCACTGACCGGTGGCTCCCGTGGCTCTGGTTGCTGTTGGTCCTGTACAGCTGCGGAAGGCACAAGGAGTCCCTGGTGCTCTCGGTTTCATCAAAGACGCTGACCTCGTCATCCGAGAATACGTTCTCCATGGTTGCGTCCGCCGAGTGAGTCCGGAAGCGGAATATGCTGTTCCGTCGGAGTGGATGGCGGTTTGAAAGTATTGGCGTCATGAGGGGCTGCGGAAAGAATTCAAATCGGTTAAAGGTTCACAGGCACGGCAACGCACTAAACTGATAGATGGCGGAGAAATGGGCAGGTAGCAACGGCTGCAGGGCACTACAGATCAGAACGGCTTGGAGGGGGGGAGGTTGGCGGACCTTCCATTTTCCTAAGTGGCGCAATGGTATCGTAGAATCACCGAGTTCCTGGAGAAGGAGGCCATTTGGCCCATTGAATCTGCACCGACCACAATCCCACCCAGGACGCACCCCCGTAACTCTACATATTTATCCTGCTCATCCCGCTGACACAAAGGGGCAATTTGTCACGGCCAATCCACCCAATCAGCACACTGAACCAGGAATCCCGCCACCGCAGATGGTGAAATTTGAATTCAATTAACATCTGAAATTTAAGGCCAAAACTGGCAGCAAAACTGTTGTAGATCGTGCCAGCTCTGGCAGTTTAGTTTCTCATCCGAACCTCCGCACTCTGTGCACAGAAAAGGTCCCTGTCGTGAATCTTAGTAAAAATCCTGCTGATCCTCCCCCTGGGGTCAGACCCGCCCTTGGGAGGCAGCCCCACCCGGCAATGGAAAGGAGAGAGTGCAAAATGTAGTGTTACAGTCATAGCTAGAGTGTAGAGAAAAATCAGCTTAATATATGATGGGCACAGCATTTATTGCTCAGAGGAGGAACCCGGAAGAAACCCACACAGACATGGGAAGAATGTGCAAACTCCACACAGACAGTGATCCCAGGCCGGAATTGAACCTGGGTCCCCGGTGCGGTGAGGCAGCAGTGCTAACCACTGTGCTTCCCTAAGGTAAAGTGAGGGATTTGCCAGGTCGTGAGTTACAGATTGTGGTGGAGTACAATTCCGCCGCTGCTGAATTGGTTCACAGCATCTCATAGGTGCCCAGTCTCGAATTGCTCGAATTGCTTGAAATCCATCACATTTATCACATAGTGTCACACAATACAATGGAGGGTATCCTCAGTTTGAAGAAGGAATTCTGTCTCGATACAGACTGTGTGACTCCTATTGACACTGCCATGGACAAATGCAGCAGGCAGATTGGTGAGGATCCTTGTCAGACCCCACTTGGAGTATTGTGCGCAGTTCTGGTCGCCTCACTATAGGAAGGATATGGAGGCTATTGAAAGAGTGCAGAGGAGATTTACAAGGATGCTGCCTGGATTGGGAGGCATGCCTTATGAAGATAAGTTGAGGGAGCTGGGACTCTTCTCACTGGAGAGACGTAGGTTGAGAGGCGACCTGATAGAGGTTTATAAAATGTTGAGAGGAATAGATAGGGTGGACTCTCTCAGAGACTATTTCTCCGAGCTGAAATTGTCACTACGAGAGGACACAGATTTAAGGTGCAGGGAAGCAAATACAGGGGGGATGTTAGGGGTGAGTTTTTCACTCAGAGGGTGGTGAGTGAATGGAATCGGCTGCCGACGGTGGTGGTAGAGGCAAACTTGCTGGGGTCTTTTAAAAGACTTCTGGATGAGTATATGGGGACTAATGGGATAGGGGGTTATAGATAGGTCTGTGGCTTGGTAGGTATAGATGTGATCGGCGCAACTCGTGAGCCGAAGGGCCTGTTTGTGCTGTAGTGTTCTACGTTCTATGATAAGATTAAGTAGGTTTTTCCCTTTTGTTGGTTATCTCAACACCAACCACAGTCCCAATCTACGAGTTATGTCCTTTAGGGTTCGACCAACTCACTCACGTCAACCAGGGAAGAAACATATTAAACAAGATCAAGGATGTCATTCCACGCGAGTGGGATCAGTAAGTTTCCTTCTCTAGTCAGGACTGTAAAGCGGGCAATGGATAAATTACCTTCCGCGGCAAGCCACTTTCTGACGCAGACCGCAGTTCTTTTTCCTCATCTAACCCCTCTTCCAATTTTTCCAGCTCTTTTCCGTTCCTGGCTCTGTGGCTTCTTTCCTTGGCGCTCCTGGCACTTGAATGCGATCTCTCAGAGGAACTTCTCGACAAGGTCTCGTTGCCCAATTTGGCCAATTGCTGTGAAAATGCAGTCAGTAGATGATTTAGGTGAGAGAGCGTGTTCCATTCATTGGCCTCGACCCTTTCTCTTTCAGAATAGTATTGGTGTTACCCGCTGTAAAGCACACACTTTTGAAGTTTTAAAATTTATTTTGTTAGTCATAAAATCAAAGAGATTTACAGAGTGGAAGCAGGCGCTTCGGCCCAATTTGTCCTTGCCATCCTGTTTTCATCATTAAGCTAATCCCGATTGACTGCATTTGGCCCATATTCCTCTACACCCATCTGACCCATAGTAAGAAGTCTCACAACACCAGGTTAAAGTCCAACAGCTTTATTTGGAGGTTTCTGAGCACTGCCCCTTCATCAGGTAAGTAAGCAGTGCCCCTTCATCGCTCCTTCAAAAGTGCTAACCACTTGCTCAATGGCACGTTAACCGTACCATGAACAAGTATTTTTGACCACATGGTTTAATCTCTTTTTATGTGGTCTAATGTTAAATTTGGTTCGATGGTGTTCCGGCAAAGATTTGGCCATTAGTACCAGGTGTTACGTAAATGCAACACATTGTCGCCAGTTACCTGCTCGGCCTGTTCCTGCTGTTTCCGCAGCTGCTCCATCATCTGCTGAAACTCTTTCTCTTTCTGAGCGTTTTCTGCGATAGTGGCTTGGTTCTGCTCATCGTAGGCCATGGCGACGACAGCCAGGATCAGGTTGACGAGATAGAAGGATCCCAGGAAGATGACAACCACAAAGAAGAGCATGTACGCCTTTCCGGCGGTCCGCAGGATCTGCATCACAGAAAGGAGAGGGAAAACGAAAGGCGAGGTCACAAAAGTGAAAACGGCAAGAAGAAAGGAGAGGTGAAGTTTATCGTATGCGTTAGATGTGGATGTCACTGGCAAGGCCAGCGGTGTGAGCTACACAATGGCACGGTGGTTGGCACAGCTGCCTCACAGTGTTAGGGAACCGGGTTCAATTCCCGGCTTGGGTCACTGGCTGTGCAGAGCCTGCACATTCTCCCCGCGTCTTTATGGGTTTCCTCCAGATGCCCCGGTTTCCTCCCACAGTCTGAAAGACGTGCATTGGCCATGCTGAATTCTCTCTCAGCGTACCCGAACAGGATTGTGGCGACCAGGGGATTTTCACAGTAACTTCATTGCAATATTAATGCAGGCCTACGCTTTGATGCTAATAAATTAACTTTAAACGCCCCTTGAACTGAGTGGCTCAGTGAATTTCAGAGTCATCCATATTTCTGTGGCTCTGGAGTCACACGTTGGCCAGACCAGGTTAGGACAGTAAATTTTCTTCCCCATAGGACATTAGTGAACCAGATGAGTTCATGGGTCATCATTAGACTTTAAATGTTTTACTGAATTCAATTTTTCACCATTTGCAGTGGTTGGATTTGAACCCAAGTCTCTGGATTACTGGTCCAGTGACAATATCACTAGACCATCTCCTCCCCTAAATCTTTCAGCTTGATAGAGTCACCAATTTTGGTTAGACCCAGTCCTCAAGTGTTCATTGTGCAACACCCTGCCTCAGTTTCACCTCCTGTCGTTGGAGACCTGACATATTCGCACTCCCAGTACATACCAACTAGAAAGGAAACAGGTTTCCAAACTGGACTGTCAATCAGAAAGACTTCTCATCTTGCTTCCACTAGTTTCTTTTTAAACAACAAATAAAATTAAGTGTTCAAAGAAAATGAGAATGGTTCAAGCTTCACCCCAGAGGCAAGACTGGTTGACATTCCAATATAATGCATAAGGAGAGTACGATGCTATCGGAGATACTGGGTGTGATCTTACATGCTTAGCATGTCATTAATAAGTCTCGAAGATTATCGCCCTGACTCACTGACCTTAACCACCTTATGCCTATCCACTGACTATTTGAATGCCCTCAAAGTTGGTGAGTCCATAACTGCTGCAGGTAGGGCATTCCATGCCCTTACTACCCTTTACTCAGAGGGTAGTAAGGGCATGGAATGCCCTGTCTGCAGCTGTTGTGGACTCACCAACTTTGAGGGCATTCAAATGGTCAGTGGATAGGCATAGAACATAGAACATAGAACATTACAGCACAGAACAGGCCCTTCGGCCTTCGATGTTGTGCCGACCAAAATAAAAAGCAATGCCCCTCCAAACTAAACCATTCCCTTCTCTTCCATATACTTATCAATTAACCTCTTAAACGCCACCAAACTTGGCGCATCTACAACAGCTGCAGGCAGGGCATTCCACTCCCTAATCACTCTTTGAGTAAAGAACCTACCTCTGATATCCGTCCTATAACTCATACCCCTTAATTTAAAGCTGTGTCCCCTAGTGCTAGCTTTCTCCATCCTAGGAAAAAGGCTATCACTGTCCACCCTATCTAAACCTCTAATCATCATATGGGTAACATTGGAATAGTTTAGGTTAGAGGGTCATTAGATTGGTTCCACTGGTCAGCGCAACATCGAGGGCCAAAGGGCCTGCACTGCGCTGTAATGTTCTATCTTCTACCTTGCCAGTCAAGGTCCTCTCTGGCAAGAATGATGGATGGTCTTATCAGGAGTGGGGGTGGGGCAAGATTAGAGACCATTAAAGTCATGTCCCTCTCCAAACTCACCAACCAGGTGGTCGGGGGAACAGCCAGGCCAACAGCTGGCACCTTGGCACTGCCCACCTGGCACCATAACTGTGCTGGGGGAACTCTGCCAAGGTAGGAAGTAAGGAGGAGAATTCTGCCAGTATGGAAAGGAAGGGGAGAACTTTACCGGGATAATCTTCTGAGGACCCAGGTTTGAATCCCATCGTGGCAGATGGTGAAATTTGAATTCAATGAAACCACTGTTGTAAAAACCCATCAAGTTTACCAGTGTCCTTTATAGGGAAGGAAATCTGTTGTCCTTACATGACTCCAGATACACAGCAATGTGGTTGACCCTTAAATGCCCTCTGAAGTGGCTAAGGGCAATTAATGGATCAGCCAGCGATGTCCAGGTCTCCTGAACAAATATCAAAAAGAACGCTCTTGAACCAAACTGTGGAACAAAGTATGTTGCCATGCCATCCTCTCTAAAGAAGTAGAAATGATACAGGATTAAAGTTATGCCCTCAGAAAGTGGTCAATTAAGCTACTTTAACCAGTCTTGCTGTGTAAAGCTTGTCTGCTGTGATTTGCTGCACAGATTGGTACTAACCTGGTGATACAGATTCTCCCAGTAGTCCTGTGTCATTAGGCGAAAGAGTGAGAGGAAGGCCCAGCCAAAGTTATCAAAACTTGTGTAATTGTAATCCGGGTTCCTTCCGGCCTTCAGACACACAAACGTAGGAGGGCACCTTCTGCGAAAGAGGGGGAAAAGAAATACATATACTCAGAAAAACAATTTCCCTGTACTTTCCACCCAAAAAACAGGCAAGGTTAAGCGGGAACAAGGACACAAAGTTGGTTAATGGAGTGGACTCTAGTGCAGTGGTGGAGGGAGTGAGTATTTAAGGTGTTGGATGGGGTGCCAATGAAGTGGGCTGCTTTGCCCTGGAAGGTGTCGAGCTTCTTGAGTGTTATTGGAACTGTACTCATCCAGGCAAGTGGAGAGTATTCTATCACACTCCTGATTTGCAGATGGTGGATGAGAAAGGTACCAGGAAAATATCAGCTTTCTTACACATGAGGCTAGGGGAGATGCCAACAATAAAATTGGGGACGAGACAGAGTGATTTGAAAAAGAAAATGATGAGTTGTAGTTGAATGCATTGATGGTGAGTGAACCCAAGGGATCTGTTCTGGATGTGGAGTGATCCCATCACAATTTAGGTTTAGATTTACTTATTAGTATCTCATGTAGGTTTACATTAACACTGAAATTAAGTTACTGTGAAAATCCCCTAGTTGCCACATTGGGTACACTGAGGGGGGATTTAGCATGGCCAATTGCATTTAACTAGCATGTCTTTTGGACTGTGGGAGGAAACAGCGCACCCGGAGGAAACCCATGCAGATACGGGGAGAATGTGCAGACTCCACATACAGAGAGTGACACAAGCCCAGAATCAAACCTGGGTCCCTGGTGCTATGAGGCAGCAGTGCTAACCACTGGGTCACTATGCCACCGAATTTAGAGAGGGACAGTTGTAATGAGTGGTTACGAGAAGGTAGTAAGATCCATCAAGCCCAGGCATGGCAGGATCATGGAGAAACCTCTTTATACACTCAAACTTCAACATCTGTATGTCACAGTGAGAAGAAATTTATCTTTCAAACATCATAAGAATAGATAGTCTGATCATCTCCTTACATCTGATTGCTGTCTGTGTGGGTTTACGGTGTGATAATTGGTTGTGACAGTTCTTACGTTACAACAGTAACTACACTTCAAAGTGATTTTCCACTTGACAGGGCTGTGGGATGTCCTGAGGTTGTGAACAGCGCTACGTAATTATTTTTCTTTAACTGGAAATTATTGCTTGATGTTGCAATCTAACAGAATATCCTCATGCAGGATGGCACGGCGGCACAGTAGTTAGCGCTGTTTCCTCACAGCGCCAGTCACAACTGTGGTCTCGGTTGACAGTGCCGAGCTTGCATGTTCTCCCCATGTCTGTGTGGATTTCCTCTGGATGCTTTGGTTCCCTCCCACAGTCCAAAGACATGCGGGTTAGGTGCATTGGCCATGCTAAATTGACCGTATGTGTCAGGGAGACTTGCTAGGGTAAACAGGTAGGGTTATGGGGTGGGATTCATTAGAGTTTAGAAGGTTGAAGGGGGATCTTATAGAGACTTACAAGGTAATGGAGAGGCTAAATAGGGTAGAGGTAGAGAGATTCTTCCTGCTTAGAAAGAACTGCAGAACCAGGGGGCACAGCCTCAAAATAAGGGGGGAGGGGCTCAATTTAGAACAGAGTTGAAGTGGAACTTTTTCACTCAAAGGGTGGTGAGTCTCTGGAATTCTCTGCCCATTGAAGTGGTGGAGGCTACCTCGCTGAATATATTTAAGTCACGGGTAGATAGATTTCTGACAGACAAGGGAATTAAGAGTTATGGGGAGAAAGCGGGAAAGTGGGACTAATCCATCAGCCATGATCTTTTTGATTTGCGGGGCAGGCTCGAAGGACTAGATGGCCTACTCCTGCTCCTATTTCTTATGTTTTCATATTCTTATTATGGTTGTAGTCAGTACAGACTCGATGGGTTGAGTGGCCTCCTTCTGCACAGTAGGGATTCTATGATGAAGTCATTGCGCCCCATGATCTCCTTAACCCTGTTCTGTTTGCTTTGCTCAGAGTGTACACTCTGAGAACTTCTTTCATCCAGACCCCATCCAGAGTTAGTTTGTACTGCGATAGACCAGCAACCGCTTTCTCCTGGTGGAATTGTGAGTAGTCACGGAAGGGGCACAGCGCTGGTTCAACTAGGTAAAAGGGTCAATTTATGGGGTTAAGTTGGGGTTAAGGGGTGATCTTTCTAGGGATTTGAACTGATAAAAGGATTCAACTAGCATTTCTCCCAGTGGACAACTCCAGAATGAGAGGGCTGCGCATCACAAGCTTTGAGTCAGACCTTGGAGGTTCTTTTTCCACACACGAGTACCAATATTGAGACTCTGCCCCACCACAACCACCAAAAGCTGTGGACAGCTTTCAAGACTGAGGGTGACAGATTTTTATTGGCATCAATGGAAGTTGGAGCTAAGGCAGGTTTCAAGTTTATTTATTGGTGCCACAAGTAGGCTTACATTAACATTGCAATGAAGTTACTGCGAAAATTCCCCAGTCGCCACACTCCAGTGTTTGTTCGGATACACTGAGGGAGAATTTAGCATGGCCAACGCGCCTAACCAACACATCTTTTAGATTATGGGAGGAAACCGGAGCACCCAGAGGAAACCCACACAGTCATGAGGAGGATGTGCAAACTCCACACAGACAGTGACTCAAGCCGGGAGTCAAACCCGGGTTCCTGGTGCTGTGAGGCAGCAGTGCTTACCACTGGTAAATGAAGTTGAGATTTAAATCAGCTATGATCGAATTGAATGGCGGAGCAGGCTTACAATCAAATACTGCGTTTAAAAGATAGTTTCTATCCCAACTCCTTAAAAAGCAGCAAAAGTACCAAAGCAAAAATCAGAACTGCAGTAACTGAAAATCCTTTTCAGCACAAAAAAAGCAAACTGAGGTGACCCCGATAAGAATCTGTTTACTTTCTTCCATCTTTAAGCAGCTTATAAACGTTACAGGGCTGAAAGTAGTTGCCATCACCATAGCAACGTTAGCTAAGGTGGCTGCTGTTCTGAAAATTACTTGTGAACTCAACCCTTTCCCTGATCAGATAAACAGGTGACTTTCAGGAGAAAAGACTCCTACCGGGTAGAGGCAGATAGAGAGAGGAGGGAGAGAGCAATACAGAATAGTGACAGGATTGCAACCAGAACCTACACCTCAGCCAGTGTTTGGGATAAAGTCACGTCAGCCAATTTTCTCCGTTTGATGTCTCGGTGCAGTGCTCGCCTTGCTTTGTGATCACCCGCGGCCGAGCAACAGGACTCATTGGGACCGTGCTCTCATTGAAACAGACCAAATACGACAACCGGGTGTTAAAGGGAACCTTGGGACAAGTCTAAATGTTAACTCAATGGGGAATGGACAGAACATAATGTCCTGTTTTACTCACCCAGTGTCTGAGTTGTTTCCACAGAGTAAGGCATCCTTTTTACCCTCGACGTAATAGTGGTTTGCTAAATGTCAAGAGGATGAAGAATGGTATTAGTCAATAGTATTATTTGTGAGCAGAAAGTGTCAAATAAACCTTTGGTTGGTCTCACATTAGGGCTGATAAGACATGATGACGTACATACATACATAAACACTCTTCCCAGAAATGTTGCTCAGGATTCTCTGGCCATTCATGCCCGGGGAGGATTCCCTGTTCCCACCAGCAGCGCACCCCGCCCATAGTTCCCGGTGATGTGAGGGGGCTTCGGTGGGAATCTCCATTGACAGTGGTGAGATCAGAGGATTCCACCGCCTGCGAATGGCACCTTACCTTCTGCCACTGAGAAACATGCGGCTGGGAGCGGGGAGAATCCCACTCAGTATCAGACAGAATTTGACACTGAGCCACATAAGCTTAATCAGATAGGTAGGTTTCACGGAGTACCTTAGAAAGAACAGGATGAAGAGAGAGTGGAGGGGGTGAATTCCAGAGCTGTGCAGCCTAGACAGCTGAAAATTGTTGCCAGTATGTGATCCTATTGTCATTCCCAGATCTTTTACTATCTACTTTATCACAGACGCTGCCCTATCTACTTAAACTCCTGTGGGCAAATGAAGCCCTTGGATCACCAAAAACACTTAAGCAGAGTTTTTCTCCAAACTTGCTGCCAGGGAAGATAGTGGAAGTGGATCTGATAGTGAATTTTAAGGGACGTCTTGACAAATACATGAATAGGGATGGGAATAGAAGGATATGGTCCCCGGAAGGCTAGGAGGTTTTAGTTCAGTTGGACGGCATGGTTGGTGCAGGCTTGGAGGGCCGATGGACCTATTCCTGTGCTGTAATTTTCTTCGTTCTTTCTCTAAACGAGAACAATTATTCATCCTCTTACCCCAAACATATGTTGGTAAAAGGAGACTGCCGATCCCTCACGGGCTACAATTGAAGTGTTTCTACTAACCCAGAGTTGGGGCATTCATTATTCCACTGTAACAAGTGAAAGGCAAACAGAAACTTGCTGGAATTGTAAAGACCCACTGGTTTGCTAGGGGCAGCCTGCCCCACTCTTCCTTGCCCAGTTACTCCAGTCCCATCTCATGTAGTTAAATATCCACAGGATAGGCACTAAACACTGCCCTGACAAGTGGCACACTGTCAAAACACATGCATCATTTCGGGCTCCCTGGGTATTAAAAGGCATCTGAATTTGCCTACTTCTGCTCCTAACTCTTACTTGCTATGTAACTTCAAATCTTTCCCACAATAGCTTCCAGAGTATTCGAGGAATTTCACTAACTTGCTACATAAGTACAAGGGGGAGCTAGCATGTGTTTAGCCTCAGTCCTATCCTCAGTTTTCCTTTCTCAGTCAGAATGATGTCTTTGCAGGTTTAGTGTGCGTCGAACTGATACACAACCACCTGTACTATCCCCTCCAACATCTCAATGATGATAGGCTATCACTGGAGGACTGGTTATGAAGGCCTTAAGCAATGTGTCCTTGAACATAAAGGCTCTAATGAAGGAAAATCCTGATGGGATTGACAGTATTTGACAATATTGGGACAATCACAATATTGTGATATCTTTCCACATGAAGCATGTAAGACATGATCAGCTCTGGAAACAGATTAGAGGCATTTTGATAAAGCTCCAATTTAATCCATAATCCATTTGATTTATTATCCAGCTTTACTGATAGATGAGTTTGCATCATCTGCTGCCAGTCCAAATGGATCAGTGCATTTCATTTTGTAGTTATATTAAAGTAGCATTATTCTGCAATTATTCAACTGAAATCAATGGTGTTTGGACTGCTCCCCGCAAATTAAGAAGAAATGAAGAATTAAGAAGAAAGTGTGATGCAATTTGCTTTTTAATGACCTGGATATGGCAAGTTAGTTGCCTTGTTAAGATTTCCATACCTCCATTATTGATCTTGTTGGCCCTGAACCAACTATCTTTGTCCTTCACACACATACATTCACAAGTAGGCTTACATTAACACTGCAACAAAGCTACTGTGAAAATCCCCGAGTCAACACACTCAGGCACCTGTTCGGGTACACTGAGGGAGAATTTAGCACAGCCAGTGCACCGAACCAGCACAGACTGTGGGAGGAAACCAGAGCATCCAGACAGAGGGGGGAATGGACAGACTCTGCACATAGTGACCCAAGCCGGGGATCAAACCCAGGTCCTTGGCACTCCGAGTCAGGAGTGCTAACCACTGTGCCACCACTCCTTTTGCTGAAGGGCTAGATGGAAATAACACAAGGACTTCCACCTAAGAGAGAGAAATAAGCTAAATATTTCTGCAAACAAAGCTTCTTTTTTCATTTCTGTTCACTTTTTTTTCGCCTCTGGCCACTTCCACCCTTAAATGTTGATTCATTTTCTAGCTACAATTCGATAACGTGGTTAAATGATCAAATCCCGTGTAGCAAGTTAAGACACCAATTATTGATGTCAATCATCATAGGAGGCCCATCAGAGTCACCAACTCAGCTGGAGAGGTCAGGAGATGAGTCTTTCCTTCCTTGAGCAGCCCCAAGAAATTTTATTTTTTATTCATTCAAGGAACAACAATTTATTGCCCATTCCTAATTGCTCTTGAGGGGGAAGCGAAGAATCCATCATATTACAGTGGTTTTGAAGGCACATGTAGGCCAGGCCAGGTAAAGACAGCATATTTTCTTCCCTTAAGGACATTAGTGAACCAGATGGGTTTTTTCGACAATGATTTCATGATCATCAGAAGGCTTATAATTCCAGATTTTTATTGAAGTCAAATTTTACTATCTGCACTAATGGGATTCAAACCTGGGTCCCTGGAGCATTACCCTGGGTCTCTGGATTACTAGTCCAGCCTAGGAGGCTTCGACGTGACCTTATAGAGGTCTGTAAAATAATAAGGGCCATAGATCAGCTAGATAGTCAATATCTTTTCCAAGGGGAGTCTAAAACTAGAGGGCATATGTTTAAGGTGAGAGGGGAGAGATACAAAAACTTCCAGGGGGGTAATTTTTCCACATAGAGGGTGCTGGGTGTTTGGAACAAGCTGCCAGAGATAGTAGTAGAACACAATTTTGTCCTTTAAAAAAGGGTTTAGACAGTTGCATGGGTACAATGGGTATAGAAGGATATGGGCAAAATGCAGGCAATTGGGACTAGCTGAGTGGTTAAAAATAAAAGGATGGCATAGACAAGTTGGGTCAAAGGATCTGTTTCTATACTGTAAACATCAATGACCATTTTCAAGTTTCCCTCCAAGCTACTCACTATCGTGACTTGGAAATATATTGCTGTTCCTTTGCAGTCACTGGGTCAAAATCCAGGAATTCCCTCCCTGACCACATTGTGGGTCAGCCCAAGCATGTGGACTGCAGATTCAAGAAGGTAGCTCACCACCTCCTTCTCAAAGGGCAACTAGGGATGAGCGATAAATGCTGGCCAGCCAGTGACACCCACATCCCACGATTGAATAAAAAACAATGCTCACTTAAGTGAGCCTCTGAAATTCTGTTTATGTATTTATTGTCACAAGTAGGCTTGCATTAACACTGCAATGAAGTTTCTGTAAAAATTCCCTAGTCACTACACTCCACTGCCTGTTCAGGTACAACTAGGGGAGAATTTAACACGGCCAATGCACTTAACCCCACATCTTTTGGATAGTGGGAGAAAACTGGAGCACCTGGAGGAAACCCATGCAGACACAGGGAGAATGTGCAAACTCCACACCAACAGTGACCCAAGCTGGGAATTGAACTCTGGCATTGTGAGGCAGCAGTGCTAACCACTGTGCTGTCCTGAGATCTCATTCTAACAACATTTTTGCAACTCTCCTCTCAACTCCCTCCGCAATCAATGGCTTTTTGAACGTACACAGGCCAACACTAAATAATCAGAAAACATCTAAAGGACAAGAAAATACATCTACGATGGTCCTTTAGAAGGACAAGTTCAATGGGCAGATGGCCTTTGGCTTGTACTGTGATTCCTTGCACTCTTGTACTAGGAACAAGCATATGCATTTGAAAGATAAGGGGAGGGAGGGAACACAGGGAAACAGAATACAGAGGACATATGCCATTTAGTGCAGCTTTATTACCTGCTGGTTGCTGCAAGAAAATCCTCTGTCAATATGAAATTTAATTTCAGTCAGGCATCCTGTTTGCTTTAGCAATATCAACATTTGGATGAAGTAATCCGTGTGCTGCGTGCTCGATAGGAAGAGGTGGGCGAGGGGGTGGGAGAGATAATCAGAATGTGGGGAATTCTTTTCTGTGCCTTTATGGCACGCATTGATCAAGAGCAATTCTGATAGCCTCAGTATTTAGCTTTATCTATTTGTAAACCCAGATACCTTTGACGTTCCCCCAGTCGCTATGGTTTTACTTGTGTGGAGAGGGCGGCACAGTGGTTAGCACAGCAGCCTCACATTGCCAGGTACCTGGGTTCGATTTCCAGCTGTGCAGAGTTTACACATTCTCTCCAGGTACTCCAGTTTCCTTCCAGAGTCCAAAGATGTGCAGTTTAAATGGATTGGCCATGCTAAACTGCCCTCAGTGTCCCAAGATGTGTAGGTTAGATGGGATTAGCAGTCGTAAATATGTGGAGTTGCAGGGATAGGGTGGAGGAGTAGGATACTCTGTCAGAGAGTCAGTTCAGGCTCAATGGGCCGAAGGGCCTCTTTTGCACTGTCAGGACTCTATGATTTGGTGGGTTTATGGCTAAACGGGGCGTTCCAGAGTCAACAATGGAAATTTCTGTTTAACAACTTGAGAGAAGTTTGGCATTACTTTCTCACCAATGGTACAGCTGACAAAGGTCACAATTTTGATATTCTGTGCCCATGCAATAGATTTTATGGGAATGATGCTGAGGCTTTTACAATGTGACATTTAAATGCCTTTGACAGAGCAAATGTCCCAAAGTGCTCCCCACAGGAGTGTTGTTAGGCGTAATTTCTGGAATTAAATGTGTTGGTTTGGGTGTAGAGTTTGGAAATTGTCATGTGACAATCATCTGGCAGAATTTTGATATCTGGAATTATTGATGACTCTTGTTGGAAAAAGCCATCTAGTTCACTCATGTCCTTCAGGGAAGGAAATCTGCCGTCTTTACCCAGTCTGGCCAATATGTGACTCCAGAACCACAACAATGTGGCTGACCCTCAACTACTCTCAAGCAACTAGGAATGGGCAATAAATGCTGGCCAACCAACGATGCCTGTCTCATACAAATGAATAAATAAAAATTGACACTGAGCCATGTAAGATAATATCAGAAATGGGTGATTAAAAAGTTGGGTTTAAGGAATAGAATTCTAAAGAGTGCTTTAAAGGAGGTAGAAAAGATGGTGAGGCAGAGAGGGTAAGGTGTGAATTGTTCAGGGTTTATGTAGCTGAAGGTATGGCCACAAATGGCAGAATGAGTGAAGCTCAAGAGGCCAGAATTGGAGGAATGCAGAGATCTCAGATGGTTATAGAACTGAAGATCACAGAGACAGGGAGGGACAAGTCAACAATGACATTTGAAAACAAGAATGAGAATTTTAAATCTCCACCCACCCTGTATGAGACCCACCAATAGTGCAGGATCTTACAGAAGTTACTCTATGATAACAACACAAATCATTTCAGAGCCGTGATGTCATTAGCACACCAGAAATCTGTATTAACTGACTTGAAGGGCTGAATGGCCCACTCCTGCTTCTATTTTCTATGTTTCTATGTTTAGTCCTGCTCAGTACGAGAAGAACCGCAGGTTCAGACAATTGTACTGAAATTTTACTATCCCGGGAATTGGGGTGGACCATGGAAAGGTCTGTTGACTCCGGGTGGGATTTTATGGTTTTGAGATGAGCAGGGTTGTAAAATCTCCTACTGGGTGGCGCGAAGCTACCATTTGTGGGATAGTGACTGAAGACCCCTAAGTCAGAATCCAGTCTAAAAGTGGAGTAGGTGGCCGAGGAGTTGGAAGCAACAGCTCTGGACTGCAAACTGCAGGACAGCAGTAGTTTGAGAGGACAGAGGGAGTAGAAAGCATTTTTTTCTCAAATAATGATCCAGTATTTACAACAAATTTGCAACAGGGGAAAGAGGTACTGGAGCATGAGGAGCTGAGCACTATCTGAGGAAAATAGATGGGATAGAGAGGAGGATGAGTAGCTGGAAGTTTATTGGTATGGTAAACATGGTAAGGCTTAGTGTTAAGTGGATTTAATTTCATATTTCTCGGTAAAGAAGGGTAAAAATTATAGTTAGGCTCATGCTGAAGGATGTATGTATGTGTGGGGGTGTGTTTAATTTGAATTGTTCTATTGTGCTCAGAGGGGGCTATGGTGTGAATAGTGAAGTAAAGTTTATTTATTAGTTACAAGTAAGGCGTATTTTACCACTGTAATAAAGTTACTGTGAAATTCCCCTAGTCACACATTCCAGTGCCTGTTGGGGTCAAATGCACCAAACCAGCACGTCTTTCAGACTGTGGGAAGAAATTGGAGCACCCAGAGGAAACGCATGGGGAGAACGTGCAAACTCCACACAGACACAAGCCAGGAATTGAACCCAGGTCCATAGTGCTGTAAAGTAGCAGTGCTAACCACTATGCCACTGTGCCACCCGTAAATTAGCTATCAAGAGCATTTGACCATTGTTTAGAAATTGGGGATCTCTCTAAAGCAGAAAGGCTTTTAAGTTTAGTTTCAGCTGAATTTGTTTGCAGTTGAAGATAGCACACTTTTCTTCTTGTTGTTAAAACTAATTAGTGATGACTCAATTACTCCACATTTTCTAAAAAGAAAGTACATATTATGGGTTCCAACCTTAGCAGCAGTTGGGATTCTCCAGTCCCGTTGCAGTATGGAGATTTAGCTGAGAGCCAAATTCTTCATTCCCGCTGGCAGCGAGGTGTGCAAGGCCTGAGAATTCCAGCCATGGCCTTTTGAGCCAGGGTCACATTCTGGGATCTTTCCTGCCCAGTTGTAACACCAACTGAGAGCATAACATAGAGATGGCGGAGGATTTTTGAGTATAGATTAAGCAGTATGCGATCTCAGACTTACCTTCATCATTAATGAATTTTTCAAACGTACAATTCCAGGGCCAGGTCAAATTCCCTGTTTCGTTCAGCATGACATTGTCAACTATTCGCCAATCGCGCACACATTTCTGACGCAAGTTCCCCATGAATAGCTGAAGACCAATGAGGGCAAAGACACTTAAGCAGAACACAGTCAGAATCATGACGTCTGCTAGCTTCTTCACGGACTGTATCAATGCACCTACAATGGTTTTTAGGCCTGCAAAGAAATATTAGAACAATTAGCTTGTTAGGGTCAGAACACCATCAATACCACAATATCAGGACATTTGCTAAATGTGATTGATGATGCAATGCTTCCATCATTTGATCATCCAGAGTTTAAACTTTGAGAAAGATGCGACTGAACAATGTCTGTTTGACTTCCGATGAATTTAGAGTACCGAAACTGGGCATTCAGCCCAAGGGGTTTGTATTCAAAAACTTCCTCCAACTCTAACCCCATCAACCTCAACCCTATTCCTTTTTCCCTCATGTGTTTATGTAGATTGCCCTTAACTGCATCGATGTCATTGCCTCATCCAATTCACATGGTAGCGTATTCCACATTCTCGCTGAAAATACTGGGAATCCATATCAACCACATAACTAGAAGCAGGAGTAGGCCATTCGGCCCTTCGAGCCTACTCCACCATTCATTTTGATCACGGCTGAGCATCAACTTCAATATCTTGACTCCTCTTCCTTCTCCCATACCCCTTGATCACCTCAGCCCCAAGAGCTATATCTAATCTCTTCTTGAAATAAAGAAATAGAAACTGGATTCTCTCTAAGGATGTTTTTTAGGGGCAGGAAAGTGGCATAATGTTAGCATTGCTGATTCACAGCGCCTGTATCTTGGGTTCGATTCCTGGCTTGGGTCACTGTCTGTGTAGAATCTGCACATTCTTCCTGTGTCTGCGTGGGTTTCCTCCAGGTGCTCCGGTTTCCTTCCACAGTCCAAAGGTTAGGTGGATTGGCCACGCTAATTTGCCCTTTAGTGTCAGGGGGATTAGCAGGGTAAATATGTGGGGTTATCAGCATAGGGCCTGGGTGTGATAGTTGCCGGTGCAGACTCAATGGGCCAAATGGCCTTCTTCTGCACTATACGGATTCTATGATTAATCTCCTAAAACCTTTCCGAGAGTCAGAATCAAGTAACCGATTGAATCCTTGGCTAGAATTTTACTGTTCCGCCCGTGATGGGAATAGGCATGGGTGAGGGGTGACCAGGGAAAGCTCCTTTGACCCTGGGCAGGGTTTTGTGGTTTTGGGATGAGCAAGTTCCTAAAATCCCACCCCTTATTCCATCAACATTACCCATAAGATTCTAATGGTGGTCTTTGGTATGATTTATCCTTCTCCAGGTAACATGACCGAGGAGGATAATTTGGGAACCAAAGCCTTCCATTGCATTGTTCCATGGTTACTTTTGGCAAAGTGCTGCCCTTTGCCTTCTGCAGTGTGTCTTACCGGGAAACTCTCCCATCCTTACTGCCTACCATCAGCTACTTTAGAAAGATTGTCAGGCTGATAATCAACTGTTTGGTCACATTATGAACTTCTGTTCTGTAACCATCCAGTTCTGGAGTATATTGAGTAGACTGGGCCTGTACTCGCTCGAGTTTAGAAGGCTGAGGGGGGATCTTATAGAAACATATAAAATAATGAAGGGGCTAGATAGGGTAGGCTTAGAGAGATTCTTCTCATTTGGAAAGGAAAACAGAACTAGAGAGCACAGTCTCAAAATAAGAGGGCGGGGCAGTTTAGAACAGAGTTGAGGAGGAACTTCTTCACTCAAAGGGAGTGAATCTCTGAAATTCTCTGTCCATTGAAGTGGTGGAGGCTACCTCATTGAATACATTTAATTCACGGGTAGATAGATTTCTGATAGATAAGGGAATTAAGGGTTATGGGGAGAAAGCGGGAAAATGGAACTGATCCACTTCAGATCAGCCGTGATCTTATTGAATGGCGGGGCAGGCTTGAGGGGGTAGATGGTCAGCTCCTGCTCCTATTTCTTATGTTCTCATGTTCTTTTGGAGTGGAACTTGAGGCCTAGAGGTGGAGACCGCTGCTACGACTGCAACATGGGTCCTTCCCCTGTAGGCGGCATGGTAGCACAGTGGTTAGCACTGCTGCTTCATAGCTCCAGGGACCTGGGTTCGATTCCTGGCTTGGGTCACTCTCTGTGTGGAGCTTGCACGTCCTCCTCGTGTCTGTGTGGGTTTCCTCCGGGTGTTCCGGTTTCCTCCCACAGTCCAAAGATGTGCAAGTTAGGTTGATTGGCCGTGATAAGTTAACCCTTAGTGAATTGAGATGCATAGGTTAGAGGGATTAGTGGGTAAATATGTAGGAATATGGGGGTAGGGCCTGGGTGGGATTGTGATCGGTGAAGACTCGATGGGCTGAATGACCTCTTTCTGATCTGTAGTGATTCTGTTCTATTATATATGAGTTAAACAATGTTTTGATATATAATTATATAGCCAGGGACGTAACTCGGTGATCTTTAATACTTAGGATTGGCCATACTAAATTGCCCTTTAATGTCCAAAGACATTTCGGTTATGGGATTAGCGGGGTAAATACATCGGGTTACGAGTATAGGGTGGGCGTGGGTAAGGTGCTCTGTTGGAAAGTCAGTACAGACTTGATGGTCCAAATGGCCTCATTCTGCACTGTAGGGATTCTATGAAATCTCCACATGCCAGTCTCACAATGACAAGGAAATGTTCTATCAACAATCAATAAAAATGCATCCACCATTAATAGCACCACACAGTTATGCTTTATATTACTTTACAATTAATTATGTTCTAATCTGTCTGCCGTTCCTTAGTTTAGCGACTGAATTGGCTCAGATCCCTTGGCACGCTGCCAAATTCCCCCAAACTCGGGAGAATGGACATCTACCTGGAAGATAAGCATTACCTCCAAGAAGTGGAGGAAGGAAGTTCTTACGACAGGGGAGGAGAATGGCACAGTCTGTACAGAACCTCCTGGATAGTGTTTAAGGACTCTGGGTCTGCACTCGATGGAGTTTAAAAGGATGAGGGGAATCTTATTGAAGCTTACAGAATACTGAAAGGCCTGTTTAGAGCAGACTTGATGTTTCCACTCGTGGGAGATACAAAGATTCGAGGGCACAGCCTCAGAGTAAAGGGACGAACCTTTAGATTGGAGATGAGGAGAAATTTCTTCACCGAGAGAATAGTGAATCTGTGGAATTCATTGCCACAAAACGCTGTGAGGGCCAGGCCATTGAGTGTATTTAAGACAGAGATAGATAGGTTAGCGATTGATAAGGGGATCAAAAGTTACAGAGAAAAGGCAGGAGAATGGGGTTGAGAAATTAATGAACCATGATTGAATGGCAGAGCAGACATGATGAATGGTTTAATTCTACTCCTATATCTTACAACTTTATTAAGGATAAATTCTATATCTGTGCAAAGGAAAACTGGATTCCGGTGCTGAAGTGTTACCCATAAGTGACGATTGTCCCTTTAAGGGCAATACAGCAGAGTAAGGATCACCTGGCTTGGGTGGCCAATCAGGGCTCAGACAGCACGGTAGCACAGTGGTTAGCACTGCAGCTTCATAGCTCTTGGGACCTGGGTTCGATTCCCAACTTGGGTCATTGTAAGATGCCAATAGGGAAGTGATGACCGAGTGGCATTATTGCTAGAATAATCCAGAAACTCAACTAATGCTCTGGGGACCCGGGTTCGAATCCCGCCACCTGCAGATGGTGGAATTTGAATTCAATAAAAAATATCCGGAATTAAGGATTTACTGATGACCATGAAACTGTTGTCGATTATTGGGTTCATAGAAATCATAGAAACCCTACAGTACTGAAAGAGGCCATTCAGCCCATCGAGTCTGCACCGACCACAATCCTACCCAGACCCAATCCCTACATATTTATCCACTAATCCCTCTAACCTACGCTTCCCAGGACACTAAGGGGCAATTTAGCATGGCCAATCAACCTAACCCGCACATCTTTGAACTGTGGGAGGAAACCAGAGTACCTGGAGGAAACTCACGTAGACATGAGGAGAATGTGTAAACACAGACAATGACCCACTATCCACACAGACAGTGACTCAAACTGGGAATCAAACCCGGGCCCCCGGAGCTGTGAAGCAGCAGTGCTAACCACTGTGCCACCACGCTGCCCATTAATGTCGCCCATTAACGGTTCACTAATGTCCTTTAAGGAAGGAAATCTGCCGTCCTTACCTGGTCTGGACAACATGTGATTCCAGAGCCACAGCAATAGGCAACTAGGCTGGGCAATAAATGCTGACCAGCCAGCGATGCCCATGTCCCACAAATGAATAAAAAAAAGTTAAGATGACCTGCGATCATGACAGTTCCTATAGAAATGCAAATTCCTTCCCAAAACAGGATTTCCTTACTCCGTTCCCCTGCCAGGTAATGATTAAAACCCAGGGCGAAGAATTTACCTTATTCAGAGAAAACAGTTGTAAAGGTAGGCATGGATCCATTAAACACTGAAGAAGAACAGGAACAGGAAGTCTGGCCAGAGGCTCAGATAAAATACATTCTGTTTGGTGGAAGGTGGGAACTGTTGCTCTTCAGGGATTGATACTGGAGTCTTCGATTTATCTCATATATATCAATGACTTGGATGAATGGATAGAGAGTTATACATCCAAGTTTGCTTTTGACATTAAATTAAGAGGCACAGAGAGTTGTTTGGGAGAAAGGGGACATTACAATAGATATTGCAATTAAGGTGCCTGAATGATACCCAGGCCCTATCCCCAGTCACAATCCCACTCAGGCCCTATCCCCACAACCCCTTAGTTAGTCCCCCTGACACAATTTAGGACAGCCAATCCACCTAACCAGCCATCTTTGTACTGTGGGAGGAAACCAGAGCACCCAAATGAGACTCACTTAGACATGGGGAGAAGTGCAAATCCCACACAGACAGTGAGTGACTCAAGCCGGGTATTGAATCTGGGTTCCTGGTGCTGTGAGGCAGCAGTGCTAATCATTGTGCCACCATGCACGGTGTCTGAGAAAGACAAATCAATGAGAATGCTTTCCGAACAGCGAGAGGCTATTGACTGATAAGGAGCACAGGGATTTAGGTATTCTTGTCCATAATCACTAAGAGCTGGTGCAGAGTTCCAAAAAGATGAATGAAGTGTTGGCCTTTCTCATGAGGGGGTTAAAGAACAAAGAAGAAAGAAAATTACAGCATAGGAACAGGCCCTTCGGCCCTCCAATCCTGCACCGACCATGCTGCCCGTCTGAACTACCCTATCCTTTCAGGGCCCATATCCCTCTATTCCCATCCTATTCATGTAGTTGTCCAATGCATCTTAAAAGTCACTATTGGATTCCCTTCCACTACCTCCCCTGGCAACGAGTTCCAGGCACCCACCACCCTCTGTGTAAAAACATTGCCTTGCACATCTTTAAACCTTGCCCCTTGCACCTTAAACCCATGCCCCCGACTCTTCCACCCTGGGAAAACGCTTCTGACTATCCACTCTGTCCGTGCCCCTAATAATCTTGTAGGCTTCTATGGGGTCACCCCTCAATTTCTGTCATTCCAGAGAGAACAAACCAAGTGGTTGGAATACAAAAATGAGAAACAATGCGACAGTTGTACAGAATAGTGTTGAGATGCTAAATACAGCTAGATGTTCAGTCGAGAATATCCTAATCAAGGTATTTAAAATGATTAGAGTAGATACAGAGAATGCATTTCCTCTGGTGGGAAATCCAGAACAAGGGTAATCTTAAAAATATGGTATCATAATTTAGACTTAGGCAGGCTAAAGGTGAAATCAGGAAGTGCTTTTTCACACAAAATATAGAAAAAATCTGGAACTCTTAAAAGGTTGCGAATACAGGGGTGTTAATTGATATTTTCATGTCTAAAATAGAGTTAAGAAACATGAAACAAAAGGTGGGGACTTTGAGCTAAGGTACAGTCAGCTGTGATCTAACTGAGAGGGGGAACTGGTTCAGAAGGTGTAATAATCATATAGCATTTCCAATGCGGGAGTTGGATGGCCCTGAAAATGGAAGGCACAAAATGAAGAATTCAATCAGTGAGGCGCAACACCACAGCAGTCTTCCCATTACTGTACGGGGTGAGGTGATGCCAGTTCCAATACCGGGCAATGCTCCATAGCAACACCTTTATGCCTCTATCATAGTGCTGTGAGGCAATTTAGATACAAGCTGCAGATTTAGAAACTGCTGCTGCAATTTGTTGATAGACAATAATTATGATTCTATTAGCCCTCACATCTCTCCCACATCATCTATCAGTATAAATTGAGAGATGAGCTTCCATTAATTTGACTTGTGACTGGTTAGAGCAATTATTTATAAATTAAATCAATGAGCATAAATTATTGATATATTCCAACAAGCCAGGAGGTCAACCTTCATTGTAGTGTCCAGCTATTGAGATGTGACTCAGGCTGATAGACCTTCTGATCTACAGCCAACAGTGTTATTAATGGAGCGAGGCAGCTATGGTTATAGGCTGCTGTGCAGACCTAACTCTTAGAAGTCATAGAATCCCTACAGTGCAGAAAGAGGCCATTCGGCCAACTGAATCTGCACTAGCAACAATCCTACCACAAGCACTGTTCCCACAAGCCAAAAATTTACCCTGCTAATCCCTCTAGCCTATGCATGCTGGGACACTATAGGCAATTTATTATGCCCAATCAACCTAACCCGCACATCTTTGGACTGTGGGAGGAAACCTAATCATCCGGAGGAAACCCATGCAGACACAAGGAGAATGTGCAGATTCCACACAGACAGTGACCCAAACTGGGAATCAAACCCAGGTTCCTGGAGCTGTGAAGGCAGCAGTGCTAACCACTGTGCTACCCTGCTGCCCACATTTTTGCAAGTAATTTTCAAATCAAAAGATACAAATTTTGGAAACAATCCTTTCTTAATAAATCAGCGTTGTCCAGTGTGTACTGCACTCTCATTCTGACTTTCATTACACTGAGTGTATTTACCTCAGTTGGTTTGCCAGCTATTAAACTGAGTGATAGTTTATCATCTTCAGCAAAAATAATGAACGTCAATATATCAATGTCAATTGCATCCTTTGGAATACTGTGTGCAGTTCTGGTCACCCTATTATAGAAAGGATATTATTAAACTAGAAAGAGTGCAGAAAAGATTTACTAGGAAGCTACTAAGACTTGATGGTGTGAGTAATAAGGAAAGACTGGGATTTTTTTTCCCTGGGGCGTAGGAGGCTGTCGGATGAACTTATAGAGATCTTTTTAGCATAGATCAGCCAAATAGTCAATATGTTTTCCCATAGGTAGGGGAGTCTAAAACTAGAGGGTGTAGGTTTAAGGTGAGAGGGGAGAGATACAAAAGTGTCCAGAGGGACAATTTTTTCACACAGAGGGTGGTGAGTGTCTGGAACAATCTGCCAGAGATAGTAATAGAGGTGGGTACAATTTTGTCTTTTAAAAAACATTTAGACAGTTATATGGATATGACAGGTAGAGGGGGATATAGGCCAAATGCGGGCAATTGGGATTAGCTTAGGGGTTTAAAAAAGAACAGCATAGACAAGTTGGGCCTGTTTCCATGCTGTAAACCTCTATGACTGTATGTTAATTTTTGCTGAATGATTGTTTCTGAAAACTTTCCCACCGCTGAGGTTGAACTGACCGACCTGTTCGCTGAGTTTTCCCTTACACCCTGCTCTGAACAAAGATATAATATTTCCAATACGCCACTGTATGTTTGTGTGCACATAAAATAAAGTCAGAACACCACACTAAATTGTGATGTCTGAATAACTAACGGGTTCCGGGGTCAGACAGCCCAGAAAAAGCCCATCGAGTCTGCACCAACAACAACTACCTCTAACGATGCGCTAAAATTTCCTGCAGTCGAACGCATTTCGAGTCCTCCCGGTGCAGTTTAAGGGAAATAGTGGAGAGTGTCACCAACTTATTGCATTTGAGTTGATGCCGTTGCCAAAGCGTCAGAGGGAGGAATTTCAAACCAACACTTTAAACCTTTTGTATCCCAGTGTCATACCAGCGGTATATGCCAGCAGCATGATGGCACAGTGGTTAGCACTGGTGTCTCACAGTGCCAGGGACCTGTGTTTGATTCCCAGCTCAGGTCACCGTCTGTGTGGAGTTGGCGCATTCTCCCCATGTTTATGTGGGTTTCCTCCAGGTGCTCTGGTTTCCTCCCAAAGGGTTAGGTGGATTGGCCGTGCTAAATTGCCCCTTAGTATCAGGGGGACGAGCCAGGGGGAAATGCATGGGATTATGGAGATAGGATAGGATTGTGGTCGGTGCAGACTCGATGGGCTGAACAGCTTCTTTCTGCACTGTAGGATTCTATGGATCCTGTGATATCAGTATCCAGGGCAGTGGAGTTAAGTTCAAGTAACTTCATATATTTATTAATTAAGCAGAGACAGTGCGAGCGCAGGGTTATATAAAGGTGAGAGCATTTGGGGCTGAATATTACTCTTTCCTAAAAAGGAATGAAAGCTTCTGTTTCTTATCACTGTGAGTGATCAACCCACTCAATCCTGCCATTGAGAACTGTAAATCTGTAAGATTTTGATTCACAGGTTATTAGTTCTAGCTGAAAGCAGACAGCGACTTGTTTTGCTTTAATAGAAAAGTATTTTCACCCTACAGGTAATTGCGAATGAGTCAGTGTGTTTACAGCAGTGGGAGCACACATGTGTGGGTGAAAGGCAAGACAGCAAATAATTCACACTTGAGCACTAGATATGAATGGGCATAACTACGTAGCGCCAAGTAAAAGTGGACAAGGTTAGTTCTTTTATAACAACAGAAAATGCTGCAAATTTTCAGCAATTGGGAAACATTTGTAGAGAGAGAAACAGAATTAAATGGCTGGAATGTTACCACCCTGCTCACCATGGGAAGTGGAGAACACGAGGGATGGATGATGGGAAAGTCCGTTGACCCCAGCGGTTTGTGAATGAACAAAGCCATAAAATCCCGCCCGACATTTCAGCTTTTAATTGGAATCGAGGGAAGATAGAACTGTAACAGGTTATGGGCAAGTGTAAAAGGGGAGGCGGGGGTGGAAGAACAAAAGGGAAGGTCTGTGCTGAAGTGGAGGGCAGTGGAGATTAAATGACAAAAGATTTCATGGCACAATGAGATGTTGCTCCTCGAGCTAGCATTGAGCTTCATTAGACGCAGAGAAGGACAGAATGGTCAGGATGGGAGCAAATTGGAGAATTAAAATGACTAGCAATGGGGAGCTCAGGGTCATGCTTGTGAACTGAATGAGGTGTTTCACAAATGGTCACCTTTGTGTGGGGCAATATCAAACAAGTGGTCGCAGGTATAGGTTGAATGGATTTAAAACTAGGATGAGAAGGAATTACTTCTCACAGAGAGAGGTGAATTTGTGGAACTTGCTGCCCCAGAACACGGGGGAAACTGAATTGTTGAATGGTTTTAAGAAGGAGAGGGATATATTTCTGATTAAAAGAAAGGAATATGGGGATATGGAGAACAGGTAGGGAGATGGATTTGAGAACAGGGAGTGATCAGCCAGGATCTGATGGAACGGCAGAGCAGGCTCAAAGGGTTGAATTGCCTCCTATAGCTCCGAATTCCTATGTTCCTATCTTCCTAAATAAAGTCAGTTCAAAGCAATACAAATATGTCTTCAGAAGGAAGAGGAATCTGGGATCTTTGATGGTGAGCAGAGAAAAAGGTGAAAGGACAGATACTGCATCTCCTGGGCCTGTGCGGAAAGATTCGATCAGAGCTTTGGAGTGATTGTGGAGTGCAAAGTGAGGGATCAGTCGCTTCATAATGCTGAACAGGGAAGGGAAGATGACTTTGGTGGTGGAATTATGTTGCAGGAGGCGGAAAGCGTCACAGAACTGTAAAGCACAGAGCAAGCCTTCGGCCCATTGTGTCGGTATTGACAATAACTACCATTAAAGAAGGGTGAGTGTGTGAGAGAGGAGGGTGCGTGTGTGAGAGAGGAAGGAGAGTGTGTGAGAGAGGAGGGAGAGTGTGTGAGAGAGGAGGGAGAGTGTGTGAGAGAGGAGGGAGGTGTGTGAGAGAGGAGGGTGAGTGAGTGTGTGAGAGAGGAGGGTGCGTGTTGTGAGAGAGGAGGGTGAGTGTGTGAGAGGGAGGAGTGAGTGTGTGGAGAGAGGAGGGGTGTGTGAGAGAGGAGAGAGAGTGGTGTGAGAGAGGAGGGTGAGTGTGTGAGAGGGAGGGTGGTGGGTGACAGAGGAGGGTGAGTGTGTGAGAGGGAGGGTGAGTGTGAGAGAGGAGGGGAGTGGTGGGAGAGGAGTGGTGGTGTTGAGAGAGGAGGGTGAGTGGTGTGAGAGAGGGAGGAGTGTGTGAGAGAGGAGGGGAGTGTTGTGAGAGAGGAGGTGTGAGGTGTGTGAGAGAGGAGGGGATGTGTGACAGAGAAGAGGGGGGTGAGGTGTGAGAGAGGAGGGTGGTGTGTGAGAGGAGGGTGAGTGTGTGAGAGGAGGGAAAGTGTGTGAGAGAGGAGGGTGAGTGTGTGTGAGAGAGGAGGGAGAGTGTGTGAGAGAGGAGGGAGTGTGTGTGACAGAGAGAGGGTGAGTGTGTGAGAGAGGAGGGTGAGTGTTGAGAGAGAGGGTGAGTGTGTGAGAGAGGAGGTGTGTGTGTGAGAGAGAGTGTGTGTGTGAGAGAGGAGTGTGGTGTGAAGAGGAGTGTGTGTGAGAGGAGGAGGGAGAGTGTGTGAGAGAGGAGGTGGAGAGTGTGTGAGGAGAGGAGTGTGTGTGAGAGAGAGGAGGTGTGTGAGAGAGGAGGTTGTGAGTGTGTGAGAGAGGAGAGGGTGAGTGTGTGAGAGAGGAGTGTGTGTGTGAGAGAGGAGGGAGAGGAGGTGTGTGGAGAGGAGGGTGTGTGTGTGAGAGAGGAGGTGAAGGAGGTGTGAGAGAGGAGGGTGTGTGGTGAGAGAGGAGGTGTGTGTGTGAGAGAGGAGGGTGTGTGTGTGAGAGAGGAGGGTGAGTGTGTGTGAGAGGAGGGTGTGTGATGAGAGAGGAGGGAGAGTGTGTGAGAGAGAGAGGGAGTGTGTGTGAGAGAGAGAGGTGTGTGTGAGAGAGGAGTGTGTGTGTGAGAGAGGAGGGAGAGTGTGTGAGAGAGGAGTGTGTGTGAGAGAGGAGGGGGAGTGTGTGAGAGAGGAGCGTGTGTGGGAGAGAGTAGTGAGAGGGTGTGTGTGTGAGAGAGGAGGTGTGTGTGTGAGAGAGGAGTGTGAGTTGGTGTGGGAGAGGAGGGTGAGGAACTGTGTGTGAGAGAGGAGGAGAGGGTGAGAGGAGAGAGGGAAGTGTGTGTGAGAGAGGAGCGTGGTGTGTGAGAGAGGAGGGTGGAGTGTGTGAGAGAGAGGGGATGAGAGTGTGTGAGAGAGGAGGGTGTGTGTGAGAGAGGAGAGGGTGGTGTGTGAGAGAGGAGTGTGTGTGAGAGAGGAGGGGACAGAGTGTGTGAGAGAGGAGTGGTGTGTGAGAGAGGAGGAGTGTGTGTGAGAGAGGAGTGTGTGTGAGAGAGGAGTGTGTGTGAGAGAGGAGTGTGTGTGAGAGAGGAGGGAGTGTGTGAGAGAGGAGTGAGTTGTGAGAGAGGGAGAGTGTGTGAGAGAGAGGAGAGTGTGTGAGAGAGAGGAGAGTGTGTGAGAGAGAGGTGTGTGGAGAGAGGAGGAGAGTGGGAGAGAGGAGGACGAGTGTGCGGACAGGAGAGAGGGGAGTGGTGAGAGAGGAGGGTGATGTCGACAGAGAGAGGGTGGAGTGGTGAGAGAGGAGGGTGTTGTGTGTGAGAGAGGGAGTGAGTGTGTGAGAGAGGAGGTGGATGTGTGTGAGAGAGGAGGGAGAGTGTGTGAGAGAGGAGGGGAGTGTGTGAGAGAGGAGGGGGAGTGTGTGTGAGAGAGGAGGGTGCTGTGCGTGAGATTTCTTTTTTTTTGAGGGAGTGTGTGTGTGTGAGAGAGGAGGTTGTGTGTGTGAGAGAGGAGGGGGTGGGGGGGAAGGTGGTGCGAGAGGAGGGTGAGGAGTGGATGAGAGAGGGGAGAGTGCTGTGAGCGCGGAGGGACAGTTTGTGTTTGAGAGAGGAAGGTGTGTGTGTGAGAGAGGAGTGTGTGTGAGAGAGATGGAGTGTGTGTGAGAGAGGGGAGTGTGTGTGAGAGGAGGGTGAGTGGAGGAGAGGAGTGAGAGTGGTGTGTGAGAGAGGGACAGTGTGTTGAGAGAGAGAAGGTGTGTGTGAGAGAGGAGGGTGTGTGTGTGAGAAGGAGGGTGTGTGTGTGAGAGAGGAGGTGAGTGTGTGTGAGAGGGAGGTGAGTGTGGTGAGAGGGAGAGGGCAGTGTGTGTGAGAGAGAGAGGGTGGTGTGTGAGAGAGGAGAGTGTGGTGTGAGAGAGAGAGGGTGATGTGTGAGATGAGGAGGGATTGTGTGAGAGACGAGGGAGAGTGTGAGAGAGAGGAGGGGAGGTGTGGGAGAGGAGGGAGAGTGGTGTGTGAGAGGAGGGAGCGTGTGTGGAGAGGAGTGTGTGTGTGGAGGAGGGATGGTGAGGTGTGTGAGAAGGAGGAGAGTGTGTGGAGAGAGGAGTGTGTGTGAGAGGAGGGAGAGTGTGTGAGAGAGAGGGAGTGTGTGTGAGAGAGGAGGAGAGTGTGTGTGAGAGAGGAGTGTGTGTGAGAGAGGAGAAGTGTGTGAGAGAGAGGGTGAGTGTGTGAGAGAGAGAGTGTGAGTGTGTGAGAGAGAGAGGGTGTGTGTGAGAGAGGAGTGAGTGTGTGAGAGAGAGAGGTGAGTGTGTGAGAGAGAGAGGGTGAGTGTGTGAGAGAGAGAGGGTGTGTGTGTGAGAAGGGGTGGAGTGTTGGAGAGAGAGAGGGTGAGTGTGTGGAGAGGAGAGAGGTGTGTGGTAGAGAGAAGGGTGAGTGTGGTGAGAGAGGGAGGGTGAGTGTGTGAGAGAGAGAGTGAGTGTGTGAGAGAGGAGTGTGTGTGAGAGAGGAGGGAGAGTGTGTGAGAGAGAGAGGGAAGTGTGTGTGAGAGAGGAGGTAGTGTGTGAGAGAGGAGTGTGTGAGAGAGGGAGGGTGAGTGTGTGAGAGAGAGAGGGTGAGTGTGTGAGAGAGGAGGGAGAGTGTGTGAGAGAGGAGGGAGAGTGTGTGAGAGAGAGAGGGACAGTGTGTGTGAGAGAGGAGGGTGAGTGTGTGAGAGAGGAGGGATAGTGTGTGAGAGAGAGGGTGAGTGTGTGAGGGGAGGGTGAGTGTGTGAGGGGAGGGTGAGTGTGTGAGGGGAGGGTGAGTGTGTGAGAGAGGGTGAGTGTGTGAGGAGAGGGTGAGTGTGTGAGAGGAGGGTGAGTGTGTGAGGAGAGGGTGAGTGTGTGAGAGAGGGTGAGTGTGTGAGGAGAGGGTGAGTGTGTGAGAGAGGAGTGTGTGTGAGAGAGGGTGAGTGTGTGAAGAGGATGGTGAGTGTGTGAGAGAAGAGGGTGAGTGTGTGAGAGAGAGAGGGTGATGTGTGAGAGAAGAGAGGGTGAAGTGTGTGAGAGAGAGAGGTGCGTGTGAGAGAGAGAGGGTAGGTGTGAGAGAGAGAGTGGTGTGTGAGAGAGAGGGTGCGTGTGAGAGAGAGAGAGGTGGTGTAGTGAGAGAGAGGGTGAGTGTGTGAGAGAGGAGGGAGTGTGGTTGAGAGCGGAGGGAGAGTGTGTGAGAAGAGGAGTGTGTGTGGGGTGAGAGAGAGAGGAGAGTGTGTGGAGAGGATGGGAGTGTGTGAGAGAGAGGGGTGATGTGTGAGAGAGAGGGTGTGTGTGAGAGAGAGAGGGAGTGTGTGTGAGAGAGGAGAGTGTGTGGTGAGAGGAAGAGTGGTGTGAGAGAGGAGAGAGTGTGTGAGAGAAGAGGAGTGTGTGAGAGAGGGAGAGTGAAGTGTGTGGAGAGAGGAGGAGTGTGTGTGAGAGATGAGGGTGAGTGTGTGAGAGAGAGAGGAGAGTGTGTTGAGGAGGAGGAGGGTGAGTGTGTGAGAGAGAGGAGAGTGTGTGAGAGAGGAGGAGAGTGTGTGAGAGAGGAGAGAGTGTGTGAGAGGGAGGGAGAGTGTTGAGCGAGGAGGGAGAGTGTGTGAGAGAGAGGGAAGTGTGTGTGAGAGAGGAGGTGAGTGTGTGAGAGAAGGGAGGTGTGTGAGAGAGAGGGAGTGTGTGAGAGAGAGAGGGAAGTGTGTGTGGAGAGGAGGTGAGTGTGTGAGAGAGGAAGGGAGAAACTGTGAGAGAGGAGTTTGTGTGAGAGAGGAGGGGGAGTGTGTGAGAGAGAGGAGGGTGAGTGTGAGAGAGGAGGATGAGTGTGTGAGAGAGGAGGGAGAGTGTGTGAGAGAGGAGGGAGAGTGTGTGAGAGAGGAGGGAGAGTCTGTGAGAGAGTAGGGAGAGTCTGTGAGAGAGAGGAAGAGTGTGTGAGAGAGAGGAAGAGTGTGTGAGAGAGGAGGTGAGTGTGAGAGAGAGAGAGGGAGTGTGTAGAGAGGAGGGAGAGTGTGTGAGAGAGGAGGGTGAGTGTGTGAGAGGGAGGGTGAGTGTGTGAGAGAGAGAGGGTGAGTGTGTGAGAGAGAGAGGGTGAGTGTGTGGGAGAGAGAGAGGGTGAGTGTGGTGGAGAGAGAGGGTGAGTGTGTGAGAGAGGAGGGTGAGTGTGGAGAGAGAGAGGGTGAGTGGTGTGAGAGAGAGAGGGTGAGTGTGTGAGAGAGAGAGGGTGAGTGTGTGAGAGAGAGAGGGTGAGTGTGTGAAGAGGATGGTGAGTGGTGTGAGAGAGGAGGGAGAGTGTGTGAAGAGGGGTGGTGTGTGAGAGAAGAGAGGGTGAGTGTGTTGGAGAGGAGGTGTGTTGAGAGAGAGAGGTGAGTGTGTGAGAGAGAGGGTGAGTGTGTGTGAGAGAGAGGGTGAGTGTGTGAGAGAGAGAGGGTGAGTGTGTTGGAGAGGAGGGAGAGTGTGTTGGAGAGGAGGGAGAATGTGCGAGAGGAGGTTGAGTGTGCGAGAGAGGAGGGTGAGTGTGTGAGAGAGGAGGGAGAGTGTGTGAGAGAGAGAGGGTGAGTGTGTGAGAGAGGAGGGAGAGTGTGTTGGAGAGGAGGGAGAATGTGTGAGAGGAGGTTGAGTGTGTGAGAGAGGAGGGTGAGTGTGTGAGAGAGGAGGGAGAGTGTGTGAGAGAGGAGGGTGCGTGTGTGAGAGAGGAGGGTGAGTGTGTGAGAGAGGAGAATGTGTGAGAGGAGGTTAGTGGCGAGAGAGGAGGGTGAGTGTGTGAGAGAGGAGGGAGAGTGTGTGAGAGAGAGGGTGCGTTGTGAGAGAGGAGGGGGAGTGTGTGAGAAGGAGGGTGAGTGTGTGAGAGAGAGAGGGTGAGTGTGTGAGAGAGAGGGTGAGTTGTGAGAGAGGATGGTGAGGTGTGAAGACAGAGGGAGTGTGTGAGAGAGAGAGGGTGCATGTGTGAGAGAGGAGAGGGTAGTTGTGAGAGAGAGAAGGGTGGAGTGTGTGAGAGAGAGAGGGTGAGTTTGAGAGAGAGAGGGTGAGTGTGTTGAGAGAGAGAGGGTGAGTGTGTGAGAGAGAGAGGGTGAGTGGTGTGAGAGGAGGAGGAGAGTGTGTGAGAAAGGAGGGTAGTGTGTGAGAGAGGATGGGAGTGTGTGGAGAGAGGAGGGAGAGTGTGTGTGAGAGAGGAGGGAGAGTGTGTGAGAGAGGAGGGAGAGTGTGTGAGAGAGGAGGGAGAGTGTGTGAGAGAGGAGGGAGAGTGTGTGTGAGAGTGGATGGTGAATGAATGTGTGAGAGGAGGATGACTGTGTGAGAGAGGGAGGGAAGTGAGTGTAAGAGAGGAGGGTCAGTGTGTGTGAGGATGGTGAATGTGTGTGTGAGAGGAGGTTGAGTGTGCGAGAGAGGAGGGTGAGTGTGTGAGAGAGGAGGGAGAGTGTGTGAGAGAGAGAGGGTGAGTGTGTGAGAGAGGAGGGAGAGTGTGTTGGAGAGGAGGGAGAATGTGTGAGAGGAGGTTGAGTGTGCGAGAGAGGAGGGTGAGTGTGTGAGAGAGGAGGGAGAGTGTGTGTGAGAGTGGATGGTGAATGAATGTGTGAGAGGAGGATGACTGTGTGAGAGAGGGAGGAAAGTGAGTGTAAGAGAGGAGGGTCAGTGTGTGTGAGGATGGTGAATGAGTGTGTGAGAGGAGGGTGAGTGTGCGAGAGAGGGAGGAGAGTGAGTGTGAAAGAGATGTTTGTGAGCGAGAGTAAGAGAGAGAGAGGTGGAAATTTGTGTGGGCCTTCTGTATTACACCTGCATTGAGTAATCAACTCATTTGTGTGCTCAAACAACTAAGCCCGTCGTGTCTAACTCTGTTGTGCATTGGAATATTCTTCAATCACTTGCATGGTCCTCAAAAACCACTTCAAGCCACACGAAATTTTCAGCGACTGGGAATTAAGATGTGAATCCTTAATGAGACAATCAGCTCCAATCCATTTGTTCCTAACGTTCGGAACATGCTCAGTCTTACCGAGCTATGTTACCGTCACCACAAACACTGGTTATTTCCTTATCATGGTAATAAACTCCGGACTAGACAAAGGAAAATGGCATTGAAAATGACTACAATCCTACTTTGTCATTAAGGAATCTGAGATTAGCAACATGAAATCATTAATTGCAAAGGTGCCTGAGAGAAAATCACTTCAATCCATTGCTTCATAAGTTTATGTTGAAACTATTATTCCAACAAGATGTCTTATTGCCCTCCACATGCAATAATAGTTCTGTCCATTTTAGATTTGCCAGCCTTGGTATATGATATCTCGCCTGGAAGGACTGAAAGAGTTTTCAGCATTTAAAAGGACTTTAAACGTTCAACAAATTCAGCCACGGTTCTGGGTTAGGCAAGAGGTACACATTGGCAATCATAGGGCATTCTCAATAACTGTGGCAGGAGCAGCAATGAGGAGACAGCCACCGGTATTTTACAGCTAACTCTGCAGAGATTCTTACCTGGGATGACCGAGATAGTTTTCAATGCTCTCAGTACTCTGAAAGTTCGAAGAGCTGAAACGTTGCCGAGGTGTATGAATTCTGTTATGTACCTGCAGAGTCAAACCACAGTTATTTGAACTGGCTTCACAATTCACATTTTATTTCACCATTTCTTCCCCACACCAGTTTTACAGAATATTTTTAGCACAGAAGCAGGTCATTCAGTCCAACAGATCAATGCTCTCTTTCTAACCCTCTTTATTCAACAACATAGAATCATAGATTCTCTGCAGTGCAAGAGGCCATTCAGCCCATCAAGTCCACACCAACTACAATCCCATCCAGGCCTATTCCCGTAATCTTGCTAACCCTCTGATTTAGGGTTAATTGAGCATGGCCAATCAACTTAACCTGCACATCTTTGGCCTGTGGGAGGGAACACTTGGAGGAAACCCATGCAGACATGGGAAGAATGTGCAAACTCCACACAGATAGTGACCAAGACCAGAATTGAACCCTGGTCCCTGGCTCTGTGAGGCAGCACTGCTAACCACTGTGCCACCGTGCCATCTCACGGTGCATATTAGTGGGGATGAATCTGTCACTGTATAACACCGGGCTATAGTACTGGCGGGGATGGGTCTGTTACTATATAACACTGGGATCTGTCACAATATAACACTGGGGTATAGTACTGGTGGTGATGGGTCTGCCAGTGTATAATACGGCTACAGTACTGGAGGGGATAGATCTGTTACTGTGTAATACTGGGGTCTGTCACTGTATAACACTGGGGTAAAGTATTGCCAGTGATGTGTCTGTCATTCTATAACATCATCATATTCTTCACGCGTTTATCTAATTCCTTCTAATTTATCTATTTTTTTCTGAAATGCCAATATATCTCAACTGCTCCATGTGGTTGGGAGTTCCACATTCTAACTAGTTCCCAGTTAAATAAGTTTCTCCTGACTTGTCTCTTGGATTTATTAGTAATTATCTTATATCGATGGTTCTTGATTCTAGTCTCACCCATGAGTGTAATGTCAGTCTTTCAAAGATGGTAATCCAGAGGCCTACGCTGATACTCTGGGGACACAGGTTCAAATCCCACCACAGCAGCTGGTGGAATTTAAATCTAATTCCCAAAATTTGGAATTGAAAGCTCATCTCAGTAATGGTCACCATGGCAACTATTGCTGAATTGGTGTGAAAATAATCTAGTTAACTAATGTCCTTTAGGGAAGGAAATCTGCAGTTCTTACTTGGTCTGACCTATGTGTGACTCAGTAATTGGTTGCCACTTAAAAGCTTCATGAGCTACTCAGTTCAAGAGCAATTAGGGATGGGCAACAGATGAGAGCATTGCTGGTTCTGCCCATGTCCCACAGAAGTATTAATTCACCAAATTGCCAAACAAGACATTGGGTATCTTGGCAAAGCTGAAAACACTATGGAAAAGATGGTCCACTGACATCTTCCAGAATCATGTATAGTGCTTGACAAAGCTGATAAGTTGTCCAGTGGATGGAAAAGTTTAAACACCAGGAGATAGAAGTTACACAACCAGGGGTAAAGAATAAGAAGGGGAATTCAGGAAGAGGATTTCACCAAGCAAGCCATAGAGTACCAGGGCAAGTCGTTCTTTTAAATAATGCAAATGAATCCAAGAGATAATTAGAACCATATCTGGAAAGTGTTGGAATTGTGTGAATATTGAGGTTAACAGATAAGATTGAGCTATCAAAATTGGGTCAGGCTTGTTGGGCTTAATGATCTGTCACGTTATTGAAGCTTCATGTCCTTTAAGAACCTGACAATTGTTAACGGTGTGTATATCTGTTATATGTTTAAATGGTTGCAGGTTGCTTTAAGTGCTGATTACATGATTTGACAGTGGTGTCATTAGGGTGTTGCAGAGGCTGTTGTTTTATTGGGAAAATGCTCCTGGAATAAATCTGTTGTTGTTAGTTTGAACTGACATGTGCAAGCCAAATCTTGCTAAAATCTACAGTCTCTAACATAGTTAGAACATTATAATATCCCTATTAAGACCATGAAAATGAATCATTATGGTCAATACCTGTTAAAGTGAGAGATGGATGCCAGAACTTTATTGCAGCTCAAAAGAATGTTTTAAGGTCTGAGGACTGTTGTGATTTATGCATACAGACCTAGTTACATTGACCTATGTTGCAATTCATAGTGAGAAGATTTGAGTATTGGGATAGGGATGTTTTGCTGCAAATGCATAAGACACTGATGAGGCCATATTTGGAGTATTGTGTGCAATTTTGGTGTCCTTGTCTAAAGAAGGACATCCTTGCTATAGAGAGAGTACAGCAAATGTTTACTAGGCTGATTCCTGAGATGACAAGTCTGTCATATGAGGACAGACTAAGTTAGTTAGGATTATATTCATTGGAGTTTAGAAGAGTGAGAGGGGATCTCATAGAAATTTATAAAATTCAAACGGGGTTAGACAGGGTAGATTCAGAAAGAATGTTCCCAGTGATGGGGAAATCCAGAATTAGGGGCTCATAGTTTGAGGATAAGGGTAAACCTTTTAGAATTGAAGTGAGGAGAAATTTCTTCACCCAGAGGATGGTGAATGTGTGGAATTCACTCCCACAGAATGCAGTTGAAGCCAAAATGTTATCTGATATTAAAAAGAAATTAGATTAGCTCTTGGGGCTAAAAGGATACGGGGGATTAGAACATTGAATTTAATGAATAGCCATAGTCAAAATGAAATGAATGGCTCGAAAGGCTGAATGGCTTGCTCCTGCTTCTAGTTTCTATACCAAACATTATGCATTAATGGGAAAAAAATAATGGAGTGCCTTAGTATAGGAAAGCACAATGAAAACAATGCAAAATCCCCAATCAGCTTTGACTAGCAAGGATTACCCTTTGTGCCACTGTGGATGACATGGTGGCACAGTGGTTAGCACTTCTGCCTCACAGCGCTAAGGATCCAGGTTCAATTCTGGCCTTGGGTGGCTGACTGTGTGAAATTTTTATATTTTCCCCAGGTCAACTCTGGTTTCCTCCAACACTCCAAAAATGTGGATTGGCCATGCTAAATTGCCCCTTAATGTCCCAAGATGTGTAGGTTAGTGGGGATTAGTTTTGAGAAATAAATGGGGTTTTGGGGAGATGGCAGGGAGGGGGACGGAGTAAGTTACTCTATCAGTGCAGATTCGATGGGTCAAATGGCCTCTTCTGTACTATTGGGATTCTGTGATATTCTATAAATAATATCCTATCTATTTTATACTCCACAAACCATTCAAACTTCCAACATCTCTCCATAGGTCAGAATCATAAATGATCTGCATTCTTCTCTAATTTTCAGCAAAGTTTTTGACAGAGCTGGACTGGTTTGTATGATCCTTACATCATCTCAACACTGGAATGACTCTGTTAGAACATGATTTCAAACAGCAACAAAGTTTTAATACTCTAGTGGATTATCAGTGAAGAAACATACCAACGTGATTGAAAATGGCAGAGAGAAATGTTTGTTTTCGGAGGAGGGGTGAGGCAAGTTCAAAAATTACGTAAGAGAGGTCAACAAGATAGAGTAACTGACAGACAGCATTGTTATATCATTAAATACACCAGTTAGTGAAACATATTCGAAAGAGGGCTTAGAACACAGTACAATCAGGAACAGTAAATTAATGGTCTTGACATAATGCCAGCTTGACTTCACACTTACGCCATTAAAACAACACTGAAATCCAACCAGTTCCATGGATCTCGAAGGAAGGTGAATCCATCAAAGCAGAATCCTCTTGCCAATATTTTTATCACTGATTCAAAAGTGTAAATTCCAGTGAAAGTGTACCTGGTGAAGTATTTGGAAATGAACAGCGTTAGCCGGCGCTGTGAAGGGATCGCGGTGCAGTCACAACATGAGCCACCTCGCATGGGACCTCAGGATGCAAGATGGCAAAGAGTGCGGTGGAGAAGCAGGTGAGATTGTCAGCCCTTACAATGGTTGCAAGCTTCAATACATATTTCCAATGAATTGTCAAGTCAGGAATGAACAACATTTGACATGTCATTTCATACCAACGAGTGTATCTCTTCTGGCAAGTCAATGAAAAGGAATGAGAATATGAAGCATTCAGTGTCACCCTAACTGACATTTTGAGTGATTGTACACCATACCTCTCAACCATTTAAGATGAGGCCTACTTTCCAATCATTCTCATTATTCTTAGATTTTGGTTCAGAAATTGATACACACAATATTACAAGTAAAAAAACTATCCAATCTGCCTTCTTAATCTCATGCCCCATGTAATCTAACATGCCCCAGGTAAAAACCCTAGAGTTTTGAGGAACATGCAGAGATGATTATACCCTATAAGCCCCTCCATTTTTAATAGATCGACCCCATTTTCATGGTGGCACAGTAGCACTGCTGCCTCAGAGTACACAAGATCTGGGTTCGATTCCTGGCTTGGGTCACTGTCTGTGTGGAATTTGCACGTTCTCCCCGTGTCTGCGTGGGTTTCCTCCGAGTGCTCCAGTTTCTTCTCGCAGTCCGAAGGATTCACTAGCTAGGGTGCATCGGCCATGCTAAATTCTCCCCCAGTGTACATGTTCAGGTGCCGGAGTGTGGCAACTAGGGGATTTCACAGTAACTTCATTAATGTGAGCCTTACTTGTGACTAATAAATAAATGTTATTTTCCTAGGGGTCACCTTCTACTGATTAAGTCTTGGGCTCTTTCTTATTCAGCTTAACAAGTCAGGGTTCTTGCAAGAAAATCACGATTGTTGTAGCAGGCACCTTCACAAGGGCAGGGAGCAAAGTTTATCCAACACAAAAGGTGAATCAAAGTTACCTAGATAGGGGGAGTTTGGGTCAAGCCTCCAGAGAGGCGATAGCATTGTGTTGTTACTGCTAGATTATTAATCCAGAAACTCAGCTAATATTCTGGGGACCCGAGTTTGAATCCCGCCATGGTAGATGGTGGAATTTATATTCAATAAAAGATGTTTGGAATTAAGAATCTACAGGGCATTGAGTTTAAAAATTGGCAAATCATGTTGCAGCTCAACAGAATCTTAGTTAGGCCACACTTGGAATACAGAGTTCAATTCTGTTCGGCGCACTACCAGAAGAATGCGGAGGCTTTGGAGAGGATACAGAAAAGATTTACCAGGATGTTTACCAGGTATGGGGGGCAGTAGCAATGAAGAGAGGTTGGAGAAACTTGGTTTATTCTCACTGGAACGATGGAGGTTGAGGGGCAACCTGATAGAAGCCTACAAGATTATGAGGTGCATGGACAGAGTGGATAGTGAGACATCTCTTCCCAGGGTTGAAGAGTCAATTACTAGGGGGCACAGGTTTAAGGTGCACAGGACAAGGTTTAAAGGAGATGTATGAGAAAGGTTTTTACACAGCAAATGGGTGCCAGGAACTCGTTGCTGGGGGAGATAGTGGAAGCAGATATTTTAGTGACCTTTGAGGGGCATCTGGACAGATACATGAATAGGATAGGAATAGAGGGATATGGTCCCCAGTAGCAGGCAGCTTCACAAGGGCAGAGAGCGACATCTATCTATCTCAAAAGGTGAATCAAAATTACCTAGATGAGGGTAGTTTGGGTCAAGACTCTAAGGAAGCGATGGCGTAGTTAAGTTGGGCAGCAAGATCAGTGCAGGCTTGGAGGGCTGAAGGGCCTGTTCCTGTGCTGTAATTTCCTTTGTTCTTTGTTATTTGTACTGATGACCATGACCATGGAATCATTGTTGATTGTTGGAAAAACCCATCTGGTTCACTGATGTTCTTTAGGGAACCTGGTCTGGCCTACATGTGACTTCAGTGCCATGACAATGTGGTCAACTCTCAATCGCCCTCCAAGAGCAACCAAGGATGGGCAATAAATGCTGGTCAGCCAGCGATGCCCATATCCAGCAAATGAATAAAAAAAAATCTTGAATTGACTCCTCTTGGAAACATCTGAGCAAATCTTCATTTTTTGCTAGCCTGTGTGTATCAAGTTCTGAAGGTCTAAAGTTGAGAGGTATGTATGGGGATTTGTATCAGGATGGGAAATGACTCCCAGGGTTCATCTCATGCTAAAATATCAATGAACCCCCGCTTTTTGGAGAAATATCATTTTTCAGCAGCCCTTCGGTTGTGAGTAATTACATAATTCTTCATTAAAGGAAGAAATGATGATTTGCAACGGTTGAAATTTCAATGTTAGATCCAAAAGCCATTTTAATAATACAATTATCACCATGTTGTTTTTATCGAAGTGGAATTTATAGAAATTCTCAAGCTGTCACTAATCAATTGGCAAATAAAATGAACGTTGCATTGTATTTACCAAGAGCTTATGTCCCACCTGTAACTATGAAAGTTGAAGCACTTCTTGTTTTATTCCTTTAATGAAAAGTCAGGAAGAGAGCAAACCATCTCTGATAATGAAGTAAAACTTTGGTTGCATCATGATTTCGATTGGATGCAGCATGAACGGATGTGGGTAGCGAATCATGAATCGGTTAGACTTAAAAATATTAACTTACTTGCTAAGTGGGGCTCACGGGGCAAGAGAGACCTGGCAAAGCAGTTAATCGGGACAGATAAGGGCACAGTTCAAAGGTCAACATTTGTTTCAGGAATTTGGGCAGTAGCAAAAGAGTAAAGGTTCAATCACAGAAAGCATTGCAATAAGATATCCGAAAGCAGTGCAGTTTGATACTCACTCAACGTTCTTTGTCCATGGGTCAGGGTCGGACATGGTCATGAATACACAATTGGTCAAAATAGTGCACATAATGAACATATTGAACAATGTGAAGTAAGAGTTAAGGAGATATTTTGGAACAAGCTGACTGTTTTTCAACACATTACACTTTTAAATCAAAAAGTCGAGAGATTCATTATAATTTTTCACCGACATAATTGGCTAATTAGCGAGCGTGATTCCATCCGGAGAGCTAAAGCTTGAGGAATTGTATCATTAATTTTGGATCTCTCCCATCAGTTGTACATCCATCCCATTGGTATGTGACGCTATGGCCCTCCCACACACCTCCCACTGCCGTCCCTTCACCTCCCATGTCACTGAGAAACAGTCATAGTTTTAACTGCAGTCATATGGAATTGAAGGCAGACATGGAACAGCACGGTGGCATAATGGTTAGCACTGCTGCTTCACGGCACCACGGAACCAGGTTCAGTTCTGGCCTTGGGGAACTGTCTGTGCAGAGCCTGCACGTTCTCTCTGTGTCTTTGCTCTGGTTTCAAAGAACAACGAACAACCCAACACAGGAAACAGGCCCTTCAGCCCTACAAGCCCACGCTGCCCATTTTAACACTCAGGGAGTGCTTCATTCCAATCCTTCTTCTACCTGCACTTTTATCTACATCTCGTGAATTCCACAATAAAGGGGTGCAAATTTAGGGAATTAAATGTGCGTCAGATTAAGGGAGGTCCAATTTAGGGACAATTTATTAACACCAATCAGCCTAAAAGCATGCTTTTGGGATGTGGGAGGAAACCGGAGCACCCGGAGAAAACCCACGCAAGCACGGGGAGAATGTGCAAACTCTCACAGATGCTGATCCAACCTAGGTCCCTGTAACTGCACAGCGAACAGTGATAGTCACTGAGCTGTTGTGTTGCCCGTCAATTGGTCCAGTTTAAGTGTACACTAATGACGTGAACACTAGGGAACTCTCCATGAGCAACCCTCGCACAACTCACTGTGTGTATGTCCACAGTCAGAAAAGACATGCAGGTTAGTGTCCCTTAGTGTAAGTTAGGGGGGCTTGGCCATGTAAATAACTGGGAATAGAGATAGGGTGGGCACAAGGGGCTAGGTAAAATACTCTGGCAGAGAGTCAGTGCAGACTCGATGGGCCGAAAGGCCTCTTCTGCACTGTAGGCATTCTATCATTCTGTGAACTGTCCTGGAATAATATTAACCAACAAGGGGATTTTAAATGACGATAAAAAACAACTCTGTGGATGTTTATGAATACATCTAGGGGTAAATATTTGCAATTCGGGGGCCTCATAATATGAGACTTCTCTTGGCGGGAATATTAAGTTAGGGAATGAATTGTAGCGATTATTACATCCTGTGTACCCGGGAGATACGAATGTTGTAATTTTCCACTCCTACCTCTTACAAAAGTGATTGGAAATTCATGAATGCATTCATAAACGACTCTCCCCGAGAATGTCAAAATCAGAATGTGACTGAGATCAGAATGTGATGAAGATCAGACCACACGTCAGTTCCTGACCTCTTGCTGTTCCACTGGTTTAGCAATTCTGAATGTCATCTCAAAGTACTGTGTCTGTTCCCTGGATCTCAGAGACACCATTGGTTTGATTAGCATCCTCTTTAGGTGACATGGAAATTCATGACAGCTACAATGTGAAATGTGATGCAGGGAAGTCATGAAGATATCAAATCTGGCATCAAGCCAGATTTACATCAAGCCCATGTCTACATCAAGCCCACCCACAGACTGCAGCAGAACTGCTGCAAAGGCTTCTTTAAACTCAGAGGAGATGCTGATTAACAGGTCACTTAGAACTGGCCTGTCTCTCTATTCCTGCTCTTTCTCCCTATTCCCCACTGACCCATTCCCACTCATCTGTCTCTTACTTTTCCCACTGTCCTCTCTCCCCATTCCCATTGTCCTTTCCATCCCCATTTCCATTTACCTCTCTGTCCCCATTCCCAGTAATCTCTCTCTCCCCATTCCCACTGTTCTCTTTCCCAATTCCCATTCAACTCCCTCCCCATTCCCACTCATCCATCTCTCTCCATTCCTACTGTCCTTTTTCCCCACTCCTACTGTCCTCTCTCTGAATTCCACTTAACTCTCTCCCTCCTCCCACTATCCTCTCTCCCCATTCCCACTGTCCAATCTCCCCATTCCCACTCCCCTCTCTTTCCCCATGCCCACTCTCCTCTCTCTCTCTCCATTCCCACTATCCCCTCTCCCACCATTTCCACTGCCCTTTTTCCCCATTTCCACTATCCTCTCTGCCCCTATTCCCGCTGCCCTCTTATTCATTCCCAATGACCTCTCTCTCTCCATTCCCAATGACCTACCTCACCCCATTCAGTAATCAATGGAAGCAATTTTTCAAAAATCCAAACCCTTCTCAAACCTGTTTGAAATTTTGAACACAAACTTCTGACCTCCTTGAGTACTTTGTTGCCAGTGAACTTGGAACTGCTTTTTCAAGGAATACACTCCTATCCATTGTCTGATGGAGGTTATCTTTGCTGCCTGAACTGCAGCATTTAATGATCCTGAATGACTCTATCCCTTTACTTCATTGAGCATCTTGCCACGTAGGTTATCAACAGCTAATTGTCACTTGAGACTGCCAGACCATTAACATACCTCTTTCTCCAATCCATCTGACACATCTCCACCTGAACATTGCCGGTGCAATAGAGTGGATTTTAATGGACTAGCCTCATTTGCTTCGACATTAACTCGGTAAAAGGATATGAATGTACTAAAATTTTAATAGCTATCCTTCTAACAGTGTGAAAAGGAGTAAGTAGGTACAATGCAGGTGTGGCACTAAAACGGAAGATGGTCTTCCCTCTGTTGATTACTATAAAGGTCTGAAAGACATAGACATAAGCAAATGACAGTATAATTAGCACAGTACATACAGAATTCAACACAACAGTAAGCTCTGCAAACTTAACTGGCTATCTCATGGTGTGATATTCAGTGACAGCATGTCACTGGAAAACTGTGTGACATTGATATCATGTGATGTTGTGTAGCATTGTGACATTGTGCTGTTACTGAGTGGAACTCTCTTCATGGAATTGTAGAACTATTAAAGCACAGAGAGAGAGAGAGAGAGGGGCCGTTTACCCCATCAAATCTGTGCTGGCTCGTAACAAGAATAATTTATATTAACATTATATTCAGCTTACGAAAACGTCAGGAAATCAGACTCATGCTAAGCACACAAGGGCAGATTATTCCAAGTTTTCTGAGTGCATTGTACCTGGAATCATGATTCTAATTCAAAACCAAATCACTCCAATGTTCATGTATAGCGCCAAGAAAATAGAAGTCGACCTGATAGAAGTCTACAAGGTTATGAGAGGCATGGACAGAGTGGATTGTCAGAAGCTTTATCCTAGGGTGGATATTAATAGGGGGCACAGGTTTAAGTGCGAAGGGAAAGGTTTAACGAGATGTACGAGGCAAGCTTTTTAGACAAAGGGTGGTGGGTGCCTGAAACTCGCTGCCAAGGAGGTAATGGAAGAAGTTATGGTAGTGACTTTTAAGTGTCATCTTGACAAATACATGAATAGGATGGGAATGGAGGGATATGGTCCCTGAAGGGTAGAGAGTTTTAGTTCAGTCGGGCAGCATGTCAATGGGGAATAGAGGGATGTAAACAGATATATCCTATTAAATCTGGAACACAAATATCCTATTAAATCCAGAATTCAAACATCCTATCAAATCTGGAATATATAAATATTATTAAACCTGAAAACCAGATATTCTATCAAACCTGGAATATCTATTAAATCTGAAATACATATATTCTGTTAAATTTGGAACCCGTACATCTTATTATATCCGAATCCATATAGCCTTTTAAATCCAGATCCATTTATCTTATTGAATCCAGATTCCATTTATCCAACTGAACCCAGGTTTTAAATCTGTTTCCAGTTTTATTCTGTGAGTGAAGGAAGGAGCTGGATTGAGCAGGCGAGGTGTCACTTGCTGTTTCTGGGTGTGTTGAACAATAATTCCACCACTTGAGAACAATGAGAGGAAAGCATTTTCCACAGCACTCTTGCAAAAGGGTTGATGTGTGAAAGGACAGGACTTTACAAGTTCTCACAAAAGTATGTTTCTTATCAATTTGGGTGAGAGCAGTAAAGCATTTTGAAATACTTGGCAGTATTTCAAAGAGCCATTGATTCAGAGAGGCAGGGAGAGAATAGTCTTTCTGAGCCTGTGGCTGAGAAACGTCAGTCATGTATAGGGATAGGGATGTTACGCTGCAATTGGACAGGGCATTAGTGAGTGACACCAGGAGTAGGGTGTGCAGTTTTGATGTCCTTGTCTGAGGAAGAACGTTCTTGCTGTAGAGGGAGTACAGTGAAGGTTTACCAGGCTGATTCCTGCCATGGCAGGTCTGTCATATGGGGAAAGAATAAGTCAGATAGGATTATATTCACTGGAGTTTAGAAGAGTGAGAGGGGATCTCATAGAAACTTGCAAAATTCTAACAGGTTAGGGTAGATTCAGAAAGAATGTTCCCAGTGGTGGGGAGTCCCAAACTAGGGTTCCTAGTTTGAGAATAAGGGGTAAACCTTTTAGAACGGAGGTGAGAAATTTTTTCACCCAGAAGATGGCGAATATGTGGAATTTACTGCCAAAAAAAATCATTTTGGCCTCAACTGCTCTCTATGATGGTAAATTCCACACATTCACCACCCTCTGGGTAAAGAAATTTCTCCTCACTTCATTTCTACCCCTTATTGTCAAACTATGGACTAATTAGGTCATACATTGCTGATGTTCACCACATTGCTTTTGTGGGTTGCATCTGGTGACACTGCAAATCTATCCAGAGTGGAGACGGTCAGTCGGATCATTTCCCTGTCAATCACACCTGAAGACCACATTGCTACATGTAACTGGAATTGATTAAAAGTACATCATCTATATTATATAACTATCCTCCACTCATTGCATTTTTCCAGACAAATGCTCCATTTGTATCGTGCAACTATCTTTTACTCATTGTGTTTTCCGGAGAAATAATCAGTTAGTATTATGTTACTATTGTCCGCTCACTGCATTCTGATGGAGACCTTGCTGTGTTTTATTGATGGTGGTTAATTGAAGCTCTGTTTAATTGGACTCTACTTGTTGAGTAAATGAATTCTGCCGTAACATTGGCTGGGATTTTATAGTCCTGCCCGCCATGGGACTGGAAACTCCTGCCCAAAGTCAATGGGACTTTTACTGGGCTAATGAATTTCCCACCCTGCCTGGGAAAATTCCCTTGGTGGGTGTATTGGAAAATCCAATCCATGGCCTCTACTTGCAGTAAAATAGACTTAGGGGGCTGCTTTCCAGTTCCGCCACCATCAGAACTATAGCAGGTGTGGTGTGGAACATGCAAAGGTCTGTTGATCTTGGGTAGAATTTTCTAGTCTTTGGGAAATCCTGCTCTCTATTTGCTTAAGTCCCTTTGGCTGTGTAATGACTTTAAACAGGCAATTGAGGTTGGCCTATCAGAATATGATTAAGAGCCAGACCCATATCCATGATCTACGGGTACCTGGTGCAGAGGGGGGTGTGGGGAAGGAGAAGGACCTCCTCATGAACTGCTCTTGGGCATGGCAAAGTGTGCCATCTACAGGTCCAGGCAGCGGGCAATTGAGGGGGTCGTCCAACCCTACTGTCTACCTCTCTTCCGCAGCTACATTCACGGGCGGGCGTCCGTCCATGGAAAGGGAGCATGCAGTGTCCAATGCTTGCAGAGCACCACAGGGATGGGGTGTGTATTATTGAGCCCTTTAATCACATTTTACTTTGATGTTTTAAGTTTCCTTTCCGCTTTGTCTTTCGTTTTGGGCGGCTCCCCTCCTTTTGGGAGCCGTCCCTTCTCGAGTTGTCCCTAAGTTAATTTGATTTGGTTAATTTGGTTGGGGAGAGGTAAAGAAAAAAGTCCCCTAATTAAGGGCCAGATTGACGGGCCCATCAGGGAACCTCTTGTTTTGTGGTGAACCTGGAGTCCTCTGGGACCCCAAGTGTAGACTGTTTAACTGAAAGCACTCTGTATGCTGCCATCAGACTTGTGAATAAAGGAATATTGGTGAAGGGACTTCTGCCTCTGGACATTTACTACAGGATAACACAGTGGGCAGAATTCTCCCATCCCTCCTGCCCACGGGAATCATAGCAAGTAGGATAGAGACCATGTAAAGCTTTGTTGATCTCGGGTGGGATTTTTGTGCCTTGGGGCGAACGCGGCCTGAAAACTGCGCCCAGTGTTGTCAACACTTTTGTTTTGTTTTCTACCGCCTACCTTCTTGTTATTGTAGAAGGAATCAAGATCCTCCAATGGCTGTCCAATGAGCTGTGATGGCACATCGCCGTAAATGAGTGGCAACTGTTTCCCTGCTTCCAGGTCACTGTGAGGTGTGGGTTTTTCCTCCTCACTTTCTTCCTTGTGAGCTTTCCTAGCGCCAACTGCCTGTTCCTCAGTGATCCGCCTCTCAATAGCAGCCAGGGATTCGCGAGTGAACCGACGTAAGCAGTGGGGTCCTGACGGTACAAACAGGAGTGCCATATTTTCATCCTGTAACTCCTCGACTAGTCTTTACTCCCGAGTCGTGGAAATGGTTAACTGCATCGAACAGAAGCAGAAGAGAAAGCGTCAGTAAAGAGGTAACGCACGGCCGTCCGACAGCAAACACAAGTCCCAATTCAAGAACCGGATCCTTGGCCGCATTACGTTCGCACCATCCTTAGGTAAAACTTTGCCCCCAAGTTGGCGGAGGGTGGGTGCACAAGTTAGTTGGCGTGCCAGTTTGCCAGCACGGCCTGCGGACCAAATGCTGGAAAATCGGACTGGAATAGATAGATGTTTGATGGCACGATGGGCCAAAGGGCCTCTTTCTGTGCTGTAAGGTTCTATGACCCATCCCACCCTGGGATGGGATCGGGTGGAAGGATGCAAGTGACAATTGATGTAAACTGACAGACCAACGAGAGCCAATTACGTGAGTCTGACAGGGACTTTACCCCCGTTGCCCTCCCTCCCCCCCTCCCTCACCACACTGCAAACAGGATGGTTTGCTGGGAAGCTGACTGGTGGACTTGCCCACCTCTCCGGCTCCAGCTATGCTCAGAGGCCCAGCCTGCGCGAAGTGGGTTTCCCCTTCACAGTGGCAGTCTGGCTGCTGCGGGCTATTTTTAAACTGGATTGTTTTCAAAGTTGCTGCTGAGAGAGGGTGCCTCGGTGTGGAGGAACCCTTTCTCATCCTCTGACCGGAACAGGCAAGGAAGCAGGTCACTACCTGGCTGGGGGGTTGGGGGGACTCATATTCACCATCCAGTTTTGAGGGGGGGCTCGCACGCTGTCTGTAAATGGATAGCAAACACATGCCCCCCCCCCCGCCCCCCAGCTGTTTAGTGGCCAATTCAGGGAAAATCAGTGCAGGGACATTGAGGGTTTGCGGTGTAGCGGGTTAGCGTCCCTGCCAGAAGCTCTGGGTTCGAGTCCCACCCCGGGACCTGCTGGCTAAGGATGGTGCATTCATAACACGGCCAAACAGATTAAATAAAAACCTTCAATGGCAATGACCTGTTCGGGGGGGAAAAGAAATCACCATGGCAACAGATAAAAGTCTGCTTCATGCACCCCTGGGTTTGAAACAACGCTTCCCATACGGGACCTCCACGAGACCCCTGACCAAGGAGGGTCCGTAACCCAAAATACATCTCTCACACACTCACTCACACTCCACCTATCAATCCATTCCTTTAAAATGTACAAAACACCTTCTCATATTTCCCTGTTTGGAAAAAAAAACACTCAAGCTTGACTGAAAGTGCCCTCCTTTGACATCGGCCATCAATAATAATCCAGTTTGTCTTAAAAATGCCAAGAGGTTCTGAATAAACCAGCAGAGCCATATCTTAAATCTTTCGCACTTTCGCCAACCACTTTGAAATCACTACTGCAGCACAGCGCTGTTTGTCCAAGTTAAAAAGCTTGTTCACTTTGCCCCTATCTGGAGCTTTCATTGCTCTGAAGGCCCATTTATTCTTGCCCTCAGCTTTTCTTTTATTCAGAGGGAGTAACGGTGGTCAAAACACAGGAAGGCGCCAGACACGGTGTACAATGACCTCTCGGTGTAAACAGTGCATTGCCTTTCTCAGCTGTAACCCCCACCTCAAACAAATCGGTGGAGGCCAGCCAAGCCAAATGGTTATCCTTGAAGACCTTGTAATTATTTTTTGCTGAGACAGAGGTGCTTTCGGGGGTGGGGTGGGTTGGGAAGGAGGGTATTTGGATCGTTGGAGGGAGGAGAGTTGGGAACGGGGGAATTTTGTATTCTTGCATGTCAGGTTGTCCTTCCCCCAGTGCTGTCAACTGAAGCACCAATAATAATCTCCCCTCAATGTCAACAAAACAAAGGAGATTGTCATCAACTTCAGGAAGCGTACTAGAGGACATACCCCCAAAGTGGAAATGATTGAGAACTTCAAGTTTCTGGATGTCAGATCACCAATAACTGTCCTGGCCTCCCCCCCCATCATGCCGATATTATAGTTTGGAAAGCTCAGCAATGCCTCTACTTTCTCAAGAGGCTAAGGAAATTTGGCATGCCAAATTTTGTATTGTTGCATGTCAGACTATCCCTCGCCCAATGCTGTCAACTGATGCACCAACAATAATCTATTCCTCAATGTCAACAAAAGGAAGGAGATTGAAGGAAATTGTCATCGATTTCAGGAAGCGTGCTGGAGGACATCCTCCCAAAGTGGAAATGGGTGACAGTTTCAAGTTTCTAGGTGTCCAGATCACCAACAACCTGTCCTGGTCCCCACCATGCCAACACTGTAGTTAAGAAAGCCCACCAATGCCTCTACTTTCTCAGGAGGCTAAGGAAATTTGGCATGTCAGCTACGACTCTCACCAACCTTTATAGATGCACTGCAGAAAGCATTTTTCTGATTGCATCACAGCCTGAAATGACTTGAGCTCTGTCCAGACCTCAAAAAACTACAAAGGAACATGAACAAAGCCTAGTCCATGACTCAAACCAGCCTCCCATCCATTGATTGTGTCTACACTTCCCGCTGCCTCAGCAAAGCAGCCAATATAATTAAGTATCTCACGCATCCTGAACATTTTCTCTTCCACTTTTGGGAAAATGATACAAATGTCTGAGGTCATGTACCAACCAACTCAAGAACAGCTTCTTCCCTGCTGCTTTCAGAGCTTTGAATGGACTTACTTTGCATTAAGTTGCTCTTTCTCTACACCCTAGCTATGACTGTAACACTACATTCTGCACTCCACTTTCCTTTTCTATGAAGGTTATGTTCTGTCTGTCTAGTGTGCAAGAAACAATACTTTTCACTGTATACTAATACCTGTGACAATAATAAATCAAATCAAAATCAAAGCTAGTTTCCTGGAGTGCGGTGAGCCCCCATGGGAATCAGCAACATGCTCCAAGAAGGCGGGATGTGCAGGGACTATTTAAGACCCTATGCAGAGGCCGGCTTCAGAATCAGTCAGCGTTTTCCTGACTTCCGATCAGCTCCCCTGCTGTTGCTAACAGCAGTGCGGAGGTGACCTCGCAGAGGGTCAACATTGCATCTTCTCTCTGGCTCAGAGAATGAGCCACAAGTATGAATAGCCGAATGCACGATTGAAAAAGTTATTGTGGAGAGAATCTCTCCTGTAAAGTGATGGCCCTCACAACCGTGCGCCTTCTTTAACTTCAAATTTGCAGCAGGTTTCTCGAGAGGCAGCTACCATGTTCACCTATCTCTTGTAGCACCTATCCCCCGACACCATGTGTCCCCTGCCTACCCTACCAAGGCAGGAGAATTTTGACCAACATGCCAGTCTGCAAGGCGTGCTGGTTAGGTGCATTGGCCATGCTAAATTCTCCCTCAGTGTACCCAAACAGGTGCCGGAGTACGGCAACTAGGGAATTTTCACAGTAACTTCATTGCAGCGTTAATGTAAGCCCACTTTATTTTATTAGTAATAACAAAATAAACTTTACAAACTCTGCCTGGATGCCTTTTGCCTTGTCCTGCAGGCCTCTTTGGGAACTCCACTTGCCCAAATGTGGAGGAGCAAATCAGGAGGCCGCCTCATGTAAAGTTACCTCTGTAACAAGTGCAGGCCCAGGAGCCACATGTGGTGAAAATTCCACCTTTATCTTTTTAACCATGATTTCCAGTTACAGAACATTCAACGTTTCAAAGGGCACCTCATAAAGTCTTACAAAGGGTGATGAGGAGGATTAAAAAGAAACAGAAAGAAAGGTACATGTAGCTATGAGCCAGATTTTGAAAGAAGGGACTGAGGCAGCTTGGTATGGCTCCTGCTCTGCCCAAGAGCACAAGAAGCTACAAAGACTTGTGACTGTAGCCCAGTTCATCACGCAAACCAACCTCCCATCCATCAACTCTGTCTACACTTCCCACTGCCTCGGAAAAGCAAGCCAGCATAATCAAGGATCCCACGCACCCCCAACACTCTCTATTCCCTCAGGAAAATGATACAAAAATCTGAGGGTGCATATTAACCGTCTCAAGAACAGCTTCTTTTTTGCTGCCATCAGACTTTTGAACGGACCGACCTCACAATAAGTTGATCTTTCTCTACACCCTAGCTATGACTGTAACACTACATTCTGAACTCTCTCCTTTCTTTCTCGATGAACAGTATGCTATAGTGCGCAAGAAATAATTCTTTTCACTGTATATCAATACGTGTCAAGAATAAATCAAATCAAGCAAAGTGTCCTTTGAGGACACTTCCTAAGTTTTGTGACTGAACGGTCAGTCTCACTGGACTGAGTGTGAACCAGCGGCATTAAGGAGGTGAAGAAAGCTATAATGGCGAGAGAAGATTCTTCAAGTATCATGATGCATTTATATAGCACCTCTCACAACCTCAGGAAATCTCTTGCAACCAATGAAGTACATTGGAAGTATAGCCACTACTCATTACAGGAAATGTGGCAATCAATGCAAGCACAGCAAGATCCCACAAATCTTAACACAGTAATGACCAGATAACCTGCTATTGGTTGAGCATTAGATACTGGCTGAGACTCCAGGGAAAACGGCACAGCTTTTCTTTGACATACATGTGGGGTGGAATTTTTCCAAAAAGAAAGTAAGGATGGGACTCTCTGCGCGTTCCCAAGACTGGAAATTTCCACCCTGGCTCACCAGACCTTTGAATGGTCCACTGAATTTCTCTGTTCTGTCCGCTATGATTCTGGCTGTGGGCGAGATGAGGGAACTTCAGCCCAAGCGTCATAATGATGAGAATACCGGAATGATCCGTGGGGATCTCTCAGGTATTTTCCAGGCTGTGAATGGAGCGCTTGGGAGCTGCTTCTCAATGGAGCTCCGATCTCAGACTGCACTGGGAAAGACCCATCCCCACCCACCCCCACAGACACAGAACTCCACATCTGCAGCCCCTTCCCCATCCCCTCCCCAACACCAGACCCAAGCATCAGTCCCTCCCCTCATGCCCCCACTCCATCATGACTCCCAACATCATTCACCCCTGCATAAACCCCCGCACAAACCACCTCCCCCCCCCCCGCCGCATGACCAGCCCTGCATGCATCCGTCATTGCCCCCACCCCCTGCCCCCTGGTACTCTGACAGTGCCCAACTAGCATGGCCTGGCTGGATTTGCCAGGTGGGCAATGCTCGATGGCCACCATCAGGCCCTGCCCGCACCCCCCCATCCCCCAGACCACCGAGGGCTTCACTAGCCACACCCCCTCACCCCAACTCCCCACCCCCACTCCCAGTGTGGCCACCATGTCTGTTCTCCGCTGCCGGAGACCAGGAGTGATTTTTGCCATCCTTGCGCCAAATCTGAATGTCGGAATATTCCGTGCAGTGGGAGTTGAACAAGCAATGCAGCTACTTTAAGGATGTTAAGTGACCTCACGCCCATTGGGAAGGTTACCAGGATGATGGCAAACTATTCACCCCAAGCGCAAAACTGATTTTTAGGCCCCTTTGCTATTTTTCAGGATTGGCATGATCTGCGGCAGGCACGGTGAGGTTGGAAAATCACGCCCATGATCTGTGAGATCTATCTGACAGGACAGGGGAGGTCTTCATTTCAAGTCTCATCCAAAAAAAATGGCCCCTCCAAAGAAGAACCAGCAGTCCTTGGAGTACCCACTTGGAGTACTGTGCGCTGTTCTGGTCGCCCCACTACAGGAAGGACGTGGAAGCTATTGAGAGGGTGCAGAGGAGATTTACAAGTTTGCTGCCTGGATTGGGAGCATGCCTTATGAAGATAGGTTGAGGGAGCTGGGACTCTTCTCCCTGGAGAGACGAAGGTTGAGAGGCGACCTGATAAAGATTTATAAGATGTTGAGAGGTATAGAGGGGGTGGATTTTCAGAGGCTATTTCCCAAGGCTGAAACTGTCGCTACGAGAGGATACAGGTCTAAGGTGCTGGGGGCAAGTACAGAGGAGATTTTAGGGGTAAGTTTTTCACTCAAAGAATGGTGAGTAACGGAATCGGCTGTTGTCAGTGGTGGTAGAGGCGAACTCGCTGAGATCTTTTAAAAGACTTCTGGATGAGTACATGGGATTTAATGGAAGTGGGAATTACAGATAGTTCTATGGCCTGGTAGGTATGGGTATGATCAGTGCAACTTGTGGGCTGAAGGGCCTGTTTGTGCTGTAGTGTCCTATGTTCTATGTTCGAACCAGCTCCACCATTCATTTTGATCATGACTGATCATCAAATTTAATATCCTAATCACCCCTCCCTCCCCCCAACCATATCCCTTGATCTCTTTGGCTCCAAGAGCTATATCTAATTTCTTTTTGATGTGGAGATGCCAGCATTGGATTGGGGTGGGCACAGTAAGAAATCTCACAACACCAAAGGTTTATTAGGAATTGCGAGCTTTTGGAATGCTGCTCCTTCATCAGGTGAGTGAGACTTCGTAATATCTTCTTGAAAGTGCTGCATTCCACAGAGAAGCATTCCCTAAGCAGTGAGCTGCGAACATTTATCAAAAAAAATCAAGGGTCTGGAGCAGGAAGCCAGGCCCGTACATCTCTGACCCACCAATAGATGGGTGGCAGAACAAAGCATGCAGAGGATGCTGAAAATCTGCAAAGGGATAGAGATAATCTAAATGAGTGGGCCAGGGCCAGGCAGATGCAGTAGAATGTTGGTAAATGTGAAGTCATCCATTTTGGTAGGAATAAGAACAAAATGAATTAGTATTTAAATGGTAAAAAATTGCAGCATGCCGCTGTGCAGAGGGACCTGGGTGTCCTTGTGCAGGAATCACAAGGAGTTGGTTTGCAGGTGCAGCAGGTAATTGAGAAGGCAAGTGGAATTTTGTCTTTCATTGCTAGAGGGATGGAGTTTAAAAACAGCGAGGTTATATTGCAGCTGTATAAGGTGCTGGTGAGGCCACATCAGGAATACTATGTACAGTTTGGTCTCCTTACTGGCACTGGAGGGGGTGCAGAGGAGATTGACTAGGTTGATCCTGGAATTGAGAGGGTTGGCTAATGAGGGGAGATTAAATAGTCTGGGGTTGTACTCGTTGGAAAATTCAGAAAAAGGAGGGGAGATCTGATAGAAACATATAAGATTATGAAGAGAATAGATAAGATAGAAGATGGCAAATTCTTTCCACTGATGGTGTAACTAGAAGTAGAGGACATAGCCTCAAAATAAGGGGGAGCAGATTTAGGACTGAGTTGAGGAGGAACTTCTTCACAAAAAAGGTTGTGATTCTGTGGAATTCCCTGCCCAGTGAAGCAGTTAAGGTTACCTCATTGAATGTTTTTAAGGCAAGGATAGATAAATTTTTGAACAGTAAAGGAATTAAGGGTTATGGTGAGCGGGTGGGTAAGTGGAGCTGAGTCCATGAAAAGATCAGCCATGATCTTATTGAATGGGGGAGCAGGCTCGAGGGGCCAGACGGCCGACTCCTGCTCCTAGTTCTTACGTTCTTATCATCAATCCTTGCACCGAATAGGCAAGATTTTCCAGGCCTTCAGCTCTGGGATTGGAAATTCCTGTCTGAGGTCAACGGATCTTTCAATTGTCCGTCAAATTTTTTATTTCACCCATTGCAATTCCCACTACAGGTGGGACCAAAACATTTCTCTCAATACTTTAACTTTAATTGGAAAATATATGAAAAAAATTAATGAAATCAAAAAAAAAATCGAATTGTTATATTCTGGTGTGGAATTGGCACGTTTCCTTCTGGCATTGGCAGTGAGGTCCAGAACGCCATCTTCAGCCACTTGGAAGTTTTCCCGCACCCCCCTCCCCACCCCATGTGAAAATCGCCTGCCTCGCAAGCCCACCACACAGGGATGAACAGAGCAATCCAATCCTCCGTGGTGCTGTCACTCTCATGCAAGCCAGGAAGATGGCAGCGAGGAAACCAATTCCCGGATTTTCAGAGCAGGGAACTAAAAGCAATGCCACGGAGGAGAGGTGGGCTACAATCTAATACAGGTTGGCAAGACCACCTCCACCAAGTCTCCAGTGCAACCTGGTAAGAGGTGGCAGCTATGGTCAGTGCCAGCAACCTGATGAAGTGTGGGGTGGGGAGGGGAGTGCCGGAGTTCAATGTTGCAAAACAAAGTTGAATGTTCCCCCTCCCCAACAATCTGCCGGGGTAAATGTTTCCCTGTCTCTCCTTGCATTCCACCGTTCTGTCACCTCTGGAATGTCACCATGAATCCATATGGTATCACCTCATAGGTACCCATTGCCCAACGACCCAGCATCATTCTTAAATCACCCCCCCCCCCAACACTCTGGGATTACCCATCAGAACCTCTTCCTGGCTGGTACAATGCCCACACATGCCAGTTGAACTCAAACGCCAACCCACCACGCGTCTAGTTAATATTATTCTCCTTTGCGTCCCTGCAGGAGAGTGAAATGGATCTGAGTGAGGTGGGCCAGTGCAGAGAGTGAGGTGGGCCAGTGCAGAGAGTGAGGTGGGCCAGTGCAGAGAGTGAGGTGGGCCTGAAGGAAAAGTGAGGAACCACTGCACCTTTATCAGATGTCCAGTGTCAGGTACATCCTTCCCAGACCCCTGATCAGGCCATTTCCTGAAACAATGTGCCTTGCCTTGCAGAAACATGAACCAATGAACTTCAGCCATTAACAAGCAGGACACCCCCGTTCTCCACCCTCGACAGGACCTCAGAGGAGATCCCTGAGGAGGGCAGTGAAGAAATGTCTCAGCTTTGATCTGCACCATTCACTATTGCAGAGACACAAATCTCGGTGGGTGATCTTAGCAGGCAGGTATCTGCTGAGTGCCTCAGGAGCCCACCAGGCGGAGACAGGAACGTCCCAGGATTCAGGCATTTGGAGAAAGCCTGTTGGATCCAAGGACTTATCTGTGCCCCAGCCAATTTCTGTGCCTCTGGACATGTTCAGCTGCTTGAGCTACGAAGGCAGGAATACTGGGAGAGGTTGTCAGCGATACTCCTGTGACTGCGAGGCCAAATGGAGGAGTCCAGGAGCCTTCAGTCACAGGACATGGTGCTGGTGTTATCTGGCACCCAGGACAACACTGCCAGGCTACAGTGGAAAGCCTGGTACAAGATGCCAGATTGGCGAATTCCACTGCTTGGCTCAGTCTCTGAGAACCGTGGCTGAGGGCCTTCAGGGCATGGTGCAGTTACAGAGGACCATAGCTGTGGGGTTTGATATCAAGGCACAGACACTAACGTGAACTCCAGGACTGGCAATGCCAGTCTGAAGCTCACTCCAGCTATCCCTCCATCCCATACAGTAACTCTACAAACACCCTGAAGGAGAAGGAAAGGCCGGAAGTCATCCTAAGGTCTTCTCCCCCAGGACACTCTGGCTTTGACCAGCTGTAATGATTTTAAAATGGAATTGAGGTGGGCTTGCTTGAAAATAAACTCCCTGATTAAGGGCCAAATTGACAGTCCAACCAGGGAGCCCCACGCTCTGTAGTTGAACAGGAGTGCCAGTTCCTCGGGCACTCTGGATGTAGGCTGCATACCGAGAGCACTCTGTATGTTGCTGTTAGATCTTGTAAAGAAAGGAATTCTGGTGAAGGGACTTGCACCTTCGAGAGCTTATTAGTCCAGCCCTGCGAAATGCCCCCTTCTTGATGCTGGGGCTTCTCAGGGCTACTGGGCAGAACAGGGTGAAGTGCCAACATCAGGGTCAGCTGAATGTCAGCTGTGTCCCTTCAGATTGAGACACTCCAGAAGATTCCCACCAAGGGCATCTGAAGAAAGAGAACATAGAAGGCAGCAGGTACTCCCCCCGCCCCACGCCCACCTCTGGTGTGTGTTCTGGGAACACACACAGATACACTGGAAGAGCTCACAAAATTAAAGAGTTCTGGGGGCACAGAGCAGGTTTGGGTGATGTTAAGCAGTTGTTGTGAGGGTTCAACATAATTTGTCACTATCGCAAGTCACCTTATGATAAATCCTGTGTATGTGTAGCTTGGTTTGCTGTATTTATGCAAGGACTTCATTTTAAGATCTTTCTGCTTGTGCAATTACATTTAAACACCATGCTTTTGAAGTTAACTTGACCACATTTTAAACTCAACAGGCATGCTGGGATTCGCTGGAAAAAATTGACCGCAAAAAATCTTTAAAATTACAATGCTAGCAGAAATAGGCTCTCAAAAGCCAAAAGAAAGCTTTTCATGGCTGCAAATTGTTCATAAAAGTGAGAGACAACGTATACCAAACAATCTAAAAACGAGTTAATGAAAAATTTATAATTCTGCAATCAGTCCTACGTTTTCAGCTTGTGTCAAGACAAACGCAATACTAGCTTTTGCCAGAATTTCTTTCTCTCCCAGTTCTTTTGCTGTCGATAATATGTTAATTTTAAATTATGCTCAGTGAAAGCAATTCAATGTATCAGTACTGTCTCCGTCTATTCTGAGAATGAATGGTCCTTACATCTTATTAAAAACAACTGATGTCATGACCTTAACTACACATTGTCTTTGACCCTTCCACAGTGAGAGTTCCTCACCTCTCTGGGATATCACAGGCTGTAATGCTCAATCACACCCAAATAGCTTTGAAGGAATCAGCCAGTAAACAGTAAATTCTAGATCCAGCCCATTTACCCTCTCTGCAGCTACAAAAAAACAAAACGATGGACCCAATCCACAAACCAACATGAGCCACTGGGTGCAATTTTCCTGTCCTACACACAGGAATTGTAGTGGATGGAACACAAACCATGCAAAAGCTCATTGGCTTTGGGCGGGGGGCGCAATTTTCCAACCTTACCATGAATGTGGCTGGAAAATCCTGCCCTTGGAATAAATGTGCAGACAGACAGACAGACTGGAGTCAGTGTGCAGACAGACAGACAGATAGGGGTCAGTGCGCAGACAGACAGGAGTCAGTGTGCAGACAGACAGACAGATGGGGGTCAGTGTGCAGATAGACAAATAGGAATCTAAAGAATATCAGTGAGCCAGATGGGGTTTTTCTGACAATCGACAATGGTTTCATAGTCATCAGTGGATTCCAATTCCAGGCTTTTATTGAATTCAAATTTCACCGTCTGCCCTAGTGGGACTTGAACCCACGTCCCCAGAGCTTTGCTCCTGTGTCTTTGGATGTCCAGTGACAATATCACTATGGCACTGCCTCCGTCTTCAGGAGGCAGATGGACCACCTCAATCACAGAGCCGGTGGCACTGTGTGAACGTCATTGTATTGGCATCCTGCCTCAGACTGAGGCTTTGCCAGCCAAGACCTCAGCGGGTATCTCCCAAACCCAACCAGCCACCCAGGCAGCCTGGAGTGACCCTCAAAAATCCGTGGGATTTTCAAGCGCTCAAGGACATAACTCATGCATGCTCTCTGGAAGTGTGCACACTTGTGCTTGATTTTCATGTGGTGGTCCCATACCAACTTCACATTTAGCGCGTGGAACTCCTTTCTTAAATGAGATGCCCTGATGCCATGGTGCACAGATACTCATGAGTCCTGTGGATGATTCCCTGGACCTGTGGCAGTGCAGCAATACAGGACACAAATCCCGCAGCCGTCTCTGTCCAACTGGCCCAGTCAACATTGAAGTTTATGTCATCCAAGGCCTCAGCAGAGAATACATCCGTCACCTTGTAGGGAGGTGGTGGCGTAGTGGTATTGCTGCAGTCCAGTGACCCAAGATAATGCTCTGGGGACCTGGGTTCAAATCCCACCATGGCACACAGTAAAATTTGAATTGAATAAAAATCTGGAATTATAAACCTAATGATGACCATGAAACCATTGTCGTAAAAAACCCATCTGGTTTGCTAGTTTTCTTTTAGGAAGGAAATCTGCCATCTTTACCTGGTCTGGCTACACGTGACTCCAGACCCACAGCAACATGGTTGACTCTTAAATGCCCTGGTAAGCTACTTAGTTTTTAAAATTCATTTGTGGGACATGAGCCTTCCTGCCTGGCCAACACTTATTGTCCATCCCTAATTGCCTGAGTGCAGTTGAGAGTCAACAACATTGCTGTGGCTCTGAAGTCACATGTAAACCAGACTGGGTAAGGATGGCAGATTTCCTTCTCTAATGGACACTAGTGAACCAGATGAGGTTTTCCAATAATGGTTACATGGTCATCAGTAGATGTTTAATTCCAGATTTTTTTTTTTAAATTGAATTCAAATTCCACCATCTGTTGTGGCGGGATTCGAACCCAGGTCCCCAGAACGTTAGCTAAGTTTCAGGATTAGTAGTCTAGCGATAATACCTCTCAGCCATTACCTAGTTCAATTGCTACATGAAGAAATGAAATTGGATGGGCCTTCTGCCATTGGTCCAGATACTGGAAACAACAACAATAAACCCAGCTTTGTCCAGCCTGCAAAGTTCTCCTCACTAACATTTAGCCGCTTGTATCAAAATTGGGAGGTCTGTATTGCATTGAGTGATGGCTTGACATAGTCATACTCGCAGTAGTACACCTCACAGTTTTCCTTTCCCACTCACCACGGGAATCGTACCACGCAAAGGTCTGTTTTCTTCTGGCAGGATTTTCTGGTTTTGGGATGAGAGGGGCCGCAATATCCCACCCGTAATGTCCCAGGCACCACCATCACCATTCCTGTGTCCGACGCGTCTCGCCGGCAAGTCAGACCCAGCAGAGATGGCGGGCGCTACAGTAGTATGCAATGAGGAGGGAGTTGTCCTGGGAATCCTCAACATTGACTCTGGCCCCATGAAGTCTCATGGCACAAGGTCAAACAGGAGTAAGGAAACCCTCCTGTAAATTACCACGTACCATCCTCCACAGCCCCCCCATCACTCAGCTGATGATTGAGCACTCCTCCTTGTTGAGCTCCACTAGGAGGAAATACTGATGGTGGCAGGGACGCAGAATGTACTCTGGGTGGGAAACACCAAGGGCCATCACTAAGACAGGCTCGGTAGTACAATCACAGACTGAGTTGGCCGCAGATGCATTTGTCCATCAGAGTATCGATAGGAGTGACCTCCGCACAGTCCTTTGTAGAGACAAAGTCCTGTCTTCACATGAAGCTACGCTCCATTTGTGGCACTATCACCATGCTACATAGATTTAAAATAAACCTAGCAACTCAGAACTGGGCCATGAGCAGCAGCAGAATTCTACTCGACCATAACCTGACACCTCATAGCCCAGCATATCCCCCACTCTGCCATTACCCCCCAAGCCAGGGGATCAACCCTGGTTCAATGTAGAGAGCAGGAGGGCATGCCAGGAGCAACAGCAGGCATATCTAAAAATGAGATGTCAACCTGGTAAAGCTTACAACACAGGATTACTTGCATTCCAAACAGCATAAATAGCAGATGATAGACAGATATCAGTGATCCCACTATTAGCAGATTAAATCTAAGCTCTGCTGTCTTGCCACATCCAGTTGTGAATTGTAGTGGACAATTAAACAACTCACTGAAGGAGGAGGTCCACAAATAGCCCCATCCTCAATGATAGTGGAGCCCAGCACATCAGTGCAAAAGACAAGGCTGAAATATTCGCAACAATCTTCAGCCAGAAGTGCTGAGTGGATGATCCACCTCAGCCCCCTTCAGAGATCCCCAGCATTTAGATTTCAGTCTTCAGCCAATTCAATTCACTTGATACGTTATCAAGGAATGGCTGAAGGCATTGGATACTGCCAAGGCAATGGATCCCAATAACATTCCAGCAGTAGTACTGAAGACTTGTGCAACAGAATTGGCAGCGCCCTTAGCCAAGCTCTTCCAGTATAGATACTACAGTAGCATCTACCCAGCAATGTGGAAAATTGCCCAAGTATATGCTGTACACAAGAAACAAGACAAATCCAACCTGGACAATTGCCACCCATCATCAGTAAAGTGATGGAAGGGATCATCAACAGTGTTATCAAGCGTCACTTACTCAGCAATTTCCTGCTCTGTGACACCAGTTTGGGTTTCGCCAGGGTCACTCAGCGCCTGACCTCATTACAGCCTTGGTTCAAACATGGACCAAAGAGTTGAATACCAGAGGTGAGGTGAGAGTGATTGCCCTTGACATCAATGCCACATGTGGCACCAAGGCAAAACTGGGAATCAGAGGGAATCCACTCCACTTGTCGAGGTCATACATGGTACAAAGAGAGATGGCCATGGTTGTGGAAGGTTAGTCATCTCAGCTCCAAGACATCACTGCAGGAGTTCCTTATGATAGTCTCCTCGCGCCAACCATCTTTCACTACTTCAATGATCTTTCCTCTTTCATAAGGTCAGAAATGGGGATGTTCACTGATGATTGTATAATGTTCAGCACCATTTGCGACTCTTCAGATACTGAAACAGCCCATGTTCAAATTTAACAAGATCTGAACAATATCCAGGCTTGGTTGACAAATAGCAGGTAACATTTATGCCACAGGAGTGCCAGGCAATGACTATCTCCAACAAGAGAGGATTTAACCATTGCCCCTTGACATTCAATGGCAAAAGTATTGCTGAATCTCCTCTATCATCATTCTGGAGGTTACTATTGACCAGAAATTGAAATGGACTGGCCGTGTAAATACTGTAGCTACCAAAGCAAGATTGAGGCTAGGAATCCTGCAGTGAGTAATTCATCTCCTGACTCCCCAAAGATTGTCCCCCACCTACAAGGCACAAGTCAGGAGTGTGATGGAATTCTCCGCACTTGCCTGGATGGGTGCAGCTCCAACAACACTCAAGAAGCTTGGCACCATCCAGGACAAAGTAGCCCAATGGACTGTTATCACTTTCACAAACACTCAATTCCTCCACACTGATGAACAGAGGCATCAGTGCGTCCCATCTATCTCAACAGCAAGATGCATGCAGGAACTCAGCAAGGTTCCTTATGCAGCACCTTCCAAACCCATGAGTGCTATCACCCTGGGAAGGCCATCACCTAGAGGTTCCCATCCAAGCCATTGGCGGTACGATGGCACAGTGATTAGCACTCCTGCCTCACAACACCAGGGACCCAGGTTCGATTCCAGCCTTGGGTCACTGTTTGTGTGGAGTTTGCACATTCTCCCTGTGTCTATGCGGGTTTCCTCTCAATGCTCCGGTTTTCCCCCACAATCCAAAGATGTGCTGGTTACGTGGATTGGCCGTGCTTAAATTGCCCCTTAGTATCAGAGGGTAAAAATGACAGGGATAGGTGGGATTGTTATCGATGCGGGATCAATGGGCTGAATGGCCTCCTTCTGCACTGTAGGGATTCTGTGATTCCATTGTCCTGACTTGGAAATGTAACACTGTTGCTTCACAATCGCTGGGTCAAAATTCTGGAAATCCATTCCCAACAGCACTGTGGGTACACCTACACCACATGGACTGTAGTGGTTCGAGAAAGCAGCTCACTACCACCTTCTCAAGGGGCAATTAGAGATGGGCAATAAATGTCAGTCTAGCAAGCGACGCCATACATGAGAAAGAAGTATGCAGATGACTGAGATCCTGCAAGGTCACTGGAACAATCTGATTGCATGAGGGTTCAGGGCTGCCATGACCTTCATGGGCACAGATAGTGAGTGCCCTCCTCTTCCACATGGCACGTGTCCAAAAGAAGATGGCACAGATGTCGCACTGTCTCCCGTGTGAGCCGAGTCTTCAATAAGGTGATGTTCACCAGCTCCACGAGGGACACCCAGGTTTTCCACACCCTCCGTCTCCTTCCTTTCCGCCTTCCAGCCCCTTTTCAGCGCTCGTGCTGCTGGCCCTTGATCCTACCCAGCGGCCTCTTGCCCTCCTAGCACTGGGGGTCTTCCCTAGGTGCAGCCTCGCTTAACGGCTGGAGTCTTCCAATGCGGGGTAATTGAAATGATCAGCAGCCCCACTGTCGCCCTCCTGATGTAGTTCAGAACTCTGTGAGGGATGAGACAGAGAGACACACACAGTCAGATTGATTTTTCACCCCATTATTTTCACCCAATATCCCTTGTCCTCCCATTCCTGGAAGCTGTCAAACCTTAACCTTCTCAGTTGTCCTGTACTCACCCACACGTTAGTAACTATCATTAATTAACTGGCCCTGGTCAGTATCCTTGTTCATTCAGAGACACCCTCGGCCTCCCGACTGGCAGATCCCTCTATTAAAATCAAAACCCTGGGGGTTTTCAGCAGACTATTTGAAAGGCTGACCATCCCTCGTGTGCAAGGTCAACTGGACAACTATGTTTTGAGAATTGTCTAAGGCAGGCAGTGTGTTGTGACTGCAAGGGTAGATCTCTTGATGCCTTGCACTCAACTTTTATCCTTCGATACATGAGTTTCCACTTTGAGACTGAGACTGTGACACTGACACGTGGCTTAATTCATGATGGCCGATGAATTATAGGAGCAGGGCTCTCAGGAGTGTTCGAAAGCAGAATCACTCGATGAAGCAGGGACAAGTAACACAGTCTCCATTCATGCTTGGGCGACATGGTGGCGCAGTGGTTAACACTGCTGCCTCACAGTGCCAGGACCCTGGGTTCGATTCTGCCATGGGTGACTGCACATTGTCCCCGTGTCTGCGTGGGTTTCCTCCGGATGCTCCGATTTCCTCCCACAGTCCAAAGATTGGACTGTGGTTAAATTGTCCCTTGGGGGATTAGCAGGGTAAATAATTGCTATTATGGGGTTAGGCTGTGGGTGGTATTGTTGTTGGTGCAGGTTTGATGGGCCCAATGGCCTCCTTCACCATTGCAGGGATTTTATGTTCAGCTTTTGTAATCTCTACATCTAAATGGTGTCATGCCTTCAGACTCCTGGACAGCAATGCTATTTTCTGTAAAAACCTGCCCAACACTGTTATACAACCAGCCGCCCCTATCCCTCCTGGCTGGTTCTTCTTCAGTATCATCACTCCATCTTTTGAGCCCTGGTCTCCTGTACTCCAGGTCACTGACAGCTTCAGACTGTGTGCTCACTGCTTTAGCATTCAGTCAGAAGAACCATTCACAGTTTAAAAGTAGAAAACCATTTTGTGGATTCACTCAGGGCAGTGAACTGCTGTGAGAATAGAAAATCTGTATATTCATTTTGGCACGTGAAGGCTTTTCAAAAAAGGACACACTGCAGAAGACAATCATAGAATCCAACATTGCAGAAATAGGCCATTCGATCCATCGAGTGTGCACCCACCTCAATCCCACCCAAGCCTTAACCCCAAAATAGAGAAGATTGAGGCAACTAAATGGAGAAGATTGAGGTTGTTGAGGCAAACTCACTGGGGTCTTTTAAGAGACTTCTGGATGAGTATATGGAAAAGAATAGGATAGGGGGTTATAGATAGGTCTGTGGATTCGTAGATGTGATCGGCGCAACTCGTGGGCCGAAGGGCCTGTTTGTGCTGTATTGCTACATGTTCTATGTTCAAAAACCCCATGCATTTACTCCAGCTATTTCCATTAACACTGAGGGACAATTTAGCATGGCCAATCCACCTAAGCAGCACACCTTTAGACTGTGGGAGAAAACCAGAGCACCCGGAGGAAACCCATGCAGACACGGGGAGAACGTGCAAGCTCTACACAGACAGTGATCAAAGCTGAGGGTGGAATCCGGATCCCTGGAACTGTGAGGCTGCAGTCTAACCATTGCTGCCCTGGGTTGATAGACAGGGTGAAGACTTCAGAACAACACACAGTGCCTGTGATCGCCCCCATCCCAGGAGAGGCTCCTCCAGAACCTCACCCACCTCCTCACACCCAATCCCACCCAACCTCTCTCTCCACCGGCAAAACACTCTTGAACTTCCCTCCTAACGTAGCTGGCCAAAGAATACCGTCTCCCTGTACGTCCTGGTACAAGGCGGCGTTGGGTACTCACTTCCTCCCTCTCAGACACCACGGCACCAAGTTCCCATTTTTATAAAGCAGTGGCAATTCGTGGCATCGTGCTGGCGGGCAGGAATATTCGACTTTAACCTGGCTAACGACACAAATGCATTCAAGTTAATTCTAAGCAAGTCCCTGCCCTTTACTGGGCGTGAACCGGATTTTGTTATCGGGGAAGGCCCAGGAACATAGCAAACTGAAATCTGGTTTTTGGCCTCTCGCGAGAGATAGTGATCATAATGGGATTGCCCCTGCAGAGAATGAAGTCTCTTCCCCAGGGCTACAAGCAATAAGACTCTCTCCTTAAGTAGAATTGGAAATGACTATTGCAGAGAATATCATAGACTCATAGAATCGGTACAGTGCAGAAGGAGACCTTTCGGCCCATCAAACCTGCACTGATAACAGTCCCACCTGGACCCTATCCCTGAAGCCCAATCATTTAGCTTTGTTAGTCCCCCTCACATTAAGGGGCAATTCAGCATGGCAAACCCACCCAACCTGCACCTCTTTGGAGTGTGGGAGGAAACCCACGCAGATACAAGAAGAATGTGCAGACTCCACACAGGCAGTGACCGGAGGCCAGTATCGAACCCAGGGTCCCCGAGATGGCAGTGCTAACTACTGTGCCACCGTGCTGCCCACTGTGAATTACTAAGTCCATGTTAAGTGAAATGTCGAACTGGCTCCTTCGGGTGAGCAGTTCGGGAAATAGCAGGTTACTATCCTCATAGCAAGTGACAAGGAATGGAGAGAAGGGACTCCCTGAGCTGCAGATAATCTGCCAGTGCTTCGAATTGCTAACAGACTGGGCTTTGTAAATATAAGGAAGGAGATAAGATTGTGACAAACTCTGCCTGCGACTGGCACAATGTGAAATATTGTGGGCCACTTCTTTGGCAGTTTGTCTTCCATATCAGCCAGACTACCACAGTGAGCGTGGGGGGTGGGTGGGTGGCAGTCACTGGTCATTTCTCCAAAAGTAGGAGAGGAATGGGTGGGTGGGGGGGGTGGTAAGGGGGGGGAAAATCATAGAATCCTTCATTGCAGAAGGAGGCCATTTGGCCCATCGACTCTGCACTGACCACAGTCCCACCCAGATCCTACCCTTAATGCCATTGCATTTACTCTAGCTAATGACCCTGATGCGAAGGAGAAATTTAGCTCGGCCAATCCACCTAACCCACACGTCTTTGGACTATGGAAGGAAATCTTGAGGAAATCCATGCAGAGAATAAGAAATAGGAGTTGGAGTAGGCCATTCAGCCTCCCAAGCCTGGTTGTTCTGATGTGATCTTAACTCCACCTACTTTCCTGTCCCTCATAAACTTTGACTGTCTTGTCAATTGAAATTCTGTCTCACTTGGGCATGGAAATATTCAATGACCTCTGGGTAAGAGAATTTCAAACATTCTCTGCAAGAAGAAATTCATCCTTGTAGAACCATAGAACATTACAGCTCAGAAACAGACCCTTTGGCCCTTCTTGTCTGTGCCGAACCATTTTTCTGCCTAATCCCACTGACCTGTACCTGAACCACATCCCTGTCATCCACATACCTGTCCAAGTTTTTCTTAAGTCTTAAAAAAGTGAGCCCGCATTTCTTATCCTGGATGAAACCCATGCAGGTGCGGGGAGAATGTGCCACACAGGCAGTGCCACACAGGCAGTGACCCAAGCCAGGAATCGAACCTAGGTCCCTGGTGTTGTGAGGCAGCAGTGCTAACCCCTGTGCCACCCACTCCCAAATCTCCTGGTGGCTCTAACAGTCCAGGACTGTTTTAAAAGGCAGAGGGTTCACTTTCACCACCCTTTGTACCTGCCCCAGAAAAAGGATGAATAAATTAATCACATACACATATTAGCCCGGGTTGATAGAGTCAAAGAGGTTTACAGCATGGAATCAGGCCCTTCGGCTCAACTAATCCATGCCGCTCATTTTTTAACCACTAAGCTAGTCCCAATCGCCTGCTTTCGGCCCATATCCCTCTAGACCCATCCTGGACATTTAACTAAATGCTTTTTAAAATTTTTTAAGTTGTACCCGCTCTATTACTGCCTCTGGCAGCTCGTTCCAGACATTCACCACCCTCTGAGTGGAAACATTGTCCATCTGGATGCTTTTGTATCTCTCCTCTCTCATTTTGAACCTGGTCATAAAGTGTCATAGAGATATACAGCCCTTTGGCCCAACTTGTCCATGCTGAACATGTTTTCTAAACTGAACTAGTTCCATTTATGTGCACTTGGCCCATATCCCCTAAACTTTCCTGTCCATATATGTATCCAAATGTCTTTTAAATGTTGTAATTGTACTTACCTCTACCACCTCCTCTGACAGCTCATTCCACATACGCACCACCCTCTGTGTGAAAAAATTGCCCCTTAGGTCCCTTTTAAATCTTTCCCCTCTCACCTTCAACTAGGCGCTCTACTTTTGGGCTCCCCTACCCTGGGGAAAAGATCTTGACCTTATCTATGCCTCTCAATGATTTCATAGACCTCTATAAGGTCACATCCTCATCCTCTTATACCCAAGGGAAAAAAGTCCCAGCCTATCCAGCCTCACCTTCTAATTCAAATCTTCCAGTCCCGGTAACATTTGTTTGCTCCACGTTATCTTGGGAAAGGCAAACACTTCCTAAAACAATATAATTCACCTTACTCAATAACAGAGAACAAAGAAAATTACAGTGCAGGAACATAAGAAATAGGAGCAGGAGTAGACCATCCAGCCCCTCGAGCCTGTCCCGCCAATCAACAAGATCATGGCTGATCTGAAGTGGATCAGTTCCACTTTCCCGCTTTCTCCCCATAACCCTTAATTTCCTTGTCTATCAAAAATCTATCTACTCGTGACTTAAACATATTCAGCGAGGTAGCCTCCACCACTTCAATGGGCAGAGAATTCCAAAGATTCACCACCCTTTGAGTGAAGAAGTTCCTCCTCAACTCTGTAACGGGTTTCTGTAACAAGAACTGAGTAACTCTGTAACAGGAACAGGCCCTTTGGCCCTCCAAGCTTGCACCAACCATGCTACCCAACTGAACTTAGTGCTTAAAAAAAAACTCAGGTCAGTAAATGTGACCAAGCGGGCTCACCGACAGGAACAGAGTCAGGCTGTCAGGACCGAAGCACTTTCTAAGCTGTTGTGGTGATCTGGACTCAGTTTGTGCATTGAACGCTCCGGGGTTCTGCAAATGATGTTAGGGTGGAGTTTGCGGCTCTGGTAGTTTGTGCTGTAGAAGTGGGCGCAAGGTTAAAACAGTTAAATATCGACATTGCAAACACATCTCAGCTTGAGTAGACCTGTCAGAGGCAAGATAGACAGACGGAGCTTTATGTATCAATGCTAAGATTTGCCTGCCAGTTAAAGCACTGGTTTAATTATTCATATCACTGAATTGCGAAGCAGATCCAAGGACTTTTATAATGTTTAGCTTCACATCGGTTGCGGTTGTTGCGAAATTTGATACACTATTAACTCAATGCAGTATAAGCATTGTTTAATTTCTTTTCTTCTAACTTTGGGAGATTGAATACCATTCATGTTAGGTACCACAATCAAACATTTAAAAGTCCCCAAGGTGGTTAGACCATTTGTCCATAGGATATAGGAGCAGAATTAGGCCATTCAGCCCATCGAGTCTGCTCCGCCATTCAATCACAGTTAATAATTGTGGTTGTTGAGGGAGAGAGAGAGGAATCACAAAGAGAAATAAATGTCAAAACCTGATTCAGAGAAAAGGGAAGTGGTGTGAGATAGTGGAGCCGGCACAGTGTTAGCCCTGCTGCCTTGCAGTACCAGGGACCCAGGTTCGATTCCCGACTGTCTGTATGGAGTCTGCATGTTCTCTCTGTGCCTGCTTGGGTTTTCTCTGATTTCCACCCACACTTCAAAGATGTGTAGGTTAAGTGGATTGGCCATGTTAAATTGTCCTTGTGTAGGTTAAGGGAATTAGCTGGGTGAATATGTGGGATTAAGGAGATAGGGTCTGAATAAGAAGCTCGGTTGGAGAGTCAGTGCAGGCTCGATGGGCTCCAACGTAGGGATTGTGTGCGAAACTGGACAGGTGAAGAAATTCACCATTGGCTTCACACTGCTTGTTTTCCTTCCCAGGATACATCCAGCCCTACCTCAGGATCTTTCAATAAGATCACCTCTCCTTCTAAACTCCAATGGGTATAGGCCTAACATTTAGTCAAAAGGCAGTACCTTCCAAACCTACAGCCCTCCCAACCTGCTGGATGGATGAGGTCAGTAGGTGCACGGGCAAACCATCAATTCTGAGTCACCCTCCATCCCAGCGTGAACAGGTATCTCTGTTTCTTCATCATCACTGAGTCAGGACTCTGAAAAACCCCTCCCTGTAACAGCACATTGAGCAGAACTTCATCACAAGGACTGCAGAAGGTTGCCATTGTAGTATCTCTTGATGCGGCAAGTAACAAATTAAAGGAATTATCGATTGAGAAGGACTATGTACAGCAAAGTATTCGATAGCACAACTACAGACATCTGACATTTCCACTAGGGCAAATGGAATGAAAGGTTGTGGGGAGAAAGAAAGATTCGGCTATTGAGTTGGATGATCAGCCATGATTGTGATGAATGGCGGAGCAGGTTTGAAGGGCTAAATGGCCTCCTCTTGCTCCTATCTTCTCTGTTTCTATGATATTCTTAACAATGCCCTGGCTCTAACTGCAGTCATGATGTACAGATGCCGGCGTTGGATTGGGGTGGTAAGAACTCAGTAAGAATTTAGCAACACCAATTTATAATCCAACCGATTTATTTGATATTAAAAAAGCAAGCTTTCAACACTCTTGTGTCTTCCTCAGGCAAATGCAGTGTTCTGGTCTGCAATAGCACACATCAGCACAGACAGTCAGAGATTGCTGATTAGAATGCGAATCCTTACATCTAACCTGCTATTCAAGTGTTAAAGTGGCTAACAATGTGTGTGAAGGGGATCCTGAGCATTGTTAGAGAATTGTGTATTTTCTCCAGACAGCACAGTAAGTGAGGTTTTTTGCTAACCCAGGCAAGTTACGGGGGTTACAGATAGTGTGTCATGAAGCCAAGATCCCTGTTAAGACCGTCCTCATGTGTGCGGAGCTTGGCTATCAGTCTCTGTTCAGCGACTCTGCGCTGTCGTGTATCACGAAAGCCCCCTTGAAGAACATTTACCCGCAGGTCGGAGGCCGAATGCCCATGACTGCTGAAGTGTTAACACCCAAACAAGAAAGGATGTGTTGCCTGGTGATTGGGGAGACCATGCATACACTACGACAGCGGATGAATGAGCATCGCTCAACAATCACCAGGCAAAACAGTTCCCTTCCTGTGGGCTAACACTTCAGCAGTCATGGGCATTCGGCCTCCGACCTGCGGGTAAATGTTCTTCAAGGGGGCTTTCGTGATACACGACAGCGCAGAGTCGCTGAACAGAGACTGATAGCCAAGCTCCGCACACATGAGGACGGTCTTAACAGGGATCTTGGCTTCATGACACACTATCTGTAACCCCCGTAACTTGCCTGGGTTAGCAAAAAACCTCACTTACTGTGCTGTCTGGAGAAAATACACAATTCTCTAACAATGCTCAGGATCCCCTTCACACACATTGTTAGCCACTTTAACACTTGAATAGCAGGTTAGATGTAAGGATTCGCATTCTAATCAGCAATCTCTGACTGTCTGTGCTGATGTGTGCTATTGCAGACCAGAACACTGCATTTGCCTGAGGAAGACACAAGAGTGTTGAAAGCTCGCTTTTTTACTATCAAATAGAACATAGAACATAGAACATTACAGCACAGAACAGGCCCTTCGGCCTTCGATGTTGCGCCGACCAATATAAAAAGCAATGCCCCTCCAAACTAAACCATTCCCTTCTCTTCCATATACTTATCAACTAACCTCTTAAACGCCACCAAACTTGGCGCATCTACAACTGCTGCAGGCAGGGCATTCCACTCCCGAACCACCCTTTGGGTAAAGAACCTACCTCTGATATCCGTCCTATAACTATCACCCCTTAATTTAAAGCTGTGTCCCCTCGTGCTAGCTTTTTCCATCCTAGGAAAAAGGCTATCACTGTCCACCCTATCTAAACCTCTAATCATCTTATATGTTTCGATTAGGTCCCCTCTTAGCCGCCTCCTTTCTAACGAAAACAACCTCAAATCCCTCAGCCTCTCTTCATAAGACCTGCCCTCCATACCAGGCAACATCCTGGTAAACCTCCTCTGTACCCTCTCCAATGCCTCCACATCTTTCTTATAATGTGGGGACCAGAACTGCACACAATACTCCAAGTGCGGCCGCACTAGAGTTTTGTACAGTTGCAACATGACGTTGCGGCTCCGAAATTCAATCCCTCTACCAATAAAAGCCAAGACTCCATATGCCTTCCTAACAACCTTCTCGACCTGACTGCCTACTTTCAGGGATCTATGCACATACACACCAAGATCCCTCTGTTCATCTAGACTACTAAGAATCCTACCATCTGCCCTATACTCTACACATTTATTATTTCTGCCATAGTGCATTACCTCACACTTTTCCACATTAAACTCCATTTGCCACCTCTCGGCCCAGCTCTGCATAAATCGGTTAGATTAATAATTGGTGTTGCTAAATTCTTACTGAGTTCTAACTGCAGTCTCAGAGCCTCAGGCATATGCATCCTCACTCCCAGTGGGTCCAAGTTCATGGGCTCACGTTCCATTGCTTCTGGCCCAGTCATGCGGCCTACAAAGGATTGCCCATTAAAGATACCAAAACCATCTTCTCAAGGCTAATTAGGAATGGGCAGTAAATGCCTTCACAGTTTGCTGCGTCCTCATTTGTTTTTAATGTGCTTGATTAATTAGAAGAAAGAGTCAGAGAGAGAGAGAGAGAGAGAGAGAGAAGGAGAAAGTTCTTCTCATTTCTGTTCTGTTCAATCTGTGAGACTGAATCGATAGTTTAAGATAGTTCCAAATCAATAAACTGTCAACGAAACAGAGAGTCCTGACAATGCCCTTCCTTTCTCAGGGTTAAGATATTCTCCCATTTCCCTTAAGCTTGACCTACACCAGTTAACATGCTCTGATAAACTGCAGAGTGTGACATACAGCTGGGTTAAATATTGCCAATGAGAAATACATCAATGACTTAGAGCCAAACGTGGGCGAGTTTGTGACCGCACAACAAGATTTCAGTCAAGTGATTCTGATTCTACACTCCTTTCCCAGGAGAAGACTTGCAAACAAATACGTTCCTTCAACAGGTCTTCCACGTGCTATGTGTACTTTCTGATGGTACCATTGGGAGACCTGTAACAGTTACTGCCTGTCTGCTACAGCACTACAATGATGAATCTGCCTTCCCCCAGAAATCCACAATCAGTGACAACACAATTAATTCTCTAGAACTTAAAAGAATGAGGGCAGATCAAATTGAGGTACGCAAGATGATAAAAGATATGGATAAAGTAGACATGGAGTGGATGCCTCCTCTTGGGGACATTACATAACGTAAGAAATAGGAGCAGGAGTAGGCCATCCAGCCCCTCGAGCCTGCCCCGTCATTCAATAAGATCATGGCTCATCTGTAGTGGTTCAGTACCACTTTCCTGCTTTCTCCCCATAACCTTTAATTCCCTTGTCAATCAAAAACCTATCCACTCTTGACTTGAACATATTCAGTGAGGAAGCCTCCACCTCCTCATCAGGCAGAGAATTCCAAAGATTCACCATCCTTTGCGTGAAGAAACTCCTTCTCAACTCCAATCTGAACCGCCCCCCCCCCCATCCCCTAATCTTGAGGCTGTGCCCTCTCGTCCTGCTATCTTTGCTAAGCAGGAAGAGTCTCTCAACCTCTACCCTATCCATTCCCTTCATTATCTTATACATTTCTATAAGATCCCTTCTCAGCCTTCTAAACTCCAAAGAGTACAAACCTAGCCTATTCAGTCTCTCCTCATAATCCAACACCCTCATCTCCGGTATCAGCCTAGTGAACCTTCTCTGCACTCCCTCCAAGGCCAATATATCCTTCCTCGAATGCGGCGACTAAAACTGCACACTGTACTCCAGCTGTGGCCTCACCAGCACCCTATACAGCTGCAACAGAACCTCCCTACTTTTATATTCTATCCCATATTCTAGAGTGAAAGGTCACAATCTTAGAATAGAGATAGCAAATGTAAAACAGATTTGAGGAGAAACTACTTCTCCCAAAGGGTTGTGAGTTTGTGGAATTCGCTATCCAAAAGTGCGGTGGATGCTGGGAGAGTGAGTAAATTTAAGGAGGAGTTAGACAGATTTTTAATTGGTAATGAGTTGAAGGTTACAGGGAGAAGGCAGGAAAATGGGGATAGAACACCGAACATAGAAAACTACAGCACAAACAGGCCCTTCGGCCCACAAGTTGCGCTGAACATATCTCTACCTATTCGGCTTACCTATAACCCTCAATCCTACTAAGTCCCATGTACTCATCCAGAAATCTCTTAAAAGACCCTATCAAATCCACCTCCACAACTACCGCCGACAGCCAATTCCACTCACCCACCACCTTCTGAGTGAAAAACTTACCCCTGACATTTCCTCTGTACCTACCCCCCAGCACCTTAAACATGTGTCCTCTTGTGGCAAAGAAGAGCATATCAGCCATCATCGAATGGCGGAGCAGACGTGAGGGGCTAAATGGCCTAATTCAGTCTCCATACCTTATGAATAAATAGAAACTAGGAGTTGATCAGGCTATTCAACCCTTCAAGCCTGTTCTGCCATTCAATATGACCACGGCTGATTCCGTATATCACCGTTATATCCCTGTTTTTTCCTCCATACCCCTTGATGCCATTTGAAATAACTCCTCAGAGGCTGATATCCCTTCGCCAAATTCCCTTTATTTACAAACTCCACTCCACTTTAGGTACAAAGTCAGACTCTGAGTGTCAGTAGCCCAAACACTTCTCATTATATATACAGATGAGACTCCCTGATCGATCAGGCAAACATTACCTCAAACAGGGAGCACATACTCCAAGAGGCCTACCTCATGGGCATTGTTGAACTCATTACACCATTAGAATCCAACAAACTATTCTCCCAGTCCAATGTGCTGCTCAAGGCCAGGAGGCACCAACTGGGCGCCTTCTGAGAGATTTGTGAGCAGTAGCCAGCTATTCATGTATCTCCGACGCTATGACTGTGACACTATATTCTCTCTGATTTAATTTATTATTGTCACATGCATTGGGATATAAAGAAAAATATTGTTTCTTGCATGCTATACAGATAAAGCATCCCATTCATAGAGAAGGAAAGGGATGCAGAATGTAGTGTTACAGTCATATGCTAGGGGTAGAAAAAGATCAACTCAGTGAGAGGTAGATCCATTCAAAAGTCTGACAGCAGCAGGGAAGGTGATGTTTTGGAGTCGGTTGGTACGTGACCTCAAACATTTACATCTTTTCCCTGACGGAAGCTGGTGGAAGAGAGTATGACAGGAGTATGCAGGATCCTTAATTATGCTGGCTGGTTTTCCAAGACAGTGGGAAGTGTAGACAGTGACAATGGGTGAGAGACTGGTTTGAGTGATGGACTGGACTTTGTTCTTGATCCTTTGTAGTTTCCTGCGGTTTTGGACAGAGCAGGAGCCATACCAAGCTGTGATAGACCACAGAAAGCATTCTTTCTGGTTGTATCTGTAGAAGGTGGTGAGAATCGTAGCTGACATGACAAATTTTCTTAGTCTCCCAAGAAAGTAGAGGTAATAGTGGGCTTTTTTAACTATAGTGTCAGGCTGGGAGGGTCCAGGAAAGGTTGTTGATGATCTGGGCACATAAAAAACGTGAAGCTCTTGATCCTTTCTACTTTGTCCCCATTGATGTAGACAGGGACAAGCTCTCTACAATGCTTCTGGAAGTCGATGACTATCTCCTTTGTTTCATTGATATTGAGGAAGAGATTATTATCACCACATCAGTTCACCAGATTCTCACTTTCCTGTTCCATGTCTTGTCATTGTTTGAGATCCGCCCCATATTGGTGATGTCATCAGCAAATTTGAAAAGTTGGCCACACAGTCACTGGTGTATAATGAGTATAGTAGGTGCTGAGGACACAGCCTTGTGGAGCATTGCTGTTGAGGAAGAGCATGGAGGTGGTGTTACTGATTCTTACTGACTGTAGCCTGTGGGTTCGGAAGTCTAGGATATAGTAACAGAGGGAAGAGCCGAGCCCCAGGTCATGGAGTTTGGACATGAGTCTCGTAGGAATAACAGCGTTGAAGGCTGAGCTGCGGTCAACCAATAGGAGTCTGACATAGGTGTCCTTGTTATCTACGTGTTCCAGGGTTGGGTACAAGGTCAGAGAGATGGTGTGGACCTGTTACAGCAGTAAGCAAACTGTAGTAGATCCAGGCAGTCTGCAAGGCAGGAGTTGATTTGTGCCATGACTAACCTTTCAAAGCACTTCATTATGGGGACATTAGAACCACCAGATGATAGTTACTGAGGCACGCTGCTTGGCTTTCCTTTGGTACTGGGATGATGATTATCCTCTTGAGGCAGATAGGGACCTCAGATTGTTGTTAAGTGAGATAGAAGATGTCTATGAACACTTCCGCCAGCTGATCCATGCAGGACCTGAGTGCTCATCCGGATATCCCAGATGGGCCAGTCACTTTCCGTGGGCTGACCTTCGAGAAGGCTGCTCCGACGTCGGCAATGGTGACCTTGGATACAGCTTCTCCGAGGATGCAGGGAGTGGTCTCACTGACCTCTTCCTCAAAACGGGCATAGAATGCATTGAGCTCATCAGGGAGAGGTGCGTTGGAGCTGGCAGTTTTACATGCCTTCATCTCGTGGCCTGTTCTGTCTCACAGAACTTGCCATAGTCAGCAGAGATTCATTTGGCTAGCCTAGGATTTTAGCTTGGTTCGATGCTGTCTTTTGCTTTCTTTGATGGATCTCCGTAGATAATATCCAGCTTGTTTGTTGGGGTCACATATATTCTACACCCTCTCCTTTCCTTCTCCCCTACGTATTCTATGAACGGTATGTTTTGCCTGTATAGCATGCAAGAAACAATACTTTTCACTGCATCCTTATAATGTGACAATAATAATTGAAATCAAAACGAAGTATTTACTCAGTCCCGATCTCCAATACTTGGAATATTTCTATCGAATCAGCAAAGAATTAGATAAACGGTTGTTTTCTAAAAGCAAGGCTGCTTGAGGGTTAAGTATTGGTTTGCTTCAGAACAGAACAGCTGTTTTGGAATTCACCTTCTTCCGAATTATTTACATTCAGACAAAATCTTTGGCACTTAACCCTGACACAGACTCCTAAAACAGAGATTGATTTATGTATCGAAGATTCCAGGCAGTGTAAGAAAAGATATTGGACATATTACAATTCTCTAGTCAAAAGTTGTCCCAGCTTGAGAATTTGGAAATAAATGTAATTTCTGTCTGGGCATTGATTATCTATTATGCGACGTGTACTATTAATAATGCATTGTAAAAGATGACTGCTCAGACATTGCTTAACAAAGCAATGAATACTGTTACAACCATGAATCATTGATATTCAGGTACTTGGCATCTATTAGCACTCTTAGATGGACAGGTGAAGTGAGCAAATATTTGAAGTGATTACATCTGCAGTGCTATAATTTGGAAAAAGTGATGAGTTTCCTGAACAATTGGGACTCATTCTGGGATAGGTGGGACCTCTACAAGAGAGATGGTCTACACCTGAACCAGAGGGGAACCAATATCTTGGGGGGAAAATTTGCAAAGGCTATGCAGGGGGCTTTAAACTGATTCAGAGGGGGGGTGGGATCCTGAGTAGTTTGGATGTTAAGAGGTACGAGAACAGGGGGGTCATAGATGAGAACTATAAAACACAGCAGCGTCCGGGTGGAGTAGGGCATGGTTTGAAATGCGTATAATTTAATGCAAGAAGTATTCGCAATAAGGTGGAGGAACTTGCAGCTTGGACCAGTACCTGGAACTTCGATGTTGTGGCCATTTCAGAGACATGGATAGAGCAGGGACAGGAATGGTTGTTGCAGGTTCCGGGGTTCAAATGCTTCAGTCGGAGTAGAGAAGGAGGTAGAAGGGGGGGAGGAGTGGCATTATTAGTTAAAGACTGTATCACAGTGACAGAAAGGAAGTTTGTTGAGGTAGTATGGGCTGAGGTTAGAAACAGGAGAGGAGAGGTCACCCTCTGGCTCAGATCTTCAGGTCGTCGTTGGTTACAGATATAGTGCCGGAAGACTGGAGGATAGCGAACGTGGTCCCATTGTTCAAGAAGGGGAAGAGAGACTTTCCGGGGAATTATAGGCCTGTGAGTCTTACTTCTGTTGTGGGCAAAGTATTGGACAGAATTATTAGGGATAGGATTTATAGTTATTTAGAGAGAAATGAATTGATTGGGGATAGTCAGCATGGTTTTGTGAAGGGCAGGTCGTGCCTTACTAACCTTATTGAGTTTTTTGAAAAAGTGACCAAAGAGGTGGATGGGGGTAAGGCAGTTGATGTGGTATATATGGACTTTAGTAAGGCGTTCGATAAGGTGGCCCATGGAAGGCTTCTGCAGAAAATGCAGATGTATGGGATTGAGGGTGATTTAGCTAATTGGATTAGGAATTGGCTAGCAGATAGAAGACAGAGGGTGGTGGTTGATGGGAGATATTCATCGTGGAGTTCGGTTACAAGTGGTGTACCTCAGGGATCTGTTTTGGGGCCCCTGCTGTTTGTAATTTTTATAAATGATCTGGATGAGGGTATTGAAGGATGGATTAGTAAATTTGCGGATGACACTAAAGTCGGTGGAGTGGTAGATAGTGAAGAGGGGTGTTATAGTTTGCAGAGAGACTTGGACAAGTTGCAGAGCTGGGCCGAGAGGTGGCAAATGGAGTTTAATGTGGAAAAGTGTGAGGTAATTCACTTTGGCAGGAATAACAAATGTGTAGAGTATAGGGCTAATGGTAGGACTCTTAATAGTGTTGATGAACAGAGGGATCTTGGTGTATGTGTGCATAGATCCCTGAAAGTTGGCAATCAAGTCGATAAGGTTGTTAAGAAGGCATATGGAGTCTTAGCTTTTATTGGTAGGGGGATTGAATTTCGGAGCCGCAACGTCATGTTGCAACTGTACAAAACTCTAGTGCGGCCGCACTTGGAGTATTGTGTGCAGTTCTGGTCCCCACATTATAAGAAAGATGTGGAGGCATTGGAGAAGGTACAGAGGAGGTTTACCAGGATGTTGCCTGGTATGGAGGGCAGGTCTTATGAAGACAGGCTGAGAGATTTGAGGTTGTTTTCGTTAGAAAGGAGGCGGCTAAGAGGAGACCTTATTGAAACATATAAGATGATTAGAGGTTTAGATAGGGTGGACAGTGATAGCCTTTTTCCTAGAATGGAGAAAGCTAGCACGAGGGGACATAGCTTTAAATTAAGGGGTGGTGGTTTTAGGACAGATATCAGAGGTAGGTTCTTTACCCAGAGGGTGGTAAGGGTATGGAATGCCTTGCCTGCGTCAGTTGTAGATGCGCCAAGTTTGGTGGCGTTTAAGAGGTTAGTAGATAAGTTTATGGATGAAAAGGAATGGTCTAGGTTAGAGGATCACTGCTTGTTCCTAATTGGTCGGTGCAACATTGAAGGCCGAAGGGCCTGTTCTGCGCTGTAATGTTCTATGTTCTATGAGAAAGAGAATGAGAAAGATGTTTACCATTGCACACCAGCGCGAGGTTAGGTTCGTGCACGCTTAAACCCTTCTCTTTAGCACATAGAACATACGACAGTACAGCACAGTACAGGCCCTTTGGCCCTCAGTGTTGTGCCTAGCTACATCCAAACCCAAGATCAAGCTATCCCATTCCCTATTATGTGCTCCATGTGCGTATCCAATAACCACTTGAAAGTTGCTGAAGTATCCGACTCCATTATCACAGCAGGCAGTATATTCCACACCCAACCACTCGCTGAGTGAAGAATCTACCTCGGACATCTTTCCTATATCTCCTACCACGAACCTTATAGTTATGCCCCCTAGTAACAGCTACATCCATCTGAGAAAATAGTCTCTGCACGTCTACTCTATCTATACCCCTCATCACCTTATCAATCTCTATTAAATCACTTCTCATCCTCCTCCGCTTTAAAGAGAAAAGCCCCAGCTCCCTCAGTCTTTCCTCATAAGACCTGCCCTCCAAACCTGGCAGCATCCTGGTAAATCTCCTCTGCACTCTCTCCAATGCTTCCACATCCTTCTTATAATGAGGTGACCAGAACTGAACACAATATTCCAAACGTGGTCTCACTAAGGTCCTGTATAGTTGCAGCATAACCTCACAGCTCTTAAACTCAAACCCCCTGTTAATAAATGCTAACACACTATAAGCCTTCTTCACGGCTCTATCCACTTGAGTGGCAACTGTGGATATGAATCTCAAGATCTCTCTGTTCCTCCACATTCCTCAGAACCCTGCCGTTGACCTTGTAATCTGCATTTAAGTTTGTCCTATCAAAATGAATATCTTCATTACAATTCACTCCAAATCTGAGAATGTGGCACAAAAGACATGGAATTGTCAGCACAAATTACATTCGGTGCATATCCAGGGTTGGGTTTTTAATGCGGGGAAGTGAACAAGTTACTGGTATGGCTCCAGGGGTTCTGACCCTGTACAGGATCGCTATTTCAGTGTGGCTTATTTGAAATGCAAATGGGCTACAGGACAAGATGTCAGAGGTGCCAAATGCTACCAGGAAACAACAGTGAGATCCCTGTCAGGTGGTAATATCAAGGAAAATAGCAGGGTAAATACGAGGAGTCACGGGGATAGGGCCTGGATGGGATCAGAACCCTACAGTGCAGAAGGAGGCTATTCGGCCCATTGATTCTACACCGAACGCAATCCCACCCAGCCCCTATCCCCACAGCCTCATTCATTTATCCGAGCTAGTTCCCCCTGACCCCAAGGGGCAATTTAGCATGGTTAATCCATCTAACCTGCATATCTTTGGACTGTGGGAGGAAACCCGGAGCACCCAGAGGAAACCCACGCAGACACAAGGAGAACGTGCAGACTCTGCACAGACAGTGAGCCAAGCCAAGAATCGAACCCAGGTCCCTAGCGCTGTGAGGAAGCAGTGCTAACCACTGTGCCACCCTTGAGGAAAGAATGTACAGGGAGAACTCTCGGATTCTCCAAGTGGAATCCTTCATTCCCAACTGACCAGGAGGATGCCTACCTAGATCAGCACCTTTTATAAATGAACACAGAGATGACCAACGGATTTCAAGCATGAGTTAGTGGGAGGAAGAAAGAGGATATAAAGTCCTTGGAAAATGAGAGTCTCAACAGGATCAAAAGGCATTGATACATAGCACAACAGTTAGCCATAACCACCACTGCAAACAAAGCACCAGGGTTCATTATAAGAGAGATAGTTTTGAAAGGTAAAAGTTATGGTAATGATGTATACAATCTTGTTTCACTCCAATATACAATCCTGTCTATATTGTGTAAGGTATAAAAGTGTTGCAGAAAGTACAAAAAAAAGATGATGCCAGAAGGGAGAGTGTACAAATATGAGGAATGATTGATCAGAATAATCACTTTCCTATAGAAAAGAGATGCATAAAAGGTATCTTGACAAACACCCTTAAGATTACAGTATGGTTTGAAAAGTTAGACAAAAAAGAGGATGGGTGGGATTTTTTGCCCACCAAAGGCAACCCCATGTGGCAGAATCCCTGGAATACAACAGGCAAGCCATAGACAACCAATGGTGATCTGCTTATACTGCTGGAGGAGTAGGAGCTTAGGGGAAGTGGGGGCTTTGTGTGGAAAAATCAAACCCTATACTTCAATTTGTGAGGCACGCAAAACCAGGGCCCAGGATTATTCAACAGTCACTATAGCATCCGAAAGGGAATTCTGGAGATACCCTCAGATCCTCACCTTCCACTGAAGCTTCTAAAGAATTGAACAGATAATGTAATCAATTAAAGTTCTAATTTTATTCTCAGTGGATGAGAAAGATCCCTTTTTTTTGCAAGAGGTTCTCTCCCAAACTGACATCATTAAACTTAGTTTTTTATTGCTTTGATTATTGAGACATGACGTTGCTGGCTGTCCAGCATTTATTGTCCATCCCTTGTTGCCCTTGGAGGGCAGTTGAGTGTCAACACATTGCTATGGGTCTGGGGTCATAGGTCAGTCCAGCTAAACATAGCAGATTTCCTTCACCAAAGGACATTTGGCTGATAGGATTAGGGAGAATCCTAAAGCTTTCTTTAGATATGTTAAGAATAGAAGATTGGTTAGGGCAAGATTAGGGCCAGTCATAGACAGCAGTGGGAAGTTGTGCGTGGAGCCTGAGGAGATTGGAGAGGTACTGAATAAATATTTCTCTTCGGTATTCACGCAGGGTGATGTAAATGTAGTTATGGAGAACACTGAGGTACAGGGTAGCAAACTGGAAAGTATCGAAGTAGATAGGGAGGATGTGCTAGATATTCTCGAGGGTTTGAAGTTGGATAAGTCCCCTGGGCCGGACGGGATTTACCCTAGGATTCTCTGGGAGGCAAGAGAGGAGATTGCAGAGCCTCTGGCTCTGATCTTCAGGTCGTCGTTGGTTACGGGTGTGGTTCCGGAGGACTGGAGGATAGCGAATGTGGTCCCGTTGTTCAAGAAGGGGAAGAGAGACCTTCCAGGGAATTATAGGCCAGTGAGTCTTACTTCTGTGGTGGGCAAAGTGTTGGAGAGAATAATTAGGGATAGGATTTATAGTTATTTAGAGAGTAATGAATTGATTGGAGATAGTCAGCATGGTTTTGTGAAGGGTAGGTCGTGCCTTACTAACCTCATTCAGTTTTTTGAAAAAGTGACTAAAGAGGTGGATGGGGGTAAGGCGGTTGATGTGGTATATATGGACTTTAGTAAGGCGTTTGATAAGGTGGCCCATGGAAGACTTCTGCAGAAAATGCAGATGTATGGGATAGAGGGTGATTTAGCTAATTGGATTAGGAATTGGCTAGCAGATAGAAGACAGAGGGTGGTGGTTGATGGGAGATATTCATCGTGGAGTTCGGTGACAAGTGGTGTACCTCAGGGGTCTGTTTTGGGGCCCCTGCTGTTTGTAATTTTTATAAATGATCTGGATGAGGGTATTGAAGGATGGATTAGTAAATTTGCAGATGACACTAAAGTCGGTGGAGTGGTAGATAGTGAAGAGGGGTGTTATAGTTTGCAGAGGGACTTGGACAAGTTGCAGAGCTGGGCCGAGAGGTGGCAAATGGAGTTTAATGTGGAAAAGTGTGAGGTAATGCACTATGGCAGAAATAATAAATGTGTAGAGTATAGGGCAAATGGTAGGATTCTTAGTAGTCTAGATGAACAGAGGGATCTTGGTGTGTATGTGCATAGATCCCTGAAAGTAGGCAGTCAGGTCGAGAAGGTTGTTAGGAAGGCATATGGAGTCTTGGCTTTTATTGGTAGAGGGATTGAATTTCGGAGCCGCAACGTCATGTTGCAACTGTACAAAACTCTAGTGCGGCCGCACTTGGAGTATTGTGTGCAGTTCTGGTCCCCACATTATAAGAAAGATGTGGAGGCATTGGAGAGGGTACAGAGGAGGTTTACCAGGATGTTGCCTGGTATGGAGGGCAGGTCTTATGAGGAGAGGCTGAGGGATTTGAGGTTGTTTTCGTTAGAAAGGAGGCGGCTAAGAGGGGACCTTATCGAAACATATAAGATGATTAGAGGTTTAGATAGGGTGGACAGTGATAGCCTTTTTCCTAGGATGGAAAAAGCTAGCACGAGGGGACACAGCTTTAAATTAAGGGGTGATAGTTATAGGACGGATATCAGAGGCAGGTTCTTTACCCAAAGGGTGGTTCGGGAGTGGAATGCCCTGCCTGCAGCAGTTGTAGATGCGCCAAGTTTGGTGGCGTTTAAGAGGTTAGTTGATAAGTATATGGAAGAGAAGGGAATGGTTTAGTTTGGAGGGGCATTGCTTTTTATATTGGTCGGCGCAACATCGAAGGCCGAAGGGCCTGTTCTGTGCTGTAATGTTCTATGTTCTATGTTCTATTAGTGAACCAGATGGTTTTTTTCCAACAATTGACAAGAGTTTCATGATCATTAGTAAGTTCTTAATTCGAGATAATTTTTATTGAATTCAAATTCCACCATCTGCTGTGGCAGGATTTGAACCCGGGTCCTCGGAATATTAGCTAATTTTGTGGATTAATAGTCTAATGATGATACTACTCGGCTCATCACCTCCCCCAGTTTGCTCCAACTGGTGGGATGTTTCTGGGTGCGTACTGGCTACCATGTTGTTCAGAATAATAAAAAAGTGCCGTCAATCCCATTGCAGTCAATGAATGCAAAATGCTTTGGAGTGCAAGAGGTATTGGGGGAATTCTCCTATCCTGTCCACCACGTGAATCAGAGAGGCAGGACAGGACCACGCAAAGGCCCATTGATCTTGGGTGGGATATTCCAGTTCTGGGGCGAGTGTGGCGGGAAAGTCCCACCCATTATGCACGTGCATCCTTTTCTTTGAAAAGGATTCTCAAGCTGATAACCTGGTAACCAAGTTGAACCAGGTATCTAAACTTCAACGCAGTGTGATTAAACCAGCAGTTAATGCAGAAATGATCCTGATTAGAAAACAACATTCACCTTGTTGCTGAAGATTGCATCATCCTATTGACAGCAGCTACCTGCAACAAGCAGAACGACAGACCCCCTGGAAAATATTCATGATAAACCAACTGTCTTGACACATCATTGGAACTGGAAAGAAGCAGATATATCATTGGAGGCTGCAATTGTTTCCATAAATCCTTACAACTGCTCAGTCTATTATATATAAAGATGAAAGCCTAGTTGCTATTTGGAGAAGAGTACAGAATTTCTCTCATTAAGTTTTCTTTTTATCCTTCCCATGTGCAATTGTCATTTTAATCTGACATGCAGATGATAGAGAGTTGGGTGGGAGGGTGAGCTGTGAGGAGGATGCAGAGATACTTCAGCGTGGTTGGACAGGCTGAGTGAGTGGGCATGTGTATGGCTGATGCAGTATAATGTGGATAAATGTAAGGTTGTCCACTTTAACAGCAATAATAGAAAGGCAGCTTATTATTTGAATGAGTGTAAATTGAGAGAGGTAGATTTTTAGTGAGACTTGGGCGTCCTCATGCATCGGTTGCTGAAAGTAAGTGCGCAGGTATAGCGAGCAGTAAAGAAAGGAAATGGTATGTTGGTCTTCATAGCAAGAGTGTTTGAGTATTGGGATAGGAACATTTTGCTGTAATTGTACAGGGTGTTTGTAAGGTCACACCTGGAGTATTATGTGCAGTTTTGGTGTTCTTATCTGAGGAAGGATGTCCTTGCTATAGAGGGAATACAGTGAAGATTTACCAGGCTAATTCCTGGGATGGCAGGTCTGTCATATGAGGAGAGACTAAGTCAGTTAGATTATATTCACTGGAGTTTAGAAGAGTGAGAGAGGATCTCATAGAAACTTCTAAAATTCCAACAGGGTTAGACAGGTTAGATTCAGAAACAATGATCCTAATGATTGGGGAGACCAATTCTAGGCGTCATAGTTTGAGGATAAGGGGTAAATCTTTTAGAACTGAGATGAGGAGAAATTTCTTCACCCAGAGGGTGGTGAATGTGTGGAATTCACTACCTCAGAAAGTAGTTGGGACCAAAATGTTGTGTGATTTCAAGAAGAAATTAGATACAGTTCTTGGGGCTAAAGGAATCAAGGGATTTGGGTAAGGGGAGATCAGGATATTGAATTTGATGATCAGCCATGATCATAATGAATGGTGGAGCAGGTTAAAGGGCTCTTAGTTTCTATGTTCCTATAAGCCACCCAGCACTGGAATGAAACCACTGAGCACCAGAATAATGATGTAAAGATGCTGGCGTTGGATTGGGGTGGTAAGAACTCAGTAAGAATTTAGCAACACCAATTTTTAATCCAACCGATTTATTTGATAGTAAAATTGCGAGCTTTCAACACTGTGTCTTCCTTAGGCAAATGCAGTGTTCTGGTCTGCAATAGCACACATCAGCACAGACAGACAGTCAGTGTGCTATTGCAGACTGCATTTGCCTGAGGAAGACACAGAGTGTGGAAAGCTCGCAATTTTACTATCAAATAAATCGGTTGGATTAAAAATTGGTGTTGCTAAATTCTTACTGAGTTCTCACCAGAATAAAACAGAGAATAGTTCTGGGAGCTCTTAGCTGTCAACGCTGGGGTCAATTCCATTTCCGACTCAATCCCCAGTGTCTGAATGTTACTGCCAGCCGGTTTGTCTTATTTATTGAAAGTGAAAAGGCACATTCAACTGTAGAAATGTGCATTTGGGTCGAGGTGGAATTAGCTCTAAGTGAGTGAGTGGTTTTACTGAGATTGTACATCTCAAACATAAAAATGTCACATTGCACCAAACACAAGACTGCATCACAAAGTCACTGCACCTTGCATACTGACGTAATTTAATGGTATGTTGAATGTTACACATAAGAGCAAATGACACACGAGACAAGGCAATTTCTATTCCAACATGTGGCATTTTCTCTTCACATGAGCACTGTGCTGTGTTTTAGTCACTCTTTTGTTCTGGGAATCTTTGTCAGATTATCCCCTCACTCACCATCAGGTACAGGGTACAAATCAAAGACTTTGATTCAGTTGAGCGGCTATTTTCTTCAAGAGCATCATCAAAACCATAAGAGCAGGGTTTAGTAGGATCGAGTTTGCAGGATTTTGCAAGCCCGGGTCAAATGGTGGGGGTTGAATCTTGCTAACTATCCTGGCTTGAGACAATTCACATCTCTTAAACTTGTGACTATCCCTCTCTCCAATAGATACTGTCTGTACCTATAAAGTCTTAATTATCTGAAAAGACTCACATTCCAATCATCAGAAATAGAACACACCACACACTGAAACAGAACTAAGTCGTACAGGATGGGAACAGGCCCTTTGGCCTGCCAAGTCTGCACCGATATGTTTATCTATCTCAATTAACCACTTATATCCCTCTGTTTCCCCATTTGTTATATGCCTATCAGGATCAGTCTTAAATGTGTCTAACACAACTGCCTCAACCATCATCACTTGGCAGTGCATTCCAGGCCCCTGCCACCCTTCGTGTAAAAAACCTCCCCGCACATCTGTACTGAACCTTTCTCCCCTTCTCTTGAATTTGTGATCCCTTCCGAATGTCATTTCTGTCCTGGGAAAAAAGCTTCCAATTGTTCATCCTATCTGTAGATCTCAATTTTATAAACTTCTATCAGGGTCACCCCTTCAGCCTTTGTCTTTCCAGGGAGAACAATCCTAGATTATTCAATCTCTCCTCAAAACTAATACTCTCCATACAGGCAACATCCTGGTAAACTTTTTCTGATACTCTCCCCGAAGCCTCCATGGTGACCAGAATTGGACACAGTATTCCAAATGTGGCCTAACCAATGTTTTATATAACTGTAACATAACTTGCCAACTTTTACACTCGATGGCCTGGCTGATAAAGACAAAGATGTCATAAGATTTCTTCACCATCTTTTCCACCTTGATTTGATTTGATTTATTATTGCCACATATGTTAGTACACAGTGAAAATTATCGTTTCTTGTGCGTTATACAGACAAAGCATACTGTTTGTAGAGAAGGAAACGAGAGAGGAGTGCAGAATGTAGTGTTATAGTCATGGTTAGATGTACTCTGTCTTGTCACTGTTTGAGATTTGACCCACTACGGTGGTGGGTAAGCAAATTTGAAAATGGAATTGGAAGGGAATTTGGCTGCACAATCGTTGGTGTGTAAGGAGCATAGTTAGGGGACTGAGAACACAGCCTTGTGGGGCACCGGTGTTGACGATGATTGTGGAGGAGGTGTTGTTGCCTATCCTTACCGATTATGGTCTGTGAGTTAGGAAGTTCAGGATCTAGTCACAGAGGGAGGGGCCGAGGCCCAGGCCATGGAGTTTGGAGTTGTTTCATGGGAATAATGGTATCGAAGGCTGAGCTGTAGTCAATAATAGGAGTCCAACATAATCTTTGTTACCCAGGGTTAAGTTCAGAGCCAGGGAGATGTCTTCTGCTGTGGACCTGTTGCGGCAGTAGGCAAGCTGTAGTGAATCCAGGTAGCTCGGGAGGCTGGAATTGATTCGTGCGATGACTAACCTTTCGAAGCACTTCATAATGATGGGTGTCGGAGCCACTGGCCAATAGTCATTAAGGCACGTTGCTTGGTTTTCCTTTGGTACTGGGATGATGGTCGTCTTCTTGAAGCAGATAGGGATCTTAGATTGTTGTAAAGAGAGGTTGAAGATGTCTGTGAATACCTCAGCCAGCTAATCTGAGTGCACGTCTGGTACCCCATCTGGGCCAGTCGCTTTCTGTGAGTTGACCTTCAAGGAAGCTGCTCTGACATCTGCAATAGTGACCCCAGGTACAGGTTCATTCAGGGCTTCTAGGCTGAAGGGCGTGCTCTCGCTGATCTCTTATGGGTGTAGAATGCAATGAGCTCATCAGGGAGATGGGTGTTGGAGCCGGCAATTTTATATGCCTTTATCTCGTAGTCTGTTATATCTTGCAGACCTTGCCCTAGTTGGTGGGGGTCGATGTGGCTAGCTTGGGACTTCCGCTTGGCCCCTTATTGTCTTTTGGCATCTTTGATGGATCCCCTTAGATCGTATCTGGCTTTCTTGTATAGGTCACCTGACTTGAACGCCTCAGACCCAGACCAGGCAGTGAATGTCCTGCTCGTCCGTGGTTTCCAGATGGGAAACCAGCAGATTTGCTTCTTTGGCATACAGTCTTCCAGACGCTTACTAATGAAGTCAGTTACTGCAGTGGCATACTCATTCAGATTGGTCACAGAGCTCTTAAATACTCACCAGTCCATTGACTCCAGCAGCACTGTAGGAGATCATCCAATTCCTCAGACCATCTCTTTGATGGATTCTCTCACTTCAATTTTTGCTTGTAGCCAGAAGCAGGAACACAGCCTTGTGGTCTGATTTGCCAAAGTGTGGGCGGGCGATAGAGCGATAGGCATGTTTGATATTTGTGTAGCAGTGGTCTAGGATGTTTGGGCCTTTAGTGGAAGATGGAATGTTGGCGGTAACTTGGTAGCACGCTCTTGAGCTTGGCCTGATTGCAGTCCCCCAGCCACATTGAACAAGGCCTTGGAATGTCTCGTCTGAAAAACATTCATAGTGCTGCACACCTTGTCCAGCGTGATCTTCACATTCAGATGGGTTGGGATGTAAACTGCCATCAGGATAACGGAGGTGAACTCCGACGGAAGGTTGTAGGCACAGCATTTTAGCATCAGGTATCCTAGGTCTGGGAGCAGAAAGTTGCCAAACACCACGAGGTATTGATTACTAGTAGACCCTACCTCCCCCATGCATGGGCACCCCATCTGGGCCAGTCACCCCCATGGAATGTATGGTACATTCCATATTGGCAGGGGTAACTTGTGCTGCCTCTTTTAAGGATCAGAGGATCTGCACTCCCGGATCTCTCTGTGTCTACGTGCCTTATGGTTCTCCCATTTATTTTATAGCTCCCACCCGAATTAGATCTACCAAAATGCATCACCTTGCATTTGTCCAGATTCAGTTCCATATGCTATTTCTCCACACAGTTTTCCAGCCTATCTATATCCTGCTGTATACTCTGACAATCTTCATCACTATCAGAAACTCCACCAATCTTACTCTGAAATGGAACACACACTCTGAAAAACTGAAATGCAACCCACACTCCAACATGCAACCGAAACGGGACCTGTAATCCCCCAAGGTTAGACATGGCACAAACCAATTACACCCTCCCGGACTACCTGGATCCATACAGTTTGTCTACCGCCGCAACAGGTCCATAGCAAATGCCATTTCCCTGGTCCTGCACTCAACCCTGGAACACCAAGATAACAAGGACACCTACATCAGATTTCGATTTGTTGATTACAGCTCAGCCTTCAATATATTATTCCCACAAAATCCATCTCCAAACTCCATGGCCTGGGCTTGGCTCCTCCCTCTGATCCCAAGTTTTCCAAATCACAGACCACAATCAGTAAGGATAGGCAACAACACTTCCTCCACAATCATCCTCAACATCAGTGCTCCACAAGGCTGTGTTCTTAGCCCTCTATTATACATCTATGACTGTGTGTTCATATTCTCCTCCAACTCGATTTTCAAGTTTGCTGACGATACCACTGTAGCGGGTTGGATCTCAAATAATGATGAAACAGAGCAGAGGAATGAGATAGAGAACCCGGTGAACTGGTACGGCAACAATAATCTCTCCCTCAATGTCAACAAAATTGTAATTGATTTCAGGAAGCGTAAAGGAGAACATGCTCCTGTCTACATCAATGGGGATGGAGTAGAAATGGTTGAGAACTTCAAATTTTTAGATGTCCAGATCACCAAGAGTCTCCCCATGCCGATGCTATAACTAAGAAAGCTCATCAATGTCTCTACTTTCTCAGAAGACTAAGGAAATTTGGCATGTCAGCTACGACTCTCACCAACTTTTACAGCTGCACCATCAAAAGTATTCTTTCTAGTTGTATCACAGCTTGGTATGGCTCCTGCTCTGCCCAAGACCGCAAGGATCTACAAAAGGTCATGAATGTAGCCCAGTCCATCATACAAAGCAGCCTCCCATCCATTGAATCTGTGTACACTTCCTGCTGCCTCGACAAAGCAGCCAGCATAATTAAGGACCCCATGCACCCTGGGCATTCTCTCTTCCACCTTCTTCCTTCGGGAAAAAGATACATAAGTCTGAGTTCACATAACCAACCGACTCGAGCTCAGCTTCTTCCTTGCTGCTATCAGACTTTTGAATAGACTTACCTTGTATTAAGTTGATCTTTCTCTATACCCTAGCTATGGCTGTAACAGCACATTCTGCACTCTATTGTTTCCTTCTCTGTGAACTGCATACTTTGCCTGTATAGCTCATAAGAAACAATGCTTTTCATTGCATGTTAATACATGTGACAATAATAAATCAAACCAAATTCGAAACTCTGAAATGGGATCCGTACTCTGATGTGGAATGCAGTCTGAAATTGCAGTGGAACCTGTTCTTTGAAACGGAACCCACAGTGTGAAATGGGACCCACTCTCCGAAACAGAACTTACACATTGAAATGGAATACACACATCGAAATAGAAGTAACATCTCAAACTGGACATACACTCCGAAATGGAACCTACACCACAAACTGGAATCCAATACAGAATGCATGCTCAAATAGAACAAACATTTCGATTTGGAATCCGCACTCTGAAAGAGAACCCGTGCTATGAAACGGGACCTGCACCGTGAAACAGAACCCGCTCTACGAAACTGAACCTGTGCTACAAAACAGAAACCGTACTACGAAACAGAACCCACACCATGAAACAGGACCTGTCCTATTAAATGGAACCCGCACTACGAAACTGAACCTGTGCTACAAAACAGAACCCACACCACGAAACAGGACCTGTGCTATTAAATGGAACCCGCACTACGAAACTGAACCTGTGCTACAAAACAGAACCCACACCACGAAACAGGACCTGTGCTATGAAATGGAACCTGCACTACAAAACAGAAACCATGCTACAGAACAGAAACCGTGTTACAAAATGGAACCTGAACTCCAAAACGGAACCTGCACTCTGAAGTGGCAGCCACGCTCTGAAATGGAAACCGCGCTCTAGAACGGAAATTGCTCCCCAAAATGAAATCCGTGTGTAATAACTCCACAGAGGTGAAAATCCCATCACCAAGCTTCTTTACTTACACCATATATCTGTACACAGCCAGTTCTCCAGTTGCTCCCTGCTAAATGCAGGCTGGGAGTCTGACACACCTGCTTTAAATAGGGAACATGAGGCTCCCTGATTCAACCATCAATTAAGACCCAGAACTGCTGATATTTCTTTCAGATACCAATGAAATAAACTGAATCAAATTAACTTAGGGACAAATTGAAAGGGGCAGCTCCACAAAAGGAGGTGGGTCCCGTCTGAACAAAAAACAAAATCGAAAGAAAACTTAAACTGTGGTTGTCGGGGTTGATAATACACCCCAGCCCCAAGGCTCATCTGGCAGTTCATACTCCAGCAAGACAACCTCATTAGCTTAGCTGAATTCACACTCCTGTCCCCCAAAGTCTGAGGAATGCCCTCGGTTTGCTTCCCTCAGGGGTCTTTTCCTTCGCTTGAGCGGTCAGGACCCTCCACTTGGCCTCTGATGTTGGCGGTGTGTTGCTTTGGCGCCCATCTTTCCCGCCGCAAACATCGGAGATATAGTTCAAGAGATAGGCAAATTGCTGTAGCTTCATCTCCTGTGTCCATTTCGGACCCTGAGGTCCTCATCAAGGATGCAGGGCAGGCAGTACTGGCTTGTCAAGCAGGACTCTGCTCATCCCTAGGGCTATAAGAAGTCTCACAACACCAGGTTAAAGTCCAGCAGGGGTTTATTTAGTTGCAAAATCCACTAGCTTTCGGAGCTCTCCTCCATTGGACTTTAACCTGGTGTTGTGAGACTTCTAACTGTGTATATCCCAGTCCAACGCTGGCATCTCCACATCCTGACATCCCTAGGGCTGCAGGGCGGACGCGGCTCTGGAATGAGTGGAGAGCTTGAGGCTTGGATTTGATCCAGGTGTTTCCTTACCACTGCTTCGCCTACACGTTCTCAGTAGGATACCGGCCCTGTCCTGGACTCGACCTGTTATCTAGAGGGGCCCATTGGCATAATTTCTGACCCAAACTCTCTCCCCCACTTCAAAGTGCCTCTCTCGGCGAGTGTTGTTATGGCTCCTGCATTGGACTTCCTGGTGTCTTTCCACCTTTCCTCCCAGATTTGGCAACAACAAGTTCAGTTGTTGTTGCCAATTCTCGGCCTTCCTGAAAAATATCCGGATATTTGCTCAGGGCCTCAGTCAGGTGACCGTTTTCCAGCTGGGAGATATTTGTCCAATCTGGCTGGATCTCTTTTAGCCAATTTCTCTCTAATAGGCTCGGCCCCAAACTTTCCACTGCCATTAATGAGAGCCTAACTAATCCTTTCCCGTAAGCAACTGACACAAGCTGCACCCATCACTTTCAGTGGTTCCCCTGTATAAGTCCTCAGCCTTGCCAAAGCTTTGGTCAGGGTGAAGGGTTGGAGTCCAGTATGTATCTGGTTAAATACTGTCTCTCCTATGACTGATCCAGCTACGCCTGCGTCAACCTCCATTCAGTCTCACTGACAATTTAATGGGTTTTAATTTTGTCATCGCTGCGCACAGTTGCTGTTCCTTGTTAGAGGTAGGGGAACTTCCAGGTTGTGCATTCTCCTGTCCCTCGGCCTGCCTATTCTTTTCGTCATGTTGGCTCAGGAGACTTGCTTTCCCTCTGTGCAACCTGAAACTGTCAACCATCACGATGTTGTGTCGGGCTTGGGGGGGCTCTACGGAACCTGCTGTTGCTCTTGGCTCAACCTGATCTTGTCTCGGTACGAGTTCTGTAGGCAGGTTTGAGCTCTCTCATATCCGAATTCTCCCGGAGGTTGTTATGTAGTGGCCTGCCCTGCAATGGTAACCCCCCTAACCCAGTCTCCCTGGTGTTGGCCTCTACCTCCATCAGGATACCTTGGAGCTCCGCTTGCAGCTTTTTCTAATGACAAGGCCAGTGTAATGCCTGTTTACAGTCCAGCTGGGCTCTGCCAACAAGCGTTTCTGTATTGTCATATCATTAATTCCACATACCAAGCAGTCTCAGAACATCTCATTTAGCGCTCCCCTGAATTCGCAAGTCTCTGTCAGATATTTTACGCATGTTAGAAAACCTAATGATTGATTCCCCTGCTTCTCTAAGTGTGGAGTAAAAATGGTACATCTGTAGGATCAGGGGTAGCTTAGGATGAAAATATTCTTAAACTAAATTTGACAACTCTTGGAAGGACTTCATATTCGTTGCCTCCGGGAAAGTTAAACAGCGCATAATCAAAAAAATTGCTGGTCCACACCCAGTCAGCAAGATAACCTTTTGCTTGTCATCTGAGGTTATATCATTTGCCCTGAAGAAATACTTCATCCTTTTCACATATTGGGCCCAGCCCTCCAGTGCGGGGTCAAAAGAGTCCAATTTTCCAAACAGCGGCATGTTTTCTCAACAATGGCTTACTTTCAATATGTGCAGAGATTCAGTAAGTTCCTTCAGGTTACTCCTTTTTCCTCATCGCCACTGCAGTCCCTCCACAGAGGTGAAAATTCCATCACCAAGTTACTTTATTTACACCTTGCACGGGTACACAGCCAGCTCTCCAGTTGCTCCCTGCTGAATGCGGGCTGATGCTCCCTGATTTAACCATCAATTATCAGATAGCTCTAGCAAGCCAACTTTATTAACTTGGCTGAAGTCATCACACTGCGCTCCAAAATAGGACACACATGCCAATAATGGGACGCACGCTCAAAAATGGGACGCACGCTCAAAAATGGGACGCACGCTCAAAAATGGGACGCACGCTCAAATATGGGACGCACGCTCAAATATGGGACGCACGCTCAAATATGGAACCCACATGCCGAAATGGAATGCACACTCCAATATGTAACACACACTCAAATATGGAAAGAACACTCAAATATGCTCCAAAATGGAACTCATGCTCTGAAATTAAACTCTTACTCCGAAATTGAACCCATGCTCCAAAATAGAAGCCATGATCCGAAATGGAACCGACACTATAAATTAGAACTTACGTTCCAGTACGGAATGCACGCTCTGAAATGGAACCATGCTGTGAAACAGAGCCCGTGCTCTGAAATTGAACCTGCGCTCCAAAATAGAACCCCCGCTCTGAAACGGAAGCTGCCTTCCAAAGTGGAACATGCCCCTCTGAAAAGGAACCCACATTCCAAAATGGAATCTGTGCTCTGAAATGGAACCCAACTTCCAAAACAGAACAGACACTCATAAGTGGAAATCAGACTCCATAATCCATGCTCCAAAATGGAACACTAATAAGTTTTATGACACCAGGTTAGTGTCCAATAAGTTTATCTGGTATCTCGAGTTTTTGGAGCACTGCTCCTTAATCAGGCGAGTTGGATTTTAACCTGATGTTGTGAGGCTTCTTACTGTGCCCACTGCAGTCCAACGCTGGCATCATGAATATCATCTGAAATGGAACCCGCACTATGAAGTGGAACCTGTGCCCCAGAACAGAACCCGCGCTCCAAAACGGGACCTGCTTTCCGAAACAGGACCCGCACTCCGAAATGGAACCCATGTATCATAATGTAATGTGTGCCCAAACCGAAACCTGTATTTCAACACAGAATGCCCACAGAGAAACGGGAGCTGCGCTCCAAAATGGAGCACACATTCTGAAATGGAACTCAGACTCCTCAACAGAACAGGCATTCCAAAATTGGACCCGTTCTCCGAAATGGAACACACATACAGAAAGATGAATTGTGTTCTGAAATGGAACTCAGACTCCTCAACTGAACAGACGTAACGAAATGAACAGGCATTCCAAAATTGGACCTGTGCTTCGAAACGGAACACGCACTCCGAAATGGAACAGATACTCACAAGCGGAACTCAGATTCCGTAATAGAGCAGATGTTTCAGAATGCAACCTATGCTCTGGAATGGAATCCATGTCTCGAAATGGACCTGCACTTTGAAATGGAACCCGGACTCCAAGAAGAAAATCATGTTCCAGACTGGAACCCACATTCCGAAACGGGACCCATGCTCTGATACAGAACACACACATAGAAATGGGAGCAGCACGCCGAAGTGAAACACACATTCCGAAATGGAAATAAAACCCCTCAAAAGAACAGATGCTCCGAAATGGAACGGGCACTCCGAAGTGGAACCCACACTCCGAAGTGGAACCCACGTTCCAAAATAGGACCCATATTCCAATAAGGAATGCACACTCTGAAATAGGAACAAAATTCCAAAACAGAACCCACTCTCCAAAACGGGACCCGCCTTCCGAAATGGGACCCGTCCTCCGAGACAGAACCCGCACTCTGAAATGGAACCCATGCTCCAAAACGGAACACACATTCCAAAATGAAATGCAGACTCTGCAACAGAATATTCCAAGACTGAATTCAGGCTATGAAATCTAACAAATGCTCTGAAATGGAAAGCCATGTTCCAAAATGGAACAGGTGCACTGAAACAGAATCTGCACTCCGAAATGAAACCGGCGCTCTGAAACAGAAATTGCGCTCCCAAACAGAAGCTGTGCTCCGAAGCAGACTCCAAAATGGAATAGGTCAAGGTACAAGAGGTTTATGTGAGATCGCATAATTGCAGAGCGCTGCTCTTTAGTCAGGCGAGTTGGACATTAACCTGGAGTTGTGAGACTTCTTCTTGTTCCCACCCCAGTCCAACACTGGCATCTCCACATCGTGGCTACCATCTGAAATGGAACCCACCTTCCAAAACGGAACAAATGCTCTGAGGCAGAACCCGTGCTCCGAGATGGAATCCGCATTCCAAAATTGAGCCCATGCTCCAACGTTGAATCTCCGCTCCAAACCTACGTTCCGAAACGGAACTCGCATTCCGAAACAGACCCCACGCTCCAAGTGGAACCCACGCTATGAAATGGAACAGGCACACCGCAATGGAACCCCTGCTCTGAAACAGAACCCACACTCATAAAGGGAACCGAGACTCTGAAAGGAAACGCAGATTCCACAATGGAACAGATGTTCTGAAGTGGAAACTGCGCTCTGGAATGGAATCCGTGCTGTGCAATGGAAACCGCGCTTTCAAACGGAACCTGTGCTCCGAAATGGAACGGACACCCTAGAACGGAACCCATTTTCCGAAACAAAACCTGCACTCCAAAATGGAACACGCACTCCGAAGCAGAAGCCCACCGTCTGAATGGGAACCCAAGCTCTGAATTGGAACTCGCATTCCGAAATGGAAATCACACTCCAAAACAGAATGGTAAGACTGTTTACGACATCAGGTTAAAGTCCAAAAGGTTTATTTGGTATCGCGACCTTTCAGAGCACTGCTCCTTCATCAGGTGGGTGGGACTTCAAGCTGGTGTTGTGAGACCAGTTGGTCTGCATCCAAACTCCAAAAGGGAACCCGCGCTCGGAAATGGGAGCCACATTTCAAAACTGAACTCACACTCCAAAGTACAATGAAGTACAGAAACATAGAAACTGGGGATAGGAGTCAGCCATTTGGCCCCTGGAGCCTGCGTCACTCAATACGATCATGACTGATCATGCACTCTCAGTATACCACTCCCGCTTTCTCGCCACACCGCATGATCACTTTCCCACAAGGGCAACGTCCAGCTTTCTCTTCAATATATCAAAAAAAAATAGACAGAACAGATTTCTGTAATAGAGAATTCCAAAGGTTCATAACACAGACTGAAATGGAACACACTCCCAAATGGAACATACAGTAAGATCGAACACAGTGAAAAAGAACTCACTCTGAAATATGAACACCCACTGAAATAGAAACACCCACTGAAATAGAACACACACTGAAATAGAACACACACTGAAATAGAAACACACACTGAAATAGAACACACACTGAAATAGAAACACACACTGAAATAGAAACACGCACTGAAATAGAAACACACACTGAAATAGAAACACACACTGAAATAGAACACACACTGAAATAGAAACACACACTGAAATAGAAACACACACTGAAATAGAACACACACTGGAATAGAAACCCACACTGAAATAGAACACACACTGAAATAGAAGCAAACACTGAAATAGAAACTCATACTGAAATAGAATACACACTGAAATAGAAACAAACACTGAAATAGAAACACATACTGAAATAGAACACACACTGAAATAGAAACAAACACTGAAATAGGAACACACACTGAAATAGAAACACACACTGAAATAGAACACACACTGAAATAGAAACACACACTGAAATACAAACACACACTGAAATAGAAACACACACTGAAATAGAAACACACACTGAAATACAAACACACACTGAAATAGAAACACACACTGAAATAGAAAGACACACTGAAATAGAAACACACACTGAAATAGAACACACACTGAAATAGAAACACACACTGAAATAGAAACACACACTGAAATAGAAACACACACTGAAATAGAACACACACTGAAATAGAAACACACACTGAAATAGAAACACACACTGAAATAGAAACACACACTGAAATAGAAACACACACTGAAATAGAAACACACACTGAAATAGAAACACACACTGAAATAGAACACACACTGAAATAGAAACACACACTGAAATAGAAACACACACTGAAATAGAAACACACACTGAAATAGAACACACTGAAATAGAACACACACTGAAATAGAAACACACACTGAAATAGAAACACACACTGAAATAAAACACACACTGAAATAGAAACACACACTGAAATAGAACACACTGAAATAGAACACACACTGAAATAGAAACACACACTGAAATAGAAACACACACTGAAATAGAACACACACTGAAATAGAACACACACTGAAATAGAAACACACACTGAAATAGAACACACACTGAAATAGAACACACACTGAAATAGAAACACACACTGAAATAGAACACACACTGAAATAGAACACACACTGAAATAGAACACACACTGAAATAGAAACACACACTGAAATAGAACACACACTGAAATAGAAACACACACTGAAATAGAACACACACTGAAATAGAAACACACACTGAAATAGAACACACACTGAAATAGAAACACACACTGAAATAGAACACACACTGAAATAGAACCACATGAATAGAACACACTGAAATAGAACACACACTGAAATAGAAACCACACTGAAATAAACACACACTGAAATAGAAACACACACTGAAATAGAAACACACACTGAAATAGAACACACACTGAAATAGAACACACACTGAAATAGAAACACACACTGAAATAGAACACACACTGAAATAGAAACACACACTGAAATAGAAACACACACTGAAATAGAAACACACACTGAAATAGAAACACACACTGAAATAGAAACACACACTGAAATAGAAACACACACTGAAATAGAAACACACACTGAAATAGAAACACACACTGAAATAGAACACACACTGAAATAGAAACACACACTGAAATAGAACACACACTGAAATAGAACACACACTGAAATAGAAACACACACTGAAATAGAAACACACACTGAAATAGAAACACACACTGAAATAGAAACACACACTGAAATAGAACACACACTGAAATAGAAACACACACTGAAATAGAACACACACTGAAATAGAAACACACACTGAAATAGAAACACACACTGAAATAGAAACACACACTGAAATAGAACACACACTGAAATAGAAACACACACTGAAATAGAAACACACACTGAAATAGAACACACACTGAAATAGAAACACACACTGAAATAGAAACACACACTGAAATAGAAACACACACTGAAATAGAAACACACACTGAAATAGAAACACACACTGAAATAGAAACACACACTGAAATAGAAACACACACTGAAATAGAAACACACACTGAAATAGAAACACACACTGAAATAGAACACACACAAATAGAAACACACACTGAAATAGAACACACACTGAAATAGAAACACACTGAAATAGAAACACACACTGAAATAGAAACACACACTGAAATAGAAACACACACTGAAATAGAAACACACACTGAAATAGAAACACACACTGAAACAGAAACACACACTGAAATAGAAACACACACTGAAATAGAAACACACACTGAAATAGAAACACACACTGAAATAGATCACTCACTGAAATCGAAACACACACTGAAATAGAAACACACACTGAAATAGAAACACACACTGAAATAGAACACACACAAATAGAAACAAACACTGAAATAGAACACTCACTGAAATAGAACGCACTCTGAAATAGAAACACACTCTGAAATAGAAACACACTCTGAAATAGAAACACACTCTGAAATAGGAACACACTCTGAAATAGGAACACACTCTGAAATAGGAACACACTCTGAAATAGGAACACACTCTGAAGTAGGAACACACTCTGAAGTAGGAACACACTCTGAAGTAGGAACACACTCTGAAGTAGGAACACACTCTGAAATAGAACACACACTGAAATAGAAACACACTCTGAAATAGAACACACACTGAAATAGAAACACACTCTGAAATAGAACACACACTGAAATAGAAACACACATGGAAATAGAAACACACACTGAAATAGAAACACACTCTGAAATAGGAACACCCTCTGAAATAGAACACACACTGAAATAGAACGTACACGGCAATAGAACCCCCATAAAAATAGAACACTGTCTGAAATAGAACACATATTGAAACAGACTACACACCGAATTAAAATATACCCGGAAAAAGAATATACACTCAATTAGAACAAACACTTAAATAGAACACACACTGCAATCGTAAAATCATGAACAGTTGGAGGTTGTACTGCATGTTTGCGACAGACGGAAAAGACTGATTTTGTAGATGTTGGGAAAGAGGATGTGTTTGAACTTTTAAATTCTATCAAGATAGACAAGTCGCCGGGACCGGATGGGATGTTCCCCAGGTTATTGTGGGAGGTGAGGGAAGTGATTGCAGAGCCCCTGGCAACAATCTTTCAGTCGTCCATGGAAACGGGAGACGTTCCAGAGGATTGCGCATCTGGTTCCTATTTTTAAGAAAGGGAACAAAGATAGTCCGGGAAATTACCAACCGGCAAGTCTGACCTCAGTGGTTGGTAAGCTGATGGAGAGGCTTCTAGGGACAAGATTTATGAGCATTTGGAGAAGTTTAGAATGATAGAAATAGTCAGCATGGTTTTGTTAAGGACAGATCATGCCTTACGAGCCTAATTGAGTTCTTCGAAAATGTGACTGAACACATTGACGATGGAAGAGCGGTGGATGTGGTGTACATGGACTTCAGCAAGGTGTTTGATAAGGTCCCCCATGCAAGACTTCTTGAGAAGGTGAAAGGGCATGGGATCCAAGGGGCTTTGGCCTTGTGGATCTAGAACTGGCTTGCCTGCAGAAGGCAGAGAGTGGTTGTGGATGGTTCTTTTTCTGCGTGGAGGTCGGTCACCAGTGGAGTGCCCCAGAGATCTGTTCTGGGACCCCTGCTGTTTGTCATTTTCATAAATGACCTGGATGAGGAAGTGGAGGGATGGGTTAGTAAGTTCGCCGACGATCCAAAGGTCGGTGATGTTGTGGATGGTCTGGAGGGATGTCAAAAGTTGCAGCGGGACATAGACAGCTTGCAAGACTGGGTGGAGAAGTGGCAGATGTGTAGTGGTCCATTTTGGCAGGAATAATGGGATGAAGGAGTACAATATCAAGGGTAGGAGTCTTTAGCTGTGCTGAAGAGCAGAAGGATCTTGGGGTCCGGGTCTATAGGACTCTTAAATCAGCCTCACAGGTGGAGGATGTGGTCAAAGATGTGTATGGTGTACTGGCCTTCATTAATGGAGGGATGGAGCTTAGGAGTCAGGTGGTAATGATGCAGCTCTATAAGACCCTTGTCAAACCCCACTTGGAATATTGTGCGCAGTTCTGGTTGCCTCACTATAGGAAGGATATAGAAGCTATTGAAAGAGTGCAAAGGAGATTTACAAGGACGTTGCCTGGATTGAGAGGCAGGCCTTATGAAGAGGGAGCTGGGACTCTTCTCACCGGAGAGATGAAGGTTGAGAGGCGACCTGATAGAGGTTTATAAAATGTTGAGAGGAATAGATAGGGTGGACTCTCAGAGACTATTTCCCCGAGCTGAAATGGTTGCTACGAGAGGACACAGATTTAAGGTGCAGGGAAACAAATACAGAGGGGATGTCAGGGGTAAGTTTTTCACTCAGAGGGTGGTGAGTGAATGAAATCGGCTGCCGTCGGAGGTGGTAGAGTCAAACTCACTGGGGTCTTTTAAAAGACTTCTGGATGAGTATATGGGAACGAATGGGATAGGGGGTTATAGATAGGTCTGTGGATTGGTAGGTATAGATGTGATCGGCGCAACTCATGGGCCGAAGGGCCTGTTTGTGCTGTAGTGTTCTATGTTCTATATTCTGTGTTCGAATCCATATCAAGCGCTAGTTTTGACACCAGCATCATCAGTGTCCTGTTCACCCATTGAAGTCTTGTGGTGATGGGCGAGCGATGAAGCAGCAGGTGTGGATACACTGGGAGCTGTAGTCATGGACCTGCACACAGGGAGCTGTAGTCACGGACCTGCACACAGGGAGCTGTAGTCACGGACCTGCACACAGGGAGCTGTAGTCACGGACCTGCACACAGGGAGCTGTAGTCACGGACCTGCACACAGGGAGCTGTAGTCACGGACCTGCACACAGGGAGCTGTAGTCACGGACCTGCACACAGGGAGCTGTAGTCACGGACCTGCACACAGGGAGCTGTAGTCCGGACCTGCACACAGGGAGCTGTAGTCACGGACCTGCACACAGGGAGCTGTAGTCACGGACCTGCACACAGGGAGCTGTAGTCACGGACCTGCACACAGGGAGCTGTAGCACGGACCTGCACACAGGGAGCTGTAGTCACGGACCTGCACACAGGGAGCTGTAGTCACGGACCTGCACACAGGGAGCTGTAGTCACGGACCTGCACACAGGGAGCTGTAGTCACGGACCTGCACACAGGGAGCTGTAGTCACGGACCTGCACACAGGGAGCTGTAGTCACGGACCTGCACACAGGGAGCTGTAGTCACGGACCTGCACACAGGGAGCTGTAGTCACGGACCTGCACACAGGGAGCTGTAGTCACGGACCTGCACACAGGGAGCTGTAGTCACGGACCTGCACACAGGGAACTATAGTCACGACCCACACACTATCACGGACACCTGCACACAGGGAGCTGTGTCAGGACCTGCACACGGGAGCTATAGTCAGGACCGCACACAGGGAACTATATCACGACCTGCAACACAGGACTGTAGTCACGGACCTGCACACAGGGACTGTAGTCACAGACCTCACACAGGGAGCTTAGTCCGACCTGCACACAGGAGCTGTAGTCACAGACCTGCACACAGGGAGCTTAGTCATAGAACATAGAACATAGAACATTACAGTGCAGAACAGGCCCTTCAGCCCTCGATGTTGCGCCGACCAATTAGGAAAAAGCAATGACCCTCTAACCTAAACCATTCCCTTTTCATCCATAAACTTATCTACTAACCTCTTAAACGCCACCAAACTTGGCGCATCTACAACTGACGCAGGCAAGGCATTCCATACCCTTACCACCCTCTGGGTAAAGAACCTACCTCTGACATCTGTCCTAAAACCACCACCCCTTAATTTAAAGCTATGTCCCCTCGTGCTAGCTTTCTCCATCCTAGGAAAAAGGCTATCACTGTCCACCCTATCTAAACCTCTAATCATCTTATATGTTTCAATAAGGTCTCCTCTTAGCCGCCTCCTTTCTAACGAAAACAACCTCAAATCCCTCAGCCTCTCTTCATAAGACCTGCCCTCCATACCAGGCAACATCCTGGTAAACCTCCTCTGTACCCTCTCCAATGCCTCCACATCTTTCTTATAATGTGGGGACCAGAACTGTACACAATACTCCAAGTGCGGCCGCACTAGAGTTTTGTACAGTTGCAACATGACGTTGCGGCTCCGAAATTCAATCCCCCTACCAATAAAAGCTAAGACTCCGTATGCCTTCTTAACAACCTTATCGACTTGATTGCCAACTTTCAGGGATCTATGCACATATACACCAAGATCCCTCTGTTCATCAACACTATTAAGAGTCCTACCATTAGCCCTATACTCTACACATTTGTTATTCCTGCCAAAGTGAATTACCTCACACTTTTCCACATTAAACTCCATTTGCCACCTCTCAGCCCAGCTCTGCAACTTGTCCAAGTCTCTCTGCAAACTATAACACCCCTCTTCACTATCTACCACTCCTCCGACTTTGGTGTCATCCGCAAATTTACTAATCCATCCTTCAATACCCTCATCCAGATCATTTATAAAAATTACAAACAGCAGGGGCCCCAAAACAGACCCCTGAGGTACACCACTTGTCACCGAACTCCACGATGAATATCTCCCATCAACCACCACCCTCTGTCTTCTATCTGCTAGCCAATTCCTAATCCAATTAGCTAAATCACCCTCTATCCCATACATCTGCATTTTCTGCAGAAGCCTTCCATGGGCCACCTTATCGAACGCCTTACTAAAGTCCATATATACCACATCAACTGCCTTACCCCCATCCACCTCTTTGGTCACTTTTTCAAAAAACTCAATAAGGTTAGTAAGGCACGACCTACCCTTCACAAAACCATGCTGACTATCCCCAATCAATTCATTTCTCTCTAAATAACTATAAATCCTATCCCTAATAATTCTGTCCAATACTTTGCCCACAACAGAAGTAAGACTCACCGGCCTATAATTCCCCGGAAAGTCTCTCTTCCCCTTATTGAACAATGGGACCACATTCGCTATCCTCCATTCTTCCGGCACTATACTCGTAACCAACAACGACCTGAAGATCAGAGCCAGAGGCTCTGCAATCTCCTCTCTTGCCTCCCAGAGAATCCTAGGGTAAATCCCGTACGGCCTGCACGCAGGGAACTGTAGTCAGGACCTGCACACAGGGAGCTGTAGTCACGGACCTGCACACAGGGAGCTGTAGTCACGGACCTGCACACAGGGAGCTGTAGTCACGGACCTGCACACAGGGAGCTGTAGTCACGGACCTGCACACAGGGAGCTGTAGTCACGGACCTGCACACAGGGAGCTGTAGTCACGGACCTGCACACAGGGAGCTGTAGTCACGGACCTGCACACAGGGAGCTGTAGTCACGGACCTGCACACAGGGAGCTGTAGTCACAGACCTGCACACAGGCAGCTCAGGTCTAATGGTCGTTTTCCGCTAACCGAAGCATGAATGGAACTCGGCATTTACCTGGGTGACTGAGCAGTCCTCTTCGGGAATGCATTGCTCACTTCTGTAGAATGAGGAAAGGACTAGAAAAGATGCCCTAAACATTGCCCGCTTCACTACACCCTGGCCTGTTCACCGCAGCTGGTGGGAATCCCATCTTGCATTTGAACAAACAAAATAAAACACAAGCTGACACTGCTCACCTTTGGCACTTGAAATGTGCACACACTTTTGGACAACCCTATGTCAGACAGATCAGAGAAACAAACAGTCTTAGTTGCCAGAGAGCTTGCAAGATACAACATTGACATTGCAGCCCTGAGTGGATGTAGATCCGTTGACTGAAACTGGAGGCAGATACACTTTTCTTTGGAGCAGTCACGGCACCGATGAGCATCATGATGCTAGAGTTGGATTCGCCGTCAGGAGTCACCTTGTTCGGAAACTTGCTTGTCTACCCAAGGGTGTGAACGACCGGCTTATGACTTACAGCTTCCGCAGCAGAACAGAAGTCAAGCCACCCTGATCAGCACCTATACCCCTACAATGAAGAACCCTGAAGAGATGAAAGACCAGTTCTACAAAGAACTAGACACCCTACTATCATCAGTAAGCAGTACCGACAATCTGATCTTGCTTGGCGATTTCAATGCAAGAATAGGGTGTGACTCTGCAATCCAGCAAAGAGTCACTGGGAGGCATGGAATGGGCAAGTGTAACAGTAATCGCCTACTCTTACTGAAGACCTGTGCAGCACATGACCTTCTCATCACCAACACAACCTTCTGTCTGCTTACCTGTAACAAGCCCTCCTGGATGCACCCCTGCTTGAAGCATTGGCATCTTATCGACTATGTTATTGTCAGGAGGAAAGACGGGCAGGGTATCAAGGTGACCAGTGTCATATGTGGTGCTGACTGCTGGACAGATTACAGGCTCATTGTCTCCAAAATGAAGCTCTGTATCAGACCCAAAAGACGACCACAAGGAAGCAAGATTATGAAGAGAATCAATGTGGCCAAGCTAAAGAACTCCAGCATAGCTTCAGCACTGGCTGAAGACTTAGAAATCATGCTTGCTAACCTACACCTCATAGGCAGCGCTGAGGACAACTGGGAACGCTTCAGGGATGCTGTCTATTCATCTGCACTGAAGATGCTCGGACCCTCTACGTGCAAGCAGCATGACTAGTTCGATGAAAGTGATGAGGAGATACAGGCTCTACTTGTTGGAAAGCACTGTCTTCATCAGATCAGTCAGAATGATCCATCATCAGTTGCCAAGAAAAATACTTTTACCAGTGCTCGCAAGATACTCCAGCATAAACTGGGTAAAGTGCAGGATGCATGGCTAAGTGCCAAGGCAGATGAAATACAGGGATATGCTGACAGAAATGACTTGGAACGGTTCTACGAAGCCCTCAACACTCTCTACAGATCTCAGTCTCTTGGGAGCTCCCCTCTCCTGAGTACAAATGGTACAACTCTCATTACAGAGAGGGCTCACATACTGCAGAGATGGGTGAACACTTTGAAGCTGTCCTCAACACCAACTGTCATCTATTAATGATGAGGCAATAGACAGGATTCCCCAGGTCGATATCAACAGTGCCATGGATGACCCACCAGTAGTAGCCAAAGTCATGAAAACTGTCAGCCAGCTATACAGTGGCAAAGCCCCAGGGGCAGATGACATACTCACAGAGATCTACAAAGCTACTAGTCCTGTACTTATTGAGAAGCTCACCGAGTTGTTCCAGTCCTTTTGGAAGCAAGGATCCATTCCTCAGGAACTTAAAGATGCTTCCATCGTACATGTCTACAAGAAGAAGGGCAATTGGCAAGTATGCAACAACCACCGAGGAATCTCGCTGCTCTCCGTCACAGGAAAAAGCCTCGCAAGAGTCCTGCTAAATTGTCTAGTCACTCATCTGGAGCTGGGCCTGCTTTCAGAGTCACAGTGTGGCTTCCACAAAGGTTGCAGGACTACTGATATAATTTTTGCTGCGTGCCAACTTCAGGAGAACTGTCAGAAGCAGAATCACGAGCTCTACACAACCTTTATTGACCTCGCGAAAGCCTTCGACACTGTAAGCCAACAAAGCTTGTGGAGGATCATGTCAAAGTTTGGATACCCCCCTCAAATTCATTCAGATAGTACACCAGTTCCATGATGGCATGGTGACCAGAGTAGTGGATGGCGGAGAATCCTCTGAGGCATTCCGAGTCACCAATGGCGTCAAACAGGGCTGAGTGATCGCACCCACACTTTTAAGCATTATGTTTACTGCCATGCTGAATGATTCCTTCGAGGATAGTGTTGCTGGAATCAGCCTCAAGTACAGAGTGGATGGGAAGCTTTCCAACTTGAGGAGGCTTCAAACTATCACCATAGTGAAGGAGACTGTTCTGAGAGATTTCCTCTTTGTTGATGACTTTGCTCTGTATACTGGCTCAGAGCCAGAGATACAAGTCAGTACAGACAAATTTTTCACAGCTTGTGACAACTTTGGACTCACCATCAACATTAAAAAGACTGAGGTCATGCATCAGCCTGCTCCCCATGTACTGTACACAGAACACATAATCATAATCACAATCAAAGGGTAGAAACTACAGGCAATGGACCAGTTCACTTATCTTGGCAGCACCCTCTCCTAAGCAGTGACTATTGATGCAGAAGTTAACTGCAGAATAGCAAAGGCAAATTCTGGTTTCGGTAGATTGTGTTTCACTGTATGGGAGCGTCGAGGAATCAGCCCAGCAACAAAACTGAAGGTGTACAGCGCTATGGTACTCACTACCCTCCTGTATGCCTGTGAAATGTGAAACAAAGGCTTGCAAGACAGCTCAATCATTTCCACATGATTTGTCTTCGCAGAATATTACGCATCAGATGGCAAGACAAACTACCAGACACTGAAGTTCTCTCTAGAGCAAGTCTACCATCAGTCCACACACTGATGAGAGTGCAGAGATCCAGTGGGCAGGTCATGTCATCCATATGACAGATGAGCACATACCCAAGCAGCTCCTTTTTGGGGAACTCTGCTGGAAAACGCTTGCACGGAGGGCAGAAGACGCACTCAAAGCCTTCCTGAAGTCGCTTGACATTGACATGATCATCTGGGAAATGCTGGCACAAAACCCCCCTACCTGGCGCTGCCTCATCCACAAAGGCTGTCAAGCTCACGAAGTGAGGTGTATTGCTGAGGCACAACTGAAGCGTGAGCTGTGCAAGTCTACAGTGTCTACACAAGTCTGTCCAACGTGTGCCAGGACATTCTGTGCCGAAATTGGCCTGACCAGTCATCTTTGGACACACCACAGCCAGCCTCAAAATGACTGACAGTGTCGAGGTCTTCATCAATGATGATGGACGAACAACAGAAATTAAAAAAAGCAATGAAATAAAATACACAGAGAAATGAGACTTTTACTGAAATAGAAGAGGCACCAACACAAGACAAGCACTGAGATAGAATACAGACTGAAATAGAAAAGAGAGAGAAATGGAACACACGCTGAGATAGAAGACACGCTGAGATAGAAACGCACGCTGAAATAGAACACACACTGAAATAGAAACACACACTGAAATAGAAACACACACTGAAATAGAAACACACACTGAAATAGAAACACTCACTGAAATAGAAACACACACTGAAATAGAAACACACACTGAAATAGAAACACACACTGAAATAGAACACACACTGAAATAGAAACACACACTGAAATAGAACACACACTGAAATAGAACACACACTGAAATAGAAACACACACTGAAATAGAAACACACACTGAAATAGAAACACACTGAAATAGAAACACACACTGAAATAGAAACACACACTGAAATAGAACACACACTGAAATAGAAACACACACTGAAATAGAACACACACTGAAATAGAACACACACTGAAATAGAAACACACACTGAAATAGAACACACACTGAAATAGGAACACACACTGAAATAGAAACACACACTGAAATAGAAACACACACTGAAATAGAAACACACACTGAAATAGAAACACACACTGAAATAGAAACACACACTGAAATAGAAACACACACTGAAATAGAACACACACTGAAATAGAAACACACACTGAAATAAACACACACTGAAATAGAAACACACACTGAAATAGAAACACACCTGAAATAGAACACACACTGAAATAGAAACACACACTGAAATAGAAACACAACTGAAATAGAACACACACATGAAATAGAAACACACACTGAAATAGAACACACACTGAAATAGAACAACACACTGAAATAGAAACACACACTGAAATAGAAACACACACTGAAATAGAAACACACACTGAATAGAAACACACTCGAAATAGAAACACACACTGAAATAGAAACACACAAGAAATAGAACACACACTGAAATAGAAACACACACTGAAATAGAAACACACACTGAAAGAACACACACTGAAATAGAACACACACTAATAGAACACACACGAATAGAAACACACACTGAAATAGAACACACACTGAAATAGAAACACACACTGAAATAGAACACACACTGAAATAGAAACACACACTGAAATAGAACACACACTGAAATAGAAACACACACTGAAATAGAACACACACTGAAATAGAAACACACACTGAAATAGAAACACACACTGAAATAGAAACACACACTGAAATAGAAACACACACTGAAATAGAAACACACACTGAAATAGAAACACACACTGAAATAGAACACACACTGAAATAGAAACACACACTGAAATAGAACACACACTGAAATAGAAACACACACTGAAATAGAAACATACACTGTAATAGAACATATACTGAGATAGAACATGCAATGCAATTGAATTCACACAGAAATAAAACCCAAGCTAAAATAAAATCCACACTGCGATCAAATACATACTAAAACAGAACACACGATAAATAAAACACCCACTGAAAGAGAACGTATACTGAAATAGAACACACACTGAAATAGAACTCACAATGAGATAGAACTTAATCTATATTATGTTCTATGTTCTATAATTGTACCTGCCTCTACTACTACCTCTGGCAGCTTATTGCAGACACTCACCATTCTCTAAGTGAAAAAATTGCCCTTCTGGACACTTTTGTTCCTCTCCCCTCTCAACTTCAATCTATGCCCTCTACATTTTGATTCCGCTACCTTTAGGAAACACTTTCCACTTGCCTTGATGAGACCACAAATGAATAGTGACAGCAGTATATACCATTGATAATATGCTCTGCAGGAACTCACTAAGGAGTCTTAAGCAGCACTTTGAAACCCATGACCATTGCCATCTAGAAGGACAAGCGAAGCAGACAACTGAGAAAACCAAATGCTGGAGGGTCCCCTCCGAGTCACTCACCGTCCTGACTTGAAATATATCGCCATTCCTTCATTGTTGCTGGGTTAAAATCCAGGAATTCCATCGTAACAGCCCTACGAACGTATCTACATCTCGGGAACTGTGCCGGATTAAAAAGACAGCTCACCATCACCTTCTCAGTGGAAACAAAGGATGAGCAGTACATGCTGGTCTAGCCAGCAACTCCAAAATCCTGTAAATGAATAAAATAAAACACATTGAAATGGAGCCAGGCTGGGCACAAACAATCAAAGACAGCACCCACACTGAAAAAGGGCACAGGCAATGTTGTGGATCACAAAAACGGAGCAACTAGGACACAAGTTCTGAAATAGAACACACGCTTTGTCACAAAACATAAACTGAAATGGAACACGCTCCAGAGTAGAAAGCGCACTGAATCTTGTTCAGTGATGCACTGCAACACAGAAAGACCCTTAGAAAGATGTAGACTTAGAGGAGATCTGATAGAGGTGTACAAGATTATGAAGGGGATAGATAAAGTAAACGGGGTTAAGCTTTTTCCTAGGATGGACTCAAATAGCACGAGGTGTCACGGGCTTAGGGTAAGGGGGGTCAGGTATAATTTGGATGCTGGAGGGAGTTTTTTCTCACAGAGGGTGGTGGGGGCATGGAATGCGCTGCCAGGTAAAGTGGTGGAGGCAGGTACTCTGGAGTTATTTAAGAAATACTTATATGGGCATATGAACAGAATGGGAATGGAGGGGTATAGAAAACTGATTTAAAATAGGGATCATGAGCCTTGGGAGTCCCTGGGAAGTGTGTAAATAGATGATGATATTGATGTACTTGTTTTTATCCTACAGGTGCTTTGGTCCACCTTGTTGTCTAACGAGGGGCATACACGCGATGGGTCGTGAGAGGGCTGCTCTTGGATTTTTTCGAGAGTATCCTAGTGCTTCACGTCGTTAGTGTACGCTTGACCTGGACCATTTGATGGGCAACACGACAGCTCAGTGACTATCGCTGTGCTGTGCAGATACATGGATTTGGGCCTGTGTCTGTGGGAGTTTGCGCATTCTCCCCGTGCTTGCGTGGGTTTTCTCCAGGTGCTCCGGTTTCCTCCCACATCCCAAAGATGTGCTCTTAGGCTAATTGGCAAAACAAATTCTCCCTAAATTGTCTCAAATTTGGTTTTTAATCCATAGATCTATAAACATGGACAGGGATCACGGGTAGAGGTGGGAACATCGGGGTGGCGGCGCGGGCTCGTTGGGCCGAAGGGCCTGTTTCCCGTGCTGTTTTGTTCTTTGTTCTTTGTACAACACATAAGAACATAAGAAATAGGAGCAGGAGTAGGCCATCTAGCCCTTTGAGCCTGCCCCGCCATTCAATAAGATCATGGGTGATCTGAAGTGGATCAGTTCCACTTTCCCACTTTCTCCCCATAACCCGGAATTCCATTTCCATCAGAAATCTATCTACTTGTGAATTAAATGTATTCAAAGAGGTAGCCCCCACCACTTCAATGGGCAGGGAATTCCAGAGATTCACCACCCTTTGAGTGAAGGAGTTCCTCCTCAATTCCGTTCTAAACTGCTCCCACCTCCCCTTATTTTGAGGCTGTGCCCTCCAGTTCTGCTATCCTTTCTAAGCTGGAAGAATCTCTCTACCTCTACCCTATCCATCCCCTTAATTATCTTGTAATTCTCTATAAGATCTCCCCTCAGCCTTCTACACTCCAACAAGCACAGGCGCACTCTATTCAATCTCTCCACATAGGCTAACCCCCTTATCTCCGATATCAGCCTGGTGAACCTTCTCTGTACTCCCTTATGTAAATAAGGGGACCAAAATTGCACACAGTACTCCAGTTGTGGCTTCACCAGTGCCCTGTACAGTTGCAGTAAGACCTGCTTGCTTTTATATTCTATCCCCCTCGCTATGAAGGACAACTTTCCATTCGCCTTCTTGATCACCTGCTGCACCTGCAGACCGAGTTTTTGTGATTCATGCACAAGTACCCCCTGAGTCCCTCTGCACAGTAGCATGCTGCAACTTTTCATCTTTTAAATAATATTCCTTCTTACTATTATTTCTACCAAAGTGGATAACCTCACATTTGCTAACATTATACTCCATCTGCCAGGTCCTCGCCCACTCACTCAGCCTATTCAGATCTCCCTACAGACTGTCCGTGTCCTCCATGCAATTTGCTTTTCCACTCATCTTTGTGACATCAGCAAATTTTGTTACCCTACACTCAGTCCCCTCCTCCAGATCATCTTCGTCAATAGTAAACAATGGAGGCCCCAGCACCGATCCCTGCGGTACTCCACTAGTCACCAACTGCCAACCAGAATAACACCCATTGATTCTAACTCTCTGGTTCCTTGTTAGATAACCAATCCTTAATCCACGCTAACACCTTACCCCCAACTCCATACAGAACCAGAAAAAGCACAGAACTAGAACAGACACTAAAATAGAACAGACACTGAAATAGAAACACACACTGAAATAGAAACACACACTGAAATAGAAACACACACTGAAATAGAAACACACACTGAAATAGAACACACACTGAAATAGAACACACACTGAAATAGAAACACACACTGAAATAGAAACACACACTGAAATAGAAACACACACTGAAATAGAAACACACACTGAAATAGAAACACACACTGAAATAGAACACACACTGAAATAGAACACACACTGAAATAGAACACACACTGAAATAGAAAACACACTGAAAAGAACACACACTGAAAGAAAAACACACTGAAATAGAAACACACACTGAAATAGAAACACACACTGAAATAGAAACACACACTGAAATAGAACACACACTGAAATAGAACACACACTGAAATAGAACACACACTGAAATAGAAACACACTGAAATAGAACACACACTGAAATAGAACACACACTGAAATAGAACACACACTGAAATAGAAACACACACTGAAATAGAAACACACACTGAAATAGAAACACACACTGAAATAGAACACACACTGAAATAGAAACACACACTGAAATAGAAACACACACTGAAATAGAAACACACACTGAAATAGAAACACACACTGAAATAGAACACACACTGAAATAGAACACACACTGAAATAGAAACACCTGAAATAGAACACACTGAAATAGAAACACACACTGAATAGAAACACACACTGAAATAGAACACACACTGAAATAGAAACACACACTGAAATAGAAACACACACTGAAATAGAAAACACACACGAAATAGAAACACACACTGAAATAGAAACACACACTGAAATAGAAACACACACTGAAATAGAAACACACACTGAAATAGAAACACACACTGAAATAGAAACACACACTGAAATAGAACACACACTGAAATAGAAACACACATTGAAATAGAAACCCATGAAATAAAACACACACTGAAATAGAAACACACACTGAAATAGAAACACACACTGAAATAGAAACACACACTGAAATAGAAACACACACTGAAATAGAAACACACACTGAAATAGAACACACACTGAAATAGAAACACACACTGAAATAGAAACACACACTGAAATAGAAACACACACTGAAATAGAACACACACTGAAATAGAAGCAAACACTGAAATAGAAACACACACTGAAATAGAACACACACTGAAATAGAAACACACACTGAAATAGAAACACACACTGAAATAGAACACACACTGAAATAGAAACAAACACTGAAATAGAAACACACACTGAAATAGAAACACACACTGAAATAGAACACACACTGAAATAGAAACACACACTGAAATAGAACACACACTGAAATAGAAACACACACTGAAATAGAACACACACTGAAATAGAAACACACACTGAAATAGAAACACACACTGAAATAGAAACACACACTGAAATAGAAACACACACTGAAATAGAAACACACACTGAAATAGAAACACACACTGAAATAGAACACACACTGAAATAGAACACACACTGAAATAGAAACACACACTGAAATAGAAACACACACTGAAATAGAACACACACTGAAATAGAAACACACACTGAAATAGAAACACACACTGAAATAGAAACACACACTGAAATAGAAACACACACTGAAATAGAACACACACTGAATAGAAACACACTGAAATAGAAACACACACTGAAATAGAAAACAACTAATAGAAACACACACTGAAATAGAAACACACACTGAAATGAACACACACTGAAATAGAAACACACACTGAAATAGAAACACACACTGAAATAGAAACACACACTGAAATAGAAACACACACTGAAATAGAAACACACACTGAAATAGAAACACACACTGAAATAGAAACACACACTGAAATAGAAACACACACTGAAATAGAAACACACACTGAAATAGAACACACACTGAAATAGAAACACACACTGAAATAGAACACACACTGAAATAGAAACACACACTGAAATAGAACACACACTGAAATAGAAACACACACTGAAATAGAAACACACACTGAAATAGAAACACATTCTGAAATAGAACACACACTGAAGAAAGACATACTCTGAGATTGAAAACACAAAAACAAAACCCAGACTGAAATAGAACAGACAACGGATACAACATGCACACACAGATAGAACACGCACACACAGATAGAACACGCACACACAGATAGAACACGCTCACACAGATAGAACACGCTCACACAGATAGAACACGCTCACACAGATAGAACACGCACACACAGATAGAACACGCACTGAAATAGAAGACTCACTGATCATTGTCTGGTGGGTAGTGAGGAGGAGGTGTGTCAGATGTTTCTTTGGTGAAGTGTGGTGAGCTGAATGAGGCCAGAACATTCTCTGAAGTTGAGGGGGGCATGATGGGAATGAGACCAGATCGTTGTCTGGGAGAGGAAAGAGGCGGAAAGATGTATCTCTGCTGGGGGTTGGGGGAGAAGGACCAATTCCTGACTGGGCAGGTGGGGTGGAGGGCTGGGTCTCTGGTGGGGGTGCGGAAGGTGGGAGGTCCGCTGCCACTCTGCGGGCAATTGGTGGAGGGGGAGGAGCTGTGGGGGAGGGGTGGTTATCAATCAGGATAGCAGTGGGTTTGATAAGGGGGACAGTAATGTGTGTGCGTAGTGGTGGGGAGTGAATAAGGGGGACAGTGATGTGTGTGCGTAGTGGTGGGGAGTGAATAAGGGGGACAGTAATGTGTGTGCGTAGTGGTGGGAGTGAATAAGGGGGACAGTAATGTGTTGCGTAGTGGCGGGGGTGAATAAGGGGGACAGTAATGTGTGTGCGTAGTGGTGGGAGTGATAAGGGGGACAGTAAGTGTGCGTAGTGGTGGGGAGTGAATAAGGGGACAGTAATGTGTGTGCGTAGTGGTGGGGAGTGAATAAGGGGGACAGTAATGTGTGTGCGTAGTGGTGGGGAGTGAATAAGGGGGACAGTGATGTGTGTGCGTAGTGGTGGGGAGTGAATAAGGGGGACAGTGATGTGTGTGCGTAGTGGCGGGGAGTGAATAAGGGGGACAGTGATGTGTGCGGGGACCATTACTCCTGCTTTCTCCACTTTCTGTGGCTCAGGAGCAATCTGACACGGGGGATGCACTTTTTCTACTTTTTTTCAATTCCTCTTGCGCAGTTCAGACCTCCAATCATTCCAGGTGTGATAAGTCCCGCCCAAAACAGGATTCAAACCGGAGATTTATTTTCAATCTATGTGTATATGGGGGCACACAAAAGCAGATTTCTAAGTTTTATCTGCATTACACCCAGATTCAGTACTTTGAATGATAAAATTGGGCCCACTGTGAAATAGGACACACTCTGATATAGAACACAGAACATAGAATATAGAACATAGAATAGTACAGCACAGTACAGACCCTTCGGCACTCGGCAATGTTGTGCCGAGCTTTGTTCAAAACCAAAATTAAGCTATCCCAGCTATCCCATTCCCTATCATTCTTGTGTGCTCCATGTGCTTATCCGATAACCGCTTGAAACTTCCTAAAGTGTCCAACTCCACTACCACAGCAGGCAGTCCATTCCACACCCCAACCACTCTGAGTAAAGAGCCTACTTAGGATACACTCTGAAACAGGCCACACTCTGAAATGGTGACACACTCTGAAACAGCAACACACACACTCTGAGATGGATCACCTTGTGAGATGGAATGCACACGCGCTCTGAGATGGAGCGCACACGCGCTCTGAGATGGAACACATGCTGAGATGGAGCGCACAAAGAAATAGGACAAACACTGAAATAGACACACATTGAGATCGAACACAAACTGAGATAGAAACATAGATGATATAAGTGGAAGGAGGACATTTGGCCCATCGAGCCTGCTCCGCCATTCATTTATATCATGGCTGATCATCCAGCTCAATAGCCTAATCCTGCTTTTTGCCCAAAATCTTGACCCCTTTGCCCCAAGTGCAGTGAATATATTCAATGTTTTGGTCCTTCCTGTGGTAATGAATTCCATAGGCTCATCACTCTTTGGATGAAGAAACACCTGCTCACTGTGACCCCTGGTTCTGGACTCCCCCACCATCGGGAACATCCTCCCTGCATCTATCCTGTCTAGTCCTATCAGAATTTTATATGTCTCTATGAGATTTCCCCTCATTTGCCTGAACTTCAGTGAAAACAATCCTAACCTGGTCAATTTCTCCTCATACATCAGTCCCGCCATCCCTGGAATCAGCCTAGTAAACCTTCACTGCACTTCCTCGAGGGCAAGAACATCCTTCCTTAGAAAAGGAGATCAAAACAGCACACAATACTCTTGGTGTGGCCTCGCTGAGGCCCTGTGTAATTGTAACAATACGTTCCTGTCCTGAAATCAAAACTTCTCGCAATAAAGGCCAACATGCCATTTGCCTTCTTTACCATCTACTGCACCTATATGCTTACCTTCAGTGATTGGTTCACAAGGACACTTGTGCCTTGTTACATACTCACAAGGAGTTGTTTTGCGGGTACAGCAGGTAATTGAGAAGGCAAATGGAATTTTGTCCTTCATTGCTAGAGAGATGGTGTTTAAAAACAGGGAGGTTATGTTGCTGCTGTATAAGGTGCTGGTGCGGCTACACCTGGATTACTGTGTACAGTTTTGGTCTCCTTACTTGAGAAAGGATATACTGGCACTGGAGGGGGTGCAGAGGAGATTCACTAGGTTTATTCCGGAGTCGAGAGGGTTGGCTTATGAACAGAGACTGAGTAACTGGGGCTATACTCATTGGAATTCAGAAGAATGAGGGGAGATCTTATAAGATTATGAAGGGAATTGAAAAGATAGAAGCAAGGAAGTTGTTTCCACTGGCAGGTGAAACAAGAACTGGGGGCATAGCCTCAAGATAGGGGGGAGCAGATTTAGGATGGAGTTGATGAGGAACTTCTTCACACAAAGGATTGTGAATCTGTGGAATTCCCTGCCCAGTGAAGCAGTTGAGGCTCCCTCATTGAATGTTTTTAAGGCAAGGGTAGATAAATCTTTGAACAGTGAAGGAATTAAGGGTTATGGTGAGCGGGCGTATAAGTTTAGCTGAGTCCACAAGAAGATAAGTCATGATCTTATTGAACGACGGAGCAGGCTCGAGGGGCCAGATGGCCAACTCCTGCTCCTAGCTCTTATGTTCTTATCTTCTTATGGAGGGCATTAGCTATGAGGAGAGGTTGGAGAAGCTTGGCTTCTTCTCTTTGAAATAAGAGAGGTTGAGGGGTAACCTGATAGAAGTGCACAAGGTTATGAGAGACATGGACAGAGTGGATAGTCAGACGCTTTTTACCAGGGTGGAAGAGTCAATTACTAGAGAGCATATGTTTAAGGTGATTGGGGAAAAGTTCAAAGGAGATGTACGTGGCAGGGATTTTACACAGAGCATGGTGGGTGCCTGGAACATTCTGCCAGGGGAGGTAGTGGAAGTGAATACGATAGTGACTCTTAGGATGGGAATGGAGGGATATGGTCCCCGGAACAGTAGGTGGTTTTAGTTCAGTAGGTGGTTTTAGTTCAGTAGGTGCAGGCTTGGAGGGCTGAAGGGCCTGTTCCTGTGCTGTAATTTGCTTTGTTCTTTGAAACGGAACACACACTCGGAAACGTAACACACGCTCGGAAACGGAAGACGTGGTTGGAAAGTGCTCGGAAACAGAAAACACCCTGAAACAGCAGACATTCTGAAACAGGACATACACTGAAAGAAACAGGCACTGAAATGGAACACACAATGAAATAGAGCAGTCACTGAAATAGAGCACACTCAAACAGTGCACAGGTTGAAATAAAACAAAGTTGAGCCCATATGTTGAAATAGAAGACAATGGTACTGCTGTGTTCCTCCACTGTCAACATCCTGGGGGTTGACCAGGAACTGAGCTAGACTAGCCATAGAAATACTGTTGCTAGAAATCCTGTGACTAATAACTCAACTCAAACCTTCCCAAAGCGTGTTCACTATTTACAAGGCACAGGTCATCAGTATGATGGAATAATTTCCACTTGCCTTGATGAACCACCAAAGAATAAACCATTAATAGAATGCACTATAGGAACTCACTAAGACTCCTTTAGCAGCACTTACAACACCATGACCCCTGCTTTCTAGAAGGACAAGGGAAGCAGACACCTGAGAACACCAACAGCTGGAGAGGCCCTTCCGAGCTACTCACCATCCTAACTTGAAATATATCACCATTCCTTCACTATCACTGCGTTAAAATCCAGGAACTCCATCTTAACAGCACCGTGTCCATATCTACACCTCGGGAACTGCGCTGGATTAAACAGGCAGCTCACCATCACCTTCTCAGTGGCACCAAAGGATGAGCAGTAAATGCTGATCTAGGCAGCGACTCCAAAATCCTGTAAATGAATACAGTAAAACACAATGAAATGGAGCCAGGCTGGGCACAAACAGTCAAATACAGCACCCACACTGAAAAAGAGCACAAGCATTGTTATGGACCACAGAAATAGAGCAACTAGGATACAGGCCACGAACTATAGTGCACGCTCTGAAATGGAACACACACTGAAATAAAATAGACACACACACACACAAATAGAACACAACACAGAGAAATAGAACACAACACACACACACACACGCACACACACACAGAAACAGAACACAGACACACGCTGAAATAGAGCACACACACGCTGAAATAGAGCACACACGTTGAAACAGGACACACACACGTTGAAACAGGACACACACACGCTGGAACAGGACACACACACGCTGGAACAGGACACACACACGCTGGAACAGGACACGCACGCTGAAACAGGACACGCACGCTGAAACAGGACACACATACATTGAAATGGAATATACACAGGCTGAAACAGAACACACCCTGAAACGGAAACACACGCTGAAACGGAAACACACGCTGAAACGGAAACACACGCTGAAACGGAAACACACGCTGAAACGGAAACACACGCTGAAACGGAAACACACGCTGAAACGGAAACACACGCTGAAATGGAAACACACACTGAAATAGAAACACACACTGAAATTGAAACACACACTGAAATAGAAACACACACTGAAATAGAAACACACACTGAAATAGAAACACACACTGAAATAGAAACACACACTGAAATAGAAACACACACTGAAATAGAACACACACTGAAATAGAAACACACACTGAAATAGAAACACACACTGAAATAGAACACACACTGAAATAGAAACACACACTGAAATAGAAACACACACTGAAATAGAAACAACACTGAAATAGAACACACACTGAATAAACCGAAATAGAAACACACACTGAAATAAAACACACACTGAAATAGAAACACACACTGAAATAGAAAACACAGAAACCTGAAATAGAAAACCACTGAAATAGAAACACACACTGAAATAGAAAAACACACGAAATGAAACCACACTGAAATAGAAACACACACTGAAATAGAAACACACACTGAAATAGAAACACACACTGAAATAGAACACCACTGAAATAGAACACACACTGAAATAGAAAACACACTGAATAGAAAACACACTGAAATAGAACACACACTGAAATAGAACACACATGAATAGAAAAACACTGAAATAGAACACACCTGAATAGAAAAACACACTGAAATAGAACACACACTGAATTAGAAAAACACACTGAAATAGAACACACACTGAAATAGAAACACACACTGAAATAGAACACACACTGAAATAGAAACACACACTGAAATAGAAACACACACTGAAATAAACACACAAAATAGAACACACACTGAAATAGAAACACACACTGAAATAGAACACACACTGAAATAGAACACACACTGAAATAGAAACACACACTGAAATAGAAACACACTGAAATAGAACACACACTGAAATAGAAAACACACTGAAATAGAACACACACTGAATAGAAACACACACTGAAATAAACACACACTGAAATAGAAACACACTGAAATAGAAACACACACTGAAATAGAAACACACACTGAAATAGAACACACACTGAAATAGAAACACACACTGAAATAGAACACACACTGAAATAGAAACACACACTGAAATAGAAACACACACTGAAATAGAACACACACTGAAATAGAAACACACACGAAATAGAACAACACTGAAATAGAAACACACACGAAATAGAACACACACTGAAATAGAAACACACACTGAAATAGAAACACACACTGAAATAGAAACACACACTGAAATAGAACACACACTGAAATAGAAACACACACTGAAATAGAAAATAGAACACACACTGAAATAGAAACACACACTGAAATAGAAACACACTCCGAAATAGAAACACACACTGAAATAGAAACACACACTGAAATAGAACACACACTGAAATAGAAACACACACTGAAATAGAAACACACACTGAAATAGAAACACACACTGAAATAGAAACACACACTGAAATAGAAACACACACTGAAATAGAACACACACTGAAATAGAAACACACACTGAAATAGAAACACACACTGAAATAGAAACACACACTGAAATAGAAACACACACTGAAATAGAAACACACACTGAAATAGAACACACACTGAAATAGAAACACACACTGAAATAGAAACACAGGGGGCGATTCTCCCATTGCGACACATACGTTTTCCGACGGGTCGGGTCACGGGATTCCCATGTTGGACATTTCGCGGATTCCTGGTGAGTGTTTGTGATCGGCACGCATGTTCCAACCAGAAAATAATGGCACCCCTGGGACTGCGCCGAAAACTGACGTGCTGCTGATTTACATCATTTACCATAGTTTAGCATGCCAATATCGGGATTGACATGGCAATCTCTGCCAACATTTGCTTCTCCCATCTCTTTGGCCTGATGTCACTTTAGGGCTAATCAGACTAGATGTATGAAAGTTTCAAGCTGGCGTCGCACGCTGGAGGAGATAAGTGCTGAGAGTGGTGTGCGGGGAATGTTGCAGACAGGCCCTGGAGATGCTGGGTTCCTCCTCTTATCTTCAGGTGCTTGCTCATGGACCAGTGATATCTGGGATTGTGAGGAGGAAGGGCTTCTATTTTCTCAGAGCTCTCTGAGTGAGGGTCCCTGAAGGAGTCCTGCTTAGCCTTCCCAGGGCACTGCACAGTGGCATTGTCTTGCCGCGGAGTGTGATCAGTCATTGCACTGAGTGCTGGTGCTCTGGGGTGGGGAAGGAATGTACCACTGACGCCTAACCAGATGAAGCAGCTGGTGCTCCAGGCCCGAGTGCAAGAGGTTCGGACGTGGACTGCGTGGAATCTACTGTCAATGGACATCCGTCTGGTGATGTTTGCAGTCTGTCCCCACCCTGTGACACAGACCAACAACGCATGCCAGTAACAGATGCTATAGTTGCACACATAGCAATATCAGACTTGCATGATCTACGCCAGCATTTGCCATGATGGGAATCTCACAACCTAATCGGGTCACGCATGGCACCATAGATTATGTGGTGCTGTCAGCGCTCACCTGTGGGGCTCCTGGGCCAAGTGAGACATTGGGGTTTGATTTAATGTTGATTTTGATTTATTATTGTCACATGTATTAACAAAGGATGAAAAGTATTATTTCTTGTGCGTTACACAGGCAAAACACACCGTTCACAGAGAAGGAAAGGAGAGAGTGCAAAATGTAGTCTTACAGCCATACCGAGTGTGTAGAGAAAGATTAACTTAGTGTGAAGGAGGTCCATTCAAAAGTCTGAAGGAGAAGCTGTTCTTGAATCGGTTGGTACGTGACCTCAGACTTTTATATCTTTTTCCTGATGGAAGAAGGTGGAAGAGAGAATTTTCAGGATGTGTGGGGTCTTTAATTATGTTGGTTGCTTTGCCAAGACAGCAGGAATTGTAGACAGAGTCAATGGATGGGAGGCTGGTTTGCAGGATGGTGGTGCTGGGTTTATGGAGCCAATGATAATAATCCGTCATTTTTTGCTCTTTCTAAACCCTACTGTGCAGGTGGATCTCGGATTGATCGATTTGGAGCTGGCCATTATGGTGGTGGCTGAGGAGGTGGCGGGTATGGAGAGGCCATCGAAGGAGCAGCCTCTACCACACCCTCAGGAAGGAGGGCCGAGGACTGCCACTGAGAGCCAGGAGATGGGTGAACAGGCTGCCAAGAGGGTGCATAGAAGGCAGAGGGTACGGAGGCTAAGAGGCCCTGCAATTTATCCAAGGCTCCCTCGGAGGAGATGTGCCATTGCCAGCTGCTCTCTCCAAGAGTACGATGCGGCACCTTTGGGAGATGCTTGTACACCCTGGCACCTCAGGGAGGTGCAGCTACTCCCTGTTAATGTGAAGATTATGACTGCCCTGAGTTTTCTCACTTCCTGCTCATTCAGGCACTCAGTGATGACCTAGTTGGGATCTCACGGGCCTCTGCGCATAGGTGTGTGCGGCAGGTCACAGATACCCTGTACGTCTGGATAAGAACAAAGAAAGAAAGAACAACACAGCACAGGAAACAGGCCCTTCGGCCCTACAAGCCCCTGCCACCCGTTTTAACATTCAGTGAGTACCTTATTCAAGTCTTTCTTCTACTTACAACTTATGTTTACCTCTAGTGGACTCCACAATAAAGGGGTGCAAATTTAGGGAATTATATGTGTGCCAGATTAAGGGGGATTCAATTTATTGACACCAATCAGCCTAAAAGCATGTTTTTGGGGTATGGGAGGAAATCGGAGCACCCGGAGAAAACCCAAGCAAGCACAGGGAGAATGTGCAAACTCCCACAGACATTGATCCAAGCCGCAGATCCGTCCCGTGTCCCTGTAACTGCACAGCAGACAGTGATAGTCACTGAGATGTCGTGTTGCCCGTCAATTGGTCCAGATTAAGCGTACACTAATGAACGTGAAGCATTAGGCAGTACTAAGGTAATACATAAACTTTGATGCACAGCTATAAGCTATAGGCAGGCCCCACGAGGAAGGGGAAGGAGCAGGAAGGGGTTCCACTCACTGAACGTTCAAATTGCCTGTGACCATCTCATGCCGACCATGCAGGTCAATGCACGCCATCCACAGAGTCCATGACAGCTTTGTCCTGCCTGCAGTCGGAAATTCCTGGGCTCTTTGAAGACCAGTCCAGGTTGCTGGGATGGCTACTGGGTGACAAAGGGCGACCTTATGACCTTGCTAAGATCATGGCTGATGATGCCTTTGTGGAGACCCCAGACTGAGGCGGAAACCCGCTACAACGAGGCCCACGCAACTACCTGGCCCATCGTAGAGTAGCCTGCTTAAAATATGGTTCCTCTGCTTGGATTACTTGGCAGGGGGAGAGCCTCCAATATTACCTTGTGCGCGCTTCACACGTCATTATTGTTTGCTGTGCTCTTCCACAACATTGCCGCAGCAGCAGGGAGACCAGCTGGAGCAGGAGGAGGAGGAAGAGGAGCGGCGAGGGGGTGAGGTAGACGTTCTGCTACATGAGGAGCCAGATGAAAGAGGGTGGGCAGCGATGGCAGGTGTCCGGCAGGGAAGGGCAGCGAGGGATGCCTTAAGCGCAGCCTACTTCCTTTAGCTGGTGCTGTGCAGTGAGGGGGCTGCAACCAATTCTCATTCGCCACACCATAGGAACAAGAGCAACTACATCAGAGGTGGACATGTCCAGCTGTGATGCACACCCCATTGCCCGTGATGCCTTTGACTGACGTCCCCTGGGTGGCCAGGACCTGGAAGGTCCCAGCTGACTTGCAGGTGGCACTGTTTCAGTGCCACCCCTATTCATCTAGTTGGCCCTGAAATGTCCCGGTGTAAAGAAGGGTGGGGAATGTAGGAAGATCTCGGGATGTCCAGGATCTCCTTCCTTAGAGGCCCTGGAGACTCCATGGGATGGCAGGGTAGCAGGACTGAGCTCCAGAAGCTCTGGCGTCACCTGGGATATTCCAGTCTCGAAAGACCACTTACATCTGCCCTAGGTCTGTGAGCCCTCAGTCCTGACCCTCTGAGACTGGATCAAGCTCTGGAGTCCCTTCACTGCAACGTTCTGTGGTGCGAGTAAAGCTCTGGAGCCCCCTGAGCCCAGGCTAAGTTGTCCAGGCTCACAGCCATGGTCAGCTGTGTATCCCACAGGCCATGGGATGATGTGCCTCCTGGAACACCCTCGTTCATGGCCTGTTGTGCCTCCAGATGCCCTGGACCTATGAGGACAGACCTCCCAAGCCAGGCTTTCCAGTATGGTCGCCACCCTTGCAGTGTTGGCCTGGAACTCACGCTGTGTCAGCACCGTCGCCTGCAGTCAGCAGACTCGCCTCAACAGCCTTGCAGATGCAGCTTGGTTGCCCATCCACAACTCCCCGAGTTTCCAATGCATCTGCACCAGCCTTGAGACGAACGAACCCCAAGGTCCAGCGTCTGGCTTGGGGACAGTTGAATCCTCATTTTCAGCAGACCTCCGTGTGCCCGAGCCCTCGGGTGTGCCCACTTCCGCCTAATGTGCATCGCTGTCTGTGACGTGCTCACCAGTAAGTGACCCAGAAGCTGTGACACTAAAGGTACCCACCATAGTGACAGTCTCTGTTTTGGTGGGTTGTGTGGTACGTGCCAGTGCTGCCTCAGTGGTGTGCCCTCGGAGAAATCCCAGTGCCTCTCTCCGAGGTGCCATCCAGGGATCGTGGGCAGTTCACTCCAGAGCAATAGCGGGGTTGGGGAGAGGGTGTGTGTGTTGCCAACACCCAAAGGGCCAGGTTCCTCTGGGTCCAGAGCGACAGTGAAGACCACACATTAGGGGAAGGGGGGTAAAGCATTCTATGCAGCATGGCACTTACTTCAAGGAGGACCTAGCTTGAGGGCTATGCTCCTGCTCACTGACCTGACCGGTCGGTGAGCATTCGGGCTAACCCATCTGCTCCGGCCAATTCCACAGCACGTTCTGCAACGCTGGTCATCTGCCGCAGGTCAGGCACACCACCACCAATCTGTGTAGTCTCACACAAGTTGTGAATGTTCCCCTCCTGTGGGAACAGAAGCTGGATAGCAAAGATGAGTATATTGCAGTGTATGGTGTGCAATGTGTGTCTCGGACGTTATGCTGACAGTTTCAGGGAGACCACTCACCTCAGAAGGGTGAGGGGTCAGTGGAAGGGGTTAGATTCCATTCCTTGGGGGAAGGGTTCCGTGTTGCGTGCCCTCCCAGCGTCGAAGCATGGTTTGAGATCTGTGCCAAGCGTGTGAGGGGCTGGAACAAAGTTTATTTATTAGCCACAAGCAGGTTTATGTAAACACTACAAAATGAAGTTCCTGTGAAAATGCTCACTCACCCTTGCTGATTGAAGGAGGTCGTACAGATCTGCCTCCCAGAGCGTGGTGTCAGGCTCCCGGCGTTCACCACTTCTGAATTCACCTCCTCCCACAATGCCATGGTGGACACACCCATTGGGTGAGGGCTCTGGCTGGGGAAGATCTGCTCATGCTTCTCCTCCACGGAATCAAGCAGGCGCTCCTGGTCGGCCTCAGTGAATCTTCATGCTGCTTTCCTCAAAGACATTTTCACGGCGTGACTGGCTGTGTGCCCATTCCTGCAGCTTATATACGGTCCTGGTTTATATGGGGAGTGCAGGTGCAGTGAGTGTTGGGCCAGTCAAGGGCCAGTTGGCAACAATTCCTTGTGAGAAATTTTGAAGGCTGCTTTCGATTGAGTATCATGAATCCCTCAGGATGTTGATTGGCTCTCATTCAATAAGCTGCAGTGTCCAGGGGGAGGCTGTAATACGCAGGGCTCCCATTCAATAAGCTGCAGTGTCCGGGCGCGATGCAATATTCCGGGCTCCTAATCGATAACTGTTTGCCCAGAAGGGATGTTACACACAAGGCTCCTAATCAACAAGCTGCTATGTCAAGGAAGGGGTTCTGTACTCATGGTTCTGAATCGATAACTGCTGTGTCTGGGACAGGGGTGTGGGTGCAAGACTCGGGGCTCCCATTCAATAGAGGGAATATTCACACAACAGTCAGCACAACATGAGTTCTCCAGGGCAGCATGTTCCGGGGATGGAGGGATAAGATACCTGCACTACCCAGATCCACGGGGACAAGAGCTGAGTGAACAGCCATGTCTGTGTGATATGTGGGGTGGGGAGGGAGTAATGTCTGTATGGGGGAGGGAGGGAGTAATGTCTGTATGGGGGAGGGGGGAGTAATGTCTGTATGGAGGAGGGAGGGAGTAATGTCTGTATGGGGGAGGGAGGAGTAATGTCTGTATGGGGGAGGGAGGGAGTAATGTCTGTATGGAGGAGGGAGGGAGTAATGTCTGTATGGAGGAGGGAGGGAGTAATGTCTGTATGGGGAGGGAGGGAGTAATGTCTGTATGGGGGAGGGAGGGAGTAATGTCTGTATGGGGGAGGGGGGAGTAATGTCTGTATGGGGAGGGGGGAGCGATGTTTGTATTGGGGGGAAGGGGAGTAATGTCTGTATTGGGGGGGGGAGTGATGTCTGTATTGGGGGAGGGGGGAGTGATGTCTGTATTTGGGGGAGGGGGGAGCGATGTTGTATTGGGGGAGGGGGAGCGATGGCTGTATTGGGGGAGGGGGGAGCGATGGCTGTATGGGAGAAGGGAGGAGTGATGTGTATTTGGGGGTGGGGGGAGCGATGGCTGTATGGGGGAAGGGGGGAGTGATATCTATATTGGGGGTGGGGGGAGCGATGTCTGTATGGGGGGATCAGCAATGTCTATATGGAAGGGTTGTGGGGCACTGCAATGAGGCCAGCGAAGGCTGTATGATCTGGATGCTGGGAGGTCTTTTCAGCAATCTCCCAGAGACATGCAATGCACTGGGTCATACTCATCCCGCTGATTTCAGCCTCTTTGGTGTGGATAGAGCCCACCTCTGAGCATTCAAAGATATTTCTGATTGTGACCTCTGCAGTGCATACAGCATGGGAGTTTCCAGTCCGCAGTTACACTGAGAAAACAATCGTGACTCACAACAGTTTCCTTGCCAATTCAACACTTTGGGGAGAATCACCTGCACACTGAAACAGGGACGCCCACACACTGAAACAGGGACGCCCACACACTGAAACAGGGACGCCCACACACTGAAACAGGGACGCCCACACACTGAAACAGGGACGCCCACACACTGAAACAGGGACGCCCACACACTGAAACAGGGACGCCCACACACTGAAGTAGAACGCACACTCAGTTCTAGGAAGGTTTACCCTTATCCTCAAACTATGACTCTGAATTCTGGACTCCCCCACCATCGGGAACATTCTTTCTAAATCTATCCTGTCGAACCCTGCTAGAATTCTATAAGTTTTTATGAGATCCCATCTTTCTCTTCTAAATACATGAATATAATCATAAACAACTTAATCTCTCTCATATGATAGACCTGCATCCCAGGAATCAGCCTGAAAAACCTGAGCTGCTCTCCCTCTGTAACGAGGACATCAAAACTGCACACAGTACTCCAGGCACAGCTTCACCAACTCCCTGTACAATTGCAGTAAAAAATCCCTATTCCTATCTTCAAATCCTCTTGCTACCTACAAACTTACTTTCAGTGACTGATGCACAATGACATCAAGGTCTTGCTGAGTATCCACCCCTCTCAATTTTCACCCATTTAAGAAAAAATCTGTCTTCCTGTTATTGCTACCAAAATGGATACACTGACATTTATCCACATTATACTGCATGCAGATGCCCATGCACTCAGCTTGTTCAAATTACACTGTAGAATCTCCATATCCTCCTCATAGCTCACCCTTCAATCCAACTTTGATTCATCTGCAAATTTGGAGATAATACATTCAATTCCTTCTTCCAAGTCATTAATATATAATGTGAACAGTTACAGAACCTTGTGGAACCCCACTAGTCACTACCTGCTAACTAACTCTTTGTTTCCTATGTGCTAGGCAACTTTATACCCATATATATATGCCAAAAAGCTTCAGCAATCACATGGGAATACCCGGACATGTACCGCAGGGTAATTCTGATTTCAGAGGGAATTACTCCCGGGAATTATCAGGCCAACCTTGGTTGTTGCATAGCACTTGCTGTATCTAGCATTGATTGGTTGAGATTGTCTTTGTTCCAGACCAAAATTATTGCATCAGATGCTGTTATCTGTCTGAAGATGTGGATGGGAACCCCCCGGAAGAGGAGCGTGAGGACATCTCCCCATGGTGGAACTTCCTGGACTTGCAATGGGGAGCACATTTAGCTACAGACCTATTAGCTTTCAACCAGTGGTAAGCAAAATGTGGAATCTACAATATCCAACATTATAAACAGAGAATTAGACAAGCACAAGTGTTTGCAAGGATTCATGAATCGGAAATCACGTTTGATGAACACGTTGTAATTTATGGAACTTGTTACTAACAAAATTTGACAAAGGAGAGTTGAAGGATGTCGTATAGTTGGACTATCAGAAGGTTGTTGATAACATCCAACATAGGAGATTAATTAGGAAAATAAAAACAGCGATGGGATGGGAAGAAACATACTGTCATGGATTGAAGACTGGCTGACAGGCAGAAAACAGAAATTGGGAATAAAAGGGCTGTTCTCATGTTGGCAGACTGTAACTAGTGGGGTTCCACAAGGATCTGTACTGGGTGTTGAATCTCATTAAAAACCCATTAGGTTCACTTGTACCCTTGTGGGAAAGAAATCGGTCATCCTTACCTGGTGAGGCTTGCATATGACTCCAGGTCCATAGCACTGTGGTTGATTCTTAATACCCTTGGGAATTAGCATTAAATGCGGGCCTACCCAACGATGCCCACATCCCTCGAATGAAAAAAAAAACACTGAAATAAAACACACAGAGATAAAACAGATATGGAAATCAAGCACATACACACTGAAACAGAGCTCACACTGAAGCAGAGCTCACACTGCAACAGAGCGCATTCTGAAAAGGGACACATACTGAAATGGGACACGCCCCGAAATGGGACAAGCACTAAGATGGAACACGCACTGAGGTGTAACACACACTGACATAGAACACGTACTGAAATAGAATAAAACTAAATGAGAACTCACACACTTAAATAGTACAAGACTGAAATAGAGCACACACCATTCATGATTAGATGTTTTTTTATTGAAGACTGAGAAAGGACTATGAATGAGGTCAGTAATAATAAAGTAATGGAAAGTTTATTACACAGTCTTTCTCCTTGCACAGTCAGCACCAGACTGCCCATTCAAGTTCCACCCAAGTTGGGACTTGTGGTCCCAGGTCACCTGACCCTTTCTTTTAAAGGGGCATGCACCAAAATACACAACACTCCATCTCTCTGACTTCCAACCTCCACATATAGCTTACGTACATTTTAATGCACTTATATAAATATGCAATTCTATTACATATAAAACATAAAAATGTGAAAAGCAATATGAACGTCAATTACAAGGTTGTCTATCTTGAAGACAATGCGTCCTGGATGACCGAATCATTGCCATCTGGTTCCCAAGTGTTCTTCCTCGCATTTCTGAAGCTCTCTCTCTCAATTTTTCTCTCTAATATGGCTACTGCCATCAGTGGCTTCTGCCAATGTTTCCTCTCTGGAGAGAGAACCCTCAGTTTCAAGAACACACAATCAGTTCCCCAGCCTCCTCCTGCAAAAATCCTGTGTCAGGGAGGACAGAATGTTTTTCCTTACATTCCCCGTAAACATTCCTGCTTTGATGATCTATGTGTATTCCCCAAACCCATTTTTCCTGTATCTGACACAGGCCCCACTTGGGCCGCAACTGTGCAGGAACCCATTCTCCTCTCCGCCGTGAACCCATTCTCCCCCCACTTGCCAGCATCATTTCTTCATCCCTGAACTTCCGTGCCTTTCCCTCTTTTCGGGCCATCTGCCCCTCTTGATCCTTTGTTGCCACACCTCTGTCTCCTCTGGATACATCAGGTCAGAGGTGCTCCTCAATCTTTGGCCAAACATTAATGACAATTGGGAAACTAAGGTCTTTGCATGAGGTGTATTGCGATATGTGCTTAAGAATTCACTCGCCTTGGGGGCCCCTCCCTTGGGAAAACCTCAGGGCCTGTTTTAAGATCTGGACAAATATTTTGGCCTGGCTATTTGCGCAGGGTAGTTTGGGGCCGAACTCATTGGAGGTCAAGGTAGTCCACAAATTCCTTAACCACGAACTATGGCCCATTGTTGCCCATGACCTGATCATTCCAAAATGAGCAAACAATTCGTCAAATCATTCAATTAAAATCATGCAGTGCAGAGGAGGCCCTTTGGCCCACTGAATCTACACTAACACACAAGAAACCCCTGAACTCCCACCTAACCCATCTACTAGCAGCAGGCCCATAGTCCTGACACGCCAAGTACTCACTGTTTAAAGGATGTGAGCATCCCGCCTCTACCACCGTCTCGGGTAGCACATTCCAGACTATCATCACCATCTAGGTAAAAAGGTTTTTCCTTACATTCCCCGTAAATGTCCTGGCCTTCTCCTTGAACCTACATCCATTTTTGATTGACTCTTCAACTGCTCCTTATCCACTCTGTCCGTGTCCCTCATAATCTTGCACACATCCATCAGGTCACCCTTCAATCTTCTCTGCTCCAACAAAAACACCTGTAAACACTCGCATTCCAACCATTATTTTGTAAATTATGGGAGGTTACTTCAGAAGGTCAAGGCTCATGGATACAAGGACAGGTAGCTAGATGGATAAGTAACTGGCTTAGTAATAAGAGACAGAGAGTAATAGTGAAAGGGTATTGTTCTAGCTGGAGGTCGGTCACTAGTGGTGTGCCGCAGGGCTCGGTACTGGGACCTCTTCAATTTGTAATATATATAAATGACTTGGAAGAGGGAGTAAGTGGAGTGATCAGCAAGTTTGCAGACGATACAAAGATGGCTGGACTTGCGGATTGTAAAGAGCATTGTCAGGCGATGCAGCAGGACATAGATAGCTGGTAGCTTGGGCAGATAGATGGCAGATGGAATTTAATCCTGATAAATGCAAGGTGATGCATTTAACATAGAACATAGAACATTACAGCGCAGTACAGGCCCTTCAGCCCTCGATGTTGCGCCGGCCAGTGGACACTCTAACCTAAACTATTCCAATATCATCCATATGCCTATCCACCGACCATTTGAATGCCCTCAAAGTAGGCGAGTCCACAACTGCTGCAGGCAGGGCATTCCACGCCCTCACCACCCTCTCTGTAAAGAACCTGCCTCTGACATCCATTTGTCTGCATTTTGGGAGAAAGAATGTAGGGGGGAGGTACATGATAAAGGGTAGACCTATTAAGAGTATAGAAACGCAGAGGGACCTGGGGGTGCAGGTGCACAAGCCTCTGAAGGTGGCAGAGCAAGTGGAGAAGGTTGTGAAGAAAGCATATAGTATGTTAGCCTTTATAGGAAGGGGTATAGAGTACAAGAGCTGGCCTTTAATGTTGCAGTTGTATAAAACGTTGGTTAGACCTCATTTGGAATACTGCGTCCAGTTCTGGTCGCCTTACTACCGGAAGGACGTGGAGACTCTGGAGAGAGTGCAGAGGAGGTTTACCAGGATGCTGCCTGGTATGGAAGGTCTGAGTTACGAGGAGAGGTTAGGCAAATTGGGACTGTTTTCCTTAGAAAGACGTAGACTTAGAGGAGATCTAATAGAGGTGTACAAGATTATGAGGGGTATAGATAGAGTAAACAGGGTTAAGCTTTTTCCTAGGATGGACTCGAATAACACGAGGGGTCACGGGCTTAGGGTGAGGGGGGTAAGGTATAATTTGGATGCTAGAGGGAGTTTTTTCACACAGAGGGTGGTGGGGGTATGGAATGCGCTGCCAAGTAAAGTGGTGGAGGCAGGTACTCTGGAGTTATTTAAGAAATACTTAGATGGGCACATGAACAGAATGGGAATGGAGGGGTATAGAAAACTGATTTAAAATAGAGATCATGAGCCTTGGGAGTCCCTGGGAAGTGTGTAAATAGATGATGATATTGATGTACTTGTTTTTATCCTACAGGTGCTTTGGTCCACCTTGTTGTCTAACAAGGGACATACACGCGATGGGTCGTGAGAGGGCTGCTCTTGGATTTTTTTTCGAGAGTATCCTAGTGCTTCACATCATTAGTGTACACTTGACCTGGACCATTTGATGGGCAACACGACAGCTCAGTGACTATCGCTGTGCTGTGCAGATACATGGATTTGGGCCTGTGTCTGTGGGAGTTTGCGCATTCTCCCCGTGCTTGTGTGGGTTTTCTCCGGGTGCCCCGGTTTCCTCCTATATCCCAAAGATGTGCTCTTAGGCTAATTGGCAAAACAAATTCTCCGTAAATTGTCTCAAATTTGGTTTCTAATCCATAGATCTATAAACATAGACAGGAATCACGGATAGAGGTGAGAACATCGGGGTGGTGGCGCGGGCTCGTTGGGCCGAGGGGCCTCTTTCCCGTGCTGTTTTGTTCTTTGTTCTTTATTTTAACTGAACAAACAGAACGTACATCTCATTTTAAATTGAGTTTGTGTCTTTATATGTCCTATTTGTGAGCTGATCTCCCATTTACATGATGAAGGGGCAGTGGCTTTTACTACCAAATAACCTGGTGTTGTGGGACTTCGAATGACAAGAACAAGCCAAATCTACCCAACCTCTCTTGATAACTTAAATGTTCCACCCCAGGCAGCATTCTGGTGAACGACCTCTACACCCCTTTCAATACAATCACAACCTTCCGTTAATGTGGTGACCAGAACTGCACACAGTATTCCAGCTCTGGTCTCACCAAAGTTCTATATAATTCCAACATGACCTCCCTGTTTTTGTAATCTGTACCCCGATCGATAAAGGCAAATGTCCCATACAACTTTTTCACCACCCTACTAACATGCTCTTCTGCTTTCAAAGATCTGTGCACAAACATACCAAAATCCCTTTGTTCCACAGAACTTCTTATTGTCCTGAGATTCATTGAATAATCTCTTTGTTAAATTACTCCTTCCAAAGTGTATCACCTCACACTTTTCAGGTTAAATTCCATCCGCCACTTATCTGCCCATTTGATAATTCATCTATATCTTCTTGTGACCCAAGACACTCCGCCTCACTGTTAGCCCACAGATCAATCTTTGTATTATTCGCAAGCTTACTAATCCTACCCCATAGTCATCAATATCATTTCTACAAATAATGAAAAATAGGAGGCCCATCCCAGATTCCTGTGGGATGTTACTCGACACTAGGTGTCCCTGCAGACGTTGACTCCACAATTTCTACTTCTGGCCATTTCAAATAAGCATCGACCACCTGCAATAACATTTTTCCTTCCGTTGGACCTGCAAAGTCGACATGAATCCTTTTCCAAGGAGTTTCAAGCCATTCGCATGGGTGGAGGAGTAATAAAGGCAATGCTTTCCATACCTGCCTTCTCTTCAATCTGGGAGTCAACACCTGTCCACCAGAAATAGCTATTGACAATCTCTTTCAACCACACCGTACCAGGGTGCCATTGGAGCACATGATCTCGCACTTCCCATATAACGTGAGAGGAATGAGCACTCTCATGACCCACAAAAGATATACCCACCTCCTTTCCAGATAGAGACTCAATTCGAGCTAATTCCTATGAATGTCCTGAGGGTATCTTCAAGGTTCTTCAAAAGCTCCCCCTCAGTGGAGCCCGTCACCAACACGTCATTGGGTTAACATTGGACCCCAGGTAATCCACCCACAATTTGTTCCATAACACTTTGGGAAAGGGCTGGAGCAACACAATACAGAAAGGCACGCCCTTATGATGGAAATGCCCTGATGAGTTATGTTCGTCAGAGGTGGTTGCAACTTTTCTGCAACTCCTGTTGAAGGGAGTCTTGGGATAGTCCATATTTGAAAATTTCCTCCTTCCTGCCAATCCAATAAACAGGTCCTCGATCGAGGAAGTGTGTACCAGTCTGTCCACAGTGCTGGGTTTACAGTTATTATGAAAACCCCACAGATTCTCACTGTGTCGTCAGTCTTCAAAACTGGCACAATTGGCGTGGCACATGCTCTGGTCGAGAATACTTCCAATATCCCATGCTCAACAGATGTTCCAATTCAGCCTCTACCTTCAGCCTAGTTAAATATGGCAATGGTTGTGACTGCAAACACTTTGGATGAGCTCCTGACTTAAGATGAACCAACCAGACAGAAGTCTACAGGATTATGAGAGGCATGAACAGAGTGGATAGTCAGGGGTTTTTCCCTGGGTGGAAGAGTCAATTACTAGGAGACATAGGTTTAAAGTGCAAGGGGGCATGGTTTAAAGGAAATTTTTGAGGCATGTTTTTTTACACAGAAGGTAGTAGATGTCTGGAAATCACTGCCAAGGAAGTTAGTGGAAGCCAATACAACAGTGAATTTTGACAGGAGTCTTGACAAATAAATGAATTGAGAAAAGAGAGTTGGGGTCTCCGCAAAGGAAGGGAGTTTAAGTTCAGCAAGGCAATCTGATCAGTACAGACTTGGAGACCAAAGGGGCCAGTAGCTGTGCTGTAATTTTTCATGTACTTTCTTCTTTACTACAATGTGTGATCTATTAAACCTTGAGTTCCATCTCAGTGCATGTTCTCTATCAGTGTGTGTTATATCTCAGTGTGTGTTCTATTTCAGTGTGTGTTTCTATTTCAGTGTGTGTTTCTATTACAATGTGTGTTCCTATTTCACTGAATGTGTCTATTTCAGTGAGCGTTTCAATTACAGTGTATGTTTCTATTTCAGTGTGTGTCCTGTTTCAGTGTGAGATTCTATTACAGTGTGTGTTTCTATTTCAGTGTGTGTTTCTATTTCAGAGTGTGTTCTATTTCAGTGTGAGTTTCTATGTCACTATGTGTGCTACTTCAGCGTGTGATTCTATTTCAGTGTGTGTACTATTTCAGTGTGGGTTTCAATTTCAGTGTCTGTTCTATTTCAGTGAGTGTTCTATTTCAGTGTGTGTTTCTATATCAGTGTGTGTTCGATTTCAGTGTGTGTTTCCATTTCAATGTGTGTTTCTATTTCAGTGAGTGTTTCTATTACAGGGTGTGTTTCTATTTAAGTGTGTGTTCTATCTCAGTGTGTTTCTATTTCAGTGTGTGTTCAATTTCAGTGTGAGTTTCTATTTCAGCGCGTGTTTCAATTTCAATGTGTGTTTGTATTTCAGTGTGCGTTTCTATTTCAGAGTGTGTTCAATTTCAGTGTGTTTTTCCAATTCACTGTGTGTTCTATTTCAGTGTGTTTTTCTAATTCAGTGTGTGTTTCTATTTCATTGTGTTTTTCTAATATAGTGTGTGTTCTATTTCAGTGTGTTTTTCTAATTCAGAGTGTGTTTCTATTTCACTGTGTTTTTCTAATTCATTGTGTGTTCTATTTCAGTGTGTGTTCTATTTCAGTGTGTTTTTCTAATACAGGGTGTGTTTCTATTTCACTGTGTTTTTCTAATTCATTGTGTGTTCTATTTCAATGTGTGTTTCTATTTCAGTGTGTGTTTCTATTTCAGTGTGTGTTCTATTTCAGTGTGTGTTCTATTTCAGGGTGTGTTTCTACTTCAGTGTGTGTTTCTATTTCAGTGTGTGTTCTATTTCAGAATGTGTTCTATTTCAGTGTGTGTTTCTATTTCAGTGTGTGTTTCTAATTCAGTGTGTGTTCTATTTCAGTGTGTGTTTCTATTTCAGGGTGTGTTTCTATTTCAGGGTGTGTTTCTATTTCATTGTGTGTTTCAATTTCAGTGTGGGTTCTATTTCAGTGTGTGTTTCTATTTCAGTGTGTGTTCTATATCAGTGTGTGTTTCTATTTCAGTGTGTGTTCTATTTCAGTGTGTGTTTCTATTTCAGTGTGTGTTTCTATTTCAGTGTGTGTTTCTATTTCATTGTGTGTTTCTAATTCCGTGTGTGTTCTATTTCAGTGTGTGTTTCTATTTCAGTGTGTGTTCTATTTCAGTGTGTGTTTTATTTCAGTGTGTGTTTCTATTTCAGTGTGTTCTATTTCAGTGTGTGTTTCTATATCAGTGTGTGTTCGATTTCAGTGTGTGTTTCCATTTCAATGTGTGTTCTATTTCAGTGAGTGTTTCTATTACAGGGTGTGTTTCTATTTAAGTGTGTGTTCTATCTCAGTGTGTTTCTATTTCAGTGTGTGTTCAATTTCAGTGTGAGTTTCTATTTCAGCGCGTGTTTCAATTTCAATGTGTGTTTGTATTTCAGTGTGCGTTTCTATTTCAGAGTGTGTCAATCAGTGTGTTTTTCCAATTCACTGTGTGTTCTATTTCAGGTGTTTTTCTAATTCAGTGTGTGTTTCTATTTCATTGTGTTTTTCAATATAGTGTGTGTTCTATTTCAGTGTGTTTTTCTAATTCAGAGTGTGTTTCTATTTCACTGTGTTTTTCTAATTCATTGTGTGTTCTATTTCAGTGTGTGTTCTATTTCAGTGTGTTTTTCTAATTCAGGGTGTGTTTCTATTTCACTGTGTTTTTCTAATTCATTGTGTGTTCTATTTCAATGTGTGTTTCTATTTCAGTGTGTGTTTCTATTTCAGTGTGTGTTCTATTTCAGTGTGTGTTCTATTTCAGGGTGTGTTTCTACTTCAGTGGGTGTTTCTATTTCATTGTGTGTTTCAATTCAGTGTGGGTTCTATTTCAGTGTGTGTTTCTATTCAGTGTGTGTTCTATATCAGTGTGTGTTTCTATTTCAGTGTGTGTTCTATTTCAGTGTGTGTTTCTATTTCAGTGTGTGTTTCTATTTCAGTGTGTGTTTCTATTTCAGTGTGTGTTTCTATTTCAGTGTGTGTTTCTATTTCAGTGTGTGTTTCAATTTCAGTGTGGTTTCTATTTCAGTGTGTGTTTCTATTTCAGTGTGTGTTCTATTTCAGTGTGTGTTTCTATTTCAGTGTGTGTTCTATTTCAGTGTGTGTTCTATTTCAGTGGGCTATTTCAGTGTGTGTTTCTATTTCAGTGTGTGTTTCTATTTCAGTGTGTGTTTCTATTTCAGTGTGTGTTCTATTTCAGTGTGTGTTTCTATTTCACTGTGTGTTCTATTTCAGTGTGTGTTTCTATTTCACTGTGTGTTTCTATTTCAGTGTGTGTTTCTATTTCAGTGTGTGTTTCTATTTCGGTGTGTGTTTCTATTTCAGTGTGTGTTTCCATTTCAGTGTGTGTTTCCATTTCAGTGTGTGTTCTATTTCAGTGTGTGTTTCTATTTCAATGTGAGTTTCTATTTCAGTGTGTGTTCTATTTCAGTGTGTGTTTCTATTTCAGTGTGTTTTTCTAATTCAGGGTGTGTTTCTATTTCAGTGTGTTTTTCTAATTCATTGTGTGTTCTATTTCAGTGTGTGTTCTATTTCAGTGTGTTTTTCTATTTCAGTGTGTTTTTCTATTTCAGTGTGTGTTCTATTTCAGTCTGTGTTCTATTTCAGAGTGTGTTTCTATTTCAGAATGTGTTTCTATTTCATTGTGTGTTTCTATTTCAGTGTGGGTTCTATTTCAGTGTGTGTTTCTATTTCAGTGTGTGTTCTATATCAGTGTGTGTTTCTATTTCAGTGTGTGTTCTACTTCAGTGTGTGTTTCTATTTCAGTGTGTGTTTCTAGTTCAGTGTGTGTTTCTATTTCATTGTGTGTTTCTAATTCCGTGTGTGTTCTATTTCAGTGTGTGTTTTTCTATTTCAGTGTGTGTTCTATTTCAGTGTGTGTTCTATTTCAGTGTGTGTTTCTATTTCAGTGTGTGTTTCTATTTCAATGTGAGTTTCTATTTCAGTGTGTGTTCTATTTCAGAGTGTGTTCTATTTCAGTGTGTGTTCTATTTCAGTGTGTGTTTCTATTTCAATGTGTGTATCTATTTCAGTGTGTTTTTCTAATTCAGTGTGTGTTCTATTTCAGAGTGCTTTTCTAAGTCACTGTGTGTTCTATTTCAGTGTGTTTTTCTAATTCAGTGTGTGTTTCTATTTCAGTGAGTTTTTCTATTTCAGTGTGTGTTCTATTTCAGTGTGTGTTCTATTTCAGTGTGTTTTTCTAATTCATGGTGTGTTCTATTTCAGTGTGTTTTTCTATTTCAGTGTGTGTTCTATTTCAGTGTGTTTTTCTATTTCAGTGTGTGTTCTATTTCAGTGTGTGTTTCTATTTCAGTGTGTGTTTCTATTTCAGTGTGTGTTTCTATTTCAGTGTGTGTTTCTATTTCAGTGTGTGTTTCTATTTCAGTGTGTGTTTCTATTTCAGTGTGTGTTTCTATTTCAGTGTGTGTTTCTATTTCAGTGTGTGTTCTATTTCAGTGTGTGTTTCTATTTCAGTGTGTGTTTCTATTTCAGTGTGTGTTCTATTTCAGTGTGTGTTTCTATTTCAGTGTGTGTTTCTATTTCAGTGTTTTTTGTGTCTATTTCAGTGTGTGTTTCTATTTCAGTGTGTGTTTCTATTTCAGTGTGTGTTTCTATTTCAGTGTGTGTTTCTATTTCAGTGTGTGTTTCTATTTCAGTGTGTGTTTCTATTTCAGTGTGTGTTTCTATTTCAGTGTGTGTTTCTATTTGTGTGTGGTTCTATTTCAGTCTGTGTTCTATTTCAGTGTGTGTTCTATTTCAGTGTGTGTTCTATTTCAGTGTGTGTTTCTATTTCAGTGTGTTTTTCTAATTCATTGTGTGTTCTATTTCAGTGTGTGTTCTATTTCAGTGTGTTTTTCTATTTCAGTGTGTTTTTCTATTTCAGTGTGTGTTCTATTTCAGTCTGTGTTCTATTTCAGAGTGTGTTTCTATTTCAGAATGTGTTTCTATTTCAGTGTGTGTTTCTATTTCAGTGTGTGTTTCTATTTCAGTGTGTGTTCTATTTCAGTGTGTGTTTCTATTTCAGTGTGTGTTCTATTTCATGTGTGGGTTCTATTTCAGTGTGTGTTCTATTTCAAGGTGTGTTTCTATTTCAGTGTGTGTTCTATTTCAGTGTGTGTTCTATTTCAGTGTGTGTTCTATTTCAGTGTGTGTTTCGATTTCAGTGTGTGTTTCTATTTCAATGTGTCTATCTATTTCAGTGTGTTTTTCTAATTCAGTGTGTGTTCTATTTCAGTGTGTTTTTCTAATTCAGTGTGTGTTCTATTTCAGTGTGTTTTTCTAATTCAGTGTGTGTTCTATTTCAGTGTGTGTTTCTATTTCAGTGTGTGTTCTATTTCAGTGTCTTTTTCCAAGTCACTGTGTGTTCTATTTCAGTGCGTTTTTCTAATTCAGTGTGTGTTCTATTTCAGTGTGTTTTTCTAATTCAGTGTGTGTTCTATTTCAGTGTGTTTTTCTAATTCAGTGTGTGTTTCTATTTCAGTGTGTGTTTCTATTTCAGTGTGTGTTCTATTTCAGTGTGTGTTTCTATTTCAGTGTGTGTTCTATTTCAGTGTGTGTTTCTATTTCAGTGTGTGTTCTATTTCAGTGTGTGTTTCTATTTCAGAGTGTGTTTCTATTTCAGTCAGTGTTTCTATTTCAGTGTGTGTTCTATTTCAGTTCTGTTCTATTTCAGTGTGTTTCTATTTCAGTGTGTGTTTCTATTTCAGTGTGTGTTTCTATTTCAGTGTGTGTTTCTATTTCAGTGTGTGTTTCTATTTCAGTGTGTGTTCTATTTCAGTGTGTGTTTCTATTTCAGTGTGTGTTCTATTTCAGTGTGTGTTTCTATTTCAGTGTGTGTTTCTATTTCAGTGTGTGTTCTATTTCAGTGTGTGTTCTATTTCAGTGTGTGTTTCGATTTCAGTGTGTGTTCTATTTCAGTGTGTGTTTCTATTTCAGTGTGTGTTCTATTTCAGTGTGTTCTATTTCAGTGTGTGTTTCTATTTCAGTGTGTGTTTCTATTTCAGTGTGTGTTCTATTCAGGTGTGTTTCTATTCGTTCATTTCAGTGTGTGTTTCTATTTCAGTGTGTGTTCTTTTCAGTGTGTTCTATTTCAGTGTGTGTTTCTATTTCAGTGTGTGTTCTATTTCAGTGTGTGTTCTATTTCTGTGTGTTCTATTTCAGTGTGTGTTTCTATTTCAGTGTGTGTTTCTATTTCAGTGTGTGTTTCTATTTCAGTGTGTCTATCTATTTCAGTGTGTTTTTCTAATTCAGTGTGTGTTCTATTTCAGTGTGTTTTTCTAATTCAGTGTGTGTTCTATTTCAGTGTGTTTTTCTAATTCAGTGTGTGTTCTATTTCAGTGTGTTTTTCTAATTCAGTGTGTGTTCTATTTCAGTGTCTTTTTCTAATTCAGTGTGTGTTCTATTTCAGTGCGTTTTTCTAATTCAGTGTGTGTTCTATTTCAGTGTGTTTTTCTAATTCAGTGTGTGTTCTATTTCAGTGTGTTTTTCTAATTCAGTGTGTGTTTCTATTTCAGTGTGTGTTTCTATTTCAGTGTGTGTTCTATTTCAGTGAGTGTTTCTATTTCAGTGTGTGTTCTATTTCAGTGTGTGTTTCTATTTCAGTGTGTGTTCTATTTCAGTGTGTGTTTCTATTTCAGTGTGTGTTCTATTTCAGTGTTTGTTTCTATTTCAGTGTGTGTTTCTATTTCAGTGTGTGTTCTATTTCAGTGTGTGTTTCTATTTCAATGTGTGTATCTGTTTCAGTGTGTTTTTCTAATTCAGTGTGTGTTCTATTTCAGCGTGCTTTTCTAAGTCACTCTGTGCTCTATTTCAGTGTGTTTTTCTAATTCAGTGTGTGTTTCTATTTCAGTGTGTGTTTCTATTTCAGTGTGTGTTCTATTTCAGTGTGTTTTTCTATTTCAGTGTGTGTTCTATATCAGTGTGCGTTCTATTTCAGTGTGTTTTTCTACTTCAGTGTGTGTTCTATTTCAGTGTGTGTTCTATTTCAGTGTGTTTTTCTTTTTCAGTGTGTGTTCTATTTCAGTGTGCGTTCTATTTGTGTGTGTTTCTATTTCAGTGTGTGTTCTATTTCAGTGTGTTTTTATATTTCAGTGTGTGTTCTATTTCAGTGTGTGTTCTATTTCAGTGTGTTTTTCTAATTCATTGTGTGTTCTATTTCAGTGTGTTTTTCTATTTCAGTGTGCGTTCTATTTCAGTGTGCGATCTATTTCAGTGTGTTTTTCTATTTCAGTGTGTGTCCTATTTCAGTGTGTGTTTCTATTTCAGGGTGTGTTTCTATTTCATTGTATGTTTCTATTTCAGTGTGTGTTTCTATTTCCGTGTGTTCTATTTCAGTGTGTGTTCTATTTCAGTGCGTGTTCTATTTCAGTGTGTGTTTCTATTTCAGTGTGTGTTCTATTTCAGTGTGTGTTTCTATTTCAATGTGTGTTCTATTTCAGTGCGTGTTTCTATTTCAATGTGTGTATCTATTTCAGTGTGTTTTTCTATTTCAGTGTGTGTTCTATTTCAGTGTGTTTTTCTAATTCATTGTGTGTTCTATTTCAGTGTGTGTTCTATTTCAGTGCGTTTTTCTATTTCAGTGTGTGTTCTATTTCAGTGTGTTTTTCTAATTCAGTGTGTGTTCTATTTCAGTGTGTTTTTCTAATTCAGTGTGTGTTCTATTTCAGTGTGTTTTTCTATTTCAGTGCGTTTTTCTATTTCAGTGTGTGTTCTATTTCAGTGTGTGTTCTATTTCAGTGTGTGTTTCTATTTCAGTGTGTGTTTCTATTTCAGTGTGTGTTTCTATTTCAGTGTGTGTTTCTATTTCAGTGTGTGTTCTATTTCAGTGTGTGTCTATTTCAGTGTGTGTTCTACTTCAGTGTGTGTTTCTATTTCAGTGTGTGTTTCTATTTCATTGTGTGTTTCTATTTCATTGTGTGTTCTATTTCAGTGTGTGTTTCTATTTCAGTCTGTGTTTCTATTTCAATGTGTGTATCTATTTCAGTGTGTTTTTCTATTTCAGTGTGTGTTCTATTTCAGTGTGTTTTCTAATTCATTGTGTGTTCTATTTCAGTGTGTGTTCTATTTCAGTGCGTATTTCTATTTCAGTGTGTGTTCTATTTCAGTGTGTTTTTCTAATTCAGTGTGTGTTCTATTTCAGTGTGTTTTTCTAATTCATTGTGTGTTCTATTTCAGTGTGTGTTCTATTTCTGTGCGTTTTTCTATTTCAGTGTGTGTTCTATTTCAGTGTGTGTTCTACTTCAGTGTGTGTTTCTATTTCAGTGTGTGTTCTATTTCAGTGTGTGTTCTATTTCTGTGTGTTCTACTTCAGTGTGTGTTTCTATTTCAGTGTGTGTTTCTATTTCATTGTGTGTTTCTATTTCAGTGTGTGTTCTATTTCAGTGTGTGTTTCTATTTCAGTGTGTGTTCTATTTCAGTGTGTTTTTCGAATTCAGTGTGAGTTCTATTTCACTGTGTTTTTCTAATTCAGCGAGTGTTCTATTTTAGGGTGTTTTTCTAATTCAGTGTGTGTTCTATTTCAGTGTGTTTTTCTAATTCAGTGTGTGTTCTATTACAGTGCGTTTTTCTAATTCAGTGTGTGTTTCTATTTCAGTGTGTTTTTCTAATTCAGTGTGTCTTCTATTTCAGTGTGTTTTTCTAATTCAGTGTGTATTTCAATTTCAGTGTGTTTTTCTAATTCAGTGTGTGTTTGTATTTCAGTCTCTCTTCTAGTTCAGTGTCTGTTTCTATTTCAGTATGTGTTTCTGTTTCAGTGTGTGTTTATATTTCAGTGTCTTTTCTATTTCAATGTGTGTTTCTATTTCAATGTGAGTTTCTATTTCAGTGTGTGTTCTATTTCAGTGTGTGTTCTATTTCAATGTGTGTTCTATTTCAGTGTGTGTTTCTATTTCAATGTGTGTATCTATTTCAGTGTGTTTTTCTAATTCAGTGTGTGTTCTATTTCAGTGTGCTTTTCTAAGTCACTTTGTGCTCTATTTCAGTGTGTTTTTCTAATTCAGTGTGTGTTTCTATTACAGTGTGTTTTTCTAATTCATTGTGTGTTCTATTTCAGTGTGTGTTCTATTTCAGTGTGTTTTTCTATTTCACTGTGTGTTTCTATTTCAGTGTGTGTTTCTATTTCAGTGTGTGTTTCTATTTCAGTGTGTGTTCTATTTCAGTGTGTGTTCTATTTCAGTGTGTGTTCCTATTTCAGGGTGTGTTTCTATTTCAGTGTGTGTTTCTATTTCAGTGTGTGTTTCTATTTCCGTGTGTTCTATTTCAGTGTGTGTTCTATTTCAGTGCGTGTTCTATTTCAGTGTGTGTTTCTATTTCAGTGTGTGTTTCTATTTCAATGTGTGTATCTATTTCAGAGTGTTTTTCTATTTCAATGTGTGTGTTCTATTTCAGTGTGTTTTTCTAATTCATTGTGTGTTCTCTTTCAGCGTGTGTTCTATTTCAGTGTGTTTTTCTAATTCAGTGTGTGTTTCTATTTCAGTGTGTTTTTCTAATTCATTGTGTGTTCTATTTCTGTGTGTGTTCTATTTCAGTGCGTTTTTCTACTTCATTGTGTGTTCTATTTCAGTGTGTGTTTCTATTTAAGTGTGTGTTTCTATTTCAGTGTGTGTTTCTATTTGTGTGCGGTTCTATTTCAGTCTGTGTTCTATTTCAGTGTGTGTGCTATTTCAGTGTGTGTTCTATTTCAGTGTGTGTTTCTATTTCAGTGTGTTTTTCTAATTCATTGTGTGTTCTATTTCAGTGTGTGTTCTATTTCAGTGTGTTTTTCTATTTCAGCGTGTTTTTCTATTTCAGTGTGTGTTCTATTTCAGTCTGTGTTCTATTTCAGAGTGTGTTTCTATTTCAGAATGTGTTTCTATTTCAGTGTGTGTTTCTATTTCAGTGTGTGTTTCTATTTCAGTGTGTGTTTCTATTTCAGTGTGTGTTCTATTTCATTGTGTGTTTCTATTTCAGTGTGTGTTCTATTTCTGGTTTCATTTCAGTGTGTTTCTATTTCAGTGTGTGTTCTATTTCAGTGTGTTTTTCTATTTCAGTGTGTGTTCTATTTCAGTGTGTTTTCTATTTCAGTGTGTGTTCTATTTCAGTGTGTGTTTCGATTTCAGTGTGTGTTTCTATTTCAATGTGTCTATCAATTTCAGTGTGTTTTTCTAATTCAGTGTGTGTTCTATTTCAGTGTGTTTTTCTAATTCAGTGTGTGTTCTATTTCAGTGTGTTTTTCTAATTCAGTGTGTGTTCTATTTCAGTGTGTTTTTCTAATTCAGTGTGTGTTCTATTTCAGTGTGTTTTTCTAATTCAGTGTGTGTTCTATTTCAGTGCGTTTTTCTAATTCAGTGTGTGTTTCTATTTCAGTGTGTTTTTCTAATTCAGTGTGTCTTCTATTTCAGTGTGTTTTTCTAATTCAGTGTGTATTTCAATTTCAGTGTGTTTTTCTAATTCAGTGTGTGTTTCTATTTCAGTCTCTCTTCTAGTTCAGTGTCTGTTTCTATTTCAGTATGTGTTTCTGTTTCAGTGTGTGTTTATATTTCAGTGTGTTTTCTATTTCAATGTGTGTTTCTATTTCAATGTGAGTTTCTATTTCAGTGTGTGTTCTATTTCAGTGTGTGTTCTATTTCAATGTGTGTTCTATTTCAGTGTGTGTTTCTATTTCAATGTGTGTATCTATTTCAGTGTGTTTTTCTAATTCAGTGTGTGTTTCTATTACAGTGTGTTTTTCTAATTCATTGTGTGTTCTATTTCAGTGTGTGTTCTATTTCAGTGTGTTTTTCTATTTCACTGTGTGTTTCTATTTCAGTGTGTGTTTCTATTTCAGTGTGTGTTTCTATTTCAGTGTGTGTTCTATTTCAGTGTGTGTTCTATTTCAGTGTGTGTTCCTATTTCAGGGTGTGTTTCTATTTCAGTGTGTGTTTCTATTTCAGTGTGTGTTTCTATTTCCGTGTGTTCTATTTCAGTGTGTGTTCTATTTCAGTGCGTGTTCTATTTCAGTGTGTGTTTCTATTTCAGTGTGTGTTTCTATTTCAATGTGTGTATCTATTTCAGAGTGTTTTTCTATTTCAATGTGTGTGTTCTATTTCAGTGTGTTTTTCTAATTCATTGTGTGTTCTATTTCAGTGTGTGTTCTATTTCAGTGTGTTTTTCTAATTCAGTGTGTGTTTCTATTTCAGTGTGTTTTTCTAATTCATTGTGTGTTCTATTTCTGTGTGTGTTTCTATTTCAGTGCGTTTTTCTATTTCATTGTGTGTTCTATTTCAGTGTGTGTTTCTATTTAAGTGTGTGTTTCTATTTCAGTGTGTGTTTCTATTTGTGTGCGGTTCTATTTCAGTCTGTGTTCTATTTCAGTGTGTGTGCTATTTCAGTGTGTGTTCTATTTCAGTGTGTGTTTCTATTTCAGTGTGTTTTTCTAATTCATTGTGTGTTCTATTTCAGTGTGTGTTCTATTTCAGTGTGTTTTTCTATTTCAGCGTGTTTTTCTATTTCAGTGTGTGTTCTATTTCAGTCTGTGTTCTATTTCAGAGTGTGTTTCTATTTCAGAATGTGTTTCTATTTCAGTGTGTGTTTCTATTTCAGTGTGTGTTTCTATTTCAGTGTGTGTTTCTATTTCAGTGTGTGTTCTATTTCAGTGTGTGTTCTATTTCAGTGTGTGTTCTATTTCAGTGTGTGTTTCTATTTCAGTGTGTGTTCTATTTCAGTGTGTGTTTCTATTTCAGTGTGTGTTCTATTTCAGTGTGTGTTTCTATTTCAGTGTGTGTTCTATTTCAGTGTGTTCTATTTCAGTGTGTGTTTCTATTTCAGTGTGTGTTCTATTTCAGTGTGTTTTTCTATTTCAGTGTGTGTTCTATTTCAGTGTGTTTTTCTAATTCAGTGTGTGTTCTATTTCAGTGTGTTTTTCTAATTCAGTGTGTGTTCTATTTCAGTGTGTGTTTCTATTTCAGTGTGTGTTCTATTTCAGTGTCTTTTTCCAAGTCACTGTGTGTTCTATTTCAGTGCGTTTTTCTAATTCAGTGTGTGTTCTATTTCAGTGTGTTTTTCTAATTCAGTGTGTGTTCTATTTCAGTGTGTTTTTCTAATTCAGCGTGTGTTCTATTTCAGTGTGCTTTTCTAAGTCACTCTGTGCTCTATTTCAGTGTGTTTTTCTAATTCAGTGTGTGTTTCTATTACAGTGTGTTTTTCTAATTCATTGTGTGTTCTATTTCAGTGTGTGTTCTATTTCAGTGTGTTTTTCTATTTCACTGTGTGTTTCTATTTCAGTGTGTGTTTCTATTTCAGTGTGTGTTTCTATTTCAGTGTGTGTTTCTATTTCAGTGTGTGTTTCTATTTCAGTGTGTGTTTCTATTTCAGTGTGTGTTTCTATTTCAGTGTGTGTTCTATTTCAGTGTGTGTTCTATTTCAGTGTGTTCTATTTCAGTGCGTGTTCTATTTCAGTGTGTGTTCTATTTCAGTGTGTGTTCTATTTCAGTCTGAGTTCTATTTCAGGTGTGTTTCTATTTCAGATATGTTTCTTTTCAGTGTGTGTTTCTATTTCAGTGTGTTCTATTTCAGTGTTTGTTTCTATTTCAGTGTGTGTTTCTATTTCAGTGTGTTTTCTATTTCAGTGTGTGTTTCTATTTCAGTGTGTGTTTCTATTTCAGTGTGTGTTCTATTTCAGTGTGTGTTTCTATTTCAGTGTGTGTTCTATTTCATGTGTGCGTTCTATTTCAGTGTGTGTTCTATTTCAAGGTGTGTTTCTATTTCAGTGAGTGTTCTATTTCAGTGTGTGTTCTATTTCTGTGTGTTCTATTTCAGTGTGTGTTTCGATTTCAGTGTGTGTTTCTATTTCAATGTGTCTATCTATTTCAGTGTGTTTTTCTAATTCAGTGTGTGTTCTATTTCAGTGTGTTTTTCTAATTCAGTGTGTGTTCTATTTCAGTGTGTTTTCCTAATTCAGTGTGTGTTCTATTTCAGTGTGTTTTTCTAATTCAGTGTGTGTTCTATTTCAGTGTGTTTTTCTAATTCAGTGTGTGTTCTATTTCAGTGCGTGTTTCTATTTCAGTGTGTGTTCTATTTCAGTGTCTTTTCCCAAGTCACTGTGTGTTCTATTTCAGTGCGTTTTTCTAATTCAGTGTGTGTTCTATTTCAGTGTGTTTTTCTAATTCAGTGTGTGTTCTATTTCAGTGTGTGTTTCTACTTCAGTGTGTGTTCTATTTCAGTGAGCGTTTCTATTTCAGTGTGTGTTCTATTTCAGTGTGTGTTCTATTTCAGAGTGTGTTTCTATTTCAGTGTTTGTTTCTATTTCAGAGTGTGTTTCTATTTCAGTGTGTGTTCTATTTCAGTGTTTGTTTCTATTTCAGAGTGTGTTTCTATTTCAGTCAGGGTTTCTATTTCAGTGTGTGTTCTATTTCAGTGAGTGTTTCTATTTCAGTCTCTGTTCTATTTCAGTGAACGTTTCTATTTCAGTGTGTGTTCTATTTCAGTGTGTGTTTCTATTTCAGTGGGTGTTCGATTTCAGTGTGTGTTTCTATTTCAGTGTGTGTTCTATTTCAGTGTGTTTTTCGAATTCAGTGTGAGTTCTATTTCAGTGTGTTTTTCTAATTCAGCGTGTGTTCTATTTCAGTGTGTTTTTCTAATTCAGTGTGTGTTCTATTTCAGTGCGTTTTTCTAATTCAGTGTGTGTTTCTATTTCAGTGTGTTTTTCTAATTCAGTGTGTCTTCTATTTCAGTGTGTTTTTCTATTTCAGTGTGTATTTCAATTTCAGTGTGTTTTTCTAATTCAGTGTGTGTTTCTATTTCAGTCTGTCTTCTAGTTCAGTGTCTGTTTCTATTTCAGTATGTGATTCTGTTTCAGTGTGTGTTTATATTTCAGTGTGTGTACTATTTCAATGTGTGTTTCTATTTCAATGTGAGTTTCTATTTCAGTGTGTGTTCTATTTCAGTCTGTGTTCTATTTCAGTGTGTGCTCTATTTCAGTGTGTGTTCTATTTCAGTCTGTGTTCTATTTCAGTGTGTGTTCTATTTCAGTGTGTGTTCTATTTCAGTGTGTGTTTCTATTTCAATGTGTGTATCTGTTTCAGTGTGTTTTTCTAATTCAGTGTGTGTTCTATTTCAGCGTGCTTTTCTAAGTCACTCTGTGCTCTATTTCAGTGTGTTTTTCTAATTCAGTGTGTGTTTCTATTTCAGTGTGTGTTTCTATTTCAGTGTGTGTTCTATTTCAGTGTGTTTTTCTATTTCAGTGTGTGTTCTATATCAGTGTGCGTTCTATTTCAGTGTGTTTTTCTACTTCAGTGTGTGTTCTATTTCAGTGTGTGTTCTATTTCAGTGTGTTTTTCTATTTCAGTGTGTGTTCTATTTCAGTGTGCGTTCTATTTGTGTGTGTTTCTATTTCAGTGTGTTTTTCTATTTCAGTGTGTGTTCTATTTCAGTGTGTGTTCTATTTCAGTGTGTTTTTCTATTTCAGTGTGTGTTCTATTTCAGTGTGTGTTTCTATTTCAGTGTGTGTTTCTATTTCAGTGTGTGTTTCTCTTTCAGTGTGTGTTTCTATTTCAGTGTGTGTTTCTATTTCAGTGTGTGTTCTATTTCAGTGTGTATTCTACTTCAGTGTGTGTTTCTATTTCAGTGTGTGTTTCTATTTCATTGTGTGTTTCTATTTCATTGTGTGTTCTATTTCAGTGTGTGTTTCTATTTCAGTCTGTGTTTCTATTTCAATGTGTGTATCTATTTCAGTGTGTTTTTCTATTTCAGTGTGTGTTCTATATCAGTGTGCGTTCTATTTCAGTGTGTTTTTCTACTTCAGTGTGTGTTCTATTTCAGTGTGTGTTCTATTTCAGTGTGTTTTTCTTTTTCAGTGTGTGTTCTATTTCAGTGTGCGTTCTATTTGTGTGTGTTTCTATTTCAGTGTGTGTTCTATTTCAGTGTGTTTTTATATTTCAGTGTGTGTTCTATTTCAGTGTGCGTTCTATTTCAGTGTGCGATCTATTTCAGTGTGTTTTTCTATTTCAGTGTGTGTCCTATTTCAGTGTGTGTTTCTATTTCAGGGTGTGTTTCTATTTCATTGTATGTTTCTATTTCAGTGTGTGTTTCTATTTCCGTGTGTTCTATTTCAGTGTGTGTTCTATTTCAGTGCGTGTTCTATTTCGGTGTGTGTTTCTATTTCAGTGTGTGTTCTATTTCAGTGTGTGTTTCTATTTCAATGTGTGTTCTATTTCAGTGCGTGTTTCTATTTCAATGTGTGTATCTATTTCAGTGTGTTTTTCTATTTCAGTGTGTGTTCTATTTCAGTGTGTTTTTCTAATTCATTGTGTGTTCTATTTCAGTGTGTGTTCTATTTCAGTGCGTTTTTCTATTTCAGTGTGTGTTCTAATTCAGTGTGTTTTTCTAATTCAGTGTGTGTTCTATTTCAGTGTGTTTTTCTAATTCATTGTGTGTTCTATTTCAGTGTGTGTTCTATTCAGTGTGTGTTCTATTTCAGTGTGTGTTTCTATTTCAGTGTGTGTTTCTATTTCAGTGTGTGTTTCTATTCCAGTGTGTGTTCTATTTCAGTGTGTGTTTCTATTTCAGTGTGTGTTTCGATTTCAGTGTGTGTTTCTATTTCAGTGTGTGTTCTATTTCATTGTGTGTTTCTATTTCAGTGTGTGTTCTATTTCATGTGTGCGTTCTATTTCAGTGTGTGTTCTATTTCAAGGTGTGTTTCTATTTCAGTGTGTGTTCTATTTCAGTGCGTGTTCTATTTCAGTGTGTGTTCTATTTCAGTGTGTGTTTCGATTTCAGTGTTTGTTTCTATTTCAATGAGTCTATCAATTTCAGTGTGTTTTTCTAATTCAGTGTGTGTTCTATTTCAGTGTGTTTTTCTAATTCAGTGTGTGTTCTATTTCAGTGTGTTTTTCTAATTCAGTGTGTGTTCTATTTCAGTGTGTTTTTCTAATTCAGTGTGTGTTTCTATTTCAGTGTGTGTTCTATTTCAGTGTGTGTTTCTATTTCAGTGTGTGTTCTATTTCAGTGTCTTTTTCCAAGTCACTGTGTGGTCTATTTCAGTGCGTTTTTCTAATTCAGTGTGTGTTCTATTTCAGTGTGTTTTTCTAATTCAGTGTGTGTTCTATTTCAGTGTGTTTTTCTAATTCAGTGTGTGTTTCTATTTCAGTGTGTGTTTCTATTTCAGTGTGTGTTCTATTTCAGTGAGTGTTTCTATTTCAGTGTGTGTTCTATTTCAGTGTGTGTTTCTATTTCAGTGTGTGTTCTATTTCAGTGAGCGTTTCTATTTCAGTGTGTGTTCAATTTCAGTGTTTGTTTCTATTTCAGAGTGTGTTTCTATTTCAGTCAGGGTTTCCATTTCAGTGTGTGTTCTATTTCAGTGAGCGTTTCTATTTCAGTGTGTGTTCTATTTCAGTGTGTGTTTCTATTTCAGTGGATGTTCGATTTCAGTGTGTGTTTCTATTTCAGTGTGTGTTCTATTTCAGTGTGTTTTTCGAATTCAGTGTGAGTTCTATTTCAGTGTGTTTTTCTAATTCAGCGTGTGTTCTATTTCAGTGTGTTTTTCTAATTCAGTGTGTGCTCTATTTCAGTGCGTTTTTCTAATTCAGTGTGTGTTTCTATTTCAGTGTGTTTTTCTAATTCAGTGTGTGTTTCTATGTCAGTCTGTCTTCTAGTTCAGTGTCTGTTTCTATTTCAGTATGTGTTTCTGTTTCAGTGTGTGTTTATATTTCAGTGTGTGTACTATTTCAATGTGTGTTTCTATTTCAATGTGAGTTTCTATTTCAGTGTGTGTTCTATTTCAGTGTGTGTTCTATTTCAGTGTGAGTTCTATTTCAGTGTGTGTTTCTATTTCAATGTGTGTATCTGTTTCAGTGTGTTTTTCTAATTCAGTGTGTGTTCTATTTCAGTGTGCGTTTCTAAGTCACTCTGTGCTCTATTTCAGTGTGTTTTTCTAATTCAGTGTGTGTTTCTATTTCAGTGTGTTTTTCTAAATCATTGTGTGTTCTATTTCAGTGTGTGTTCCATTTCAGTGTGTGTTCTATTTCATGTGTGCGTTCTATTTCAGTGTGTGTTCTACTTCAAGGTGTGTTTCTATTTCAGTGTGTGTTCTATTTCAGTGTGTGTTCTATTTCAATGTGTGTTCTATTTCAGTGTGTGTTTCGATTTCAGTGTGTGTTTCTATTTCAATGTGTGTATCTATTTCAGTGTGTTTTTCTTATTCAGTGTGTGTTCTGTTTCAGTGTGTTTTTCTAATTCAGTGTGTGTTCTATTTCAGTGTGTGTTCTATTTCAATCTGTGTTCTATTTCAGAGTGTGTTTCTATTTCAGTGTGTGTTTCTATTTCAGTGTGTGTTTCTATTTCAGTGTGTGTTTCTATTTCAGTGTGGGTTTCTATTTCAGTGTGTGTTCTATTTCAGTGTGTGTTTCTATTTCAGTGTGTGTTCTATTTCAGTGTGTGTTCTATTTCAGTGTGTGTTTCGATTTCAGTGTGTGTTTCTATTTCAATGTGTGTATCTATTTCAGTGTGTTTTTCTAATTCAGTGTGTGTTCTGTTTCAGTGTGTTTTTCTATTTCAGTGTGTGTTCTATTTCAGTGTGTTTTTCTAATTTAGTGTGTGTTCTATTTCAGTGTGTGTTTCTATTTCAGTGTGTGTTGTATTTCAAGGTGTGTTTCTATTTCAGTGTGTGTTCTCTTTCAAGGTGTGTTTCTATTTCAGTGTGTGTTCTATTTCAGTGTGTGTTCTATTTCAGTGTGTGTTCTATTTCAGTGTGTGTTTCGATTTCAGTGTGTGTTTCTATTTCAATGTGTGTATCTATTTCAGTGTGTTTTTCTAATTCAGTGTGTGTTCTGTTTCAGTGTGTTTTTCTAATTCAGTGTGTGTTCTATTTCAGTGTGTTTTTCTAATTCAGTGTGTGTTCTATTTCAGTGTGTGTTTCTATTTCAGTGTGTGTTCTATTACAGCATGTGTTTCATTCAGTGTGTTTTCTAATTCAGTGTGTGTTCTATTTCAGTGTGTGTTTCTATTTCAGTGTGTGTTCTATTTCAGTGTGTTTTTCTAATTCAGTGTGTGTTCTATTTCAGTGTGTTTTTCTAATTCAGTGTGTGTTCTATTTCAGTGTGTTTTTCTAATTCAGTGTGTGTTCTATTTCAGTGTGTGTTTCTATTTCAGTGTGTGTTCTATTTCAGTGTTTTTCTAAGTCACTGTGTGTTCTATTTCAGTGCGTTTTTCTAATTCAGTGTGTGTTCTATTTCAGTGTGTTTTTCAAATTCAGTGTGTGTTCTATTTCAGTGTGTTTTTCTAATTCAGTGTGTGTTTCTATTTCAGTGTGTGTTCTATTTCAGTCTGTGTTTCTATTTCAGTGTGTGTTCTAATTCAGTGTGTGTTTCTATTTCAGTGTGTGTTCTATTTCAGTGAGCGTTTCTATTTCAGTGTGTGTTCTATTTCAGTGTGTGTTTCTATTTCAGAGTGTGTTTCTATTTCAGTCAGCGTTTCTATTTCAGTGTGTGTTCTATTTCAGTGAGTGTTTCTATTCCAGTCTCTGTTCTATTTCAGTGAGCGTTTCTATTTCAGTGTGTTTTTCTATTTCACTGTGTGTTTCTATTTCAGTGTGTGTTTCTATTTCAGTGTGTGTTTCTATTCCAGTGTGTGTTCTATTTCAGTGTGTTTTTCGAATTCAGTGTGAGTTCTATTTCAGTGTGTTTTTCTAATTCAGCGAGTGTTCTATTTTAGGGTGTTTTTCTAATTCAGTGTGTGTTCTATTACAGTGCGTTTTTCTAATTCAGTGTGTGTTTGTATTTCAGTGTGTTTTTCTAATTCAGTGTGTCTTCTATTTCAGTGTGTTTTTCTAATTCAGTGTGTATTTCAATTTCAGTGTGTTTTTCTAATTCAGTGTGTGTTTCTATTTCAGTCTGTCTTCTAGTTCAGTGTCTGTTTCTATTTCAGTATGTGTTTCTGTTTCAGTGAATGTTTATATTTCAGTGTGTGTTCTATTTCAATGTGTGTTTCTATTTCAATGTGAGTTTCTATTTCAGTGTGTGTTCTATTTCAGTGTGTGTTCCTATTTCAGTGTGTGTCTATTTCAGTGTGTTTTTCTAATTCAGTGTGTGTTCTATTTCAGTGTGCTTTTCTAAGTCATTCTGTGCTCTATTTCACTGTGTTTTTCTAATTCAGTGTATGTTTCTATTTCAGTGTGTTTTTCTAAATTATTGTGTGTTCTATTTCAGTGTGTGTTCTATTTCAGTGTGTTTTTCTAATTCAGTGTGTGTTCTATTTCAGTGTGCGTTCTATTTCAGAATGTTTTTCTATTTCAGTGTGTGTTTCTATTTCAGTGTGTGTTCTATTTCAGTGTGTTTTTCTATTTCAGTTTGTGTTCTAATTCAGTGTGTGTTGTATTTCAGTGTGTTTTTCTAATTCATTGTGTGTTCAATTTCAGTGTGTTTTTCTATTTCAGTGTGTTCTATTTCAGTGTGCGTTCTATTTCATTGTGTTTTTCTATTTCAGTGGGTGATTCTATTTCAGTGTGTGTTTCTATTTCAGTGTGTGTTCTATTTCAGTGTGTGTTCTATTTCAGTGTGTGTTTCTCTTTCAGTGTGTGTTCTATTTGTGTGTGTTTTTATTTCAGTGTGTGTTTGTATTTCAGTGTGTGTTTCTATTTCAGTGTGTGTTCTATTTCAGTGTGTGTTTCTATTTCAATGTGTGTATCTATTTCAGTGTGTTTTTCTAATTCAGTGTGTGTTCTATTTCAGTGTGTTTTTCTAATTCAGCGTGTGTTTCTATTTCAGTGACTTTTTCTAATTCATTGTGTGTTCTATTTCAGTGTGTGTTCTATTTCAGTGTGTTTTTCTATTTCAGTGTGTTTTTCAATTTCAGTGTGTGTTCTATTTCAGTCTGTGTTCTATTTCAGAGTGTGTTTCTATTTCAGTGTGTGTTCTATTTCAGGGTGTGTTTCTATTTCAGTGTGTGTTCTATTTCAGTCTGTGTTCTATTTCAGTGTGTGTTCTATTTCAGTGTGTGTTTCGATTTCATTGTGTGTTTCTATTTCACTGTGTGTATCTATTTCAGTGTGTTTTTCTAATTAAGTGTGTGTTCAATTTCAGTGTGTTTTTCTAATTCAGTGTGTGTTCTATTTCAGTGTGTTTTTCTAATTCAGTGTGTGTTCTATTTCAGTGTGTTTTTCTAATTCAGTGTGTGTTCTATTTCAGTGTGTTTTTCTAATTCAGTGTGTGTTCTATTTCAGTGTGTGTTTCTATTTCAGTGTGTGTTCTATTACAGCGTGTTTTTCTCAGTCACTGTGTGTTCTATTTCAGTGCGATTTTCTAATTCAGTGTGTGTTCTATTTCAGTGTGTGTCTCTATTTCAGTGTGTGTTCTATTTCAGTGTCTTTTTCTAAGTCACTGTGTGTTCTATTTCAGTGCGTTTTTCTAATTCAGTGTGTGTTCTATTTCAGTGTGTTTTTCTAATTCAGTGTGTGTTCTATTTCAGTGTGTTTTTCTAATTCAGTGTGTGTTTCTATTTCAGTGTGTGTTCTATTTCAGTGTGTGTTTCTATTTCAGTGTGTGTTCTATTTCAGTGTGTGTTTCTATTTCAGTGTGTGTTCTATTTCACTGTGTGTTCTTTTCAGTCTGTGTTCTATTCAGAGTGTGTTTCTATTTCAGTGTGTGTTTTATTTCAGTGTGTGTTTCTATTTCAGTGTGTGTTCTATTTCAGTGTGTGTTTCTATTTCAGTGTGTGTTCTATTTCAGTGTGTGTTCTATTTCAGTGTGTGTTCTATTTCATAGTGTGTTCTATTTCAGTGTGTGTTTCGATTTCAGTGTGTGTTTCTATTTCAATGTGTGTATCTATTTCAGTGTGTTTTTCTAATTCAGTGTGTGTTCTATTTCAGTGTGTTTTCCTAATTCAGTGTGAGTTCGATTTCAGTGTGTTTTTCTAATTCAGTGTGTGTTCTATTTCAGTGTGTTTTTCTAATTCAGTGTGTGTTCTATTTCAGTGTGTGTTTCTATTTCAGTGTGTGTCCTATTACAGCGTGTTTTTCTAAGTCACTGTCTGTTCTATTTCAGTGCGATTTTCTAATTCAGTGTGTTTTCTATTTCAGTGTGTGTTCTATTTCAGTGTGTGTTTCTATTTCAGTGTGTGTTCTATTTCAGTGAGTGTTTCTATTTCAGTCTCTGTTCTATTTCAGTGAGCGTTTCTGTTTCAGTGTGTGTTCCATTTCAGTGTGTGTTTCTATTTCAGTGGTTGTCCTATTTCAGTGTGTGTTTCTATTTCAGTGTGTGTTCTATTTCAGTGCGTTTTTCTAATTCAGTGTGTGTTCTATTTCAGTGTGTTTTTCTAATTCAGCGTGTGTTCTATTTCAGGTGTTTTTCTAATTCTGTGTGTTCTATTTCAGTGTGTTTTTCTAATTCTGTGTGTGTTCTATTACAGTGCGTTTTTCTAATTCAGTGTGTGTTTCTATTTCAGTGTGTTTTTCTAATTCAGTGTGTCTTCTATTTCAGTGTGTTTTTCTAATTCAGTGTGCATTTCTATTTCAGTGTGTTTTTCTAATTCAGTGTGTGTTTCTATTTCAGTCTGCCTTCTAGTTCATGTCTGTTTCTATTTCAGTGTGTGTTTCTGTTTCAGTGTGTGTTTATATTTCAGTGTGTGTTCTATTTCAGAGCGTGTTTCTATTTGTGTGTGTTTCTATTTCAGTGTGTGTTTCTATTTCAGTGTGTGCTTCTATTTCTGTGTGTGTTTCTATTTCAGTGTGTTCTATTTCAGTGTGTGTTCTATTTCAGTGCTTGTTCTATTTCAGTGTGTGTTTCTATTTCAGTGTGTGTTTCTATTTCAATGTGTGTATCTATTTCAGTGTGTTTTTCTATTTCAGTGTGTGTTCTATTTCAGTGTGTTTTTCTAATTCATTGTGTGTTCTATTTCAGTGTGTGTTCTATTTCAGTGCGTTTTTCTATTTCAGTGTGTGTTCTATTTTAGTGTGTTTTTCTAATTCAGTGTGTGTTTCTATTTCAGTGTGTTTTTCTAATTCATTGTGTGTTCTATTTCAGTGGGTGTTCAATTTCAGTGCGTTTTTCTATTTCAGTGTGTGTTCAATTTCAGTGTGTTCTATTTCAGTGTGTGTTCTATTTCAGTGTGTCTTTCTATTTCAGTGTGTGTTCTATTTCAGTGTGTGTTTCTATTTCAGTGTGTGTTTCTATTTCAGTGTGTGTTTCTATTTCAGTGTGTGTTTCTATTTCAGTGTGTGTTCTATTTCAGTGTGTTTCTATTTCAGTGTTTGTTTCTATTTCAGTGGTTTCTTTCAGTGTGTGTTCTATTTCAGTGTGTTTTTCTAATTCAGTGTGTGTTTCTATTTCAGTGTGTTTTTCTATTTCAGTGTGTGTTCTATTTCAGTGTGTGTTCTATTTCAGTGTGTGTTTCTATTTCAGTGTGTGTTTCTATTTCAGTGTGTTTTTCTATTTCAGTGTGTGTTCTATTTCAGTGTGTGTTTCTATTTCAGTGTGTGTTTCTATTTCAGTGTGTGTTTCTATTTCAGTGTGTGTTTCTATTTCAGTGTGTGTTCTATTTCAGTGTGTGTTTCTATTTCAGTGTGTGTTCTATTTCAGTGTGTGTTCTATTTCAGTGTGTGTTTCTATTTCAGTGTGTGTTTCTATTTCAGTGTGTGTTTCTATTTCAGTGTGTGTTTCTATTTCAGTGTGTGTTCTATTTCAGTGTGTCTTTCTATTTCAGTGTGTGTTCTATTTCAGTGTGTGTTCTATTTCAGTGTGTGTTTCTATTTCAGTGTGTGTTCTATTTCAGTGTGTGTTCTATTTCAGTGTGTGTTTCTATTTCAGTGTGTGTTTCTATTTCAGTGTGTGTTTCTATTTCAGTGTGTGTTCTATTTCAGTGTGTTCTATTTCAGTGTGTGTTCTATTTCAGTGTGTGTTTCTATTTCAGTGTGTGTTTCTATTTCAGGTGGTTCTATTTCAGTGTGTTTTTCTATCACTGTGTGTCTATTTCATTGTGTTTTTCTAATTCAGTGTGTGTTTCTATTTCAGTGTGTTTTTCTAATTCATTGTGTGTTCTATTTCAGTGTGTGTTCTATTTCAGTGTGTTTTTCTATTTCAGTGTGTTTTTCTATTTCAGTGTGGGTTCTATTTCAGTCTGTGTTCTATTTCAGTGTGTGTTTCTATTTCAGTGTGTGTTTCTATTTCAGTGTGTGTTTCTATTTCAGTGTGTGTTTCTATTTCAGTGTGTGTTTCTATTTCAGTGTGTGTTTCTATTTCAGTGTGTGTTTCTATTTCAGTGTGTGTTTCTATTTCAGTGTGTGTTTCTATTTCAGTGTGTGTTCTATTTCAGTGTGTGTTTCTATTTCAGTGTTTCTATTATGTGTGTTTCTATTTCAGTGCGTTTCTATTTCAGTGTGTGTTTCTATTTCAGTGTGTGTTTCTATTTCAGTGTGTGTTTCTATTTCAGTGTGTGTTTCTATTTCAGTGTGTGTTCTATTTCAGTGTGTGTTTCTATTTCAGTGTGTGTTCTATTTCATGTGTGGTTCTATTTCAGTGTGTGTTCTATTTCAGTGTGTGTTTCTATTTCAGTGTGTGTTCTATTTCAGTGTGTGTTTCTATTTCAGTGTGTTTCTATTTCAGTGTGTTTTTCTATTTCAGTGTGTGTTCTATTTCAGTGTGTGTTTCTATTTCAGTGTGTTTTCTATTTCAGTGTGTTTTTCTATTTCAGTGTGTGTTCTATTTCAGTGTGGGTTCTATTTCAGTGTGTTTTTCTATTTCAGTGTGTGTTCTATTTCAGTGTGTTTTTCTATTTCAGTGTGTGTTCTATTTCAGTGTGTTTTTCTATTTCAGTGTGTGTTCTATTTCAGTGTGTTTTTCTATTTCAGTGTGTGTTCTATTTCAGTGTGTTTTTCTATTTCAGTGTGTGTTCTATTTCAGTGTGTGTTTCTATTTCAGTGTGTGTTTCTATTTCAGTGTGTGTTTCTATTTCAGTGTGTGTTTCTATTTCGTGTGTTCTATTTCAGTGTGTGTTCTATTTCAGTGCGTGTTCTATTTCAGTGTGTGTTTCTATTTCAGTGTGTGTTTCTATTTCAATGTGTGTATCTATTTCAGTGTGTTTTTCTATTTCAGTGTGTGTTCTATTTCAGTGTGTGTTCTATTTCAGCGCGTTTTTCTATTTCAGTGTGTGTTCTATTTCAGTGTGTTTTTCTATTTCAGTGTGTGTTTCTATTTCAGTGTGTTTTCAAATTCATTGTTTGTTCTATTTCAGTGTGTGTTTCTATTTCAGTGTGTGTTTCTATTTCAGTGTGTGTTTCTATTTCAGTGTGTGTTTCTATTTCAGTGTGTGTTTCTATTTCAGTGTGTTTTTCTATTTCAGTGTGTGTTCTATTTCAGTGTGTGTTCTATTTCAGTGTGTGTTTCTATTTCAGTGTGTGTTTCTATTTCAGTGTGTGTTTCTATTTCAGTGTGTGTTTCTATTTCAGTGTGTGTTCTATTTCAGTGTGTGTTTCTATTTCAGTGTGTGTTCTATTTCAGTGTGTGTTTCTATTTCAGTGTGTGTTTCTATTTCAGTGTGTGTTTCTATTTCAGTGTGTGTTTCTATTTCAGTGTGTGTTTCTATTTCAGTGTGTGTTTCTATTTCAGTGTGTGTTTCTATTTCAGTGTGTGTTCTATTTCAGTGTGTGTTTCTATTTCAGTGTGTGTTTCTATTTCAGTGTGTGTTCTATTTCAGTGTGTGTTTCTATTTCAGTGTGTTTTTCTAATTCAGTGTGTGTTTCTATTTCAGTGTGTTTTTCTAATTCAGTGTGTGTTCTATTTCAGTGTGTGTTCTATTTCAGTGTGTTTTTCTATTTCAGTGTGTGTTCTATTTCAGTGTGTGTTCTATTTCAGTGTGTTTTTCTATTTCAGTGTGTGTTTCTATTTCAGTGTGTGTTCTATTTCAGTGTGTTTTCTATTTCAGTTTGTGTTCTATTTCAGTGTGTGTTGTATTTCAGTGTGTTTTTCTAATTCATTGTGTGTTCAATTTCAGTGTGTTTTTCTATTTCAGTGTGTGTTCTATTTCAGTGTGGTTCTATTTCATTGTGTTTTTCTATTTCAGTGGGTGTTCTATTTCAGTGTGTGTTTCTATTTCAGTGTGTGTTCTATTTCAGTGTGTGTTCTATTTCAGTGTGTGTTTCTATTTCAGTGTGTGTTCTATTTGTGTGTGTTTCTATTTCAGTGTGTGTTTCTATTTCAGTGTGTGTTTCTATTTCAGTGTGTGTTCTATTTCAGTGTGTGTTTCTATTTCAGTGTGTGTTCTATTTCAGTGTGTTTTTCTATTTCAGTGTGTGTTCTATTTCAGTGTGTTTTTCTAATTCAGTGTGTGTTTCTATTTCAGTGTTTTTCTAATTCATTGTGTGTTCTATTTCAGTGTGTGTTCTATTTCAGTGTGTTTTTCTATTTCAGTGTGTTTTTCTATTTCAGTGTGTGTTCTATTTCAGTCTGTGTTCTATTTCAGTGTGTGTTTCTATTTCAGTGTGTGTTTCTATTTCAGTGTGTGTTTCTATTTCAGTGTGTGTTTCTATTTCAGTGTGTGTTCTATTTCAGTGTGTGTTTCTATTTCAGTGTGCATTCTATTTCATGTGTGTTCTATTTCAGTGTGTGTTCTATTTCAGTGTGTGTTTCTATTTCAGTGTGTGTTCTATTTCAGTGTGTGTTCTATTTCAGTGTGTGTTCTATTTCAGTGTGTGTTTCGATTTCATTGTGTGTTTCTATTTCACTGTGTGTATCTATTTCAGTGTGTTTTTCTAATTAGTGTGTGTTCAATTTCAGTGTGTGTTTCTATTTCAGTGTGTGTTCTATTTCAGTGTGTTTTTCTATTTCAGTGTGTGTTCTATTTCAGTGTGTTTTTCTAATTCAGTGTGTGTTCTATTTCAGTGTGTGTTTCTATTTCAGTGTGTGTTCTATTTTTCAGTGTGTGTTCTATTTCAGTGGTTTCTAATTCAGTGTGTGTTCTATTTCAGTGTGTGTTCTATTTCAGTGTGTGTTCTATTTCAGTGTCTTTTTCTAATCACTGTGTGTTCTATTTCAGTGCGTTTTTCTAATTCAGTGTGTGTTCTATTTCAGTGTGTTTTTCTATTTCAGTGTGTGTTCTATTTCAGTGTGTTTTTCTATTTCAGTGTGTGTTTCTATTTCAGTGTGTGTTCTATTTCAGTGTGTGTTTCTATTTCAGTGTGTGTTCTATTTCAGTGTGTGTTTCTATTTCAGTGTGTGTTCTATTTCAGTGTGTGTTCTATTTCAGTGTGTGTTCTATTTCAGTGTGTGTTTCTATTTCAGTGTGTGTTTCTATTTCAGTGTGTGTTTCTATTTCAGTGTGTGTTCTATTTCAGTGTGTGTTTCTATTTCAGTGTGTGTTCTATTTCATGTGTGTTCTATTTCAGTGTGTGTTCTATTTCAATGTGTGTTTCTATTTCAGTGTGTGTTCTATTTCAGTGTGTGTTCTATTTCTGTGTGTTCTATTTCAGTGTGTGTTTCTATTTCAGTGTGTGTTTCTATTTCAGTGTGTGTTCTATTTCAGTGTGTTTTTCTATTTCAGTGTGTGTTCTATTTCAGTGTGTTTTCTAATTCAGTGTGTGTTCTATTTCAGTGTGTTTTTCTAATTCAGTGTGTGTTCTATTTCAGTGTGTTTTTCTATTTCAGTGTGTGTTCTATTTCAGTGTGTGTTTCTATTTCAGTGTGTGTTCTATTTCAGTGTGTTTTTCTATTCATGTGTGTTCTATTTCAGTGTGTTTTCTATTTCAGTGTGTGTTCTATTTCAGTGTGTTTTTCTATTTCAGTGTGTGTTCTATTTCAGTGTGTGTTTCTATTTCAGTGTGTGTTTCTATTTCAGTGTGTGTTTCTATTTCAGTGTGTGTTTCTATTTCAGTGTGTGTTTCTATTTCAGTGTGTGTTCTATTTCAGTGTGTGTTTCTATTTCAGTGTGTGTTTCTATTTCAGTGTGTGTTTCTATTTCAGTGTGTGTTCTATTTCAGTGTGTGTTTCTATTTCAGTGTGTTTTCTATTTCAGTGTGTGTTTCTATTTCAGTGTGTGTTCTATTTCAGTGTGTGTTTCTATTTCAGTGTGTGTTCTATTTCAGTGTGTGTTTCTATTTCAGTGTGTTTTCTATTTCAGTGTGTGTTTCTATTTCAGTGTGTGTTCTATTTCAGTGTGTGTTTCTATTTCAGTGTGTTTTCTATTTCAGTGTGTGTTCTATTTCAGTGTGTGTTTCTATTTCAGTGTGTGTTCTATTTCAGTGTGTGTTTCTATTTCAGTGTGTGTTCTATTTCAGTGTGTGTTTCTATTTCAGTGTGTGTTCTATTTCAGTGTGTGTTTCTATTTCAGTGTGTGTTTCTATTTCAGTGTGGTTTCTATTTCAGTGTGTGTTTCTATTTCAGTGTGTGTTTCTATTTCAGTGTGTGTTCTATTCAGTGTGTGTTCTATTTCAGTGTGTTTTCTATTCAGTTGTGTTTCTATTTCAGTGTGTGTTTCTATTTCAGTGTGTTTTCTATTTCAGTGTGTGTTTCTATTTCAGTGTGTGTTTCTATTTCAGTGTGTTTTCTATTTCAGTGTGTGTTTCTATTTCAGTGTGTGTTCTATTTCAGTGTGTGTTTCTATTTCAGTGTGTGTTCTATTTCAGTGTGTTCTATTTCAGTGTGTGTTTCTATTTCAGTGTGTGTTTCTATTTCAGTGTGTGTTTCTATTTCAGTGTGTGTTCTATTTCAGTGTGTGTTTCTATTTCAGTGTGTGTTTCTATTTCAGTGTGTGTTCTATTTCAGTGTGTGTTCTATTTCAGTGTGTGTTCTATTTCAGTGTGTGTTCTATTTCAGTGTGTGTTTCTATTTCAGTGTGTGTTCTATTTCAGTGTGTGTTTCTATTTCAGTGTGTGTTTCTATTTCAGTGTGTGTTCTATTTCAGTGTGTGTTCTATTTCAGTGTGTGTTTCTATTTCAGTGTGTGTTCTATTTCAGTGTGTGTTTCTATTTCAGTGTGTGTTCTATTTCAGTGTGTGTTCTATTTCAGTGTGTGTTTCTATTTCAGTGTGTGTTCTATTTCAGTGTGTGTTTCTATTTCAGTGTGTGTTCTATTTCAGTGTGTTCTATTTCAGTGTGTGTTTCTATTTCAGTGTGTTTTATTTCAGTGTGTGTTTCTATTTCAGTGTGTGTTTCTATTTCAGTGTGTTCTATTTCAGTGTGAGTTTCATTTCAGTGTGTGTTCTATTTCAGTGTGTGTTTCTATTTCAGTGTGTTTTCTATTTCAGTGTGTGTTCTATTTCAGTGTGTGTTTCTATTTCAGTGTGTGTTCTATTTCAGTGTGTGTTTCTATTTCAGTGTGTGTTCTATTTCAGTGTGTGTTTCTATTTCAGTGTGTGTTCTATTTCAGTGTGTGTTTCTATTTCAGTGTGTTTTCTATTTCAGTGTGTGTTTCTATTTCAGTGTGTGTTCTATTTCAGTGTGTGTTTCTATTTCAGTGTGTTTTCTATTTCAGTGTGTGTTCTATTTCAGTGTGTGTTTCTATTTCAGTGTGTGTATTTCAGGTTCTATTTCAGTGTGTGTTTCTATTTCAGTGTGTGTTCTATTTCAGTGTGTGTTTCTATTTCAGTGTGTGTTTCTATTTCAGTGTGTGTTTCTATTTCAGTGTGTGTTTCTATTTCAGTGTGTTTTCTATTTCAGTGTGTGTTTCTATTTCAGTGTGTGTTTCTATTTCAGTGTGTGTTTCTATTTCAGTGTGTGTCTATTTCAGTGTGTGTTTCTATTTCAGTGTGTGTTCTATTTCAGTGTGTGTTCTATTTCAGTGTGTGTTTCTATTTCTTGTATTTCAGTGTGTGTTTCTTTCTCAGTGTGTGTTCATTCAGGTGAGTGTTCTATTTCAGTGTGTGTTCAATTTCAATGTGTGTTCGATCTCAGTGTGTTTCTATTTCAGTGTGTGTTAATTCAGTGTGTGTTCCTATTTCAGTGGGTGTCGATCTCAGCGTGTGTTTCTATTTCAGTGTGTGTTCTATTTCAGTGTGTGGTATTTCAGTGTGTGTTCCTTTCTCGTGTGTGTTTCTATTTCAGTGTTTGTTTCTATTTCAGTGTATGCTTCATTCAATGGTGTTTCTATATCAGGTGTGTCTATTTCAGTGTGTGTTTAATCAGTGTGTTTTTTATTTATATTTCAGGGGGGTCTCGATCTCAGCGTCGTGTGTTTCTATTCAGTGGTGTGTTCTATTTTCAGTGTGTGTGTCTATTTCAGTGGTGTTCTATTTCAGTGTGTGTTTGTATTTCACTGTGCGTTTCTATTTCAATGTGTGTTTCTATTCAAGTGTGTGTTCTATTTCTGTTGTGTGTGTTTCTTAAATTCAGTGTGTGTTTCGATTTCAGTGATGTGTTCATTTCAGGTGTGTGTTCTATTTCAATGTGTGTTTCTATTCAGTGTGTGTTTCTATTTCAAGTGTGTTCTAATTTCAGTGTGTGTTTCTATTTCAGTGTGTGTTTCTATTTCAGTGTGGGTTTATTTCAGGGTGTGTTTTATTTACGTGTGGTTTCATTTCAGTGTGGTTCTATTTCAGGTGTGTGCTATTCAGTGTGTGTTCTATTTCGGTGCGGTTTCTATTTCAGTGTGTGTTTCTATTTCAGTGTGTGTCTATTTCAGGGTCTGTATGTTTATATTTCCGGGTGTGTTTATATTTCAGTGTGTGTTCTATTTAAGTGTGTGTTCTCTATTTCATCTATTTCAGTGTGTGTTTCTATTTCAGTGTGTGTTTCTATTTCAGTGTGTGTTTCTATTTCAGTGTGTGTTTCTATTTCAGTGTGTGTTCTATTTCAGTGTGTTTCTATTTCAGTGTGTGTTCTATTTCAGTGTGTGTTTCTATTTCAGTGTGTGTTTCTATTTCAGTGTGTGTTTCTATTTCAGTGTGTGTTCTATTTCAGTGTGTGTTTCTATTTCAGTGTGTGTTTCTATTTCAGTGTGTGTTTCTATTTCAGTGTGTGTTTCTATTTCAGTGTGTGTTCTATTTCAGTGTGTTTTTCTATTTCAGTGTGTGTTTCTATTTCAGTGTGTGTTCTATTTCAGTGTGTGTTTCTATTTCAGTGTGTGTTCTATTTCAGTGTGTTTTTCTATTTCAGTGTGTGTTCTATTTCAGTGTGTTTTTCTATTTCAGTGTGTGTTCTATTTGTGTTTTTCTATTTCAGTGTGGTTCTATTTCAGTGTGTGTTTCTATTTCAGTGTGTGTTTCTATTTCAGTGTGTGTTTCTATTTCAGTGTGTGTTTCTATTTCAGTGTGTGTTCTATTTCAGTGGTGTTTCTATTTCATGTGTGTTCTATTTCAGTGTTTTCTATTCATATGTGTTTCTATTTCAGTGTGTGTTCTATTTCAGTGTGTTTTTCTATTTCAGTGTGTGTTCTATTTCAGTGTGTTCTATTTCAGTGTGTGTTTCTATTTCAGTGTGTGTTTCTATTTCAGTGTGTGTTTCTATTTCAGTGTGTGTTTCTATTTCAGTGTGGTTTCTATTTCAGTGTGTGTTTCTATTTCAGTGTGTGTTTCTATTTCAGTGTGTGTTTCTATTTCAGTGTGTGTTCTATTTCAGTGTGTGTTCTATTTCAGTGTGTGTTTCTATCAGTGTGTGTTTCTATTTCAGTGTGTGTTTCTATTTCAGTGTGTGTTCTATTTCAGTGTGTGTCTATTTCAGTGTGTGTTTCTATTTCAGTGTGTGTTTCTATTTCAGTGTGTGTTTCTATTTCAGTGTGTGTTTCTATTTCAGTGTGTGTTTCTATTTCAGTGTGTGTTTCTATTTCAGTGTGTGTTTCTATTTCAGTGTGTGTTTCTATTTCAGTGTGTGTTTCTATTTCAGTGTGTGTTTCTATTTCAGTGTGTGTTTCTATTTCAGTGTGTGTTTCTATTTTAGTGTGTGTTCTATTTCATTGTGTTTTTCTATTTCAGTGTGTGTTTCTATTTCAGTGTGTGTTCTATTTCATTGTGTTTTTCTATTTCAGTGTGTGTTTCTATTTCAGTGTGTGTTCTATTTCAGTGTGTGTTTCTATTTCAGTGTGTGTTCTATTTCATTGTGTTTTTCTATTTCACTATGTGTTTCTATTTCAGTGTGTGTTCTATTTCAGTGTGTATTTCCATTTCAGTGTGTGTTTCTATTTCAGTCTGTGTTCTATTTCAGTATGTGTTTCTATTTCAGTGTGTGTTTCTATTTCAGTGTGTGTTTCTATTTCAGTGTGTGTTCTATTTCAATGTGTGTTTCTATTTCAGTGTGTGTTCTATTTCAGTGTGTGTTTCTATTTCACTGTGTGTTTCTATATCAGTGACATAGTGACGACAATTCGGTTACGTTCACCTTAGCGATGGATAGGGATAGGCATGAAGCTGGGGGCAGTAGTTATAGCTGGGGGAAGGGTAATTATGAGGCCATCAGGAGAGAATTAGGGTGCATAGATTGGACTAGGAATCTACAGGGACTGGGAACATCTGGAATGTGGAGCTTATTCAAGGAGCAGCTGCTGCGGGTCCTTGATAAGTATGTCCCTGTCAGGCAAGGAGGAAATGGTCGAGTAAGAGAACCTTGGTGTATGAAAAAAGTTGATTTGCTGGTTAAAAGGAAAAAGGAGGCTTATGTCAGGATGAGGATTGAAGGCTCGGTTAGTGCAATGGATAGCTATAGATTAGCCAGGAGGGAGCTAAAGAGTGAATTGAGGAGAGCTAAGAGAGGACACGAGAAGACTTTGGCTGATAGGATTAAGGAGAATCCTAAAGCTTTCTTTAGATATGTTAAGAATAGAAGATTGGTTAGGGCAAGATTAGGGCCAGTCATAGACAGCAGTGGGAAGTTGTGCGTGGAGCCTAAGGAGATTGGAGAGGTACTGAATAAATATTTCTCTTCGGTATTCACGCAGGGTGATGTAAATGTAGTTATGGAGAACACTGAGGTACAGGGTAACAAACTGGAAAGTATCGAAGTAGATAGGGAGGATGTGCTAGATATTCTCGAGGGTTTGAAGTTGGATAAGTCCCCTGGGCCGGACGGGATTTACCCTAGGATTCTCTGGGAGGCAAGAGAGGAGATTGCAGAGCCTCTGGCTCTGATCTTCAGGTCGTCGTTGGTTACGGGTGTGGTTCCGGAGGACTGGAGGATAGCGAATGTGGTCCCATTGTTCAAGAAGGGGAAGAGAGACCTTCCAGGGAATTATAGGCCAGTGAGTCTTACTTCTGTTGTGGGCAAAGTATTGGAGAAAATTATTTGGGATAGGATTTATAGTTATTTAGAGAGAAATGAATTGATTGGGGATAGTCAGCATGGTTTTGTGAAGGGTCGGTCATGCCTTACTAACCTCATTGAGTTTTTTGAAAAAGTGACTAAGAGGTGGATGGGGGTAAGGCAGTTGATGTGGTATATATGGACTTTAGTAAGGCGTTTGATAAGGTGGCCCATGGAAGACTTCTGCAGAAAATGCAGATGTATGGGATAGAGGGTGGTTTAGCTAATTGGGTTTGGAATTGGCTAGCAGATAGAAGACAGAGGGTGGTGGTTGATGGGAGATATTCATCTTGGAGTTCGGTGACAAGTGGTGTACCTCAGGGGTCTGTTTTGGGGCCCCTGCTGTTTGTAATTTTTATAAATGATCTGGATGAGGGTATTGAAGGATGGATTAGTAAATTTGCAGATGACACTAAAGTCGGTGGAGTGGTAGATAGTGAAGAGGGGTGTTATAGTTTGCAGAGGGACTTGGACAAGTTGCAGAGCTGGGCCGAGAGGTGGCAAATGGAGTTTAATGTGGAAAAGTGTGAGGTAATGCACTATGGCAGAAATAATAAATGTGTAGAGTATAGGGCAAATGGTAGGATTCTTAGTAGTCTAGATGAACAGAGGGATCTTGGTGTGTATGTGCATAGATCCCTGAAAGTAGGCAGTCAGGTCGAGAAGGTTGTTAGGAAGGCATATGGAGTCTTGGCTTTTATTGGTAGAGGGATTGAATTTCGGAGCCGCAACGTCATGTTGCAACTGTACAAAACTCTAGTGCGGCCGCACTTGGAGTATTGTGTGCAGTTCTGGTCCCCACATTATAAGAAAGATGTGGAGGCATTGGAGGGGTACAGAGGAGGTTTACCAGGATGTTGCCTGGCATGAGGGCAGGTCTTATGAAGAGAGGCTGAGGGATTTGAGGTTGTTTTCGTTAGAAAAAGGAGGGCGGCTAAGAGGGGACCTTATCGAAACATATAAGATGATTAGAGGTATAGATAGGGTGGACAGTGATAGCCTTTTTCCTAGGATGGAAAAAAGCTAGCACGAGGGGACACAGCTTTAAATTAAGGGGTGATAGTTATAGGACGGATATCAGAGGTCGGTTCTTTACCCAAAGGGTGGTTCGGGAGTGGAATGCCCTGCCTGCAGCAGTTGTAGATGCGCCACGTTTGGTGGCGTTTAAGAGGTTAGTTGATAGGTATATGGAAGGGAAGGGAATGGTTTAGTTTGGAGGGGCATTGCTTTTTATATTGGTCAGCGCAACATCGAAGGCCGAAGGGCCTGTTCTGTGCTGTAATGTTCTGTGTTCTATGTATGTGTTCTATTTCAGTGTGTGTTTCTATTTCAGTGTGTGTTTCTATTTCAGTGTGTGTTTCTATTTCAGTGTGTGTTCTATTTCATTGTGTGTTTCTATTTCAGTGTGTGTTCTATTTCAGTGTGTGTTCTATTTCAGTGTGTGTTTCTATTTCAGTGTGTGTTTCTATTTCAGTGTGTGTTTCTATTTCAATGTGTGTTTTATCTCATGTGTGTGTTCTATTTCAATGTCTGTTTCTATTTCAGAGTGTTCTATTTCAGTATGTGTTCTATTTCAGTGTGTGTTCTATTTCAGAGTGTATTTCTATTTCAGTGTGTGTTTCTATTTCAGTGTGTGTTTCTATTTCAGTGTGTGTTTCTATTTCAGTGTGTGTTTCTATTTACGTGTGTGTTCTATTTCAGAGTGTGTTTCTATTTACGTGTGTGTTCTAGCTCAGTGTGGGTTCTATTACAGTGTTTGTTTCTAAGTCAATGTGTGTTCTATTTCAGTGTGTTTTTCTATTTCGCTCTATGTTCCATTTTAGTGTGTATTCTATGTCAGTGTTTTTTCTCTTTCACTGTGTGTTCTAATCATTGTGTCATCAACTTTAACATTAACATTGTATCATTAATAATAATAAGACTGTCTCCTCTGTTCCAATTAGTTTTCATCCAAGTCCCCTCACAACCGCTTTCCACCCAATGGTCATTGTGCTCCAGGTGTAGAGATCTGTCTCCTGTACCTGTTGTCTGACTCCCCACGCGACCACTGCCTTCAGCCTTTCAGGTGAGTACCTCTCCGGTTTTGAATGCGGTCCTTGTGACAATCTCAGCATCTCAATGATGCCCCTCATTTTCAGATCCCAGAACGGCAATATCAACGTACCTCCATCTCCCAAAAATTGACGTAGGCTGTTGCTTTACCCTGTCACCAGTGTTTATGTTTGGATGTCTGATTTTGTTTTAATTCAAAGAACAAGGAAATATATAGCACAAACAGGGCCTTTGATGGGATATGGGCAGCACTAGCAAGCCAGTATTTATTCCCTTTGCCTGAGGGCGTTTAAGAATCAACCACATTGTTGTGTCTCTGGGGTCACATGTAGATGACCTGGCTGAGATCAGCAGATTTCCTTCCCGAAAGGATGAGTGAACCGGATGGGTATTTACGAAAATTGACAATGATTTCTCAGTTAGCGTTATTTCTTTGGAAGGAACTCTTCAAAATGCAGCTAACAAAAATACAACAAAACTTATCCAACTTATAAATCAAAGAAAGAGTTTAATAAAGAAACATCATTGCTCCAAATTTGGCGTCTCGCCTTGGACCACTCCAATGGAGCTCACCACAATTCTACATAATTCCTTATTTATTATGAAACAGCTGGTCAGCTGACAATTACATCATTGTATGATTGGTTCCATGTTTTACTGGGTCAGCTGACCCTTACATCTTGTTCCCATTGGTCACATTACATCCAATACAAAATTGTGACTGGCTACATTTTATCAATTATTAGACTTTTAACTCCAGGTTGTTTGAATTCATATTTCAGTGTCTGCCATAGTGGGATTTGATCCCAATTCCCAAAGTATTGTCCAGGGCATCTGGATTACTAGTCCAGTGACAATAGCACTATGATGATACTGTGCCTTTAAGAAATCTATTTTCATCATGTTTCTTTGTTGGATTTTTAAGCAGCTCCTAATAATGTTATTGGCACTGTGATGTCGGTAGCGAGTGTCCTTTAATTGCATTGTGATGGATGTCATATTGATTTTTAATCTGGACTAATGCAGGGTCCTGGTGTTTTTAATGATCTCTGGGATTGCTGAGTGGAACTTTATTAACTGTTAGAGTCATGTGGCTCAGGACACCAATGCCCCAGAGAAAAGTCCAGCCTTTATTTTCGCATTTCAGTGGTAGCCTGAAGTGAAGAGAAACAACAATGCTTTTCTGCTCATTCTGGAGTTGGACTTCTAATTTTGTTTCTGTTCCTGCCAGGAAGAAGACAGCGTGTTTCTGTTTGTCTCTTTCCAGAGGCTTTTTGCAAAGTTCCAAGACATGGAAACCTCAGGGGCTTTATTCAACCGTCAAAGGACAAAGGTGTTTAAAAAGCCATAAAATCCAGCATCACATGAGCATGTATATTTTTGTTTCAAGGCTGAAGAGGATAGCAGGCCTCTGGGACAGTGCTTGACTTGGAACAACATAGATAGCTAGCTGTTAAGGTTTATATTATATTAGATTTGAATCTTCCATTTGGCAAAGGTTATGCCAAAACTTTTTATTTAATTTTAACTGTATTCATAAATAAACTTTGTTTGATAAAAGCTTCCCAGTGGGCCACTTGAGTCATTCCATGAATAGGATGGGAATAGAGGGATATGGTCTCCAGAAGGGTAGGAAGCTATAGTTCAAATGGTCAGTATGGTCAGTAAAGGGCTGAAGGGTCTGTTTCTTGCTATAATTTTCTTTGTTCTTTGGAACACCTGATCATACCAAAATCAAACTTAAGATCTACGCTAATTTGAAGTTTCTGGCCTGGGTCACAACACCACCGACTACTAAGGACCACAAGGTCAGTAATATTTAATTAATGGAACAGTTTATTACATCTTTCTCCTAGCAAAGTCAGTGCCAGACTGCCCAGGCAAATACCACCCAAGGTCATGCTAACCCATTCTCTTGAAGGGTAATGCCCCTACATACACAACAATGCTGAAATGGATTACAATCTAACATAGAACATAATTGTGAAATAGAACACACTCATTGAAATAGGACACAGATTAATGTAGCATGAAATTAGATTAGAATACACGCAATGAAATAGGACACAAACACTGAGATGGAATTCACAGTGAAACAGTGAAGAGGACAGACACTAAAATAGATCAAAACATAAAACAGAATAAAAATATTGAAATAGCATTGAAATCTAAAAAAGGTGAACACAAAACCATAAAGACCAAAACTGAACATGCACACTCAGGAATACAGCGCACACTCCACTTGGGAATAGAATGCACACTCCACTGGGGAATAGAGCGCTCACTCCAAAATAGGAGCGTACTCTCCGAAATACAGCACACATGTACAACACCCCTCACTCATATTTCTGGCCCCACTATGCTGCTCGACCAGCACAGTGCGATGGAAAATGCCCACCAAGTAAGTTCTGAATATTTGTGCATTCAGGTTTTGCATTTGGTTGGTTTAAATAGGGAATCCATTGTGGAATAATGATTCTTTCAGTGGCTAAAGTTTTCCTGGGTATGGAAGAAGTCCCTTGGGGTGATTTTCAGGAGGTGGTTTACAGGAGATGTCCTTTGCCTTTACTACCTTGAGATAGTAAAGGTAGTTTACATCAGTTTAAAAGTTTATTTATTTATTCGTCACAAGTAAGCTTACATTAGTTAAGGGGAAGTTGTGCCTTACAAATCTGGTAGAATTTTTTGAGGAGGCGACGAAAACAGTCGATAAAGAGCAAGCCGTTGATGTCGTCTATATGGATTTTAGTAAGATGTTTGACCAAGTCCCTCATGGGAAGTTAGTTGAGACAGTCAAGGCTCATGGGATACAAGGACAGGTAGCTAGATGGATAAGTAACTGACTTAGTAATAGGAGACAGAGAGTAATAGGGGAAAGGTGTTGTTCTAGCTGGAGGTCGGTCACTAGTGGTGTGCCGCAGGGCTCGGTACTGGGGCCTCTTCTATTTGTAATACGTATAAATGACTTGGAAGAGGGAGTAAGTGGAGTGATCAGCAAGTTTGCAGACGATACAAAGATGGCTGGACTTGCGGATAGTGAGGAGCACTGTCAGGCAATGCAGCAGGACATAGATAGGCTGGTAGCTTGGGCAGATAGATGGCAGATGGAATTCAATCCTGATAAATGTGAGGTGATGCATTTCGGGAGAAAGAATGTAGGGAGGAGGTATATGATAAAGGGTAGACCTATTAAGAGTATAGAAACGCAGAGGGAGCTGGGGGTGCAGGTGCACAAGTCTCTGAAGGTGGCAGAGCAGGTGGAGAAGGTTGTGAAGAAAGCATATAGTATGCTAGCCTTTATAGGAAGGCGTATAGAGTACAAGAGCTGGCCTTTAATGTTGCAGTTGTATAAAACGTTGGTTACACCTTATTTGGAATACTGCGTCCAGTTCTGGTCGCCTTACTACCGGAAGGACGTGGAGACTCTGGAGAGAGTGCAGAGGAGGTTTACCAGGATGCTGCCTGGTATGGAAGGTCTGAGTTACGAGGAGAAGTTAGGCAAATTGGCACTGTTCTCCTTAGAAAGAAATAAACTTAGAGGAGATCTAATAGAGGTGTACAAGATTATGAGTGATATAGATAGAGTAAACAGGGTTAAGCTTTTTCCTAGGATGGACTCGAATAGCACGAGGGATCACAGGCTTAGGGTGAGGGGGGTAAGGTATAATTTGGATGCTAGAGGGAGTTTTTTCACACAGAGGGTGGTGGGGGTATGGAATGCACTGCCAAGTAAAGTGGTGGAGGCAGGTACTCTGGAGTTATTTAAGAAATACTTAGATGGGCACATGAACAGAATGGGAATGGAGGGGTATAGAAAACTAATTTAAAATAGGGATCATGAGCTATGGGAGTCCCTGGGATTTTATGTGTAAATAGATGATGATATTGATGTACTTGTTTTTACCCTACAGGTGCTTTGGTCCACCTTGTTGTCTAACGAGGGGCATACACGCGATGGGTCTTGAAAGGACTGCTCTTGGATCTTTTTCGAGAATATCCTAGTGCTTCACGTCATTAGCTTGACCTGGACCATTTGATGGGCAACACGACAGCTCAGTGACTATCGCTGTGCTGTACAGATACATGGATTTGGACCTGTGTCTGTGGGAGTTTGCACATTCTCCCCGTGCCTGCGTGGGTTTTCTCCGGGCGCTCCAGTTTCCTCCCACATCCCAAAGATGTGCTCTTAGGCTAATTGGCAAAACAAATTCTCCCTAAATTGTCTCAAATTTGGTTTTTAATCCATAGATCTATAAACATGGACAGGGATCAAGGGTAGAGGTGGGAACATCGGGGTGGCGGCGTGGGCTCGTTGGGCTGAAGGGCCTGTTTCCCGTGCTGTTTTGTTCTTTGTCAATATCTTTTCCCAAATGTAGGGGAGTCTAAAACTAGAAAGTATAAATTTTAGGTGAGAGGGGAAAGATACAAAAATGTCCAGAGGGGCAATTTTTTCATACAGAGGGGCGGTGAGTGTCTGGAACAAGCTGCCAGAGGTAGTAGTAGAGGCGGGTACAATTTTATCTTTTAAAAAGCATTTAGATAGTTACATGGGTACAATGGATATAGAAGGATATGGGCCAAATGCGGACAATTGGGATTAGTTTAGGGGTTTTAAAAAAACTAAGGCTAGCATGGACAAGTTGGGCCGAAGGACCTGTTTTTATGCTGTAAACCTCTATAGTATACCTCCTCAGATGATCACCCCTGCTTTAATGAGACATGGCTGAAACCCTTTAGCACAGAAGATTAACGATACATTAAAGGCAGACATTGCTTAAGAGTTGATGAACTCATTGAGTGTCAACCCCCAATGTCATACTTTTTCAATCAACTTTGGAAGTATGTGCGCAACCATGGAAAGAATCAGTGATATTCCAGCTTTGATACATTTTCCCAGATGAAACCATAATCATCTAACTACATTTAAAGTTAATAAACAATTCTTTGTATTCAAAAATGAATTTTTATTTCAAAATCAAAGACATAGCTAAGGATCAGAGATTTGCCTCCGTTGTGGAAAAATCATACACTTGGCAGAGTGGGAAGACAGTGTATTTAAGAAGTGTCCCAGGCTCAGATGTGTTATTACAGGTATCTGGATGACAAATGGGGTATTTGAACTCACAGAGAAGCAGAATGAGAAGAATTCATTACTCAGTATTTATCATCCTCCATTAGGCTGAAAGCCATAAGAGAATATAATTCATATCAGAGCATCATAAGATTCCTACAGTGCAAAAGGAGCCCATTCAGCCCATCGAGTTTTGCAACAACCACAATTCCCGTAACTTCACATATTTACCTTGATTATTGTCCTGACGCTAAGGAGCAATTTAGCATGGCTAATCCACCTAACCTGCACATCTTTGGACTGTGGGAGGAAACCAGAGCATCCAGAGGAAAAACCCACGCAGACACAGGGAGAAAGTGCAGATTCCACACAGACTGTGACCCGAGTGGGAACCGAACCTAGGTCTCTGACGCTGTGAGACAGCAGTTCTAACCACTGTGCCAGCGTGCCATGAAAGGATTACTTTACCAGGCCCACAACATTTAAATTGATACAAAATAACAATAGGAGGAAGTGAGCAATGAAAGTTTTTCTTTTAAAATTTGCTGACCCACAGACTTCGAGACACAAAAGGCCATCCCTGAACAGGCTTCAGTGGACTGTGAAGTCACTTTCGATGCATTTTTATCTACAAAAAACCAGATCCAGTCATTTGCTAGCCTTAATACTGCGTGAAGAAGAGGGGATGAAAAACCATTCCTCAGACATATCAAGTTAAATTTATTAAGAGAAACAGTAAAAAACACCATTGCAAGGTAGACCAACCGCCAGGTCATCAATAAATTATTACACACTACAAGATAAAAGAACAAACACATAACACAATTAATAATAATGTAGAACAGTTACAAAAGAATGCTAATGCAATGAAACAATATAAAAAGAGATAAAGAAAATTCTAGGCAATATATTTATTTGGAAGAAGGCTGAAATTCAAAGTGTGAGCTCAAATTCGGAATGTGGACATAAATTCAATATCTGTGCTCTAATTCAAAGAGCAGGCTCTGATTGAAAGTGGGAGCTCTAAATCAGAGTGTGGGCTCTATTCAGAATGTGGGCTTTAATTTATAATGCTAGCACAAATAAGTGCCAGCCCAGCTACAGAAAATGTGCTCACATTCAATGTGATCTGTAATTCAGAGTGTGAACTCTAGAGTTGGGGCTTTAATTCACACTATCAATCTGCGTTAGAGCACTCACTCAGAATTAATTCCCATATTCTGAATTTGAGCTCAAACTCTGAATCGGAGCCCGCACTCTCAATCAGAGCCCGCGCTCACAGTCAGAGCCCGCGCTCTCAGTCAGAGCCCGCGCTCTCAATCAGAGCCCGCGCTCTTTGTCAGAGCCTGCGCTCTCCGTCAGAGCCCGCACTCTCCATCAGAGCCCGCGCTCTCTTGATCACAGCCCGCGCCCTCAATCGGACCCCGCACTCTCAATCGGAGCCCGTGCTCTCAATCAGAACCCATGCTCTCAACCAAAGCCCGCGGTCTCCATTAGAGCCCGTGCTCTCAATCGGAGCCCGCGCTCTCAATTGGAGCCCGCGCTCTCAGTCGGAGCCCATGCTCTCAATCGGAGCCTGCACTCTCAAACAGAGACCGCATTCTTCATCACAGCTATAAGTGGAACCCCTAATGGGATGGTACAATTTTTAAATGAGTAGACATTAAGGCACTGACATAATTAGCAGCATTCAGTTAAATAACTTGTAAACTAAGTTTATGACCTAACAAAATCAATTAATACAGATGAGATGCATTAATTGATTCAAACAAGTGATTATGATTGTAAAACATGTACGCTGATATTTTGAATGTATTATTGACTTCAAGAAACATTGACTTCAAGGAACATTGTTCACTTTAGTCAGAAAGCATTGTACTGCAAGGCATCGTCGTAAAAGTCATTAGGGCACAGCCATATTTTGAGAGTTTATTTGGGCCTTGGAAATATGCAAGTTTATCAGTAAAGTTTCAGATGAAAGAAACATACAGAAAATCATATTTCGTAAATAGAGTTTATTCAGCATCCAGACAAGGTGGACTGGTGCCTAGACATGGTGTCACGAGTAGTCTGGTTAGAGAGTCACCTTTATTGGAACCTGTGAAAAAGTTAATATGAACTCTGGGCTGACTGTTTTAGGTTACTAGGCGATCAAGTTGTGGGGACAGCCAAGACAGGAATCAACTTCCGCATTTCGTGGATTAATAAAATATCATTACGCTAAGGGATGGAATATGATTGGCTAAAATATCTGAAAACTATGATTGTTGATTTATGTATTCTGAAGATGATTGACTTAAAGTTACTGAAAGGTGGAAATGATTTATAAGAAAAAGACTATAATTGATCTGCTTTTGATTGGAGAGGTTAGGTTCATTGGAGAGGTTTTGCTGCTTTATGTCAGAGCAACTTAACCCTTTGATGAGCTCCTGGCAGCCACTGGTTTAAATAATGTTACATTTTTAAAACAGAGACACTGGCTTCCTGAGTCTTGACTTGTCTGAGGTTTAGGCAGTGAGGGTCACCTTGGGTCCCCCACCAACAACAGCCCACAATCTGGATCAGAGCACGCAGTCTGAATAAGTACCCACAGGCTGAGTGTGTGGGCAGATGCAAGGCAACGCAGGATAATGTGGATAAGTGTGATGTAAAGACAGATTATTACTTGAATGGGTGTAAATTGAGAGTGGTGGATACTCAGTGAGATTTTGGTATCCTCATGCATCAGTCACTGAAAGTAAGTGCGCAGGTACAGCAGGCACTAAGGAAGTCAAATGGCTTGTTGGCCTTCATTGCAAATGGATTTGAATATAGGAATAGAGATGTTTTACTGCAATTGTATAGGGCAGTGGTGAGATCACATCTGGAGCATTTTGTTCAGTTTTGGTGTCCTTATCTGAGGAAGGATGCCCTTGCTATAGAGAGAGTACAGTGAAGGATTACCAAGCAGATTCCTGGCATGGCAGGTCTGTCATATGAGGAGAGTCTACATCAGTTAGGATTATATTCACTGGAGTTTAAAGGAGTGAGAGAGAATCACATAGAAACTTATAAAATTCTAACAGGGTTAGATAGGGTAGACTCAGAAAGAATCTTCCCGATGGTGGGGGAATCCAGAACTAGGGTCACAGTTTGAGGATAAGGGCTAACTCTTTTAGAACTGAATTGAAGAGAAATTTCTTCACCCAGAGTGGTGAATGTGTGGAATTCACTCCCACGGGAAGTAGTGAAACTTTAATTTCAGGAAGAAATTAGATATAACTCTAGAATCTAAAGCGAAGGAAGGATATGGAAGGGAAGGGGGGAATCAGGATGTTAAACTTGATTATCAATCATGATCAAAATGAATGCCAGAGCAAACTAAAAGGGCCAAATGGCCTACTCCTGCTTCTGTTTTTATGTTTCACACTCAATTGAAACTGGTGCTCTGAATTAAATTTACACATAGTGTTAGATGTTCACTATGAGATAGCGTTTACTCACAAAGTTAGAGCTCACACTGTGATTAGGAGCCCACACTCTGAATCACAGACCACACACTGAACCACAGCCCACACTCTCACTCAGACCCCACACTCTGAATCACAGACCACACTCTGAATCGAAGATCACAGTCTGAACAAGCGCCCAACAATCAATTGAAATGTTGCCCTGAACAAAAGCTTAGGTACAGAATTAGACAGTCAACCTGAAATATTGTTTCCTTGCAGAGTTAGTGTCCACACTCTCAATCAGAGCCCACACTCTCAATCAAAGCTCACACTCTCAATCAGAGCCCACACTCTCAATCAGAGCCCACACTCTCAATCAGAGCCCACACTCTCAATCAGAGCCTGTGCTCCTGTAGTATACAGACTGGTAGTTGCTATGTGCACTGAACTGGAGTTGACACTCAAAGCAAGAGCATATATTCTAAACAACAAACCATATAAATAGTTATGTATTTATCTATTTTTTCAATCAAGGAACATGGGCGTCACTGGCTGGGCCAGCATTTATTGTCCATTCCTAGTTGCCTGAGGGCAGTTGAGAATCAACCAAGTTGCTGTGGCTCTGGAATCACATATAGGTCAGACCAGGTAAGGACAGCAGGTTTCCTTACCTAAAGAACATTAGTGAGTCAGATGAGATTTTCCAACAATTGACAATCCCATGGGGGGGATTCAAACCTGAGTCCCCAGAACATTAGCTCAGTTTCTGGGTTATTAGCCCAGTAATAATACCACTAGGCCATCGCCTCCAATGAACAAAGTTTGCTGTTTGCGGCTGGTCTAATCTACAAGTGACATCAAACCAACAACACGATGTTTATGTTCAACTGTGCTCTGATAGGGCAATTAGAGCTGCAAAACAACTGTAGGTTTGCTAGCGGTGCCCACATGATTTAAAAGAATAAATAATGAAATTGAATAAATTACAGTACACTTTGTACTCTGAATTATATTACACACTCTGAATTACATCATACACTGAATCAGAACCCACGCTCTCAATCGGAGCCCGCGCTCTCAATCCGAGCCCACGCTCTCAACCCGAGCCCGCGCTCTCAACCCGAGCCCGCGCTCTCAACCCGAGCCCGCGCTCTCAATCAGAGCCCGCGCTCTCGATCCGAGCCCACGCTCTCGATCCGAGTCCGTGCTCTCAATCAGAGCCTGCACTCTCAATCATAGTCTGCACTCTCAATCCGAGCCCACACTCTCAATCAAAGTCTGCATTCTCAATCGGAGCCCGCACTCTCAATCAGAGCCCGCGCTCTCAATCAGAGCCTGCGCTCTCAATCAGAGCCCGCGCTTTCAATCAGAGTCTGCACTCTCAATCCGAGTCCATGCTCTCAATCAGAGTCTGCACTCTCAATCCGAGCCTGCGCTCTCAATCGGAGCCCACGCTCTCAATCACAGCCAGCATTCTCAACCGGAGCCCAGCCCTCAATAAGAGCCTGCGCTCTCAATCAGGGCCCGCGCCCTCCATAAGAGTTCGAGCTGTCAACCAGAGCCCGCGCTCTCAACCAGAGCCCGCGCTCTCAACCAGAGCCCATGCTCCCAACCAGAGCCTGTGCTCTCAACCTTCGCACCCTGTACTCTGAATTATATTACGCATGCTGAATTACATCACAGTCTGAATCCAAGCTCATATTCTCAATCAAAGCCCACATCCTCAATTAGAGCCCTTGCTCTCCGTCAGAGCCCGCGCTCTCAATCAGAGCCCGTGCTCTCAGAGTCCGCATCCTCAATTAGAGCCTGCAATCTCCATCAGAGCCCGCGTCCTCAATCAGAGCCTGCGCTCTCAACTGGAGCCCACGCTCTCAACCGGAGCCCGCATTCTCAGTCAAAGTCCGCACTTCAATCGGAGTCCACATTCTCAGAGTCTCACTCTAAGTCCAAGTCCACACTCGGATTCAGAACGCACATTCTGAATCAGTGCCCACAATCTCAATCAGAGCCCATACTCTGTACTCGAGACCACAGTTGTGAAGTTGATTTTAGAAAGATTACAGAATGTTTGTAAAGATGTAAAGTACGACAGACAAAACAACAGTATGTGATCCCTTTAAAAGCTAGTTTTATGGCAGTCCCTTTAAAAGCTGGTTTTGTTCAATGCTGAGGTATTTAAAATGCAGTGTGCACATAGACTCTAAGTTGCAACATTTGTTTCAGAGACCAAAAGCATCAGGGTTGCCTTGGTAATCAGCTCTGTGAGTTTTTACATTTTGTTAGCCTATGAGTTTAAAGAAAACACTCAGCTAAAAGGTACCTATCAGATTTGAATTTTGCTGTTGTTGTCAACATCAGGCTATTCAGAGTGCAGGAATTTAAGAGAACATAAGGGCTATAAAAGAGGAACTCAACTGCCATGAGTTCAGTTCCACCATGGGTTGAGCCAGGAGTTCAACCAGAAGCAGGGTTCGATCACCTGAAGCAGTTAAAGGCAGTTAGATCAACTGGAGCAGTTAATTCTTAACTCTGCCAACTTCAGATAGGCCTTAAAATAAATCACCTTCTCACCAGCGAGAATTACCTAATCAAACAGCATTTACCGACAGTAGACAACTACCAAAGACTCCAAATCTTTTCCAAACCATCAGACCTGGTTGTACATAGTTTTTCTGAGAGTGCTAAGATTCTATTATTACAATGTTAATACTGAATGGTCCTTGTCTTTATTTGAACTGCACTTCAGTCAAACCATCCTTTAATTAAAATGCTACTGACTTAGTTAAAGCTCCTGGTTGGTTGAATAAAATAATTTGTTAATTATTCCTCAAAGCAGTGTCAGCTCTTTATGTTAAAGAATATGTAAATGTTCAGGTAAAACAGTTAACATCTTCTCAAACACATCAACAGACTATGAAGTGATGTAAAAGGGGATTAACCACTACATCGTAACACCACACTCTGAATCCGAGCCCGCGCTCTAAATCAGAGCCCGCGCTCTCAAGCAGAGCCTGCATGCTCAAACAGAGCCCACGCTCTCAAGCAGAGCCTACGCTCTCAAGCAGAGCTCACTGTCTCAAGCAGAGCCTGCGCTCTCAAGCAGAGCCTGCACACTCAAGCAGAGCCCACGCTCTCAAGCAGAGCCTGCACGGTCAAGCAGAGCCCGCGCTCTCAATCATACCCCGTGCTCTCACTCCGAGCCCGCACTTTCAAGCAGAGCCCGCGCTCTCAATCAGAGCCCGCGCTCTCAAGCAGAGCCCGTGCTCTCAAGCAGAGCCCGTGCTCTCAAGCACAGCCACACTCTCAATCACAATCCACTATCTGAATTAGAGTACACACTCTGAATCTGAGCACACGCTCTAATTTAGAGCACTCGCTCCAGTAGCACACTGACTGGTAGTTGGTATACTCATTCTCAATTAGAATTCACACTTTCTGTGAGCGCAAACACTCTGGACAATAGACAACAGAAATAATAACGTACTTGTCATTTTGCAATCAAAATCTGTCGGCTATTTATGTCTGATCTACAGATTGCTTCAGACCCACGACATGATGTTTGTGTTTAACTGTGCTCTGACGTGGCCCAGGGGAGCGACTGACAATTACGGCTGGACAACAAATGTATGCTTTACCAGTGATGCCCACATCACATAAAAGAATAAGTAAAGAAAATGAATGAGTTACAGCACACACCGAATTTGACCACACATTGAGAATTAGAGCCCGCACTCTGAATTACATCACAGACTCTGAATCACAGCCCACAATCTGAATCAATGCTGACACTCTCAATTTGAGAGCGTGCTGTCATTCAGAAACTGGTCTCAGTGAGAGTTCCTGCACTCAATCAGAGTGCACATCCTGAGTTAAAGAGCAAACAATGAAACTTGGCATGCACTGACTGAATTTGTCCAGCCTCTCTGAACGAGAGCACAGACTCGAAGGTAGGATACACCCTGAAATGGTTATTTTTATCTGTTCACGGGGTATCTTCATTTCCAGCTTGGCCACTGTTTGTTTCCTTTCCCTAATTGCCCTTGATAAGCTGCGTTCCTGATCTATTGGGTTCCACGCCTTGGAGGAAAACCCTCAGAGCTGTCCAGAGGGGAATTCAGGATTTTGACACATCCACAGGAAGGAACGGCGACATCGATCCAATCACAATGATGTGTGGCTTGGTGAGGCATTTGGTGGTTCTTTTTCTCACTCTTCTGCTGCCGTTGTCTTCCATGGCGTTGAGTTTGCAGGTTTGTTTGGTGCTTTCAAAGGGATGTTGCTGCTGTCAAAGGAAAACACTGAATTAGAGAACACACATATGGAGTGCACACTCTGACATGGAAGACATGTCTAACCAATCTGAAATTGCTTTCAGCCTCAGAAGTAAATCTGTTCTGAAATAGGTTTCAGTCTTTGAACATGTAATCTGAAATATATTTCACAATCTGAACAAAACCTATTTTAAATAGATTTCACAATCTAAATCAAATCTAATGTAAAATATGTTTCACATTGTGAATTAAATCTAATCTGAGGTATATTTCATAATCTGAGCAAAAATTATCTTAAATAGATTGCACAATCTAAATCAAATGCATTTCACAAAGTGAATGAAATCTAACCTGAAACATATTTCACAATCTAAATCAAATTTAATCTGAAATAGATTTCAGTCTGATCCAAATCTAATCTGAAATATTTTTTATGATCTGAACTGAACCAAATCTGAAACAGATTTTAGCCTCTGAACCAAATCTAACCTGAAATACATCATATTGACATGCACATTCAGAATTAGAACACACATAGTGAGATAGAGAGTACACAATGAACTAGTGTAAGTAATATTAAACTAAAGCACACACACAGCATTTTCACGTGCAGACTCTGAAATAGACAGCACATTCAAATCTGGAGCAGGAACAATGAAACGGATCAGACATCCATAACGAGAGTACAGACTGAATTATGAAGTGGAGCACACATTCTGAAATAGAGGGGCATGTACTAAATTGGAGCAGAGGCAATGAATTCACGTACACAATCTGAATCAGTGTGGAGACACTGATGTACTCCATGCTGACAGAATTTCAGTTCATGCACTATTCTAGAACATCTAAATGAATACTTTGCCTCAGTATCCATAAAAGGAAGAACTTGGTGAATGAGGAGTCTGGGGAAGGGTGTGTAGATATTCTGGATCATGTCAATATGAAAGAAAAGGATATGTTGGACGTCTTAAAAAACATTAAAGTAGATAAGTAGGGCTTTTGTTGTTCGTAGTATATATAAATGATTTGGATGAAATTGTAACTGGTTTGATTAGTAAGTTCAAAAGATGCCACAAAAATTGGTGGAGTTGCGGATAGTGAAGAGAATCATCAAAGGATACAACCAGATATAAACCAATTGGAGACTTGGTCAGAGAAATGGTAGATGAAGCTTAATCTGGATAAGTATCAGGTAATGCATTTTGGAAGGTCCAGCACGTGTAGGAATTATACAGCAAATGGTAGAACACTTGGGAATATTGACAGGCAGAGAGATCTGGAGGTACATATTCACTAATCACTGAAAGTGACAATACATATGGATAAGGTAGTCAGGAAGGCGTACAGCAAGCCTGCCTTCATCGGTGCGGACATTGAGTGTAAAAATTGGTAGGTCATGCTGCAGCTGTTCAGAAACTTAGCTAGGCCTCATTTAGAATACTGTGTACAATTATGGGTGCCACACCACCAGAAGGATGTGGATACTTTAGAGACGATGCAGAAGAGGTTTACCAGGATGTTGCCTGGTCTGAAGGGTATTAGCTATGAGGAGAGATTGGATAAACTCGGTTTGTTCTCACCGGAATAACAGGCATTGAGTGGTGACCTGATAGCGGTTTACAAGATTATGAGTGACATGGACAGAATGGAAGTCAGATGTTCTTTCCTAGAGTAGAACAGTCAAGCATTAGGGAACGTAGGTTTAAGGTCTGTATGGAAATGTTTAGTGGAGATGTGCAAGGCAAAATTTTTACAGAAAAGGTAGTGAAAGTCTGGAAAGCACTGCCCGGAGAAGTGATGAGAACAGATACAATAATGGATAAGGGTCATTTAAATAAATACATGAACAGGATGGGAATGGAAGCATACGGACTACATGAGAGCATACGGTTTAATTTAGGCAGCCCAAAGAGTCTGTTCCTGTGCTGTATTATTCTTTGTTCTTTGTTTATTCAGCTAGATTAGGGGGCAAAAGCTGAATTCACAAATACAAGCAGAAATAATGCAAGATCAATCAGGGCCAAACAGTGAACCAGAGCCCACGCTCTCAATAAGAGCCCGGACTCTCAATTAGAGCCCGCGCTCTCAATCAGAGCCCATACCCTCAACCGAAGCCCATGCTCTCAATCGGAGCCCGCACTCTCGGTCGGAGCCCGCACTCTCAATCAGAGCCCGCGCTCTCAATCAGAGTCTGCGCTCTCAATCCAAGCCCACATTCTCAACCACAGCCCATACCCTCAACCGGAGCCCGTACTCTCAACCAGAGCCCATGCTCTCAACCGGAGCCCATGCTCTCAACCGGAGCCCGTGCTCTCAACTGGAGCCCGCGCTCTCAACTGGAGCCCGCGCTCTCAATCGGAGCCCGCGCTCTCAATCGGAGCCCGCGCTCTCAATCGGAGCCCGCGCTCTTAATCAGAGCCCACGCTCTCAATCAGAGTCTGCGCTCTCAATCCAAGCCCACATTCTCAATCACAGCCCATACCCTCAACCGGAGCCCATGCTCTCAATCGGAGCCCGCACTCTCAACCGGAGCCCGCAATCTCAACCGGAGCCCGCGCTCCCAACCGGAGCCCGCGCTCTCAACCGGAGCCCGCGCTCTCAACCGGAGCCCGTGCTCTCAATCAGAGCCCGCGCTCTCAGTCAGAGGTCCACACTCTGAAACCAAGTCTACACTCTCAATCAGAGCCAACATTCTCACTCCGAATCCAAGCCCACATTCTGAATCCGAGCCCGCACTCTGAATCTCAGTCCACCCTCGGAATCAGTGCCGACATTCGCACTCCAAATCCGAGCCTGCACTCTGAATCCGAGCCGGTGCTCTCAATCAGAGCTCGTGCTCTCCATCAGAATCCACGCTCTCAATCGGAGCCCGCGCTCTCAGTCAGAGCCCGCGCTCTCAGTCAGAGCCCGCGCTCTCAGTCAGAGCCCACGCTCTCAGTCAGAGCCTGCGCTCTCATTCAGAGCCCGCGTTCTCAATCAGAGCCCGCGCTCTCAAACAGAGCCCGCGCTCTCAAACAGAGCCCGCGCTCTCAAACAGAGCCCGCGCTCCCAAACAGAGCCCGCGCTCTCAAACAGAGCCCGCACTCTGAAACAGAGCCCGCACTCTGTATCCCAGTCCGCACTCTGAATCAGTGCCAACATTCGCACTCCAAATCCAAGCCCACACTCCAAATCTGAGCTGGTGCTCTCAATGAGAGTTCACACTCTCAATCAGAGCCCACATTCTCAATCCGAGTCCGCACTCTGAATCTGAGCCCGTACTCTCAATCAGAGCCCAGACTCTGATTTGGAGCACATAGCCTGAAACAGGCCCCAACACTCAACTAAATCAGTCTGAAATATATATCACAATCTGCAGCAAAATCAAATCTGAATAACATTTCTCAATTTGACCTGAACGAAATCTGAAATAGATTTCAAGGTCTCAGCTAAACCAATCTGAACTAGCTTTCACAATTGGATCCAAATCAAATCTGAAATAGATTTCAGACCACAACAAAATATAAACTGAAATACATTGTAACTTAAAAGGCAAATGCTGAATTCAGGAAAAAAAATGTCAAAATAATGCACGCTGAATGGGGGCCCACACTCTGATTCAGAGCTTGCACTTGGAATCAGAGCCCACACTCACAATCAGAGCCCGCACTCTCAATCAGAGCCCGCGCTCTCAATCAGAGCCCGCGTTCTCAATCAGAGCCCGTGCTCCCAATCAGAGCCCGCGCTCTCAACCAGAGCCCGCGCTCTCAACCAGGGCCCGCGCTCTCAATCAGAGCCCGCACTCTCAATCAGAGCCCGCGCTCTCAATCAGAGACTGCGCTCTCAGTCGGAGCCCGCGCTCTCAGTCAGAGCCTGCGCTCTCAATCGGAGCCCGCGCTCTCAATCGGAGCCCGCGCTCTCAACCAGGGCCCGCGCTCTCAACCAGGGCCCGCGCTCTCAACCAGGGCCCGCGCTCTCAACCAGGGCCCGCGCTCTCAACCAGGGCCCGCGCTCTCAACCAGGGCCCGCACTCTCAACCAGGGCCCGCACTCTCAACCAGGGCCCACGCTCTCAATCAGAGACTGTGCTCCAATCAGAGCCCGCACTCTCAATCAGAGCCCGCACTCTCAATCAAGGCCCGCGATCTCAATCAGAGACTGCGCTCTCAGTCGGAGCCCGCGCTCTCAGTCAGAGCCCGCGCTCTCAATCGGAGCTTGCGCTCTCAGTCAGAGCCTGCACTTTCAGTCAGAGCCCACACTCTCAATCGGAGCCCGCGCTCTCAATCGCAGCCCGCGCTCTCAACCAGAGCCCGCGCTCTCAACCAGGGCCCGCGCTCTCAACCAGGGCCCGCGCTCTCAACCAGGGCCCGCGCTCTCAACCAGGGCCCGCGCTCTCAACCAGGGCCCGCGCTCTCAACCAGGGCCCGCACTCTCAACCAGGGCCCGCACTATCAACCAGGGCCCGCACTCTCAACCAGGGCCCGCGCTCTCAATCAGAGACTGTGCTCCAATCAGGGCCCGCACTCTCAATCAGAGCCCGCACTCTCAATCAGAGCCCGCGCTCTCAATCAGAGACTGCGCTCTCAGTCGGAGCCCGCGCTCTCAGTCGGAGCCCGCGCTCTCAGTCGAGCCCGCACTCTGAATTAGGGCCCATACTTTCAACTAACTCAACCTGAAATATATCACACACACTCAGAATTAGAGTGCACATTCTCAATCGGAGCCTGCATTCTCAATCAGAGTACGTGCTCTCAATCGGAGCCCGCACTCTCAATCGGAGCCCGCGCTCTCAATCGGAGCCCGCGCTCTCAATCGGAGCCCGCGCTCTCAATCGGAGCCCGCACTCTGAATTAGGGCCCATACTTTCAACTAACTCAACCTGAAATATATCACACACACTCAGAATTAGAGTGCACATTCTCAATCGGAGCCTGCATTCTCAATCAGAGTACGTGCTCTCAATCGGAGCCCGCGCTCTCAATTGGAGCCCATGCTCTGAATTAGGGCCCATACTTTCAATTAACCCAATCTGAAATATATCGCACACACTCAGAATTAGAGTGCATACAATGAGATTGAGAGCACACAATGAATTAATGTAAGAAATATTAAACTAAAGCGCACACAGCATCTTCACGCACAGACTCTGAAATAGGTAACACATTTACATATGGAACAGAAACAATCACAACTGATCAGTCTCATAATTAGAGTACAGACTGAATAATGGAGAGCAAACTGAGGTGGACAATCTGAAATCGAGGGGCACACACTAAATTTGAATAGATGAATTCATGTACAGAACCTGAATCAGTGTGGAGATACTGATGTGCTCCACACTCTCAGAATTTCAGTGCATGGACTGATTTTGAACATTGTATTATGAAGCAATGATTGATCCTCCCTCTGAAAACTGACACCAAAACACCCAAGCAGAATTGCTTATAATCTGTAAAAAATTGTCTGTGAAGGGGTGCGACCTATTTTACAGCAACTCCTAGTGGTTAAATACAAAATAAATCTCTGACATTCACTCTAAAATCAGCATGTAACAATATACTTATCTAACTAACAATAAGCAAATTAACTAAACTGTTAACAAACCAAGTAAATCTCTTCCAACTATCAATTATTCCTGAATAAAACAAAATTCTAATAGTCTGCTGTATCAATAAATACAATTCCTACTCATCACCAAAATATAGAGTTTATTTACTCTCTAAATTGCAACCAGGTTTTGTGTTCTTCAGAATATTCTGGTCCTTCTCTGTTGATTCTTCTGTCTGGAGCTGCTGCTTCTTTCTTCTTCAGTACCTTTGCTATCTGGATAGTGCTTTGAGCTAAGAGCTGTGGCTGGTGACAGTTGCTCTTCCTTCTTGTCTCACTGCCCCTCCTCTTTTATACCTGTGATGACATATCTATATTTCCCACAATAGGATTGCTCCTAGGTTGTCAAAACCATCAGATTTAAATTTAATAGCTTCAAAGAGCAAACATAGAACAAAGAAAATTATAGCACAGAAACAGGCCCTTTGGCCCTCCAAATCTGCATCAACCATGCTGCCCAACTGAAGTAAAATCTCCTACCCTTCCAGGGACCATATCTTTCTATTCCCATCCTATTCGTGTACTTGTCCAAATGCCTCTTAAGACTCACTATTGTATCTGCTTCTACTACTTCCCCCAGGCACCCACCACCCTCTGTGTAAAAAACTTGCCTCATACATCTCCTTTAAACCTTGCCCCTCGCACCTTAAACCTATGCCCTCTAATAGTTGACTCTTCCACTCTGGGAATAAGCTTCTGACTATTCATTCTGTCCATGCCCCTTATAATCTTGGAGATTTCTATCAGGTTGCTCCTTAACCTCCATCGTTCTAGTGAAAACAAATGAAGTTTCTCCAACCCCTCCTTATAGCTAATGCCCTCCATGCCAAGGAACATCCTAGTAAATCTTTTCTATACCCTCTCCAAAGACTCCACATCCTTCTGATAGAGTGGCGGCCAGAACTCAACTATACTCCAACGGTGGCCTAACGAAAGTTCTATAAAGCTGCAACAACACTAAACTTCTTGGTGTCTAAGCACTTCCTTCAAAATGATTGACTGAATTCAAACAATTCAAAAGTCTTTGTCTTGGTAACACTGCTCCTTGGCCTTCCAACATAGATGTTTCAGTTTGTGGCTCAATATGTGCTTGCATTTTTTTTACTTGAGCACAGAAAAAACGCCAGCTTTTAAAGGGACCATGAAAAGCTTTCTCTCCCTCACATTTTACAGTTTTACAGACAACAATCTACAATTACTCTACCCAACTTTGTAACACCATCCCCTTAAAAAAAGATGTTTTTTTTTAAAACCTTAACTTCACTACATTATTAGATCCATAGTTCATTAATCTAGAGTTTTACATTTAATATAAATTCTATTTATTTTAAAATTGAACACTATCATTTCTATCTTATATAAACATTTTTATTTTAAATTCATGATAAAGCATCCGCGATAACATTTTCATGAGCTGCAACATGCACAATCTCTAAAAGAAATGCTTGTAATAAAACTCCAATAAAATAATCTGGTGTTCTTGTCCTTAAATCCTTTTGATATACACAATTGTCTCTAATGCACTGTTTGCAATGTAAACATTAAAATGTTGTAAAGCCATTACCAAACTCAATAACTCTTTTTCAATGATTGAATATTTTTTTCTGATGGATATTGAGTTTTTCTGAAAACTAACTGATTGACCTTTCAATTCCACAATCATCCTCTTGTAAACAACAGTTCCAACACCTGCATTGCTTGTGTCAATGGTGATTTTGAAGGGTTTCAAAAAATTTGGCATGTCTAAAACGGTTTCGATGGTTGACACTGCTTTTGCATTCTCAAATGCCTCCTGGCATTGTTCTGCCGGCTGAAATTTCACGTTCTTTTTTAACAGATCTGTCAACGATGCCATGATACTACTAAAGTTTGGTACGAATTTCTTGTAGAATCCGCTCAACCCCAAAAATCACAGCATTTCCTTCTTCAAGGGTAGTCTTGGAAATTCCTTGATGTTTTCACATTTCTCAGTGCCATCCAATGTTGTGTCTTAAAATGTCACTTCCATCTTCACAAATTCTGTTTTTGCCAAGTTTATTTTGCCTTCCATAGTCTTTCGAAGAGCTCTGTAAAATGCCCCATGCGGTCCTTACATGAATGGCTAAAGATTACTAAGTCATCTCTGTAGACAGCACAATTAGTCAAACCTGCAATAACTCTGTTCGTAAGCTTTTGAAAAGTGGCTGGTATATTTTTCATCCCAAAAGGCATTACTTTAAAATGATATAGCGCATTTGGGGTTACAAAAGCAGAATCTTCTTTTGCTCTCTCCAACTAAGGTACTTGTCAGTAATCGCGAAAATGCAACTTTGTTATGCAAGTGGTTTGTCCTACTTTTTCCACATGATTCTCCAGCCCTGGAATTGGATATGAGTCAGATTTAACCACAGCACTGACTTTCCAATAACCTATACTGAATTGTTGAGTATCATCAGATTTGAAACCAACACAATTGGCAAACTCCGCTAGCTTTGACTCTATGATGCCTTCTTGTAGCACTGCATCCAATTCCTTCCGAACTTGCGCTGCTTTCAGAGGATTAAGCCAGTAAGGATGTTGTTTTACTGGAACAACATTCCTTACATTAACCTCATGTGCTATGGCATTAATCCTCCTCATTCTATTTCTACATAGGTCCTCATAGTACTGTAATGTGTCTTTCAATTCAGTTCCCTGTCCTTGAGACAGATAGCTCACTATCCTATTCCATTCCTTAAGAACTTCTTCATTATTCAATTTATTCTGAGGCACATCAAAATCCAAATCATCTGGATTTGAATCTACATTCTGAGTGATGGTAATTAATACCTGTTTCTCCAATTCCTTTTTCCTGTCATAGTACTGTTTCAGCATGTTTACATGACATACCCAATAAATTATTTTCATATCTGACATCTTTACCAGATAATTCACCTGACTTAACTTCTTCTCAATCTGACAGGGATCATTAGACCTTGCTTTGAAGGGTTCTCCTTCCACTCGCAACAATACTTTATCCCCACAGGCAAACAAACAGTTTTATATTTCTTATCTGCTTCTTGCTTCACTAGTTTCTGTGCCACCTTCAAATATTGTCCAGCTAATTCATCTGCTCTGTTTAGTCTTTCTCTCACCTCAGATACATATTCCAACTGTGACACTACTGTTTGGTCTTTTGATACAAATGTTTTAGTTTGGGGCTCAATACATGCTTACATTTTCATTAACTCTCTAAGCACAGAAAGGACACCACCTTTTAAAGGGACCATGTAATGTATTATCCTTTGTACTTTACAATTTTACCAACAATCTACAATTACTGTGCTCAATTTCATAACAATTCAGCCTAAATAATATAGCAAATGCTGAAAGCATGAATTACATGCAAAAATAATATAATCACAGCCGCATTCTCAATGGGAGCCCGTGCTCTCATCAGGACCCCGCGCTCTCAGTCAGGACCCCGCGCTCTCAGTCAGAGCCCGCGTTCTCAGTCAGGACCCCGCGCTTTCATCAGGACCCCGCACTCTCAGTCAGAGCCCGTGCTCTCAGTCAGAGCCCGCGCTCTCAGTCAGAGCCCGCGCTCTCAGTCAGAGCCCGCGCTCTCAGTCAGGAGCCCGCGCTCTCAGTCAGGAGCCCGCGCTCTCAGTCAGGAGCCCGCGCTCACAGTCAGGAGCCCGCGCTCACAGTCAGGAGCCCGCGCTCACAGTCAGGAGCCCAGACACTTAATTAAGCTAGTCAAGAACAGGTTTCGCATTCTGAAACAAATCAAATGTAGAATACATAGTATTGATGAGCATGGTCAGAATTAAAGAATGCACAGTGAGATATAGAGCACACAATGAATTAGTGCAAGAAGCATTTCGCAAAAGCACACGCAACATCTTCATGCCTAGATGCTGAAATAGATACCGTACTCAGATCTGGAGCAGAAACAACGGGGGTGAGTTTACCATCGCACTGCACCCATTTTAGGGCACAATGTGGTGGTAAAGTTGGATGTAAAACGCTTCGCAAGTTTGTGTCAGTTTATGCGACTGGCTTCATTTTACGAGCGCCAGATTTTTGATGCTATCAATCTTTCGCCAGAATGTCCGGGAGGCAGATTAATAGGTGAAAATTTATTATAATGCTGTTTTACATCTACTTAGTGAGCCTGGTGTACAATCATCCGCCTCCTCCCCACCCTCCAGCGTCCCTGCCCTGCATCCCCCACCCCCCCCCATCCCGCACTTTATGTCCTGCAGGGAAAGGTTGGCATCAGCAAGGATTAGACATGCTCCCCGTGAACTGGGAACAGTTGTCTTGGCCTTGCCAATCAAACTGGAGGCCAAGCATCAGAGGCCTGCACTAACTCCTTCTGCAGGGTTTTGGTCATGTTAATTCTGCCCACAGACTTCTACAGCGAGCCTAAGGCTTGCTATTATTTCTGCAGGCAGAGTGCATATTGGGAAAGGCGGGGGAGCTAAAAATAGGCCTGAAAGCCAGATCTGAAACTCTTCCAGTTTCAAAACTATTTAGCACTTAGAAGAAAAAGGTAATTGCATAAGATGTGCATGTTATTGATGTTTTTCTCCTTTATTCCACAGGTGCTTTGGTCTGCCTTTTCTCCAATAAGGGGTATACACACGATGGGTCGTGACAGGGCTGCTCTTGGATTTTTTGAGAGTATCCTAGTGCTTCATGTCATTAGTGTATGCTTAAACTGGACCAGTTGATGGGCAACACGACAGCTCAGTGACTATCACTGTTTGCTGTGCAGATACGTGGATTTGGGCCGGTATCTGTGTGAGTTTGCGCATTCTCCCCGTGCTTGACTAGGTTTTCTTCAGGTAGTCCGGTTTCCTCCCACACCCCAAAGATGTGCTCTTAGGCTGATTGGTGAAACAAATTGTCCCTAAATTGTCTCCCCTCAATCTGGTTTCCAACGTGGATTTCCATAAACATAGACAAGGGTCATGGGTGGAAATGGGAACTCATGCTGTTAAAATGGCGGCACGGGCTTGTTGGGCTGAAGGGCCTGTTTCCCGGGCTGTGTTGTTCTTTGTTCTTTGTAAATTTTCCCTCCAGTGAACAGATCAGACTCCTGACTAGAACACAGACTGAATTATGGAGTACAAACTGAGGCGGAGCACACATTCTGAAATAGAGGGGCATGCACAAAATTGGAGCAGTGGTAATGAATTTGTGTGCACAACCTGAATGAGAGTGAAGACACAGATTTGGTCCACACTCACAGATTTTCAGTCCATGCCCTAATCTAGAACATTCAGTCTATATTGGAGGGCACATGCTGAATTCATGAATACATGCAGAAATAATGCACACTGAATCAGGGCCCAAGGTTCGAATCCGAGCCCACACACTGAATCAGAGCTTGCACTCTCAATCAGAGTCCGCACTCTCAATCAAAGCATGCGTTCTGAATCAAAGCCCGCACTCTCAATCGGAGCCCGCGCTCTCAATCGGAGCCCGCGCTCTCAGTGGGAGCCCACGCTCTCAACCGGAGCCCGCGCTCTCAACCGGAGCCCGCGCTCTCAACCGGAGCCCGAGCTCTCAATCGGGCTCGCGCTCTCAATCGGAGCCTGTGCTCTCAATCGGAGCCCGCGCTCTCAATTGAAGCCCGCGCTCTCAACCGGAGCCCGCGCTCTCAACTGGAGCCCGCTCTCTCAACCGGAGCCCGCGCTCTTAACCGGAGCCTGCGCTCTCAACTGGAGCCCGTGCTCTTAACCAGAGCCCGCGCTCTCAACTGGAGCCCGCGCTCTTAACCGGAGCCTGTGCTCTCAATCGGAGCCTGCACAGATCAGGTGCCTGTGAATAGGTTTTTGCTACAGATGTGTCGAGGTTTTAGAAGCCGCTGGAAGCAGGCAGTATTTCTGTCTCTCTTTGTTGCAAAGTTTCAGAGCTGGGAAGCCTCAAATATTTGTCCTAACATTCAAAGGACCAATTCACAGCAGGTGTTAACAAGCTGAAGATCCAGCATCACCTGAGCATAACTAGTTTTGTTTGAAATTATTGGACTCAAAGACAGTGAGTGGTGAGTACATTTGTGTTTTCTTTTTAGGTGTTGAACTCAGTTTAAATTGGGAGTGCCTTGTGGAATAATGACTGTTCCAGTGGCCAAAGTTTTCCTGGTGCTGGAAGAAGTCACTCAGTGTGTGTTGAAATTACATTGGTATGACTAAAACGAAGGTTTTGGAATTGGCAAAAATGTTGCAGTTGACATCACCTTCATATGCACAATTATGAATTAGTTCATAAATCAAAGTTTGGTTTCCGACATCAGTTTCAGCCTGTGAGGGATAGAAACTGGGGAAAAGAGAAATCCTTAGTGATACAGGTAAAGGAAATCTTGTGGAGATAATAAAGACAGTGTACCTGAGATTAGAAAGGAAATACAGGAGGGCGGAAGAGAAATGAAAAGCTTCGGATGTTTTCACTGATAAAGTGGAGGATCTCTTTAAAGAATTTCTTTGTGTGTGTAAAGTTTACTCATGTACCAGGAGGAGTAGGTAAAGGAGTTAAGATTTTCAGAGATACAGGGGGCAAGTCTCCCTTTTGGTGGTGACAGATGAGGAGATATATAGTTTGAAAGGCGTATTGCCGGTAAAAGGGTAATATGTGAAATTCAGGGTGAGAAAAGTATATCTAAGATTGGAGAGTCCAGTGAAAAGTGATGAAGTGGTAATAGGAATAATAGAAAAATTATCTTGTCCAGGAATACAGTTTATCTTGGGAAATGATATAGCTGGATCACAGGTGGGAGTGATGCCTACTGTGGTCTAAAAGCCAACAGAAAAGCAAACAACTGAATTGCTAAATAACACATGTCCTGAGATTTTTGTCTGGTTATGAAGTAACAAGGTCACAAAGTCATATGTTAAGACAAGAGCTGATATCAGAGAGTGAAGATAAAGAAGTTGAAGTTAATTATCAGAAACTATTCCTGATCAGATAATTGGAAAAGAACAAGAACAGCTGGAGAATGAAGTAGATATTTTTAGTTCAGGAAAGTTGGCAGAGTTACAATAAGACATTATAGAGATAAAACAGATGTACTGGAAAGTATACACTGAAAAAGAATCTGAGTGTATACCGGAATGTCATTAACTTAAAAATATTGTCTTAATGAGGAAATGGAAAAATTTACATATTCAGTCGGATGAAAAACATGTACAAATTAATTAAGTGGTATTTCTGGTAGGGTATAGAAGGGAGGTGTTGTGGGGAACACATGAGGTACCAGTAGGAGGTCATTGGGAGTGAGCTAAATTACAGAAATATTGTTATTGGCCAGGACTGCATAAAGATATGGTTGAATTTTGCCATTTATGTTACAAATTTCAGCTAATAGGAAAACTCAAGTGGTGCTAAAACCATCACCCTTAATATCCATTTCAGCATTTGAAGAAATCTTAAGAAGGGTCTTAATTGGTTGTGTAGGACCCCACCATAAAACAAAAAGTGGGAGTCAATACCTATTGATATAATGGACATGTCTACTAGGTTTCCAGAGGCTATTCCAATATTGCAGCTAAAAGTGGGTAGTTTATAGCATGTAAAAAAAAATTAAGCAACTCCTCTAGAGGAGTTACTTTTTTTTTTACATGTTTATGGATTATCCAGAGAATTATAATCAGATCAATTATCAAATTTTACATCAAGGAGTTTATGGATAGCTTGGATAAAACAGTTTAAATCAACTGCTTACCATCCAGAATCCCAAGGAGCATTAAAACAGAGGCATCAAACTTTCAGGGCAATATTGAGGGCTTATTGTCAAGATTTATCCAGAGGATTGGAATAAAGGAATTCTATTTGTACATTTTGCAATTAGGGATGTACCAAATGAATCAACTCATTAGAATTAATTTTTGTTCATGAGGTAAGAGGATCACTTTAATTGGTTAAAGAAAATTGTTGAGTCAGCAATCTGAGACTACTAGCACAATTTTCCCAAAATAAATCCAAATGCTCAACACAATAGGTTTTTTTTGGGTTTGCAGACTTTTGATAATTTTGTGCACTTTGTGCACTCCAAAGTCCAAAGGCCTCTCTATTCCTATACTAAATCTTCTCACCATGAAAGCCAACATACTATTTGCCACCTTTACTCTCAATCCGAGCCTGCCCTCTGAATTTGAGAGAACAATCTGAATTAGAGCTGCCTATTTGATCAGTACAGACTATTTGAATTTGAACATCATCTTTGAATTAAAACGTACAATTGTTTGGAGTACGGGGATAGAGCAAGAATGTGGTCTTGAAAGTGAAATTAGTCATGTTCATATTGAACGGCAGATCTCTGATCTCCAAATAAGCTTTGTCCAATCAAGACAGGTTTCAAATTTAACTAGACCCCCAAAACATTATTTACACAGCAGGCAAGGATAGTGTCCTGTCTCATATCCTAATCAGGATGTAAAATGGTACTCCTGCCAGCTATGTGTTTGCTGTTCCAGTGTGAATGACAGAATGACTACATACCTCTTAACTTCTTGCTTTTCTTTTACAAGACGATGTAAAAAAAAACTGAAATAGACTTCAAGTACTTCCTCAGGGAACGAAAGATGTTGGGTGCCTATAACATGAAAACAAATCTGACCATAGGTTCAAAACTTTACTCTTTTGCATTTTATAAAAAAATCTTCCTTCAAACCACAAAAGATGGCTGCTAAAAGTCACAAGACCACAGGATTGGCCATTACACTGAGCACTTCTACCAGGTATCGTAAAATAATTATTTTCTCAACTGATAGAATCTCACTCATTGAACAGAACACTTGTAATCACAAAACCAGGAGGGTTGCAAATTGAAACTTATTATGGCTGTAGAACTACTAACAAACTGATCTCTTATATAGGAATGTCGAGTTCCATTTCAAAAAGGAACCAAAGGGATATCAGCTGCGCCTGATAGTTTGTGCTTCTGGTGGAGTCAGTTCTATGGGGTATCTCCTTCAACAACTAATAGCTGGGACCTTGTTTATACCGAAGACCACACTAATTCCTGACACAGAAACCTTCAGAAACATTGAAACTAGAAGCAGAAATAGACTGATCATGAATTCTATATCCTGATTCTCTCCTTCCTCCCATATCTCTTGATCCCTTTAACTCCAAGAGCGAGATCTAGTTTCTCCTTAAAATCAGCCAACATTTTGGCCTCATGTACCTTTCAACAGCAGTGAATTCCACAGATTAACCACCTTCTGAGTGAAGAAATTTCTCCTCACCTCAGTTTTAAAAGGTTTACCCCTTATTCTCAAACTATGACCCCTAGTTCTAGACTCCCCTATCATTGGGAACATTCTTTCTAAATCTAGCCTATCTAACCCTATTAGAATTTTATAAGTTTCCATAAGATTCCCTCTCACTCTTCTGAACTCCAGACTTAGTCTTTCTTCATATGACAGACCTGTCATCCCAGGAATCAGCTTGGTAAACCTTCGGTGTACTCCCTCTATAGAAGGGTATCCTTCCTCAGATAGGAACACCAAAACTGCACTCAATACTCCAGTTGTGTCCTTGTCAATGCTGTATGCAATTTCAGTAAAACACCCGTATCCCTATACACAAAGCATCTCGCTATCAAGGCCAACATACCATTTTCATTTTTTACTGCCTGCTGTATTTGCGCGCTTATTTTTAGCAATTGATGTACGAGGACTGCAAGGTCTCATTGAGTATCCACCTTTCTCAATTTACACCTATCCAAGTAATAATGTATCTTCCTATCATTGCTACTACAGTGGATAAATTCATTCTCATCCACATTATACTCCATCTGTCATGTAGGTGCCCACACTTTCAGCCTGTTCAACTCACTCTGAAGCATCTTTGCATCTTCCTCACAGCCCATCTTCCCACCCAAATTTGTATCATCTGCAAATTTGGAGACAATACCTTCAGTTTCCTCTTCCAAATCATTAAGGTGTAATGTGAACAGGCATCCTAGCACAGATCATCGTGGAATCCCGCTCATCATTTACTACCAGTCAGAAAAAGACCTATTTACACCAATTCTTTGTTTCCTATCTGCTAACCAGTTTCCTATTTAACTCAAGGCATTGCCTGCAATCCCATGAGCTTCAACTTTACATTGCAGTCTGTTATGCCGGACCTCGTCAAAAGCCTTCTGGAAGTTTAAATAAGCCACATCCACTGTTTGCCTCAACTCTATTAGTTACACTTTATTCCTCCCACGAGGTTGAATGTGAAATAAATGAACCCTCTGAGTTAATTATAACATATGTATTTTTTATGGGTTATTACTAAATTGGATCACAGAAAATTTAGCACTGGGAAAACATGCACAGCATAGTTTAACATTATTTCAAACCACCTTGTGTTTCCAGATAGGTGGCGAAAGGAAATACGTAGAGCTTACCTGTGATTCTGTTGTCCATTGCGATGATGGGACCTTAAAGATGGCTGAGGGTAGAGCGAGTGCGGTGAGAACTTAATGAGATTTGACAGAGCAGAAGACATGGTAAGGCCATTCAATGGATCAAAAATTCTCTGAAAAGAACAAAATCTGACATCAGACAAAAGCAGTTCAGTGATTGATCAGTGAGTACATCACTGGCATTTCTTTGAAAAATAGAATCAATTATTACAAATCACAAGTTTAAAAATATAAGACCAATTCTGAAATAGAAAACAAACTTACAAATAAAGAACAAATTCTGAATTAGAATGCACGGTAAAATACAGTTCACACAACAAATCAGACCCCGTGCTCCCAGTCAGAGCCCACACTCCCGATCAGAGCCCACACTCCCTATCAGAGCCCGCACTCCCTATCAGAGCCCGCACTCCCTATCAGAGCCCGCACTCCCTATCAGAGCGCACAGTCCCAATCAGAGCCCGCGCTCCCAATCAGAGCCCATGCTCCCGATCAGAGCCCACGCTCTCGATCAGAGCCTGCACTCTCAATCAGAGCCCGCACTCTCAATCAGAGCCCGCACTCTCAATCAGAGCCCGCACTCTCAATCAGAGCCCGCGCTCTCAATCAGAGCCTACGCTCCCGATCAGAGCCCGCACTCTCAGTCAGAGCCCGCACTCTCAATCAGAGCCCGCACTCTCAATCAGAGCCCGCACTCTCAATCAGAGCCCGCGCTCTCAATCAGAGCCTACACTCCCGATCAGAGCCCGCACTCTCAGTCAGAGCCCGTGCTCCCAATCAGAGCCCGCACTCTCAATCAGAGTCCACGCTCCCAGAGTCCACGCTCCCAATCAGAGCCCATGCTCTCAATCAGAGCCCACACTCTCAACCAGAGTCCACGCTCCCAATCAGAGTCCACGCTCCCAATCAGAGCCCGCACTGTCAATCAGAGCCCACAGTCAGCCAGAATATAATGTAAATTTCCTAACTAGGTTAGTATGTGGCTTTTAAATAAAAGGAAAAAAGAAGTAGTTTGCACATGTGGATTCAAAGTAACAACAATCAATTTATTGTCGGAGTTGTCACCTGTACGGTATAGAAATTGAAACTAAACAAGACCCTGTGAAATACTTCATTGACATCAACATCAATTCATATGACTGTTTTAAAATAGTGTGCAGGAAGGACCAGTGGCCATTTTGCAATTGGTTATCAGCTAACTCAGGTATACCTTTCGATGTACGATCAGTCAATAATGTGAAAGAATGACCATATAAATAATGATTAAACCTTTGAACACCAAAAATTATATTCAGTGTTTCCTTTCTCTGCCTGAGCATAGTTAGATTCACCATTCATTAGAGTAAGCTAAGCAAAAGCTTTTGGTCTTTCTTCCCCTGATGTATAATATGTGTAACCATTGCTCCTGCTCCAAAAGGAGAAGTGTGTTAGGCAAGTAGTAATGGCAATTTCAAATTAAAATAAATCAATGCTTCAGACTTCCTTGGCATCCTTGTATGCTTTCTTACATTCTATTGCCCAATCCCATGATTGTATCACATATAGTATGTTATGCAATGCTTTCAATAATGTAGCTAAGTTAGGATCTAATTTACCACAATAATTTACTAATCCTAGAAAAGACCTCAATTGCATCACATTTGTCAAATGTGGAGCTTCTAAAATAGTGTCCATCTTTTTAGGTGCTTTTTGTTAGTTTCTACTATCAATAACATGACCCAAATATTGGACTGATATCTCAAATTTGTCACATTTTTCTTTCTTGATACATAGACCATGCACTTGAAGACATTTCACTCTTGCTTCTAAATCACTCAAGTGCTCTTGTTCATTGGACCCTGTAATTAGAACACCATCCAAGTAACATTGTGCACCAGAGAAACCACTTGAAATCTGATCCATCAATCACTGAAATAGTGCTAGTTTGGATGTTATTCCAATAAGTAATTCTTTTATTATGCAAAAGACCTTTGTAAGTCATGATGGTAAGCTATGGCTGTGATTCAGCAGCTACATCCATCTGTAAGTGCGTTGTGAAAGATCAATCTCACTGAATTTATGCTCATCTGATAATGTAGCAACCAAATCTTAAATTGAAGGAAGTGAATATTGATCAGCACACAACACTGGATTTATGGTCATTTTAAAATTACCACAAATACAAACTGAACCATCTGGTTTCATATCAGGTACAATGGGAGTAGCCCAATCATTCACTGTAACTGGCACTAATACTTCAGTGTTAATAAGTCACAGTAATTCTTCTTTAAACTTGCAACAAATTGCATTTGGCACTGCCATATGTTTCCGTGTTTCACTCAACTCGACGTTGACCGTGATGTAACCTTTAAACAGTGCAATTTTTTCTGTGTGTCCTGAAAATCACAATGGTTGTACAGAAAGAGGCTACAGTTTTTATCAGAGAATCAGAGATTCTCTGCAGTTTAAAAGGAGGCCATGTGACTCATCGAGCTTGCACCAATAATCTCACCCAGACCCTATCCCCATGACCCACGTAATTTGAAAGGCTGGATAAAATGGGACATATTTCCTTGGAACGTAGGAGGCTTAGGACTGATCTTACAGAGATCTATAAAATAATGAGAAGTCTACATCAGCAAGACTGTCAGCATCTTTTCCCAAAGGTGAAGATGTCTTTAACTAGAGAGCATAGATTTAAGATGAAAGTAAAAAGATATAAAAGGAGCCAGGCAGACAATTTTTTTCACACAGAGGGTATTGAGTGTCTGGAACAAGCTGCCAGAGACAGTACTAGAGGTGGGTACGATTTTGTTTTTTAAAAAGCGTTTAGATAGTTACATGAGTAAGATTGGTATAGAGGAATATGAACCAAACTCAATTCTGAATCAGAGCCCACACTCCGAATTAGGACCCACACTCTGAATTAGGACTGACACTCCGAATCAGAGCCCACACTCTCAATCAGAGCCCACGCTCCGAATTAGGACCCACACTCTGAATTAGGACTGACACTCCGAATCAGAGCCCACACTCTCAATCAGAGCCCACGCTCCGAATTAGGACCCACACTCTGAATTAGGACTGACACTCTGAATCAGAGCCCACACTATCAATTAGGGCCCACACTCAAGATGAAGCACACTACAAGATGAAGGCATGTAAGATCTCCAGCTCCAACACACCCCTCCCTAATGAGTTCAATGCATTCTACGCCCATTTTGAGCAAGACATCAGCAACAGCATATCCTCCATCCTGGAATCTGGGGTCACCATTACAGATGTCCAAACAACTTTCTGAAAAGTCAACCCACGAAAGCTACTGGCCAGGATGAAGTACCTGGATGTGCACTCAGATTCTGTGCGGATCACTTTCGGAGATATTTGCAGATACCTTCAACCTCTCTTTACAACAATCTGAAGTCCCTATCTGCTTCAAAAAGATGACCATTATCCTAGTACTAAAGAAAAGGCAAGCAGCGTGCCTTAATGACTATTGTCCAACGGCTTTGAAATCCATCGTTATGAAGTGCTTTGAAAGGTTAGTCATGGCATGAATCAACTCCAGCCTCACGGACAGCCTGGATCCACTACAGTTCACCTACTGCAACAATAGGGCCACAATAAACTGACACTGCACTCAACCCTGGAACACCTAGATAACAAAGACACTTATATCAAACTCCTATTTATTGACTACAGCTTAGCCTTCAACACCATTACTCCTATGAAATTCATATCCAAACTCCATGGCCTGAGGCTCAGCTCCTCCCTCTATATTGGATCCTGAATTTCCTAACTCACAGACCCATGATCAATAAGGATAGGCAACAAAACCTCCGTCACGATCATCCTCAACACTGGTGCCCCACTAGGCTGTGTTCTCAGCCTCCTACATAGTCCTCATACACCTATGACTGTGTGGCCAATTCCTTTCCAACTCAATTTTCAAGTTCGCTGGTGACTGGGTCATATCTCAAAAAATAACGTGTCAGAGTACAGAAATGAGATAGAGAATCTGGTGAATTATCTCCCTCAATGTCAACAAAATAAAGATTATCATCGACTTCAGGAAGCGTAAAGGAGAACATGCCCCTATCCTATATCAATGGGAATGAAGTAGAGATGGTCGAGAGCTTCAAGTTCTTCTGTGTCCAGATCATCTGTCCTGGTCCCCCCAGGCCGACATAATAGTTGAAAAAACCCACCAATGCCTCTACTTTCTCAGAAGACTAAGGAAATTTGGCATGTCAGCTACAACTCTAATCACTTTTACAGATGCACCATAAAAAGGCTGTATCACAGCTTGGTATGGGTCTTGCTCATCAAAACCGCAAGAAACTACAAAGGTCATGAACATAGCCCAGTCCATCACGCAAATCTGCCTCCCATCCATTGACTCTGTTAACACTTCCCACTGCCTTGGCAAAGCAGCCAGCATAATTAAGGACCTCACGTACTCCGGACATTCTCTCTTCCACTTTTTTCCGTTGGAAAAAGATACAAGTCTGAGGTCACATACCAACAGACTCAAGAACAGTTTAGGATTGTAAACTGGAAAGTATTGAAGTAGATAAGGAGGAGGTGCTAGACATTCTTGAGGGTTTGAAAATAGATAAGTCCCCTGGGCCGGACAGGGTTTACCCTAGGATTCTCTGGGATGCAAGAGAGGCGATTGCAGAGCCTCTGGCTCTGATCTTCAGGTTGTCGTTGGTTACAGTTATAGTGCCGGATGACTGGAGGATAGCGAATGTTGTCCCATTGTTCAAGAAGGGGAATACAGACTTTCCTGGGAATTAAAGACCGGTGAGTCTTACTTCTGTTGTGGGAAAAGTATTGGAAAGAATTATTAGGGATAGGATTTATAGTTATTTAGAGAGAAATGAATTGATCGGGGATAGTCAGCATGGTTTTGTGAAGGGTAGGTCGTGCCTTACTAACCTTATTGAGTTTTTTGAAAAAGTGACCAAAGAGGTGGATGGGGGTAAGGCAGTTGACGTGGTATATATGAACTTTAGTAAGGCATTCAATAAGGTTCTCCATGGAAGGCTTCTGCAGAAAATGCAGATGTATGGGATTGAGGGTGATTTAGCTAATTGGATCAGGAATTGGCTAGCTGATAGAAGACAGAGGGTGGTGGTTGATGGAAATTATTCATCATGGAGTTCGGTTACGAGTGGTGTACCTCAGGGATCTGTTTTGGGGCCATTGCAGTTTGTAATTTTTATAAATGATCTGGATGAGGGTATAGAAGGATGGATTACTAAATTTGCAGATGACACCAAAGTCGGAGGAGTGGTAGATAGTGAAGAGGGGTGTTATAGTTTGCAGAGAGACTTGGACAAGTTGCAGAGCTAGGCCGAGAGGTGGCAAATGGAGTTTAATGTGGAAAAGTGTGAGGTAATTCACTTTGGCAGGAATAACAAATGTGTAGAGTACAGGGCTAATGGTAGAACTCTTAATAGTGTTGATGAACAGAGGGATCTTGGTGTATATGTGCATAGATCCCTGAAAGTCGATAAGTTTGTTAAGAAGGCATGCGGAGTCTTGGCTTTTATTGGTAGGGGGATTGAATTTCGGAGCCTCAACGTCATGTTGCAACTGTAGAAAACTCTGGTGCAGCTGCACTTGGAGTATTGTGTACAGTTCTGGTCCCCACATTATAAGAAAGATGTGGAGGCATTGGAGAGGGTACAGAGGAGGTTTACCAGGATGTTGCCTGGTATGGAGGGAAGGTCTTATGAAGAGAGGCTGAGGGATTTGAGGTTGTTTTCGTTAGAAAGAAGGCGGCTAAGAGGAGACCTGATTGAAACATATAAGATGATTAGAGGTTTAGATAGGGTGGACAGTGATAGCCTTTTTCCTAGGATGGAGAAAGGTAGCACGAGGGGACATAGCTTTAAATTAAGTGGTGGTAGTTGTAGGACGGATGTCAGAGGTACGTTCTTTACCCAGAGGATGGTAAGGGTATGGAATGCCCTGCCTGCTGCCGTTGTAGATACGCCAAGTTTGGGAGTGTTTAAGAGGTCCGTGGATAGGTTTATGGATGAAAAGGGAATGGTTTAGGTTAGAGGGTCATTGTTTTTTCTTAATTGGTCGGCGCAACATCAAAGGCCGAAGGGCCTGTTCTGTGCTGTAATGTTCTCTATGTTCTATGTTCTTCCCTGCTGCTGCCAGACTTTTGAAAGGACCTGTCTTGCATTAAGTTGATCTTTCTCTACAACCTAACTATAACTGTAACACTACAATCCGCACTCTCCTATTTCCTTCTCTATGAATGGTATGCTTTGTCTGTATAGCATGCAAGAGACACAATCTTTCACTGCCTACCAATACGTGACAATAATAAATCGAATCAAACTCTCAATCAGAGCCCACACTCTGAATTACAAGCCACACTCTCAATTAGAGTCGCACTCTCAACCAGAGCCCCACTCTCAGTCAGAGCCACACTCTCAATCAGAGGCCACACTTTGGTGGGAATTTTTCCAAATGGCACGCCATGGGAACGATGGCAGGCATGCAAATGTTCATTGATTTGGGTGGAACTTTCCGCTATTGTCCAAAGATGTCTGCCCTATGAATAAGAGCCCAGACACTCAACTAAGGCATGCACTCTGAATTTCAGAGCCCACACACAAAATCGAGGATCGTGCTTGGAATCTGGGCCTACACTCCCAGTCCAGACCTGCGCACCCAATCGGCACCCAATTTCTCAATCCGAGCATGCATTCTGAATCTGAGCACGCACTCCGAATCCGAGCCCGTACGCTACAGTCATAATCATGCGCTGAATGGGTGCACACACTCTGAATAACAGCCCACACTTGGAATTAACATTAAGGCTGAAGAAATCCTGACAACTGGTGACCTTCACCAGTGCCCTCTTAATGAATTACAACTTTCTAATTTTGCATGGCCTGCTGCTTCTTCTAGGTGCTCCTCCAGGATGCACCTTGCAGATGGAGTGTCCAACTGTGATTCATGCCTTGGCAGATGTTCCCTGGGCAGCCAGGACCTGGACGGCCCCGGATGATTTGCGGATGACACTGTTTCGGTGCCATTCTATTCATCTAGCTGGCCCTGAAATGCCCCAGGGTGAGGAAGGGGGAAATTGGAAGGTTTTGGGACGTCTCGGGTGTCCCGGCTGGGAGATCCCAACATGGGCTCAAGGCCTTCCTCCTCCCATGGGGTGCCCAGAAGCCCTGGGGACACTCCATGGAGGACAGGATAGCTGAACTGAGCTCCAGAAGCTCCAGTATCACCTGACTCTGCCAGTCTTGAAGGCCCAACTTGCGTCTGCATGGTCTGTGATGGAGTCATAGAGTCACGGAGGTTTACAGCATGGAAACAGCCCAACTTCTCCATGCTGCTCTTTCAAATTTTAAAACCCTACGCTAATCCCAATTGCCCGCATTTGGCCCATATTCCTCTAAACCCATCTTTACCCATGTAACTATCTAAATGCTTTTTAAAAGACAAAATTATACGTGCCTCTACTATTACTTCTTCTGGACACTCACCATCCTCTTCTGTGAAAAAGTTGCCTCTCTGGACACTTTTGTATCTCTTCCCTTTCACCTTAAACTTGTGTCCTCTAGTTTTAGACTCCTCTACCTTTGGGAAAAGATAATGGTTATCTGTCTGATCTATGCTCCTCATTATTTTGTAGACCTCTATAAGTTCGGCTCTCAGCCTCCTAATCTCCAGAGAAAAACGTCCCGATCTAATCAACCTCTCTTTATAACTCAATCCATCAAGTCCTGGTAGTATCCTAGTAAATCTTTTCAGCACTCTTTCTAGTTTAATAAAATCCTTTCTATAAAAGGGTGACCAGAATTGCACACAATATTCTAAGTGTGGCCTTACCGATGTCTTGTACAATGTCAACAAGACATTCCAACTCCTATATTCAAAGTTCTGACCAATGAAACCAAGCACGCCGAATACCTTCTTCACCACTTTGTCCACCTATGACTCCACTTTCAAGGAGTTATGAACATTTACTCCTAGATGTGGCTTTGTGATTCCTCAGCCTTGGCCCTGTGAGACTGGGTCAAGCACTGGAACCCCTCAGTAGTAGTTCTCTGAGCCTAGGCTAAGTTGTCGAGACTCAAAGCCATAGCCTGCTGTTTCTCCAGGATGCCAGCGAGAGTCCCAGCCATGGCCAGCAATGTCTCCCATGTGTCACCATCATCCATGACCATCGAACACTGTGCCTCCAGATGCAGGAAACACACTTGCCTGTGGTCCGCTGTGTCTTCAGGATGGCCTGGACTCTGTCACCCATGAGGACAGATTCCTGAGCCAGGATTTCCACTGCAGTCACCACCCTTGCAGTGTTGGCCTGTGTCTCACGCTGTGTTGGCACCATCTCCTGCAGCAGCACTCTGTTTGACTCTCCTAACCAGCCTTGTAGGCTGACAGCCCATCCACCACTCCCGGATTTGCTCATGCATCTCCACCAGCCTTGGGATGATTGAACATCGACGCCCAGCATCTGGCTTGGGGACAGCTGAATCCTGGCCTCCGGCAGACCTCCGTGTGCCCGAGCCCTCGGGTATGCCCGCCTCCACCCTATGTGCATCAGTGTCAGTGAAGTGCTCACCAGGTGATAGATCTAGAAGCCTCAACACTAAAGGCACGCACCATGGGTGATAGTCTCTGTGTTGGTGGGTTGTGTGGTAGATGCCTGTACTGCTTCACTAGTGCTGTCCTCGGAGAGTTCCTCAGAGCCTCCCTCCGAGCTGTTGTCCAGGGTGTCCTGGGGAATTTGCTGACCAGCATCGGAGGAAGGCGCCAACACCTGAAGGGCCAGGTTCCTCTGGGTCCAGAGCTGCAATAAAGAACACACATTTGGGGAAGGGAGGTAAATCATTCTACACAGCATCACACTTACTTCGAGGAGGACTTAGGCTGATACTCACTTGTATGCTGGATGTCTACCTGGCTGTCCATCAACATTCTGCATGCTCCATTACCCCCTGCCAGTTCCATGGCACACTGTTCGAAGCTGGTCAGCTGCTGCAGGTCAGGCACCCCACCTGTCTGTGCCCTCTCTCGCTGGCTGTGCATGCTTTTCTCCTGTGGGTACATAAGGTGGATAGCAAGCATTACTATACTGAAGTGCATGGCGTGCAATGTGTAAAATGTATGCCCTGGACGTTGTGCTGGCAGTTTCAGGGCAAGGGGTCACCATTGAGGGATGCTCATTGAGGGATGAGGGAAAGGGGTTAGATGTTCCTGGAGAAGGGGGTTTTGTTGCATGCCCTTCAGAAGTCTCAGCATGGTTTGAGATCTGTGCCAACTGTATGCAGGTTTCAAAGTGGGATGCTTACCCACTCGCTGCTCAAAGGAGGTGATATAGTTTCTTTTTAAGAACATAAGAAATAGGAGCAGGAGTAGGCCATCCAGCCCCTCGAGCCTGCCCCGTCATTCAATAAGATCATGGCTGATCCGTAGTGGTTCAGTACCACTTTCCCGCTTTCTCCCCGTAACCCTTAATTCCCTTGTCAGTCAAAAACCTATCCACTCTTGACTTGAACATATTCAGTGAGGAAGCCTCCACCACCTCATCAGGCAGAGAATTCCAAAGATTCACCACCCTTTCAGTGAAGAAATTTCTCCTGATCTGAACCCCAGTTCCCCCTCCCTCACCCCCCACAATCTTGAGGCTGTGCCCTCTAGTCCTGCTATCTTTGCTAAGCGGGAAGAGTCTCTCAACCTCTACCCTATCCATCCCCTTCATTATCTTATACGTTTCTATAAGATCCCCTCTCAGCCTCCTAAACTCCAAAGAGTACAAACCTAGCCTATTCACTCTCTCCTCATAATCCAATGCCCTCATCTCCGGTATCAGCCTAGTGAACCTTTTGCCACTGTCCAGACCAAGGTGTCAGGCTCTCGGCTCTTAGTGCATCTGCCACCTCTTCCCACAATGCTATAGCTGCTGTGCTCCTTGGGTGAGGGCTCTGATTGGGGAAGAGTCACTGGTGCCTCTCCTCTACAGCATGAAGAGATGGGCCTGGTCAGCCTCAGTGAATCACAACACTGTTTTTTTCGATGACATCTTCATGGCGTGACTGGCTGTGTGTCCATTCCTGCACCTTATGTGTAGCTCTGGCATATTAGGGGAGTGCAGGTGTAGTGAGTACAGCCAGTCAAGGGCCAGTTGGCAACAATTCCTTGTGAGAAATTTTGAAGGCTGCTTTCAATTGAGTATCATGAATCCCTCCAGGTGTTGATTGGCTCCCATTCAATAAGCTGCAGTGTCTCGGGGGGGGCTGTAATACTCAGGGCTCCCATTCAATAAGCTGCAGTGTCTCGGGGGGGGCTGTAATACTCAGGGCTCCCATTCAATAAGCTGCAGTGTCTCGGGGGGGGCTGTAATACTCAGGGCTCCCATTCAATAAGCTGCAGTGTCTCGGGGGGGGCTGTAATACTCAGGGCTCCCATTCAATAAGCTGCAGTGTCTCGGGGGGGGCTGTAATACTCAGGGCTCCCATTCAATAAGCTGCAGTGTCTCGGGGGGGGCTGTAATACTCAGGGCTCCCATTCAATAAGCTGCAGTGTCTCGGGGGGGGCTGTAATACTCAGGGCTCCCATTCAATAAGCTGCAGTGTCTCGGGGGGGGCTGTAATACTCAGGGCTCCCATTCAATAAGCTGCAGTGTCTCGGGGGGGGCTGTAATACTCAGGGCTCCCATTCAATAAGCTGCAGTGTCTCGGGGGGACTGTAATACTCAGGGCTCCCATTCAATAAGCTGCAGTGTCCCGGGGGGACTGTAATACTCAGGGCTCCCATTCAATAAGCTGCAGTGTCTCGGGGGGACTGTAATACTCAGAGTTCCCGTTCAATAAGCTGCAGCTTCCGGAGGGGGCTGTAATACTCAGAGTTCCCGTTCAATAAGCTGCAGCTTCCGGAGGGGGCTGTAATACTCAGAGTTCCCGTTCAATAAGCTGCAGTTTCCGGAGGGGGCTGTAATACTCAGGGCTTAGTAAGAGGTCTGGCAATACCAATTTTAAATCCAGCCGATTTATTTGATAGTAAACTTGCTAACTTTCGGCCTTTGTGCCTTCGTCAGGCGAATGAGGTGTTCTGGTCTGCAATAGCACGCATATCAGCACAGACAGTTACAGATTGCTGATTAGAATGCGAATCCTTACACCTAACCTGCTATTCAAGTCTTAAAGTGGCTAACAATGTGAGTGGAAGGAGTACTGAGCACAGGTTAGAGAGATGTGTATTGTCTCCAGACAGCACAGTAAGTGAGGTTTTTTGCTAACCCAGGCAAGTTATGGGGGTTACAGATAGTGTGACATGAAGCCAAGATTAGCAATCTGTAAACTGTCTGTGCTGATATGCGTGCTATTGCAGACCAGAACACCTCATTCGCCTGACAAAGGCACAAAGGCCGAAAGCTAGCAAGTTTACTATCAAATAAATTGGTTGGATTTAAAATTGGTGTTGCCAGACCTCTTACTGAGTTTACCCCAGTCCAACGCCGGCATCTCTACATCATACTCAGGGCTCCCATTCAATAAGCTGCTGAACCCAGTGGGGTGTAATATTCAGGGCTCCCATTCAATAAGCTGCAGTGTCCAGGGGGAGCTATAATACTCAGGGCTCCCATTCGATAAGCTGCTGTGTCCAGTGGGGTGTAATACTCAGGGCTCCCATTCAATAAGCTGCTGTGCCCAGTGGGGTGTAATATTCAGGGTTCCCATTCAATAAGCTGTAGTGTCCAGGGGGAGCTGTAATACTCAGGGCTCTCATTCAATAAGCTGCTGTATTCGGGTATAATACTCAGAGCTCCCATTCAACAGAAGGAATGCTCACAAGCTGGGGGTGTGCAGGGCAGGACAGCGCGAGTTCTATTCAGGTCAGCAGTGAGGTCAGTAGGTTCATGAGGAGAAGAAATGGGATACCTGCAGTTTCCAGCTCAGTGGAGGGTGAGTGGGCAGACTTATGAGGAGAGCAGAGGTGAAGTCCAGTGATGAGGCCAGTATGTGGGGGAAGGTGAGAAGGCAGCAGTATTTGCATTGTGGGGGGGAGGGCATTGAGGGTTCAGCGATGTGTGTATGAGGGGAGCAGTGATGTCTGCATGGAGATGAGGGGCGGTGGGGATGAACAGTGATGTCTGTATGGGGGTGGTCCAGTGATGAGGCCAGCAATATCTTTAAGGGTTTGAAGACAGTAATCTCAAGGCTGGGAGATATTTTCAGTGATCTCGCAGAGATGTGCTCGTGCAAGGGTCCCCACTCGTCCGCCAATTTCAGCTTTTTTAGCGTGACTAGCCCTAACGCCTTCCCCCCCAACCCCGAGCTTTTAATTATATTCATGATTGTGACTTCTGCATTGCACAGACTGTGGGAGCCAAGCCTGGTTTCCCCAGTGGGAATTAATCATAATGTACACCAGTTTTCCTGCAAATTCAGCACTTAGAACCTTTTTGGGGGAACTATCCCCCACATTCTGAATTAAAGAACATTCAGGCTTAGCATACACATCCCGAATTCAGGTGCAAACCATAAATTAGACACAACACTCTCAATCAGAGCCCATACTCTGAATTACAGTGCACGCTCTGAATTAGAGTGCACATTCTGAATTAGAACACACATTCTGAATTAAAGCACACATTCTGAATAATAGTCTGCACTCTGAATTATAGCCCAGTTGCACTTTGGCAGGAACAATAAATGTGTAGAGTATAGGGCTAATGGTAGGGCTCTTAATAGTGTTGAGGAACAGAAGGATCTTGGTGTATGTGTCAATAGATCCCTGAAAGTAGGCAGTCAAGTGGATAAAGTTATTAAGAAGGCTTATGGAGTCTTAGCTTTTATTGGTAGGGGGATTGAATTTAGGAGCCGCAGCATCATGTTGCAGCTGTACAAAACTCTAGTGCGGCCGCACTTGGAGTATTGTGTGCAGTTCTGGTCGCCACATTATAAGAAAGATGTGGAGGCATTGGAGAGGGTACAGAGGAGGTTTACTAGGATGTTGCCTGGTATGGAGGGCAGGTCCTATGAAGAGAGGTTGAAGGATTTGAAGTTGTTTTCGTTAGAAAGGAGGCGGCTAAGGGGGGATCTTATTGAAGCATATAAGATGATTAGAGGTTTGGATAGGGTGGACAGTGATAGCCTTTTTCCTAGGATGGAGAAAGCTAGCACGAGGGGACACAGCTTTAAATTAAGGGGTATGAGTTATAGGACGGATATCAGAGGTAGGTTCTTTACTCAAAGAGTGATTAGGGAGTGGAATGCCCTGCCTGCAGCTGTTGTAGATGCGCCAAGTTTGGTGGCGTTTAAGAGGTTAGTTGATAAGTATATGGAAGAGAAGGGAATGGTTTAGTTTGGAGGGGCATTGCTTTTTATTTTGGTCGGCACAACATCGAAGGCCGAAGGGCCTGTTCTGTGCTGTATTGTTCTATGTTCTATGTTCTATGTTCTATGAACTTATAGCCCACATGCTGAATTCATAGTCACGCACTGAATTAGAGCCCACTCTTTGAATCAGAACCGATTCTGAATTCAAGCACATCCAGAATTAGAGCGCACACTTTGAATTTGAGCTCTGTGATGACTTTAATCAGACAGTTGAAATCGGCATGCTTGATTAGAACTCCCTGGTTAAGAGTTAATTGATGGCCCAATCAGAAAGCCTCGTGTCCTGCGTTTAAACATGAGTCATGATGTGGAAATGCTGGCTCACACTCTGATTTGGAGCATAGGTTGTGAGTTAGAGCGCACATTGTGAAATAGAGCCCACACTCTGAATTTTAGCTCACACTGGGAATTAGAACCTACATTTGGAATTAGAGCCACACTTGGAATTAGACGCACATTCGGAATTAGAATGCACATGCTGAAGTAATGCAAATTCAGAATTAGAGAGTATCTTCTGAATTCGAGTGCACACTATGAATTGGAGCCAACATTCTGAATAAAAGCCCATACTCTGAATAAGGGCCCACACTCAAAATTAGAGTCTACACATGGAATAACAGCCCACATGTGGAATTAGAGGCTACATGCTAAGCTCATAATCATATGCCGAATTAGAGAAGACACTCTGAATATAGCCCACACTCAGAATTGGAGCGTACATTCTGAATTAGAGCCCAAATTCTGAATGAGGGCCCATATTTTGAATTAAAACACATTCAGAATTAAAGTACACACTCTGAGTTCAGGCGCACAGTCTGAATCAGAGCCCATGCTCTAAATTTAAGTGCATATTCTGAATTAGAACACACACTGAATTAGAACCGTGATGTAGAGATGCTAGCGTTGGACTGGGGTGGGCACAGTAAGATGTCTCACAACACCAGATTAAAATCCAACAGATTTATTTGGAGTTCTGAATTAGAGCATATGCTAAATTAGAGCACACACTCTTAACTAGAGCACACACCTGAATCTGAGCATACACTGATTTGCAGCCCATGCTCTAAATTAAAGCCCACATTCTGAATTGGAATGCACATTCCGAATAGATTCCACATTCTGAATTAGACCATACATTCTGAACAGGAAAGTACATTCCGAATTGTGGTATGCATTCCGAATTAAAGCACACACTCTGAATTAGAGCACACACTTTGAATTTACATATACACTCTGAATTAGAGTCCACAATCTGAAATAGAACCACATCCTGAATTAGAGTGCACTTTCTGAATTAAAGCACATCCAGAATTAGAGCACAAATTCTGAATTCAAAATTAGATCTATACACTGAATTCGTAATCATGCACTAAATTAGAGAACACATTCTGAATATAGCCCACACTCAGAATTGGAGCACACATTCTGAATTAGAGCCTATGTTTTGAATTAAAACACATTCAGAATTAGAGTACATACTCTGAATTTGAGCGTGCACTCTGAATTAAGTCTGAATTTGAGTGCAAATTCTGAATTAGAGCACTCACTCTGAACTAGAGCCACAATATAGAGATGCCGGCATTGGAGTGCGTGGGCACAGTAATTAGAATTAGAGCACACACTCTGAATTAGGAGATACATTCTGAATTACAGCACATGTTAAATTAAGGTCCACATTCCAAATCAGAGCACACACTCTGAATTAGAGCCAACATTCTGAATTAAAACACATTCAGAATTAAAGCACGCTGAATTTGTAATCACATGATGAATTAGAGCACATACTCTGAATACAGCTGTGGCCAAATGGGCAGCCTAAGATGGTGGTTTGCAACAGCACGCTGGGATAATTGGACAAGCACTGAAATAGGCAGGCTGCAGCCTCAAAAGAAATTAGACGGAGATAAACAGGCTGCAGCAATTGGAATTAAAAGGATGTAGACCATCTCCAGGACAATGGACACTTTCTGGCCAAACTGGTTTGTTTACCAGACATGGGGCACCTTAACCCCTTTATTTGGGAGAGAGGTATGTGGCCTACGTGTCTCCAGCACTGATAGGGATGGCCGTTGGGTGCACACCCAGAGATCGGTATGGCAGCACCCGATTAGACTTTATCAATCAGGGTGATCAAGTCCTGGTCAATTGATTGCCAATGGCCAAAAAGGGCACAAAACCAACGAGGTATAAAACTGCCCTTTACACAGGAGAATTTCTCTCTCTCTCTCTCTCCCCCAACGAATGAACAACAACTACACTGACCATCACCAACAACAACCAGCACGAGGAGAACCAACACACCTCAGAAGGAAGGAAGACCCGAGCCAGAGTTTCAGACCAGGGCCAAAGGACCAGACTATGATGAGGACTACAGAGACCAACGTGTGGATAAAGGCCAATACCTGCCTGGTTACTTTCCATCACACAAAAATTAAATCAAGGTCTAGTATTGGATTTGAACTTTAGTATTCTACAAGATAACTTATTATTGATTGGATGGGTGAGTAATAATTGTGTGTGAATAAATATTATTGTCTTAACAAAAATTCTTTGTCCACTGTATAAGGGTTAAATTAGACTGTGCAGCAGGAGCGAGAACATAAGCCACAAACTGAATTACAGCACAAATTCTGAATTAGAGCACATTCAGATTTGAGCATTAATTCTGAATTGAAGCACATTCAAAATTAGAGTACATTCTGAATTCGCGAGCACACTATGAATTATAGCCAACATTCTTAATTATAGCCCACATGCCTCAATCAGAACTCACACTCCGCACTTTCTGAATTAGAGCCAACATGATCAGTATTACAGCTGAATTCGTAATCATGCACTGAATAAGAGCATACACAATGAATACAGCTCACATGTTAAATTAGAGCAGACAACCTGAATTACAATACACACTCTGATTTGGAGCCCACTCTCTGAATTAGAGCCCAAATTCTCAATTGGAGCCCACATTCTGAAGTAAAGCACATTCAGAATTAGAGCACACACTCTGAATTGAAGCACATGTTCTGAATTAGTGCCTCCACTGGAGCCCACACTCTGATATAGAGCACACTTTCTGAATTTGAGTGCACACACTGAATTAGAGTGCACATTCTAACTTAGAGCACACTCTCTGAATTGGAGCATAGTTTCTGAATTAGAGTGCACACTCTGAATCAGACCCCATACTCGGAATTAAAGCCCAAACTCAGAATTAGAGCCCATGTTCGGAATTAGAGCCAACCCTGATTCGCAACCCATACTCTGAATTACAGCTTACACTCTGAATTGGAGCCTACATTCTGAATTAAAGCACATCTGAATCAGAGCCCACACTCTGAATGCAAGCCCACACTCTCAATCAAAGTGCACGCTTGGAATTAGAGCCTACACGCTGAATTAGTGCACACATTCTGAATTAGAGCCCATATTGGAGTCAACGTTCTGAATTAGAGCGCACACTATATTAGAGCACACACAAAGAATTAGAGTGTATATTCTAAATTAGATTGAATTGGAACACAGATTCTGAATTGGAATCTGCGTTCTGAATTAGAGTCCATATTTGGGATGAGTGCTCACACTAGGAATCAGAGTCTACACTCTGAATTACAGCCCAACCTCTGAATTATAGAGCCCACACTGGCACCTACACTCTGACTTATAGCAGGTGTTCTGAATTAAAGCATGCAGACTGAATTGAAGTGCACATTCCGAATTAGAACACAGATTCTGAATTAGAGTCCACATACTAAAATAGAGTCCACACTCTGAATTTGAGCATACAGGCTGAATTTGACCACAAACTCTGAATTAGGGAGTACACCTTGAATTACAGCACATCCTCTGAGTTACAGCTCCCATTCTGACTTAGAGATCACACTCTGAATTAGTGCGCACACTCTGATTTGGAGCACCGGTTCTGAATTAGAGCCCCCATTCTGAATTAGAGTGTACATTTGAAATTAGAGTCCTGACTTGCATTGGAGCACAGGTTTTAAATTAGAGCCCACATTCTGAACTAGAGCTCACACTCTGAATTAGAGCACACAGGATGAATTAGAACGCACACACTGAATTAGAGTGTACATTCTAAATTAGAGCACGCACTCTGTATTGGAGCACGGGTTCCGAATTAGAGACCAAATTCTGAATTAAAGCACATTCAGAATTAGAGCACACATTCTGAATTTGAGTCACGGAATCAATTAGAGCCAACATTCTGAATTAGAGCCCACATTCTGAATTAGAATGCACACCCTGAATTAGAGCCCACATGTTGAATTAGGGCCACACAGTGAATTTGTATTGTTTGTATGTTCTGAATTAGAGCATACAGACTGAATTCAAGCACACAGGCTGAGTTAGAGCACATAACCTGAATTAGGGAACACACTCTGAATTAGGGAGCACATTTTAAATCAGAGCACACACTCTGAATTAAGAGGCCACATTCTGAATTAGAGCATGCACTCTCAATTCGAGCCCACATTCTGAATTACAGCACACACACTGAATTAAAGTGCACATTCTAAGTCAGTGCACACGTTCTGAATTGGAGCATAAGTTCTGAATTAGAGCCCACATTCTGAATTAGAGCACATTCACAATTAGAACAAAAATTCTGAATTAAAACACATTCAGAATTAGAGCGCACATTCTGAATTCAAGTGTACACTATGAATTAAAGCCAATAGTCTGAATTAGAGCTTACACACGGAACTCGAACCCACACACTAAATTTGTAATCACGCAGTGAATTGGAGTACATCGCTAAATTAGAGCACACACTCTGAATAAAGCCCACATTCTGAATTAGAGCACAAATTCTGAATTCAAACGCATTTAGAATTAAGCCCACACGAATTAGAGCCCACACTCAGAATTATAGCTCACACTCAGAAATAGAGCATACATTCGGCATTAAAGCCCACATTGGAACTAGAGCGTATACATTGAATTCATAATCACTCGCTGAACTAGAGCACATGCGCTGAATGCAGCCCACCATTGAATCTGAATTGGAGCCCACTCTCTGAATCAGAGCCCAATTCTGGACTAATGCACATGTTTTGAATTAGAGCCCACATTGGAGCTTACACTCTGCATTAGAGTGCTCATTTAAATCACAGCACATACACTGAATTAGAGTGCATATGCTAAATTAGAGTGCACGTTCTGAATTAGAGCCCACATTCGGAATTATAGCCCACATTCGGAATTATAGCCAACACTCGGAATTAGGTTCCATGTTCAGTATTAGGAGGAGGAAATAAAGAAACTAAAAGAAAAGCAGCAGGAGAGAATAGAACAAATAAAAGCAGAAGAGGACAGAGAGGTAGATGAATTAAAAAGAACAAACCAGGCAAATTTATTATATCTGGGCAATTTTCAGTCCCAGCGTGCTGTCTTGGCTCAGGGCCCAGCCATTACATACACAACCCCATTTATGGTGGCACAGTTGGTCTAAATCACAAATAAAATCTCAACTTTTGAGCCATCAGCTGATCCACACAGTTTCTTTAAGGAGGTTAGGCAGCAAACGATAATGCATGGGCTAGATGAAAAGGAGGAAGCAAAGTTGAGAGTCATGTACTTAAGCAATTCAGTACAATCTGCTCTGCCAGCCCCTCAAAATGGGGAAGAAATCAGGGAAGGAACCTTAAATGAGATCAAGGAAGTGATGTTGACTGCAGTAGGGTTTAATAAAGGGAATCCTGTTGATGGGTTAAATAAATGTAAACAGAGCAAAGGGGAATACCCAAAAGTCTTTGCCGGTCATTTATGGATCCATGTCATGGAAATATATAGGGAATTAGATCGGGCTAGATTAAATGAAACCAAATCATCCAAATGGGCTAGGACATTAGTGTCACACACCACAGGGGAAGACAAGAAAGCCGGTGCTAATTTTGACTCCGGAGAAACCACACACACAGCAAAGCATGGGTTCTCCAATGGTTAGCTCGAGTCTAGGAACAGGAAGTTTAGGGAGCCTCAACGTCACGGTTAGATAGGGAAGCAAGAATGCTTCTAATGAGGGCTAACCAAGGTCCGGTTTGGAGGAATGAGGGTAGAGATCACCAACACCAGGGAGGTAGAGCTCCATATTACACAGCAGCCCCGGGGAGAGATAGAGGGACATGTTTTAATTGACGGCAGCCAGGACACTTTGTGCAAAAGTGTAGGAGACTCCCATCATTCTATACACAGTCCCCGAGACAAGCAGAACCACCAACTCCATCAGTTAGGCAAACTCCTAGATACAAGAAAGCATACCAGCCATCACCAATAGAAGGTCCCGGTTTCCCATGCATACTGTAAACACTAACATATCCAACCATCCCTGCCTATGGAACCTTAGATTGACGGTGTCCGGCCTCTCCAGCCTGCGTCTGTAGCAACAGGTGGGATAGCGTAGCTAGACCCCTAGTTAACAGCGAGATAAGAGGTCACCTTTTAGAATTCCTTTGGAATACCAGAGGCTCCCGAACTACCCTGAATGTATCAAAATTAAAAACAGACATCCCTTACCCAACTCAGGTACAATCACACTCAATGGATTCGCAGAACACGTACAGGAGGGATACATTTCAGCTCCTGTACAGCTCTGCAGAGGCAACATGGCTTTTGACTATCTGATGGTGCTAATTGGCCTTCCCCAAATGCTGAACATTAGGGTCAATTATGTGAACAAATGTAATCTTTCATTCATTCACCTAATCAATGCATTTGACAAATGGCTACAGTTAACAGCCATCAATCATTCCAGTCGGGACATATGCTAATAGGGTTAACACAACGGGGGAATTCTGGTTTGATTCCTTAATGATTAGCAGTGATCCAGCCATCAGGGAGGTGCTTCAAAGAAACAATGGGGTGTTTGCAAAACACGAGCATAATTGTGGCCAGATACATGGGGAGATGTTAATTGAAGGGCCAGATCCGAATCCGCAAAAGACAATACGGTTTCTGCAGACAGGAAGAGTGGGAGGTGGCCAAAGTAATTAATAGTCTATTACAGCAGGGGGTGTTGAGGTGGGTGTCATCAACAAACAATGCATCGATACGGACTGTAAAGAAAGCAGACAGATCATGGACGTTAACGATTGATTATCTGGAATTAAATAAGGTTACCTCACTCATAGCCTCCACTGTAGTTACAAGCCTCATCACCATGATGAGACAGGAAATCCAGGCAAAGTTTTTCAGGGTACTGGATATCAGTAATGATTTCTGATCCATCCTTTTAAATCAGTCCTGCCAGTATTAGTTTGCCTTTACCTTCCAGTAAAGTTTTACAACACCAATTTTAAATCCAACCAATTTATTTGATAGTAAATTCACGAGCTTTCGACTCTATAGCCTTCATCAGGCAAATGCAGTGTTCTGGTCTGCAATAGCACTCATATCCACACAGACAGTTACAGATTCATGATTAGAATGCGAATCCTTACATCTAACCTGCTATTCAAGTGTTAAAGTGGCTAACAATGTGTGTGAAGGGAATCCTGAGCATTGGTTAGACAATTGTGTATTTTCTCCAGACAGCACAGTAAGTGAGGTTTTTTGCTAACCCAGGCAAGTTACGGGGATTACAGATAGTGTGTCATGAAGCCAAGATCCCTATTAAGACCGTTCTCGTGTGCGGAACTTGGCTATCAGTCTCTGCTCAGTAACTCTGCGCTGTCGTGTGTCACGAAGGCCCCCTCGAAGAACATTTACCCGCAGGTCGGAGGCTGAATGCCCATGACTGCTGAAGTGTTCGCCCACAAGAAGGGAACTGTTTTGCCTGGTGATTGTTGAGCGATGCTCATTCATCCACTGTCGTAGTGTCTGCATGGTCTCCCCAATGTACCATGCTTCGGGACATCCTTTCTTGCAATGTATTAGGTAGACAACGTTGGCCAAGTTGCAAGAGTATGTACCGTGTACCTGGTGAATGGTATCCTCACGTTTGATGATGTTGTCCATGTCTATGATCTGGCATGTCTTGCAGAGGTTGCTGTGGCAGGGTTGTGTAGTATTGTGGTCACTGTTCTCCTGAAGGTTGGGTAGTTTGCTGCGAACAATGATCTGTTTGAGGTTGTGCGGTTGTCTGAAAGCAAGAAGTGGGGGGGTGGGGATGGCTCTAGCAAGATGTTCATCGTCATCAATGACATGTTGAAGACTCCAGAGAAGATGTTGTAGCTTCTCCGCTCCGGGGAAGTACTGGACAACAAAGGGTACTCTGTCCACCGTGTCCCATGTTCGTCTTCTGAGGAGGTCAGTGTGGTTTATCACTGTGGCACGTTGGAACTGTCGATTGATGAGTCGAGCGCCATATCCTGTTCTCACGAGGGCGTCCTTCAGCGTCTGGAGGTGTCTGTCATGATCCTCCTCATCTGAGCAAATTCTGTGTATATGGAGGGCTTGTCCATAGGGAATGGCTTCTTTAATGTGTCTAGAGTGGAAGCTGGAGAAGTGGAGCATTGTGAGGTTGTCTGTCGGTTTTGGGTACAGTGAGGTGCTGAGGTGACCGTCCTTGATGGAGATGCATGTGTCCAAGAATGCAACTGATTCTGGAGAATAGTCCATGGTGAGTCTGATGGTGGGATGGAACTTGTTGATATCATCATACAGTTGTTTCAATGATTGTTCACCATGAGTCCAAAGGAAAAAGATGTCATCAATGTATCTAGTACATAACCTTGGTTGAAGATCTCGTGTGGTGAAGAAGTCTTGTTCGAACCTGTGCATGAAGATGTTGGCATACTGAGGTGCAAAGTTGGTCCCCATGGCTGTTCCATGTGTCTGGATGAAAAGCTGATTGTTGAACGTGAAGACATTGTGGTCCAAGATGAAGCGGATGAGTTGTAAAATTGCATCCGGAAACTGGCAGTTGTTGGTATTGAGTACTGAGGCAGTCACAGCAATACCATCGTCGTGGGGGATGTTGGTGTAGAGCGCCGAGACATCCATTGTAACAAGGAGTGTCCCTGGTTCAACTGCTCCATGAGTGCTGAGTTTCTATAGGAAGTCTGTAGTGTCAAGAGACAGCAATACATTTGGACTTGCCTACCACAGGGTTTCCATAATTCCCTGAGCATCCTCCACACAGGACTAGTTACCAGATTAGGAAAGTTTTCCTGACCTGGGTCCTGCTCTAATGTGTAGACAATTTATTGTTACAGACTGATACCAAAGAGGAGAGAGAGCATGTAACATTGTTAGATGAATTACTCTCACTGCTCCATTCATTAGGCTGCAAAGTCAACCTGAAAAAGGCCCAAATTTTGCAACCCAAGGTCATATACCTAGGTACATATACCTACCCATGGGAAGAGGGAGCTCGAACTGAAAAGGATAGACTCCATCGTGCACCGAGATGTGAGTACCCTCCGATCTTTTTTAGATCTAGTAGGATATTGTTGGAACCATATAGATGGCTTTGGCACCAAGACAGCCTCACTGAATGAACTGTTGAAGAAATATAGGGTTAATGGAAGGACCCTTAATAGCGTTGTCGAGCAGAGGGATCTTGGGGTACAAGTACGTAGCTCTTTGAAAGTTGGCACCCAGGTTGATAAAGTTGTTAAGAAGGCGTACTGTGTGTTAGCTTTTATTGGTAGAGGGATTGAATTTAGGAGCTGTGAGGTTATGTTACAACTGTACAAAACTCTGGTGCGGCCACACTTGGAGTATTGCGTACAGTTCTGGTCGCCGCATTATAAGAAAGATGTGGAAGCATTGGAAAGGGTGCAGAGGAGGTTTACCAGGATGTTGCCTGGTATGGTGGAAGGCCTTATGAGGAAAGGCTGAGGGACCTGAGGTTATTTTCATTAGAGAGAAGAAGGTTACGCGGTGACCTAATTGAGGTGTATAAGATGATCAAGGGATTGGATAGGGTGGATAGTAGAGCCTTTTTCCTAGGATGGTGATGACCAACACGAGGGGACATAACTTTAAATTAAGAGGTGGTAGTTATAGGACGGATGTCAGAGGCAGGTTCTTCACACAGAGGGTGATGAGGGCGTGGAATGCCCTGCCTGCAGCAGTTGTGGACTCGCCTACTTGGGGGCATTCAAATGTTCGGTGGATAGGCATATGGATGATATTGGAATAGTTTAGGTTAGAGGGTCCACTGGCTGGTGCAACATCGAGGGCCGAAGGGCCTGTACTGCGCTGTAATGTTCTATGTTCTATGTTCTAAAACTGTGACCTGAATGGACTGTGCAGCACACAGCTGCAGTAACCGATTTAAAGCTTTACTCGTCCCCTACCCAGACCTTAGAAGTTGCAGCCACACACTTTCAGCCGTATTATTACAAGAAAGACATGGTGGACCAGGCCCAGTAGCCTACTCCTCATGAGTATTAGACCCAGTTGGATAGGGCTTCTCCGGGTGCAAACAATGCCTGCTCGCAATATTTTGGGCTGTGCATGATTTCACATCTATTAAACCCAACAACAGTTCTCACTGAGCACACCCCAACCCAGCTTCTGCTAGACAGCCACCTTAAAGATGGCCCAGTAAGCCAGGTCTGCACTGCCCATTGGACATTACTACTACAGAGTAGAGTTATCATGTAAAGCGAACCAAAGTACCCACACTCTTGGCAGATGATATAAATTATGGGGCAGATTATTGCCACAAAGGACACCACAGGTCTGTTTATCCTGAAACAACGGGAGGCACGGCCAGGGATAAAACAGACAGACTCAGTCATGAGAATTTGTGTAGATGGTTCATTCACCATAGAGGTTGGGACCAGGGTCACCGGATGTGGCATTTATGTGGAAAATAAACAGGGACAGTTACTAATAGAACTGGCTCTCAAATTACCCAGTCATTTGAGTGCTCCAGCTGCCAAACTAGCAGCAATCGTATACGTAGTGAGTCACCCAGATTTATTTCCAACTCCCACCAACATACACTCCAATAGCATGTACGTGTGCAACAGCCTGACTGAGTTCCTACTATTATGGGAGGCCCGGGATGGAAAGCCTCTATCATCAGCCCCCTAATAAAATGTGTTCTGCAGGCCACCGAAGGACGTACATATGGAATTATTAAAGTTAGAAGCCACCACAGGAGCTCCCTACCTGGTAACTGTAAGGCTGATGCATTAGCCAAGGTCAAGGCTTGTACAGAACAATTTTGGCAGGAGATTAAGTAATTGCGTTTGCTACCTGCCAAACTAATATAGCCAACCTGGTCCAGGCACAGCACAGTGACGAATCCCGAAAACAAATCTTAGAACGTACAATACTACAGTGCAGTACAGGCCCTTTGGCCCTTGATGTTGCGCCGACCAATGTAACCAATTTTATGACCCTCTATCCTAAATTATTCCAATGCTATCCATATGCCTATCCACTGCCCATTTGAACGCCCTTAAACTTGACGAGTCCACAACTGCTGCAGGCAGGGCATTCCATGCTACCCAAGGAGCTACCCAGTGCCATGTGAGAAATGAAAGAATAAAATGCACATTCAGAATGCTTAATTTTAAAGACAGGCATGTATGTAGTCCCTACCCAAGACAGAAATCAGTTCATCTGCCAATGCCATGACAGACATAGACATCAGGGCATAGAGACAATAATTGAGCGATTAAAAGAACTATGTTGCTGGCCTGAACTACACGATGATGTCACCCATTATATCGAAAATTATTTAATTTGTGTTCAAAATAACCCCAATAGGTACACCAAGAAAGAAGAACTAAGCTACACATGCCCAGTAGAAGGACCTTGGACAAATCTCAAAATTGATTATATTGGCCCACTTCTGCCATACAGGAACGAATTTAAGTATGTCCTGGTATTAATAGGCACTTTCACTAACTAGTTTGAGGCAATCCCCACTAGATCCAACACAGATAATGTCACCACAAATACATTAGCCCAACAGGTGTTTACACAGTGGGGTCTTCCTCGCAGCATAAAGTGCAACTAAGGTACACATTTCACCTGGCGGGTGATGCAAAACGTTACAGCTATGTTTGGCATCAAACAGAAATTCCACATCTCCTAGCATCCGCAATCCAGTGGAATTGTAGGGCACATGAATCAAATGCTAAAGGGGATCATTAGCAAAACAGCACAACTTGAGATACAGTGCTTCCCTTTGCCCATATAGAACATAGAACATAGAACATTACAGCACAGAACAGGCCCTTCGGCCTTCGATGTTGCGCCGACCAATATAAAAAGCAATGCCCCTCCAAACTAAACCATTCCCTTCTCTTCCATATACTTATCAACTAACCTCTTAAACGCCACCAAACTTGGCGCATCTACAACTGCTGCAGGCAGGGCATTCCACTCCCGAACCACCCTTTGGGTAAAGAACCTACCTCTGATATCCGTCCTATAACTATCACCCCTTAATTTAAAGCTGTGTCCCCTCGTGCTAGCTTTCTCCATCCTAGGAAAAAGGCTATCACTGTCCACCCTATCTAAACCTCTAATCATCTTATATGTTTCGATAAGGTCTCCTCTTAGCCGCCTCCTTTCTAACGAAAACAACCTCAAATCCCTCAGCCTCTCCTCATAAGACCTGCCCTCCATACCAGGCAACATCCTGGTAAACCTCCTCTGTACCCTCTCCAATGCCTCCACATCTTTCTTATAATGTGGGGACCAGAACTGCACACAATACTCCAAGTGCGGCCGCACTAGAGTTTTGTACAGTTGCAACATGACGTTGCGGCTCCGAAATTCAATCCCTCTACCAATAAAAGCCAAGACTCCATATGCCTTCCTAACAACCTTCTCGACCTGACTGCCTACTTTCAGGGATCTATGCACATACACACCAAGATCCCTCTGTTCATCAATATGATAGTAGGCAACACCATTTCCAGCTCCATTAGATTCACTTTCCACATATTAATGACTGGCTGACCTATGAGTGAAGCTGAATATTTATTAGGATTTGATTTAACTGAGCCTCCTATTACAGCGCTCATCCATGAGAAAGTCCAGGAGCAAATAATTGAAAACATGAAAGCAGTCCAGTTAGTTGCGACTGTCCAGCTAGAAGTTAAAAAGTGCAAGGTATATTTTGATAAAAGGGTGCACCCCTATAGAATATACAATTGATCAGCACATAATGATTTCCCTCAACAATCCCAGTTCTTTCTTGTCTTACTCAGTTAATGGTAGGGCACTGGGGTAAGTTACAGAACAAAGAGATCTAGGACCACAGGTTCATAGCACCTTGAAAGTGGAGTCACAGGTAGACAGAGTGGCGAAGAAGACATTCAACATGTTTGGTTTCGTTGGTCAGAACATTGAATACAGGAGTTGGGACATCTTGTTGAAGTTGTACAAGACATTGGTAAGGCCACCCTTGGAATACTGTGTACAATTCTGGTCACCCTATTATAGAAAGGATATTATTAAACTAGAAAGAGTGCAGAAAAGATTTACTAGGATGCTATCAGGACTTTATAGTTTGAATTATAAGGAGAGGCTGGATAGACTGGGACATTTTTCTCTGGAACGTAGGAGGCTGAGGGATGATCTTACAGAGGTCTATAAAATAATGAAAGGCATAGATCAGCTAGATAGTCAATATCTTTTCCCAAAGATAAGGGAGTCTAAAACTAGAGGGCATGGGTTTCAGGTGAGAGGGGAGGGTCTAGAGGGGTAACCTTTTTCGCACAGAGGAAGGTGAATATCTGGAACAAGCGACCAGAGGCAGTAGTAAAGGCGGGTACAATTTTGTCTTTTAAAAGGTGTTTAGACAGTTACATAGGTAAGATAGATATAGAGGGATATGGGCCAAATTCAGGCAATTGGGATTAGCTTAGGGGTTTAAAAAGAAGGGCAGCATGGACAAATTGGATCAAAGAGCCTGTTTCCATGCTATAAACCTCTATAACTCTGTGTCTCTTGTCCCCAAAATATGCAGACCTGCACACCATCACCGACAAAATAAGCTCCTCAGTGTATGTCTTGATTCTAACGAGAAAACTGGTTGGTTCCACATAAATCGACAAAAAGCTTACACCACTCAGAATAATCACTTCCACCATCTCACATTAGGGACAGGGGAGGGTGATATCCTGCATTGGCCTCACCCAGTAATTGTAATTCTCATCTACCTCCAGGTTCAAACCAGACCATTACCCCATCACACCATAACCTAGAGCATCTTCCACAACTGAAGTGCCCTTAGGGGTACTGATCAACTCAGATACAACAGGAGGCTTGCGCACCCTAGAGGATTGACATGACTCATTAGATATTGGTCCTCGCAGCATTATGAATTTCCTTTAAGCATAAGTTTTACTGGCCCCAGATCCAACAGTGAGGTCCTGTCTAAACACCGAGTTATTTTGATGAGTGCATCCGACACCACATCCCCCAACTGGGTAAGGGACCAGACACTTAGACTGATTAGAATGGAAGATGAGGATTGAGGACCCCCAAACTCAGAACCAAACATATACCCCACAGAACAGTCCAAAGAATAGGCATGGATATGGAGGCCATGTGTGGATGTGATGATGGAGCCCCATGAGACAAATGATTCAGAGGATGAGTCTCTGTTGAGCAATTTTGTTAATGCAAATCTGAAATGAAGAAATCTAAGGTGCTCCGGCTGATAAGATTCAGCTTATAAAGCAGACCAATGCAAGGTACAAGGATCTCTAATGGAAACTTACAAATCCCTCAGCTGCAGTTTCACCGTGAAACCAATTAAATGCAACCAATTCATCCCCATGCCATCCAGATAAGATTAACCAGGTTACCTATACACAGTCTGCACCATGTTCTTTGGTCATCTTCCTCTACTTAAGGCAAGACTTCCAGCCATGACACTAAATTTTAAAATCATTGAGGCGACTGTGCTAAATTTCAAGATCATTGAGGCAATAGTGCTAAATTTTAAATTAATCTAAGCAATTTTTGATTGGTGTGTAGGTTTTCTATTTCTTTATTTCCCATGACTTGCGATTCTGACTTCAAACCTGCAAGTTATTCATGGAACAGACACCTTATCTAACCCATGTCCCGTAAGCTTTTAACTTCCACAGCTCTTTTCCAACCAGTCCACAACTCGTACACTTCCCGATCTGAACAGAAATTTTGTTCAGCAGTGGCTCCCAATTGGAAGAAAAAAAATACAACAAACGCACGTGAAAATCAATATACCTGGATCCCCCTGACCAAACCACTGTCGATACTGCTCAGAAAAAAGTGGTGGGCAGGTCCACGAACAGTTTAAATACACGTGTATATACATCAAATATTAGACACGATAACAGCAGAAATTACATTGATCTCCTCAGGACAATGACAGACGACAACAAAGATGCAACTTAGGATCTATCTCATCAGATTCATCATCAGGATAAGCACACAGGACATCCCAAGCAAGATGAATTTTTTGTATCCTGGCTATTTATGGTTTGCTCCAGCTGACATGGGGGAATGTGAGGGTGGTGTGTTATGGGTGCATCTCATTAAGATTATAATGTTTAGGTATAACAACTAGCGATTGATGTATAAAAAAGCCAAAGGGCAGTTCAGCTGACTGTTATCTGCATGTTAGCATAGCAGGGGATTAGTGGGGATTTTCAAATAATGGGTGCCCCGAAATTGGATGTCTGGCTAAAAGAGCTAGGGCAGCGGTGCCCCGGGACATTCTGAGAGGGGAATTTTGCCTTGCTTGAAATAAGAAATGAGCTGAAGCCAACCCAAAATCATCCCACACTATTTCTCCTGAAGCCACCCCCAGATCACAGAATGAATTGATACTAAAGCACACAGGGAAAGCCCTACATGACAACATTCACCATGAACTGGTACCTCTGCTGGTGGATATAGCTGGGATCCAACTGCCAGAGTGGTGCTCTCCCCAATTTAAGAGATTATACCTCCACTTAACTCGCAGACTTTTAGAATGGAAGATAGGAATGGACGACAGACAGGAAAGATCCAAGAGAGCGTTAGTTAATGACATGGTCACAGCGTACGGGGCAGGAGTAGCAACTAGCAGTGTCCTTGACTTAATCGACCTGGACAATAAACTTAGGATTCTGATCCAACAGGTTAAACAGACACTAAATTCCGTTAATAAGGTCAAGATGTTAAAGGGGAATTGACTGGGAACGCAGCCAGCAGCTATATGGTCGCTGTATTAGAAGGACATGCCAAGACAATCAACCAAATTATTAGGGAAAAATTGGAGGATAATGACCAATAACAGAACCAGACTTTATGCAGTTAATAATAGAGCAGCTAAGGTAAAACCTATAGAGCAGGAAGGCAATGGACAGATTCCACCTTGGATTAGTGACAAGCAGATGGAACACGGGTAAGAAACACCCAAAGATATCTGGTTGCCAGACGTGATAGTTGACCAAAGTCTAGTTCAATGGTGACTGTAAAGGGAGCCCAGAGAAAGCACTGGGAATGATATTAGGGCTCCCCATAATCACTGAAGACTGGATTGGATGGAGGGTTTTAGAAGTAGAAAATATAGGGACTATTCATGAGGATTTCTGCACAACAGCACTTCACCATACGTAGTGGAGAAAGAAGGGAGAGTTGTAGGCACCACTCTGGACAGATGTCAGCAAACTGATGAAATAATCACATGCCTGTATCCAATTTAATTAAATGAGTATGCACTATGTGGCTTCAGAACAAACAGTAACCTAAATTGCTCAGTAGATGCTCGTAGCCTGGATACAGACATAACTCGCGAGGAGATGCTGTCTCATCATCTCCCTGAAACAATATCAGTGTGGTGTGACGCATTGCGACATTACTAGGGGGCAGGTGGATTTAAACACGATTGACAAGCTCCGAGAAACTCTAGGGAAGTACTGTAAGAAATATGACACAAGCCTAAAACCCCTACTGGAGGAATTAAACCAGATTTGGATAAAATTGGCTACAGCCCACAGAAACTTCACCAAAGTAATACAGCAGACCCAAGAGGTGAAAAGGGAAATTAAAGAAATTAAGGCCACCATATGGTAGAATAATATTTGGAACTGGGGCTCACACATCCAGATCCACCCATTCGTTTGCATAACGTCGCACCAGGCAATATTACCGATCTTGTTCACCCTGGTATACCTCTTCATCCTCAAAGTCCAATTCAGCTGATGGAAAAAGAGGATCACCCAGAGGCAGAATGCAGGTTCGCTCTCAAATTACGATCACCTCAAATTCAGTACAGCAATGTTTATAGAAAACCTGCTGGATTGCTATTTGTACTAATGGACATTTGAAAATCTTAATATCGGAATGCACCCCGGATTCATGTATACTTCATTGTAATCCTTGTTTTGAACATTTTGGTTTTGTAATTGACTTTTATAACGACAGTTTTGTCATTGTCTGTTGTTTGTGACAGTAAAATGTTTGTTGTCTGTAGCTCCTGAAATGTAAATATGTTGTAGAGATTTGTTATCACTTTGCATGCCAATCCCTCGGCTTTGCTTGATGTTGATTGACTGGGGAATTCCTGACAGATATTGGTCCTGAGTTTGTGATTCAGCACATCTCATTTTCAGGATCTAAAGGAGGGACTATGGCCAAACGGTCCACTAAAGATGGTGGTTTGTAAGAGCACGCTGTGATAATTGGACAAGCGCTGAAACAGATAGGCTGCAACCTCAAAAGAAATTGGACAGAGATAAACAGGCTGCAGCTGCAAATGTTGGAATACACAGGAAATAGGCCATCTCAAGGACAAAGGACACGTTCTGGTCAAACTCGGTGTTTACCAGACACAGAGGCACCTTAACCTCTTATTTGGGATGTAGCTATGTGACCGATATCCCTCCAGCACCTCCAGGCATGGTCATGATGTGGAGATGCCGGCGTTGGACAGGGGTAAACATAGTAAGAAGTCTCACAACACCAGGTTAAAGTCCAACAGATTTATTTGGTAGCAAAAGCCACTAGCTTTCGGAACGTTGTTTCTTCTCAGGTGAAGGGGACCCAGAGATCAGCGTGGCAGTACCTGATGAGACTTTATCGATCGGGGTGATCAAATCCTGATCGATTAATTGGCAATGGCCAAAATGGGCACGAAACCAACGAGATATACAGTGTGCTATGCAACAAAAGTATCTCTCTCTCTCTCTCTCTGTCCCAACAGACAAACCACAGTAACAGTGACCATCACTAGCACGAGGAGAGCCACCACACCCAAGAAGGAAGAAAGACCAGAGCCAGAATATCAGACCAGACCAAAGGACCAGACTACACAGAGGATTACAGAGACTAACACATGGATAAAAGCTAATATCTACCTGAGTACTTGCCAGTCACACAAATGTTAGGTCAAATTCCTGTATTGGACTTGAACTTTAGTATTCTGTAAGATAATTTATTATTGATTGGGTGGGTGATTAATAATTTTGTGTGAATAAGTATTATTGTATTAACAAGAAGTCTACTGGCAAATCTTTGCCCACTGTATAAGGGTTAAAACAGACTGAACGGCAGGTGCAGCCCATACTCTGAATCAGAGCCCGCATTCTGAGTTCGTACCTACAGTCTCAATCAGAGCCCGCACTCGCACATTCTGAATTAGAACCCACTCCCGGAACTACAGCCTGCACTCTGAATTAGAGCCGGCACTCTGAATCAGAGCCCGCACTCGCACATTCTGAATTAGAGCCCACACTCGGAACTAGAGCCCACACTCTGAATTAGAGCCCACAGTCTCAATTAGAAAACACACTCCGCACATTCTGGGGGTTTAGAGCCCACACATGGAATTATAGCCCTTACACTGAATTCCTTATAATGCACTGAATTAGAGCACATGCTCTAAATACAGTCCACAATCTGAATTAAAGCACACAATCTGAATGAGAGAGCAAATTCTGAATTAGAGCCCAGAGTCTGAATTAGAGTCAACATTCTGAATTAAAGCCCATCAGAACCAGAGCAACGCTCTGAATTAGAGCACATGTTCAGACTGAATTGAAGTACACATTCTGAACAGAGTACAGATTCTGAATTAGAGTCCACATACTAAAGTAGGGCCCACACTATGAATTCGAGCATACAGGCTAAATTTGACCTCAAACTCTGAATTAGGGAACACTCTGAATTACAGCCTACATTCTGAATTAGAATGCACATTGTGAATTAGAGGCCACATTCTGGATTAGAGCACATGTTCTTAATTAGTGCGTACACTCCAAATGAAAGTGCACACTTTACATTAGAGCACGCACTCTGAATTGAGCACAGGTTCTGAATTAGAGACTACATTCAGAATGAGAGCCCACACTCTGAATCTGAGCACACACATTGAAATGGAGGGCACACTCTGAATTGGAGCACAGGTTCTGAATTCAAGCCCACATTCTGAAAGAGATCACATTCAAATTTGAACACAAATTCTGAATTAAAGCAGATTCAGAATTACAATGCACTGTCTGAATTCAAGCTCACACTCAGAATCACACCGCACATTCTGAATTAAAGTCCACACTCAGAGTTATGGTGTGCACTCTCAATCCGAGCCCATACTCTCAATCCCAGTTCGCACTCTCAATCCGAGCCTGCACTCTCAATCGAGCCTGCACTCTCAATCTAAGCCCACGCTCTCAATCCCAGTTCTCACTCTCAATCCGAGCCCACGCTCTCAATCCGAGCTGTCATTCTCAATAAGGGCCCGCATTTTGAATCAAAGCCCATACTCTCTCACAGAGCCCACTTAGGCCAGAATTTTACCGGAATGCCAGCCCGGATTCCAGGGGTGGATACGGCTCGGAGAACGGCATTCTCCGTTGGCCTTGGGTGGGATCATGCAAAACTTGGGTGGACGTGCAGTAAAATTCCACCCTTTGAATCTGAGCCCACATTCTGAATTAAAGCACACACTCTACATTTACAGTGCGCATTCTGAATTGCAGAGCAGACAGCAGCACAGATGTAGATTTAGAGGACACACATGGAATTAGAGCCCACATCCTGAATCAGAGCACACACTCTGAATGAAAGCACAAATTCTCAAAAAGAGCACACATTCTGAATTTGAGCACACACTCTGAATTACAGTGCATACTGGAGCACACAGATGGATTTAGAGGACACAGTCAGAATTAGAGCCCACATTCTGAGTCAAAAGCTCGTGTTCGGAATCAAAGCCCCAGTCTAAATTAGAGCACACATTTTGAATTAGACCGTACACTGTGAATCAGAGCCCACACTCACAATCAGAGCCCAAACTCTATCAGAGGTGACACTCTCAACCACAGCCCGTGCTCTCAGTCAGAGCTCCCACTCTCAGTCAGAGCTCCCGCTCTCAGTCAGAGCTCCCACTTTCAGTCAGAGCTCCCACTCTCATTCAGAGCTCCCGCTCTCAATCAGAGCTCCTGCTCTCAATCAGAACCCGCACTCTGAATCCGAGCCCTCACTCTGAATCCAAGCCCACGCTCTGTATCCGAGCCCATGCTCTGTATCCGAGCCTGCACTCTGTATCCAAGCCCACGCTCTGTATCCGAGCCCACGCTCTGAATCCGAGCCCATGCTCTGAATCTGAGCCCACGCTCTGAATCCGAGCCCACGCTCTCAATCAAAGCCAACATTTGAATCCAAGCTTACACCCTGAATCCAAGCCCGCACTCTGAACCTGAACTTACATTCTGAATCAGAGACCGCACCTTAAATCAGAGCCCATACGCTGGATTTGAGCCCACTCTCTGCATCAGAGCACACATTCTCAATCAGAGCCCACACTGTCAATTAGAGTGGACATTCTGAATTAGAGACCACACTGGAGCTCACACATGGAATTAGAGGCCATGTGTTCAATCAGACGGCACATTCCGAATGAGAGTACATGTTTTGAATTAGTGCCCGCATTCTGAATTAGAGCACAAATTCTGATTTAGACTGCACAATCTGAATTAGAACACACAGCCTGAGTTGTAGGGTACAAACTGGAGCACAAAGTCTGACATAGAGCATCAGTTAATCAGAGCCCACACTCAGTATCTGAGCACGCACTCTCAATAAGAGCCTGCACGTTCAATCAGACACCATACTCTTAATCTGAGCCCACACTCTGAATCAGACCCCAGATTGTGAATCAGACGCTACACTGTGAATCAGAGCCCGCGCTCTCAATCAGAGCCCGCACTCTCAATCAGAGCCCGCGCTCTCAATCAGAGCCCGCGCTCTCAATCAGAGCCCGCGCTCTCAATCAGAGACCGTACTCTTAATCTGAGTCCACACTGTGAATCAGAGTTTGCATACAGAATCTGATCCTGCGCTCTGAATCAAGCCCGCGCTCTCAATAGAGACCACATTCTGAATTAAGCACATGTTCTGAATTAGAGCACATACTGGAGTACCAACTCAGACTTAAAGCACACAGTCTGAATTAGAGCACACAAAGCAGCACATATTCTGAATTTGAGCCCATACTCTGAATTCAGGTGCACTCTCTGAATCAGAGCATACAATCTGAGTCAGAGACGCACATTCTGAATTAGAGCCCACTCTCTGAATTAGGGAACATATTCAGAACTGGAGCACACATTCTGGATTAGAGTGCACACTCTGAATTACAGGGTACAAACTGGATGGCAAATTCTGATCTAGAGTGCACAAAGGAGTGATTTAGCATGCACATTCTGAATTAGAGCAGACATTGTGAATTAGAGACCATCACACATGGAATTAGAGGCTGCGTTCTCAATCAGACGGCACACTCCGAATAAGAGTGCATGTTCTAAAGTACAGCACACATTCTGAATTAGAGCTCAAATTCTGAATTAGAGCCTGCATTCTGAATTAGAGCACACAGTCTGAATTGTAGGCTACAAACTGGAACACAAACTGACTTACAGCACACAAAGAGCATCAAGTAATCAGAGCCCATACTCAGTATCCAAGCCCATACCCTCAATCAGAGCCTGCACCCTCAATCAGAGCCTGCACCTTCAGTCAGAGCCTGCGCTCTCAATCAGAGCCCGCGCTCTCAATCAGAGCCCACACCTTCAGTCAGAGCCTGTGCTCTCAGTCAGAGCCCACACCTTCAGTCAGAGCCCGTGCTCTCAATCAGAGCCCGCGCTCTCAGTCGAGCCCACACTCTCAATCAAAGTCCGCGCTCTCAATCAGAGCCCGCGCTCTCAATCACAGCCCATGCCCTCCATCAGAGCCCACGCTCTCAATCAAGCCCGCGCTCTCAGTCAGAGCCCGCGCTCTCAATCGGCGATCACACATTCTGAATTAGAGCCCGTAGTCTGAACTCGAGGCCACGCTATGTATTACAGTGCATGTTCTGAATTAGAACTCACACTGGAGGATAAACTTTAACTTAAAGCATACAATCCGAATTATAGCCCACAAAACAGCTCAAATTCTGAATTTGAGCCCATAGTCTGAATTCAGGCGTACTCTGTGAATCAGAGCACACTGTCTGAGTCAGGGCACGCACACTCTGAATTAGAGCTCACTCTCTGAATTGGGTAATATATTCTGAATTAATGCGCACATTCTGAATTAGAGCAGACATTCTGAACGAGAGACCACACACTGGTGCTCACACAAGGAATTAAAGGCTACATCCTCAATCAGACGACACACTCCGAATGAGAGTGCACATTCTAAATTGGAGCACACATTCTGAATTAGAGCCCCCTTTCTGAATTAATGGGCATGGTCTGAATTATAACCTGAATTCTCAATTAGAGCACAAGTTCTGATTTAGATTGCACAATTTGAATTAGAGCACACAGTCTGAATTGTAGCGTACAAACTGGAGCACAAACTCTGACTTAGAGTACACAAAGAGCATCAACTAATCAGAGTCCACACTCAGTATCCCAGCCCACACTCTGAATCAGAGTTCGCGCTCTCAATTGGTACCCACGCTCTCAATCGAAGCCCACTCTCTGAATTGGGCAATATATTCTGAATTAATGCGCACATTCTGAATTAGAGCAGATATTCTGAACTAGAGACCACACTGGTGCTCACACACGGAAATAGTGGCTGCATCCTCAATCAGACGACACACTCCGAATGAGAGTGTATGTTCTAAATTGTAGCACACATTCTGAATTAGAGCCCCCTTTCAGAATTAGAGGGCATAGAACATAGAACATAGAACATTACAGCACAGAACAGGCCCTTCGGCCTTCGATGTTGCGCCGACAAATATAAAAAGCAATGCCCCTCCAAACTAAACCATTCCCTTCTCTTCCATATACTTATCAACTAACCTCTTAAACGCCACCAAACTTGGCGCATCTACAACTGCTGCAGGCAGGGCATTCCACTCCCGAACCACCCTTTGGGTAAAGAACCTACCTCTGACATCAGTCCTATAACTATCACCCCTTAATTTAAAGCTGTGTCCCCTCGTGCTAGCTTTCTCCATCCTAGGAAAAAGGCTATCACTGTCCACCCTATCTAAACCTCTACTCATCTTATATGTTTCGATTAGGTCCTCTCTTAGCCGCCTCCTTTCTAACGAAAACAACCTCAAATCCCTCAGCCTCTCTTCATAAGACCTGCCCTCCATACAGGCAACATCCTGGTAAACCTCCTCTGTACCCTCTCCAATGCCTCCACATCTTTCTTATAATGTGGGGACCAGAACTGCACACAATACTCCAAGTGCGGCCGCACTAGAGTTTTGTACAGTAGCAACATGACGTTGCGGCTCCGAAATTCAATCCCCCTACCAATAAAAGCTAAGACTCCATATGCCTTCTTAACAACCTTATCGACTTGATTGCCAACTTTCAGGGATCTATGCACATATACACCAGGATCCCTCTGTTCTTCAACACTATTAAGAGTCCTACCATTAGCCCTATACTCTACACATTTGTTATTCCTGCCAAAGTGAATTACCTCACACTTTTCCGCATTAAACTCCATTTGCCACCTCTCAGCCTAGCTCTGCAACTTGTCCAAGTCTCTCTGCAAACTATAACACCCCTCTTCACTATCTACCACTCCTCCGGCATGTTCTGAATTAGAACGTACATTCTGAATTAGTGCGCAAATTCTGATTTAGATTGCATAATCTGAATAGAGTACACAGTCTGAATTGTAGGGTACAAACTGGAGCACAAACTGTGACTCAGAGCATCAGTTAATCAGTATCCCAGCCCACACTCTGAATCAGAGCCCACGCTCTCAGTCAGAGCCCGCGCTCTCAATCACAGCCCGCGCTCTCAATCAGCGACCACACATTCTGAATTAGAGCCCACAGTCTGAACTCGAGGCCACGCTATGTATTACAGTGCATGTTCTGAATTAGAACCCACACTGGAGCATAAACTCTAACTTAAAGCATACAATCCGAATTAAAGCAGCACATATTCTGAATTTGAGCCCATACTCTGAATTCAGGCGTACTCTGTAAATCACAGCACACAGTCTGAGTCAGGGCACGCACACTCTGAATTAGAGCTCACTGAATTGGCGAATATATTCTGAATGAATGTGCACATTCTGAATTAGAGTGGACTTTCTGAACTAGAGACCACACTGGCGCTGACACTTGGAATTAGAGGTCACATCCTCAATCAGACAGCACATTCCGAATGAGAGTGCATGTTCTAAATCAGAGCACACATTCTGAATTAGAGCCTGCATTCTGAATTAGACGCAAATTCTGATTTAGACTGCACAATCTGAATTAGAATGCACAGTGTGAATTATAGGGTACAAACTGGAGCACAAACTCTTAGTTAGAGCATATTAAGAACATCAATTAATCAGAGCCCACATTCTGTATCCGAGCCCACAATCTGAATCATGGATAACATTCTCAATCAGAACCCGCGCTCGCAATCAGAGCCCGCATCCTCAAGCAGAGCCCGCACTCTCAAGCAGAGTAGAGACTCTGAATTAGAGCATATGTTCTGAATTAGAGCACACACTGGAACACAAACTCAGAATCAGAACACATATTCTGAATTACAGCACATATTCTGAAATAGGGTCCGCATCCAGAATTAAACCCGCAGGCTAAGTCAGAGCTCACATTCTGAATCAGACCCCACACAATCAATCAGAACTCTGAAGCAGACTGCACTCTGAATCAGAGCCCGCGCTCCCAATCAGAGACCACACTCTCAATCAGAGCCCGCGCTCCCAATCAGAGCCTGCGCTCCCAATCAGAAACTACACACTGGATCAGAGCCCATACTCTCAATCAGAGCCCGCGCTCCCAATCAGAGCCTGCACTCCCAATCAGAAACTACACGCTGGATAGAGCCCACACTCTGAATTCGAGGCCACATTCCGAATTTGAGCACACACTGGAGCACAAACTCTGACTCAAAGTACACAATCTGAATTACAGCCCACAAAGCAGCACACATTCTGAATTTGAGCCCATACTCTGAATTCAGGTGCAGTCTCTGAATCAGAGCACACACAGTCTGAGTCAGAGCACACACGCACTCTGAATTAGAGCCCACTCTCTGAATCAGTGCCCAAATTCTGAATTAGAGACCACATTCTGAATTAAAGTGCACATTCTGAATTGGAGTGACTTAGAACACACAAAAGAGCGTACATACTGAATTAGTGTGCACATTCTGAATTAGAGCGGACATTCCGAATTTGAGTCCACATTGAAACGCACACATGAAATTAGGAGCCAAATTCTCATTTAGACGGTACACTCCGAATTAGAGCGTGTGTTCTAAATTAGAGCATAAATTTTGAATTTGAGCCCACATTCTGAATTAGAGCGGACATCCTGAATTTAAGCCCACATTGGAACGCACGTGAAATTAGGGGCCACATCCACAATCATAAGGTGCATTCCAAATTAGAGTGCACATTCTAAATTAGAACACACATTCTGAATTTGAGCCCACATTCTGAATTAGAACGCATGTTCTGAATTAGTGTACACAAAGGAGAACACAGAGTTGGCACAGTGGTTAGCCTGCACAGCGCCAGGGATACAGGTTAGATTCCCTGTATCAGTCACTGTCCATTTGGAAGTTGTATGTTCTCCCCATGTCTGCATGGGATTCCTCCGGGTGCTCTGGTTTCCTCCCAAAATCTGAAAGACGTGCTGGTTAAGTGCATTGGCGCGAACAAGTACCGGAGTGTGGTGACTAAGGGAATTTCACAGTAACATCATTGCAGTGTTAAAGTAAGCCGTATGTGTGACTAATAAATAAACTTTAACTTTCTAAATTGAGCGCAAACTCTAGATTAGAGCCCACACTCTGAAACCAAGCGGCACAGTGAATCGAAGTCCACACTCTTAATTGGAGCCGCTCTCTGAATCAAAGGATTCACCAGGATGTTGCCTGGTATGGAGGGCAGGTCCTATGAAGAGAGGTTGAAGGATTTGAGGTTGTTTTCGTTAGAAAGGAGGCGGCTAAGAGGGGATCTTATTGAAGCATATAAGATGATTAGAGGTTAGATAGGGTGGACAGTGATAGCCTTTTTCCTAGGATGGAGAAAGCTAGCACGAGGGGACACAGCTTTAAATTAAGGGGTATGAGTTATAGGAAGGATATCAGAGGTAGGTTCTTTACTCAAAGAGTGATTAGGGAGTGGAATGACCTGCCTGCAGCTGTTGTAGATGCGCCAAGTTTGGTGGCGTTTAAGAGGTTAGTTGATAAGTATATGGAAGAGAAGGGAATGGTTTAGTTTGGAGGGCATTGCTTTTTATTTTGGTCGGCACAACATCGAAGGCCGAAGGGCCTGTTCTGTGCTGTAATGTTCTATGTTCTATGTTCTATGTTCTAAAGTCCACACTCTGAATCGGAGCCCACATTCCAAATCAGAGCACACACTCTGAATCAGATGGTGTACTCTCTGAGTTATGTGGCACATTCTGAATTAGGGCTGACATTCTGAACTCAGTCATACATCCTGAATTAGAGCCCCACTCTGACTCAGAGACCACATTCTGAATTAGAGTCCATTCTCTGAATTAGAACCCCCACTAGAGCACACACAACAGAATTATACATTCTGAATTAGAGCCATTATCCTGAATTAGAGACCACATTCTGAATAAGAGCACACAGTGGAACACAAACTCTGACTTAGAGCACACAAAGAGCATATATTTGAATTAGAGCTCACACTGGAACATTCACGTGCCATTCTCTGAATTAGTGCGGACATTTGGAAATAAAGCACACATTCTGATTCAGAGCCCACACTCTGAATTAGAGCACACATTCTGAATCGGAGTATACATACCAAATTAGAACCTGCACTGAAGCACACATTCTGAATTAGAACATAGAACATAGAACATAGAACATTACAGCGCAGAACAGGCCCTTCGGCCTTCGATGTTGCGCCGACCAATTAGGAACAAGCAGTGACCCTCTAACCTAAACCATTCCCTTTTCATCCATAAACTTATCTACCAACCTCTTAAACGCCACCAAACTTGGCGCATCTACAACTGCAGCAGGCAGGGCATTCCATACCCTTACCACCCTCTGGGTAAAGAACCTACCTCTGACATCCGTCCTACAACCACCACCCCTTAATTTAAAGCTATGTCCCCTCGTGCTAGCTTTCTCCATCCTAGGAAAAAGGCTATCACTGTCCACCCTATCGAAACCTCTAATCATCTTATATGTTTCAATAAGGTCTCCTCTTAGCCGCCTTCTTTCTAATGAAAACAACCTCAAATCCCTCAGCCTCTCTTCATAAGACCTGCAAATTAGAGCACAGAAAGGAACGCACACTCTGAATTAGAACCCACACTGGAGCACAAGTGTGGAATTAGAGGCCACATTCTAAATTAAAGCCATCATCCTGAATCAGATGGCACACTCTGAATTAGAGCGCACATTCTGAAATAGATCACATATTCTGAATTGGGGTCCACATTCTGAATTTGAGCACACGCTCACAATCAGTGCACACACTCTAAATCAGAGCACACACTCGAAGTCAGAGCACACACTCTGAATTAGAGCCCACATTTTGAATCTGAGCACCAATTCTGAATTAGAGCACACAATCTGATCTGAATTATAGGACACATTCTGATTTACAGCGCATATTCTTAATTAGAGCCTATAATATAAATCAGAGCCCACACTCTCAATCAGTGCCCACACTCTGAATTGGAGCCCACAGTCTGAATTAGAGCATACGTACTAAATTAGAGATTGCACTGAAATGCACATTTTACATCATAGCCCACGCTCTGAATTAGAACCCACACTGAAGCACATATGTGGCACTCTGCAAATTAGTTCAGAAATAAAGCACATATCCTGATTTAAACCGTGCTCTAATTAGAGCCCACACTCTCAATTAGAGCCCACACTCTCAATTAGAATCCACAGTCTGAAAAAGAGTGCACATTCTGAGTTAGAATTCACGCTCTGAATTAGAGCCCACAATGAAGCACATGCACGAAATTAGAGGACACATTCTGAATTAAAGCTGTCATCCTGAAACAGACAACACACTCTGAATCAGAGCACACATTTTGAAATAGAGCGCACATTCTGATTCAGAGCCCGCACTTTGAATTGGACAACAGATTCTGAATTAGAGTGCACACTCGCAATTGGAGCACACACTTAGAATCAGAGCACACAATCTGAATTAGAGCTGTCATCCTGAATCAAATGGCACACTCTGAATTAGAGCCCACAATCTGAATCAACGCCCACGCTCTCAATCCGAGCCCGCACTCTCAATCAGAGCCCGCACTCTCAATCAGAGCCTGCACTCTCAATCAGAGTCCGCACTCTCAACCAGAGTCCGAGCTCTCAATCAGAGCCTGCACTCTCAATCAGAGTCTGCGCTCTCAATCTGAGCCCGCGCTCTCAATCAGAGCCCGTGCTACCAATCAGAGTCCACCCTCTCAATCAGAGTCCGCACTCTCAATCAGAGTCCGCGCTCTCAATCTGAGCCCGTGCTCTCAATCCGAGCCCGTGCTCTCAATCCGAGCCCGTGCTCTCAATCAGAGCCCACGCTCTCAAACAGAGCCCGCGCTCTCAATCTGAGCCCGTGCTCTCAATCTGAGCCCGCGCTCTCAGTGTGGCACACATGTGGCATCAGAGCCCACACTCTGAATTACAGCCATCAATGTGAATCAGACAGCACACTCTGAATTACAGCCCACACCCGAATCTGAGACCACATTATGAATTTGTAGCTACACTCTGAATTAGAGCCCACACCCTGAATTAGTGCCCACACCCTGAATTAGAGCCCGCACCCTGGACATCTGCAAATATGCAGATCACATTAATATCTTCATGCCTGACTTTACCAAGTTTTTGTGCCCAAAAATGGGCACAATGCAGTGGTAAAATCGGGCCCTCTCACTCAAACATTCTGACTTAGAGCCCACATTAAAGCACACATGCAGAATTAGAGGCCACATTCTGAATTTGAATGCATATTCTCAATCAGAGCCCGCATTCTCAATAAGAGCCTGCACTCTCAATCAGAGCCCGCAATGTCCATCAGAACCCGTACTCTCAAACAGAGCCCACGCTCTCAATCAGAGCCCACGCTCTCAATCAGAGCCCACGCTCTCAATCACAGCCCGCGCTCCCAATCAGAGCCCACACTCTCAATCAGAGCCCGCGCTCCCAATCAGAGCCCGCGCTCCCAATCAGAGCCCACAGGCTCAATCAGACCCCACACGCTCAATCAGAGCCCACACGCTCAATCAGAGCCCACACTCTCAATCAGAGCCCACAATGTCCATCAGAACCTGTACTCTCAAACAGAGCCCACGCTCTCAATCAGAGCCCGCGCTCTCAATCAGAGCCCGCACTCCCAATCAGAGCCCACACTCTCAAACAAAGCCCGCACTCTCAAACAGAGCCCGTGCTCTCAATCCAAGCCCGTGCTTTCAATCAGAGCCCGCGCTCTCAATCAGAGCCTGCACTCTCAAATTGAGCTCAGTAAGAATTTAGCAACACCAATTTTAAATCCAACTGATTTAATAAATTTACTATCAAATAAATCGGTTGGATTTAAAATTGGTGTTGCTAAATTCTTACTGAGTTCTTACTACCCCAGTCCAACGCCGGCATCTTTACATCTCAACATGAGCCCATAGTCAGAAATAGAGTGCACATTGAAGCACATGTTCTGAATAAGAACACACAAAAGAGTGTACATTCTGAATTATAGCGCTCATTCTAAATTTGAGCCCACACTCTGAATTCAGGCACACACTCTGATTCAGATTCCACATTCTGAATTAGAGCCCACATTGTGAATTAGAGTCCTGAATCTGAATCAGAGCCCCCGCGCTTTGAATCACAATCCACATTCTAAATCAGAGCCCACACTCTGAATGATGCAGCTCATTCTGAATTACAGTTGGCATTCTGAACTCAGGCGCATACCCTGAATTAGAGCCCACTCTGGAGCACAGGCGCAGAATTAGAACCCACACTACAGCACATTGTGGAATTGAAGGCCACATTCTGAATTACAGCTGTCATCCTGAAACAGATGATACAGTCTGAATTAGAGCACATACCCAAATTTGAGCTCACACTGAATAATTGGACTTATTCTGATACAGACCGTGCATTCTGAATTCAGGCCCACACTCTGATTCTAACCACTCATTCTGAATTACAGCCCACATTTGCAATTAGATCCCATATTCTGAATTAGAGCCCACACTGGACTATACACACGGTACTATCTGAATTAGAGCGGACATTCAGAAATAAAGCACAAATGCTGATTCAGAGCGTGCATTCTGAATTAGAATACATGTATTAAAGTAGAGCCTGCACTGAAGCGCATATTCCCAATTAGAGCAGAGAAAGGAGAGTACATTGTGAATTAGAGTGCACACTCTGAATTAGAGCCCACAGTGGGGTACACACACGGAATTAGAGGCCTCATTCTAAATTAGAGCTATCATCCTGAATCAAACGACATGCTCTGAATTAGAGTGCACATTCTGAAACAGAGCACACACTCTCAATCAGAACTCACACTCTGAAAAAGAGCCCTCTTCTCAATCAAAGTCCACACACACTAAATTAAAGCCTGCACTGGCATATACAATATGAATTAGAGCACACAGTCTGAATTATAGGGCACATACTGATATAGAGCACATATTCTTACTTAGAGCCCACGACATGAATTACAGCATGCACTCTGAATGACAGCTTACATTTTGACTTAGAGCCCACATTCTCAATTAGGACGCACATGGAGCACAAACTCTGACTTAGAGCACACAAAGGAGCGTACATTCTGAATTAGAGTGCACACGCTGAATCAAAAGGCAAACTCTGAATTAGAGTGCACATTCTGAATTACAGTCCACACTCTGAATCAGAGGGCATACTTTAAATTAGAGCCCACATTTGAAATTTAAATCCATTTTCTTAATCAGAGTCCTCACTAGAGTATGCAAATGAGCATACATTCTGAATTAGAGCACACACTGGTGTACGTATGTGGAATTAGGGATCACACTCTGAATTAGAGCCCACATGCTGAACCAGAGTGCACACTCTGAATTACAGACTGCACTCAAGCACATTTGTAGAATTAAAGGCACATGGAGCACATACACAGAGTTACAGCACAAACTCTGACTTAGAGCACACAAAGGAACGTACATTGTATGTTGTGAATTAGAGTGCACGCTCTGAATTAGAGCTCTCACTTAGGCACACACACGCAATTGGAGGCCACATTCTGAATTGAAGCCACAATTAAGCACAATCTCTGACCTAAAGCACACAAAGGAGCACACATTCTGAATTAGAACATGCTCTCTGAATGGATGGCAGTGCAGGCAGTCCGTTGCAACTCCTGTAGTATGTATGAGGTGAGGGATGCCAGTAGCGTTCATGCTGATTATACCTGCAGGAAGTGTGCCCATTTGCAGCTCCTTGAGGATCGTGTTAAGGAGCTGGAGCTGGAATTAGAGGAACTCAGGATAATCCGAGAGGTTGAGGAGGATATTGGCAGGAGTGACAAAGAGATAGTCACTCCTAAAAATGATTCGTGGGTAACTGTTAGGAGGAGGGGTAAGAAGCAATCGGTTAGACAATCCCCTGGGGTTGTTCCCCTCCAAAACAAATTTTCTGTCTTGGATGCTACAGTTGAGGAAGAATCAACTGGAGATGACCAAAGGGAGCAGGTCTCTGGGGGTGAACCTGCTGAGAATGTTCAGGTGGGTAGGGGGAATAAGAGATTGGGCCTAGTAATTGGAGACTCCATAGTTAGAGGGACAGATAGGAGAGTAAGTAGTAATAAAAGTGACTCAGGGCTGGTATGTTGCCTCCCAGGGGCTGGAGTCCAGGATGTCACAGATAGGGTTTTTAAGATTCTTAAGGGAGAGGGGAGTCAACCCCAAGTCATAGTTCATGTAGGGACACATGATATAGGTAGGAAAAGGGAAGGGGATATTAAACAGAAATTTATGGAGCTGGGGTGGAAGCTTAGGGCCAAAACTGGCAGAGTGGTTATCTCTGGACTCTTGCCTGTGCCAAGGGATAGTTTGGAGAAGAATAGAGAGAGGGAATGTTTGAACTCGTGGCTACGGGGATGGTGCAGGAGGGAGGGGTTCAGGTTCCTGAACAATTGGGACTCATTCTGGGATAGGTGGGACCTCTACAAGAGAGATGGTCTACACCTGAACCAGAGGGGAACTAATATCTTGGGGGGAAAATTTGCTAAGGCTATGCAGGGGGCTTTAAACTGATTCGGGGGGGGTGGGATCCTGAATAGTTGGGGTGCTAAGAGGGATGAGAGTAAGGGGGTCCTGGAGGAAAGCCGTAAAACACAGCAGCATACGGGTGGGGTAGGGCATGGTTTGAAATGCGTATACTTTAATGCAAGGAGTATTCGCAATAAGGGGGAGGAACTTGCAGCTTGGACCAGTACCTGGAACTTCGATGTTGTGGCCATTTCAGAGACTTGGGTAGAGCAGGGACAAGAATGGATGTTGCAGGTTCCAGGGTTCAAATGCTTTAGTCGGAGTAGAGAAGGAGGTAGAAGGGGGGGAGGAGTGGCATTATTAGTCAAAGACTGTATCACAGTGACAGAAAAGAAGTTTGATGAGGACTTGTCTGTTGAGGTAGTATGGGCTGAGATTAGAAACAGGAGAGGAGAGGTCACCCTGTTGGGAGTCTTTTATAGACCTCCTAAAAGTTCTAGAGAGGTAGAGGAAAGGATTGCAAAGTCGATCCTGGACAGGAGTGAAAGTAATAGGGTAATTGTTATGGGGGACTTTAACTTTACTAATATTGATTGGAATAGCTATAGCTCTAGCTCGTTAGAGGGGTCAGTTTTCGTACAAAGTGTGCAGGAGGTTTTTTGACTCAGTATGTAGATAGGCCAACTAGAGGTGAGGCTACATTGGATTTGGTGCTGGGCAATGAGCCAGACCAGGTGTTAGGCTTGGAGGTTGGTGAACATTTTGGTGATAGTGACCACAATTGGTTACATTCACCTTAGTGATGGATAGGGATAGGCATGAAGCTGGGGGCAGTAGTTATAGCTGGGGGAAGGGTAATTATGAGGCCATCAGGAGAGAATTAGGGTGCATAGATTGGACTAGGAAGCTACAGGGACTGGGAACATCTGGAATGTGGAGCTTATTCAAGGAGCAGCTGCTGCGGGTCCTTGATAAGTATGTCCCTGTCAGGCAAGGAGGAAATGGTCGAGTAAGAGAACCTTGGTGTACAAAAAAAGTTGACTTGCTGGTTAAAAGGAAAAAGGAGGCTTATGTCAGGATGAGGATTGAAGGCTCGGTTAGTGCAATGGATAGCTATAGATTAGCCAGGAGGGAGCTAAAGAGTGAATTGAGGAGAGCAAAGAGAGGACATGAGAAGACTTTGGCTGATAGGATTAGGGAGAATCCTAAAGCTTTCTTTAGATATGTTAAGAATAGAAGATTGGTTAGGGCAAGATTAGGGCCAGTCATAGACAGCAGTGGGAAGTTGTGCGTGGAGCCTGAGGAGATTGGAGAGGTACTGAATAAATATTTCTCTTCGGTATTCACGCAGGGTGATGTAAATGTAGTTATGGAGAACACTGAGGTACAGGGTAGCAAACTGGAAAGTATCGAAGTAGATAGGAAGGATGTGCTAGATATTCTCGAGGGTTTGAAGTTGGATAAGTCCCCTGGGCCGGACGGGATTTACCCTAGGCTTCTCTGGGAGGCAAGAGAGGAGATTGCAGAGCCTCTGGCTCTGATCTTCAGTCGTCTGGTTACGGTGTGGTTCCGGAGGACTGGAGGATAGCGAATGTGGTCCCATTGTTCAAGAAGGGGAAGAGAGACCTTCCAGGGAATTATAGGCCAGTGAGTCTTACTTCTGTTGTGGGCAAAGTATTGGAGAGAATTATTAGGGATAGGATTTATACTTATTTAGAGAGAAATGAATTGATTGGAAATAGTCAGCATGGTTTTGTGAAGGGTAGGTCGTGCCTTACTAACCTCATTGAGTTTTTGAAAAAGTGACCAAAGAGGTGGATGGGGGTAAGGCGGTTGATGTGGTATATATGGACTTTAGTAAGGCGTTTCATAAGGTGGCCCATGGAAGACTTCTGCAGAAAATGCAGATGTATGGGATAGAGGGTGATTTAGCTAATTGGGTTAGGAATTGGCTAGCAGATAGAAGACAGAGGGTGGTGGTTGATGGGAGATATTCATCTTGGAGTTCGGTGACAAGTGGTGTACCTCAGGGGTCTGTTTTGGGACCCCTGCTGTTTGTAATTTTTATAAATGATCTGGATGAGGGTATTGAAGGATGGATTAGTAAATTTGCGGATGACACTAAAGTCGGTGGAGTGGTAGATAGTGAAGAGGGGTGTTATAGTTTGCAGAGAGACTTGGACAAGTTGCAGAGCTGGGCCGAGAGGTGGCAAATGGAGTTTAATGTGGAAAAGTGTGAGGTAATGCACTATGGCAGAAATAATAAATGTGTAGAGTATAGGGCAAATGGTAGGATTCTTAGTAGTCTAGATGAACAGAGGGATCTTGGTGTGTATGTGCATAGATCCCTGAAAGTAGGCAGTCAGGTCGAGAAGGTTGTTAGGAAGGCATATGGAGTCTTGGCTTTTATTGGTAGAGGGATTGAATTTCGGAGCCGCAACGTCATGTTGCAACTGTACAAAACTCTAGTGCGGCCGCACTTGGAGTATTGTGTGCAGTTCTGGTCCCCACATTATAAGAAAGATGTGGAGGCATTGGAGAGGGTACAGAGGAGGTTTACCAGGATGTTGCCTGGTATGGAGGGCAGGTCTTATGAGGAGAGGCTGAGGGATTTGAGGTTGTATTCGTTAGAAAGGAGGAGGCTAAGAGGGGACCTAATCGAAACATATAAGATGATTAGAGGTTTAGATAGGGTGGACAGTGATAGCCTTTTTCCTAGGATGGAGAAAGCTAGCACGAGGGGACACAGCTTTAAATTAAGGGTGATAGTTATAGGACGGATATCAGAGGTAGGTTCTTTACCCAAAGGGTGGTTCGGGAGTGGAATGCCCTGCCTGCAGCAGTTGTAGATGCGCCAAGTTTGGTGGCGTTTAAGAGGTTAGTTGATAAGTATATGGAAGAGAAGGGAATGGTTTAGTTTGGAGGGGCATTGCTTTTTATATTGGTCGGCGCAACATCGAAGGCCGAAGGGCCTGTTCTGTGCTGTAATGTTCTATGTTCTATGTTCTATGAATGTGAGCCCACGCTCTGGATCAGATCATGCATTCTGAATTGTCTGACACATTCTGATTTAGAGCACACATTCTGAATTCAGATGCACACTCTGAATCAGATTCCACATTCTGAATTAGAACCTAAATTCTGAATTAGAGACCACACTCTGAATTGTAGGGCACATTCTGAATTCAGGTGCACACTGATTCAAACCCCACATTTTGAATTAGAGACCACATTCTTTTTTTAAAGTTTATTTATTTGTCACAAGTAAGATTTACATTAACACTACAATGAAGTTACTATGAAATTCCCCCAGTTGGCACACTCCAATGAGTGTTCAGGTCAATGTACCTGATCAGCACGTCTTTTAGACTGCAGGTGGAAACCGGAGCACTGCAGAAAACCCAAGCAAACATGAGGAGGACATACAAACTCTGCACAGATAGTGGCCCAAGCCGTGATTCGAACCGGGGTCCCTGGCGTTATGAAGGAGCAGTGTTAACCATTGTGCCAGCCCAAATTCTGGATCAGAGCTCATAATAGGAATTACAGCCCACATCAGAGCACAAAGTCTGACTGAGAGCACATGTTTAGAATTGGAGCACACAAAGGGGCAGATGCTTTGAATTAGAGCACGCATTCTGAATCAAATCCCGCATTCTGAATTGGAGCTTGTACTCTGAATCTGAACCTGCACTCTCAATCAGAGTGCACAGCCCTCACTCTCAGTCAGAGCCCGCGCTCTCAATCTGAGCCTGTGCTCTCAATCGGAGCCCGCGCTCTCAATCGGAGCCCGCACTCTCACTCAGAGCCCACACTTTCAATCGAAGCCCGCGCTCTCAATCGGAGCCCGTGCTCTCACTCAGATTCCGCACACTCAATCGGGGCCTGCGCTCTCAATCGGAGCCCACGCTCTCTAACAGAGATGTAGAGATGCCGGCATTGGACTGGGGTAAACACAATACAAGTCTGACAACACCAAGTCCAACTGATTTATTTGATAGTAAACTCACAAGCTTTCAGGTGAATGGAGAGTTCTGGCCTCAGACAGAGCATATAACAGCAAGTTTACAGATGACTGATTAGAATGCGAGTCATTACAATGAACCTGCTATTCAAGTCTTAAAAAGGCTGACAATGTGATTGGAAGGAGCAATTAAGCTCAGGTTAAAGAGATGTGTATTGTCTCCAGATAGTACAGTAAGTGAGGTTTTGCAAATCCAGGCAAGTCATGGGAGTTATAGATAGTGCAACATGAACCTAAGATCCCTGTTGAAACCGTCCTCATGTGTGTGGAACTTGGCTATCAGTCTCAGCTCAGTGACTCTGTGCTGTCGTGTGTCATGAAAGCTGCCTTGGAGAACGCTTACCCGAAGGTCAAAAGCCGAATGCTCGTGACTGCTGAAGTGTTCACCAACAGGAAGGGAACAGTTTTGCCTGGTGATTGTTGAGCGATGTTCATTCATCCATTGTTGTAACATCTGCATGCTCTCCCCAATGTATCATGCTTCAGGGCATCCTTTCCTGCAGCGTATTAGATAGACAACATTGGCCGAGTTGCAAGAGTATGTACCGTGAACCTGCTGGATGGTATTCTCATGTGTGATGACGTCATCCATATCGATGATTCGGTATGTCTTGCAGAGGTTGCTGTGGCAGGGTTGTGAGGTGTTGTGGTCACTATTCTCCTGAAGACTGGGTATTTGCTGTGAACGATGCACTGTTTGAGATTGTACGGTTGTCTGAAGGCAAGAAGTGAGGGTGTGGGGATTGTCCTGGCAAAATATTCGTCTTCATCAATGATATGTTGAAGATTCCGGAAAAGATGTCGTAGCTTCTCCGCAGCAAATTACCATCGTTCAAACCTGCCACAGCAACTTCTGCAAGACATGCCGGATCATCGACGTGGATGACATCATCACACATGAGAGTACCATTCACCAGGTACTCGGTACATACTCTTGCAACTTGGCCAACGTTGTCTACCTAATATGTTACAAGATAGGATGTCCCCAAGCATGGTACATTGGAGAGAGCATACAGACGCTACAACAACGGATGAATGAATATTGCTCGACAATCACCAGGCAAGACTGTTCCCTTCCTGTTGGCGAACACTTCAGCAGTCACGGGCATTTGGCTTTTGACCTTTGGGTAAGCATTCTTCAAGCAGGGCTTCACAACAGATGACAGCGCAGAGTCACTGAGCAGAGACTGACAGTCAAGTTCCACACACATGAGGATGGTCTTAACAGGGATCTTGAGTTCACGTCGCACTATCTGTAACTCCCATGACTTGCTTGGGTTTGCAAAACCTCACTTACTGTGCTGCCTGGAGATAATACACATCTCTCTAACCTGTGCTTAATGCTCCTTCCAATCACATTGTCAGCCTCTTTAAGACTTGGATAGCAGATTCATTGCAAAGACTTGCATTCTAATCAGTATTCTGTAAACTGTCTGTGCTGTTATATGCCATGTCTGAGGCCAGAATTTTCCATTCACCTGAAGGGGCAAATCCCAAAGGCTTGTGAGTTTACTGTCAAATAAATCGGTTGGACTTAAACCTAGTGTTGTCAGACTTCTTACTACTCTCAGTCAGAGCCCATACCAGATCCTCCCACTCCCTTATGTGAATCGAGTGAACCCATCACCCCAGCAATGATTAATCTGGAGGTAAGTGAGATGTCATCACCACCACTGGAGTCAGATTGTTTCTGCACAGCGAACATCATTATCACCCCCAGCTTTGCGATGAGATGCCCTAGTCCTGCCAACCCAAACCCATCAGTTTGGTGTGATGCCGCACTGACCCTAGGAGGGGGGGAGTGGGAAGAATATTGTTGGGCAGGGAGTAGATTCAATTGAAGGATTGGGGGAGGGGGAGTGGGAAGGGGACCAGTATGATGGAAAGGGGGAACAAATGACTGGCCAAGGCAGGATTTGAGCATCAGGTGGGGAGTGACACTTGATCTGCCAGACTGTGAAGCTCTGACACCTTGAATCTGGAAGAAATGAGTGCCTCCTTTGTCCAATGTCCCAGTCAGACCTTGGTTGCTGGATGTCAGCTCCTTTGATATCCTCGTTGTCTTCTCCTTCCTCCACCCTGTCCTCATCCTCCTCTTCCTCTGACAAGGATGTGTGTTCCTCCTTCTACTTCTCCACCATGTGGCCCCACTGCTATGTGAAGTTGTGGAGCTACCCTCCGGGAGGGGTTATATTGCAGCACCCCACCAGAACCGAATCTCGAGGACTCCTGTGCCTGACTCAGTGATGCTCCTGCTGACCAGATAGGCTTCAATGTCGAGGGTTTCTCCCTCACTCTGAAGCCTCTGCACAGTAGTTATCAGGCATGACTTTAGTGGGTAGCCCTTGTCCCTCACTGGCCATCCCCTCAGCTGAGGGTGATCTTCCAACATGTCTGAGTGTCCCAGGTTGTCAGAGTTGTGCATGCTTCCAGGATAGAGTACATAGGAATGCACAATACTCAGGAGGTGATCACACACCAGGTAAACATTCAGGAACTGGTGTCCCTTCCTGTTAATGAAGGGCACATCAGGTCGAGACAGAACTCAGAAAGTGATATGGGTGCCATGTACTGACCCCAGGAGCCTGGTAATGGTAGAGAATCCTTCAGCATGGGCATCCTGTTGGACCTGGTCCAGGTCGAAGCTGTTATAATCAGATGCCCAGCCATCTTCACAGATGCACTTCTGCACGAAGGAGTGAGAAATACTGCTCAGGTCCCGCTCAGGCTTTGGAAAAATCCAGATCTAAAAATCAAGGCAGCCGTGATCATCAGTGTCACCAGAGAATAGATGCTGCTCCATCTTCTCATGGAGGCAGTCTTTGGCGGCACATGTTATCTGACAACTCATTGCATGACCAATGCCTCCTGTAAAACCAAGGCCTACAGGAGAGCTGTCTTTGTATCCCCACCACTTCCTGATAGGAGGACGGCATTGGAGCGTTGGTGATGGCCCCCTGATTTTAGGGTCTGGCTCTTGTGGTGCTGGATCAGGCACAGAATGGCCCTGGCACTGTTGCCAATGCCAACCTACCTCGGCAGCAGATAATACCACGAGGGCTAGCTGGCCAGGCTGCAAGCTAAACCTCATCTTTTCTCTGTGGGGAGGATGGAGAAGAGGAGGGAGAGAGAGCAACAGAGAGAGACATTCAGCATCGTCAAGCACCCTGTTGCCTTCCGGTTCTCCTATACTCCTGAGTCATGTTGCCTTTGAAGACCGTGAACCCTCTCTATTGTAGCTGACTACCACAGCTTGCAGAAGCTGCTTCCTCCAAGAGTGAGAAAGGGTCACAGACACTGTCCTCCTGCTCCCCCAGACCGGACTGTGGCTTCTGAATCAGCTGGTTCCTAACTTCACTGGATGTGCAGAGTGGCAACACAAGGAACAATAAACGTTTCACTTGTGCCTCAATGGGCCGAATGGCCTAATTCTACTACTATCTCTTATGAACTTATGAACAAACATTGGTGCAATGATTAAGATAGTTTTTAAATATCTCAATGCTGGTTTACAGTCTTCTATCCATTTAAAGGTTTGTTCTTTATCAGCAGTTCAGTCAGTGGATGTACAACGTTGCTGAAATTTGGCACATATCTATGATAAAATCCACTGATTCCTGAGAACATCAGGATCTCCTTGCTTGAGGCAGATTCGGGGAAATTCCAAATGGCCTGCATCTTTGCATCGCGTGATGTTGTTTGCCCATGTGCCACAATATTGGTGGAAATTTTTCATCCTGACTGCCACAGGAATTGCAGTGGGCGGTGGAACACAGACCATGCAGAGGTCAGTTGACATCGGGCAGAATTTTCCAGTCATGGGGCAAGCACGGCCGATTATTCCCTACGTATAAACCAGGGGGACTAACACCCACTCCCACTCACAAATTCAAGTCATGGATCAAAAACCAGTTAGGAACTGCGGTTCATTAGTGGTAAATGAGTTACAGCGTCGACCTCTCCCCATTGCCGCCCTCCCTCCCTCCCTCCCCACCCAGAGCTGCCACTGATGTCGACTCTGCCCCTCCCCCTTCTTGGACAATCCCTGTAGTTCCTCTGCAAGGTCAAAGATATTCCCAATGTGTACTTGTTGTGTGATTTTTATGGTGAAATCAGGAATACTCTAAAGGTTTTCTCTCTCCCTTACCCCCTCTCCTTTCAAATAAAATCCAAAACATACAATCCACTGTACTCTATGACTCCTGAACAAATTTCAACTGAGACTTTCTTTAATATATTAACATGTTCAGATATGTTCTGTTTTAACAAACCTATTCATGTTACCTAATTGCAAAACTTGCATGTCAATTAAATCTAGCAGATTAATAATTATCTGATAGGCAAATGGATTGACAGAAAGAACAAAGGGTTGTGAACATAGCCCAGTCCATGACTCAAACTAGCCTCCCATCCATTGACTTAGTCTACACTTACCGCTGCCTCGGAAAAGCAGCCAGTATAATCAAGAATCCTACGCACCCAGGACATGCGTCTGATGCAAAAGTCTGGGGACATATCCAACTGACTCAAGAACAGCTTCTTCCCTGCTGCCATCAGACTTTTGAATGGTCTTATCACATTTTAAGCTAATCTTTCTTTGCATCTTATCTGCAACTGAAGCACTAGATTCTGCAGCCTCTCCTTTCCTTCTCCCCTATGTGCTCTATGAATGATAGGTTTTCACTGTGTAACACACAAGAAACAATGATTTTACTTTATTCCAATACATGTGACAATAATAAATCAAACCAAATCAAAACTTTCCAAATTGCTCAATTGCTTGCCAATACATTCACTAGCATTGTAAGGTGTTACTTATTCGGACCTAATGTTATAATGCTGATAGCCCCTTTTATACAGCAGCATCCCCTCTCAACTGACCAAAGACAGTATTATAAAAGAAAAGTGATTTGAAACCACTTTGTGACAGCATGGTGGCACAGTGATGAGCACTGCTGCCTCACAGCTCCAGAGACCTGGGTTCGATTCCCACTTTGGGTCACTGTCTGTGTGGAGTCTGCACATTCTCTCCATGTCTGTGTTGGTTTCTGCTAGTGACTCTGGTTTCCTCCCACATTCCAAAGATATGAAGGTTAGATGCATTGGTCATGATAAATTATTCCTCAGTGTTGCAATTGTATAGAACGTTGGTTAGGCCTCACTTGGAATACTGCGTCCAGTTCTGGTCGCCGTACTATCGGAAGGATGTGGAGTCCTTGGAGGGAGTGCAGAGGAGGTTTACCAGGATGCTGCCTGGTATGGAAGGACTGTCTTATGAGGAACGATTGAATAGGCTGGGGTTGTTTTCCCTTGAAAGATGTCGGCTTAGAGGGGATCTAATAGAGGTGTATAAGATTATAAGGGGTATAGATAGAGTAAATGGTGGTAAACTTTTTCCACCTTCAGAAATGGATAGGACAAGGGGTCATGGCCTTAGGGTGAGGGGGGCTATGTATAAGACGAATATTAGAGGGCAGTTTTTCACACAAAGGGTAGTGGGGGTGTGGAATGCACTGCCGAGTAAGGTGGTGGGAGCAGGCACGCAAGGGCTGTTTAAGGGTCTCTTGGACAGCCACATGAGCGGTATGCAGATAGAGGGATATAGTAGGACTGTTTAACTATGACTTTTTTTTTCCACAGGTAATTCAGTCCAACTTGACCAACAAGGAGCATGCATTCGGCAGGTGGTGCGAGGACAGCTCTTGGATGTTGATTCATGGGTTGCCTGGTGCTTCATGTCGTAAATGAGTGCTTTATCTGGACCATCTGAAGGGCACCATGACAGCTCAGTGACTATCGCTGTAGCTGTGCAGACACTTGGAATTGGGCCGGTGTCTGCGGGAGTTTGCGCGTTCTCCCCGTGGTTGCGTGGGTTTTCTCCGGGCGCTCCGGTTTCCTCCCACATCCCAAAAATTCGCTCTTAGGCTGATTGGGAAACAAATTGACCCTATATTGAGATTCTTCCATATTAGGAATAACCTAAAATTAGAATAAGAGAATGGAATTGTTACTATAAAGTTATGACGGCGGCGCGGGCTCGTTGGGCCGAAGGGCCTGTTTCCCGTGCTGTGTTGCTCTTTGACTCTTTGACTTTGACTCTTTGACGTGTAGGTTAGTGGGATTAGGAAAGTGAATACGTGGGGTTACGGGGATAGGATCAGGGGTGGGATTGTTATCAGTGCAGACTTGGTGAGCCAAATGACTTCCTCCTGCACTACAGGGATTCTTTGATCTCCCTACCCTCTTTAACATCCCCCCCCAACCCAATCTGTATAACTCCCAAGAACAACCTTGTAAATTTTAAAAAAGGATAAGTATTCACTACTCAGCACACAATACACACACAAAACACACACACACGCACACACACACACACACACACACACACTCTCAGCAAATTTATTTCACACCAAGATTACTGTCCACCTTTATCTGCATATTTGGATTCTCGCTCAACTCACCTCACCCACTCCCCCAGTTGACATTAATCGGACTCACGTTGGACTGGTCTTTACCATGTATATTTATGGGAGCAAGTAATTTATAGCCACTAACCATTATTTCATGTATTTGTGCAAATACTTTCCCTGGGTTGAGGTCACATGCAGAGTTACTTTTAATATAAAGCTCCTTAATAATGATTCATGTTTGGAGGATATAACTGCGGGAACACTGGCATCCAGGTGTGCAAATGTTGATTGCAAGGAAATCTTGCAGGTCTTGTGATGCACTGGTTCCGAGTGAATGAGATTAAAAAAGCATGGTGAGCTGGATTGCAGAACTTTGCATTTATTTTTAGATTTCAACAGACTACCGTTTGTGACTAAAGAATGAAATTATAATCTTCTAAGGTTTTAGCTGAAAGGTGCTGTGTTCCTCCAAATTCTAAAGACTGATTAAGTTTAGTTAGTGGTGAGCAGGTTTACTGGAAATCATTTGCCGTTTCCTCTCTATCCAAGATCGGCATGGATATTGGCAGCTTAAAAAAAAATTAACTGAACAGTTTCAGAACCTATCAGAATCTTTTTCTCATGGTGGCACAGTGTTTAGCATTGCTGCCTCAAGTGCCAGGGGCCCAGGTTTGATTCCCGGCTTGGGTCACCGCCTACACATTCTCCTCATTTCTGCATGGGTTTCCGAAAGACAAGCTGACTAGATGCATTGGCCATGCTAAATTCTCCCTCAGGTGCCCGAGTGTGGTGACTACAGGATTTTCACAGTAACTTCATTGCTGTGTTAATGTGAGCCTACTTGTGACATGAATAAATAAACTTTAAAAAAATTTCTGAATGCAATAATTTTCATTGATTTTATTTGCGAGTCATGATTTGTAATATTTCCTCTCTCTTCCCAACCATGTCCTTGTTTAATTCAATTATTCTGACTTTAAGTTGAGCATTTTTAAAGAATGTATAAATCAATACAATTCGAAATTTGTTGCTGGTTGTGATCCTGCCTTTCCAAATCTTTATTTTTGAATGTCCTGAAACAGCAAGTATCCATGCAGAACCTGCCAAAATGTAACACGCAGCAATATTCCATCACCGTGGAGATGGGGCATTGGGTGGTTCCACCCCTTCTATGTGATTGACTACTATCAGTTCGCTACTACATTGTGGGGTGTTTAAAAGTAATTAATTCAGCTGAAAGAAAACATGGAATTGCTTGTCTCATTGAAGTGCACCATGTTACTGAAAAGGTTGGGTGCCACTGATATATAGAATAGGCATTAGAAATATAGGAGAGGTGAAATCAAAGTAGGGAGAGAATTTTGCTCCTTTACTCTGAAAGCCTGATCCAAGGTGTTACTAAAGTTGCGTAAGGGAGAGGACAGTATAGTCATAGCAGGATAGATGAGCACAGCAGGAGGAAAGCAGCTATCATCATAGCTACATACAACTGGAGAAAGCAGGATCTACTGAAAATAAGCTAGGCTAAAAACTGCTGTACAGGTGTGATTCCTGGAGTGCATGTGGTAAGGTTTCCTGGACCAATATGTTGAGGAACCATCTAGAGAACAGGCCATCCTAGACTGGAATAATTGACAATCTAGTTGTGCAAGACCCCTTGGGGATGAGTGACCATAACATGATAGATTTCTTCATCAAGATGGGGAGTGATGTTTATGACTCTGAGACTAGAGTCCTGAATCTTAATAAAGGAAACTCTGATGGCATGAGGCGCGAGTTGGCTATGATGGATTAGGAAATGTTGCTTAAAGGGATGACGGTGAATTGGCAATGGCAAACATTCAGTGAACTACAACAATTGTTCATTCCTGTTCGGCACAAAACTAAAAACTGCGACTTATAAGGGAAATTAGAAATAGAATTAGATGCGAGGAAAAAGGTATACAAATTAGCCAGAAGAAACAGCAGACCTGAGTACGGGATGCAGTTTAGAATTCAGCAAAAGGGACCAAATGATTGATTAAGTGGGGAAAAATAGAGTATGAGAAAAAGTTGGCAGGAACATAAAAACTGACTGAAAGCTTCCATAGGTATGTGAAGATAAACAGATTCGTATAAACAATAGTAGGTGCCTTACAGAAAGAGAAAGGAGAATATATAATGGGGAACAAAGAAATGGCTGTCTAACTGAGTACATATTTTAGTTCTATCTTCACAAAGGAAGACAGAAGTAACATATCAAAAATATTGGGGAACAGAGGGTTTAGTGAGAGGGTAGAACTAAAAGCAACCAGTATTTGTAGAGAAATTGTGTTGGGGAAATTAATAGGAACAAAGCCTGATAATAATCCACAGGGCTTAATAATCTACAGCCTAGAGAACTTAAGGAAGTGGCCCGCGAAATAGTGGATGCACTGGTGCTCATCTTCCAAAATTCCATAGACTCCATAACGGTTCCTACAGATTGAAGGGTAGCTAAGATAACCCCACTATTTAAAGAGATGTAGAAAGAAAAGAGGGAATTATAATCAGTCTTCCTTAAGTACTCTGGGAATCAAAATTAACTATCCTCCAATTCTCTGGTACCTACACAGTGGTCAAAGAGGAATAAAAATTTGGGTCAGGGCTCCTGTAATTTATTCCCTTGCGTCCCACAGAAGCTTGGAATTCAACGCACCCAAACGAAGGGGTCTGTCCACTTTTAATCCCGCCAACCTCCAACACCTCTTCATTCCCTGAATCAAAATATTCGTGAACCTCATAGTCCCTCCCCCTGAATTCTGTATCTACATCCTCATTCTCCTGAGAGAAGACAGATGTGAAGTGCTCATTTAACACCTTACCAATGTCCTCCGGCTCCACACACAGATTGCAGGACCCATTACAGACCCACAGTCCATAATGGGTCCTACCTTTTCCCTGGTTATCTACTTCCCATTAAAATACCTACGGAACATCTATAATTCTCCCCAATCCTACCCACCAGTGCTTTTTTATGCCCCTCTATGCTGTCTGAATTGTGTTCTTAAAATTCCTCTCTGCACTTTCCATAGTACCGTAAGGCCTCCACAAACTTGTTCCCTCTGTACCTGCTAAAAGCCTCTCTTTTCTTTCTTGTCCAGTCCAGAACATTCCTAGACATCAGGATTCTCTGGGCTTGTTGCTTCTATATTTCATCCCTTTTGAATGCCACTCACTGCTCAGCTGTAGATTTTCCCACAAGAAGCTGCTGCCGGTCCACTTTGGCCAGATCCTGCATTATTTTAGTAAAATCTGCCTTCCCCCGATCCAAAACCATTTTTTGCAGAGAATATTTTTTTCCTTTTCTACAACAAATTTAAATCGTACTGTGTTGTGGTCACTATCACTAGAATACTCCCCCACTCCCTACTCAAACACCTGACTGTTTCTCTTGGACTGCCAAGGTAGTTACCTTCTTTCCTCCAGTCCCTTCAGCTGTGTTTGTGACCACCTCTCTAAAAGTACTATCCATATAACACAGCTTCCCGTTGTGCTAGTGTCTCCAGCCACCACTAGTTTCTGCTGTTGGGAGTACTTCCTGTAAATGTGATCATCTAGATGCCAGTAGAGACCATGACATGCATTACAGGATGTCATTTTGTATTCAGAACATTCTTATAAGCCTTTTTTCAGAAGATGTTGCTTTATTGGTGTCTGCTGTGAGTTCTGAGCAGGTTTTCAGAGGCTTTTCGGTCTGTAAGATAATGTTCCACAAGCAAGACCTGTCTGACTAGTGACTTTTGTTTGCATAGTTATTGCTGATATTATTGTTCTGCAGGGTTACTGCTATTGTTCAACTTTGTTACTTATTTATATAAACAAATTCCTTCTTTTTAACAATACATTCAGCTACACTTATTGTGGTCTCAAGTTACCACAACTTCCCACATATGACAGATTACACATTCCACTCGGCTGATCTTACTTAATAGGTCTTAAACTCTTAAAAATCACAAAATTTTAAAAGATACTCCTACAGCAAATTCTGATTTAGAAAATGTACTCTGAATCAAAGTGGTTGCTTTTAACTTGGGTGCAGACTCTGCATTTAAGCGCACATTCTGAAATACAGCCCACACTCTAGGTCAGAGCCTGCTCTTCAGATCACAGCCCGCTCTCTGAATCAGAGCTTGCAGTTGAGATTAGGGCCCACATTCCGGATCAAAGCCTGCAGTCCAGATCAGAGCCCATGGTCCAGATCAGAGTCTGCAGTCCGGATCAGAGCCCACAGTCAGGATCGGGGCCCGTGGTCTGGATCAAACCCTGCATTCTGGATCAAGGCCTACATCTTCTTTATTACAGCACACACTTTGAATTAGCACACAAATTCTGAAATAGCACATACTCCAAATTAAAGTACAGACTCTGAATTAGAGCACACACATTCTGAATTGGAGCACACACACTCTGAATTAGAGCACACACATTCTGAATTGGAGCACACACACTCTGAATTAGAGCACACACAGTCTGAATTAGAGCACACACACTCTGAATTAGAGCACATACTCTGAATTAAGGCACACTCACTCTGAATCTCAGCACATGTTCTAGGTTAGAGCCTACACATTGAATTAGAGCACATACTGAAATGGAGCAAACATACTGATTTAGAGCACACACACTCTGAATTAGAGCACATGCACTCTGAATTAGAGCACACACACTCTGAATTAGAGCACACATACTCTGATTTAGAGCACACCCACTCTGAATTAAAGCACACACACTGAATTAGAGGCCACATTCTGAATTAAGGCGCACGCACTCTGAATCTCAGCACATGCTCTGGATTAGAGCACACATTCAATCTATCAGTTTTGTTTCAAATACTAAGTGTATTTAGATTCCAGACGATTAGTTTTGCCCTGTTGTATCATTGTAGCTGGAGCCTTATCTGCTGATTTACCCTTAGTTTCATACCCTCTGCTCCTTCTTTCCATGGTCTGTTTATCATTTCCCATATGTGTACCTGTAATTACTTTTTGGTAATACCACATCTATCCAGATTCTACTCTGCCCGGTTCTGGTGCCAGAACCCCACCACTTTTCGTCCATCAGTCACTCATTCATTTCCCTAATCTTATTTAGCTGATGTCAATATCTAAATTGCTCAGGCAATAATCTGGAAATGATTATCTTTGTGGTTCCGCTTCCTCTCCAGCCCAGAGTTGATGCCCTGAACTATGGCACTGAGGGGACAACACAGCCATTTTGACTCTCACTCACTGCTGCAGCACATAGCATCAATGTCCCTACCAACACTGTCCACTACCAGCGTTATAATCTTATAGGACTTCCTCCACTTAATGTACCGCACTGAAATGGTCAGTCAACTCATCCACCTCATAGCCCCTTCTCCCATCCAATCAAACTGAATGATCCATGATTCTCAAAGCTGTTGGACAATTGCAGACAATTCCAGACGCTTCTGGACTCCTGCCTCTGAGTGCCCTTACATGCCTCAGTTGCAATTGTACCCTCCTGCCCATGACAGATTTACAAACCAGAAGATCTTCTCCTAAAGAGTGTGACAGCATCCAGGTAACTCTTGCCCTGCCTGATGGGTCACAGTGTCTGCAGCTCAGTCTCCACCTCAAGGACTCTGAGCTGAAGCTCCTCAAACCTCAGTTACTGCAGACATGTTTGCCCTGGGCCTCACCACGTGATGCAACCCTGATACATCACCTATTGCTGCCATACTGATGAGCTTTAATTTATAACTTCATTATCTTATTCAATTACTTACTTTGTTTTGAATATTAATTAATCGTAACAAAAATTCTGGTACAACTTTAAAAATTCGTATAACGCATCTTGACCACTTACCAGATATTCAGCATGTTCACACACCAACAATTCATTTCCTCTGCTGTGGGAGAGCAGAAACCAATTCCTACAGGGTGAAAAAGTTAGAAAAAGCACAAAAAAGTTAGAAAAAACTCAGTTCTGATGCTGGCTTCAGGTGCATTTTTTTTTGGTTCAAACAAAACCACAATTGGCCCAAGAAATAAACATGGAAACAAATAAAATAGTAACAGCAGTAGGCCATTCAGCCCTTTGAGCATGCTCCACCATTCATTACAATCGTAAGATCATCCAATTCAATAATCAATTCAGACTTCCCCCCTTTGAACTGTTTTGCCCCAACAGCTATACCTAATTGGGTGGCAGGATGGCACACTGGTTAGCACTGGGTTTGATTCCTGGCTTGGGACACTGTCTGCGCAGAGTATGCACATTCTCCCCGTGTTTGCCTGGCTTTCCTCCCATAGCCCGAAAAACATGCTGGTTAGATGCATTAGCCATGCTAAATCCTCCCCCAGTATACCTGAACAGGCGAAAGAGTCTTGCGACTAGGGAATTTTTACAATAACTTTATTGCAGTGTTAATGTAAGTCTACTTGTATCGATAATAAAAAAAACTTCCATAAATAATGAACTATTTCCTTCTTGATAACATACAATGCTTAGGCCTCAGCTGCTTTCTGTGGTGGACAATTCCGCAGATTCACCACCCTCTCAGTGAATACATTTCTCATCATCTCCATTCTGAAAGGTTTACCTCGTATCCTCAGGCTATGACCCCTTGTTTTGGACTCTCCTGCCACCAAGAACATCTTTGCTGCATCTGCCCTGTCTATATTTGTTAGAAATTTTAGAGGTTTCTATGGGATTCCTCCTACCTCATACTTTGAAACTCCAGTGAATATAATCCTAACTGACTCAATCTCTCTTCATAAGTCAGTCCCACCATCCCAGGAATTAATCTGGTAAACTCTCTCTGCACTCTTTCTACAGCAAGAACATCCTTCCTTGGTTAAAAGAGATCAGAACTGCACACACTATTCCAGATATGCTCACCATGGCCCTGTATAATTGCAGAAAGACATCCTTGTTCCTGTGCTCAAACCCTTTTGCTATGAAGGCCAACATACCATTTGCCTTCTTCACTGCTTGCTGCATCTGCATGCTTACTTCCAGCGACTAGTGCACAAAGGCACCCAGGCTTCATTGCCCAATTCCCCTCCCAATCCATATCCATTCAGATAATAATCTGCCTTCCTGATGTTGTTACCAAAGTGGATAACCTCACATTTATCCACATTATACTGCATCTGCCATGCATTTGTCCCAATCACACTGAAGCATTGCTGCATCCTCCTCACAGCTCACCCTCCCATCCAACTTTGTGTTATGTGTAAATGTGGAGATATTAAATTCAGTTACCTCATCTGAAACATATATATAGTGAATAGCTGGGATCCTAGCATTGATCCGTGCAGTAGCACAAGACCCATTGTTTCTACTTTTTGTTTCCTATCTGCCAATTAGTTTTTTATCCATCTCAAGTAGTGTATTAAGATAGAATTTCATGCACTTTAACTGAACACACTAATCTCTTATCTTGTTGAAAGTCTCATGAAAGTCCAAATAAATTATATCCACTGCCTCCCCACAAAGAATTCCAATAGATTTGTCAAGCATGATTTTACTTTCATAAACCCTTGCTGACTGTCCAATCCTGCCACTGTTTTCCAAGTGCTTTACTTTTAGGTTTTGTGTAATGCACTCGAGAATTTTCCCCACCATTGATGTCAGGCTTACTGGTCTATAATTCCCTCTTTTCTCTCTACCTTCTTTTTCGAATAGTGGATTTACATTAGTACAAGGAGTTTATAGAATCTTGGAAGATGGTCGCCAATGCATCCATTATTTTTAGGGCCACTTCCTTAAGTACTGTGGGATGTAGATCATCAAGCCCTGGGGATTTATCCACTTTCAATCCCATACATTTCCCTACCACCATTTGCCTATTATTACTGATTCCCTTCAGTTCCTCCCTCTTACTAAACCCTTTTCTAGTATATTATTTGTGTCCTCCTTTGTGAAGACAGAACTAAACTATGTATTCAATTGGTCAGCCGTTTTATTGTTTTCCATTAATAAACTTTCCTGTTTCTGACTGTAAAGTCTTCACCAATCTTTTTCTCTTCATATATCATATTGTGGGGGCTAATACACTCCCTCATTATTGGGTAAATTTCCTCTTTAACCTGAACTGAAACTCCATCCCCTTTTTTTTTTGTCTATCCTTCCTCAATATTGGATATCCCTGGATATACATTTCCCATCCTGAGTCAACTTCCAGTCCTGTCTCCATCCATATCGTACAAATTTCTGTAAGAAGTCCTAAAAGAACAACCTGTTTTTATGTACTCCATAGTACATACTCTACCATTCTTAATCAATTGCTTTGTTCTCCTTTATTGGTTTCCAAGCTGCTCCCAATCCTCAGGTTTGCTATTTTTTTCTGCTGAAATGTATACCTCTTACTTACTACTTCTAATTTCCCCTTATATATCATGATTTGGCCACCTTTCCAGTTTTACTTTAGTGCCAGACAAGAATGAACAATTGTTGCAGGTCACCCATGTGCCCTTTGTTTGCCATTGCCTACCAAATGTCATCCCTTTATGTAAGCTTCCCCAGTCCATCATGGCCTACGTGCACCTCATATTTTCATAGTTTCCTTTAATTAGATGCAGGACCCTAATCTCAGAATCAACGACGTCACTCTCTATCTTGATAAAGGATTCTATCATATTATGGTCACTCATCCCCAAGGGGTCTCACGCAACTAGATTGCCAATTATTCCCTTCTCTATTCACAAAACCCCGTCTACAGTGGCCTGTTCTCTAGTTGGCTCCTCATCACATCAATCAAAAAAAAACAAATGTACACAATACAGGAATTCCTCTTCTACGGTATTGTACCTAATTTGATTTGCCCAGTTTATATGCAGATTAAAGTCACCCATAATTCCATATGCTCCTTTATTGCATGTGTCTCTAACTGCCTGTTTAATGTCACCCCCAATGTCACCACTCTTGTTTTGGGGGAGGAGGACATCTAGATACAATTGCCATCAAAGTTTTTTGCCTCTTGGTGTTTCCTAGCTCTACTGATGCAGATCCACATCATCCGAGCTAATATTCTTCCTCATTATTGGCTAAGTTTCCTCTTTAAGCAGCAATTCAGCTCCACTGCTTTTTCTTTATTGTCTATCCTTCCTCAATACTGAATACTCCTGGATATTCATTTCCCATCCCCCCGTACCACAGTAGAAAATAGTACCCACAGCAGGGAAATCCTCTGTCAACTTGTCAACTATACCCTTCAACCAGACGAAATCGAAGTTCTCAGCTGAGGCTTAATTTCTACCCTACCACCAAAATGGACCCCATTAGTCTCACCAGGGACACAGAGGAATTCATCAGGCGAGCGAGGCTCTAGAAGTTTTTCCACAAATCAAGAGACCAATGCAACAGGCCAATGAACCGGAATAGCCAACAGTGAGATCTGCAGAGCAGCAACCAAAGAGGAAAGAGTCGAATTGGACCCCTCCAGAAGGCCGCTGCTCTAGACTCGAAATGTATGCTCAAGCCATCAGGAGATGCGTGAATGCCAGGTTCATCACAAGACATCCCTGAACAAGCACAATGCAACGCAACGCCATCCACGCTCTCAAGACAACCGTAACACTATCATCAAGCTAGCAGACAAAGGAGGGGCCATCATCATACTGAATGGAATGGATTACTGCAAAGAAGTGTATCAACAACTGAACAACTACAGTTAGCCACAGATCCAACCAAAGAACGACACCCACCAATTCAACAGACTGTACTCCCCACGTTGGAGATCTCTACTGCCTCCCGAAGATACAAGGCCAACACAGCCGGCCATCCCCTTGTATCAGGCAATGGGAGTCTGTGTGAGAATCTCTCTGGCTATGTCAAGGGCATCCTGAAACCTATTGTACAAGAACCCCAAGCTTCTGTTGCAACACTAAGGACATCTTACAGAAACTCAGCACTCATGGAGCAGTTGAACCAGGAACATTCCTCATCACAATAGACATCTTGGCACTCTACATCAGCATCCCTTATGAAGATGGCATTGCTGCAACAACCTCAGTACACAACATTAACAACTGCCAATCTCCAGTTGCAATTTTACAACTCATCCACTCCATCCTGGACCACAATGTTGACCTTCAACAACCGGTTCTTCATCTACAGCAGCCATGGGGGGCAAATTCGCACCTCAATATACCAACATTGGCATGCACAAATTTGAGCAAGGACTCTTCACTGCACAGGACATTCAACCAACACTATTCACTAAATATATTGATGATATTTTTTTCCTTTGGACTCATAATGAACAATCACTGAAACAATTATATGATGACACCAACAAGTTCCATCTCACCATCAGACTCACCATGGACTACTCTCTAGAATTGATTGTATTCTTGGAACATGCATCTCCATTAAATGCGATCACTTCAGCATTTCACTGTACCGCAAGCCCACCAATAACCTTATGATTTTCCATTTCTCCAGCTTCATCTTAAACACGTTAAAGAAGCCATCCCCGATGGACAATCCCTCCATATATACAGAATCTGCTTAGAAGAGGAGGAATGCAACAAATACCTACAGATGCTGAGAGATGTCCTCATAAGAACAGGATATGGCATTCGACTCATTGATCGACAGTTCCAACATGCCACAATGAAAAACGCACTGACCTCCTCAAAAAACAAATGCTAGACACGGCAGACAGAATACTCTTCATCATCCAATACTTCCCCGGAACAGAGAAACTACAATATTTTCTGCGGAGCCTTTAACATGTCATCGATAAAAACGAACATCTCGCCAAGGTCACCCTCACTACTTGCCTTTAAACAACAGCACAACTTCAAGCAGGTCATTGTTCGCAGCAAACTACCCAGACTTCAGGAGAACAGGATCATAACTCCACACAACCTTGCCACTGAGATCTCTGCAAGACGTGTCAGATCATCAATATGAATGCTACCATCACACGTGAGAACACCACCCACCAGGTAAAGGTACATACACTTGCGACTTGGCCAATGTTGTCTACCTGATACACTGCAGGAAAGGATGTCAAGAGGCATGGAACATTGGCGAGGCCATGCAAACTACAACAACAGATGAACATTGATCACACGACATTTGCCAGGCAGGAATGTTCCATTCATATCGGAGAACACTTCAGCAGTCAAGGGCATTCAGCCTCTGATCTCTGCGTAAGTGTTCTCCAAAGTGGCCTTCAAGACACACAACAATGCAGAATTGCCAAGCAAAAACTGATAGCCAAGCTCCGCACACATAAAAGTGGTTGCAACCATGATCTTGGGCTCATGTCACACTACATGTAACCCCTACTATTTAGCCTGCAAAATCCTACTAACTGTCCTGGCTTGAGACAATACCCACCTTTTTAACTTGTGATTATCCCTCTCTCCACTCACATTGTCTGTGCTTATTTGATTATCTATTAAGGCTCTCATTCCATCCATTATCTTACAATTGAGTTCTGCCAATATATGTACTGTTCGCAAACCTAATCCTTCATAATGATGAAGGAGCAGCACTCCGAAAGCTCGTGATACCAAATAAATGTTTTGGCTTTTAACCTGGTGTTTTGAAACTTCTTACTGTGCCCATAATCCCAACTACATTATCCCTGTTTATGTCTATCCACTTTATTGTGAATGTTCTATATATCCAGACAAAAAGTGTGATGGCTTGTCTTTTTAACATTCCTTGTCCCATTCCCATTATTTCCCACTGTGATCCTGTTTGATAATGGCCCTTGATTTCTTTGCCTATCAATTTCCTGTCTTTTCTTCTTACCCTGATTCTGCTTCCTCTGACAGCTTGAAGAAGTTCCCATCGCCTATCAGTTTAGTTGAAACTCTAAAGAAATCACCTGAGCAAATACTTCCCATAGGACATCAATCCCAGTACTACCCAAGTATAAACTGTCCACGATACATGGCTGCCACTTCCCTCAGAATGGGTCCCCATGTCAAGGAATCGGACACTCTCACATCATCTCTTCAGCCACACGTTCATCCAATATGTCTTGCTACTTCTAAACCAACTAGCAAATGGCACAGGTAGTAATCCTAAGATCGCTACCTTTGAGGTCTTACTTTTCAAGTTTTTCCTAATTTCCAACATTCCACTTTTAGGACCTCTTCCCTTATGTCAGTTTCACCAATATGTACTATGACGACTGGTTGTAAACTGTCCCCTCCCCTCCCCCGCCATCCCAGGATGTTCTGCAACACTCTGAGACCACCTTGAGGCTAGCACCAGGGAGGCAACATATTATCCTGGAGCTTTGTTTGCGACCAAAAAAACACCTATTTATTCTCCTTACAATTTAATCTCCTATAACCATTGTATCCTCACATTTTTTATTCCTCTTCTGTGAAGCAGAGCCAACTGCAATGCAACAAATTGGACTGCTGCTATTATCCCTGAGATACCATTCCTCTCAACAATATTCAAAATAACATATCTGTTTTGCAAGGGAATGCCCACAGCTGATTCTTGCACTGCCTGCCTAGCCCTCTTACTCTGCTTGGTGCTCACCCATTCCTTTCCTGCCTGCAGTGTGACCATGTCTCTATACACACTCTCCATCTTGTGGATACTCCACAATGTCCCCAACTATCACTCCTGTGCCAAAACCTCGGCATCCAGAAGCTGCATTTACATATTGGCACCAGGCATTGGAAATGTTCCCAGCTTCCCACATAGCGCAGGAGTAGCACATTGCGGCTTTGAGCATTCCTGCAATGACTTACCCCTTTAAATTGAAAGACAATTAAAATCAAATAATACCAATTAGTCTGGCACCTTTCTCCCCTCGTTCTCATTACTACAGAACCTTTCCCTTACAAACTATAATGATCAAAACCTTAAAAACTACAAGTGAAAAAAATAGTTAATAATAATCCATCCGTATTCACCCAGTCAGCAGTGTCCACTTACCCTGCATCAGTTTTGAATCCTGAGGTCACCTTGAGAGCTCCAAACTCCAAGCTTTCTGTCTGTATTCTTGCGTTGTTTTCAGTGTCCTCTCTCACTCTTCTCTTGGTCCCGCTGACTGTCTGTTCCGATGTCCCAGTGTCCTCCACTTCCACTCTCCTCTAGGTGTTGCTAAAGGTTGCAATTAGAGCACACACTGTAAATTAGGGTGTGCATAGTGAATCTGAGACCGCACTCTGGGGTTTTTCATAGTATAAACACTTCATCCTAAGTATTTGTCAAGCGTGTGTTCTCCAAACAGTTTCTAACACAATTATGTCTATTTTTCAAATAAGGAGACCAAAACTATACAAGGCCTTGCTTTTAAAGCTTTTAAATTCCATATCATTCATAATAAACGAACATTCCATTTGTCTTCCCCATTAAATGCTGTATGTACATACCTTTTGTGATTCATGTGCAAGGATGACTATATCCCTGTCGATCACTCTCTCTCTATTTAAATATTTTATTATTTTTCTACTCTTCCTGTCAACGTGGACAAGTGCACATTTTTCCACATGATACTCCAAGTGCCAAATATTTGCCAACTGCCAGGAATTCAGAGGTAGTTTTAGGTGAGCTGTTTTTGTATTGCCAATGATTACAAATGAGCATAAGGGGTAATACTTTTAGAACAGAGGTGAGGAGAAATTTCTTCACCCAAACAGTGATGAATGTGTGGAATTCACTATCACAGAAAGTAGTCGAGTCCAAACGTTGTCTGATTTCAAAAAGAAATTAGATATAGCTTGTGGGGCTGAAGGGATGAAGGGATATGGAAGGAAGGAGAGGAAATCAAGACATTGAATTTGATGACTGGCCATGATCAAGATAAATAGTGAAGGGGTCTTGAAGGGCTGAATGGCTTACTCCTATTTCTAGCTTCTGTGCTTCTACGTGTTCTGGGAATTCAAATACTCTACATCTACAGATTCTCCTTTATTCACTATGTTATTTCCTCAAATACTCAAATAAATTTGTTTGACACGATTTCTGTTCACAAAACATACGTGGATTCTTTCTAATCAAATTATGATTTTGCAAATATTGCTATAACTTCCTTGATAATAGATCCTAGCAAGTTCCCTGAGATTGATTCTACATTCACAATTTTCCAATTCACAGGAACTTTGGAAAATTATAACCATTGCCTTTACCAAATCTACAACCACTTCTTTTAAGACCCTGATGAAATGGTTAATAATCAAGCAAGTTAAAAAGTCACATGAGCTAACATGAAAGAAACCAGAGGTTTTCATGAAAGCCAATCCAGATAAGCGTCAAGATCTAGCTACAAGGGAGGAAACCATGGAATATAGGCAAATTTATCTAACAATGGCCCTTAGTCTGAGAGGATTCATTAACTTAGACATCTGGATATGGGAGATATGATTGGTACCTACAAATTCAGACAGAAGCTGGGATATCAAGAATAACTTGGTCGGTTTGCTTGGTTTCATCAGTCTGAACACTGAATACAGGAGTTGGCTCGTCTAGTTGAAGTTATACCAAACATTGGTAAGGCCACAATTGGAATATTGTGTGTAATTCTGGTCACTGTTTATGGAAAGGGTACTATTAAACTAAAAAGAGTACAGAAAAAAATTACTAGGATGCTTTTGGGACTTGATGGATTGGGTTACAAGGAGAGGCTGGATAAACTGGACTACTTTTTCTGGAGCATAGGAGGCTGAGAGGTGATCTTATAGAGGTCTATAAAATAATGAAAGGCACAGTTCAGCCAGATAGTCAGCATTTTTTCCCAAAGGTAGGCGAGTCTAAAACTAAAAGACATAGATTTAAAGTGAGAGGGGACAAATACAGAAGTATCTAGAGGGACAATTTTTTTCACACAGAAGATGATGAGTGCGTAGAAAAAGCTGCCAGAGATAGTAGTAGAGACGGTTACAATTTTGTCTTTTAAAAAGCATTTAGATAGCTACATGGGTATGATGGATATAGAGGGATATGGGTCAAATGCGGGCAATTGGGATTAGTTTAGGGATTTTTTAAAAAAAAGGGTGGCATGCTCAATTTCCTGCAAACCTCTATGACTATAACTTGTAACAATGGTCAAAAATTTACACTAATTGGATTTTATAATTAAGCATGAATGCAATAGTTGTAATCAGTTTTAACCTTTGTATCTTGTGCATGAAGTAACTCTAATCAAATAGCTGTGAGTGTATGGAGATTGCTCCTATCCCTTGATTGGCAGATGTTAATTATCTGTATTCAAATCTGAAACTACATCCGCTTGTGTATGATTATACTCTGAACTCTGACTGGCAGCAGCTAACATTCCAGAGTCCTCACTATGTAGCTCAATTAAACATCTGTTGTGAAAACTTCATGACTTGATCTGGCTTCTTTAAAGGGAACAAAGTGATAATAAATTAAAGGGCTGAACACCAAAAGGCACTGCAACCATCTAACCACCTAAGATGCAGACCATCTAGCCCTGGGGACTTGTCAATCTTTCGGTCTATTAGCTTGTCCAGCACCTTTCCCCTGGTGATGGTGATTATTTTAAGTTTTTTTTTCCTATTTAAATAGCACTTAAAAGCATTCATATGCTTTTTAAAGTTATTGTTGAGTTTCACCAATTTTCTGTCCTACTACTAATTTTTGCAGACCTATACAATGTTTCTTTCAATTTGATACTACCCTTCGCCTCTTTATTCAGCTGTGGATGACACATCCCTTCTTAAAGAGCATTTTGTTCTCACAGGGATACATCTTTACTGAGAGTTATTTGATATCCCATTAAAAGTTTGTGCCACTACATCTCCTCTATATTATCTTTTAATCTAGTTTCCCGATTCACTCCAGCTAGATCAGCTTTCATATCTTTGCAATTAACTTTATTATTGAGTTTTAAAACACTAGTCTTAGACTCAGTTCTCCACTTCTAACCGAACATGAAATTCTACCATGTTATGAACACTGTCACTTAGGAGCTCCTTTACTATAAGGTCATTTACTAATCCTTCTTCATTAATCATTACCATGTTCAGAAGAGCTTGCTCCTTAGTTAACTCTTGAATATACCGCCTCAAAGACATTTTCACAAATGCTTTCTATGAACTCTTGCTCCAAGTTACCTTTGTCAGCTTGATTCACCCAATCTACATGTGAAATAAAGTCACCCATGATTACTGTAATGCTTTTCTTCCCATTTATCTCTTTCTGCATATCCTATCCAATTGCAGAATTATTGTTAGGTGACCTATAAACTACTCAGTAGGTGACTACTTACCTTTACTATTTCATATCTCCATCTGAAGTAATTCTATTTCTTTATGTGATTCAATTTTAATTTAACCTTTATTTAGCTCTTTCAAGCCAACTATATCTGACTGTTAATTGCAACCTTAATTAATAAAGCTACTCCACCACTTTTTCCTTGCCTCCTATTTTTCTGAAATGTCAAATATCCTTGAACAGTCAAGTCCCAGTCTTACATAAGAACATAAGAAATAGGAGCAGGAGTAGGCCATACAGCCTCTCGAGTCTGCCCCGCCATTCAATAAGATCATGGCTAATCTGTAGTGGTTCAGTACCACTTTCCCACTTTCTCCCTGTAACCCCTTAACTCCCTTGTCAATCAAAAACCTATCCACTCTTGATTTGAACATATTCAGCGAGGAAGCCTCCACCACCTCATGAGGCAGAGAATTCCAAAGATTCACCACCCTTTGCGTGAAGAAACCCCTCCGCAATTCCAATCTGATCACCCCCCCCCCCCCCCCCCCCCCCCCCCCCCCACCCACCACCAATCTTGAGGCTGTGCCCTCTAGCCCTGCTATCTTTGCTAAGCGGGAAGAGTCTGTCAACCTCTACCCTATCCATCCCCTTCATTATCTTATACATTTCTATAAGATCCTCTCTCAGCCTTCTAAACTCCAAAGAGTACAAACCTAGCCGATTCAGTCTCTCCTCATAATCCAACGCCCTCATCTCCGGTATCAGCCTAGTAAACCTTCTCTGCACCCCGTCCAAGGCCAATATATCCTTCCTCGAATGCGGAGACCAAAACTGCACTCAGTACTCCAGCTGCGGCCTCACCAGCACCCTATACAGCTGCAACAGAACCTCCCTACTTTTATATTCTATCCCCCTCGCTATAAAGGCCAACATTGTATTCACCTTCTTAATCACCTGCTGCACCTGCATACTGTGTTTTTGCAATTCGTGCACAAGGACCCCCAGGTCCCTCTGCACCGCCACATGCTGCAGCTTTTCACCATTTAAATAGTAATCCTTCCTACCATTATTTTTACCAAAGTGGATAACCTCACACTTGCTAACATCATACTCTATCTGCCAGGTCCTCGCCCACTCACTCAACCTATCCAGATCCTTCTGCAGGCTTTCCACACCCTCCATGCAATTTGTTTTTCCACTCATCTTCGTGTCATCAGCAAATTTCCACACCCTGCTCTCAGCCCCTACCTCCAGATCATCTATGTAAATGGTAAATAGTTGAAGCCCCAGCACCGATTCCTGGGGCATTCCTCTAGTCACCTGCTGCCAATCAGAATAGCACCCATTAATACCTATCCTCTTCTTCCTATTAGACAACCAATCCTCTATTCAGTCTAACACACTACCCCAACTCCCTGCACCTTAACCTTCTGCAGCAATCTTTTGTGAGGTACCTTATTAAATGCTTTTTGGAAATCTAAAAACACCTCATCCACCGGTTCCCCTCTATCTACCGCACTAGTCACTTCTTCATAGAACTCCAATAAATTCGTGAAGCACAAATTCCTCTTAACGAATCCGTGTTGCGTTTGCTTGATCAAACAGTTCTTGGTCACCCTGCAACCATACGTCTGTGATGATGATTAGATCACACATTTCTATCTGTGCGAATAATTAATTCGCCTTGGTACCAATGTTGCATTCATTCAGATAGAGACTTTAACTCAGTTCTTTCTACCATTTTTGTACTCTCCAGTCTTATCGGCTGGTGTCCTCTTAAGTCTGTACTCCTTCCCACATTCTGATTATCATTATTCAAATCATTACTCTGCCCTATGACCTTGTTTATCTCCCTTTGACTTACCACATCTCCTCTCACATAATCTTTTCTTCTCATTACTTCAAAACCCTCTCTCCAACTCGAGTTAAACCAAAATACTGGACCCAACATAATTCATTGTTCTCTGAAATAGTCCTAGCAAACTCTTCAATTCAAAGGCAGTGAAGGTTGGGCAATAAATTCCTACTGAGGCCTGCATCATCTGACAATTAAATAAAAACACCCTCCTTTATCTGACCACTGATCAAATCAGGAGACCCAGCTTAAAGGGTGCGACAATATTCTGGATTGTTGATGTGTCATAGTGTCTGCAGCTCAGCCTCTAGCTCATTGACTGAACTGAAGTTCCTCACACCACATATACACGCACACACACTCTTACTGTGAATGCCTTTCTCCTGGACCACACTGATATCAAAGGAATTCCCACATTCTACAGTTACAACACATCAGCTGTCTTGCACTCATTATTGTGTGCTAATTAACTTTCTAAATGAATTAGAAATTAGTTGTTCCGAATACCAACAACAAGTTTTATTATTTCAAGTAAAGAGTCCGAATACAGATGAAACTTTACAATTACTAATGACTTACATTCAAGAAAAACAAGCAAAATAGCAACACAAACACCAACCAGTCCCTTACCAGTTTTTCTGTGATGCTTGACATTTTTCAGCACTGGCTGTGTGTACAGACTCGCTATGATTCGTTCCTTCTCACTCTGCTTTAAGTTGTCACAGCTCTAGGTCTCCATCTTCCTCTCGACACCATTTAAAAGTCATGCCACTCGCTCAGTGTAAGCCCTCTGGCGCTGCTTCAAGTGCTTGAAGCTCTTGTTCCTTTCTCCCACCTCAAACATCTAATTGTTCTGACCAAATAGAGAGTAAACTCTGAATTAGAGCAAAATTAGACCACAAAAATCAGAATTAGGCACATGCAATGAATTAGAGCACCTCTCCGAAACAAAGCACATATTCTGAATTACAAATTGTGCACGAGTGCAAACAACGAACTAGAGCACACAAAGGACACTCGAGCAGGTGACCAGATTTGAGAGGACACTCTGAATTAGAGTGCAAACTTTAAATTAGAACCAAAACCTCCTTTTGATCCGGTTTCCTCCCATAATCCAAAGATATGTGGGTTAGATGGATTGGCCATGCTAAGTTGCTCCTTAGTGTCAGGGGGAATATGTAGAGTAAATGCATAGGGTTATGGGGTTAGGGTCTGGGTGGAATTGTGGTCGGTGTAGACCCGATGGGCTGAATGGCCTCCTTCTGTACTGTAGGGATTCTGCATCTAGAGTGATTCCAGAGCCACAGTAATGTGGTTGATTCTAAAGTCCTCTCTGAACAAGGGCAACTAGGGATGGGCAATAAATGCTGGTCCAGCTAACAATGCCTATGTCCCATGAATGAATAAAAAAAAGGCTGAGAATGAGGACGAATGCATGCAGATAAATGGATATGTATGCAATTATCCACTTCGGTAGCAAAAACAGGAAGGCAGATGATTATCTGAATGACTATAAGTTAAGTGAGAGTCTGCAATAAGACCTTGGTGTGATGGTTCGCCTGTCTGAAAATAAGTATACAACGGCAGCAGGTGGTAAAGAAGGCAAATGGTATGTTGGCTTTCATAGTGAGAGGAATCTGTACAAGAACAGAGATATCTTGCTGCAATTATACAGAGCCTTGGGCAGTCACAACTGGAATATAGTGTGCAGTTTTGATCTTCTGATCTGAGGAAGAATTTTCATGTGATGGAAAGAGTGCTGAGAAGGTTCATAGAATCATAGAAACCTACAGTGCAGACAGAGGCCATTTAGCCCATTGATTCGGCACTGACAACAGTCCCATCCTGGCTCCTTTGCCCACAACTTCACACAATTACCCTGCTAATCCCTCTAACCTACACACTCCAGGACACTAAGGGCAACCTAGCATGGCCAATCAACCTAACTCACACATCTTTGGACTGCGGGGTGAAACCGGAGCACCCAGAGGAAACTCACACAGACAGGGGGAGAATGTGCAAACTCCACACAGACGGTGACCTAAGCCAGGAATCGAACCCGAGTTTCTGGAGCTGTGAGACAGCACTGCTAACCACTGTGTCACTGCGCCGCCCATTTACCAGGCTGCTTCCTGGGATGGAGGGACTGACGTATAAAGTGAGCTTGAATCGTTTAGGATTATATTCACTGGTGTTTAGTCAAATGTGGGGAGAATCTCACAGAAACCTATAAAATTTTGACAGGATAAGTCAGGGTAGATGCAGGAAGGATGTCCTCAATGGTGGGGTTGTCCAGAACCTGGGTGGTAGTCCAATGAAAAGTGGTAAACTTTTTAGGGTTGAGAAATCAGGACTGTGGATTTTGCTACTACAAAAAGCAGTTGAGGCCAAAACACATGTTTTCAAGGAGTTAGGTATAACTCTTGGGGGCTAAAGGGATCAGGAAAAATTTTGGGGGAGGGACAGAATCAGAATGTTGAATTTGATGATCAGCCATAATCATAATGAATGCTGGAACAGGCTTGAGGGGTCAAATACCTACTCCTGGGTTTATTTTCTATGTTACATCTTTATGTAGCCAAGACCAATAGAAATTCTGAAAATTCTTGACACTTCCTAATTCCAAAATTCCCAGCCATTGGGATTTCATGAACCACTTTTAAAATTTCATTCTGGTACCTGGACAGTACCATTACATGATGCACTGTTGATCATTTCATCGTAAGAAGTCTGACACCAGGTTTAAGTCCAACCGATTTATTTGATAGTAAACTTGCAAGCTTTCGGGGTTTGCCCCTTCATCAGGCGAATGGAGAGTTCTGGCCTCAGACAGAGCATATCACAGCACAGACTGTTTACAGATTACTGATTAGAATGCGAGTCTTTATAACTAACCTGCTATTCAAGTCTTAAAGAGGCTAACAGTGTGAGTGGAAGGAGCATTTCACCTGTCAGGACATGAAAGTCTTCATTTCATCACTAACACTTTGTCTTCAGTCTAATATTATTCTGGAATTAATTCTGCCTCTGCTTCATAGAGTTATTGAGTCATAGAGATATACAGCATGGAAACAGGCCCTTCAGCCCACTTGTCCGTGCCGACCAGTTTCCTAAACTGAACTAGTCCAATTTGCCAGCGTTTGAGCCAATATCCCTCTAAACCTTTCCTATCCATCTACCTGTCCAAATGCCTTTCAAATGTTGTAATTGTGCCCGTCTCTACCACTTCCTCTGGCAGCTCATTCCACATACGCACCATCTTCTTTGTGAAAAAGTTGCCCCTCAGATCCCTTATAAACCTTTCCCCTCTCACCTTAAACTTATGCCCTTTAGTTTTGTATTCCCCTATCCTGGGGAAAAGATTTTGGCTATTCACCTTATCTACACCGCTCATGATTTTATAAGCCTCTGTAAGATCACCCTTAAGCCTCCTATGCTCCAGGGGAAAAAAGGTCCTAGTCTATCCAGCCTCTCCTAATTCAAACCATCCAGTCCTAGTAACATCCTTGTAAATCTATTTTTGCATTCTTTCCAGTTCAGTAATACACTTCCTACTGCAGGACAACTAGAATTGTATGCACTTGAAATACTGTGTACAATTCTAGTCACCCTATTATAGAGAAGATATTATTAAACTAGAAATAGAGCAGAAAATTTTTTTGTGGATGCCATGGGCTTTGATGGTTTGAGTTATGAGGAGAGGCTGGATAGACTGAGATTTTTTTTCTTTGGAGCATAGGAATAATGAGGGGGATAGATCAGCTAGATAGTCAACATATTTTCCCAAATGTAGGGGAGTCTAAAATTAGAGGGCATAGGCTTAAGGTGAGAGGGAAGAGATATAAAAGTGTGCAGAGGGGCAATTTTTTAACTCAGAAGGTGGTGAGTGTCTGGAACGAGTTGCCAGAGGCAGTAGTAGAAGTGGGCATAATTTTGTCTTTTAAAAAGCATTTAGACAGATACACGGGTAAGATGGGTATAGAGGGATATGGGCCAAATGCTGGCAATTGGAACTAGCTTAGTGGTAAAACTGGGCAGCATGGATAAGTTGGGCCATAGGACCTGTTTCCATGCTGTGAGCCTCTCGGATTCCAAATGTGGCCTTACCAATGTCTTGTGGATTGTAACAAATTATTGTAACAGAATAAGCTGTCTGGTACAACTGCTTTCAGTTTGGATTCTGCTGTTGTAGCTCCACCTCAGCCTCTTTCTCTCTAACTTTCATTTCCTGAGTAATCTTTACAAAGATAAATCCTGTCAACCCAGTTCAGCATCCTCCCCCTGCCTTCTCAATTCTTTCTCTTCCTGTTTAAATTTATGTGTCTGTGACTTCATCACTACACAACCTGGAAACAATCGAGGGCACTCCCTCTGTAAATCTTGGTTGATTGTGTCTCAACAGGCTGCTCTACTACAGTAGGCATCGTCAATACTTGCAATCCAGCCTAGAACATTCCCCAGAATAAACTGAACTCCTGCAATGAGCGATTACTGTATCATCCCCAACAAATCAGTTCTCCTGTTTCTCAATTACTTTTAAAATTTATTTTATGTAATGAAATGGACCTAATCACCCACTCTTCCCCCACCCCTCCACTCGCCTTTCCCCATCTTTCCTCCAGATTCCACTAACACTTTTATCCTGCAATAACCCTTCTCGACAGCAGATGGCACAATCCCATAACATCAGTGACTGTCACCATTAATAACATTAAGTCTTTTAGGCTCTTAAAAGTTTTGCCTGCTCTTCCTAACAAACGAAGGTATACTTTTATCTTCAAACATCTTTGTAACCTGACCTCCAGAGCATATCCCACCCTCTCTGACTAATTTATTTTTCATCTCTACGAAGGCCAGTATCTTATCTTGGGTCTCAGAACCCACAACTCTGCTGCTGACAGAACTCTATCATTGCAATTTGTCCCCCATTTAACCTCCAACTATTTGATCTTGTATGTCCAGCCTTGTTACAATAGAAATAAATCACTTTTCTTCCTTCATCTCTGCCTTCCATCTTTAGTAAAGGTGGCATGGTAGCACAGTGGTTAGCACTGATGCCTCATAGTGCTAGAGACCCATGTCCAATTCCTGTCTTTGGTCACTGTGCGGAGTCTGCACATTCTCCCCATGTCTGCGTAGGTTTCCTCCAGGCGCTCCAGTTTCTCCCACAGTCTAAACAACATGCTCACTGAAGTGCGGCGACTAGGGAATTTTCCCAATGACTTCATTATAGTGTTAATTTAAGCCTACTTGTGACACTGACAAACAAATAAACTCATGTCCTTCCGCATCTTCTTTGTTACTAATACTTTTACTAACACTAAATTTTCTGTACCTCCAACTTCCTCGCTGATTTCCATCTGACCCTTTTCTGACTCTCAACTGTGAAAAATATCATGTTGTATCTACTAAAACAGCAGCTTCCCTGATCTTTTTACTTTGCCTTTTAGCCAAATACGTCTAGCTGTTTACAGGATTAGCTGTTCTGAATTAATCCATAATTGTAACCTCTTTTACATTTTCAAAAGTTTTTTCTACCTGCAATGCCCTAAGCCATTGATCCCACAGTATAAGCTTTTCTCTTGAAAACTTCATAAAAGTTTGATTAGGTCTCTTTCTCATGGTCTTAAACTTCAACTGATAACCTTTGTGGACAAGCCCATAAGCATTTAATATTTTTAATACCTCGCATTCTGCAGATTTGTTCTTCCGATGACACATTCATTTTTGTCCCTATCTAAACACACTGTAAAATTATAGTCCAACATCTCTTGGCCAATTCAATTTCACAGCTATCATCTCCCTTGTTACTAATAGTTTTACAATTACTAGATTTTCTGTATCTCCAATTTCCCAGTAAGAAGACTCACAACACCAGGTTAAAGTCCAATAGATTTATTTGGTAGTAAACGCACTAGCTTGCGGAGCACTGCTCTCCATCAGGTGATTATTTTATTTTTCACCTCTACAAAGGACAGTGTCCTGTCTTAGGTCTCAAAGCCCACAACACTGATGAAGGAGCAGAACTCCGAAAGCTAGTGGTGTTTATTATGAAATAAACCTGTTGGACTTTATCCTGGTGTTGAGACTTCTTACAGTGTTTTACCCTGGTCCAACACCAGCATCTCCACATCCTGGTCTCCAATTTCCCACCCGGAGCCCGCACTCCCGACCCGGAGCCCGCGCTCCCGACCCGGAGCCCGCGCTCCCGACCCGGAGCCCGCGCTCCCGACCCGGAGCCCGCACTCTCCATAGAGCACACACTATGAACTAACAAACATGGAAACATAGAAAACAGGAGCAGGAATAGATTGCTCAGCCAATCAAATTGGCTGTCCCATTCAATAAAACTGTGGCTGATTCTCTGTCTCAAGGCTCTGCTCCTCTGCTCACCCTCTGATGCCTTTAGAGTTTAGAAATCTATTTATTTCTTTCTTCAATATATTGTGATTTGGCCTCCACAGCCTTCTGTGACAGAGAATTCCACAGGTTTACCACCCTCCAAGAAAAAACATTTCTCTTCATCTCTGTCCCAAATACCCTAACTCATGTATCCTGAGTTTGTGACATCTTGTTGGGTGGGAGTGCGGGTTCTGGTGGGAATGCAATCTCTGGGTGGGAGTGCGGGCTCTGGATGGGAATGCGATCTCTGGGTGGGAGTGCAGGCTCTGGGGTCAGAATACGGGCTCACTCCCCCAGCCAGAGGAAACTTCAAACCTGCATACATTCTGTCCAGCCCTGTCAGAAGTTTATAATTTTGAAAGAGCGCCTTTTCATTCTTCCCAATTCCAGTGAATACAGGCCTAGTGGATCTAATCTCCTCTTACTCAACAATCCTACCTTCCCAGGAATCAATTTGCTGAATCTTCTCTGCATTCTCTTCATGGTAAGTATGTCCTATCTTAGACAAGGAGACCAAAACTGTGCACAAGGGTTCAGGTGTGATCTCATCAAGGTTTTGCATAGCAACAGTTAGCATCCCTGTGGTATGCTTGCTTTCTGTGACCTGTGTAAGGGACACCCAGGTCCCTATGTACATTAATATTTCCCAATCTTTCACCATTTAAATAATATCTGCCATTCTGTTTCTCTGTCTAAAATGGAAAACTTCACATTTATCCATGTTATACTTCATCTCCCATGTGTTTGCTCACTCACTCAATTTGTCTAAATCACCTTAAAGACTCTAAACATCTTCTGCATTCACATTCTTACCAAGCATATTCAATAATATTAAATTTATTTCCCTCATCCAAATGAATATATATGGGGATGTTAGGGGTAAGTTTTTCACTCAGGGGGTGGTGAGTGAATGGAATCGGCTGCCGTCGGAGGTGGTAGAGGCAAACTCGCTGGGGTCTTTTAAAAGACTTCTGGATGAGTATATGGGAACGAATGGGATTGGGGGTTATAGATAGGTCTGTGGATTGGTAGGTATAGATGTGATCAGCGCAACTCGTGGGCCGAAGGGCCTGTTTGTGCCGTAATGTTCTATGTTCTATATATTCTGAATAACTATAGCCCCAACCTAAATATTGATTTTGATTTGATTGGATTGGATTTATTATTGTCACAGTAGTATTCCTTGAAAGGTATTGTTTCTTGCATGGCATTTAGACAAAGGATGCCGTACATAGAGAAGGAAAGGAGGGGATACAAAATGTAATGTTACAGTCATACCCACAAGATAGAGAAAGATCAACTTAGTGTGAGGTAGGTCCATTCAAAGGTCTGATGGCAGTAGGGAAGAAGCTGTTCTTGACTCAGTTATACTTTTGTATACTTTTGTATCTTTTTCCAGACAGAAGAAAGTGAATGAGAGAATGTATTGAATACCCAATTCCCAGCCTTGATCACCCCACAGTCATGTATTTGTAATGCAATCATATTATGCCCAGGCTGTTAATTTGCTATTTTATATTGAACGCTCTGAGCATTTGGACACAGTGCCTTTTGTCTTTTTTTAATTTTTTTTGTACTATGGCCCTAATTGCAACTAGTCTTTGTCTCCTCTATCTTCCATTTTTATTTTATACTTTCCTGTCTTTCTTTTCTATCTTTCTTCCGCTCTCCTGCCCAGATTGCCAGCCCATTGTCTCTTTAACATAATTGTTGGAAAAATAATAGAGCAGCTTGTTTTTTACCTTCAGCAAGTTTATTCTGCATCCAACTGGGCAGAGAAACAAATTCCATATAATTCCCCAACATCTATGTCCATTTATATTCTTTTGGATGTTGAGCCAATAAGCACTGCCTGCCTTTAGTAAGGCGATTAGTTAAACTATATTACTGCCAAAGCATGCACTTGCTGACATGATGCACTGACACTGCCACTTTAAGTTAAACCCTCCCCAACAGCACTAGTGAAAACCCCTGTGAGTATATTGGTCTCGGTGCTGCTGGGGTGCAACCCTCTCAGTTTGCACAGGTCCCATCACCCCCAGAATCAGTCCCAATGTCTCAGGAATCTGAGCCCCTCCTCCACTGCCATCTGTGCAGCCACAAATTCAATTGATCACTTCTCCTATTCCTGCTCTCGTTAGCATGTGCTACTGGCAGTAATCCTGCAATTACTACCTGTGTGGTACTAGCTCCCTATGTCTGGCATTCAAGACCTCATCCCTCTTCTTATCTATGCCGTTTTGCTGATGTGGACCACAACTTCTGGCTGCTTCCCCTCCCCTTCTGGATGTCTTTCAACTGCTCAGTGAAATCCTTGACCTTTGCACTAGGGCGGCATAGTGGCACAATGGTTAGCATTGCTGCCTCACAGCGGCAAGGACCCGGGTTCAATTCCAGGGGAGTCTGTATATTCTCCCTGTGCCTACATGGGTTTCCTCCCACAGTCTGAAAGACACGCTGGTTAAGGTACATTGGCCATGCTAAATTCTCCCTCAGTGTACCCAAACAGGCACTGTAATGTGTAATTTTCACAGCAACTTCATCACAGTGTCAATGTAAGCCTACCTGTGATACTACTATATAAAATTAACTTCCTCTAGTTTAGTATATATTAAGGACAGTAGAAATATTCACCAGATCCTACTTACCCAGGCTGCTGCTCTTCTTCCTGAGGGAAGACAGGGCTGAAAGGATCACCACATTCCCTCTCAATGAACTCTTCCATCACATTCTACTGCAATCCAAAGGTGAATTCCAGTGCCACCAAGGTCAGCCCTTCAAGATATCTGGCTTTAATTTCTTTTAAACAGCTTTCTAGAAGGTGCATAAAAACACATAGTTTGTGAAAGGAATTCAACAGGCTTTCAACATTAGGGGAAATGATGGCTTAATGGTATTATCGCTAAATTATCAATCCATAAACTCAGCTAATGTTGTGGGGACCTGGGTTCAAATCCTGCCATGGGAGCTGGTGGAATTTGAATTCAATAAAAAAAATCTGGAATTACGAAGTGCTGATGACCATGAAACCACTGTCGATTGTCGTAAAAACCTATCTGGTTCACCAAGGGAAGTGGGAAGGGAATCTGCAATCCTTACCTGGTCCAGCCTACATATGACTCCAGAGCCACAGAAACGTGGTGGACTCTCAACTGCCCTCAGGCAACTAGGGATGCTAGCCAATAAATGCTGGCCAATCAGCAATGCCCATATCACACAAATAAATTTTAAGAAGTTTCACACAGTTCACAAAACAAATGAGAAAAAAAAAACTTGACAAATGGGAAATTTTAGACAAATTACTCCAGCTAAGTGTCAACTCAAGAAGCTGAATCAGAGCCCACACTTTGAATCTGAACACACATTCTGAATTAGAACCCATGCTTTCAATCCAAACCCATGCTTCGAATCAGAGCACACACTTCTAATCAGAGCCAAAGAGAAAAGTCACAAACTCTCCAATCTATCACTTAGAGCATTGCGAACTGATTAGGGATACGCAGCATGGCTTTGTTAAAGGGAGGTCGTGCTTTACGAATCTGGTAGAATGTTTTGAGGAGGTGATGAAAACGGTGGACAAAGGGCGAGCCGTTGATGTTGTCTATATGGATTTCAGTAAGGCGTTTGACAAAGTCCCTCATGGGAGGTTAGTTGAGAAGGTCAAGGCTGATGGGATACAAGGACAGGTAGCTAGATGGATAAGTAACTGGATTGGTAATAGGAGACAGAGAGTAATAGTGGAAGGGTGTTTCTCTAGCTGGAGGTCAGTCACTAGTGGTGTGCCGCAGGGCTCGGTACTGGGATCTCTTCTATTTGTAATATATATAAATGACTTGTAAGAGGGAGTAAGTGGAGTGATCAGCAAGTTTGCAGACGATACAAAGATGGCTGGACTTGAGGATAGTGAGGAGCATTGTCAGGCGATGCAGCAGGACATAGATAGGCTGGTAGCTTGGGCAGACAGATGGCAGATGGAATTCAATCCTGATAAATGTGAGGTGATGCATTTCGGGAGGAAGAATGTAGGGGGGAGGTATATGATAAAGGATAGACCTATTAACAGTATAGAAACACAGAGGGACCTGGGGGTGCAGGTGCACAAGTCTCTGAAGGTGGCAGAACAAGTGGAGAAGATTGTGAAGAAAGCATATAGTATGCTAACCTTTATAGGAAGGGGTATAGAGTACAAGAGCTGGCCTTTAATGTTGCAGCTGTATAAAGCGTTGGTTAGACCTCATTTGGAATACTGCGTCCAGTTCTGGTCGCCTTACTACCGGAAGGACGTGGAGACTCTGGAGAGAGTGCAGAGGAGGTTTACCAGGATGCTGCCTGGTATGGAAGGTCTGAGTTACGAGGAGAGGTTAGGCAAATTGGGGCTGTTTTCCTTAGAAAGACGTAGACTTAGAGGAGATCTAATAGAGGTGTACAAGATTATGAGGGGTATAGATAGAGTAAACAGGGTTAAGCTTTTTCCTAGGATGGACTCGAATAGCACGAAGGGTCACGGGCTTAGGGTGAGAGGGGTAAGGTATAATTTGGATGCTAGAGGGAGTTTTTTCACACAGAGGGTGGTGGAGGTATGGAATGCGCTGCCAAGTAAAGTGGTAGAGGCAGGTACTCTGGAATTATTTAAGAAATACTTAGATGGGCACATGAACAGAATGGGAATGGAGGGGTATAGAAAACTGATTTAAAATAGGGATCATGAGCCTTGAGAGTCCCTGGGAAGTGTGTAAATAGATCATGATATTGATGTACTTGTTTTTATCCTACAAGTGCTTTGGTCCACTTGTTGTCTAACAAGGGGCATACACGCGATGGGTCGTGAGAGGGCTGCTCTTGGATTTTTTCGAGAGTATCCTAGTGCTTCACGTCGTTAGTGTACGCTTGACCTGGACCATTTGATGGGCAACACGACAGATCAGTGACTATCGCTGTGCTGTGCAGATACATGGATTTGGGCCTGTGTCTGTGGGAGTTTGCGCATTTTCCCCGTGCTTGTGTGGGTTTTCTCCGGGTGCTCCGGTTTCCTCCCACATCCAAAAGATGTGCTCTTAGGCTAATTGGCAAAACAAATTCTCCCTAAATTGTCTCAAATTTGGTTTTTAATCCATAGATCTATAAACATAGACAAGGATCACGGGTAGAGGTGGGAACATCAGGGTGGCGGCGTGGGCTCATTGGGCCGAAGGGCCTGTTTCCCATGCTGTTTTGTACTTTGTTCTATCCTCCTGAGGTTTCTCATCCTTGGAACCATTCTTGTAAACTCCTTCTGCTCTCTTGCCTATGCATTCACATCCTCCCTACAGCATAGCCTCCAGAACTGTAAACAATGTTCTAGCTGAGTTCTAACTCATCTTCCGTAAGGACTGTATAACCTCCTTGCTCTTGTACTCTATGCCCCCATTAATAAAGCCCAGAATACTATATACTGTGTTCACAACTCTCTCCACCTGTCCTGCCACCTTCAATGATCTATATACATACACAACCAGCCTCTCTGCATCTTTGCCCATTATTGTCTCTTCATGTTCTTCCTACCAACATGATCACCTCACACTTCTCTGCATTGAACTCCATCTGCCACTCATCTGCCCACTGCAACAACTTGTCTGTGCCACCTGAACTTCCTTTTGGAAGTTTACATTAATTACAAGTTTTGTATCACCAATATATTTTGAAATTATCCCCTGCACATCAAGAACTGGGTCATTTCTGTCAGGAAAGGCAATGGTCCCAATTCGGACTTTGAGCAAGTCCTGGCAAATCCCATAACAGTATTACAGAGTTACTGAAATCCTTCAGGTCCATGAACAGGAGCTGCACGTTGTAGTTCATGCTATGTACATAGTGGAAATAACAGTTGGGCCTTTTTGTCAATCTCCTCATATACTCCTGACAGAAGATACAGATGTCAGTCTTGCCCATGTCCCACCATAACAAAAGTGACAGGAACCCTTCATTCCCTGCCCCCCTCCAAAACCCCCTTTCCACCACCACCCCCACCCCTCCTTCCTTCTCCAGACAGCCCAGAAATGGCTGAACAAGTCCAGGAACCATCCGTTCTCCCCCAAAAATCCAGGCTTATAGAAAGAGTTGCTTGATCGGAATCATGTCTGTCAGCCCAGTGAATATCCAGCCCTGCGGTCGACATATCGAGCTGAGAAGGACCTGCTAAGGTCTAAACTGCCACTTCTACTCGCAATCAAAAAGGGGTCCGTCAGCAGACCCCTATGTTGCTGACCCTTGCCTCAGTTCCGGAGGGCATCTGGACCCACGCCCGAGATTTATATTCTGCTCTTTTTCCTCGAGACAGCGCATCCAGAATCAGGATGCTTTTGTGACAGGATCTTCTGCAGGTTGGCTTGGGGGAAGCCAGAAGGCTTGATGCCCTTATTGGTGTGGGCAGTATATTGGCACCCTCCACGACCCTTCCAATGTCAAAACACCACTGTTACACAGGTTGACCATTCAGTTGTTCAGGTGTCCTGGAGGAAGGCAGCATTCTAATGCAGGGCACCAGTGGCCTTGCGTCATGAGAGGGACACTCTCCAGGAACAACGTTCTCTTCAGAGCCTCCATGGAGACATTCCCCAGGATGTCCATGCTGCCAAACATGGGGATTCATTACTCCTTAAAAATTAGTGGTGTTTCTTTCTCCTCAGCACAGATTACAGGATCTTGACATTAAGCTGGACCAAATGATCCACTTTGACCAATCCTACATGGTCCCTGGGCGAAACATCTTCAATAACATCCACCTGGTTTCAGGTTGTTAAAGTGCCAGAACATGGATCCCACCTGGGGCCAATGCAGAACAAGTTTCATCCTCATTAGTGTTAATGTCCAAAGGACTTGGGTGTCCTTATCATAGAATCCTACAGTTCAGAAAGAGACCTTCAGCCCATCGAGTCTGCACCGACCATAATCCCACACAGGCCCTATTCCCATACTCCATTTACCTGCTCATCCCTCTAACCTACACATCCCAGGACACTAAGGGACAATTTTAGCATGGCCAATTAACCTAACCTGCAGATCTTTGGACTGTAGGAGGAAACCCATGCAGATACGAGGAGAATGTGCAAACTCCACACAGACAATGACCCGAGCCAGGAATCAAACCCAGGTCCCTAGAGCTGTGAAGCACTAGTGTTAACCATTATGTTACCACGTTGTCCTTGTTCATGAGTCAGTAAAAGCTACTATACAAGCAAGCAATTAGCAAAGCAAATGGTATGTTAGCTGTTATCCCTTTTCTCATTAGTGTCATAAGTAGACTTACATTAACACTGCAATGAAGTGAAAATCCCCAAATCACCACACTCCTGCATTTGTTCAGGCACACTGAGGGAGAATTTAGCACGGTCAATGCATCTAACTATCGGATTGTGGGAGGAAACCGGAACACCTGAAGGAAATCCACATAAACATGGGAAGAACATGCAAATTCCACACGGACAGTGACCCAAGCTGGGAATCAAACCCGGGTCCTGGTGTTATGAGGCAGCAGTTCTAACACTGAGCCATCGTGCCACCCATTCCAACTGTTTGGCTAAATTCACTGCCCAGTCTCTCTAGAGAGGAAACACATCAAGTCCACTGGTATAATCGAGACCTTCTGCACCCACTGGCACTGTGGGGACTGAGGTGCCTTATCAATTCCCTGAATCACATTTTGGTTCAATGTTTTAAGTTTCATTTGTGATTTGCTTTTTATTTAAGGCAGTATCCGTTTAAAGGGGCTGTCCATTTTCATTTGTCCCTCAGTTTGTTTTAATTATTTTAATTGATTATTTTTGCCCCAATTTTTTTTTTCATCATGAGGGAATTTGAGTAAAGATACCTTGCTGCAATTGTATACAGCTTTGGTGAGAGCACATTTGGAGCAATGTGCAAAATTTTGGTCTCTTTATTTATGAAGGTTATACTTGGCACAGTGGGAGTGTAACAGAGGTTTACCAGACTAATCCATGGGATGGCAGGATTATCTCATAAGAAGAGATGACAGCACCACAGGATAGATGTGAACAGGATGTTTTCCTTAGCTGGCGAGCCTAAAACCAGGGGACAAAGTCTCAGAATAAAGGGGCAGACCATTTAAGACTGAGCTGAGGAGGAATTTCTTCACTCAAGTAGGTGGTGAATCCTCTCTAACCCAGTGGAAACTCCCTTATTTAGTACTTTCAAACCAGAAATCAATACATTTCTGGATATTAATGACAGCTAGGGAAATGGGCGTTGAGGAGAAAATGGCATTGAGTAAATGATGTCAATCAGGGATGGGTTGAATGGCGGAGTGCGTTGGATAGGCTAAATGGCCTATCTCTGCTCTTACAGGCTAATTAAGAATGCCGTGCTGACTCATTGTCTGTCCTGGGAACAGCCGAAGCTACCTAGATGTAGATTGAACTTCAAATCTCACAAAATCTTTGGGAGAGGGGTGTGGCTAGGGCTGTCCAGCTGTGTCAGGTGAAGACACTCGGGAAAAAAGAAAAGGAACAACCACCTAAAATTGCGGAAAACATCCATAGCATCTGTGAGCTCCCTCCCACTTTCCTTTGTCTCCTTCTCCCTCCCATTTTCACAGTAAGGGCCTCATCACTTCCATCTTTAATCTTCTCAGCGTCATTGCCATTAAATCAACCCAAGAACAAACGATTGGTTTGACTCTTGGATCTCAGTGGCAACACCGCCTTGATCAGCAGCAGGACCTTGCAGAAGTAGTGGTTATTTTCACTCCTGCTGCTTCTGTGGCACTCAGACCATCCAAACTATTCCGAAAATACCTTGGCATAAAGAACTATGCCCACACCAACACGCATATAGAAGCTTACATTAAGGCTATGGCTAGAATTGTTGCATTCTTTGGGGATCACCATTGCTGCCAATGGACCCATTGGGGTTGAGTGTTGAACACAAGGGGGCCACTTACCGTGACTCCAGGATGTTGTCAGAACGATGAGCAATGTTCTGCCTGCAAAAGAATGAGGGATGTGAGAAAAAAAAAATGTCCTGTTCACCAAAATAAGCAAGTGTTGCAAATGGCACCATCGCATCCCATCCCCTCCACCCCCATCCCCCAAACTAACTTAACACAAGTGACAAACACCATCTCAGCTACCAGTCTGGTCAAGGGAGAATGTCTGCATGCAAGGAAGGCGTAAGACTAAAAGTATTCAGATGTGCCCCCAGGACAGATTTCCCCAGCATCCTGAGTCTGTGTGTTATCCCTGAGCCTGCCCTCACATCTAAACCTAGACCTGGGTTTGCTACCATGACCGTGTATTAACCCAAATCCATTATATTGTCCAAGTGCGACCCCAAAGCTTCCACTATGTCCAAATGTGATCCCAAGACTACCATAGTGCCCCAGCACGATCCTGCCATTATTTCCGAGTGTGACTCTAAACCCATCATCCTGTGTGTGCATAACCTCTAGTCCTTCTTTGTGTCCAAGCCTGACCTCAGTACTGCCATCCTGTCCAAGTGTGATATCAGGCCCAGCATTGTGTCTGAGTGTGACCTTGAGTCTTACATAGTGTCCAAGCGTGACCACAAACCCACCATCGTCAGTTTAAGCTTGTTTATTAGAATCACCAATAGGCTTATATTAACACTGCAATGAAGTTACTGTGAAAATTCCCTAATCGCCACATTCCAGCACCTGTTTGGTACACTGAGGGAGAATTTAGCGTGGCCTAACCTGCATATCTTTTGGACAGTGGGAGGAAATCAAAGCACCTGGAGGAAGCCCACACAGATATGGGGAGAACGCACAGTGACCGAAGCCAGGTCTGAGAGTGACCCCAAGCCCACCATTATACCCAAAGGTGACCTCAAGTCCTCTATTGTCTCTGAGTGCGACCCAAAGCCAGCCATTGTGTCCAGGAGTGATCCCAGCCCTGCCATTGTGTCCAGGAGTGATCCCAGCCCTACCATTGTGTCCGGGTGTAATTCCAGCCCTGCCATTGTGTCCGGGTGTAATTCCAGCCCTGCCATTGTGTCCGGGTGTAATTCCAGCCCTGCCATTGTGTCCGGGTGTAATTCCAGCCCTGCCATTGTGTCCGGGTATGATCCCAGCCCTCCCATTGTGTCCGGGTGTGATCCCAGCCCTGCCATTGTGTCCGGGTGTAATTCCAGCCCTGCCATTGTGTCCCGGTGTGATCCAGCCCTGCCATTGTGTCCGGGAGTGATCCCAGCCCTGCCATTGTGTCCGGGTATATCCAGCCCTGCCATTGTGCCGGGTGTGATCCCAGCCCTGCCATTGTGTCCGGGTGTGATCCCAGCCCTGCCATTGTGTCCGGGTGTAATTCCAGCCCTGCCATTGTGTCCAGGTGTGATCCAGCCCTGCCATTGTGTCGGGGTGTAATCCAGCCCTGCCATTGTGGCCGGGTGTAATTCCAGCCCTGCCATTATGTCCAGGTGTGATCCAGCCCTGCCATCGTATCCAGGTGTAATTCCAGCCCTGCCATTGTGTCCGGGTGTGATCCCAGGCCTCCCATTGTGTCCGGATGTGATCCAGCCCTGCCATTGTGTCCGGGTGTGATCCCAGCCCTCCCATTGGGTCCGAGTGTGATCCAGCCCTGCCATTGTGTCCGGTTGTGATCCCAGCCCTGCCATTGTGTCCGGGTGTATTTCCAGCCCTACCATTGTGTCCGGTTGTGATCCCAGCCCTGCCATTGTGTCCGGTTGTGATCCCAGCCCTGCCATTGTGTCCGGGTGTGATCCCAGCCCTGCCATTGTGTCCGGGTGTGATCCCAGCCCTGCCATTGTGTCCGGGTGTATTTTCAGCCCTACCATTGTGTCCGGTTGTGATCCCAGCCCTGCCATTGTGTCCGGGTGTGATCCCAGCCCTGCCATTGTGTCCGGGTGTATTTCCAGCCCTACCATTGTGTCCGGTTGTGATCCCAGCCCTGCCATTGTGTCCGGTTGTGATCCCAGCCCTGCCATTGTGTCCGGGTGGGATCCAGCCCTGCCATTGTGTCCGGATGTGATCAGCCCTGCCATTGTGTCCGGATGTGATCCCAGCCCTGCCATTGTGTCCGGGTGTAATTCCAGCCCTGCCATTGTGGCCGGATGTGATCCAGCCCTGCCATTGTGTCCGGGTGTAATTCCAGCCCTGCCATTGTGGCCGGGTGTGATCCCAGCCCTGCCATTGTGTCCGGGTGTAATTCCAGCCCTGCCATTGTGCCCGGATGTGATCCCAGCCCTGCCATCGTATCCAGGTGTAATTCCAGCCCTGCCATCGTGTCCGGGTGTGATCCCAGGCCTCCCATTGTGTCCGGATGTGATCCAGACCTGCCATTGTGTCTGGGTATGATCCAGCCCTGCCATTGTGTCCGGGTATGATCCCAGCCCTGCCATTGTGTCCGGGTGTGATCCCAGCCCTGCCATTGTGTCTAGTTGCAACCCCAAGACTCTATCATGTCCAAATGTGATCTCTAGACCACCATTGAGTCCAAGTGTGATGCCAACCCTGCAATCGTGACTGGGTATGACTACTCAGTCCACCATCTTGCCCAAATGTGACCCTTAGTCCACCCTCTTGACCTTGCATGACATCATGTGCACTGTATCCAAGTGCAAACCTGAACTCACCATCATCTCCAAGTGTGACTTTGAGCTTGCCATTGTGTCCAAGTGTATCCTCGAACTCATCATCATTTCCAAATATGAAAATGAACTTGCCATCCTGTCCAAGGGTGATCTCGAGCGCACCATCATAACCGTGCATGGTCCGAACCCATCGACATGACCTTAAGTGATCACAAGACCATTATCATATTCAAATGTGACCCCTACCCATCATCACATCTGAATGTGACCCTGAGGCCACTGTCATGTCCAAATGTGATTACAATCTAATTATCATGTCCCAGTGTGACCCCAAAACCACCATCTTTTGAGTGTGACTCTGAAACCATCATCATGTCCCAGCATAATCCTGAAACCACTGTGTCCGAGTGTGACCCCCAAGCCCAATGTCCCCAAGTGTGAAACTGAGCCCACCTCAAGTCTGACGTGTCCCCCAAGTGTAACCCCAAGCCCAACGTGACTGTGTCCTCAGCTAACCATTGTGTCCGAATGTGACTCCAGCCCACCATCGTGTCTGAGTGTGAACCTAAGTCCACCATGACCAAATGTGCCCCTGAGACCCCCTTCGTGTCCGAGTGTGACCCCAGCCCATTATTGTCCTAGTGTGACCCCAAGCCCATTGTGTTTGAGTGAACCTACCATCATGTCCGAGTGTGACCCCGAGACTACCAACGTGTCTAAGTGTGACCCCAAGACCATCATCATGTCCAAGTGCGACCCCAAGCCCATCATGTCCGAGTATTACCCTGAGATTACCATCGTGTCTGAGTGTGACCCCGAGCTCATCATGTCCGAGTGCTACCCCGAGACTACCATCGTGTCCGAGTGTGACCCCGAACCCATCATGTTTGAGTGTTACCCCGAGACTACCATCATGTCCGAGTGTGACCCCGAACCCATCGTGTCCGAGTGTTACCCCGAGAATACCATCGTGTCCGAGTGTGACCCCGAACCCATCGTGTCCGAGTGTTACCCCGAGACTACCATTGTTTCTGAGTGTGACCCTGAGACTACCATTGTGTCCAAATGTGACCCTGAGCCCATCGTGTCCAAATGTGACCGTGACCATCATTATATACGAGTGTGACTCTGAGAACTCCATCATATGCATGTGACCCCAAGACCATCATCATGTCCGAGTGCAACACCGAGTCCATCGTCTTCCCATTGACTTTGAAACTGCCAGCGCACCCGAGTGATCCTGAGAACGCCAATGTCCAAGTGTGACCTCAAGAGTGCCACTGTGTCTGGGTGACCTTGAAATCATTATTGCACCCATGTATCAGACCATCAGTGTATCCATGTGACTTCAACAGCACCACCTCATCCAAGCCAGAGATCAACATAAAGTCCAAAAGTGACCTCAATCCTGACGTCATTTACAAACATCATATCCAACCTGCCATCTTGTTGAAGCATGATCCCCAAACTCACATCGTATAGAACATAGAACATAGAACATTACAGCACAGAACAGGCCCTTCGGCCTTCGATGTTGTGCCGACCAAAATAAAAAGCAATGCCCCTCCAAACTAAACCATTCCCTTCTCTTCCATATACTTATCAACTAACCTCTTAAACGCCACCAAACTTGGCGCATCTACAACAGCTGCAGGCAGGGCATTCCACTCCCGAACCACCCTTTGGGTAAAGAACCTACCTCTGATATCCGTCCTATAACTATCACCCCTTAATTTAAAGCTGTGTCCCCTCGTGCTAGCTTTCTCCATCCTAGGAAAAAGGCTATCACTGTCCACCCTATCTAAACCTCTAATCATCTTATATGCTTCAATAAGATCCCCTCTTAGCCGCCTCCTTTCTAACGAAAACAACCTCAAATCCTTCAACCTCTCTTCATAGGACCTGCCCTCCATACCAGGCAACATCCTGGTAAACCTCCTCTGTACCCTCTCCAATGCCTCCACATCTTTCTTATAATGTGGGGACCAGAACTGCACACAATACTCCAAGTGCGGCCGCACTAGAGTTTTGTACAGTTGCAACATGATGCTGCGGCTCCTAAATTCAATCCCCCTACCAATAAAAGCTAAGACTCCATATGCCTTCTTAACAACTTTATCCACTTGACTGCCTACTTTCAGGGATCTATTGACACATACACCAAGATCCTTCTGTTCCTCAACACTATTAAGAGCCCTACCATTAGCCCTATACTCTACACATTTATTGTTCCTGCCAAAGTGCATTACCTCACACTTTTCCACATTAAACTCCATTTGCCACCTCTCGGCCCAGCTCTGCAACTTGTCCAAGTCACTCTGTAAACTATAACACCCCTCTTCACTATCAACCACTCCACCAACTTTAGTGTCATCTGCAAATTTACTGATCCATCCCTCAATACCCTCATCCAGATCATTTATAAAAATTACAAACAGCAGGGGCCCCAAAACAGACCCTGAGGCACACCACTCGTCACCGAACTCCACGATGAATATCTCCCATCAACCACCACCCTCTGTCTTCTATCTGCCAGCCAATTCCTAATCCAATTAGCTAAATCACCCTCTATTCCACACATCTGCATTTTCTGTAGAAGTCTTCCATGGGCCACCTTATCAAACGCCTTACTAAAGTCCATATATACTACATCAACCGCCTTACCCCCATCCACCTCTTTGGTCACTTTCTCAAAAAACTCAATGAGGTTAGTAAGGCATGACCTACCCTTCACGAAACCATGCTGACTATCCCCAATCAATTCATTTCTCTCTAAATAACTATAAATCCTATCCCTAATAATTCTCTCCAATACCTTGCCCACAACAGAAGTAAGACTCACTGGCCTATAATTCCCTGGAAGGTCTCTCTTCCCCTTCTTGAACAATGGGACCACATTCGCTATCCTCCAGTCCTCCGGAACCACACCCGTAACCAACGACGACCTGAAGATCAGAGCCAGAGGCTCTGCAATCTCCTCTCTTGCCTCCCAGAGAATCCTAGGGTAAATCCCGTCCGGCCCAGGGGACTTATCCAACTTCAAACCCTCGAGAATTTCTAACACATCCTCCCTATCTACTACAATACTTCCCAATTTGCAACCCTGTACCTCAGTGATCTCCATAGCTACATTTCCAGTACTCTGCGTGAATACCGAAGAGAAATATTTATTCAGTGCCTCACCAATCTCTTCAGGCTCCACACACAACTTCCCACTGCTGTCTATGACTGGCCCTAATCTTGCCCTAACCAATCTTCTATTCTTAACATATCGAAAGTGTCTGTGTGTGACCCTGAGAGCACCAAGGTGTTCTAGTGTGACCTCGAGCCCATTGTGTCCAAGTGTGACTCCAAACCCACCATCGTCTCTGAGTGTGACCCCCAGCCCACCATCATGTCCAGATGTGACCCCAAGCCCACCATCATGTCCAAGTGAGATCCTTAGCCCACCATCACGTCCAAGTGTGACCTTGACCCCACCATTGCTGTGGCCTCAAGCCCACAATTGTGCCTGAGTATGACAAGACAGCCAATGTGTCCAAGTGTGAGACCAAGGATACCACTTTCTCCTTTGTGACCCTGAACCCACCATAGTGTCCAAGTGTCCAAGTCACCTCATGACCAACACAGTGTCGAAGTGATCTCAAGGCCACTATTATATCCAAGTAACCTTGAGACTGCCATAGTGTCCAAGTGATCTTCAGACTGTCACAGTGTCCAAGTGGCCACAAGACTGCCATAGTGTTCAAGTGACCTTCAGACCGTCATTGTGTTCAAGTGACCATGAGACTGCCATAGTGTCCAAATGAACACAAGACCACCATAGACCTTCAGATCATCATAATGTCCAAATGATCGCCAGACCGCCATAGTGACCAAATGACCTTCAGACTGTAGTTCTAAGTGACCTCCAGACTTCCAATATTCAAATGACATTCAGATCACCATAGTGTCCAAATGACCTTCAGATCATCTTAATGTCCAAGTGACCTCCAGACCTCCAATGTCCAACTGAACTTCAAACCACCACAATGTTCAAGTGACCTTCAGACCATCACAGGGTTCAAGTGACTTCAGACTGCCATAGTATCCAAATGACCTTCAGACCGCCACAGTATCCAAATGACCTTCAGACCATCATAGTGTCCAAGTGACCTTCAGACTGCCATAGTGTCCAAGTGACCTTCAGACCATCATAGTGTCCAAGTGACCTTCAGACTGCCATAGTGTCCAAGTGACCTTCAGACCATCATAGTGTCCAAGTGACCTTCAGACCGCCATAGTGTCCAAGTGACCTTCAGACAGCCATAGCATCCAGATGACCTTCAGACCATCATAGTGTCCAAGTGACCTCCAGACTGCCACAGTGTTCAAGTGACCTTCAGACCACCATAGTTCCATGACCTCAGGAATGCCATAGTGTCCAAATGACCCTCAGACCATCATAGCGTCAAGTGACCTTCAGGCTGCTGTTGTGTCCAAGTAACCTTCAGACGATCATAGTGTCCAAATGACCTTCAGAGCATCATAAGGTCCAAATGACCTTCAGTCTGCCATAGTGTCCAAGTGACCTTCAGACCACCACAGTGTCCAAGTGAACTTCAGACTGCCATAGTGTCCAAGTAACTTTCGGACCATCACATTGTCCAAGTGACCTTGAGACTGCCACAGTGTCCAAGTGATCTTCAGACCGCCTAAGTGTCCAAGTGACCTTCTGACCGCCATAGTGTCCAAAAACCTCAAGACTGCCATAATGTCTAAGAGATGGCAGTCTCAAGATCTTCAGACTGCCGTAGTGTCCAAGAGGTCTTGAGACTGCCATAGTGTCCAAGAGACTTTGAAACTGCCATAATGTCCAAGTGACCCTCAAAACACCAGTGTCCAAGTAACTTCAGACCATCATAGTGTCAAAGTGACCTTCAGACTGTCATAGTGTCCAAATGATCTCAAGACCGCCATAATGTCCAAGAGATCTTGAGACTGCCATAGTGTCCAAGTGACCTTCAGACCATCACAGGATCCAAGTGACCTCCAGACTGCCACAGTGTCCAAATGATCTTCAGTTTGCCATAGTGTCCAAGTAACCTTCAAACCACCACAGTGTCCAAGTAACTTCAGACCATCATAGTGTCAAAGTGACCTTCAAACCATCATAGTGTCCAAGTGATCTCAAGAAGCACCATTGTATCCAAGTGCCCTTGAGACCACCATAGTGTCCAAGTGATCTTCAGGCTGCCATAGTTCTAAGTGACCAGACTACCAGTGTCCAAATGACCTCCAGACCACCATAGTGTCCAAGTGACCATGAGACTGCCATAGTGTCCAGGTTACCTTTAGATTGTTATAGTGTTCAAGAGACCTTCAGCCCTTATAGTGTCCAAGTGACTTCATAACCACCATAGTGTCCAGGTCAGAATCCAACATAAAGTCCACAAATGACTGAATCCTGACATTGTGTCCAACTATGATCCCTAAGCCCACCATCATGTCCTTATGTAACCCCAAGTCTACCATCATGTTCCAAGTGTGACTCAAGCCCACCATTGTGCCCAAGTGTGACCCTGAGCCCACCATCGTGTCATGTATGACCTCCGAACCCACCATCATGTCTGGGTGTGACCCCCAATCTCTCTATTGTGTCCAAGTGTGACCTGAGACCATTGTGTCTGAGTGTGATCCCGAGCCTATCATCATGTCCAAGTATGACCCCGAGCCCACTATTGTGTCCTAGTGTGACCCCAAGTCCACCATCATATTCAAGTGTGACCCCAAGCCCATCATCGTGTTCGAGTGTGACCCCGAGCCCATCACTGTGTTCGAGTGTGACCCCGAGCCCACCGTCATATCCAAGTGTGGCCCTGAGCCCACCATTGTGTCTGAGTGTGACCCCAAGATGACCAATCATGTCCTAGTGTCACCCCTAGTTCATCATATCCAAGTATGACCCCAAGACCACCATGTTCAAGTCTGGCCCTGAGTCCACCATATCTGAGTATGAACCCAAGCCCAACCTCATGTTGAGTATGAACCTGTGTCCATCATATCCAAAGTGCATCCTGTAGACTGCCATTGTGTCCTTGTGACCTCATCACTGCCAACTCATCCAAGTATGACATCACGGCTGCGAGAGTGTCCAAGTGTGACTTCAAGATTACAATTATAGCCATTTGTGAAATGGAGCCCACCATATCTGAATGTTACCTCGAGACCTCAGTTGTGTCCAAGACTGGACTTGAGCCCACTGTTGCATCCATGTGTGACCCCCCAGACTTCCATCATATCCGACTGTGACCTCAAGATCTCCACTGAGCCAGACCCATACATAATGTATCAAAGTGACCTCAAAAATTCTGACATTGTGTCCAAACATGATATCAAGCCTACCCTTGTGTTCAAGCGTGACCTTAGAGTCCACATCATGTCTGAGCTCGACCCCAGTGAACCAACATGTCCCAGTGTGACCCCAAGCCCACAATCATGTCCGAGTGTTACCCCCAGCCCACCACAGTCTCAGTGTGACCTCAAGCTCACCATGGTGTCTGAGTGTGACCCCAAGATTACCATCGTGTCTGATTGTGACCCCAAGCCCACCAAAATGTCCGAGTGTGACCCCCAGCCCACCATCATGTCCAAGTGTGACCCCAAGCTCACCATCATATCTGAGTGGGACCCCGGGCCCACCATCGTGTCTAAGCGTGACCCCAAGCCCACCGTGTCTGAATGTGACCCTTAGCCCACCATCATGTCCGAGTGTGACCCCAAACACACTATCATGTCCTAGTGTGACCCCGAGCCCACCATTATGTCCAGGTGTGATCCTGAGCCCATTATTGTGTCCAACTGATCACCATGATATCATGATCCCAACTTAACCTTATCCTCGGGGCTTTTTCACAAAATTATAGAAGAACCTCAACAATCTCTTTTGGGACAAAAGTCAGTTCCGGGAAACTGCTGAGGTTCAGAATCTCCCAAATAGGGTGGGCAGTCAGGCGCTCATTCTGCCTTCAGACCCTGCAGCGACATCTTTATGCCAAATCCCTTCCTAAATGGTGTATCCTGTCCAAATATTACTTCCACCCAGTGCACGGCCTAACTACAATGTGCAACTCGTGGTCATAGACCTGAGGAATCTCCATAACTCCTTATAGGAGTTGCTCATTTTCACCAAGAACTACTGTTGAGTAGGATTTGAGGTGTGTTAGTGATCCCTTCAATCACATTCTGATTTCACATTTTCCCATTTTCTGTGGCTACATTGATGGAGAGGGTTTCCCCTTCACTACTGGGGATCTGGGCAGGGAGTGTCTCATGTAACGTCCCTTGCAATCATTGGAGTTATCAGTTCAGGGACTCCAAAGATGCCTGTGTATTCCACAGCCTGGACCACATCGATATAAGTTGTTTTTCCATTCACTTATGGGACATGGGCATCGCTGGCTGGTAACCATTTATTGCCCATTCCAAGTTTCCCTTGTCCAGAGAGCAGTTGAGAGTCAATATTGCTGTGACTCTAGCATCAGATAGAAGCCAGACCAGGTAAAGATGGCAGATTTCCTAAAGGACATTAGTGAACCTGATGAGTTTTTCTGACAACCAACAATGTTGCTAATTCCAGTTTTTTTTTAAATTGAATTCATATTTCACTATCCGCCATGGTGGGATTCGAACCCAAGTCCCCAGAATATTGGATAAAAAGCAAATTACTGCAGATGCTGCATCTGAAACCTAAAAGAGAAAACACTGGAAAATCTCAGCAGATCTGGCAGCATCTGTTAGGAGAGAAAAGGGCTGATGTTTTGAGTCCAGATGACGTTTTGTCAAAGCGGTCAAAGCAATAGTTTAATCAAGCAGAGTTAACATGGCATCGTGAAGAGGAAATCATGTATGACAAATCTATTACTAGTGGACTGTAATGTGCAGATGCCGGCATTGGACTGGGGTAAACACAGGGTAAAGACTCACATTCCAACCATTATTTTGTAAATTGAGTTTGTGTCTTTATATGCCATTTGTGAACTGTAATCCCACTCACCAGACAAGGAGCAGCACTCCAAAAGCTTTTGATACCAAATAAACCTGTTGGACTTTAATCTGATGTTGTGTGACATCTTACCAGTAGAGTGTCACAGGGATCGGTGCTTAGGCCTCAATTATTTACAATATATATTAATGACTTGGATGAGAGAAGTGAATGAACTTCCCTCATCCAAACTCAAAAATAGGTGGGAAGGAAAGTGCTGAGGATGGCACAAAGTGGAAATTTTCCCATCCCACCTGCCACAGGCATCATTGTGGGTGGAAGGCAGGATTTTTCAGTTTTGGGGCAAGCTGGAAAATCCCTGCCAAAAAGTCGACATTGGGATAAAAACAGGTTAGGTCAGTGAGTGAAAAATTGGCAGATGGAATATAATGTAGGAAAATGTGAAGTTATACGCTTTGTAGGAGGAATAAAAGAATTGAATATTCTATAAATGGAGAAAAACTGCAGAAAGCTGTAGAATTGAGGGATTTGGGAGCCCCTCATATATAAATCACAAAAATCCAACATGCTAGTTTGGCAGGTAATAGGGAAGGCAAGTGGAAAGTTAGCCTTTATTTCAAAGAGAATTGAGTATAAAAGTAGTGAAGTCTTGCTAAAACTGTACAAGGCACTAGTAGACCACAGCTAAAATATTGTGAACAGTTTTGGTCACCTGATCTAAGGAAAGATATACTGGCATTGGAGGCAGCCCAGAGAAGGTTCACTACATTGATCCTGGATATGGAGGGATTTCTTACAAGCAGAGATTGAGTAAGTTGGGCCTGTAGTCATTGGAGTTCAGAAGAATGACAGGCGACCTTCTGAATTTTCAGAGGGCTTGACAGGGTAGATATAGAGTGGATGTTTCCCCTTGATCAACATTCTAGAATTAGAGGCCATTGTTTAAGGCTAAAGGATAGCAGATTTAAAACAGAAATGAAGAGGAATTATTTCACTCAAAGGGCTGTGAATCTGTGGAATTCTCTACCACAGAGTGCAGTCGACACCGGAACACGAAATAAATTTATTTCGCTGATTGTTTGCCACCCTGCATGGAGATGGGCAGGCAGGTTAGAGGAACAGTTTGTAAACCTCCTCTCAGCCTGGTCAAAGGTGCAATCCACAGATATCTACTGCTCTAGATGATAGTGGTCATGGATTTGGAAGGTGCTAAGGAGTCTTGATGAGTTCCTGCAGTGCATCATGTAGATGGGATGCATGGCTGCTACTGTTTGTCGGTGATGGAGAGAATGAATATTTGTGGAAGGGGTAGCAATCAAGTGGGCTGAATGGTGACAGTCTTCTTGAATATTGTTGGAGCTTCACTCATCCAGACAAGTGGAGGGTATTCTATTACACACCTGACTTGTAGATGGTTTACTAGGTTGATCCTTGGTATGGAGGGATTTTCTTATGAGCAGGGATTGCATAGGTTGGGCCTGTAGTCAATGGAGAATACAGTAGTCATTGAAGAATGAGAGGTGACCTTTGGGGAGTCAGGAGTGAGGTACTCTCAACAGGATTCCAAGACTTTGACCTGCTCTTATAGGCACAATATTTACATGGCTAGTCCAGTTCAGTTTCTGGTCAATGCTAGTCCCCAAGATCTTGAAAGTAGGAGATTCAAAAATTGTAATGCCATTCAATATCAACAAACAATGGTTAGATCCACTCTTGTTGGAAAAGTTCATTGCTTGGCACTTGTGTTATATGATGTCAGTGGACGTTCCCTGTATAAATGGGGTGGGCTCCTTGTTCTGTTTTGTGACCTGATTCATTGTGTGTGTGTGTGTAGGGATGGGCGAGGGGATTGTCTGTGTTCGTGGAGAAGGGAGTTCCCCATGGGGATTTCTGTGTTAGCTTTTAGTACTGGAGATCAGGGCACCCTTGGAGTGCACACGCTCTGAATTAGAGCACACTCTCACACACACACAATGAATCAAGTCACAAAATAGACTAAGAGATGGACTCTGACCTGGAGCATAGTCAGTGTCACTCATCCACATCTTGCGCTGTACGGCTCATTATGTCTGCACCTGTGAGGAGCTCACTGAATGGTGAGTGAGGATAGGGTAGCACCAATCCTGTCATTACCTCATTGGGCATTCTCTTCAAAGTGCTCCTAGACAGTAGTTCACTGACGGCAAGCCAGAAGCATCAGCCAGACTGTCTTTCAACATTTTAACAAAGAGAATTTCCCAAAACAATGAGCATGCGGCACCATGGTTCAGTGAAGTATGGATTCTGCTAGAGGTGCAGTTTTCCCGGGATAGCAGCCAGAGGCACCCACATCTGGCAACAGTGGTCTGAAGGGTGGTCACTTTGGAGATAAGCACTGGAGAGAAATAGCACAGAACCACCCAGCAGCATACAATCCTATAGTACGGAAAGAGGCTATTCAGCCCATCGAGTCTGCACTGGCCACAATCCCATCCAAGCCCTATCCCTATAACCTCATGCATTTACCCTACCTAACCCCCACTCCCCAACACTTAAACATAATATAGCAAGGCCAATAGACCTAACTGGTACATCTTTCAGATCATAGGAGGAAACTGGAGCACCTGAAGGAAACCCATGCAGACACGGGGAGAACATGCAGACTACACACAGACAGCGATCCAAGCCGAGAATCAAACTCAGGTCCCTGGCACTGTGAGGGAGCACTGCTAATCACTGTGCTACCATGCTGCCCTATGTCCTCAGGCTAACTGCACCCTCTACTCACTGCAAGCTAATAGTCAGAAGGACATCAGTCCTCTGAGTGTGCAAGTGCACAGGTTCGGGTTGCAGTACTCACCAGCTGACGGGACATCTTCACTGCATGTGTGGCAGCCTCTAGGTGCTCTCAATATCCTATCTACAGGACATCCCGTTTGTTAATCACTTACTGGCAATGTCAGCAGCTGACATTGGCACATGTTGTCCTAAATCGCTCATGCACCCACTGGGATGGCAATAAATCCTTTTGTCCTTCAACAATCATGTGTGAAACAGGAGGGAGTGCTCCCAAGTCCAGTGGCGAAATTCTGGATTTTAGAGGCTGCACTCTTGTGAGGATCAGGCTGGTGGGAAAGCTGGGAAGGAGCAGGGAAGTGGAAAGGAGTAGGGAGATGGAATCACTGGGAAGGAGCAGGGAAGTGGAAAGGAGTAGGGAGATGGAATCACTGGGAAGGAGCAGGCCAGTGAGTGTGCTGGAGGGGAGATGGGAATCTGTCTGAAGCTGGTCAGGATGTCTCCAATCTGCAATTGTCAACCTAGCCCAGGGACATAGAACATAGAACACTACAGCACAAACGGCCTACAAGTTGTGCCGATCATATCAGTACCTACCAGGCCATAGAACTATCTGTAACTCCCAATCCCATTAAATCCCATGTACTCATCCAGAAGTCTCTTAAAAGACCCCGGCAAGTTCGCCTCTACCACCACTGACGGCAACCGACTCCATTCACTCACCACCCTCTGAGTGAAAAACTTACCTCTAACATCTCCTCTGTACTTGCCCCCCAGCACCTTAAACCTGTGCTTTCTCATAGCGACCATTTCAGCCCTGGGAAATAGCCTCCGAGAATCCACCCTATCTATTCCTCTCAACATCTTATAAACCTCTATCAGATCGCCTCTCAACCTTCGTCTCTCCAGGGAGAAGAGACCTAGCTCTCTCAACCTATCTTCATAAGGCCTGCCTCCCAATCCAGGAAACATCCTTGTAAATTTCCTTTGCACCCTCTCAACTGTTACACTGTTTTCATTAAGTAGCCCGCTTAGGCATCTGCTAAATCTTAACTGTCTCCATTCCAAGTACCAGCAAGATAGAGGAAAGCCCACTATGGAGACCAGCTGCAGCTCCATCTCCAACCCTGCTTCTGATGATGATGTTTTGAAAGCCTCAGAGGATACACTGTCATAGAGTTTACCTGCACCTTCCACCAGCACAGAGACATTCATATCATTGGGTGCACATTCCGGAGTAGGCTTGGGTTCAAAATCTAGAGCGCATATGACACACATGGTTCTACAGCCGGCACAGGAAGTAACAGCTGAGGCTCTCATTCAAAAGACTGATGGAGACCAGATCAGACCCATGCTCAGCCACACACAGCTTCTGGACTCAGCCCGAAGAGACCTGTTGGCATTGCAGAGGCAGGCAGGGGAACATAAGGCAGAGAGACTAGAAGACATGCAGTGTCCATCCATTTATTGTCTGGATCTGCCATGCAGATAGAACAGTGGCTGCCAACTATGCTTTTGGACCTGCACTCCATCACTCTTATCGTGGGTGCAGTGCAGCAGTGGTCAGGCTAAATTGACCCTAATATCAGGGGGACCAACAGGTTAAATGTATGGGGTTGTGGGTATAAGATCTGGGTGAGACTGTGGTCAGTACAGACTTGATGGGCCAAATGGCCACGTTCTGTAGTGCAGGGATTTTAAGATACTGGAGGTGATTGAATCACCAGCAGAGAGTAGGTGAAGTGGCAGGGCACCTGTGTAATGCCTTGGGATGAAGCCGAAGGTCCCTGGCTGGCATTCCTCCTGTGTGTGTGTGGTTAATGGCACCTACGTGAGTCCTTGAGAAGAAAGGACACCTGGAGGGAGGTCCAGGTCCTCTGTCTCCCTCTTGCCTAGCCATGGCTGCACTGCACCCATGATAAGAGTGATGGAGTGCAGGTCCAAAAGCATAGTTGGCAGCCACTGTTCTATCTGTTGGAGCACCTGGAGGAAACCCACGCAGACATGGGGAGAATGTGAGACTCCACACAGACAGTGGCCCAAGGCCGGAATTGAACCTGGGTCTCTCGTGAGGCAGCAGTGCTAACATTGTGCCACCATATCAACCCACAAGTTGGACCAAGTAGGTCAGACTAAGGCTGGCGCACCTAAATCTGAACAGGAGACCCTTAGCAGGCCAAGTAGTTAAGACCTTGGCCCAGCAGAATATGCCCACCAAAGTCACCACTGTCAACAGGCATCGCAGTCTGCAGCTGCTTCTGCATTGGATGTAAACTCGGGACTGCACATTGATGTGCTAATAGGAAAATAAAGGTACTGAGCGGAATTTTCCAGTCTTTCTTTCAGGCTCTGGCTGAAAAGCAGTGTGTTGCTTTTGAGCTGCACAGGCAAGTTTCTAATCCAGACCAAGAAAGAAGTGAGCATGGTTTACTGTGACAAGGCCTTGCCGGCTCTACAGAGTTAATAATGGCCAGAAAGAAACCTCTCTCCCCAACCAGAAGATCTACCCCCTGGCACTGCCCTGGCATTGCCAGTTTGACAGTGCCAACCTGTGCCATGGAGTAATGCTGGGGACACTGGCTGAGCATGTCCTTCTCTCCACTCCCCCCCACCCCCCCCAGGGGTTACATTTACCTTTGCACACCTGAGCGTGGCAGGTGTTCCACTCATAGAAACAAAGAAATTGGAAGCAGGAGTAGGCCATTCAGCTTGCTCTGCTGTTCATTTTGGCTGATCATTAAACACAATATCCAGATCCCCCCTTCCCCTCCATAACCCTTTGATCCCTTTAACCCCAAGAGCTATATCTAATTTGTTCTTGAAATCGCATAATGTTTTGGCCTCAACTACATCCTGTGGTAGTGAATTCCACATATTCATCACCCTCTGGGTGAAGACATTTCTCCTCACCTCAGTTCATTCGACTGATTCACGTATTTAAAAAGCTGACGGAGATCACTTGATCAGAGAGCTCACTAATTCTATTAAAAAAATTCATTGAAATCCATTAAAATGGGTTCCTCGTGTTTGGTGGAACCTTGCAAGGAAATTAGGGAAATGAAATCTCACCAACCCAAATCTCATTGTCTGATTCTCATGAGATTTTGCATTGCTGTTCGCCTGGCGGTGAACACTGGCACAAAATTCTCCACCCTCACCCCCCTCTCCAGCGACACCTCCTAAAGCACACAGATGCTCTGGGTGTGCAACCATTGCATATACTTTTGGCATTTGTAAATCTCTGTTCATTTCTGCTTTTTGGAAGCATCCTGAATTCCATCTTGCCGTTAGTAAGTTCAATTCAGGCTTTTTGGAATGTGGAATTTGGGATCCCAACGGTATTTGATAATGAACTCCTACAGATTCATGTCTCTCACATGATCAACACAGTGATTACTCAATAATCCCACTCGTACCTGACTAAGAGCTGGAAATGACATTTGAGTGTGTGGCCTGCACATGCATCATATAAGCCACACTTGCCGCTCACCATGTTCTAAGGCCTGAAAATGTCTGCAACAAGGTCACTGCATCTCCTGTAGCTGTTGTCCAGATGTGAGATGTGATTGGATGTGAGGAGTACTCAATGTGAGTTATGAATGCTACGAGAGTGGCAAGGAATGCTGTAAATGTAGTTTACTGAAAGAGTTGAAAGATTAAAGCTCCACACAATCTTATTAATAGTAAACTAGAGACTTCTCGATGTGTTTGGAGAAAGGTGTAGGGATTGCTGATGATCTTCCTTGTTGATTTGTTGCTTTGAGCTAACATGCCGATGAAAGTGGCAAGTATGTAGGCAAAGAGCAAGTTAGCTTTGACTGCTCAAGGGATTGCATGTTGAATTTAAGAGGTGTGTGTGCCATTGATTGAAGCTTTTGTCAAACCTCATGTGGGGATTTGTTTGGCCTGTTTGCCTCCCTTATCAGGGTTGCAGGAACCCAACCTTCCCTGATCAATCTGCATGGGAGACAGATCTCACACGACCTAATGATGTTCTCTTGCTGCTCCTCCCTGTGTGAGTGATCTATGTGGTTCTGCCTGAAAGAGCTCTGCCAGGCCTGCCTCTGTTGGGAGCAAGGTGATGAGTGCATCCCTGCCGAGGTAAGATTTATATTGTTTCCAAGTTGCCATGCACACGCTGTTTGTGAGGGCACGAGAGAGCAGAGTGCTTTGCAGGGTCTTGCATTGAGATTCTGTATATTGTCAGCAGTTTGGTGCGTGCGAAAGATAAAACTGGGAACAGGAGTAACATTAAGTAATGCAATTTAACTCAGCTATCACGAGTCAAGCTATGGTAAAGAGAAATATTTTCTGCAACAAAAATGATGCTGAAGCCTCCCAGGCAGCAGAAGAAAACCAAAAAGTTCAACAAATGTGTTGTCAGCTTACCCTGATAAGGAATCTGGTAGCAATCAGATTGACACAGGTCTGTCTGCTATGCCGTGCCATTGCTGTGGCCTCTGTATGTGGCTCCGTGTCATTCTGGACATTGTCAGCTACATCCCCTTCGCTGCCTTTATCATCTGTAGAGACATTAGTCTTATGTGCCTTTCCCAGCCAAGATATCCCTCCTCGTTTGCAGCATGATGTTACACAGGGTGTAATTGAGTAATCACTATGTTGATAATGTGAGAGGCTCGAATCAGCAGGAGTTCATTATCAAACACTGATGTGGTCCCAAATTCCGCTTTCTGAAAAGCCTGAATTGAAGGTACTAACAGCAAGATGGAATCCAGGAATTCCAAGCATCACGAGTAAACAGATACTTTCAAATGCATAAAGCATACGCAATAGTTGTATACCGATGGCAACTATGTGCCCCTAAAACTTTTTTATCTTTCTTTGCCTACTGTTGCATCTAGTTGCAGTCCTGACATCTGCAGCTCTGGGGGAAATGGTGCTATAGTGCTGTTGTCACTGGACTAGTAACCCAGAAATCCAGGCTAATGTTCTGGGGAAATAAATTCAAACCCTATCCTGTGGCAGCTGGTGGAGTCTATATTCAGTTCACAAAATCTGGAATTGAAAGCTGTCTCAGTAATAGTGGCTACAACTGTCAGAAAAAACAAGCATCTTGTTCATTCCTTTTTCAGCAACGAAATCTGCCGTCCTTACCAGGTCTGGCCTACATGTGACTCCAGAATCACAGTAATATGGTTGACTCTTAATTAAAATTAATTAAAATGACCTAGCAAATCACTCAGCTCAAGGGCAATTAGGGATGGTCAACAAATGCTGGATTTGTCAGTGATATCCACGCCTACAAAATAATAATTAAAAAAATATTGGAGCCTGTGGATTGGAATGCCCTCTTGATTTACGATGGCTTTGATGGAGGTCTTCCAACCGTCTCTTGCTGAGATGAAGATGTCCCCTCCTCAGCCTGACATGCCAGACACCATGGAGTCATTGGCATAGGGGAAGTGAAGGGACAAGGCATCCTCAGAATGCGTGGGATGAAGGGTGCCTGGCTGGCTCTCCATCTCCACATAGGTGCCCAATGGCAACATCCCACCAAATTGAGGAGAAGGAGCACCTGAAGGGAGATTGAGATGCCCAGTGTTTTTTCCCTCCCGCTTTGACATTGCTACACTGCACTCATGAGGGACGGAGGGCAGGCCTAAGTGCACATTCAGTTGCCACTGTGTATTCTGCTGGAATTGTGTCTCCATGGTCGCCATCAACCATTTCATGAAGATAACCAAGCACTCGCTTGTAGAGGCACACAGCCTGTCCATATCCAATAGGCCAATTATCATAGAAATCATAGAAACCCTACAGTACAGAAAGAGGCCATTTGGCCCATCGAGTCTGCACCAACCATAATCCCACTCAGACCCTATCCCCATATTCCTACATATTTACCCCCCTAATTCCTCTAACCAATGCATCTCAGGACACTAAGGGCAATTTTTTTTTTAGCATGGCCAATCAACCTAACCCACACATCTTTGGGCTGTGAGAGTAAATCGGAGCATCCGGAAGAAATCCACACAGAATATGCAAACTCACCACACATAGTACGAAAGCCCAGAGTTGAACCCAGGTCCCTTGAACTGTGAAGCAGCAGTGCTAACCACTGTGCTACCCTGACACCCAGTGGGGTTTGGGGTGGGGGGGGTGGTTCTGCAGGGACCTGGTCTACAGCAATCCTTCCAGTGTCAGATACCTCAGGTGTCATTGCCTCCCCTAACTATAGACCCGTGTCGGTGATGTGCTCATCAGATTGCGACCCTGGCCTTACTTTAGATCTTGGATCCACCGAGATAAATGTCTCAGTGCTGGTGGAGAGTGCTGGTGGAAGCTAGGTCAGTGCATCCTCTGAAGCTTCTGAGATACCCTCCTTAGAGATGGATTTGGAGAAGGGGCTGTGGCTGGCGGGGGGAATGCTGCCATCACTTCTTGCTGGTATCTAGAATGGAGAAAATAAAGATTTAGTGATTGAATCAATTGGCTCATAAATGAAATATATCAATGGGCCAAACAGCCTAACTCTGCTCCTACATCTTATGGTCCATATCTCTGGCACAGCTAGAAACTGTAGACTGGAAGCAGCCTCACTGGCTTCTTGGGGGAGTCCTATCTCATCCCCCTCCACCTCTCCCATAGCTGGCAGTGTCCTACTCCTCCCCACTTCATTCTCATATAGGGTAAGGATTTTATCCAGCATTCTGTCTCTGCTCTGGGAACATTCCCTCTCGTTGTGGGTATTTTTATCCTGCAGGATGACTGAGAGATTGACTGTCAAACCAATGGATGTGTGAGCAGTTCAGGAGCATGCATCGCAACGGCAGCTGCTGTGCCCCCCTGGGAAAGAGATTGAGAATCAGGACATCCCGCATCTAATATGAAATGGAGAGCATGAAGTGGCTGTCGCACAATTGGTTCACGTGTGCCATCTGCTGGTGAGTGCTGCTGCAGTTCAATCTCCCGGCTGACGATATCCTTGAGTGCTCACACGTGTAATCAGCTTGGTGCCTTTAGTGCTGTGATGTTGTGAGTCTTCTTACTGTGCTTACCCCAGTCCAACACTGGCATCTCCACATGATGCCTTTCAGTCAGTGTCATGTTTCAGTGAATGAGTGGTACACTTACCGTGGCGGAGCTCAACATGTCGCATACATCTTCTCCCAACACTGCTGGGCATCCGTGCACTGGGCCCAGCAGGCATGAACTCCCACTGCAATCTCTGTCCAGGTTCAGTGATCAGATGGAAAGGACTCCCATTTTGGTCGCCCTGCTATAGGAAGAATGTTATTAAACTGGAAAGGGTGCAAAGAAAGATTTAGAAGGATGTTACCAGGATTGGAAGGTTTGAATTGGAAGGAGAGGCTGGATAGGGTAAGACTTCTTTCCCTGGAATGTACGAGGCTTCGGGATGATCTTACAGAGGTTTATAAAATCATGATGGGTATAGATAAGGTAAATAGCCACAGTCTTTTTCCCAGGGTAGGAATATCCAAAGCCAGATGGCATAAGTTTAAGGTGAGAGGGGAAAGATTTAAAAGGGACCTGAGGGGCAACATTTTCACACAAAGGATATATGGAATAAGTTGCCAGAGAAAGTGATAGAGGCGGCTACAATTACAACATTTAAAATACATTTGGACAGGTACATAGATGGGAAACGTTTAAAGGGATATGGACCCAAATCAGGCAAATGGGACTAGTTCAGTTAAGGAAAGGGCATGGATGAGTTAGATCAAAGGGCTGTTTCTGTGCTGTTTATCTCTGTGACTCTATGACTCCAGCTGCCATCCCTGGAAAACTGCACCTCCCAGCATTCATACAAACATATTAATTTGGAGAAGTAGGCCATTTGGCTCCAGCATTCAATGATCTCATTGTGGACTCAAGGTCGGGGTGGGGGAGGGTGTGGGAATGGTAAAAATGCAAAATTAGTAGTGACTTTTCACTTAAATACACATAATATTTTGGCAGAAAATAAATGAATGGATCTGATCTTATATCCATTACAGTGACTTGGTTACAAGGAGATTGAAACTGGGAACTAAATATTCAGGGGTATGTGATTTTTCGTAAGCACAGGTGGGAAGGAAAGGGTGGTGGAGTAGCTTTGTTAATGCAAGATGGAACAAATAAAGAAATGATCTTGGATTAGAAGATGGTGGAATCCATATCAGTGGAAGCGAGATATAACAAGATGATACTGGTGGGAGTAGCCTACAGGTCCCCTAACTGTAGCTATATTGTAGGACAGAGAATAATTCAAGAGATAATGATGGCATGTAAAAATGGCAATGCATTAATCACGGGTGACTTTAATCTTCATCTGGATTGGAAAGATCAAATTGGCAGAGGTAGGCGTGAAGAAGAATTCATAGAATGTATTCAGGACAATTCACGAAAATAATATGTTGTGGATCTAATGAGGGAACAGGCTGTTTTGGATCTGGTAACGTGCAATGAAGCAAGTTTAATAAACATCTCAGAATAAAAGATCCCCGAAGAAACAGCGACCATAACATGGAAAATTCAGCATTCAGTTTGAGAGTGAGAAATGTGGGTCAGAAACAACTGTGCTACACATATATAAGGGAAATTACAAAGGAATGAGGGCAGAGTTGGCTGGACTGGACTGGGAAAGGAGTTTAGGATCAACAATGGCAGACATTAATGAAAATGGTTCATGACTCACAACAAAGTATATATTCTAGCGAGTAAGAAGAATTCTAGGAAGGGGATAAATCAACCATGGTTAAACAAGGAAGTTAATTAAACTGAAAGGAGAAAAACAAGGATGAGTGGTAAGGCTGATTGGGAAAGTTTTAAAAACCAACAAAAGCTGACCAAAGGAACAATAAAGAGGGAGAAGATAGACTGAGAGCAAATTATCAAGTAATATAAAAATGGGACAGTAAGTGTTTCTTCAAATATATAAAAAGGAAGAGAGAGGCCAAAGTGAATATAGGCCCTTAGAGAATGAGAGTGGGAAAATAATAATGGGGAACCAGAAAAAGTTAATGGGGTTAAACAAGTACTTTGTGTCAGTCTTCACAGTAGATGACACTAATAATAATATTATATGGGTTCCTGCCCATCATAGCGTTTGTTGCATTCTGCACTGTGCTGAACAGTGCCCTATTGCAACTGTAACTGAAGATAGACTTCAGAGTGGAAGATTGCAACCACTGGACAGAATTTTCCCAAAAATAGGCAGAGTGGGCAGGAAAAGAGTGAGGAAGCTACAAGCCCCAAAGGGGTGGGATGGACTCAGTAAGCAAATCCCACTGGCAGCATTAAAAAAATTGGTTTCAAATAAATGTCCCAAGAGAAGAAATTAGGAATAGAAACAGCCCCCCACCAATACCGCAATAAATCATTCCCAACACGGCACCAACCAAAGCCCCCTCCAATCCCATTAGAGGTCTGCCATGCATGCAACGTCCCACGCCAACGTGGAACAGCACCCTCCACAGCAACCCACCCACACGGTGAACCCAGTAAACCCCCACCCATACAATCTCACCCGCTCAACAGAACCCGTAACCATGCACTGACTCCAATCTCCAACCATTCGTCCCTCACCCTCTCCCCACCCCAGAGCTGCCTCCCACCCCCTCCCCCACAGAACACCCCTCTCCCCCCCCACAGAACCCCCCACCACACAACACCACCCCCCATAGAACACCCGCCCATGTAATGACACCCTCCCCCCAAAACGTTCTAACCCACAGAAAATACCAGACAGAACATAACCAATATATCATCCCCCGTGCAATACCCCCCACCACCCCCCCACCTCGGAGTAGCCATCCCCCCCCGGAACACGGCCCTCAGGAAATGCCCAGTACAATGAGCAGTGCCTGGGAGCTATTCCAGAGCCAGGATCTTCTCCTCCTCCACCCCCCCCCCCCCCCCCCCCCACCCCACCCCCCTCCTGAGTGATGCACTCACCTGAGCTCCTCTGGTGGATCCTGCTCGCCAGGTTGGTTGCCCCGGGGACCTGATGTTGACACTGAAAAAGGCAATGCATTCTGCTCTTCAGCCCCCTCTCGGAGCTGAAGCGCCAACTCTGAGCCAGGACTCGCTGTCCCAGCCGGTGTCCAAAACCCAAACCAGAGTCCAAGCCCGTGCTCTGACTGGGAACCCACCCTCCACCTGAGGCCCCATCCTCTGCCTGAGGCCCCACCCTCTGCCTGAGGCCCCACCCTCTGCCAGCGCACCCATCCTCCACCGGCACATCGGCTCTCTGCATGCGCACCCACTCTCTGCCAGCGCACCCATCTCCACTGGCGCACCCACCTCTACTGGCCCGTCCCATCCTCCGTCAGCATGCCCCATCCTCCGTTGGCACACTCACCCTCCACCTGGGGCCCCACCCTCCACCGTCGCATCCGCTCTCCGCATGCTCGCCCACCCTCCGCATGCGCACCCACCCTCCACTGGCCCGTCCCATCCTCTGCCTGTTTGTCTACCCTCCACATGCGCACCCATTTTCTGTGAGCGTGCCCACCTTCCGCCGGTGCTCCCCATCCTCCACCGGTGCGCCCCATCCTCTGCGTGCTCGTCCACCCTCCACGTGCGCACCCGTTCTCCATGAGCGGGCCCACCCTCCACCGGCGCACCCACCCTCTGCATGGTAGCCCTCCCTGTGCGCAGAATCCCTCTCTGTGTGTGGGAACCCTCCCTGTGTGGGAACAGGCTCTCTGAGTGGAATCCCTCTCTGAAACATAGGAGCCCTCTCTCCACATGGGAAGCTGTCTACGAGTGGGAGCCCATCCTCCACATGGGAGCCCATTGTGTGCCTGGGAGTAATGGAAGGCCCACCTGTGAATGGGAGCCCAACTTCTGTATCGGAGCCCAGCTCTGCATGGAGTCCATCCTTTTGAACTATGGTGCACAGAGCATACACTCTCGGTTAGAGTGTACACTCTGAGTTAGAGTGTACACACTGAGTTAGAGAGTACATTCTGAGTTAGGGCATATATGCTGAGTTGAGGCGCACATGCTAAATTAGAGCGTACACGCAATGTTAGAGCCTACACACTGAGTTAGAGCACACATGCTGAGTTAGAGCATGCTTGCTGAAATACAGCATACACACTGAGTTGGAGTGTATACACTGAGATACAGCAACGTGCTGAGATAGAGTATGCACACTGAGTTCGAGCACATATGCTGAGTTAGAGCATACACGCTAAGTTAGAATGTATACACTGAGATACAGCATACTCACTGAGTTAGAGAGTACGTGCTGAAATGCCAATGGCATGCTGAGATAGAGTGCATGCTGAATTAGAGCATGCATGCTGTGTTAGAACATGCACACTGGGTTAGAGCATACAAGCTGAATTAGAGCTTGCACACTGAATTAGAGCTCACGTGCTGAGCTAGAGCATACACACTGAGTTAGAGTCTGTATGCTGAATTAGAGTGCACATGCTGACTTAGAGTGTGTACACTGAGATCCAGTGTATATGCAGAGTTAGAGCATGCACGCTGAGATACAGCATACACACTGAGTTACAGCATGCACACTGAGTTTGAGCGTACATGCTGAATTAGAGCATGCAAGCTGAGTTTGAGTGTGCACACTGAGTTAGAGTGTACACACTGAGTTAGAGCGTACACGCTGAGTTAGAGCCTGTACACTGACTTAGAGACTACATGCTGAGCTACAGCGTACACATTGAGTTAGAGTGTACAAGCTAAATTTGAGCGTACACGCTGAGATACTGAGTTAGAGTGTGCACGCTGAGTTACAGCATACATGCTAATTAGAGCATACACACTGACTTAGAGTCTGTAAGCTGAGTTGGAGCTTGCCATTGAGTTAGAGAGCACATGCTGAGTTCGAACATACGCATTGAATTAAAACATATATGCTGAGTTAAAGCCTGCACACTGGGTTAGAGCGTACATGCTGAATTAGAGCATACACACAGAGTTAGAGCATACGTACTGAGTTAGCGTGTACATGTTGAGTTAGAGCATACGTGCTGAGTTAGAGCACACATGCTGAGTTAGCGCGTACACGCTGTGCTAGAGTGTACACACTGAGTTAGCGCATACACACTGAATTAGAGGATACATGCTGAATTAGAGCACATATACTGAATTAAAGCATACATGCTGAGTTAGAACATACACACTGAATTACAGTATACATGTTGAGTTAGAACACATATGCTGAATTAGTGTGTGCACGCTATGGTACAGTGCACATGCTGAGATGGAGCATACACGCTGAGATACAGCGTACACACTGAGTTTGAACCTACACACTAAGTTAGAGAGTACACGCTGAGTTAGAATGTTCACGCAACTACATTCTGAATCAGAGTCCATGCTCCAAATCAGAGCATGCAGACAGACTTCAAGTGTGCACTCTCAGTTAGAGGATGCATTTGCTCGCACTCCAAATCCGAGCCTGCACTTTAAAAATGCAGGAATGTTTACAGCGCGAAGAGAGGCAAGTTTGGCACTGACCAAAATGAATCGCTTTTCTACATTTGGTCTCAAGCCCTGCAGGTTACGGCACTACTGGTGCAAATCCAGATTTAAATGGATTGAGAGTTTCATTTTGCATTTTAAATGGATTGAGAGTTTCTGCCTCTCCTGTTTTTTCAGCCAATGAGTTCCAAGCCCCCACACGACCCACTGGGTGGAAGATTATTCTCCTCATCCCCCTTCTAACCTTTCTACCGTCACTTTAAATCCATGCCCTTGGCCATTGATCTCCCTGCTAAAGTAAATAAGTCTTTTCTATTTTTCAATCAAGGCCTCTCACAACCTTGTACAGCTCAATTAAACCTCCCCACAGCCGCCTCTGTTCCAAGGAGAATAACCCCAGGCTAATCAAACATTCCTCTCAGCTATAATTTATCAGCCTTGGCAACATTCTGGTGAATCTCCCTCTCCTCTGTATCCTCTCGAGAGCAGTTACATCCTTTCTACAATGAGATAGTGAGAACTGTGCACATGATTCAAGCTGTGATCTGACTCATCTTTGATACAATGTATATAATATATTAATACCACTAATAAATGAAAGCATTCCATGCATCTTCCTAACTACCTTATCGATCTGTACATATTCAGTCCAAGGTCCAGCACTTTCCTTACATCTGCCTTTGGGCCAATTTTGTCTCCAGCTTGCTTCATTCCCCTAGACCCCACAGCCTTTTACTGTGTGGTACATTGTCAAAAGTCCCTGTTAAAATTCACCTGGACCACAGCAACTACCCTCCCCTCAATCCTCCTCGTTTATAGTCTCCAATCCTCCGGCACCACCTGCATCCAGTGAGGATTGGAAAACAATGGTCAGCTGAGGCTTCATTTAACCACCTGAGCTACACTTCATCCAGCCCTGGTGATTCAAGTCTGTTTATTAGTGTTACAAGTAGACTTACATTAATACTGTAACGAAGTCACTGTGGAAAATCCCCTGGTTGCCTATTCGGGTACACTGAAGTTGAATTTAGCACGGCCAAAGCACCAAACTAGCACATCTTTCAGACTATGGGAGGAAACCGGGGCACTCAGAAGAAAACCACGCAGACACGGGGAGAATGTGCAGATTCCACACAGACGGTCATCCAAGCCAGGAATCAAACTTGAGTCCTGAACTCGGGTCCCTGGTGCTGTGAGGCAGCAGTGCTAACACTGTGCCACCATGCCGCCCACTTATCCAATTTCAAGGATACTAATCCTCTTAATATTTCTTCTCTCCCTCTGTTGGCCACATCCAGTATTTCACACTCCTTCTCCGTAACTACAATATCTGCATTGCCTCCTCTGCTGTGAAGATTAACACAAAGTATTTATTAAAAACCAGGCCCCTATCTTCCATGTCCAAACATAGATTACCTTTTTTGGTCCTTTATGAGTCTTACTCTTTTCTCAGCTATCTTCTTGCTCTTTCTGCATTGATAAGAGATCTTTGGACTCTCCTTGACTTTGCTTACCATGTCTTTCATGTCTTCTCTTTGCTTTCCGAGATTTCTTTTTGAGTTCACCCCCTCCACTTTGTCTGCTCCTGTCTGCTTTTCTTGCCATTGAGTTCTCAGTGCTGGGCATCAGCTTTCTGTCCCTGCCTTATCCCAGCCTATAAGCTCCCTAACATCGAGGGGGTTCCAGATTTGGCTATCCATCTTTTTTTGCTTTGTGGGATCATGTTTATCTGAATTCCTTGGACCTCCCATTTGAATGTCTTTCACCGCTCCGATATTGATTTACCTTCAAGAAGCTGTTCCCAGTCCACTTTGCGAAATCACTCCTCGACTTCTTAAAATTAGTCTTCCCCCAGTGAAGAATTTTAATCTATTTTTGCTCTTTTTCTGGTATTATGTTAAAACTTGTTGAATCATGATCATTACCTCTGCACCATAAACAACTTGTCAGATACTGAGCAAGCCCTTGTCCAAATGCATCAAGGCTGGGGGGAATATCCAGGCTAAATATTATCAAAATTACCTGGACAATGGCCATATCTTTCTCACAGGTCTCCATTATTTCTTCCCGTGCTTCAGTATTGTTAGGACGCTTTCAAATCACTCCCATAAATGATTTTTCACTTTTACTATTTCTCATGTCTACCCAAACTGATTCTATGGGAGAGATTTTCTGGACACACTCACCTCAAGACCGGAAAATCCCGCCTGAGATCAAGGAATCTTTGCACGGTCCACTTTCGCCTGCTATGATTCCCATGGCAGGCGAGACAGGAATACTCCGACTAATACTGTTACCTTCGGATCTAAGGGTCCTCCATCTGCAAGGCACAAACTAGGAGAGTAATGGAATACTCTCCACTTGCCTGATTGAGTTCAACACTCAAGAAGGTCAACACCATGCAGGACAAAGCAACCCACTTGAATAGCAGCCTATTTACCACTGTAAGCATCCTCTCCCTCCACCAATCATGAACAGTGACAACAATGTGCGCCATCTACAAGATGCAATTCACTGAGGCTCTTTTGACAGCATCTTCCAAATCTGCAGCCTCTACTACTTCAAAGAGAAGGACAGAGGATGCATGGAAACACCTCCATCTACAAGATCCTCTCCAAGTAGCACACCATCCTGACGGAGAAATATATCACCATTTCTTCACTGGCCCTGGATCAATATCCTGGAATCCCTCCTGAATAGCACCGTGGGTGTATGTTACACGATCGAATGCAGCTCTTGCCTATAGTTCATCATCAACTAATTAAGGGCAATTAGGGATGGGCAAGAAATGTTGGCCTAGCCAGCGATCCCCATATCTTGTGAAGAATAAATAAACCAAATCAGAGCCCGCATTCTGAAACGGAGCTCACGTTCCGAGTCAGAGCCCACATTCCAAACCGGAGCCTGCATCCCAAACCGGAGCCCACATCCTAAACCGGAGCGCGCATCCCAAACCGGAGCCTATATCCCAAACCGGAGCCCGCGTCCCAAACCGGAGCCTATATCCCAAACCGGAGCCCGCGTCCCAAACCGGAGCCCACATTCCAAACCGGAGCCTGCATCCCAAACCAGAGCCCACGTCCTAAACCAGAGCCTGCATCCCAAACCGGAGCCCACATTCCGAACAGGAGCCTGCGTTCTGACTCAGAATCTATGTTCCAAACCAAAGCCCATGTTCTGAGTCAGAGCCTACATTCCGAACCGGAGTCTGCACTCTGAAATGGACTGGATATGAATGTAAAACATCTATTGAAAAATAACTTGACTAAAAGTATTTTTAAAATCTTTAACTTTTCTGCTGCTTCACATCTATGAAATCCTCTATTAGTCTCTTAAACCCAAAGGAACTTTCCAAAGCAGATTGACAGCAACGCAAAGAGTAATGTGACTGAATCACTAAACAAGCCTGGAAAGAATGGAAATACCACTGTCAGGTCAATAGCAAGCACATCCTTTTCACTGCTGAGTGCTCCAGGCCAATATAAAAATCCTTTAAATGCCACAGTCTTGGCAATTAAATCTGTCTATACATAGTACGGCCGTTAAATGCCCAAAGACTATTGTTATTTACAACAACCTACCCGCCTTCCTCTACAAAAGTCCCTGAAATAACTGGAGCACACTTTTAAACAGTGGTAATACCTAACGCTACACTGGCACCAGGCTGATTTCTGAAACAACATTCCTTCCAGCTACAATACAATATGTTGGTGAACACAGGTTAGATTCTAGAGCAGGTGAATCAGACTGTATAGTTGGTGCTAAGTGGCATTTTAGTTTCCGATCGAATGTGTAGTAGGTATCTTTAGCTCAGGATGTTGAAACCAAGGCTCCAGTTGCCCCTCTCAAATGTGCAGAGGTGCTTGCTCTGCACCACTTGAAGGAAAGTAGGCACATTTTCCACAACACTCTACCCAATATTTACCTCACAACCAATGTCATTGATGAAATGGTGGTTGCTGTTTGTGGGGCCTTGCTTGTACAAAATGGCTTCTAACACCGCAACAGTGATACAGACTAATCAAAAATCAACTAAATCGACTGCAAAGTGCTTGGTGGTGTCTTGTGGTCATGAAACAGGCTGCTGCAAGGTTTTCTTCCATTTCTTTAGCTTCAACGCTACTGTCCCTGACACTAATGGACCTTCTGGAACTAAACATTGTCTTCTACAGTTCAATGTATTGGCACATACACTGGTTAAATTCTGGGAAAGTGAGGGGACCATACTCATGGATTGTACTGTGAAACTAATGGAACTTAGCAATGTTTCAGCTTCTGGACCAGTGCTTAATATCCTTACAATTACAGGGGAATTATTTGGCGTGGAAAGTTCATTTTGTCAGCTGGAGTAATATCCCAAAGGTCCCCTGTAAAAAAAACATTTTTTACAGGTTTGAATAAAAATGGCAGATACATGTATTGATAGTCCTGGAGAAAATCCTGCCCATGAGTGGAAAAATTGAAGGAAGCTAAAATTCAGAAAGGAAGATTTTCACCCAAGGAGTGGTGAGAATGTGGAACTCAGTACCACATGGAGTGAGTGAAGAGAACAGTATGGGTATGTTTAAGGGGAAGCTAGAGACTTAGAATCCTTACAGTGTAGAAGGAGGTCATTTGGCCCATCAAGTCTGCACCAACAACGATCCCACCCAGGCCCTTTTCCAATTTGTCCTGCTAATCCCCCTGACACTAAGGGGCAATTTAACATGGCCAATCCACCTATTCCTGTCACTCCATATATTGTCCCTGACACTAATGGACAATTTATCTATCTACCCACAATCCACCTAACTTGCACATCTTTGGACTGTGGAAGGAAACTGTAGCACCCAGATGAAGCCCACGCAGATAAGGGGGAGAAAGTGCAAACAATGACCCAAGCCAGGGATCAAGCCTGGGTCCCTGGCGCTCTGAGGCAGCAGTGCAAACCACTGTGCCACTGTGCCACCGTGCCACCTGATGAGGGAGATGGGAAGAGAGGGTTACGATGACAAGACTGTGATGCGGCAAGTTGGGAGGGAGCTCGAGAGCAGCAGAAAATGCAGCATGTTGTGAGTGGGCTAAATGGTTTGTTTCTGCAGAGTCTATCCTATTTATATACGAGGCAGAATAGCTCAGAGAGGTGGTTTGTATTGCAAGGTTGTTTGGTCTCTCACAGGAGGCTAAGTAGTTGATCATAAACTGTCCATTATTAAGAAATGACTATGCATGCCCAAACCATAGCCCTAACCAGCTGCTAATTTCATGTCGACTTCTCTTAAACTCTTTCTACACACAGTCTACCATCACGTGACTCTGTACATCATAATGTGGATGGTACTATTTCACCAGACCCACATTAACCTTTACTAACCTGAACACCCTTACACTACAATCTGCACACTTACAGCACAGACAAAGGATATGGTTAAAATTGGCTTTCTCCTAAGGCTCCCAAGGGGGAGGAAGATTGGGCCAGTCTCGGTCTGCTGCTGCTGGGCTGTGGTCCACAGGAAGAATTTCACCACCATTCAATAACACACTGAATTCTCGTCATGAAAGAGATTGGAGAAGAGTGGAGTACCTCTGAACCTGAAGGTATTTCTTCTTGCGTTAGATCAGATTTATGGCTTCCTCACTCACAATTGATGTTAATTCACAAATTCAAGATATATCTGCAGTTGTTTTTTTTTCCTCTCATCCTCAGGAATTGTGCATTGTTAAGGCCGTGACTCAGTTGGCAGCACTGCTCCCTCCTGAGTCAGGTGGTTCAAGGGTCATGCCCTACTGCAGAGCCTTGAGCACAACCATCTTGACTGACATTCTATTGTGCCATGGAGAGTGCTGCACTGTTGAAGGTTTCATCTTTCCAATGATGTGCTAAACTAAGACCCACCTGCCCTGTCAGATGGCCACAAAAGCTCCCGTGACATTACTTCAAAACAGCAGGGATGTTCTCCCCAGTGTCCTGGCCTGCGCTTATCCTGCAATCAACTTCACAGAAGACAGATGATCTGACTGATCATCATCCTATTGCTGTTTGTGGGAGCTTGCTATGCACAAATTAGTCACCAACTTGCCTACAGTTTTTGTCAATACTTCAGAGGTATGTCATTGGATGCAAAATGATTTGGAACATCACATAGTTGCGAAAGGTGCTACACAAATGCAAGTCTTTCTTTGTTTTCATTTGCCAATATTGATATCAGATGGGTTCCACCAATGTCCCACAACATCACTGGAATGGAATATTAGATGGGGTTGGGGGTGTTGCCTAACAAGTGGCCCAGGTGGTCAGGCGCACACCCCACTGTTGATGCGTAAGGCCCCCAACATGAAGCCTTAAAATCTGTATCCTCCTTCCCCAAATCCATCCCACTGTCATTACTGAACCAAATGGGTTTTTCCCAACAATCGACAATGGTTTCATGGTCATGAATAGATTTTTAATTCCAGATTTTTTTTATTCAATTCAAATTCCACTATCCGCCATGGTGGGATTCGAATCCAGGTTCCCCTGGACATTAGCTGAGTTTCTGGATTTATAGTCTTTGATAATACCACTCAGCCATCTGATTTATTTTTAGCATTCATATTTTTTGGCAGTGACTTCCAGTCAGAAAAGCATCATTGTAAAGGAACAGGAGGAGGCCATTCAGCCCCTTGAGGTTGATCTATTAGATCATGGCTGACCTGTCCCTGAACATTTTTCACATTAATCCTTCCATATTCCCTTGAAATACTTACCCAACACCAGTCCATCAATTTCAGTTCTGGAGATGTCAATTAACCCACAACTCATAGCCTTCTAGCTGAGGCAGTTCAGGACTTCCACAGGGATTTGTCCGAAAAGCATTTTCTAATTTCACTCTCAAATGAAATGGGGCGGCACTCTGGCACAGTGGTTAGCATTGCTGCCTCATATCACCAGGATCCTGGGCTCAATTCCAGCTTTGGGTGACTGTGCAGGGTTTGCACATTCTCCCCATGTCTGTGTAGGTTTCCCCTGGGTGCTCCGATTTCCTCCCACAGTCCAAAGCTGTGCTAGTTAGATTAATTGACCATGCTCAATTAACCTTTAGTGTCAGAGGGACTGGTAGGGTAAATGCGAGGGGGTGCAGGGATAGGGTCTGGCTGGAATTGTTGTCGGTGCAGGTTCCATGGGCCAAATGACCTCCTTCTGCACTTTATGATTCTAAATGGCAAAGCCTTAAGTCTACACCTTTTTGGATTTCGCCCCTCTGCAGCGCCAGAAGAAATAGCCTGTCTGTTCTAAATCCTTTAATCGTTTCAAAGCTCTTGATCAGGTCACCCCTCTCCAAACTAACCTCGAAAAGCAGTTTGACGCCTCATAATTTAGCCTCTTAAGCGCTGCTCAGTTAGTCTCTGTGGATCTGAGTGAACATTATTGCCTGCAGCCCAGTGTTCTGGTTTCACAGTTACACTCCTGGAGATAGCATTCTTCTAACTCCAGTGGCTAACGCTTGAAAATGGAACGCCGCAGGCCAGTCAGAGTCAGACTGAGAACATTTCCGAGGGATACTCTTAAGACGTGACTGACAAGGTGTTAACTGATCGACTCTCTCAGTGTGTCATCAATGGAAGGTACACTCTGCGACTGTGCTGCAGAGCTGACTCTTTCAGAGAGCGGGAACACAGGAAGAAAACAAACAAAACAGTAACTCCGGACTTTCTAATCTGCAAAGAATCAAGTTCTGCACTGCTGCAACTGGGCTAGTAAGAAATCTCACGACACCAGGTTAAAGTCCATTAGGTTTATTTGGTAGCTACCAAATCAACTTTGGCTACCAAATAAACCTGTTGGACTTCAATCTGGTGTTGTGAGACTTCTTGCTGTGTTTACCCCAGTCCAACACCGGCATCTCCACATCATGGCAACCTGCTTACTGAGCTGTGCACTGCTGTAACCTCCTCACTCAGCCCTGTACTGCTGCGACCTGCTTACTGAACCCTGCACTGCTACAACCTGCTTACTGAACCCTCACTGCTACAACCTGCTTACTGAACCCTCACTGCTACAACCTGCTTACTGAGCTCTGTACTGCTACAACCTGCTTTAGTGAACCCTGCACTGCTACAACCTGCTTACTGAACCCTCACTGCTACAACCTGCTTACTGAGTTCTGCACTGCTATAACCTGCTTTAGTGAACCCTACATTGCTGTGACCTGCTTACTGAGCCCTGCACTGCTGCAATCCCTCACTGAGCCCTGCACTTCTGCAATCCCTCACTGAGCCCTGCACTGCTGCAATCCCCCACTGAGCCCTGCACTTCTGCAATCCCTCACTGAGCCCTGCTGCAACCTGCTTACTGAGCCCTGCAGTACTGCAATCCCTCACTGAGCCCTGCACTGCTGCAGCCTCCTCACTCAGCCCTGCATTACTGCAACCTGCTTACTGAGCTCTGCACTGCTGAAATCCCTCACTAAGCCCTGCTACAACCTGCTTACTGAACCCTCACTGCTACAACCTGCTGACTGAACCCTCACTGCTACAACCTGCTTACTGAAGCCTGCACTGCTGCAACCTCCTCATTCAGCGCTACCTCCTGCAAGCGGCTTATTGAGCCCTGCAGTTCTGCACTCCCCTTACTGAGTCAAGAACTGCTGCAACCTGTTGAGATCCTTATGTTTTCCCAACTCTGGTCTCTTACAAAGCACACATTTCACTGCTCCACATGTTTTTAGCTTCTTAGTCCATAAACTCTGGATTTCACACTCTAAACCTCTCTGCCTCTCTCTCTTTAAGAGGATCTTTAAAAATAATCTCCAGTTTTAATGTCACCTGTCCCATGGCTTGGGGAACTAGTTTTATTTGAATGTGCATCCACCAGAAGTTTGGGATGTTTTTCCAATGTTAGCTTGCTGTACAACTGCGAACAATTGTTAGCATTGGTGCTGAATTTAACAAAGAAAGCTGCCTTTATCATGTGGTGGAGATGCTAGATCCTCAGGGTAGGATTTTCTGGCCCCCCTCACTCGTGGGATCAGAAGATCCCACCCTAGCAAATGGTGTTTTGTACAGCTCACTCACCGTACCATCAGGGGAGCCACCGCCAGGCTGGGGTGGAGAAGCCGCCTCGGCAGGACAACAAGTTCCTACTGAGAGGCAGGGTCCTACGGATCTGACTTCCCCACCACGCGAAAAAGCAGATTTCTTCATTAAAGCCAGCACCAATGCTAACAATTACTTACATTTGTATAGTGAGGATGTTGGAAAACATCCCAAAGTTGCGCACGAACGCACATTCAAATAAACCTCCCCCCCCCCCCCCCCCCGAGACACGTAAAGTGATATTAGCACAGTTGAAGAGGTGGCTTTTAAAGAGCCTTTTAAAGAGCGAAAGGAAAGCTCTTCCAGTCCCACCAACGATGCCCCCTGCCTCTCCCCACACCCTGTTTTGCGTTCCCCGATGACAAGGCAGACGAGCCATACAAAACACCACAGACTTTGGCAGGACTAGAAGATCGTGCCACCTCAACTGGCAGTAAAGGAGGTGCCGGAAATCTCCAGCCACAGCTTCTTTAATCATTAGTCTCTCCGAAGAGATACAGTGATGCATTGGCAATGTCACTGGGGAAGGGTTCAAATCCAACTATTGGTGGAATTTTAAATTCAATGTATCATCTGGAATTGTAAAGCTAGTTTCGGTAATGGTGACCATGAAACCATTGGTGTAAAAACCCATCTGGCTCACTAATGCCCTTTGGAGAAGGAAATCTGCTGTCCTCACCCATTGTGATTCCAGATCCATAACATTGTTTGACTCTGAAATAGTGAGGCAAGCAGCTCAGTTCAAGGGTAATTAGGGAAGGACAACAAATGCCAGCCTTACCTGCGACACCCACATCCCATGAAAGAATAAACAAATTAAACTTCCACTGTTACTGAAAGTAATGTAACCCAACAGTAATCTCAGAATAATAGATAGGCAGGCCCAAATGATGAAAGATTCCTTTGTAGAGTAAGCACAGAAATAGTCTAACACTTCCCCATTGAGATTGACAAGTATTTACTCAATGAACCCAAAACATTCCAAGATCCAGGGAAGGAGGCCCACCCAAGGATTTGCACATAATATTAGATAAAATAGTCATCAAATGACAAAAGGCTGAAAAGCAGGATATGTGAACCATTGAACGTGCTTGAAAAGCAGTTTGTATTCAGGCGAATCAAATATAATCAATCTAAACTGGAGGGTGGATCAAGGTCAGTTCTGGACTAAGTGGTGGTTCTGGTCATGCTACCTCATAGCGGGTGTTTGGACTAACTCCCATAGAAGATTGTTCAGCATCAATGGGCATTTTTAAAAGACACTGAATTGACATTTAGGCTCATTGAGGATTATGGAGCTGTGAACAACAGTCCTTGATTTTATTGCAGGGTAGTTAAATTCATAGGGGCAAATTTTCCCATTCCACCTACCGCAGGAATTAGAGAAGGTGAGGGGCGGACCAGGGAAAGGTCCGCTGATCTGGTTTCAGGGCAAACGTGGCCGGAAAACCCACGGATAGATTCAGAAAAGGCCCTACAATAATTAGCTTGGGGAAGAAATTTATCATGTTTGGACTATTACAAGAGACAGTCCATTATACACTGACTCTGGACAGGACATCTTTGATGGGCTGAATGGCCCTTTCTAACTCAGGTTTTCTTTTGTGCTGCAATGGATTATTTTTTGATGGCAATCTGTCCATTGTTTTCTGTTACCCATTCCAGTAATAATGCTCCCACAACAGGCACTCAACTGCACGTCAACAAGTCACGGATTGAATCATGCATCATCTGTTATGACAATGCCCAGTTTCCAGGAATTGCTGCCCATCATTTTAGCACACGGTTCATGCTTTGCATAATTCTAATAGCAAGATCTTTAAGCCAGATTGATTTCTTTTATTTTGCAGCACTGCCAGTTTGCTGGTCAGGATTGAGTATTAAACTTACTGCGTACTATGACTCATTCTGAATTGCTAGTGCAATGGTCACGCATGCAGTATTCTGGCCTTTGCTTTCAGTGGGCTGCAGCCTGGACTCTCATGAGAGTTCAAGTGGTCATTATCCTCCCTCATGTTGCTCTGTCACAACACTTGTGGTTGGCATCCAGTCTGCAACAATCTATCAATGTTCCCATTCTGGCATCCACCAGGTCTCTGGAAGGGAAACCGATAGCTTCCTACAGTTCTTAATCCAGTAGGTTCTAATCCCTTCTGCATCTTTAAAATTTCTGGTGGAGAAGTACATGCTATGTTATCCTCAAACTATTGCCAGCGACAAAATAATTATTCATCCGAGAATCATACAGCACAGGAGACCAATCTGTCCTTTGAGCCTGCACCACTTCTTGGAACCCCTGTAAGAGGCCATTCAGCTCACCAAGACTGAACTGACAACCATCCCACTGGGCCCTATCCTCATAACTCCACATATTTACCCTGCTAGAATCCGTGACACAAAGGATCAATTTAGCATGGCCAATCAACCTAACCTCTTCATCTTTGGACTGTGGGAAGAAACCGGAGCACCCAGAGGAAACTCACACAGGCACAGAGAGATAATAAAGTCTAGCATTTATTGTAGCAACTTTCAAGATGTCAGGAATTTAAGAGCCAATCAAAGAGTTCATCAACTAGTCCCACTTCCCCCACAGTCCTGCATGCTGTCACTTTTTAAGTAGTTACTTTATATTCTTCTAAAGTCGGTATTAAATCTCCTCCCAAGGTGTTTTCAAACAGTCTGTTCCAGATCATAATAATTGCACAAAACAAAACTCCTCATCTGCCCAACACTTCTCTTTACTAGCCCCCCTCCCAACCCCTGCACAACATACCCAGCCCCCTGCAACACCCTGCATCACCCCACCCCACCCCCTCATCCCTGTCCCCATACTGCAGATGCTGGAAATTTGAAAATTCTGGAAAGACTCAGCGGGTCTGTCAGCATCCATGAGAGAAAAACAAAGTTAACATTTTGAGTCCACTGAGCCTTCTACAGAACTCTGTAGAAGAGTCATGCGGACTTGACGCATTAACTCTGTTACTCTCTCCACAGATGCTGCCAGACCCGCCAAGTTTATCCAACATTTTCTGTTTTGATTTCTGATACTGGAGGGGTTTGACTGGGTGAGATTGGAACCTAGAACACAGGGGAGAAATTGGTCATTGAGGACTGAGATGAGATGATGTGTCTTCACTCCAAAAGTTGGAAAACCTTGAAATTGTCTCCTCCAAAGGGATGTGGATCTTCCTCATTGAGTGTATCAAAGATTGAGATTGAGACTTTCGATCTCTTGGGGAATTAAGACATATGAAGCAGGAAAATGGGAGTCAAAATAGAAGGTCAGCCATGATTGGATTGAAATAGGCTCAACAGAACTAACCAATGTATCTATCTCTACCGCTATTTCATAAGTTCTTCAATCAGCAACCAGTTGGCCCTGTATAATCTGTTCCTTCTTTGATTAAGTTGATTAGAACTTTGGCCAAATGACTGAAGAATATCTCAAATCTGGTATCTTCACCCAACATTATACTCAATCGACAGTAGGTGATGATCACTTCTCGATACTCCAACATCAGCAGAGAAGCTTTGCATTCTGACATACCAACTGTCATCTTTAAAAAGAAATCAGATTTTGCTGCATTATGTTCTTTCCACAGATATAATAGATTGGTTTTTATGTTGATAATCACTGGAATATTGTATAAAAGTGGCAGAAAAGAATAAACAATAAATCATACCCAAAGTACCATTGCGTACGATGTTAGGTAGGTGGACTGAAGATACAAGACCAGAGGTATTTTTCAGTTGTGCAGCCAAAGTTCTAATCAACTCAATCAAAAAAGGAAATGTTTATACAGGGGCACCTGATTGCTGATTGAAGAATGCATCTTTCTCTGAAAACTAAACTTCTGTTCTTCCTTTTAAAAAGGAGAGGGTTTTGCTGTGGGCCTATTAAGTGAGGGTTGTGAGATGAAATAAAGGGAAAATAATTCTGAGAAACTGGGATTGATTGCTTTTGAAAAGAGAAGGTTAAGGGGAGAATTAACAGCAGTGTCAGGACTAGGCAGGATTTTAGTTGGGTAAATAACTGTTTTGAGTTGCTGATGACCAGAGGATGCAGATTTAAGATCATGGGCTAAAGAGCAAGAGGGAAGTTGAGGTGTATCAGTTTTTGCACAGCAAGTATATGGGACACATGCTTTTATTCATCAAGGCATAGATTACAAAAGCAGGGAAGTCATGTTGGAGTGGTATAAAACTTTAGTGAGGCCACAGCGAGAGTACTGTGTGCAGCTCTGGTCACCACATTATGAGAAGGATGTGATTGCACTGGAGCGGCTGCAGAGGAGACCTCCAGGGTTCTGCCAGGGATGAAGAGAGGTTGGGTAGGCTTGGGTTGTTTTTGTTGGAGCAGAGAAGCCTGAGGGGTGACCTGATCGAGGTGTACAAGATTACAAGGTTTACAAGACACAGTAATTAATGCTGCTGCCTCACACCGCTAGGGACCCTGGTTCGATTCCCAGCTTGGGTCACTATCTGTGCGGAATCTGCACCTTCTCCTCCTGTTTGCGTGGATTTCCTCGGGTGCTCTGGTTTCCTCCACTGTCCAAAGATGTATGGGTTATGTTGACTGGACATGCTGAATTGACCCGAACGTCAGAGGGATTAGTAGGATAAATATGCGGTGTTACAGGGATAGGATGGGATTGCTGTCAGTGCAGTCTTGATGGGCCAAATGGCCTCCTTCTGTAATCTAGGGGTTCTATGATTCTATGGTTCCAATGATTATGAGGGGAATGGACAGAGTGGATAAGGAGCAGCTTCCCCTTAGTTGAATGGTGAGTCACGAGGGGACATAGGTTCAAGGTGAGGAGCAGGAAGTTTAGGGCAGATGTGAGGAAAAACGTTTTTATCTAGAAGGTGGTGACAGTCTGGAATGAGCTGCCTGGGAGGGATTGCAGTACATCCTTTAAAAAGAATCTGGATGAGCACTTGGCACATCATAACATTCAGGGCTATGGGCCAAGTGCTAGCAGATGGGATTAGGTGGGAGTTCAGGTGTTTCTAATGTGTCAAAGCAGACTCGATGAGCTGAAGGGTCTCTTCTGTATTGTATGATTCTAAGTTGTGATCTGCGGTGTGTTGTCTCAAAGGGCAATGAAAGAGGAAGCAAATTTAACAGTAACTTTTTAAAGGGAATTGGATTAACACTTGAACTGTAAAATATTTGCAGGGACCTGAGAGAGGATGTGACAACGGATAGCCCCACTTTCGAACAGCTGGCACAAACATTTTGGGCTGAATGGCCTCCGTAGTTCTATCAATCATGCAATAAATTACTCAAAGCTGAAAGTGCAGAAGTTACCTTGGCCCAAATTCTGCCGCTTTGCAGAAATGAAGTAACTTAGGCTGAGTTAATGTGGTGAAAGGACACAGAGAGACATCAGCTACTTTGTGTAAACAGGGGAGAGCTAGATGCTATGGAACTTGGAGCTCAGCCCATTGTAGAAAGTACTGATCCAAACAGCAATACCAAGTTGGCAATGTCATCCCTGTACTGTGGCGAATTACAAATGATCTTGCAACTTTCGTTCAGGAGACTGGTTAGTCCACCAATACATAAATACTGCTTTCCTTTGGGAAAGATGTCATTCCTGTACCACATTCTCACTTGCTCGGAATCCTTTCCAATCCTATTGTGAAACAAAATATGCACTGCACAATCCAGAACTATGAAATGAAGTCATTACAATTCAATTTAATTACATCTTCTTATTAAACTCTCAGCAAGTAACAATTGCTCCCTCTTCCCTCAATTCTTAAGAACAGATTAAAATTGGCAAAACAAATCTCTTGTTTACAGAGCCTCTGCACTCCACTAGGATTCTTGCCCTATCAAAATCAAGACTTGTACTTTATTTACGTACATTCAATTTCCAGTGTGTGGACTAAAGCTTCTTCTGTGCAGAATAAACTCACTCCTGGGCAAGGCTATGAAATTCTTTCTCATGATAGGTTATCTTAACCCGTATTTTCCATTTCCAGAAAGACTCTGTTCATTCAGTGCGAGAATACCCATGCATGAAAGTAAAGTTGGTATTTACACGGTACTTTTTCAATCTCCAAGAGGCACTCCAAATCGCTCATGCATCCTTTTTGTTACATCTCTGGCATCGATACCAATAAAATTGAATGCTCAGTCAATGCCTTTCAGTGCTGTTTTTCCAATGGATAACTATTGATCAGAGTCCCAGGAATCCTTTAGCTTGTCAACCTATACCATCCACCTGAACGGATTTAACTTTGATGTCTCATTTAAAGAGTGCAGTGTAATGTTACTTCATGCTGAACTAGCTCTGTACTGTGGAGACCAGTCTATTGAAAAGAAAGACTTGCATTTATATAGCACCTTTCATGACATTTCGAAGTCCGTCAAAACCAGTGAAGTACTTTCCAAGTGTAATCATTGTTGGAACGTAGGGAACCTTGTAGTCAATTCATGCACAGCAAGCTCCCACAAAGAACAAGGAAACCAGACAATCTATCTTGGTGTTATTGGCTAAGGGATAAATCCTGGCCAAAGAAACCTCTCAAGTTCTTTTAACATCATGGGATTCTTCACACCCACCGAAAGGGACTTAAGTTGAATATCACGGGTGAGATTTTCCCGCTTTGCTTGCCTCAAAACCAGAAAATCCCACCCAAGGTCAATGGATCTTTCTTTTCATGGTCTGCCTCTCGCCCACTCCAATTCTCTGACGGGCGGGAAGGTAAAATTCACCCCTCATCTGAAATGGAGTTCCTCCGAAAGTGCAATACCCCCTCAGCGTTGCAGTGGGAGTACTAATAAGATTTTGTCTCTGGATTGGGAATCAAACTCTCAATCTTCTGATTCAGGGTGATGATATCTCCCAACTGAACTACAGCTGACACTTGTAAATTTAGATCACTCTCTAACAGAGAGATAGAGGGTGAAAGGGAACTTTTGTTCTATCGAACATAAGAACATAAGAAGTAGGAGCAGGGGTAGGCCATCTAGCCCCTCGAGCCTGCCCCGCCATTCAATAAGATCATGGCTGATCTGAAGTGGATCAGTTCCATTTTCTCGCTTTCTCACTATAACCCTTAATTCCTTCATCTGTCAGAAACCTATCTACCCATGACTTAAATATTTTCAGCGAAGTAGCCTCCACCACTTCAATGGGCAGGGAATTCCAGAGATTTGCTACTCTTTGAGTGAAGAAGTTTCTCCTCAACTCTGTTGTAAACTGCCCTGCGCACCCCCCCCCCTTATTTTGAGGCTGTGCCCTCTAGTTTTGCTATCCGTACTAAGCGGGAAGACTCTCTCTACCTCTACCCTATTCAGCCCCTTCATTATCTTGTAAGTCTCTATACAATCCCCCCTCAATCTTCTAAACCTTACTGAGTTTTTATTGAGCCTTACTAACCTTATTGAGTTTTTTGAAAAAGTGACCAAAGAGGTGGATGGGGGTAAGGCAGTTGATGTGGAATATATGGACTTTAGTAAGGCATTCGATAAGGTGGCACATGGAAGGCTTCTGCAGAAAATGCAGATGTGTGGGATTGAGGCTGATTTAGCTAATTGGATTAGGAATTGGCGAGCAGATAGAAGGCAGAGGGTGGTGGTTGATGGGAGATATTCATCGTGGAGTTCGGTTACTAGTGGTGTACCTCAGGGATCTGTTTTGGGGCCCCTGCTGTTTGTAATTTTTATAAATGATCTGGATGAGGTATTGAAGGATGGATTAGTAAATTTGCGGATGACACCAAAGTCGGAGGAGTGGTAGATAGTGAAGAGGGGTGTTATAGTTTGCAGAGAGACTTGGACAAGTTGCAGAGCTGGGCCGAGAGGTGGCAAATGGAGTTTAATGTGGAAAAGTGTGAGGTAATTCACTTTGGCAGGAATAACAAATGTGTAGAGTATAGGGCTAATGGTAGGACTCTTAATAGTGTTGATGAACAGAGGGATCTTGGTGTATGTGTGCATAGATCCCTGAAAGTTGGCAATCAAGTCGATAAGGTTGTTAAGAAGGCATACGGAGTCTTAGCTTTTATTGGTAGGGGGATTGAATTTTGGAGCCGCAACTTCATGTTGCAACTGTACAAAATTCTAGTGCAGCCACAATACAACTGTATTGTGTACAGTTCTGGTCCCTGCATTATAAGAAAGATGTGGAGGCATTGGAGAGGGTACAGAGGAGGTTTACCAGGATGTTGCCTGGTATGGAAGACAGGTCTTATGAAGAGAGGCTGAGGGATTTGAGGTTGTTTTCGTTAGAAAGAAGGCGGCTAAGAGGAGACCTTATTGAAACATATAAGATGATTAGAGGTTTAGATAGGGTGGACAGTGATAGCCTTTTTCCTAGGAAGGAGAAAGCTAGCACGAGGGGACATAGCTTTAAATTAAGGGGTGGTGGTTTTAGGACAGATGTCAGAGGTAGGCTCTTTACCCAGAGGGTGGTAAGGGTATGGAATGCCTTGCCTGCGTCAGTTGTAGATGCGCCAAGTTTGGTGGCGTTTAAGAGGTTAGTAGATAAGTTTATGGATGAAAGGGGAATGGTTTAGGTTAGAGGGTCACTGCTTGTTACTAATTGGTCGGCGCAACATCGAAGGCCGAAGGGCCTATTCTGCGCTGTAATGTTCTATGTTCTATGTTCTAATGTTCTAAACTCCAACAAGTACAGGACCAGTCTATTCAATCATAAGAACATAAGAAATAAGAGGAGTAGGCCATCCAGCCCCTCGAGTCTGCCCTGCCATTCAATAAGATCATGGCTGATCTGTAGTGATTCAGTATCACTTTCCTGCTTTCTCCCCGTAACCTTAATTCTCTTGTCAATTAAAAACCTATCCACTCTTGACTTGAACATATTCAGTGAGGAAGCCTCCACCTCCTCATCAGGCAGAGAATTCCAAAGATTCACCACCCTTTGCATGAAGAAACCCCTCCTCAACTCTGATCTGAACCGCAACCCCCCCCAATCTTGAGGCTGTGCCCTCTAGTCGTGCTATTTTTGTTAAGTGGGAAGAGTCTCTCAACCTCTACCCTACACATCCCCTTCATTATCTTTGACGTTTCTGTAAGATCCCCTCTCAGCCTTCTAAACTCCAAAGAGTACAAACCTAGCCTATTCAGTCTCTCCTCGTAATACAACACCCTCATCTCCGGTATCAGCCTAGTAAACCTTCTCTGCACCCCCTCCAAGGCCAATATATCCTTCCTCGAATGCAGCAACCAAAACTGCACACAGTACTCCAGCTGCGGCCTCACCAGCACCCTGTACAGCTGCAACAGTACCTCCCTACTTTTATATTCTATCCCCCTCGCTATAAAGGCCAACTTTGCATTTGTCTTCTTAATCACCTGCTGCACCTGCATACTGTGTTTTTGCAATTCGTGCACAAGGACCCCCAGGTCCCTCTGCACCGTCGCATGCTGTAGCTTTTCTCCATTTAAATAGTAATCCTTCCTACCATTATTCCTACCAAAGTGGATAACCTCACACTTGCTAACATTATACTCCATGTGCCAGGTCCTCGCCCACTCACTCAACCTATCCAGATCCCTCTGCAGGCTTTCCACACCCTCCATGCAATTTGTTTTTCCACTCATCTTCATGTCGTCAGCAAATGTCGTCACCCTGCACTCAGCCCCTTCCTCCAGATCATCTATGTAAATGGTAAATAGTTGAGGCCCAGCACCAAATCTTGGGGCACTCCACTAATCTCTCCTCATAAACTAACCCCCTCATCTCCGGTATCAACCAGGTGAACCTTCTCTGTACTCCCTCCAAGCCAATATATCCTTTCGCAAATGCGGGGACCAAAACTGCACACAGTACTCCAGTTGCGGCCTCACCAGTGCCCTGTACAGTTGCAGCAAGACCTCCCTGCTTTTATATTCTATCCCCCTCGCTATCAGGTTAACTGCATCCAGAATCATAAGTCAGGGCTGGCGTTGCAGGATGCTAAGTGACTGAATCCTTGCCACTATCACCTTCTGAAAGCACTCCAGGGCAGAATCCTGTCCACATACCAATAACAGTTTTTGTTCGTTGATGGCGCTAAACACTTAACCATAACATATCATTCAGCCCATCTCAATCACATTCTCATTGAATTAAGTCCAATCAGAACTCCTTTCAAATCCCACTTCAGTTTGACAATCAGAGGCAAAGATGTGGAAACTGAAAGATTCTTTCTATCAAAACCTCCTTTGAAATGAAAGGTATAAATAATTATGATTGCCTGTGGCATTCTTTTTATATTTTGTTCTGCCTCTTCCCCTTGTCACTTTATGTTTCCAGGTTACGTGGTCAGTGGAAAGTGAGTCATTAGGGGCCAGAGATGTTCAGCATCAGCTGCACGTTCAGCATGAAACTCCCGGTACAGCTCAGCCTTATTAATACTTTCTCAAGATCTCAAGGCGATGCTATCAACACTCACTGTTTACGTAAAAGGCTTTTTAAAAAAGTTGGCCAAAATGCAACAGCATTTAATATTGGTCATAAGCACTTCATAGAATCAGAAAATCCCTACAGTGCAGAAGGAGGCCATTCGACCCATTGAGACTGCACACTCCCACTTGCAGCAGTCTGTTCTAAATGCAGATTCCTGATGTTGAAAATCACACTTGTACATTTTATGATGCAAAGTTGTTAAAAAAAAAATAGTCCAAGGTGGCTCTCACAGAGGCACATTGACTCTGACATCTGTGATCAGTATTGATGTGATACTCAATCCATAATCTGCTGAATGAAAGAAGCTGGCATTTTTCACAACTCCTGCAGACCATGACCCAACTGAGGACTTTTCTGAAATGCAGTCACTGTTGTAATGTAAGAAACAAGGAGGCCTGTTTGTGCATAGCAAGCTCCCAAAAAACTGCAATGTGATAGCGAACAAGTACTGTTTCTTCAGTCCTGTTGGATGAGAGGAAAACATTGACCAGGACACCAGAGGGAACTCCGCTACATCTCTTTGAATGAATGCCAAGGGACCTTATAAGCCCTTTCCTATTCTCAATTAACCCATTTTCAATTGTGCAAGACACCCCGGGGAAAAAAATGAACTCATCAAGGTCAGAGTCATGCAGTGCAGAAAGGACCCTCTAGCTCATCTGCACTGACGATAATTACCACTAAAAGTGCTCTAATCCCATTTTCCTACAGTTGTCCCATATCCTTGAATGTTACAATGAAAAAGTGCTCACCCAAAATACTTCTTAAAGGTTTTAAGCTTTCCTGCCTCCACTACCTTCCCAGGCAGTGCATTCCAGATTTCCTCCACCCTCTGCGTGAAAAGCTTTCTTCTTAAATCCCCTCTGAATCTCCCTGGTCAGGGTTTTCTGGCGCTTCCTACAGGTGAGATCTTATGGGGGTGATCTCTCTTCCCAGGCAGGTTCCCCAGCAGGACGACTGGCAAGCAATGGGGACAGCCATAACACAAATTTGATTGAGTTTGTTTAAGGGGTAACCAAGAAGGTAGATGAAGGCAGTGCAGTTGATATTGGTTACATGGACTTTAGCAAGGCCTTTGACAAGGTACCGCATGGTAGGTTGTTGCATAAGGTTAAATCTCACAGGAGCCAGGGTGAAGTATCTAAATGGATACAAAACTGTCTTCTTGACAGAAGCCAGAGAATGGCTATAAAGAGTTGTTTTTCAAACTGGAGGTCTGCAACCAGCGGTGCGCCTCAGGGGTCAAGCGCTGGGTCCGCTGTTATTAGTCATTTAATGATTTGGATGAGAATATAACAGGCATGGTTAGTAAGTTTGCAGATGTCAGTAAGATTGGTGGCATAGTGACAATGAAGAAAGTTATCTCCAATTGTAACAGGATCTTGATCAATTGGGCTTGATCAATTGCGTTGACGAATGCAGATAGAGTTTAATTTAGACAAATGCGAGGCGATGCATTTTGACATATTTTGGTGAAGAAGGCATTCGGCATTCTTCAGAACATTGAATACAGGAGTTGGAATATCTTGTTGAAGTTGTACAAGACATTGGTAAGGCCACACTTGGAAAACTGTGTGCAATTCTGGTCACCCTATTATAGAAAGGATATTATTAAACTAGAAAAAGTACAATAAAGGTTTAGTAGGATGTTACCGGGACTTGATGGATTGAGTTATAAGAAGAGGCTGGATAGACTGGGACCCTTTTTTCTGGAGTGTAGGAGGCTGAGGGGTGATTTTATAGAGGTCTAAAAAAATAATGAGTCACACAAATCAGCTAGATAATCAACATTTTTTCCCAAAGATAGGGGAGTCTAAAACTAGTGAGCATAGGTTTAAGCTGAGAGGAGAGAGATACAAAAATGTCCAAAGGAGCAATTTTTTTCACACAGAGGGTGATGATTGTCTGGAGCAAGCTGCCAGAGATCGTAGTAGAGGCAGGTACAATTTTGTCTATAAAAATTGTACGATCTAGTTAAGGATCAAAAGACTCAGGACTTTTCTGGCAATTAATAGATTCCTATGGGCCATCCAACATATTTTATGGCTCACCTGTCTCTCATGTTGGAGCTACTGGCGATCTTCTGTGAATGTCTGTATAGGCTGTGTATGTTTATTGATGTCTCTTTTTTACATCCACAGGTGATTCGGTCTACCTTGTTGGCCAACAAGGGGCATGCACGCAGTGGGTCGTGCGAGGCCTGCTCTTGGATGTTGCTTCGAGAGTTGCCTAGTGGTTCATGTCCTTAGTGTACGCTTAAACTGGACCAATTGACGGGCAACACGACAGCTCAGTGACTATCACTGTTTGCTGTGCAGTTCCAGGGATCTGGGTCGGATCTCCGGCTTGGGTCAGTGTCTGTGGGAGTTTGCACATTCTCCCCGTGCTTGCGTGGGTTTTCTCCAGGTGCTCCGGTTTTCTCCCACACCCCAAAAACGTGTTTAAAGGCTGATTGGTGTTAATAAATTGTCCCTAAATTGGACCTCCCTTAATCTGGCGCACATATAATTCTCTAAATTTGCACCCCCTTATTGAGGAGTCCAAGAGATGTAGACAGAAGTCATAAGTAGAAAAAGGATTGGAATGAGGCACTCACTGAGTAGTAAAATGGGTGGCGTGGGCTTGTAGGGCCGAAGGGCCTGTTTCCTGTACTGTTCTTTGTAAAAAGCATTGAGATAATTATATGGTACAATGGATATAGAGGGATATGGGTCAAATGTGGGCAATTGGGATTAGCTTAGGGGTTTGAAAAAAAGGGCAGCATGGACAAGTTGGGCTGAAGGGTCTGATTCTATAGATTCATAGAGGTTTACAACATGCTGTAAATCTCTATGACTCTGTGACATCCGGCTGCCAATGGTAAGCCACCTCTACCATGAGAGGGTCGGAAAATCCCGGTCAAGGGTTCAAATCAGGTACCTTCCATCCCTGTGTGACATGGTGCCATAAAACACATCAACCTCCTGTCATTAGCACAATCCTGAAAAGAACATTGTCATCTAGAAAAAAAACAAATTGTTCTCTCTCTTTCTTTCTCATAACTAACAACAAGCAGGAAGAAATGATTCAATCTTTGGGCCATTTTGACTTTCATAAATCACTCAAGCATTTGACGTCACCAAGCCCACTGAATTAAATTACAGGCTTATAATTCACTTTTAGATACCCATTATTCCTGGTGCGATTTTGTGCGGAATACAGCAAACATGTCAATCAAATTTCAGCAACCTTTAACAACTGGAGTTCTTCAAGAATGAAACAAGAATAACACACAGAATCTTTGTAAACCCCGGCTAGCTCCTTCCTTCCTCAATGAAGAAACCTAACTGAGGTACATAACTTAACATCAAAATGAAGAGGAGGGGAGAAGAAGAGGGGGTAAATCGAGAAGCAGCCACTTGATAATGGGTTTTAGAAGACTTCAACGTGCTGCCGAGGGAGACAAACTGCAATGCTGAAAAGAGAATGAGTTTGGAATGGAGACAGGGAAAGTTTGAGTTAAAATTTCCATTTCAAATAACAATAACTTGCACTTATATAGCTCCCTTCAGCATGGCAAAATGTCCCGAAGCATTTCACAGGAACAGGTTCAGACAAAAATTGACACCGTACCCCATAAGGAGACAATCAAGTAGATGGCCAAATGCTTGGTCAAAAAGGCAAAATTCTAAAGGGAGCAGAGAGAGAGAGGAAGAAAGAGAGAGATAGCAAAAGAGGGGGAAAAGGAAAAAGAGAAAGAGAGGGAGAAAGAGAGCATGGGAAAGAAAGGGAGAGAACAGAGAGAGAAGAAGACAGCGAGGAAGAAAGAGAGAAGACAAAAAGAGGGCGATGGAGAAGGAGAAAGTGAATGGGGGGGAGGGGGAGAGAGAGAGAGGAAGAGGGGGGTGGGGAGAGAGAGAGAGGGGGAGAGAGGGAGGGGGAGAGAGGGAGGGGGAGAGAGAGAGGGGGAGAGAGAGAGGGGGAGAGAGAGGGGGAAAAAGGGAGGGAGAGAGAGTGGGAAAAATGGAGACAGAGAGGGAGGAGAGAGAGAGGAAAAAAGAGAGGGGGGAGAGAGAGAAGGGGAGAGAGAGAGCGGGAGAGAGAGGGGGGGAAAGAGAGAGAGAGGGGGAGAGAGAGGGGGAGAGAGAGAGAGAGGGGGGCAGAGAGAGAGAGAGAGGGGGAGAGAGAGAGAGGGAGAGAGAGAGAGAGAAAGGGAGAGAGAGAGATGAAAAGAGAGAAAGATGGAGATAGAGACATAGAAGTAAAGAGATGAGTATGCGAAGGGAATTCCAGAGCTTAGAGTCAAGACAGCTGAGGACATAGCTACTGCTGTTAGAAAGAGGAGTATGCAAGTGCCCAAAATTGGAGAAGCTCAGACATCTGTGCTGTAATGTTCTATGTTCTATGTTCTATCAAAAGGCTTTTGAGCTGAAGGAGGTTACATTGGTGGAAGGGCTGACAGAAGGGTTTCAGCACAAGAATAAGAAGGAAGGGATAAATTCATCAATTGTACCCTATCAGCATGGAGACATTGGGCAAGATTTTCCAATCCCCTAGCAAAAGAGGTGGCTCGCCATTGGCTACTGGCAGTATCTTCTGGTCCCACTGACGTCCACAGAGTTTTGTGTGACTCATCTGTTCCAGGCAGGAGTCAGGAGCTGGAAAACCCCACCCATTGTCTAAAGGAGTGTGGGGTGCAAGTTGTTCTCTCACTGAATATGGCTGCAAGGTGGGGGATACTCCCTGATATTACATGGGGTAACTTCCACTTACGGCACATTGCCCATTTATGAGTGGTACTCAACGTATTAAGCATAACAAGAGACCACAGTGATATATTTAAAGAATCGTGTGTGGGAATGATAGTGTAGGGGCAAGACATCAAGTTTCAGCAATACGTTGGCACCACATATTATAAGTGGTATCGCACTTTGCAACATTGCGTACTCTTTAACATGACTTCAGTGAGAGTGCACCTGCAATGGGTCTGTTTTAACCACCAATCCATGTCTTAGAACCTGTGTGTGATACACAAATGGATTGATTTTTGGGATGAGTGGGATGAGTGTCAAGGCATTGAGTAGAATGGGGCTCTATTCTCTGGAGCTTAGACAAATGAGAGGTGATTTTTTTTTTAAGAGGATTTGGCAGGATAAATTCTGTGAAGATGTTCCCCCTGGCTGGAGTGGGCAGAACAAGGACTTTAAAGACAAGTTTTTAAACTAAGAAGAAGAGTAGTTTCTTCACTTACAAGATTCTCTACCACAGATGATTATGGATGCTCGGTCATTGAAAATATTCATAACTGTGGTCAATAGACTTTCGGATACTAAGGGAGTAAAAAGGTGGCACAGTGGTTAGCACTGCTGCCCCACACTGCCAGGGACCCAGGTTCGATTCTGGCCTTGGGTGATTGTGTGGAGTCTGCACGTTCCTCTCATGTCTGTGTGAGTTTCTTTGTGTGCTCCAATTTCCTCCCACAGTTAAAAGATGTGCAGGTTAGGTTAATTGACCGTGATAAATCGACCCTTAGTGTCATAGAACATAGAACATAGAACATTACAGCACAGAACAGGCCCTTCGGCCTTCGATGTTGTGCCGACCAAAATAAAAAGCAATGCCCCTCCAAACTAAACCATTCCCTTCTCTTCCATATACTTATCAGGGAGATTAACAGGGCAAATACATGGGGTTACAGGGATAGGACCTAGTAGGATTGTTGTCGGTGCAGGCTTGATGGGCTGAATGGCCTCCTTCTGCAATTTAGGGATTATCTGAGTCTATGCAAGAATAAGGCAATTGGGTGGATAGGCTTTTGAATAATAAGGGAATAAAGAGCAAGGCAATCAGGTGGAGAAAAGGAGTTGAGGTACAAGATCAGCCATGACGTTGGTGAATAAAGAATCAAAGCTTGGGTGGAGGGAGAGATGCAGGGGTGTGTGTAGCGCGTATGAGCTGCTCTAACTCCTATGCATTCTTCATGTTATCAAACTGCAACAAGCTATGACATATTTCTCCATCACTGCTTGAATCACCGAAGTAACAAGGCTACAAACAACAGGATGGCCAATCTCTCTCACACGCACACTTGTACCACATCCATGCAACAAAATAATGTCAACAAATCAGAGGAAAAGAGGTTTCTGACTACAATCCCTCACTCAATCTGCCACCTGCCCCACAACCCTGGCAGCTGATAATATGCAAAAACATCAGCACACAAGACTACATTAAACAGGGACCTGACACTCCCCTTCCATGTCACCTTCAATTATTTTACCAATCAGTGTAATTCTTTCACCCATGGGAACAAATTCTCTCTACCTACTGTCACTTGATCCCTTCAATCATTTTGTCAAAAAAGTCTTACAGTTGACAACTTGCATCCCCACCAACTCATTTAATTTTAGAGATTTACTTTCTATCCAACATCTGTTTCAAGCCAACAAGATCAATCCTTCATCTTTTCTCACCCGGCCTTTTCGTAGAGTGGTCATTAACCCACAATGAACAACTTGTACACAGGGCCATGTGATCTTCAGCATACCAGTCATAGAAGCTACAAGCAGGAGTAGGCCATTCGTCCCTTCAAGCCTGTCAGTTTACATCGGAAAGGGAAACGACAACAAACAATAATTCTGACAACAGTATCAGTCACTTGGAGCAGCGTACGTTAATTCAGGGCAAATGGTATTTAACTAACATGTTTGAGTCTTTTTGGAAAGTTGACAAAGGGGATTGACATCAGTAATGTGGTTTCTCTGTAATTTCCCTAAAGATTTGCTTCTCTATATCATTCCCTCTAGTGACTTAATTCCAGTAGTGTAGTCTCATATAGTAGTGCAGTATCATGTAGTAGTGTAGTAGAGAGTCGATGGCCAAATGATATTATTGCTAGATTATTAATCCAGAAACTCAGTTTTGGGGAACTAGGTTCGAGTCCTGCATTGGCAGGGAATGGGATTTGAATTCAATAAAAAATATCTGGGATTAAGAATCCACTGATGACCGCAAAATCATTGTCAATCAAATTGTCTGAAAAACCCATTTGGTTCACTAATCTGCCATCCTTACCTGGTCTGGCCTACATGCAACTCCAGAGCCACTGGCAATGTGGTTTACTCTCAACTGGTCTCCAAGGACAACTAGTAAATGGACAATAAATGCTGGCCAGCAGCGACATCCATGTCTCACAAACAAATAAGAATAAAAATGTCACATAGTGTCATAGAATTATGGACCGGAATTTTACCACCCCATCCACCACGGTGGTGCCATGTCATGTAATAGTGTCATTTCCTATGGCATGGTAGTGAGGGAAAAGGTGCCTTTGAACCTATGCTTCCCAAAGGTCAGCACCATTGCCGGGGTTTTCCGCTTGGTAATTCTGAATCTGTAATAGACTATTTAACACAAACAATGATTAAGTCCTGTGTGCAGTTTTGATCATCTCACTGCAGAAAGGATGTAATCGCATTAGCCAGGGTACAGCGGAGATTTACGAGGCTGCTGCTGGGACAGGTGAATTGCAGCTATGAAGAAAGTTTCTTTAGCCTGAGATTGTTCTCCTTGGAACAGAGGAGGCTGAAGGAGATTAGACTGAGATGTACAAAATTGTGAGGGGCCTGGGTCGAGTTGGTGGGAAGAGCCTGTTTACTTTAGCACAGAGGTCAGTGGCTAGGGAGCACAGATTTAAAGTGATTGATAGAAAGGTTAGAGGAATGAGGAATGTTTTTCATCCAGAGGGTTGTGAGGGCTGTCTGAAACTCACTGACTCAAAGTGTAGAAGAAGCAGAAAGCTTCAACTCAAGGTGTCTGGATTGGCATTTGAAGTGCAGTAAGCTGCAGGGATATGGACAGAATGCTGGAAAGTGGGATCAAACTGGGCAGCTTGTTTTTCAGCCAGGACAGAGACAATGAGAAGAGTGGCCTTTTTTCTGTGCCGTAAATGTTCTGTGATTCTACGATGAGTCAACAATTCCTTTATCATTGTATCATACCAGATGGCACAGGGCAAACAATCTTATTCTGTTTTTCTTTAGTGTTTTGTACGCTTCTAAAATGGATCTTATGAATGGCAGAAACTGCTGTAACATTCTATCATTCCAAAACAACAAATATGTGAAACAAACAAAACAGCCCCGAGGGATATTGCCTGGTGTTTTGAGTACCTCCTTGCTCAGCATCAATCCCCACCTCCAACATCGATATCTCTGTTTATTCTAGCACCCAACGTATTTGATGAGAAATCGTTTACAGATAACACAGCTTAATATTCCCAGCTCATCCAAACTCAAACAGCATCAAAATTCTCTATGCCACAGCCAGTTTTAAAATAGGGAAGGAAAATATGTGCGAGGGAAGGATACATGTGATAGTGGAGGATATGTATGATGGAGGAGGATATATGTGATAGAGGAAGGGACGTGCGAGAGGGGAGGATATGTGTGATAGGAGAGGATACGTGTAATATAGAAGGGTACGTGTGATATAGGAGGATGTGCGTGATGTGGAGGATATGTGTGTTGGGGAGGATATGTGTGTTGGGGAGGATATGTGTGATAGGGAATGATATGTGTGATAGGGAGGATATGTGTAGCAGGGGAGAATATGTATTAGGGGTGGATACATGTGACAGGGGAGATTACGTATAATAGGGTAGAATATGTGTATAAGGAGGCTACGTATGATAGGAATGATGTGCGTGATGGGGAGAATATGTATAATGGGGAGATGTGTGCAATGGGGATGATATGTATGACAAGAAAGGACTTGTCTAATATGGAAGGTTATGAATGACGGGGAAGATATGATGGTAGGACAGGATATATGTGATAGGGAGGTATATGTGAGACAGGGACATATATGTGTGACAGGGAAGGATATGTGCGATAGGGAATGCTAAGTGAGCGATACAGAAACAATAAGATCGTAAAAGAAAAATTGTACAAAAAGAATATTTTCATAGGATTTGAAAATACTGCAGGTGAAGGAGAACCTTCGGGAAGAACCAATGTAAGATACAGATGCTGTTTTCATTTCATCCCAGGTAGTACAGCAGCCAGAGGCATCTTCGATGAAGACAGATGCCAAGCTTAACACTGGTGCCAGACATGAGCAGATAGAGACTGGGGGAAATTGCACTGGGGAATGAGTGAGTCAGAGATTTTTAACAGCGTGACACACAGGCACCAGCATAATGTGGTTTAAAAGCCGACTGATATCTTGGCACATGAACCACCCCATACAATGAGCAGTTCACCAGGTGATGTCAGTCTTTGGAATCAGTTACACAGATTGGACAAGCAGTACTGATTTGTTCTCTGCACTTTTTAAAAACAAATGCAGACCCTGAAACTTGAGATGAACAAACTGACTGCATTGTTTCCTGAATTGAAACAGTCACTTCACTAAATCTAATATAGCACACTACGTGCTTCACCAGCTGCAAGGCACTTTGGGATGTCCTGACGTTGGGAAAGGTGCAAGAGAAGTTCTTTAGAAATTAATTTTCTTGAAAATTAACCAGGGGCTCAGCTTGCTAATGTGGCCACAGCGTCACTTTTGCCCTTTGGGGAAGGAAATTTGTTATCCCTCACCCGGTCTGGCCTACATGTGACTCGAGATTCATAGCAATGCAGTTGACTCTTAAATGCCCTCTGAAATGACCTAGCAAGCCATTCCGTTCAAGGGCAATTATGGATGGGCAATAAATGCTGACCCAGCCAACAGCGCCCGCATCCCATGAATGAATAAAAAAACCTTATCCCTGATTAACCCCTACCTCTCCAATTTTGGCAAGTTAATTCAAGTAGAGTACAGCAATGGGATATTTTCCAGAGACAAGTTATCAGGGAAAGGTGTTTGAAAGTCATTCTCACCTCTGAATTTCACCTCACTCTTTTTTTTTTAATCTACATCATCCAATTTGTTGTAACCACGAATGACCCTCGAGAATTTTCCACCAAGTTTCAGCAACAGAGTTTAAAACTCACAGCACACTTGGTGGTTGATGAAAGCATCGTGGCATTTCGCTGAAACATTTCAAATATTTTACCCGCAGCTGTTATCATTTTGTAAGAAAACATAGCAGTCATTCTGCACCACAGACACCCCAAACACAGTGCCAACACTTCGAGTCTAGATGACTCTTTATCAGAGTGCTAACGAACTCGAAATGCTGGCTCTATTCTCTCTCCATAGATGTTGTCAGATCTGCTGAGATTCCAGCATTTTCTGGGGTTTATTTTTTGGATTCCAGCATCTGCAGTATTTTGCTTTGACACCAAAAACAGTAATGAGACCAAAAATCAAAGTAAACCTGATTTTTGGTGAGGTTGTTTAATGAAGAGCGTGTTAGTTCAAAGAATTCCGTCCATATTTCTACAAAGCTATCACTGTGGGATATTGAACATTCCTGGCTGAACAGGTAAAGTTTAAAGTTTATTGGTTAGTGTCACAAGTAGACTTACATTAACATTGCAATGAAGTTGCTGTGAAAATCCCCTAGTCGCCACACTCCGGCGTCTGTCCGGGTACACTGAGGGAGAAGTTAGCAAGGCCAATGCACCTAACCAGCTTGTTTTTCAGGCTGTGGAAGAAAACCGGAGCACCCAGAGGAAACACATGCAGACATGGGGAGAATGTGCAGATTCTGCACAGACTGTGACCCGAGCCAGGAATGAAACCCGGGTCTCTGGCACTGTGAGGCAGCAGTGCTAACCACTGGTAAAACAGGACTTGTTTAATCCCTTAGCTACACATAGGAACAGGAGTAGATCAGTCAGCTCCTGAAGGACCAAGAACCCCTGATAATTTAGCACGCAAAGCATTACCGCTTAGGTAGAGTCAGGTTAGATAATGTGTTCAGTTCCTCGAGTGGGATCAAACACAAAGGAGTAGATTTAATCTTTCACTGCCGGCCATGTAACTGGCAGCAGTGGATTGGTGGCCTATTGTACAATTATTTTTAAAATGCTACATAAATGGATCGTGGTACACAGATAGCTGCAAAGGCAGCTGATTTGTATGGAGTCATACAATGAGGCACTGACAAGCTAATTTTCCCCAGCCAATTTCACTGACGGAAAGCAAAGGAAGATCTGTATTTATTTAGCACTGTTCATGGCCTCCAGATGTCCCAATGAAGTGTTTTTTTGAAACATACTCCCTGTTGTATTGTTGGAGATGCAGCAGCCAATTGTACACAGCAAGCTTCCACAAACTAGCAATGAGGTCATGCCAGATAACCTGCTTTTGTCTTTATTTATTCATTCGGGGGATGTGGACATCACTGACTGGGTCAATATTTGTTGCCCATCCCTAATTATCCTTGAACTAGGGGCATTTAAGAGTCAACCACGTTGCTGTGGCTCTGAAGTCACATGTAAGCCAGACCAGGTAAGGACAGCGATTTCCTTCCCTAAAGGACATTTGTGAAACAGATAGGTTTTTCCAACAATTGACAAGATTTCATGGTCATCAGTAGATTCTTAATTCTGTATTTCTTTTATTGAATTCAGATTTCACCAGAATCCATGGTGGGATTCAATCCCAGATTTTCAGAGCATTATCCTGGAGTCCCTGGATTATTAGTCTAGCAACAATACTACGACACACCGCCTCTCCCATGATACTGTTTTGCAGAATTCATGTTGGTCAGAACACCAAGGAGAGCTCCACTGCTCTTCTTCAAAACAGTGCTGTGGAATCTTTAGCATCCACCTGAGAGGGCAGGTGGCACCTTGATTTAACATGGCGTGTGAAAGATCCTGCAGCACTCCCTCAGCACTGCACTGGGAGTACCAACTGGGATTACATTCTCAAATCCCTGGACATGAACCCACAATCTTCTAACTCAGAGGTTACAATGCTCCCCTCCAACAGCGCTTGGTGGGGTGGGGTGCGGGGTATATCTGCATCACATGGACTGCAACTATTCAGGGACTGGCTCCCTACCCCCTCCTAAAAGACTATTAGGGACAGGCAGTTAAATATTGGTCAATCCAGCGAAGTCCACACTTCAAGCACAGATTTTAAAGAGTGGAGTGGTTGTTTACTCCTAGTTTACTGCTCACCCGTGCAAGTTAAAAATCCTCTTGAGACTGAGAGCAAAATCAAATGAGACACATCAAACAACAACTTTGCATTTGACGTGCTGAAAATGTCCCAAGGCATTGACAGAAAGCTAATCAAATAATATTGACACCAAACCACAGGGTGACATTGAGCCAAGTGAGCAAAAGCCGGGTCAGAGAGGTGGGTTGTAGAGAGCATGTCGAAGGAGGAGAGAGATTTGGAGATGGATGGAGCGGAATTTTAGTCAGGGGATTCCAGAACTTAAAGCCCAGGCAGCTGATGGTATGGTGGGCGGAGCAAAGGAAATGAACGATGCTCAGGAGGCCGGAGTTAGCAAGAGTGCAGAGACCTGAGAGAGTAATTACATTAGGAACAAAACAAAAATAAATGACTCTCTTTAAAATTTCTGCTGAATTTCCTGAGCTTTCCATCAGTGGGATCACCCAGTCCCGCCAATGGCAGTTCCCCCACGGTTGGCTCCAGGTAGCACAGCCTGTTCTGCCATTCACTTAGATCATTGCTGGTCTGCAATGTAATTCCATCTTCTTGCCTTTGTAACTCACAGCACCTTTGCCTCATAATATCCATCAATCTCAATGTCGAAATCTAATCTCAACACCATTCTCGGGAAGGATGAATCTGGATTTCCGCTATTTTTTTTTCTCTCTGTGAAGAAGTGCTTCCTGACATCACTGTCAAGCAGCCTAACTTTAATTTTAAGGCTACAGCCCACCGCTCAAACAGATTAAAATGGGATGTTTAGATTCTGTCGAGGACGTGGGGAGGGTAAGAGACAGAATAAGCTGAACTCATCGGAAGCAGTGGACGGTGTGATACACAGGTGCACTGGGATCGGGAAAAGGACATTCCTTATCTTTATGTATTTTGTGATGATGAAGGGCTATTTATTCCCCACTGACCTGCCCACGGCATTTTTACTTCTGATTCTGAGCATCAGTGGATTTCTTTATGCCTCCTCCGTTCGGCCATTGATCGAATAGATACACAAGTACACACAAGGAAATAATGTTTAAAAGGAAAACTACCCCTGTGAAATGAGAGAGCTTGTTAACAGATTGGCTCCACTTGGCTGGCATTTTCAACATCAGCTTGTTTGTTACAGTAATCAGACATTTGAGTCTGAAAGTGGAGTCGGTAAAGACAGCAAGTAGTTCACTCGAGATGTTGAAGTGTTCCCTGAGGGGAAGGTGGTGCAGAGCGGAGGTGGGAACCTCCAATCCTGAACCAAAGATCTTCCAGAAATCGAAGTTCAAACGTCTGCCAGACCTGCTGATATTATCCAGCATTTTCTCTTTTGGTTTCAAACATCGTTCTCTCTGCTTTGTGAGAATTGAGAGCATTAAACAGCACAGTTATGCATGATGTTGCAATCTACGTGTCAATTGTCAAAAATAAGCAGGACCTGGTGTTAAACCTAAACCTAAACCTAACCTGGGATAACACAGTGGTTAACACTACTGCCTCACCAGGAACCCGGGTTCAACTCCCAGCTTGGGTCATTGTCTGTGTGGAGTCTGCATGTTCTCCCCAAGTCTGCATGGGTTTCCTCTGAGTGCTCTGGTTTCCTCCCATTGTACAAAGACCTGTTGGTTAGGTGCAGTTTGGCGACTAGGGAATTTCACAACAACTTTATTGCAATATTAATGTAAGCCTAAAATAAGGTTTACTTCAAATAAATCTTTGATTCTTTCCCCATCCAATTCTGATCACTTTAGCAAGCCTGATTTTAATCATACCTTCAGCTGCCTGATCTCAGAGCTCTGGAAATCTCTCTAAACTTCTCCACCTCTCTGCATCTCTATCCTCATTTAAAGAACTGCTCAAAGATTATGGCCAGAATCTTATTACCGTTCATGTCAGCAGGACTTTCCTACCCCTCTGCAGTGAGCGGATATTTGGTTGGTTGTCAAATTCTCCGACATTGCTGTAGCAGGAGTGTGACATAACAGTTCGCGCCCTTCTTTTTTGACTATCTTTCAGCCCCCTCCCTCCGCTCCCCCCTCCCCACAGAGCGGGCATGTTTTACAATAACGGAGGCAGCAGAAGTGTCCCGCCATTAGCCGGTGGCAAGTTCTTCCAGCCCAATGGGCTTACCAATGGGGTTTCCCATCTGTCGTTCGCAGAAGATCGTTTGCACCTTTTGCCACCGCAGCTGGGGAAGCTGTCTATGGGAGATCCTGCTGGTGGGAATCACAAGAAAATCCCACCCTCGGTATCCAATTCTGTTTGATTCTATTCCTGTGAAACGCTTTTGGATGTTTGTATCAAATTAGAGGTGTTTTGTCAACACAGGCTGTTTCTGTGGATGCTTAGCTCACCCCAGCTGTTATGATTGCCATTCAACTCTTCACATCTTAAGTGCAGGAAAATAACTTCAAAAACTCGGTTGCTAACCCGTGAAGAGATGACATGTAGTTGGCAAACAAGTAGTGATGCAAAGCTGACAGTCAATGATGCCATGCTGTTATGGTTATTCAGGACTGCAGATAATTGCCTGGCAGTACAGAGATTGAGTATTGCTGAAATAATCTATCCAACTTTTCCAAGTGTATTTGACCTAAAATTGTATCTGTCCTCATTTCTACAAGCAAACGAACGTTTATGCAGGATGTGATTGGACAGGTCGGTAGTAGGGTCACTCAGTTATGCTATGCATGCTTTGTACTTCGTCTGAAATGTGTAAATTTCTTACATTTTTCCACTTGTGCAGTTACCTTGCCTCAGTAGATGACCACAGCATAAACAATGTCCCTTTGAAACACCACCCTCGCAGTAAGCAGAAGCAGTTTGGCAATGCAATACATGACACCACCAAAACAAACAATAAACTTCTCTGACCACGAACTGTTTGAAAGTGAGGAGCTTATTCTTGCACATTGTTTTAGTTCTGATATGCCTTCATCCCAACTCAAACAGAAGAGTATTTGCTGTGTTCAAATTCCTCAACTTCCAGCTTCCCTCCACAATCTGGCATCCAGAGAAGACACTGAGGGCAGAATTTTACCATCCCACCCACCACGAGGATTGTAGCAGGCGGAGGTCCAGTGTCCACGGGGAGGATTTTCCAGCATGACTGAAAAATCCCATCTTGAACCTTTGAAAGTCTGATCTGGTGCACACGTACAGCAATTAACCCAACAACTTGGCTGATTTTCACATGCAGCATGAATGTTTGGTAACACTGCAATGCTTCAAAGCCAATCCAGACTTACATTTGCAAACCCGACAAAGGGACTAGAATAGCCATCCTTAACAAGTATGACTGTATTGACAAAATGCATGCCATTCTTAATGATGGATCCAAATTTATACCTATTGGATCTATCGGTAAACCCCTGTTTGGAAGTAAGCTTTAAAATCACTTGTTGAATTATAAGAGTGAAGATTAACAAGCTGTCTGCGTTTCTTCATTTTTCATTCATGGGATATGGCTGTCACTGGCTCAGCCAGCATTTATTGCCCATCCCTAATTTGAGAATATGTGGTGAGTTGCCTTTTTGAAGCCCATGTAATGTAAGCACACCCACGGTGCTATTAGGGAGATAATTCTAGGATTTTGACCCAACAACAGGGATGCAAGTGGAAATATTTCCAAGTCAGGCCTCCTTCTGCACTGTATGATTCTATAAAAAAGGATGGTGTGTGACTTGGAAGGAAACTTACAGTTGTTCTATGTGGTAGAAATTGCAAGGCTGGAAGGTGCTATCTAAGGCTCTTTGATGAGTTGCTGCCACCTTGTAGATGGTACACATTGCTGCCACAGTGCATCACTGGTAGAGGGAGTGAATTTTATGAATGGGGTGCCAATCAAATGGGCTATTTTTGCCTGGATGGTGTTGAACTTCTTGAATGTTGTTGGAACTTTGTACCTTGAGATTCTAGGATGTCAAAGTCACAGAATTGTAACAGCGCAGAAGAAGACCATTTGATCCATCCCGTCTGCATCAACACTCCAAATGAGCATTATGAGCATCATTCCCTTGCCTTTTCCCAATAGTCCTGCACATTGATTATTTGACTAGAAGCATCTATTATCCTCCTGAGTGCTTCAGTTGAATCTGTCTCCACCACACTTCCAGGCAGTGCATTCCAGACTTAAATCATTTGCTGTGTTGGGTGTGAGGATTTTCTAACATCATACTTAATTCTTTTACAGGTCACTTTAAATCTGTGCCTTCTCGATCATGGTAGTTCAAAAGCAGAAATAGTTTTCCCCTTCGATTCTGTCTAGCCCCTCAAGATTTTGAATATCTCTATCAAATCTTTACTTAGCTTCCTTCTCTCCAAGGATAAGATTCCCAGTCTCTCCAGTCTAGTCTATTACTGAAGTCTCTCATCCTTGGAACCACTCTTGTAAATCTCTTCTGCATTCTCTCCAACGTGTTCATATTCTTCCAATAGTGTGGTGCCCAGAACTGTACACAATATTCCTGTTGAGCCTTATAATTACTATCACGTGTAAGTTCAGTGTAAATAACCTCCATGCTCTTGTAATCTATGCCCCTACTATGCCTCTACCAGGATACTATATTTTCTATTAACCAGTCTCTCCAAGAATTCTGTTCAATGATCAAGACACTCAGTTCCCCCTTCTCCTAAACTCTCTTAAAAACTGTACCCCTTATTTTATATTGTCTCCCCATGTTCTTCCCACCAAAGTGCATCACCTCATACTTCTGCACATTAAACTTCATCTGCCAACTCTCTACCCACTCCACCAATTTCTGTGTGTCTTTTTGAATTTCTACACCATCTTCTTCGCAGTTTACAATGCTTCTTAAAGTTTATTTCAGCAATGATAATGCCATTAAATACCAAGTGAGATCATTGGCTTCTCCATTGTTGGAGATGGTCATTGTTTGGTACTTGTGTGACATGAATGTTTACTCGCCACTTATCAGCCCAAGCCTGAATGTTGTCCAAATCTTTCTACATATGAACACGGGGTTTCTCCTTCATGATTCATTATGTCTGCAGATGTAAGGTCTATCACATATGATCATATAAATTCAGAGCTCGAGTAGGCCACTCAGCCCCTCAATCCTGATTCACCATTCAATAAGACCATGGCTGATCTGATTGCAACCACCCACCTACCTCCAATAATCTTTAACTTCCTTGTTTATTAAGAATCTATCTTCCTCTGCCTTAAAAATATTCAGAGCCTATTCCTACTGAGCGACATGGTGCAACAATAGTTAGCATTGCTGCCTCACAGTGCCAGGGACCTGTGTTTGACTCCCAGCTTGGGTCACTGTGTGTGTGGAGTCTGCACATTAACCCGTGTCTGCGTGGGTTTCCTCTGGGCGCTCCTGTTTCTTCCCACAGTCCAAAAGATTTGTTGTTAGTTGCATTGGCTGTGCTAAATTCTCCCTCAGTGTACCCAAATAGGTGCCAGAGCATGGTGACTAGGGGATTTTCACAGTAACTTCATTGCAGTTTTAATGTAAGCCTACTTGTGATACTAACAAATAAACTTAAAATTTCTTTGAGGAATGGAGTCACTACCCTCAGAGAAAAAGAATCCTAATCTCTGTCTTAAATGAGCGACTCCTTATTTTGAAATATTGACGTCTAGTTCTACATTCTCCCACAAGAAGAAACATCCTCTCCACATCCACGCTGTCAATATCCCTCAAGATCTTAAAGGTTTCAATCAAATTCCTCTTCTGAACTTCAGCAGATACAAGCCTATCCTGTGCAACATTCCCTCATAAGACAACACATCCATTCGAGATATCAATCTAGCAAATCTTCTCTGAACAACTTCTGACATATTTACATCCTTCCTTATATAAGGTACTGTACATAATACTCCTGATGTGATCTCATCAGTGTCCTGTAAAACTGAAGCATAACCTTCTTACTTTTATATTCAAACTTTCTAACAATAAACAATCACAATCTGTTAGCTTTGCTAGTTACTCATTGTACCTGCATATTAATCTTTTGTGAGACATGCACTAGGACACCCAGATCCCTCCACACCTCAGAGCTCTGCAACCTCTCATCATTTAGATAATATGCTTTTTTTCATTCTTTCTGTCAAAATAGACAATTTCACATTTTCCCACATTATACTTCACTTGATAGGTCCTTGCCAACTTACCTATTTACATACCTTTGTAGGCTCCTTTTGTCCTCTTCACAACTTACCTTCCTACCTTCTGGAAAAGAGATGTCCTGCATATTCTATTGTATTTACAACTGGTTGACTAACTGGTTGAGTAAGTTGTGAAGTTCTGAGGAGGTTTTCCATTTTCACAGTGAAGGATTCCTTCACTTTTATAAAAATCATACAGGATTTGCATAATGATAGCAATGTTGTGTCCATTCAACATTGCTAGCCTATTTATACAATCGTATATATTAGGAGCAAGAGTAGGCCATCGGCTGCTTGAGCCTCCTCTGCCATTCAATAAGATCATTGCTCATCTGCTTGTAACTTCAATCTCACATTCCTCCCTACCCTCAAAATATTCACCAATGTACTTGCATCATGTCACAATATTATGGCGAGTGAGAAATGTTGGCAATGCATGAACCAATATTTCAGTGAACTTATGAACTCAAAAACTCGCACAGTTCAGTTCAGTTTTAATGACACCATTTATGTCCAAATAAATGGTGTTGCCATAGGATCCCTCGAGCCCAGTTCTCGCGAACATTGTTGAGAAATGCATCTTTGATGGTATGATGCTTAACATGTTTTCAAAACATAAATGATCTGTTACTATTTTTGCAGTTAAGAACTTCCTTGCGCACCTTAATCCTGCACTCAAATTCACTCTTGAAATAAATTTCCTCAATGCACCCATTGAGAAATCTGTCAATAGATTCTCCACAAGTGTCTATTTGCAGTTTGACCTTCGGAGGTCAATATACATGTTGGGATTCCTGCAGTTCCATGCACTAAAAGGTTAGCCTTCTCAGCAAACTCAAACAGTTGCAAGCTGCTCACCGTGCAGGATTAGTGCTGAAACAAGATGCATCATAGCCATCCTGCAGGATAATGACTATGCTGATTAGATCATTGCTCACTGTATACCGCACAAACTCATGAACGGACACGTCCTTTCAACTTTTCACAACTGGCCAAGTACTGACCATTCTCAATCTGCCTGTGCTTGCACAACTCAGAACATAGTGTCCAACGTTAGATGTGATTCTGTAGCCGGACACTTACTAAACAACCTTGAATGCGTTAGAAATTAGACAGGAAAACAATTTTATATTATCAGTTGTACTCACAGTGTGGGTCACTTACATGTGCTTGAAGCCACAACTGTTCACACACACACACACACACACGCACACACACACGCACACACACACACACACAGTTCTGTCCTTTGCAGACAGAAGGAGCACGTTCACACATTGCACTCTTTTCAATTAAACAAAAGCATGGGAAACAGACATTCCCAGATTCACTCCCATGATAATGCCTTGACCAGAGATGACCTGCCTGTTGGAATTTAAACAAAAGCTTGGTAATTAAATCTTTCTTGGTGAATTTCCATGGCAACGCCTCAAAAAATCAGAGTTCTGTTACCAACCAATCAGCACCCTCTTCTCACGCAGTATTAATTGTTGTTAACTTTAGATTTGGTATTCTTGTACATCTGTCCTGATGAGTACCGGACAGAATGTTTCAACATCATGTCTTTATTTCAGTATTATTCATTACAATACAACAACGTGCAATCATACAGTCATTTTATATTATCAAACATACACTCTTCCAAGGTTGAGATGAGCCCACAGTTATTTATTTTTCTTTTCAAGGTAAGAACAGAACATTGGCCTACCAATATACCAATAAAGCACAATCCAGCAATACAACAGATTCCTTCTGACAGTTCACTTGGAATTCAACTATGAACCATCACTGCAAGCATGAATGAGAGGATGACAACCCGAAGTGAAACTTCTCAGCCAGTTCTCAGCATTAGGATTCAGGGAGTCCTTCCGTGAGTTTTACTGGTCATTCCACCTGGCTCACAAGCCCAAGTTGCCATAGTTCTTCAGATAAAAACGAGGTGATATTCCAGCAAGTTCTGAATGCAACACGTTTGAAACATTGCTTTCAGAAATCTATTCATCAATCCTGGCAAGGTCAGTTTTGTGAAACTGAGAAGAGAACAGCGGGTTCGCTTGCTGTTATGTGACGATAGGCTTTCACTGTAACCATTGTGACCATGCCGGATACTGACAGAATTCCCTCCCTGAGACCACTCAGAGAAGACTACTGTGGCACTTTCCACTGAGAAACTAAACCAGCCACATACAAGATTCAAACATCCAATAACACAAACTTTCTGGAATAAGTTGTTAGGTGATCAATTTGCCCAGTAGAGAAAGGATGGTTCTGCATTCTTACAGAATTGTAGAATTGTACAACTCACGAAGTGGCAATTCTGCCCATCAAATATATACTTGCATTTTAAATAAGCAGTCCAGTTAGTCCCACTCTCTCGCTATCTCCCAGCAATTCTCCTCTTCAAATATTTATCTATTGTCTTTTGAATGCTAATATTGAACTATCAGGCAGTGAATTCTAAATCCTAATGATTCATTGTCTTGAAACAATTTTACTCTGCGTGTCGCCTCTGGTTCTTTTGCCAATGACTTTAAATCAATGTTCTCTTATATTGTGCCTTTAACCACTGGAAACACTTTCTCCTTAGCTGACATATCTAAACCTTTCATGGTTTCAGACATGTCATTCTAATCTCTGAGGAGAGTGACCGAGCTTCTCTTGTCTATCCACGTAACTGTAATCCTTCATTCCTGGTACCAGTCTAGCAAATCTCTTTCAGAACATCTACAAAACCTTTGTATTCTGCCTCACATCTGGTGCCCAGAATTAGACACAGTTCGGGTCAAACTAATGCTTTCTACAGAATCAGAATTGATAACTTCCTGCCTTTTGTACTTTATTGATATTTTCCACCCGTGCTTTGCTATCTGCTTTGTAAAACTACCCTGCTACTGTCAGTGTTATATGGACAGGCATCCCAGGTCTCTCTCTAATTGCTCCTCTTTTAAGACTAATTTTCACACCCAAAGTCTTTAACAGCCAGTGAAATATAGGGTTACAGTATAATATATGCAGCAACCAAAATTCTGCACACCCGGTTTCGGCAAACAATGTGATGGCTACCAGGAAATCTGGTTAATTGGGGAATAGATGAGGACCTGGCCACTGGGGAGCACTCACTTGTTCTTCTTTGGTATAATGGGATCAGATCCCTTACACCCATCCAAGGGTAAAGCAATGGGGTGCTCGATTTAATGCCTCACTCAAAATCACTGCCACTATGTAAGGTGCAAACAAACACAGATTTTAAACTGAACACCATCGCCCATAGGGAATCTTGCCTCCTGGAAACAGAAACACAGTGTTCTGTTGGGCATTGTAAATTCTTACTGTGTTCCTCACCCCAACCCACCTCCCATCATCACCAGCCCTCACCTTTCGGCCTGTGCCCTTCTATTTTTTTTTGCCTTTTTCAGTACCTTGGACAGATAAAGAATGTGTGTGTATATCTTATCTGTGTCTCTTCCCCACCGCCTCTCCCACTAAAAATAGTGTGGTTTAGAATGAAGGGATAAAGTTACTAATCCAAATATTTAAAGCCTGCGTAGCAATTGAATAGGAGTCCTTTAAACCACCATCAGCTCATTAGAACCACTCCTCCATCAGATTCTGGGTATGCGTCACCTAGCCACTTTCTAAGTATCAGGATGACAAAAAGAGACTGGAAAATTTGTTTTTCTTCCACTTTTACCCCACACTGTGCCTGTAGCACACACTCAGACTGAAACCTCACATAATATGTCCACAGGCCCTTGAGGCTGTGGGACTTATTGCACTCAATTCCCATCGAAGCTGGGTTTCGGAGCTTGTATCTTGGGTTTTCTTATGTCGAGGGGATAATAGCTGATTTGGTTTTCCATTTCCTGCCTCAATGTGTGTCTCTTCTTTCTCCCATGCTCCAGGGGAACTCATCTGTCCCTTCCTCTGGGCTTTTTTCCCTCTATCGTTGATAATTGGTTGACAAGTCGCTATCACGATTTTTGTTTTAAAAAAATGGGATGTGCCCCAATGAAAAGGGAATTTTTATTCTGGTTTTCATCGCTCTCCAGAGAACAGTTGCTTTTTTTTTAATAACTGAGAGGAATTAAATTGGTTAATGAAGTGAAAAAGTGGCAAAGTTAGCTGAGGACTAAAACTGTCCACCTCATATCAAACCTTTAATACCACAATTTCTTCCAGGCAGTGTTCACACTTGGTTTTTTTTATTTAATTTTTTTTGTTTCCCACATCCTTCTTCCACCCAGCTGCCCATCCCCTTTAATACCACACACACACACACACCTACCCACAGCTCAGCCACAGTACTCTCATCAGTAGTGACCTGACCCCTGAGCCCTGCAAATTGCCGAGCTGCACAAGCCTCCCCATTGGGGTTAAGCCCCTGAGGCACTCGTCGGCTGAAGTATAACTCCCTCCCAAAGCGCAAAGCCACAATTCTTTTTTTTTAAATTGTAAAAGCGCAGTGGCAGACCCACTTGGTTATTCTGGACACCTGATGATCTTAAATGTTAAAGAGAAAGCAGGCGCTTATGTAAAGAAGATGCCACATGGGGCTCGGGCACAATACAGCATTTAAAATCAACATAAACTGAATAACACATGATGATGATAGATCCTGTAAATTTCCTCAACCCTGAACTAATGGTACCAGGAATCCACATCCAAACAAAGGAAAATCAAATCAGTGGCAATTACATATCCCATTTCATGTATCGCAGATCCTTATGGTGATTTTCTAGTGTTTGGGGCGCTAAAGTCATTTGCCTTAAATCTCTGCATCATGTATAGATTTCAAACTTTCATTGTCATTTTGTACATTGAGGGCTGCAAGATAAAACATGGGTACTCTTGATGGAACTAATAGGGAGGAAGTGATTCTACTGGCTGCAGTGTTGATAACAAAAAATATAAGCTTAAGTTAATTGGCAAAAGAACCTGAAGAGAAACCAGGAGGATTTATCTTTTTTGTAACACTCTGTGTTGTTAAGAGTTAGAATGTACTGCCTCCATAGAGCGGCGGGTCCAGATTCGTCTGGAACTTTCAAAGGACAAACTGGAGATGAATTTAAAAAAAGGGCAGGAGGAGAGGAAAAATAAACTGCAGGTCGACGGAGAATGAGCACGAGGGGGAGTAAGATGGATTGGAGAGCTCTTTCTCTCTCTCGCTCTGAGAGCCACAAACAATGAGCAGAATGTTCTGCTGCCCACTGCAGATTCAGTGGGCAAAAGACCGTTTAGGGTGGTCAGAAGTAGAACAGGCAGCTCAATCAGGGGCTCACACACCTTGTGGAGGCCATAGCAAATTACATAGCAACTCCTCCTAACCCCTTGCTGCTTTAAGCAAACAACACAGCCCCCAAGCCCAACCCTGATGTTAGAGAACAGCAAAAAGACAGAACCCAGGCAGGTTATTTTCACAGCTGCCCGGCTGTTTCCAAATCCTTCCCTTCTGCTTCTCTGTGTTTGTGTCATTGCTGTAACATTAAGTATATATACTTTATATATATTTGTGTGTGTGTGTGTGTGCTTTCAACATCGACATTTTGTACAAGGAAAGAAATTTTTCTGAGCCTGGAACCCTTTCAGATTTGGACTGGGGAGGATTTACCTCAGAATTAAGAGAAAAACGCACATTTACACGAACGAAAACAGAGATTCAACAACCAGCAATGGGGGCAAAAAAAACACTTAACAACCAACAATAATGAAATCCTCAGCACTGGTAAGGTGGAGGGTGGGGGGGGGAGAAAATACACAATCCAAAAATACATATCCAACAGCCAGCAATAATAATGACATTTTCACCATTAGAGGAAAAAACACATCATAAACCAGCAAGAATAATGACAAGAAAACCAAACGTCCACTTACCACTTTTAACTTTCTTTCTTCCATGCAAAGCGCACCAGGTTCCAAACAAACACTTGAAAGTCTTCGCAGGTGTCAGTAAATCCAACAATTCTCATCTTTAATACCTTTTTTTGGGGGGGTGGGGGGGTGGTGGTCATCCGTTGAAGAACTCGATCCTTTCCATCTTTCCCGATGATTTTTTTTTTTCCCCTTCTCCTGGGTTGCGGCAAGTTTAGTTCTCTCACTTTTTTTTTTCCCCTCTCTCTCCACACCCCCAGAGAGAGAAACAATTCTTGATGTGGAAATGTTTCACTTCTTCCTCCCCTCGTATTTATTTTTTGTCTCTCTCGCTCTGTGTAGAGAAATGAAATTGAGGGTTTATTTGGTGGAGATGTGGTGTTGGTGGTTGGTGGGTGGTGGGGGGGAGGGTTGCTGAAGTAGTTACAGCTAGAGCTCAGGGCTGCTGTTTGCTGCAGGGAGATGCTGAGGGAAGTGGGGCTGCCTGATGGACTGTGACAGATGGCAGCCCCGGGGAGGGGAGGGGGGGGAGCCGGCTGGGAGAGGCGGCGCGAGCGCTGGATCCCTCCCACCTCCAGCATCCAAGCCCGGCTCCCACTGCCGGTGTCCTCACACCGGGGGAGAGAGGGGGGGGGGGGATTGGAGCGACAGGGACTGGGGGCAGTGGGGGCGAGGGGGGGGGGGCGGAAACTGATTGGAAACCCACCCTTCCCAAACAACAAATTCAAAGTAGCAGTCTGTCCCTTGTTCTAAAACTCTCCGCGGCTTGAGGGCGGATAAAGAGAGAGAGAGAGAGAGGTATGAAAAATATGTATATAAACAAGAGGAATATAGGAAAGTGAAGGGAAAATATTTTGACAGACAGGCGAAACACGGACAGACAGATGGGGCAAACAGTTCAGACTTTTATTCTTATTTCCCCGTTTTACTGGTGTTGCATTTTAAAGATTGTAAGACCAGTTCAGACCAGTGCTCTTACCGATGGACTGATACATATAGATAGAGACTGGCAGATCGATACGTACATACAGATAGTTAGAGATAGATGGATAGACGGATAGGTAGATAGGTAGATAAACACGCACAAACATAGTTAGAGATATACAAATATCGATACATGCAGACAGGCAGTTAGATATAGACAGATATATACAGTATAGATAGAGACAGACATATCGATGCATGCAGATAGATAGTTAGAAATAGTTGGACAGATAGACATATACATACATACAGTTAGATAGAGACAGTTAGATAGAAATAGGCAGATAGATCGATACATGCATACAGATAGACAGATATAGACAGTTGCTAGATGATAGATCGGCAGGTATTTACAGTTGGTTGGAGACAGACAGATATCGATACATGCACACAGACAAATAGCTTGATATATTTAGATATACGTAAGTAGATACATACATACATTCACACATACAGATAGAGAGATAGATAGATAGATCGACACATACATACAGGCAGATGGTTAGATACAGACAGATGATAGATACATACAGTTAGAGGCAAACAGATATTGATACATGCATTCAGAGAGATAGTTAGATATAGATTGAAAGACAGACAGATGGATAGATAGATAGATAGATAGATAGATAGATAGAGACAATTACATACATACAGATGGTTAGATGGAGACAGACAGATCGATCGATCAATACATGAATACATACAGACAGTGAGACAGAGACAGACAGATAGATATATACATACAGACAGTTAAATAGAGACAGACAGATTGAGTGATACATGCACACAGATCGAGACAGACAGACATGAACAGATACATACACAGACAGTTAGATAGAGATGGACAGATAGATAATTGATCGATACATGCATACAGATAGTTAGAGATAGATACATGGATAGGTAGACATACAGATAAATAGATTGATTGATAGAGACAGACGATAGTTAGCTACAGATAGGCAGGTACATAGATAGGTAGAAAGATAAATAGGTAGATTGATAGACAGATTGATGGATGTGTTAATTATTCATTAATATGTATAAATTATGCAAATCATGATCTCCTATTAATTTTAATTACTACTTTTCAAACTGATTGTAATAAAAGGATTTAAAGATTTTGCTGGGTTATCTGGATTGGATTGGATTGGATAGGATTGGGAACAGTGCCTCCTGTTCTCTCAATGAATATCACTGTCCTTCTCATCCTCCAGCCACCTTTTTGTTTTGTTTTAATATCCGGAATAAACAGATGGTTATAGGATATATTTGACTAAGAGGGAGAGCAGCAAATGTTCAGTTGGCTGCTTCCTGGGGATGAAGATATAGCACTGTGAGGAGAGGTTAAGTGGACTCAGCTTAGATTGCCTAGAGTTTGGAAGAATAAGTGGTGCCTTTATTGAAATATATAAAATTCTTTAGAGGACTGTCAGCTAAGATGCCATAAGGATTTCTCCTTTCTGTGGGATCTAGAAGTAGGGGACAATGACCTTGGAATAAGGTGTCGGTCATTTAGAACTGCAATTGGGAGAAATGTCTGAAATCAAAGGATTATGACTCTTTGGAATTCTCTACCCGAGAGAGAGCCATGGATGCTCTATCATTGAGAACATTCAAGTACAAGGTGGTTAGAATGTTGAGCACTGAGGGGATTTAAGGGATATGGGGAGAGGGCAGGAAGGTGGAGCTGAGATAGGATATCAGCCATGATCTTATTGAATGCCAGAGAGGACTCAAAATGCTGGATGGCCAATTCAGGCCTACCTGTGACCAGTGATCCCTTTTTATCTCCATGTGTTTCTAACATTCAGAAACTAAATTGATTTTAAAAAAATGTTCTGTTACCAACACACAGCTTATACGCTTTTCTAACATTCATTTCTGGGGCATGGGTTCCGCTGGCTGGCCATCATTTATTGCCCATCCCTTGGGCAGCATGATGGTACAGTGGTTAGCACTGCTGCTTTACAGTGCCAGGGAGCTGGCTTCGATTTCCAGCTTGGGTCACTGTCTGTGTGGAGTTTGCCCACTCTCCCTGTGTCTGTTTGGGTTTCCTCCGGGTGCTCTGGTTTCCTCCCACATTCTGAAAGATATGCTGGTTCGGTGCATTAACCCGAACAGGCTTCAAAATGTGGCAACTAGGGGGAATGTCACAGTAACTTCATTGCAGTATTAATGTAAACCTTACTTGTGACTAATTAATAAACTTTAATTTGTTTTCTGAGGGCAGTTGAGTGTCAACTACATTGCTGCGGCTTTGGAGTCACATGTAGGCCAGACCAGGTAAGGATAGCAGATTTCCTTCCCTAAAAGACATTAGTGAAATAACTGGCTTTTTCCAATAATTGACAATGGTTTCATGGTCATCAGTAGATTCCTAATTCCAGATATTTTTATTGAATTCAAATTCAACCATCAGCTGTGGCAGGATTTGAAGCCAGGTCCCCAGAACATTAGTTGAGTTTCTGGATTACTAAACAAGCAATAATACCACTAAACCATCATCTCCCCGGACTGGGGACCAGGATCCACCAGACATGGGCTGACTGACCTGCCATGGGTTACAAGTTGCTTGGGATTAATTGAACACTCAAATATTCCATAAAAATTTACAATCCATCTTTTCCCGCTCCCATCCGCAACCCATCCTCACTCGAACAATACAACGCTGACAGCAGTCTGGACCTTACCTTCTAATATAATGGGTTTGAAAATAATACAAGGAGCTAAACCGAGAAGGAGAGAAAACTAGAGAGGGAATGGGGAAAAAGAGCATGAGGGGGGTTGGAATTCCAATCACCCCAGCACTTCAGGAATGTACAGTCCATTTGATTGTTTGTTCTTGCATGTTTCTTTTTAGAAAATGTATATTTTTCTGTTGTTAGATCCTCAGTCAGATCTGAAATTGCGGAGTTTTACTTGTGACTTGTATAAGAAGCCCTTCTTCTGAACATGAACGCTAACAAAAGCGTACCTACTGCTCTCTCCTTTCCCAGTTTAAGCTAAACAGTTATCTGTTAAGGTACCACTTGCTAGTAAAAGAGTTTGGTGCCCCTTCAAACTGTATTAAAAGGGGGAGAAAAATAAACAATACAGTACATTAAGGGGTGGTCATTAAATCCCCGTTGAAGATTCACTGCCTGATGTATTGTTCTCTGTGTATTTATAGTTTAAGTATCACATTTAGAGTAATCTGCACCGGCACCCATGTGGAGTTGCTGCCCTACCCCCTAATGTGTGTCTGCTGAATATCTTAGTCAAGGGCTCCCTCTATCTGTGATCTGGGATATTTTCCCCAGTTATGATGTGATTAACCGCATGATTCAGTTACTATGACAGGAATGTTATGTGAGCCTTTTCTTGTAATGCACGCACTTAGGCTAAAACTTCACCACATACTCCAATAGACCTGCAGTCACCACAAGACCAGCTTTATTACCCAAAGTCGAGATGCGCAATCACCTAGGTAATGAGATGTAATCCTTGGCTTTAGTCCATCCTCCAGAGACTTGAGTCTATAATCTTGACTGACGCTCCCTGTGCAGTATTGGAGGCGCTGCAGTCTCTGATAAGACATTAACTCGAGCTTCTCTCTCTCCCCTCAGCTGGATGAGGAAGATCCCATGGTTTTTTTTTGGAGAAGTTGTTCTGGAGCCCTGATCAATAATCATCCCCCACATTATCTGATCAATAGCGCCAATTTCTTTGTGGGAGCTTGCTCTGCGCAAAGTGGAAACTGTGATTCCTGCCTCACTGCAGTGCTTACAGTTCAGGAAGTACTTCACTGAACTGTAGTTCACTGAACTTTAGTTCACTAAAGTGATTCGAGGTGTCCTGAGATTGTGAAAGTCTTCGTTTAATAGTTTCATAGGATCCCTACAGTGCAGGAGGAGGCCATTCGGCCCATCAGCTGCACTGACTCTCTGACAGAGCACAGCACTCAGACGGTATCCCAGTAACCCCACGCATTTACCCCACTCATCCCACCAACCACACATGTTGGATTCTAAGGGGCTATTTAGCACAGCCAATCCACCTAACCTGCACATCTTTGGACTCACCCGATGAAGGAGCAGCATTCCAGAAGCTCATGATACCAAATAAATATGCAGACTCCAAATAGACAGTCACCCAAGACTGGAATCGAACCTGGGTCTCTGGAGCATGCTGATCACTGTGCCCCTGTGCTGCGCAAATTGTATGTGTGTGTGGAATAGCAGTTTGATTTGTCGCATATGGGATTCATGCCACAGATTCTAATTTTCCCTCTTCATACCCTTCCAACACAATAACTTAGCTGTGAAGGGCTAGGCAGATAGGCATGGGAATCTGGATAGCACAGTAAGTTAGATACAAAACCAGAAAATGCTGGAAAATCTCAGCAGGTCTGACAGCAAACTTCTCTCTGTACAGAGAGAATAGAGCCAACATTTAGAGTCTGGATGACCCTTTGTCAGAGCTGTGTGTTAGATACTTAAGTTTCTGGCATCTGACTTCAATCCATCTCAGACTAAATGGATTGAAATTTCGCACTAAGAATCTCATGTGAATTAAGTTCCATCAACATTATTCCAGTTTGTCATTCTGCATGAAGGACAAATGACAACATTTCCGATCCCCCTCCCCTAGTTCAGCGCTAATTTTCCTTAATGAGGCCAAATAGCATGGGAAATGGAAAATGTTTCCATAGCATGGTGGAGACACCCTCGGGTAACAGGATCTGTTAATCCTCCTTCAATATAGGTGTGGTGCCAGAGGAATGGAGAGTTGCAAAACATTCAGGATCCAGGAAGAGGAACAAACACAACAACAGCCTATTGATGGGGGTGGGAAAACATCTAGAGTTGTTATACAAGATAAAATTAATTGCTGCCTGAAAACAGTGCATGTTCATAGAATCTTGGTATCCTACAGTGCAGAAGGAGGCCATTCAGCCCATCGAGTCTGCACTGAACATAATCCCACACAGTCCTATCCCAATAACTCCATCCATTTACTCTTACCAAAGACACCTCTATCAGACTACTATTTATCGATTAAGCTCATCTTCAACACCATTATTCCTACGAAACCCATTTCAAAACTCCATGGCCTGGGGCTTGGTTCCTCCCTCTGCGATTGGATCTTGAACTTCCCAACCTACAGACCGCAATTAGTATAGATAGGCAAGAAAACCTTCTCCACATTCGTCCTCAACACTGGTGCCCCACAAAGCTATATTCTCAGCCTCCTACTATACTCCTTATACACCTATGACTGTGTGACCATATTCCCCTCCAATTCGATTTTCAAGTTTGCTGATACCACCACCACAGTGGTCGGGTCTCAAACAATGTTGAGACGGAGTACAGGAAAGAAATAGTGAATCTGGTGAACTGGTGTGGTGACAATAATCTCTCTCTCAATGTCAACAAAATAAAGGATATCATCATCAAGTTCGGGAAGTGTAGTGGAGGACATCAACAGGGATGAAGTAGAAGTGTCAAGAGCTTCAAGTTATTAGGTGTGCAAATCACCAACAACCTGTCCTGATCCCTCCATGCCAATGCTATAGTTAAGAAAGCCCATCAATACCTCTACGTTCTCAGAAGTAAATTTGACATGTCCGCCACAACTCTCACCAATGTTTACAGATGGACCATAGAAACCATTCTTGGTATGGCTCCTGCTCTGTCCAAGACTTCAAGAAACTACAAATGGCCATGAACGGAACCCAATTCATCATTCAAGTCAGTCTCTCATCCATTGATACTGTCTATACTTCCTGCTGCCTTGGAAAAGCAGCCAGCATGATTAAGGAATCCATGCACCGTGGACATATGCCTTCTACCATCTTCCATCTCAAGAACAGCTTCTTCCCTGCTGCCTTTTGAATGGACCTACCTCGCATTAAGTTGATCTTTCTCTACACCCTAGCTTTGACTGTATTACATTCACTTCTGTTCTTTCCTTCTCTATGTAAGGTATGCTTTGTCTGTATAGCATGTAAGAAACAATACTTTTCACTGTATCCCAATGCATTTGACAATAATAAACCAAGACCTCAGGGGTCTGTTTTGGGGCCCCTGCTGTTTGTAATTTTTATAAATGATCTGGATGAGGGTATTGAAGGATGGATTAGTAAATTTGCAGATGACACTAAAGTCGGTGGAGTGGTAGATAGTGAAGAGGGGTGTTATAGTTTGCAGAGAGACTTGGACAAGTTGCAGAGCTGGGCCGAGAGGTGGCAAATGGAGTTTAATGTGGAAAAGTGTGAGGTAATGCACTATGGCAGAAATAATAAATGTGTAGAGTATAGGGCAAATGGTAGGATTCTTAGTAGTCTAGATGAACAGAGGGATCTTGGTGTGTATGTGCATAGATCCCTGAAAGTAGGCAGTCAGGTCGAGAAGGTTGTTAGGAAGGCATATGGAGTCTTAGCTTTTATTGGTAGGGGGATTGAATTTCGGAGCCGCAACGTCATGTTGCAACTGTACAAAACTCTAGTGCGGCCGCACTTGGAGTATTGTGTGCAGTTCTGGTCCCCACATTATAAGAAAGATGTGGAGGCATTGGAGAGGGTACAGAGGAGGTTTACCAGGATGTTGCCTGGTATGGAGGGCAGGTCTTATGAGGAGAGGCTGAGGGATTTGAGGTTGTTTTCGTTAGAAAGGAGGAGGCTAAGAGGGGACCTGATCGAAACATATAAGATGATTAGAGGTTTAGATAGGGTGGACAGTGATAGCCTTTTTCCTAGGATGGAGAAAGCTAGCACGAGGGGACACAGCTTTAAATTAAGGGGTGATAGTTATAGGACGGATATCAGAGGTAGGTTCTTTACCCAAAGGGTGGTTCGGGAGTGGAATGCCCTGCCTGCAGCAGTTGTAGATGCGCCAAGTTTGGTGGCGTTTAAGAGGTTAGTTGATAAGTATATGGAAGAGAAGGGAATGGTTTAGTTTGGAGGGGCATTGCTTTTTATATTGGTCGGCGCAACATCGAAGGCCGAAGGGCCTGTTCTGTGCTGTAATGTTCTATGTTCTATGTTCTAAGAGAAGCTGAGTTCACATTATGGTTGACAGTTTTGAGAGGACATTAAAGTATTAACTGAGTAAATTCTAAGCATTTATTTATAAAGCTTCTTCATGAGACTCCTTACTACAAGGCAACTTGCATCTAATTTTCCTGGGCCATATTCGGGCAATCTGAAATACTCTCTTGGGTTAGTAGGTCAAGATTTCAAATCTTGCTCACAGTAACTTGAGCACAAACCCTAACCCAATGTTCCAGTGCAGTTCAGAGCAAGTTTTGTGGAATCAGAGCTGCCTTCTGCATTCTTAATGGACATAAAGGACTCTATCTCACTATTTTGAAGAAAAGTAAGGACAAGCAAGCAATGGGGTCTTGGTCAATATTTAGCCATTAACTGTTTTCTCTTTCCCTTTTTTGAATAACAGTCACTGGTAAATGTCAGCTGACTGAGATGGTCTGAGTCAACAGGTTCTTGGTTCAAGTCCCAATCCAGGATGCGAGCACAATGCTCAAGGCTGACCCTCCAATGCAGGATTGAGGGGATCTGCATTATTGAAGGTACTGTCTTTCAAAAGAGACATTAACACATTCCACAAAGTTATTTCATAAGTGAATAAGAATGTTATTCCCAGTTACAGAGCCGATATTTATTCCTCAATCAACAACACAAAAACAGGTTACCTGGTCATTACCAATGTTGTTTCAGGGTATTTTCTGTGTGCATTTCCAATGTTAACATAGTTAAAGTCTCACAACACCAAGTTAAAGTCCAACAAGTTTATTTGGTATCACGAGCTTTCAGAACACTGCTCCTTCGTCAGGCGACTGGAGGATTAGGTTCACAAACAGGGCATATATAGACACAGACTCATTACAAGATAATGGTTGGACTGCAAGCCTTAACAGAAAATCAAGTCTTTACAGGTGCAGACAATATGAGTGCAAGAGGGTTAAGCACAGGTTAACGAGATGTGAATTGTCTCCAGCCAGGTCAGTTAGTGAGATTTTGCAAGCCCAGGCAAATGGTGGGGGTGACAGATAGTGTGGCATGAATCCAAGATCCCGGTTGAGGCCATCCTCATGTGTGTGGAACTTGGCTATCAGTCTCTGCTCAGTGACTCTGCATTGTGCTGTGCCATGAAGACTGCGTCAGAGAATGCTGACCCGAAGATCAGAGGCCGAATGCCCATGGCCACTGAAGTGTTTCCCAACTGGAAGGGAACACACCTGCCTGGTAATTGTCAAGCATTATTGTAGCGCCTGCATGGTCTCCCCAGTGTATCATGCCTCAGGACATACTTTCCTGCAGCGTACCAGGTGAACAACATTGGCTGAGTTGCAAGAGTATGTGCAGTGTATCTGATGGATGGAGTTCTCACATGAGATGATGGCATCTGTGTCGTTGATCCAGCATGTCTTGCAGAGATTGGCAGGGTTGTGTGGTGCCGTGGTCACTATTCTCCTGGAGGCTGGGTAGTTGGCTGAGTACAATAGTCTGTTTGAGGTTGTGTGGTTGTTTGAAGACAAGTAATGGGAGTATGGGGGTGGCCTTGGTGAGTTGTTCATTTTCATCGATGACATATTGAAGTCTGCAGAAAAGATGTAGCTTCTCCATCCTGGGAAAGTATTGGACGACGAAATGTATTCTGTCGCTACGTCCCATGTTTGCCTTTTGAAGAGGTTGGTGCTGTTTTCACTATGGCACATTGGAACTGTCAATTGATGAGCCAAGTGTCATATCCTGCTCTTATGAGAGCATCTTTCAACATCTGTAGATGTCTGTTGCAATCCTCCTCATCTAAGCAGATTCTGCATATATGAAGGGGATGGCTTCTTTAACATGTTTAGTGTAGAAGCTGGAGAAGTGAAGCATCATGAGGGTATCTGTGGGTTTGTGGTACAAACAAGTGCTGAGGTGACCGCCCTTGTTGGAGACGCATGTGTCCAAGAATGCAGTGGATTCTGGAGCGTAGTCCATGATGAGTCTGATGGTAGGATGGAACTTGTTGATGTCGTCATGTAGTTGTTTCAGTGATTGTTCGCCGTGAGTCCAAAGAAAACGTCATTGATGTCTCATTGATGTATCGATGTATAGCATCCGTTGAAGGTCCTATATGGCGAAGAGGTCTTGTTCAAATCTATGCATGAAGATGTTGGCATACTGAGGTGTGAATTTGGTCCCTATCATTGTTGCATGAATCTGGATGAAGAATTGGGAGTTGAAGGTGAAGACATTGTGGTTCAGGATGAAGCAGATGAGTTGTAGAATTATATCTGAAGATTGGCAGTTGTCAGTGTTGAGTCCTGAGGCAGTTGCAGCAATGCTGTCGTTGTGAGAGATGCTGGTGCAGAGTGCTGAGACATCCATTGTGACAGGAGTGTTCCTCTGTTCAACTGCTCCATGGGTGCTGAGTTCCTGTAAGAAGTCCGTAGTGTCATGACAGAAGCTGGGGTTCTGTGGATGATGGGTTTCAGGATGCCCTTGATGTAGCTGGAGAGATTCTCACACAGAGTCCCATTGCTTGATATGATGGTTAGCCTTGTGCATCTTCAAGAGGCAGTAGACATCTCCAGTACAGACAGACTGTGGGATGAGAGCATTTTGGGTGCCCTGAAGGTCTGGATTTGGTAGTTCTGAAAGCTCATGCTATCAAATAAATCTGTTGGACGTTAACCTGGTGTAGTCAGACTTTTTACTATGCCCATCCCAACCTAATACTGGCATAATGTTAAAATAATTACTTCACTTCAAAAGTACTTCTTCAGCTGTAAAGCGCTTTGAGATTCATCAATTTATAGACATTTACAGCATAGAAGAAGACCATTTGGTCCATCATGTCCATGCTGGGTAACAAAAGTCTGATTACACAATCCCATTTTCCAATGCTTGGCCCATTGCTTTGGAGGTTATGGCAGTGCAAGTGAGTATCTAAATGCTTCTTAAATGTTCCGAAAGTTCCTAACACAGCTGTCCTTTCCGGCAGCAAACTCCAGTCTCTCACCATCCTCTGGATGAAAAAGCTCCTCCTCAACTCTCATTTTAGCCTTTACCTCTTACCTTAATCTTATTTATCTTATTGAATGGAGGGGCAGGCTCAAGGAGCTGCATGGCCTACTCCTGCTCCTATTTCATCTGTTCTTATGTTCTTATTATGTTCTTAAATCTATATCCCCTGGTTATTGATATTTCTATTAATGGACAAGGTGCCTTTCTATCCACACTATATATACTCCTTATCATCCTACACATATCTATCAGACCCATTTCAACCTTCATTGCTCCAAGGAAAACAGCCCCAGCCTATCCAACCTTTCCTCTTAGCTCAGACCCTCCAGCCCGGGTCCTGATAATTATCCTCTGCACTCTCTCCAGTAATGTCTAGTGGTAGTGAAAGGCACAATCTAGATGCAATATTTCCTTCTTTGTCATGTTGCTGTTTGTGGATCTTTCTGGGTGCAAACTGGTCTCTGGGTTTCCTACATTACAGCAGCGACTGCATTTCGAAAGGATATCGAGGGCTGTAAAATACCACAATTGCAGAAAGTGTGTCTTTCTTTTATCTTTGACTTTATACGAGAAAACTAAATGGCACTGGCACTTCAAGTGCTGACTTTCCCTTCAAAACTATCAGGATGCACTCGGGTTCCCTCTCCATGTGCTAATAGTTTTCAGTGTATTTATTAGTGTCACAGGTCGGCTTATATTAACACTGCAGTGAAGTTACTATGAAAATCCCCTCGTCAGCACCGGTTCAGGTACACTGAGGGAGAATTTAACACGGCTAATGCACCCAACCAGCATGTTGGACTGTGGGAGGAAACTGGAGCACCCAGAGGAAACCCACACAGACACAGAGAGAACATGCAGACTCTACACAGACAGTGACCCGAGGCCAGAACTGAGCCTGAGTCCCTGGCGCTGGGAGGCAGCAGTGCTAACCGCTGCACCCACCATGCTTCCCATGGGCAAAAACAAGCTGCAGTATTCCCTTTTCCTACAATCTTAAATGTCACTGAGAAAAGTCAGCAGGCCAGATGTTTTAAAATTGTTATCAATTTTCTCTTTCATGTTTCCAGCTGGAGGAAATATTAACAACTAGTGTAAACTAGGAACTTGAAAATGTTGATTCATATATACCCAAGCAAGTGAGAGCACAATCATTATTCAGTCAAATAGACGCCTAATGGCAGTTCACTGCCCTCTGAAACATTTTAATATATTCTGGTAGGTAGAGAGAAAACAATGGATCAACAGGCAAATAAATGTAGAATGTGAGGCAATAGTCTCATGGTTTTATCACTGGACAATTAATCTCGAAAATCAGCTAATGTCCTAGGGACCCGGGTTTGAATCCTGCCATGCAGATGTTGAGTATTTATTTTATTTTTGTTTTTATTTATTAATCACAAGTAAGGCTTACATTAACACTGCAATGAAGTTACGTGAAATTCCCACAATTCGATTTCAACATCATTTTCCTGCACCTCCCCTGTCTCCCTTAATGTTTTCAATCTGTAAAATTATCAATCTCAATGTTAAACATACTCAACAACTGAGCCACTCCAGCCCTTCATCAAAGTTAAACTTTATTATTAGTCACAAGTTTGGCTTACATTAACACTGCAATTAAGTTTCTGTGAATTCCCTCTAGTCTCCACAGTCCTGCACATGTTCGGGTCAATGCACCTAACTTACGTTAAGTGTTGAATTTGTCATTTGTTGGATTTGAATTCAATAAAAAAAAATCTGGAATTAAGAATCTACTGAAGAATCTACCGCTGGCTCAGTAACGTCCTTTAAGGAAGGAAATCTGTCGTCCTTACCTACCTGATCTACTTGTGACTCCAGAGCCACAACAATGTGGTTGACTCTCAACTGCCCTCTGAAATGGCCTGGATGAGGGCAACTAGGGATGGGTAATATAGGTTGGCCAGCCAGCGATGCCCATGTCCCATGAATGAATTAAAAATTTGCCTCTGTGCTCTCTCAAGCGGATGTATATTATTCCAACTCCAAGGCACATTTTGAAGAAAGAGGGAGATCAATGCATTTCCCTCAATGAGTAGATGCTGGAAGGATGTTTCCCTGGCTGCAGGGAGTCTAGAAAAAAGAGACGCAGTCTCAGAATACAAAGCAGGCCATTTAGGACTGAGAGAAATCTCCTCACTTATGGATAATGCTAATAGGAGGCACAGTAGCACAGTGGTTAGCACTGCTTCTTCACAGCGCCAGGGACCCGGGTTCGATTCCTGGTTTGGGTGACTCTCTGTGTGGAGTTTGCATGTTCTCACCATGTCTGCATGGGTTCCTTCCGGGTTCTCCAGTTTCCTCCCACAGTCTGAAAGACATGCTGGTTTGGTGACCCGAACATGTGCAGGACTGTGGAGACTAGGGGGATTTCACGGTAACTTAATTGCAGTGTTAATGTAAGTCGAACTTCTGACTAATAAATGAAATTTAATGAAGGGCTGGAGTGGTTCAGTTGTTGAGTATGTTTAACATTGAGATTGATAATTTTACAGATTGAAAACATTAAGGGAGACAGGGGAGATGCAGGAAAATGATGTTGAAATGGAAGATCAGCTATAATCTCACTGAATAATGGGGCGCTCTCGAGTAACTTTCTCCTGTTTCTTATTAACCAATACCACCAAAACATTTTATCTGGTCATCGTCACATGAGGTCAGCATGGTGGCACAGTGGTTAACACTGCTGCTCCACAGCGCCAGGGACCCAGCTTCAATTCCAGCCTTGGGTCACTGTCTGTGTGAAGTTTGCACATTCCCCCTGTGTCTGCGTGGATTTCCTCTGGATGCTCCAGTTTCCTCCCAAAATCCAAAGGTGTGCAGGTTCACTGGCCACGCTAAATTGCCCCTTAATGATTCGTAGAGTAAATACATAATGTTATGGGGAAATGGCCTGGATGGGAATCGGTTAGAGAATCGGTGCAGACTCGATGGGCCAAATGGTGTCCTTCTGCACTGTAGGATTTTACAGAATTCTATGAGAAACATAGCTGTTTAAGGGAGCTTGCTGTACACATGTTAGCTGTTGCGTTACCTACATTGCAATAACAACTACTTTGGGATATCAGCGTCATTAGCAAGGCCAGCACTTGGTGCTCTTGAATTGAATGGTCCATTGGGTCATTTCAGAGGAAAATTAACATTGAGTCCAATTAAGACTGGAGTCACAGCAGACCAGACTGCCATGCAGCAGATATTTTCCCCTAAAGGAAATCATAAATCAGATTTGGATGACATTCAATTATTATTATTAATGAGATTAGTGTTTTGTTCCAAATGTATTAATTGAATTTAAATCCCATCCATTGTCATGGTTATATACTCATGTCTCCTGCCATTACTCCAGGGTTCTGGGTTATTACAAGGTGCACTGCAGCAACTTACTAAAGCTCTTTCAACAGCACCTACCAAACCCAAAACTTCTGCCACCTAGAAGGACCAAAGGCAGCAGATGCATGGGAACGTCACCACCTGCAAGTTGCCCTCCAAGCCATTCGCCATCCTGACTTGGAAATATCTCTGTTCCTTCAATTATCACTGGGTCAAGAATCGTGGAACTTCCTCCCTAATGACACTGTGGGTATATCTACGCCACATGGACTGCAGGTTCAAGAAGGCAACACGATGGCACAGTGATTAGCACTGATGCCTCACAGTGCCAGGGAGCCAGGTTTGATCCCTTCATCGGGTCACTGTCTGTACGTTCTCCCTGTGTCTGCATGGGTTTCCTCCGATGCTCTGGTTTCCCCCCATAGTCCAAAAGACATGAGGGTTAAGTACATTGGCCATGTTAAATTCTCCCTCAGTGTACCCGAACAGGCGCTGGAGTGTGGCGACTAGGGGATTTTCATAGTAGCTTCATTGCAATGTTAATGTAAGCCTACTTATGACACTAATAAATAAAATACAAAAGTGAAGTTTATTTATTAGTCACAAGTACGACTTACATGAAGACTGCAATGAAGTCAAAGCACCTAACCAGCCGAGCATTCAGAGTGGGGGAGGAAACCAGAGCACCCAGAGGAAACCCACGCTGACATGGAGAGAACATGCAGATCCTGCAAAGGCTGTAACCCAAGGGGTGAATTGATACTAATGGATAATTTAGCACAGCCAATCCATCTAACCTGCACGTCTTTGGAGTGCGGGAGGTAACTGGACCATCCAAAGGAAACCCATGCAGGCACAGGGAGAAGGTGCAAGCTCCACATAGGCAGTGACCCGAGGCTGGAATTGAACCTAGACCCTAGTGCTGTGAGGCATCAGTGCTAACCATTGTGCCACTGTGCTAACTATATTTTTTAATTAACCTAAACACCTCAATTAAATTACCCCTTTTTCTTCTGTACTGAGGGAAATGCACATCTTGCACATAATCTATTCTCACCATTTACCCTTTTAGACTTGAATCTGAAGGTAAAGAAAGCAGTTGTCAAATGATATGACAATAGTTTATATCTATTAAGTGCCTTTGATGTAATAAAATGTCCCAAGATGCTACACAAAAGCATTATAAAACAAGGTTTGACACTGAGCCACAAAAGGGGAAGTGATGGCCTAGTGGTATTTACTGCTAGATTGTTAATCCAGAAATTCAACTCATGTCCTGGGAATTAGGTTTTGAATCCCACCACAGCAGATGGTGGAATTTGAATTTAATAAAAAATATCTGGAATTAAGAATCTACATAAACCACTGTCGGAAAACCTATCTGGTTCACTGATACCCTTCAGGGAAGGAAATCTGCTGTCCTTACCAAGCCTGGCCTAGGTGTGACTTCAGAGCCACAGCAATGTGGTTGATTTTCAACTGCCTTCAGGCAACTAGAGATGGACAATAAATGCTGGCCAGCCTGCGACATCTATGTCTCAAGAATGGATAAAAAAAAGGAAGTGTTAGGGCAGTTAGTCAAAGAGTAGGTTTTAAGGAATGTCTTAAAGGAGGAAAGGAAGGCAAAGGAGCAAAGGAATGTAGGGAGAACTTCCAAAACTTGGAGTTTAGACAACTGAAGACACAGCAATCAATGGCCAAGTGATAGTGATTACAAATGCACAAAAGGCCAAAATTAAAGGAGTGCAGACACCTTACAGTATTGTGTGGTTGGAGGCGATTACAGAGATAGCGAGAGCCAAGGGAATGGAGAGACTTGAAAAAAAGGATGAGAATTTTAAGCTCAAGATATTGCTTGACCAGAAGCCAGTGTAAGTCCACGAGCACAGGAATGATAGGGTAAAATCTTATTTATTAGTTTCACAAGTAGGCTTACATTAACACTGCAGTGAAGTTACTGTGAAATTCCCCTCGCCACCACACTCCATCACTTGGTCAGGTACATTGAGGGGGAATTTAGCATGGCTGATGCACTTAACCAGCTTGTTTTTCTGACTGTGGGAAGAAACCGGAGCACCAGAGGAAACCCACGCTGACATGGAGAGACCATGCAGACTCCACACAGCCAGGAATCAAATCCCAGGACCCTGGCGCGGTGAAGCGGCAGTGCTTCAGGGTAAAGGAACCAGGTGTGACTTGATACATCAGAAAACACTTATAAAGAGAATTGTTAACAGGGCTCATTGAAGCTCACAGGCAGAAGCCCCAAATCTGTGTTTTATCTCTCAAGGTGACACATCTGGGATCCTCTCTTCATTGAATGCACCAAATTCGACTCTGACCTGCACTGCCATGATGTCTCGGCAGCCATGAGTTTGCCAATACCAGCCTGCAGCAGGACATTGACAAACTAAAACAAGCTTATTACTCACTCTTAGCTAATGTTTGCTAACCCATTTCCACGGATGTACAAATCCTCCGATCAGCAATTAACACAGACCAATGAGCCATTAGTGGTTTCAGCTGAAATCGTCTGACGAACCCAAGTTTACTTTATGATTTCAAAAGCAACAGGAGAAACCCTAGCTCTTCACATATTTAAGCTGTGGTGCGACAAAAAGATGCAATTTTCAACTTTATTTTTCAATGGTTCTGCAGCGTGGCAATCACCTTTTGCGAGGATAATCAAACACTGTTTCCCCCCCTCCAAAACTACCCGTGGTTCACAGCTACCCAACTGTCACGTTTGAGACATGATTATCTAGATTGTTTCACAATCCCTGCATAGTGATGTTGTCCTGACAATAAGCTTTCAAGTCATTTGCCGGCGCAAGTTTGTTGATTTGCAGTAAATGGTAGGTTGGAAACTGGCTCCATTAAGAATACTGACACCCCTGACCTCACCAAAGCCTTCCGACTCCTTCCCTCCGGTATTATCCTTATTTCTGTCGATGTATCTCTCCACAGACATGTCCATTACACTCAGACCACGAATGATAACATGTCCGCTGTTGCAGTAAAACTATGTTACACTATGTTTCCTGTAAAGTATACACTACTTATGATGGTAAATGCTGTCAATCGACAGTAAATTAAATCTACAATAATGGATACTTGGGAGTGATTGCAAAGCTATAATCCAATCAAAGGAGCACGATGATCTCATAAACCAATAAAGCAACACTCAAGTGATTAATAATTGTCCAAATATCCGGTTGATTTTACAGCCTTCAACTAATCCTCTGGTCATCATTTATTCTGATTTTTCTTGACATTGCAAAGATTTACACTGAAGTGGGATTGAAATGACATGGAATGATTGAACTTGGGCTTAGAGATGGAACCCAGTCTCTATTTCAAAGTAATTTATTCTGTCTGTATTTTTACAGAATACATTTATTCCATGTTATCTATGTTAGAAAATTGTGTGCATCCGCAACAATTCTCACCAAGTTTTACAGATGCATCAAAGAAAGCAGTCTTTCTGTAAGCCAAAAGACTATAAGACATAGGAGCAGAATTAGGTCACTCGGCCCATCAAGACTGCTGCACCATTCAATCATTGCTGATATTTTTCTCATCCCCATTCTCTTGCCTTTTCCCCATAACCCCTGATCCCAGAACCTATCTATCTCTATCTTAAACACACTCAATAACCGGACCTCCATGGCTCTCTGCAACAAAGAGTTCCACAGATTCATCACTCTCTGGCTGAAGAAATTCTTCCTCATCTCTGTTGTAAAGTATCATCCCTTCAGCCTAAGGTTGTGCCCTCTGATTCTAGTTTTTCCTACTAGTGGGAACATTCTCTCCGTCCACTCTATCCAGGTTTTGTAGTATTCTGTAAGGTTCAATAAGAAACTCATCCTTCTAAACTCCAACAAGTACAGAATCCTCTACTGTTCCTCATATGGCAAGCTCTTCATTGCAGGGATTATTCTTGGGAACCTCCTCTGGACCCTTTCCAAGGCCAGCACATCCTCTCTCAGGTATGGAGCCCAAAATTGTTCACAATACTCCAAATGGGATCTGACCATAGCCTTATGCCGCCCCAGAAGTACATCCCTGCTCTTGTATTCTAGACTTCTCGTCATGAATGCTAACATTGCACTTGCTTTCTAACTGCCAACTAAACTTGCACATTAACCTTAAGAGAATCTTGAACAATGATTCCCAAGTCCCTTTGTGTTTCTGATTTCCTTAGCATTTTCCCATTTAGAAAATATTCTATGCCTCCATTTCTCCTTCCAAAGTGCATAACCTCACTTTTCCACATTGTATTTCACTTACAATTCTTTGTCCGCTCTCCTAATCTGTCTAAATTCTTCTCAACCCCCCTGCTTTCTCAATGCTATGTTTTCCTCTACATATCTTTGTATCATCTGCAAACTTAGCAACAGTGCCTCCAGTTCCTTCCTCCAAATCGTTATTGTATATTGTGAAAAGTTGCGATCCCAGCAATGACCTCCCCGAGACACACCACTAGCCAGCATGCATCACAGCTTGGTATGGTTCCTGCTCTGACCAAGACCATAAGAAACTACAAAGGGTTCTGAACGTAGCCCAGTCCATCACCCAAAACAGCCTTCCATCCATTGACTCTGTCGACACTTCCCATTGCCTCGGAAAAGCAGCCAGCATAATCAAGGATCCCATGCAGCCGGAACATTCTCTCTTCCACCTTCTTCTGGCAGGAAAAAGATACAAAAGGTCACATGCCAACCAACTCAAGAACAGCTTCTTCGCTGCTGCCGTCAGCTTTTTGAGTGGACCAAACTGACAAAACCATAGAATCCCTACATATAGAAAGAGGCCATGCGGCCATCAAGTCCATACTGACCATAATCCCACATTCCCATAACCCCACGTATTTACCCTAGCTAATCCCCCTGACACTCAGAGGCAATTTAGCATGGCCAATTCACCTAACCTGAACATCACTGGAGTGTGGGAAGAAGCCGGAGCACTGGCCGAAACTCACACAGATACGAGAGAATGTGCAAACTCCACACAGACAGTGACCCAAGGCCAGAACCAAACCCGGGTTCCCGGTGTTGTGAAGCAGCAGTGCTAACCACTGTGCCACCATGCCACCCTTCCAAACTTCCAACGTAAGGTTTTGTAATGGCAAAAGCCAGCATTACCAAAGATAATGAGTCATGGTCAGCAAATGTACACATGCACAAGATTTGTGACCTAATGCAGGTATTATTTTCACAGGGTAAATGAGGGAAAAGCAGTATATTCTTGTGTGAAGAATTCATAGTTTCAACGTTGCATTTTTATGAGGTGCATGAAAAAGGAAGCGAAGACAGAGAAATGACCCTTCCAGTTCCTATGGAAATGAAGATTGAAATTGAGATTGGAAGTCAAACTTCTTTTGGGGACTACAATTCATTAAAAATCATAGAAACCCCACAGTACAGAAAGAGGCCCTTTGGCCCATCGAGTCTGCACCAACCACAATCCCACCCAGGCCCTACCCTCATATCCCTACATATTTACCCACTAATCCCTTTAACCTACGCATCTCAGGACACTAAGGGCAATTTTTAGCACGTCTAATCAACCTAACCCACACATCTTTGGACTGTGGTAGGAAACCCACACAGACATGACCCAAGCCAGGAATTGAACCCAGGTCCTTGGAGCTGCGAAGGCAAAGCACTGTGCTACCCTGTCACCCATTGCTACTGTGCTGCCCGTTGAAACATATAAAAGTGCCTTGAGTCATCGAAGCTGATCAATGATCATTCCAATGGTGCAGGTTGAAGAAGATAGAGGCTGTGTCAGAAGCTGAGAATACATGAAAGATACAGGCTGGAATTATCCCGTCTTGCCCACCACCAGAATCGTAGCAGGCAAGACAGCAAATTCAGCGGACCATTTAAAGGTCCACTGAGCTCAGGCAGGAATTTCCGGTCTTGGATGTGCACAGCCAGAGAATCCCATCTATACTTCCTGCAGTTAGATGCACCTGCACCATTCAAACAGAGTTTTATTTTAGATTGATGATAGCTAACTTGATCTTTTTAAAATAAAAACACTTTTTAGTGCAATGCTTCTTAGTAAGCAGAGTTGGGGAAGGTCTGCAGATACATGTCATTTTTGGTGAAGACCAAAGGCAATGCCTGTGGCAGCAAAAGGACACAATAAAGGTAGTTGAATGCATTGTTTAAAAGCAGGATCTTCTTCATATCATCAAATAGCTAAGTTTAACAATCACAACAACTCAGCAGAACAGTAATAACTGTGAAAACAGGAGGAACAAGTACACTGGTCTTGTTTGCAGAATACTTTCTTGCAGACTAAAATTCCTTACATGCTCAGAATCCTCAAGAAAAACTAGTAATGTAAGTACATAGGAGAAAAGGCTAGACTTCAAATGACACTCTGTAACAATGCTTTTGGAACTCAGTTAGTTGGGACATTAGGCTAAATCCTAGAAGAACAAGAACTAAGGAAGACAGTTTTGAAGGGCTTTGTGACTGAGGTTGATGATTTAAGCTGAGTAGACAGATGAGCCAATTTATGTTTAACCCATGTTGATTCTGGGTTTTAGAATATAGGACATTGCACAAGATAGTGTTTGCTTTGTTTGACTCTTGTGTACTAAATATTCCTCTATTCTAGTTCTTGGGGTTTGATAGTGTAATTCTTTCAGTAAATAACTGGCATGTCAGATTTACTCCCTTTTTTCCAAGTAGAAAGTTACTGGTCTCAGCCAAAATCAGAACAACAGCAGCACTCACATCGCATAGGCAATTAAAAAATATTGGGGGAATTCTCCTATCGTGTCTGCCGCAGGAATCATAGCAGATTGGGTGGGTGGGAGGAGTGGGTGATGAACCATGCAGGCAGGATCCTTTGGATTTGGGGCAAGCACGGCTGGAGAATCCCATTCATTGTGTCTAAGGTTTTTTGTTTTCCTCTTCCAGCTTGTACCACTAGTACATTGTTGGTCAATTCTGAAATGTGATGTTATTCTCTCATGTTTTTTCTCCAGCTACCACGAAGCCAGCCCAGTAGGAGTACGGCTAATTTGTTACCTCAATTCCACTTTCTCATTCTCTCCCCAGATGCGTTGATTCCCTTATTGCCCAAAAATCTTTTAATGTCTGTTTTGAATACACTGAACTACTAAATATCCAGCAATCCCTGATGCAGGAAATTCCAAAGTCCCTTCACCTTCTGAGTAAAGACATTTCTCCTCATCTCTGTCCTAAATGGCTCACCCATTATTCTGAAACTATGGTCCTTAGTTCAAGAAATGTAGCCTCCAGCACCCATTCTGTTAAGATCTCTATGAATTTTATGCAGTTCAATAAGATTATTGTTCAAAATGCCAGAAAATATAGACACATTCTATTCAATATCTCTTCATGTTACAACCGTCTCATTACAGGAATCAATCCACTGAACATTCATTACATCCTGTCAAAGGCAAGTATATCCTTCCTTAGGCACAAGACCATAAGATATAAGAGCAGAAGTAGGCTATTCAGGCCATCAAGTCTGTTCTGCCATTCAATCGTGGCTGATATAATTCTCGTCCTCATTCTCCTGCACTGTCTCATTTCATTCTGTATGAGTGGTATGCTTTGTCTGTATTGCATGCAAGAAATGATATTTTTCAGTGCACGCTGACATATATGACAATAATAAATCAAATCAAATCAAGCCTTCTCCCCATAACCGTTCATCTCCTTACTGATCAAGAACCTATCTATCTCTGACCTAAAGATACTCAGTGACCTGGCTCCACAGCCCCCTTTGGCAATGAGTTCCACAGATTCAGCACTCTCTGGCTGAAGAAATTCCTCTCACCTCAGTTTTAAAGGAGTGTCCCTTCACTCTCTGAGGTTGTGCCCTCAAGTTCTAGTCTCTTCCACTCGTGGAAACATCCTCTCCACATTCACTGTATCTAGGCCTCTCAGTACTCTGTACGTTTCAGTTAGATTCTCCGCCCGCTATCTCATCTCCATTGAGTAGAGACCCAGAGTCCTTGACTGCTCTTCATATGATAAACCCTTCATTCCTGGGATCAACATCCGCTGTGCTAACCACACTGTAAAGTTTAAAGTTTACTTATTTGTTTGTCACAAGTAAGGCTTACGTTAACACTGCAATGAAGTCACTGTGAAATTCCCCTAGTCACCACACTCTGGCACTTGTTTAGGTCAATGAGCTAACTATCAAATCAAATCAAACGACATGGTAGCACAGTGATAACACTGCTGCTGTACAGCTCCACGGTCCTGGGTTCGATTCCTGGCTTGGGTCACTGTCTGTGTGGATTTTGCACATTCTCCCTGTGTCTGCGTGGGTTTCCTCCAGGTGTTCCAGTTTCCTCCCACAGTCCAAAGATGTGCGGGTTAGGTTGATTGGCTATGCTAAGGAATTGCCCCTTAGTGTCCACGAATGCACAGGTTAGAGGGATTAATGGGTGTAATATGTGAGGATATGGGGGTAGGGCCTGTGTGGGATTGTGTTCAGTGCAGACTCAATAGGTTGAAGGGCCTCTTTCTGCACTGCAGGGTTCTATGATTCTATGATATCACATCTTTCAGATTGTGGGAGGAAATTGGAGTACCAGAGGAAAACCACGCAGAGAACATGCAAACTCCACACAAATAGTGACCCAAGCTGGGAATCAAACCTGGGTCCCTGGCGCTGTGAGGCAGCAGTGCTAACCACTGTGCCACCGTGAAGAAGTGAAGAAGACTTGCAAAAGTGAATTGAAGCGTCATAAAGAGAAGTGGTAGATTTGATTTCACACTCAATTTGCAGTGTGGTGATAACAAAGGGACATTCCAGTGTGCAATATCACAGCAAACAGAAACAAGTTAACACATATTCCCAGCTTGGGTCACTGTCTGTGTGGAGTTTGCACATTCTACTCGTGTCTGTGTGGGTTTTCTCCGAGTGCTCCAGTTTCCTATCACAGAACAAAGATATGCAGGTTAAGTTGATTGGGCATGCGAAAGATTGTCCCTTAGACTTCTGAGATGCATAGGTTAGAGGGATTAGCAGGTAAATACATAGGGCTTGGGTGGGATTGTGGTCGGTGCAGACTCGATGGGCCGAATGGCCTCCTTCTATACTGTAGAGTTTCTATGATTCTATGATATCAATCAGTTGAACTATCTTGGAAGCTACAGTAACATTTGGTGTCAAAAGCAGCAGTGAAATACAGTTGAGTATTAGACGCTTGTACAAAATTAAACAACATTTGAGGAAAGGTCAGCCAGAGTCTTCAGACAAGAATCTGTGTCTGGTCAGTAATGAATTATGAATGTGAAGATAGAGAAAGAGGAAGAAAACAAAAGTAACAGCTACAAAAACAGCTTTAAGAAGGATCATTCAATTAAGCTGAGTGGGGAAAAGAACAAAGGAATATTGAATGAGGCGGAAGAATATGAGAACACTTAAATAATATCAAAATAGACAAAGGGAATTTTTGAGATATGTCACCAGTGGAAGGACAAATGGAAGAAGAGGAGGCAATGCCTACTGGTATTATCGCTAGACAATTAATCCAGAAACTCAGCTAATGTTCTGGGCACGCGGGTTTGAACCCTGCCACGGCAGATGGTGGGTTTTGAATTCAATAAAAACAATCTGAAATTAAGAATTTACTATTGGTCATGAAACCACTGTCGATTGGTGGAAAAATGCATCTAATTCACTAATGTCCTTCAGGGAAGGAAATCTGTCGTTCTGACCTGGTCTGGCCTACGTGTGACTCCAGAACCACAGCAATGTGGTTGGCTCTCAATTACCCTCCTAGGGCAACTATGGATGGGCAATAAATGTCGGTCAGCCAATGATGCCCGTGTTCCATGAATAAATAAATATTAAAAAAAAGAAGAGCAAGGGACCAATAGCAAAGTTAGCAGCTAGACAACATTGAATGCTGATTTGACTGGCACAGTGGTTAGCAGGGTACCTATCAGGTACCTCGGTTCAATTTTGACCATGGGTGCAGTTTGTGGAGTTTGCATGCTCTTCCCGTGTCTGCGTGGGTTTCCTCCGGGTACTCCGGTTTCCTCCCACAATCCAAAGATGTGCAGGTTAGGTGGATTGGCCATGCTAAATTGCCCCTTACGATTAGGTTGGCTGGATTAGTGGGATAAATATGTAGGGTTACAGGGCAAGCCTGGGTAAGAGTCAGTACAGATGAGATGTGCTGAATGGCCTCCTTCTGCTTTCTAAGTGTAAAATGAAATGATCTACTATTGCTGCCATCAGAAACTTTGGAAGATCATGGGTGCCAACGCTCCTGATGAGAAACTCCCATCATTACAATAGTGAAATTGACAGCAACATTCCAGAATTGTCACATGAGCAAATAAGTACAGAAATCCAGATGTTGCTGTCAGTGATGTTCTGCTGCTCAACTGAGTGTCCTGTTACATTCCCGACAGCATTTTGGGATGAATCACTTGACTTGAGGGCAACTTCCATTTTTATTCAAACAACCTCATTATAAAAACCCTTTTCAAAGTTACTCTTTGCTGGATGAAATGCAATTGGATTTTTAATCAGAATAACCTAATCCATTGTTACTGTTCAATGACCTCTTTGCCTCTGAAAAACTACCTTCATAATTGTACAATGGCTAGAATTCTGTGACCTCGCCTGTGACTGGGTTTATCCAGTCTCGTTGCAGTGAATGAAGATTTGGCTGAGCGCCAAATTCCCCGTTCTCACTAGCATTGACACTGGGGCAAACAAAATCAATGAATTCTGGTCAATATCAATTCCTCAATTTTGATATTTTTAAAAAGTTTTTTATCTTTAAATAAAGTATTTCCAAAGGTATATATGTGATGTTTGGTAATGAATCGCTCCTGATCTATATTTTGTTCCTTACAAAATGATTCTGAAATGAAAGATAATCAGTAACATTTCACTCCTGGTTTTCTGGCTGTGAGAATTCTCTAATGTGATTGGCTGTTTGGTCTGAATGCTGACATTGCTGTGGCTGCACTCCAGAGACGTTCCTGGGATAATGTCGCAATGAAATTAATGTTTTGAAGTGTAACATTCACACCACAGAGACAGTTCGATCTGGGCCATAACTTTCTCTTATTATGCCTGAATTATAAGGCGGTCACTTAGTCTGCGTTTGGTCTCTCCAATGTAGACTAGACTGCATTGGGAGCAGTGAATGTACTAGGCCAGATTAAAGGAGGTGCTGCTTCAACTGGAAGAGTACATGGGCCCTGGGGGTGGTGAGCAGGGAGGAGGTAAAGGGGCCAGTGTTGTTCCTTCTGCAATTGCATGGGAAGGTGCTGAGGGCAGTGGAGGGGGTGAGGTGTTGAGAGAGATTGAGTGACTGCTTCGCTGAACACGTTCGATCCATCTGCAAACAGGATGCAGACTTGCCATTTCAATGCACCACCCTGCTCTCCTGCCCACAAGTCCCCCCTTTTGCAATGTTCTAATGAACCCCAACGCAAACTGGAAAAACAGCACTCCACCTTCGAACTGGGTGCTTTACAGCTTCCAGGCTGTACAGTGAGTTCAACAACTTCAGAGCACACAACCTTCACCCTATTCCCATTTATTTTATCTCATTTCTCCTTTTCATCTCATTTACCCATTTTTATCACTTCATATTCTTATTTTTATTTTTCCACTTCTGAAATCTCATTCCCTATCTTCAAACCTCCTGTCCACCCCATCCATCCTACCCCCTCCACACACACACACGCACACACGCACACAGGGCCACAACCCTCAGTTCATTTCTCAACAACCTGTATCTGCCATTCATACAATCTGATCACTTAATGGACGCTTTTAGCACCTTTCCCAACCTTAATCATCACCATTTACGTTCTCTTTGTTCAACTACAGCCTCTCCAAACCACTCCTCTCCCATCCTCCTAGCATAAATCCCTTGTCTGAATTTCTTTGCCTTCAGTTCTGAAAAGCGTTATCCTGATATCCGAGACATTGGCCGGAATTTTACCACCTCCCCCACTCCCCACCCCATCCCGGTTCCAGGGCAGGTGAGGCTTGCAGAATGAAAATCTCCATTCACCCAAGCAAGGTCGTAAAATTCATTGGCTCTAATCTCTCTCCACTGGTGCTGTGATATATTAAACAGCTGAAGGCAGGGTTTCCAGAGTCCCCTCGCGAGAAAGTCCCACCTCACAGAGCTGTCAGCCAATCTGACCAGCCAAAAGCTCTATACTCCAACCAGCGCCACAGGGAGCAGTGGCCACTGCAGTTATTACATTAGTCTTGATGGGTGTAAGAGCGTAGGTATAGTGGGAGGAGAATGGTAAAAAGTGGGTCACATTGCAGAGACTGGGATGAAAGACCCTGAGAGTGGAGAAGTGTTGTGGGGGTCCATGAAGGAGGTCTCCCCTCACAACCTTCCTGAAGCCTGAGCAGGGTAACCAACCTGCTTCCCTCTTTCCCTCCTTGAATTCCTCCCACCAGCTAGAGTGCCAATCTCAGAATTGTGAGCATGCAGGAATTGGTCTTTAAGTAAATGTTAATCAACCAGTTTACAAATATAAAGTAATACATTTGGGAAGATCTAATAAAGATAGGAAAGCACGGGGAGAATGCGCAAACTCCCACAGACACAGGCCCAAATCCATGTATCTGCACAGCACAGCGATAGTCACTGAGCTGTCGTGTTGCCCATCAAATGGTCCAGGTCAAGCGTACACTAACGATGTGAAGCAGTAGGATACTCTTGAAAAAAAATCCAAGAGCAGCCCTCTCACGAACCCATCACGTGTATGCCCCTTGTTAGACAACAAGGTGGACCAAAGCACCTGTAGGATAAAAACAAGTACATCAATAGGTAGGGGGAACCTGATAGAAATCTACAAGGTTATGAGGGGCATGGACAGAGTGAATAGTCAGAAGCTTTTTCCCAGGATGGAAGAGTCAATTACTAGAGGGCACAGGTTTAAAGGAGATATACGAGACAAGTTTTTATATAGAAGGTGGTGGCTGCCGGGAGAGGTGATGGAAGCAGATACGATAGTGAGTTTTAAGGGGTGTCTGGACAAATACAGGAAGAGGATAGGAATCGAGAGGTATAATACCTAGAAAGGTAGGGGGTTTTAGTTCAGTCAGGCAACATGGTCAGTGCAGGCTTGGAGGGTCGAAGGGCCTGTTCCTGGGCTGTAATTTTCTTTGTTCTTTGTTCTTAGTTAAGAACGTTACTTGTGACAAGAACAGGTGGATGTCGAGGCCTCAGCTGCCTCATGTAAAAGTACAGGCAACTCGAGGGCGGGCAGGCAGATGGCAGGGAGGTCACGTTGGGAATTTAACCCAGCTATAAACTCTGCGGTGCGGCATGTACAATCCTGAACATCGGACTCAAACATGAATGCTGACAATTAGCTATTCAGCTCACCTACTCCCTTTGCTTGGCTATCCAGATAGTACAATCCTTGTTTAAATGAAGCTAATGTGAAGCTCGGTTTTAGTAGCTGGAGTTGGGAGTTAAAATTTCATCTGAGCTAGTTAAAGCCAGCCTACCCCTCTTAAAGGTGGGGAGGGGCATTTTGGCCTTGGGAGTTGCCGGAAGTCATTCCATGAGTGAGTTTGACCCGAGAAAACACGGCAGGAGCAAGCTTCCTGATTTCCTGATGGAATATTGGAGCCTTACTGGTGGAAAGGAAGGGAAAAAACTCTCAAACTCAACACAATTTTACAATTCTCTCCCTCGGTTTCAATTCCTTGAATTGTCCTCCCTCTCCCTATCTCTGCGACCACCTCCAGCAACAAAATCCTTGGGAGGCCTGCACCCTCCAATTCTGGCCTGTTGTGCGATCCCCCCCTATCTCATCACTCCACCATTGGCAGCTTTTCCCTCAGTCTTCCAGACACCGAGACTCTTTCTAAAAAGTATCTCTTACTTCAGATTATTCTGCTGATTATTCTATTTTTTTGACTCGGAGTCAACTACTGAACAAAGAACAAAGGAAATCACAGCTGAGGAACAGGTTCTTGTGCCTTCCAGGCCTGCACCAACAGTGCTGCCAACTGAACAAAAGCCCCTAGTCCATCTAGGAAACATATCCTTGTATTCTCATCCTACTCATGTATTTGTCAAGATGCCCCTTAAAAGTCACTACCGTATCTGCTTCCACTGCCTTCCCTGGTCACAAGTTCCAGGCACCCACCACCCTCTGTGTAAAAAACTTGTTTCGTACATCTCCTATAAACCTCAACCCTCGCACCTTAAACCCGTGCCCCCTAGTAATTGACTCTTCTATCCTGGGAAAAAGCTTCTGACTATCCAGCTGTTTGGCAATCATTTGCATAAAGTGCCTTCGGATATTTTGCTATGGAAAAGGCACAACATAAATGCAATTTGTTGCTGTCGGATTATGAATTAGTAATCAAATAAAGTCGTTCTGATATTGTCATAAATCAAATCAAATGTGCCTTAATGAACTGTGAGAGTGAAGACCTGGGAGAGAGATCCCATCAATATCATTATGAGCACTGAGAACACAACTTAAGGTAATTGGCAAAAGAGCCAGAAGGGAGATGTTGTGAATTGTTGTACACCCAGTTTGTTATGATCTAGAGTGCACTGCTGAAAGAAGGAACAGATTTGATTTAATTTGATTTGATTTATTATTGTCACATGTATTAGTGTACAATTAAAGGTACTGTTTTTTGCACACTATACAGACAAGGCATTTCATACATAGAGAAGGAAAGGAGAGGGTGCAGAATGCAGTGCTACACTCATAGTTAGGTGTAGAGAAAGATCAATTTAATGTGAGGTAGGTTCATTCAAAAGACTGATGGCAACAGGGAAGAAGCTCTTCTTGAGTCAGTTGGTACATGATCTTTTGTATCCCTTTCCTGACAGAAGAAGGTGGAAGAGGGTAGATTATACCAGCACGCTTGCCCCTATTTTGGGGCGGTAGAGGCTCCCAGAACGCTATTCTCCATTGGCTTGAGAACGATGTTACGAACCTCGGGTGGGTGTGCTGGTAAAATTCCGGCCTATGTCTAGGGTGCGTGGGATGGTGAGTATCCCTTGAAGATGGTAAGTATCCCTTGACACCCACTTCAAAGCAGAAAGGGGGAGTTCTGGCTGGAGTTCTGGTCAATATTGCTCTCTCAATTAATGTCACTCAAACTGTTGAAATGGCCATTATCACTTTGCTCTTTGTGGGAGCTTGCTGTGCATAAATTGGCTGCCACATTTCCTCCACTGCAGCAGCAATGCACTTCAATAGTACATTGTTAAATGTGGCCTGCTTTGGGATATTGGACAGGTGTTGGATAAATGAAAGATCCTTCTTATTTCTCTTGATTTATTTGTTCTCCGCAACCTTGGGCTTTCAAACAATGATGGGCAATTTAACATGCTGCAGAGGCATCAGAGAAACCTAGAATCCTTACAGCACTGGCCATTTGGCCCATTGAGTATGTACTGAGCACAATCCCACTCAGGCCTTATTCCCGTAACCTTCATTTATCCTGTTAGTCCTCCTGAGACTAAGGGTCAATTTAACATGGCCAATCAACCTAACCCGCGCATGTTTGGACTGTGGGAGGAAACCAGAGCACCTAGAGGAAACCCTTGCAAACACAGGGAGAAAGCACAACCAGTAGTAACCCAAACCAGGAATCGAACCCAGGTCCCTGGCGCTGTGAGGCAGCACTGCTAACCACTGTGCCACCATGCCAGCCTATTAACCAAGAGATACACTACCTTTCTTGCCATCCAAGCTGTTGATTTCTCACACTTCCAGCACAAGGTGATGAAGAAAACTTTTTTTTTAAGAAAATGGCCTCAGTAACTTAGAAAAGAAAAACAAAATGAGGGTTTCCAGTCCAGTGCATTGGGAAAACAAACCCTCATCTCAAATGTTGCCACTTCATTGGAATTGATTCTTTGAAATGCTTTTGGGGATTGACCTTCAGTTGCTCTACTTAACTCGATTAGTTTCCAATTAGAATTGCCCGTGTCAGTTCAAGTGGCATCACCCTGCAACTTAATCTAATTGCTTCTCACTTGAGTGGCTACGTAACATTATAAGTGCTGCTCACCGTAGATTGTTAAATAGTCACAGTCCTGTCCCATTTACCTTAGTGCACCTTTCTTCAGGGCGTTTAAGGTTGGCACTATTTTGGAAATAAATGGTGGCACTGCGGTGTCTTCTAGCTGAGAAGATGCTGTCCCAGAAAGTATTCCGTGACCAATCCGAGACTACATTGAGTTAGCTGCTTTCAGTTGGGACAGTTAGATGGAAGGATGAGCTGAGGGATGGAGTTGGATGCCATGAAGCGAGAGAAATGTAATAAATCCTCGGAGGCAGAAGACCCTTCACCAAAATCCCTTTATTTACAAGTCTGACAGCAGATACAGAATGCTTTCAATTAACAGTCTACACTCAGAGTCTCAGAGGAACTGACTCTCCTAGTTAAATACAAAACAAGAGGCTCCCTGATTGTCCTATTAATTTTGCCCTTAATCACAGAGTTCATATCCTAACAGGCACCTCTCAATGGCCTGATTAAAGTCATTACTGGAGAAAGCAGCAAGGACTAATCCAGGGCTTGTGACTGGCAGTGTAGCTGGAAGCGAGGGCAGCTTGAAGCCCAGGAAGGTGGTTAAAACATAAGAACATAAGAACATAAGAAATAGGAGCAGGAGTAGGCCATCCAGCCCCTTGAGCCTGCCCCACCATTCGATAAGATCATGGCTGATCTGAAGTGGATCAGTTCCACTTTCCTGCTTTCTCCCCATAACCCTTAATTCCCTTGTCTATCAGAAACCTATCTACCTGTGACTTAAATATATTCAGCGAGGTAGCCTCCACCACTTCAATGGGCAGAGAATTCCAGAGACTCACCACCCTTTGAGTGGAGAAGCTCCTCCTCAACTCTGTTCTAAATTGATCCCCTCTTATTTTGAGGCTGTGCCCTCTATTTCTGCTATCCTTTCTAAGCAGGAAGAATCTTTCTACCTCTACTCTATCCATCCCCTTAATTATCTTATACGTCTCTATAAGATCTCCTCCTCAGCCTTCTAAACTCTAATGAGTACAAACCCAAAAATCCAGGAAAGGATTTGGAAATCTCGTCATACTAACTGGCTGCTCTCCAGAATGAGAAGCCTCGGCACAGCATTCCGACCAGAAGCTCAACAGCCTGGTGAATAATTGCATCGAGGAGCCTAGGCCCTGAATGGAGCAGAGATAGAATCACAGAATCCTAAGTGCTGAAGGAGGCTATTCAGTCCATCAAGTCTGCACCGACCACAATCCCACCTATTTCCGAACACCATGCATTTACTCTAGCTAGTCCCCCACACTAAGGGATAAAATTAGAGCACCCGGAAAGAACCCATGCAGACACAGGGGGAATGTGCAAACTCCAAAAGACATTAACACAATGTTGGAATTGAACCCAGGTTTCTGGTGCAGGGCAGCAGCAGTGCTAACCACTGTGCCACCCACAGTGAGCATCAACAGTGTATATCCCTTTGTTAATAGATTGTTTCTTGGAGTTATGATTTCCCCTGAGAGTTGACATTGCTTTGATGCGAGTGAAAGAGCGAAATAAACAAATCTTGTTTAGATCCTTTCGTGCAGTCCATGTGCTTAAATTGCGTGTTTTGCAATGCTGTGAAAAGTTAACTCCACTCACATGTCCAGGTCTTGGGGGCATAAAATGTTTTAGGTAAACCCCTGTAACCTCTTATCCTTATCTAAACTACACAGCAACAAGGAAATGCATCATCGAGGAAGCATGGTTCTCACCATTTTGTAGCGGATAATTTACCTGGCAGCAGCAATGAAATAATGGCAAAGAAAACAGAATTAGGAGCCAGCTTTGCCTCATTCCATCATTTCACAAGATCACGGCTGATCTTACACCTCTCAATTTATCCCCATTTCCCTGAACTTCCCCAGTACCCAAAAATCCATCAGCTTTTAGGAACTCCAAACATTGAGGCAGGGCACATCAATAGGTGTCCCATCTGTCAGGCTTGTTTGTACATGCTTAGATTTTCTCAGTTGATAAAGGTGCAGCGAGTTTACCAGAATGATACCTGGACTCTAATGGTTAAATTTTAAGTTTATTTATTATTGTCACAAATAGGCTTATATTAATACTGCAATAAAGTTACTGTGAAAACCCTCTAGTCGCCACATTCCTGTGCGGGTACACTGAGGGAGAATTTAGTACAGCCAATGCACCTAATCAGAATATCTTTCGGAATGTGGGAGGAAACAGGAAAACTATGCAGACACGGGGAGAATGTGCAAACTCCACACAGTCAGTGACCCAAGCCGGGAATTGAACCCATCTCGCTGGTGCTGTGAGGCAGCAGTGCTAACCACTGTGCCACTGTGCAGTTCACCATTATTTAATTTAAATTAAATAACAAAGAGATCACACAAAGCTGTATTCCTTGGAATTTAGTTGATTGGGGGTAATTTGAACAAAGTTTTCAAGTTATTTAAACGGAACAGATCAGAAACTACCTCATGGAAAATCTTGACCTCAGGAACGAAGCCTAAAAATGATAGGCAGACCTTTCAGGAGTGAAATTAGGAAACCCTTCTACACATAAAGGGCAATGGGATTTTGAACCCTCTTCCTTGAATGGCAATTGGGTCATAGAACCCCTACAGTGCAGAAGGAAGCTGTTTGGCCCATCAATTCTGCACCGACTCGCTAACAGACCATCTTACCAAAGCCCTCTCCTTCACCCACCCCACATATTACAATGACTAATCCATCTAACCTGCACATTTTTGGACACTAAGGGGCAATTCAGCATGGTCAATGCACCTAACCCACATATCTTTGGATTGTGGGAGGAAACTGGAGGAAACTCACACAGACACAGGGGGACTGTGCAAACTCTGCACAGAAAGTCAGCCAAACCAGGAATCAAACCTGGGTCCCTGACACTGTGAGGCAGCAGTGCCAACCACTGTGCCATCCTTAATTGATGCAAGGTCAATTCTTAATCCAAATCTGAAATTGGTAGATGTTTGTTTAGCAAAAATACTGAGGGATGGGAGGCATAATTTGGTACAGGGGAGTTAGTTCAGAGTTCAGCCGTGATTTCATTGTGTCTGAACAAACTCAAGGAGCTGAATGCCCTATTCCCGTTCCTGTATTCCGACAAAAGGAACAGACATATGGGATTTTGGGAAACAACACATCCAACAGTGTAACACTTTCACCGATGGGATTTAAGGATTGAAAAATCAACAGAGTGAATTTGAGTGGGTGAAATCAATATCAAAACAGATACAGGAAGAGAAATAAAGAGGGAAGGAAAGATTATGAAAAAGAGAAGCAAAGGGAAGGTAAGAAAAAAATTAAACTTTTATATTTTTAAATTCTTGAACACAATCTAAAAGAATAACATTCCACCCACACAATTGCTTACTTTCTAATCCAGAGATATTGATTAGCAGTAACCAGTAATGTAGTTACTGCTAATCACAGAGATACCCTGTGACCTGTAAATTGATATAAATTGTTTTTTTTTAGTTATTTATTAGTGTCACAAGTAGACTTACATTAACCTGCAATGAAGTTACTGTGAAAATCCCCTAGTCGCCACACTCCAGCATCTGTTCAGCTACATTGAGGGAGAATTTAGCATGGCCAATGCACATAACCAGCATGTCTTTCAGACAGCGGAAGGAAACCCATGCAGCCATGGGGAGAATGTACAAACTCCATACAGACAGTGACCCCAGCTGTGAATCAAACCTGGTTCCCTGACGCTGTAAGGCAGCAGTGCTAACCACTGTACGCAAATGCAGAATCTCATGCTTCATTATTATGACTGGTCCCCACAAGAAATTACAAAGGGTTGTAAACGTAGCCCAGTCCATCACGCAAATCAGCCTTCCATCATTGACTCTGTCTATACTTCCCGCTGTCTTAGCAAAGCGAGCCAGCATAATCAAGGACCCCACACACTCTGGATATATTTTCTTTCCAACTTCTTCCTTTTGAAAAAGATACAAAAATCTGAAAACGCATACCAACCAACTCAAGAACAGTTTCTTCCCTGCTGTCATCAGACCTTTGAATGGACCTACCTTATATTAAGTTGATCTTTCTCTGCACCCTAACTATGAATACAATGCTACATTCTGTACTGTCTCTTTTCCTTCTGCTGTATGTACTCAATGACTGTATATTTTGACTGTATAGCACGCAAGAAACAATTCTTTTCACTGTATCCCAATATGTGTGACAGCCATAAATCAAATCAAATTTCTAACAATATGCATTTATATAGCACCTTTAACTTAGTACAATGTGAGCCATGAGGAGGCATCATGAAACAAGATCTATTACCAAGCCACATAAAGGATTATTAGACCAGATAGCTAAATGCTTTGTTGAAAGGTAGGTTTAAAAAGCGTCAGAAAGGTGGAAAGCTACAGGGACAGAGAGATTTAGAAAGGAAAGTTCAGACTGTAGGGCTTACACCACTAAATGCATGATCACTAATAATGGAACAATTAATAATCATGGATGCTCAAGAGGCCGAAATTAGAGAAGAGCTGGTAGCTCAGAGAATTGTGGAGATGAAGAAAATTCCAGAGGTAGGGAGGGGCAAGACAGGGAGAAACTTGAAAATTAGAATGAAAATTTTAAGATTAAACCAATACTTAAATGAGAGACGTACATTACTTTGAAGTAATTTGAACTATGGAGAGAATAGTGTCAAACTTCAAAGGGGCATAGACAAGTGATGGGACGGGCAGAACAGTGACAATGGAGTTCAATACAGAGCAATGCAAAGTCATTCACTTTAGTAGGAAGAACATGGAGAAATAATATAAAATAAAGGGTACAATTCTAAAGTGCGGGAGCATCAGGACCTGGGTGAACATGTGAATAAATTATTGAAGATGGTAGGACAGGTTGAGAGAACAGTGAATAAAGCATGCAGAATTTGAAGCTTTATTAATAGGGCATAGAATACAAAGGCAAGGATCTGATGCTGAACTTATATAAAACATTAGTTAGATCTCAGCTGGAATATTGGGTCGATTCCTGGATACTACACTTCAGGAAGAGCTTGAAGGCATTAGAGAGAGTGCAGAAAAGATTCACAAGAACCTTTAGTGTTTCCTTAAAACCGAATCACAGGATTGTTACAGTGCAGTAGGAGGCCATTCTATGCAGGTTTCAGAGATGAGGAACTTCAGTTATGGAGATAGAACGGAGAATTGGGAACATTTCCCTTGGAGAAGAGAAGATTCAAAATCATCCGGGTGAGGTAGATTGGGAGAAACTGTCTGGTGAAATGATTAAGAAGGAAAAATTTAAAAATAATTGGCTAAAGCAATGTGAGGAAAATTTTGTTATGTAGCAAGTGGTTAGGGTCACGGAATACATCAGGTAGTGTGGCAGAGGCAACTGAAGCATTTAAAATGGACCTCATCTATTAATTGAAAAGGAAGAATATACGGGGTTATGGGGAAAAGACAGCAGTACGGCACTCGGTGGGAAATCAATGCAGACAAGGTGGGCCAAATGGCCTTCTGCTGCACTGTAACTATTCTGTGATTTGGTTTTAAGGAAACGGTAAAAGGAGGAGTGTGGGACAGAGAGAAACTGGGGGTGGGATTTTCTGGTTTCAGGACGAGTGTGTCTGGAAAATCCCACCCGAGATCTGTTTATTTTTATTTATTTATTTATTAACAACAAATAAGTTTACGTTAACACTGCAATGAAATTACTGTGAAAATCCCCTAGCCCCCACACTCTAGCATTTGTTCGGATACACTGAGAGAGAACTTAGCACAGCCAATTCACCTAACCAGCACATCTTTGAACTGTGGGAGGAAATCGGAGCACCCAGAGGAGGAAACCCTCGGAAAATGTGCAAACTTCACACAAATAGTGATCTAATCTGGGAATTGAACTAGGGTCCCTGGCACTGTGAGGCAGCAGTGCTAACCACAGTGCGGGACTTTGCACGGTCCTTCCCTCCCATTCCCCCACCTCCCCTCCTCACATCTCCCCTCTTTGCCGGTCCACTATGATTCCCCTGGCACATGAAGAGGGGGAATTTTTCCATCACTGATATTCAAGAAGGGAACTCCAGGCCTACAAGAAGTTCAATACAGAGCAATGTGAAGTCATTCATTTTGGTAGGAAGAACATGGAGAGACAATATAAAATAAAGGGTACAATTCTAAAGGGTCTGTAGGAACATAGGGTTCTGGGTGAATGTGTGAATAAATTATTGAAGATGGCAGGACAGGTTGAGAGATTGTTTATTCACTACAAGAAGGATGTGGAAGCTATTGAAAGGGTGCAGAGGAGATTTACAAGGATATTGTCTGGATTGGGTGGCATGCCTTATGAAGACAGGTTGAGGGAGTTAGGTCTTTTCCCCTGGAGAGACGAAGGATGAGAGGTGACCTGATAGAGGTTTATAAGATGTTGAGAGGTATAGATAGGGTGGACTCTCGGAGGCTATTTCCCAGGGCTGAAATGGTCGCTATGAGAGGACACAGATTTAAGGTGCTGGGGAGTAGATACAGAGGGGATGTCAGGGGTAAGTTTTTCACTCAGAGGGTGGTGAGTGAGTGGAATCAGCTGCCATCAGCGGTGGTGGAGGTGAACTTATTGGGGTCTTTTAAGAGACTTCTGGATGAGTACATGGGATTTAACGGGATTGAGGGTTATAGATAGGCCTGGTAGGTAGGATATGATCAGTACAACTTGTAGGCCAAAGGGCCTGTTTGTGCTGTACTGTTCTATGTTCTAAGGCGAGATGGCTGAAGGCAGGAACAGCCTGGTTTCAATTTGGAATTGTGCCACACTAATCTCACATTACAGAATTGTAAAGAACGGGTAGTAAGGAAATCGATTGAAATCAGGCTCAGAGGCTAAAGTTATGAGTAAGGAAGGTAATAAAATGCTGCTTGCCAATTTGCCATGCAGTGTCTGAAAAGTGAAAAATCAAACAGTAGCATTGATTCTGAGTTCAGAATTGTTGTTGACATAAATGCTTCACTGGTACAAATTTCAAAGACATGCCTTGTTTCTTGAGATTAAGATTCAGGTTCTCAGCAAGATGTACTTAATTCTGACTTCACAAGTGAGATTGGTATCCTCACTTTGTGGAAAGAGATAATACATTTTGCAGTTCTCCCCATTGTTTCTCCTTTTGGTTTCCACCTTCCCATGGAAAGTGATGTGATAAGAAAGAGTTTGCATTTTGTAAGTTCTGCGAATGATCCAGGAGGATTCTTGAGAATTATTCAGAGGTAGCACAGTGGCACAGTGGTTAGCACTGCTGCCTCACAAAGCTCGATTCCCGAGTTGGGTCACTGTGTGGACTCTGCATGTTCTCCCCGTGTCTGTGTGGGTTTCCTCTGTGGGCTCTGAAGCAGATTCCACACAGATACGGGGAAACCATGCAGACTCCACACAGGTAGTGACCCAAGCCAGGAATCAAACCTGTGCCCCTGGTACTGTGAGGCAGCAGTGCCACCTGCTGTGCCACCATACTCTCCACTGTGCCACAGTGTCACCCACAATGGTTTCATGGTAGAGATCAGAGGTCAAAATGCTGACAGATAGGTCAGTAAGGATTCCAGGAGTTGAGGTGCTTGGGGAAAGAGAACAAGCAATGGCGGTAAGGCAGAAAGATTGGGCTGTCCAGCAGATCATCTATATCTTCCCGCCAACATCTGTCTGCCTCTGCAGAGGGAGGGAACAAGGTTCATATTGGCCAAGAATCAAAAGTGTTCAGTACACACAGAGATTTCAATGACCGGCTATGGAAAAGAAAGGTTCAATCATGTCCTTTCGGGAAGGAAATTTGCTATTCTTATCTGGTCTGGCTTCTGTGACTCCAGTGCCACAGCGATGTGTTTGATTCCTGACTGCCCTCTGGGATGGCCAAGCAAACCAATCAGTTGAAGGGAAATTAGGTGTGGCAATAAATGCTGGCCAGCTAGTGACATCCATATCCGATGTATGATTAAAAAGTCATTAACAACACGGGGTGGGACAGCAAAGTAAAGGAACAGTGCAGATATTATAGATGGAGGTGGCATTCTGCATTCATCCCCTTGCCACATGATAATTCTAGGAGCAGTTTAATAAACTGACTAGGCTAATAGAGACATTCGAACGATGTAGTTTAAGTAGGTTATTGTACCTCTGCAACCATCTGACTCTAACCATAGTTTGGAAGAACAACTTTTGCATTTATATCATTTCGTTCATGACTTCAGAACATCACAAAGTACTTCACAAGCAATTCAGTACTTTGGAATTGTAGCCACTATTGGACATCACCAGGATATTGCCTGGGACGGACATTTGGGCTATAAGGAGAGACTGGATAGGCTTGGATTGTTTTCTTTAGAGCAGGGAAGGCTAAGGGGGGAACATTATTGAGGTGTATAAGATTATGAGGGGTGTGGACAGCGTCAGCAGCTGTTCCACTTGGTGGCTCCAATCTGGTAATGGGTGATGGTGGGTGGGGAGGAGGAGGGAGGGATAGGGGCCGAGTTCCAAAGGCCGGAGTAGGAGGGCTCCCTACTTGTGAAAGGAGAACTGTGAAGAGGCTGTCCCCAAATTTTCCACCCAAAGCTGAACGTTCTTCCCTGGCCTGTAAAGTGGAGCAGGGCAGGCAGTGACCGCTAATGGCCATTAATTGTCCACTTGAAGGGCTTCAATGGGACAAGGACAGGTCAGCTGCTGTAGACCTTGCCTCTCCCCCTGTAAAATCACTGCCAGGCTAGGGACAGAGTGTCTCTGTGTGGGAAGGACACTGGCAGAATTTTATGATTCTCCCATTTGCAAACCCATTGGTGGGGGATTGTAAAATTCAGCTCCAAGTGGCACTAAGTAGAGGGTCTCCACTCCACCTGATTTATCCTCAAATGTTTTGTTGCAAACACCAGCCGCACGAATTGGAACCCACCCCAAATTCTGGCCCTTCTCCCACAGATAAAAGAAGCTCTGAATTCCAGAGTAAAAGATATAGAAGGAGCAATGAGAAATGGGGAATGAGGACTGACTACTCTACAGGCTCCAGTTATGACAATAGAACCTAAGGCTAAATCATTTATTGGTTGCGTAAGTTACGGTGAAATGTATACAGGTGGGGTTACTGTTTAGGTAATTATTTGTGCACATTTAAAGAGATACACCTCTTTTCTGATTATATTCATACCCACGCATCCCTGGAGGAGGGAGCACATGGTATTCCCAGTAAATGTGAGGCTTTCCAGGGTTAGTGAGCACTGCAGGGGCCGAATTGCATTCTCAACCCTTGGAACCCACTTTTTAGTTTAATTTATTAATTTGATAATCCCGAGGACTTGTATAGGGAAATTGCTGATTGACCCCCTTGCACTTCCTTTTGCTTATTAAACTAGCTTAGGGATAAATCAAAAAGGGCAGCTCCGTAAAAGGAAGGGGAGACTTATAGAAACAAGTTCCTTAGGGATTGGTAATTCACTAACCAGGTAGAACTCCTTTACCGAGTCCTGTATAAAGCAGGCCCCTGAGTGGGTCCATTATTCCACTGCCCTGCCTGGGACCTGTTGTGCTCATTACAGGCTTCTGGTTTTTGCTTTATTTTTGCAATAAAGTACTGTTGCTTTACAATCAACCCCTGGAATTACTATAATTAAGTTCCCTTTTAAAGGTCTATCTTTTTGTTACAAAGCCACTTTAGGGGCTATCAATCAGTTTGTGATTAATTTGATTTTTTTTTGTTTTCAAAAAGAGCATACGTAAGGAGATTTACCTCTTTTATACTAATAACCATGGGTGACCTTGCAAAAGAAAACACAGAGTGTCCACTGGTACGCTCGAAGTCAACACAGAAGTCTGACAACACCACATCATGCTCGAGGTCGCCCACAACTGGTAGACAAATTTGGTAATTTGGTGCCTTTTTCACTTTGTTGCAGTGCCCCTTTTAGGGATTGATCATTTTAATTGGCTAATTGTACTTCAAAGGGCTAAAAACAGATACCAGTGGTTGATTGTAGAACTGGAAATTCGTGATTTGAACAGATCAAAATCTTAGTAAAGTTTGATTTCTGGAAGTCAATATTTATTCAGTGTGAGGTTGATTTATAATGGGAGACATTACAAATGTGGCCCAGTTGTTAGCACGGCTGCCTCACAGTGCCAGGGATCTGGGTTCAATTCCTGGTTTGGGTGACTGTGTGGAGTTTGCATGTTATTCCCCATGTCTGCATGGGTTTCCGGGTTTCCTCTGGATGCTCCGGGTTTCCTCTTCCCACAGTCCGAAAGCTGTGTTGCTTAGGTGTGTTGGCCGTGCTAAATCCTCCCTCAATGTATGCGAAAAGGAGTGTGGCAACTAGAGGATTTTCACAATAACTTCATTGCAGTGTTAATGTAAGCTGACTTGTGCTACTAATAAATAAACTCTTAAGATCACACTGATGGCCAAGGGGAAGCTGTGTCTGTTGCTGGAAAACAAGCCACGGTGGGTGTGGAAAATCCCATCCCATCTGCTTCAGATCGTAGATAGTAACGGTCCCATGTCACCTATCCAAATAAGAACAGGGAGCTTTTTTGTGATATTTCGCTGATTATTGTTCACTCCTCAAAACCAGTCAGTCACCTCATCTCTGCCATGGGGTCTGGCAGAGTCTAAATTGGTTGCCACTGTTTTCTCTGCGACAACAATCACTCCACATCAGGATATTTTGTTGTGTGTGAGGTCAGAGCATACGGTGTTCCTCAGAATTTTGATCAGATGCAATATATGTGCAAATGTCTCTTTTATATTAAGAAGTGAGTCACCGAGATTTCTAGATATCTCTGAATTTCCCCTTAGCTACTTAAACAGTACTTGTACGGTGCTTCATTTTCTTTCCTCCCACCCGCAGCACTGTACACTCAGAGTTTCATCTGTTGCGTACCAAAAGCAATAAAATCTTATGAGATAACAGCGGAAGGAATCTGAACGGCAATAAATGATGTTGGGAATGCATTGGCAAGTACCAAAAATGTGAAAGCGGAAAAAGGTCATTTGCCTTGAGAATGTTTGAATTAAAGATAACCATCGTCTCCTTGATGGACACAGCAATCCACTCAAATATTGCGGGAGTATAAAGTTATTAGTGAGCCAATCATGATAAAAGGCTTGGGTAGGCCGCAGGGTGCATTAGTCTGGGTGAAGTGCTGCAATTTTCTTTCCTAAGTTTATTGTCAAATCCTCCATGTTTCAGGATGGCTGGAAAGCCTGTGGTCACCACGAAACCATTTTTGATTTCAATAAACCCAAGTATCATGAAATTGCAACCCAATTAAACATAATCTTGAGTGCCCAAGTGCAGACCGGGGCAGTTATACGTATCAAGACAAGTCATTTAAGTAATTACGTGGAGAATTTGATCAAAACACCATTAGTTTGCTTTTCCTCTGGATTTTGTTTAATGCAACACTTAAACAAATGGCCGCTTTTCAAATTGTATTATGCGTTTGTGTGGTAAATAAACACTTGAGCCTCCAATCACTTTCTCCATGGCTTAATAACTTTAAATGTTAACGTCTGGAAATGAGACTTTGAGAAGGAATAACTGGAAGTTAAAGGAAACAAGATCTAATGTTTGCTGTAATTATTTTCATTATCTGGAAGTGGAGAGATTGACGCAGAAGTTAGATGCAAGAGTAGGCTGTTCAGCTCTTCAAGCCTGCTCTGCCATTCATTATGATCATAGCTGATCATCAAATTCAATATCCTGAACTCCCTACTCCCTTCCCCCCATATCAATGGTGACAAAGTAGAAATGGTTGAGTATTTCAAGTTTTTAGTTGTTCAGATCACCAACAACCTGTCCTGGTTCACCCATGCCGACACTATAGTTAAGAAAGCCCACCAACGCCTCTACTTTTTCAGAAAATTAAAGAAATTTGGTATGTCAGCTACGACTCTCACCAACTTTTACAGATGCACCATAGAAAGCATTCTCTCTGGTTGTAACACATCTTGGTATGGCTCCTGCTCTGTCCAAGACCACGAGAAACTACGAAGGGTTGTGAATGAAGCCCAGTCCATTACACAAATCAACCTCCCACCCACTGGCACTGTCTTCGCTTGCCGCTACTTCGGAAAAGCAGCCAGCATAATCAAGGACCTCACACACCCCAACATTCTCTCTTCCACCTTCTTCCACCTTGAAAAAGATACAAAACTGCCATCAAACTTTTGATTGGACCCCCCTTGCATTAAATTGATTATTCTCTGCTGTAACACTACATTCTGCATTCTGTCATTTCTTTCTCTATGAACAGTACGCTTTGTCTGTATAGCGCATAAAAAAATACTTTTTGCTGAAACCCAATATATGTGACAATAATAAATCAAACCAAACCATATCGCTTGATCCCTTTAGCTCTCTGATTCAGTGAAAAATGACAGTTGTAATCTTTGTAGGGCATGTTTAATTTGCTTTTTCAAATGCATGCAGTATTCCTTCTTTGTTTTAACTCCCTGCCATAATTAGATCTCTGAGTTTCCTTCAACTCCACTTGGTTAACTTGTACCTGTGCAACTCACTAGTTATATTACACAAAGCTTAAAAACTCCTAGACATCAAAAAATCTAAGTACCATGTTTATTTATTAGTGTCACAAGTAGGCTTATTTTAAGTTACCGTGAAAATCTTCGAGTCACCACACTCTGGCACCTGTTCAGGTACACTGAGGGAGAATTGAGCATGACCAATGTACCTAACCAGCATGTCTTTCAGAGTTGGAAGTTCCATTCAATTCACTTTCTACCATCTAATTACAGATGAAAATGATCTTTGGTAGAGCAGGCTCAGAGGGCTGAATGGTCTAATAATGCTGCAATGTTCCACCCATCTTAACAGAACAGCCTATAACCTGCTTTCCCCAAAGAATAATATCCAGCGTTTCTAAAAATATTCCCAGGAATTCACCTCCATGATCTGGAATGACCATTTTATTTGGTATTAAAGGTAAAGATACCACAGCCCCAGATAACCATAGGCTGTTTTTAAAGTTTTGAGTTTATTTATTAGTGTCACAAGTAAATTTACATTAACACTGCAATAAGGTTATGGTGCAAATCTCCTGTTTGCGACACTCCAGCATCTGTTTGCATTTAGCATGGCCATCTTTCCGACTGCTGGAGAAAACCCACACAGATGCAGAGAGAACGTGCAGACTCTGCACAGACAGTGACCCAAGACAGGAACTGAACTCAGGTCTCTGGTGCTGTAAGGCAGCGGTGCTAACCACTGTGCCACACCTTTGAAGGGGAGAGCTCACTGTTGGTGATTGCCACACCTCAGATGAGGGCAAAGTTGAGAAGATAGATCTTTACGAATATCGGTCTGGGAATTAAATCCATGCTGTTGGTATCTCTCTGCATCATAAACCAGCTGAACAGCCAACTGAGCTAAGCCAACCCCCTTGTTTCTATATCTCTCTTTATAAGCACAAAGACATTGGAACTTTAGTTTGGAATACAGTTTGGCCTTTGTTTTGGATACAAAACAGGCCAATTTGAGTTGCAATGCACTGGGCTTTTATTGGTAGAGGGATTGAATTTCGGAGCCACAACGTCATGTTGCACCTGTACAAAACTCTAGTGCGGCCGCACTTGGAGTATTGTGTGCAGTTCTGGTCCCCACATTATAAGAAAGATGTGGAGGCATTGGAGAGGGTACAGAGGAGGTTTACCAGGATGTTGCCTGGTATGGAGGGCAGGTCTTATGAGGAGAGGCTGAGGGATTTGAGGTTGTTTTCGTTAGAAAGGAGGAGGCTAAGAGGGGACCTGATCGAAACATATAAGATGATTAGAGGTTTAGATAGGGTGGACAGTGATAGCCTTTTTCCTAGGATGGAGAAAGCTAGCACGAGGGGACACAGCTTTAAATTAAGGGGTGATAGTTATAGGACGGATATCAGAGGCAGGTTCTTTACCCAAAGGGTGGTTCGGGAGTGGAATGCCCTGCCTGCAGCAGTTGTAGATGCGCCAAGTTTGGTGGCGTTTAAGAGCTTAGTTGATAAGTATATGGAAGAGAAGGGAATGGTTTAGTTTGGAGGGGCATTGCTTTTTATATTGGTCGGCACAACATCGAAGGCCGAAGGGCCTGTTCTGTGCTGTAATGTTCTATGTTCTATGTTCTATTAGTCAATACTTATTTGTGGGTGCTACATTTAGTTTGGGGAACTTTAGGGAGGATATATCACTTTAGTGAGGGGGAAGGGAGGGTGTGCGCAATTAGTCTTAAAATAAAAGCTGTAGAGCTTTGCAAGTCTTATTAATCATCACTTCAGTGATTAACAGACCTGAAGTCTCAGCGTATTACATGCTCTTGGAATGGACTATTACTACATTACCTTCTAGTGGTTGAAATCAACCTGTAAAACAGGTTTACAAGACTTGAAAAGGGTGGGAAATATTGTGTAATGAAAACAGAACATGCTGGAAAAACTCAACAGGTCTGACAGCATCCGTGGAGACAGAATAGAGCCAATATTTCGAGTCAGCCAAACTCAAAACATTGGCTCTATTCTCTGTCTGATGATCAACAAAGAACAAAGAACAATACAGCATAGGTAATATGCCCTCCAGCCCTCCAAGCCTGCGCCGCCCATGCTTCTAACTAGACTCTTCGTTTGTATCCCTCCATTCCCAGTCTGTTCATGTGGCTATCCGGATAAGTCTTAACACGACCCCAGCGTGTCCGCCTCCACCACCCTGCTTGGCAGTGCATTCCAAGCCCCTACCACCCTCTGTGTAAAATACATCCCTCTGACATCTGTGCTAACAGATGCACTCGGACCTGCTGAGTTTTTCCAGCATTTTCTATTTTTGTTTCCGATTCCAGCATTAGAAGGCATGTTTTGCCTTTTACGCAATGTGTAATGTTGAGTCAATTATGCAAATTCTTTCAAATGGAAAGAACTTGACTCGCTGCAGTAGTGGCACTTTGGAATCTGGTACGTAAATGCCACAGGCTGCCCTCCACACAGCAGCAATGGGAGAGTTCTAACATTAGAGTCACGGAGGTTTATAGCATGGAAACAGGCCCCTTTGGCCCAACTTGTCCGTGACACCCTTTTTAACCACAAAGCTTGTCCCAATTGCCTATGTTTGGCCCATATCCCTCTGTACCCATCTTGCCCATGTAACTGTCTAAATGTTTTTTTATAAGACAAAATTGTACCCCTCTCTACAACTCATTCCAGAAACTCACTACCCTCTGTGTGAAACAATTGCCCCTTTAAACCCTTTTGTATCTCTCCCTTCTCACTTTTAACCTACGTCCTCTAGTTTTAGACCCCCCTACCTTTAGGAAAAAGTGTTCTCTATCTATCTATCTTATCCCTACCCCTCATTATTTTATAGACCTCTAAGGTCACTCCTAAGCCTCCGAATAGTGGGAATGGCCAGATGGATATCTTCTTCCTGTTGTTATTTTCATACAAGCACACGCCCTGAGTTACTAGTCCCTGTGGAGTGGTACTGTAGCACAGTGGTTAGCACTGCTGCTCACATATCCAGGAATCTGGGCTCAATTCCCGACTTGGGTCACTGTCTGTGTGGAGTTTGCACATTCTCCTTGTGTCTGTGTGGGTTTCCTCCAGAGTGCTCTGGTTTCCTCCCACAGTCCAAAGATTAGGTTGATTGGCCATGCTAAAACTGACCCTTAGTATCCTGAGATGCATAGGTTAGAGAGATTAGTGAGTAAATATGTAGGGATATGGGGCTAGGGCCTGGGTGAGATTGTGGTCGATGCAGACCCAATGGGTCAGATGGTTTCTTTCTGCACTGTAGGGATCCTATGGTCAAGATTGAATAATTATTTATCTAACCATCGCAAAGAACTGTGTTTTCAATGGAAATAGGGCAAAGACGCAGGCCGCAAATTCACTTAGCAGGAATGGGATGGAGTTGTTGCATTAATCTCATGCTGTTGGCTTTAATCTAATTCACATACCAGTCAACGGTGATGACACTCCTCCAACAACAGCAACACCTTCATCTCGCAACTTCTAACTATCTGTATTCTAACCTTCCGGCGATAAAAGTCAACATTACACTGACTCACAGAATACTACCAAAGAAGTGCTTCGGCCCATCCTGCCTGCACTGACACATGAAAGGCCCTGACCTGCCCACCTAATCCTATCTGCCAGCCCATAGCCTTGAATGTTATGACCTGCCAATTGCTCATACAAGTACTTGTTAAAGGATATGAGACATCCCACCTCCACCATCCTCCAAGGCAGTGCATTCCAGACTATTACAACCCTCTGATTTTCTCAGTTCCCCCACCAAACCTTCAACTTCTCACTCTTAACTTGTGTCCCCTTCTAACTGACCCTTCAGCTAAGGGGAACAGCTGTTCCCTGTCCATCCTGTCCATAATCTTGGTCACCTCAATCAGGTCGCCCCTCAGTCCAGAGAAAACAACCCAGGCCCCTATCCAACCTCTCTTTATAACTTAAGTGTTCCACCCTAGGCAATATTCAACTTCTTAATTCACCTCAGAATAGAGGCGGGCAAGGTTAGCTCAAATGTCCTGGCAGCTAGTGTGTGCTTCGGAATAGCACCAATAGCACAGGGGTTAATCCCCATGGTTGTTGAGCTAGGCTTGGGGCCAGTCTCCTTGTCCTACACTCCAGCAAAGCCATCGCATGAAGCCATGGCTCAGCGATCACCAAGGAGGCTATTTGGAGAATAGATGGCCTCCACTTCTCTGTCACCTGGTGGATCAGATTTACTCCAAAGTGTGATCGACCTGCAGACATTCAGATGGAACCAAATACCCTGGAATCACTTAAAAAAATGAATGGTTGCTAACTCATGAGAAAATACATTTTTAGGTAAAGACACATTTCATCTTAAGAGCTCAAATTAACAAAAATGTCTCCTTTCTCCAAAGGGCCATGAAAAATAATGGGTGGCACAGTGGCACAGTTGTTAGCACTGCTTCCTCACAGTGCCAGGGACCCAGGTTCAATTCTGGCCTTGGTTGACTGTCTGTGTGGAGTTTGCACATTCTCCTTGTGTCTGTGTGTGAGTTACCTCCAGGTACTCCGGTTTCCTCCCACAGTCCAAAGATGTGTGGATTAGGTTGATTGGCCATGTTAAATTGCCCCTTAATATCAGGGGGATCAGGAGGTAAATATATAGGGATAGGACAGGACTTGAGTGGGATTGTTGCCAATGGAGGCTCGATGGGCCAAGTGGTCTCCTGCACTGTTGATTCTAAAAACAAGTTCTAATCTAAAAAATACATTCCAAATTATAGGGAATTTCTTAAACTAAAGCATAAGATAATTCTTGATGTTGCTCTCCATTGCCCACCGATTATTAAAATACAGAGGGATCTGGGCATGCAGGTCCACGCTTTCCTAGAAGTGGCAATGCAGGTGGCCAAGGTGATTCAGAAGGCATATGACATTCTTGCCTTCATCGGCCGGGGCACTGAGTACAGGAATTGGGGAATCACGTTGCAGCTATATAAAACCTTGGTTAGACTGCATTTGGAATATCACATGTGATTCTGGTAACCACACTATCAGAAGGACATGGAAGCTTTGCAGAGATGCAAAGAAGGTTCACCAGGATGTTGCCTGGTCTCAAGGGTGTCGGCTATGAGGAGAGGTTAAATAGACTAAGATTGTTTTCACTGGAAAGACGGAGGCTGAGAAGAGACCTGATAGAGGTCTACAAAATTGGATCCTGGGTTTGATTCCCGGGTCAGGTCACTGTCTGTGTGGAGTTTGCACATTCTCCTCATGTCTGCGTGGGTTTCCTCCAGGTGCTCCAGTTTTCTCCCACAATTCAAAGATGTGTGGGTTAGGTTGATTGGTCATGCTAAGAAATTGCCCCTTAGGGTCCAGGGATGCGTAGATTAGAGGGATTAGTGGGTATGTCAGGACATAGGGGTAGGGACTGGATGGGATTGTGTTCGGTGCAGACTCGATGGGCTGAAGGACCTCTTTTGCACAGTAGGATTCTATGGTTCTGTTGTTCTAAAATTATGAAAGACACGGCAATGTGGATAGTCAGAGGCTTTTTCCCCGAATGGAAGCGTCAACTACTGGGGGACACAGGCTCAAAGTGAGAGGGGAAAAGTTTAAGAGAAATGTGCAGAGGAAGTTTTTCAAGCAGAGTGGTGTGTGCCTGGATCACGCTGCCAGCGGGAGGTGATGGAAACACCAGGCTCCTTGGCACTGAAGTGTATCTTAGGAACAAGCTTGTACATTTGTGGAAATGGACACAACCAAACCATGAAAATTCCAGACCTTTTGTGAGTGTGAACTATTTGTCAGAAGTACTCCATGCAACACAATCCAACCCAGGGAGGCAATGACATGGCGGTATAGACACAAGGTATTGCCCTGAGCACTCGGGTACGAATCCCACCATGGGTGAAATTTGAATTGAATTAAAAAATCTGGAATTAAAAGCTTAATGGTGACCCATTGTCAATTGTTAAAAAAAACAATTTGTCCACTGATGTTGTTTAGGGAAGGAAATCTGCCATCCTTACCTGATCTGGCCTACAGACTCACAACGATGTGGTTGACTCTTAAATATCCTCTGAAATGGCCCAGCATGTCATAGTTCAAAGCAACTGAGGATGGACAACAGATGCTAACTAGTCAGTGGCATCCACATCCCATGAATGAATACAATATAGGTGCCCAATTGAACAGATAGGGACTGCCACATGGAGGACCCCTATCTCAGTCTGCTACAACTCTCACCAACTTTTACAAATGCACCATAGAAAGCATCCTTTCTATGGTGGTATGGCTCCTAATCTGACCAAGAAGCTACAAAGGGTTGTCCACACATAAACCAGCCTCCCATCATTGACTCTGTCTACACTTCCCACTGCCTCAGCAAAGCAGCCAGCATAATTAAGGACCCCACGCACCCCAGATATTCTCTTTCACCTTCTTCTATCAGGAAAAGGATACAAAATCTGAGCTCACGTACCACTTCAAGAACAGCTCCTTCACTACTGCTGTCAGACTCTTGAATGGACCTACCTCGCATTAAGTCAATATTTCTCTACACCTTAGCTATGACTGTAACATTATACTCCGCATTCTCTCCTTTCCAACTCCCCTATGCACTCCATGAATGGTAAGCTTTGTCTGTATAGCATGCGAGAAACAATACTTTTCACTATATCCCAATACGTATGACAGTGGTAAATCAAATTAAATCCAGTGGCAAAATGGATTGCTGGTGCCGGAATAAGGGACAAAAATTAGATTATTAAATTAAGAGACAGAATTGTGTTTTAATCAAGCTGAGGGTCATTTTCCTCATGAGAAAGGCACTGAAATATCCTTTAGGATTGGCAGATGGAAAATGATGGGCTATTGAGTGGTTGATAAGGAAAAATGCTCGGAATGAAGTTTTATCCCCAAGGTACTACCTGTTCCCTGAGCTCATACCATTGGCAGTAACTGCCCACAGAAACAAAACAGGTCATAGAATTGTAGAGTATCACAGCACAAATAGAGATTATTTGGCCAGTGATACCAAGCCTCTGTAAGAGCTTCTCAATTTAGTGGGTTGCCCTATTGTTACTCCCCATAACCAATAACAAATTGACCCTTTCTAAGGGCACTTTAGTAAGTTCCGATGGAATCTGCTTTCAGCACTCTTTTAAGGTCCTGACCTTAAAAAAAATCCCTGTGTGAAATATAAAGCAACAGCAAAGTAGGACATGGCAGGACAATGCCACGATAATTTAATGACAATACTTCTACATATATATTACTAGTATAAGCCATCGTAAGCATTCCACAATCTGTACTGTGTGCACTTTTAGCCCTAAATACTGCAGATTCTGCAGTCTGGCCACAACAGGAAGCAATGCTATTTGCCTTCCACTTACAGCGGGTTATATTACAGAAAGTAGTGGGCAGCAGGAAGTGAGTAAAAGGATTAGATGCTGTTTGAACTTCATCTTTATGGATTGACAATCTCATGAAATATTCACACATAATAATGCAGTCGCTGCCTTTACTTTTCACGTGCATGTTTCAGCTTCTCGTTAGACACATTTTTATCTTAATTCAATAATCTAACTGGGACTTTTACACTTTCTTTTAGTGACCCCAAATGATTTGCTGCCTTTGAGTGCCCTCGTATGGTAACATAGGTAAACCTGTCCTTCTGTTGGACTCAAAAGTCCGGGGTAGTCATTCCTGATATCCTATTGAAGCTCAGTCAAATCTCCATTCACAATAGCGGGACCAGAGAACTGTCGCTGCAGGCAAGGTCAGGGAATTCTGTCCATGACTCCCTCTTCATATTTTACCAACAGTTTAGTTCCAGGTATAAGTTTATTTATTAGTGTCACAAATAGATTTATGTTAACACTGTAATGAAGTTACTGTGAAAATCCTCCAGTCCCCACACTCTGGCCGGTCTGGGTACACTGAGAGAGAATTGAGCATGGCCCATGTATCTGACTAGCACATCTTTCGCACTGTGGGAGGAAACGAGAGCACCCAGGTGAAACCCATGCTGACATGGAAAGAACGTGCAAACTCCATACAGACAGTAACCCGAGCCGGGGATCGAATCCAGGTCCCTGGTATTGTGAGATGGCAGTACTAACCACTGTGCCACTGTACCTCCCCTATATATTGATATGCTTGGTCCTTGGCATTTGCGGGGGCGGGTTGTTTCTAATGTTCCTTCTTTTCTCAAATCAAACATGCCTCACCCCTGTTTAATTCTCAAATCTGCTCTTGAATCTTTCTCTAAATATCTGAGGAAGTTCTTTTGGTATTTCTCCTGTACTAATGAACAGGGTATAGGGTAACCTCCCTGTCAATTTAAATATTAGCTTTTAGTCTCTCTGGTTCACTCAGTTATAATCTTCCTCCACTCTGCTCATTTTACTGAAACCATGAAATTTGTGCCTTTCTCAACTTTCACCTTTTGTTCTAGCTCCAGGGATTCACTCACCCTTGTTTTCAATCCCTCTGTGTGATCCATAGCCTGTGTGATCTTTGCACTCTCCTGGTTTCTCCACGTCCTGTTTTGTTCACTCCATCTTATTGGCCATGCCTCGGTCAAATAAGCTCAAACTCTGCCATTTCTCCCTTAAACTGTACATTTCAAACTCCCCTTTTCTCTTTAAGACATTCTTTAAACCACCTGTGTGACCTTGATCTCACTTTCACCTACACAAAAATGCATTATCTGTAGAACACTAAAGGACATGATGAAGAAACCTTGTCTTAACCACCACCTTTCATAACCACCAGATAGTCCCACTCTCACCGTCACTCTCTCCAATTCTGTCTCAGACTCTCACTCCTCTCTCTATCTCTCCACTCTCTCCCTCACTCTCTCTAATCCTCTCTCAGACTCTCACTCCCCTCTCCATTCCCACCTCACTCTCTCCAATCCTCTCTCAGACTCTCACTCCCCTCTCCATTCCACCTCACTCTCTCAAAACCTCTCTCAGACTCTCACTCCCCTCTCCATTCCCACCTCACTCTCTCCAATCCTCTCTCAGACTCTCACTCCTCTCTCCATTCCCACCTCACTCTCTCCAACCCTCTCTCAGACTCTCACTCCCCTCTCCATTCCCACCTCACTCTCTCCAATCCTCTCTCAGACTCTCACTCCCCTCTCCATTCCCACCTCACTCTCTCCAATCCTCTCTCAGACTCTCACTCCCCTCTCCATTCCCATCTCACTCTCTCCAATCCTCTCTCAGACTCTCACTCCCCTCTCCATTCCCACCTCACTCTCTCCAATCTTCTCTCAGATTCTCACTCCCCTCTCCATTCCCACCTCACTCTCTCCAGCCCTCTCTCAGACTCTCACTCCTCTCTCCATTCCCTTCTCCATTATCTCTGCACTCTCAGGTTCTCACTCCCTTATCTAATCTCTCTCTGCTCCCTCCGTACTCTCTCACACTCTGCCTCACATCACTCCATTCTGGTTATGCTGCCTTCTCTCTTCATAAATGATATTAACATAGTAAAGAAATTGCTTCATTAATTGCAAAGGTTAACAGATTAAATGACGCTCATAAAATAAATAGATGAAAACATGTAAACCAGAAACACAAAGGGAGAGAGAATAGCTGCAAATATCAAATTTCAGGAACATTTGCATTTAAAACTTAATTCAAGATGTCCCTAAGCACGGCAATAGCTAATGAATTAATTTTCAATTGCACTGTGGTAATATTGCAAACAATTGGCACCATATCACAAACATCCACTCCTTCCACTATCGATGCTCAGTAACAGCTGTGTTTACGATCTACAAGATGCACTGCAGCAATTCACCAAAAATCCTCAGACAGCACCTTCCAAACCCATGACCACTTCTATCTATGAAGACAAGGTCAGCAGACACATGGGAACCCCACCACCTGCAAATTCCCCTCCAAACCACTCATCATCCTGACTTGGAAATATATCGCTGATCCTTCACAGTCACTGGGTCAAAATCCTGGAATTCCCTGCGTAACGGCAATATGGGTCAACCCATAGCCCATGGACTGCAGTGATTCAAGAAGACAACTCACCACCCCATCTTCTCAAGGGTAATTAGGGATGGACAGCCAGCGATGCCCGTGTCCCACAAATGAATTTAAAGAAATTGCACACAAGTCTCAAAACGTCATTGAACTAAATGACCAGATACTCTGTTGAGGGATAAACACTGGTTAAAATACCAGAGTCAGCTCACCTTCTCTTCATCAAACTCATGCCATGGGATACTTTACATCCACTCTTGACCAAATCTCACAATTGAAGCTATGCATCTCTAATAATACAGCACTTCTTCAACCTTATCCCGGGAGGGATAAATAAATTGTGTGCATAGGTCACAGGCGTGTGGTTTGACACCCACAACCTTTGAAGTCTGATTCAAAAATGATACCAACTGATACCTTAAAATTGGAGTGATAAATTAAATGAATTAATCAAAACAAAAGCTTGAAGTAAATCTCCTCTCACCAGCTCAACAATCCTCCTTGAACCCAGACCTGAGTTGACATTCATGTTTCTCATTCTCGCCATTACTTTCAGTTTTTCCATTAAGCGCTGTATGTCATATATTTCACAAATGACCAATGGAACTGGTCTTCATTTGCTCCTGTCCTGGGATGTTGGCAACTCGTGCATTTACTGCCCAGCCTCAGTTTAATGCAATTGAATGTCTAAAGCAAGGGAGGGAAAACTACAGGCGACATGGTGACATATGTGGCATGGTGGCACAGTGGTTAGAATTGCTGCCTCACAGTGCCAGGGACCTGGGTTCATTTCCCAGCATTGGGTCACTGTGGAGTTTGCACGTTCTGTGTAGGTTTCTCTAGTTTCCTCCCACAGTCTAAAGATATGCAGGTTAGATGCATTGGCCATGATAAATTGCCCTTTAGTGTCAGGGAGCCTAGCTAGGACATGGTTAGAGGGATAGGACCTGGGTCGGATTGTGTTTGGGTGCAAACTCAATGGGTCGAATGGCTTCCTTCTGCACTGTAGGATTCTATGATCCTATGACCCCCAGTTCTCAGGACTCCTGCTCCGGCCCATGGCCCATACCATGCCTTCCATAAGAAGGTAGTTGAAGATACTTTGTCTCTGTTGTCATTTCTGGAACTCTGTGGCTGCCATGTTAGAAAAGGCAAGTGTACACATGGAGCACTGAGAGCCGCATGCAACAAGTGTGCATTTAAGATTACTCAAGAGATTGCTGTAGCTTTGATTCGCATTGTGGTTTTCCAATAGATTTGCTGGAATCTCAAAGAATCCATGTATTTTTCACTCCTATTTTAAAATACTTTTCTTTTAAAAGTTACCCAGACTCAAAATTGTCTCTGTACTTTTCTCATTTGCTTTCCTGAACGTGTTGATTCTTGCTGAGGTGTGGCATCATGCCTGCTGGCAATTCTGCAGTATCTGTCAGAACTGCCACCCCACACGTGGAGGTCCACAAGGTGAAATAAAGACAAAATACTGTCGATGCTGGAAGCTGAAACAAAGACAGATAATGCTGGAAAATCTCAGCAGGCCTGACTGCATTTATGGAGAGAGGATAGAAGCAACATTGTGAGCTTGGAGAAGGGTCGTCCTGACTCAAAATGTTGGCTTTATTCTCTCTCTACAAATGCAGTCAGACCTGCTGAGATTTTCCAGCATTTTTATCCCACCCAGTGAATGTTGGCGGGCTGTTTGACATTATAGCCAGGCCATGCTTTTTAAAAGACAAAATTGTACCCACCTCTGCTACTACCTCTTGCAGCTTGTTTCAGACACTTACCACTCTCTATATAAAAAAAATACCCCTCTGGATACTTTTGTATCTCTCCCCTCTCACCTTAAACCTATGCTCTTTAGTTTTAGATGCCCCTACGTTTGGAGAAAGATATTGACCATCTAGCTGATCTATGCCCTACATTACTTTACAGACCCCTATAACATCGTCCCTAAGCCTCCAAGGGAAAAAAGTCCCAGTCTATCCAACCTCTCCTTATAGCTCATCACAGCAGATAGTGACACTTAAATTCAAAAGAAATCTGGAATTAACAAATGACCACGAAACCATTGCCGATTGTTGTAAAAACCCATCTGGTTCACTGATGTCCTTTAGGGAAGGAAGTCAGTCATCCTTGCCTGGTTTTGCTCAGCGCCACAGCAATGCGGTTGGCTCATAGATATCCCTCAGGGATGCTGTCACAGACAGCAATGCCCATAGCCCATGAACAAATTAAACTTCTTAAATTTATAATTTTTCAGCATTCTGTCATTTACACAGTAAATGACAGAACCCTTAAGAGTATTGATAGGCAGAGGGATCTGGTGTACAGGTACTCAGAAAGTGGCAACACAAGTGGAGAAGGCGGTCACGAAGGCATACGGCATGCTTGCCTTCATCAGGCAGGGCATTGAGTAAAAATTGGCAAGTCATGTTGCGGTTTTATAGAACCTTAGTTAGACCGCAGTTGGAATATAATGTTCAATTCTGGTCGCCACACTATCAGAAGAATGTGGAGACTTTGGAGATGGTACAGAAAAGATTTACCAGGATGTTGCCTGGTTATAGAGGGCATTAGCTATGAGGACAGTTTGGAGGAACATGGTTTGTTCTCACTGGAACAATGGAGATTGAGGGGTGACCTAATAGAAGTTTACAAGATTATGAGAGGCATGGACAGAGTGGATAGTCAGGAGCTTTTTCCCAGGGTGGAAGAGTCAATTACTAGGGGCAACAGGTTTAAGGTGCGAGGGGCAAGGTTTAAAGGAAACGTACGATGCAGGTTTTTTACACAAAGGATGGTGAGTGTCTAGAACTCGTTGCTGGGGGAGACAGTGGAAACAGATACGACAGTGATTTTTAAGGGGCTTCTTGACAAATATATGAATAGAATGGGAATAGAAAGACAAGGTCCCTGGAAGGGAGGGGGTTTTAGTTTAGTCAGGCAGCATGGTCGGTTTGGAGGGCCAAAGGACCTGTTCCTGTGCTGTAATTTTCTTTATAGTGTTAACAATGGTCAGGAGATTCAGTTAAATGGGAAATGAAAGGGACAGTATTCTTTTTCATAGATCATTGAACCATAGAATCCTTGCAGTACCATTTGGCCCATCGAGTTTGCATCGACCACAATCCCACCCAGGCTCTATCCCCATAAGCCCTCATATTTACCCTGCCAATTTTAATAGTATCAGGCAGGAACTTCCAAAAATTAATTGGGGGAGTCTGTGGGAAGGCAACAGGACATCTGGGAAGTGGCATGTTTTCAGAAGTATGTTAACCAGGATTCAGGTTAAACATGTTCCTCTTAAAGTGAAGGGCCAGCCTGGTAGAAGTAGGAAACTCTGGATGGCTCAGGGGAATATTGAGATCTGGTCAAGATGAAGAAAGAGGAACATGACAAGCGTAGGCAGCTGGAATCAAGTGAATCCCTTGAAGGGTATAGGGGGTGTGGGAGTGGAGTAAAGAGAGAAATCAGGAGGGCTAAAAGGGGACATGAGATTGTTTTGGCAGATAAGGCAAAGGAGAATCCAAAGAACTTCTACAAATATATAAAGGGCAAAAGAGTAACAAGGGAGAGAGTCGGACCTCTTAAAGATCAACAAGGTCATCTATATGCAGATCCACAGGAGATGGGTGAAATCCTAAATGGATATTTCTCATCATTATTTACTGTTGAGAAAAGCATAGATGCTAGGGAACTTGAGGAAATAAATAGTGATGTCTTGAGGAGTGTACATATCATAGAGAAGGAGGTGCTGGAAGCTTTAAAACACATCAAGGTAGATAAATCCACGGGACCAGATGAAATGTATCCCAGGACATTGTGGGAGGCTAGGGAGGAAATTGCGGGTTCCCTAGCCAAAATATTTGAATCATCGATAGTCACGGTTGACGTGCCTGAAAATTGGAGAATGGCAACTGTTGTGGAAAAGCTGGGAACTACAGGCCAGTGAGATCACATCTATGGTGGGTAAATCATTGGAAGGTGTTTTGAGAGAGAGGATCTACAGGCATTTAGAGATGCAAGGACTGATTAGGGACAGTCAGCATGTCTCACAAATTTGATTGAGTTTTTTGAAGGGGTAACCAAAAAGATAGATGAGAGCAGTTGATGTTGTCTACATTGACTTTAGCAAGGCCTTTCATAAGATACCGCATGATAGGTTGTTGCATAAGGTTAAATTTCACAGGATCCAGGGTGAGGTATCTAAATGGATACAAAATTGGCTTCTTGGAGCCAAAAAGTGGTTATAGAGAGTTATTTTTGAAACTGGAGGCCTGTGACCAGTGGTGTGCCTCAGGGATCAGGGCTCGGTCCACTGTTGTTAGTCATTTATGTTAATGATTTGGATGAAATATAGGAGACATGGTTAGTAAGTTTGCAGATGACACTAAGATAGGTGGCATAGTGGACAGTGAAAAAAATTATCTCCAATTGCAATGGGATCTTGATCAGTTGGACCAGTGGGCTGACGAATGGCAGATGGAGTTTAATTTAGACAAATGTGGAGTGATGCATTTTAGTAGATTGAATCAGGGCAGGACTTACTCAGATAATGGTAGGGCATTGGGCAGAGTTACAGAACAAAGAGATCTTGGGGTACATGTTCATAACTCCTTGAAAGTGGAGTCACAGGTGGACAGAGTGGTGAAGAAGGCATTCAGCATGCTTGGTTTCATCAGTTAGAACATTGAATACAGGAGTTGGAATGTCTTGTTGAAGTTGTACGAGACATTGGTAAGACCACATTTGGAATACTGTGTGTAATTCTGGTCACCCTATTACAGAAAAGATATTATTAAATTAGAAAGAATGCAGAAAAGATTTACCAGGATGCTACTGGGACTTGATAGATTGAGTTATAACGAGAGGCTGGAAAGACTGGGACTTTTTTCTCTGGGGCTGATCTTATAGAGGTCTATAAAGTAAAGGACACAGATCAGCTAGATAGTCAATATCTTTTCTCAAAGGTCGGGGAGTCTAAACCTAGAGAACATAGGTTTAAGGTGAGAGATACAAAAGTGTCCAGAGGGGCAATTTTTTCACAAGAGAGTGAAGAGTGTCTGGAACAAGCTGCCAGAGGTAGTAATAGAGGCGGGTACAATTTTGTCTTTTAAAAAGCATAGACGTTGACCCCAAGCTGGGAATCGAACCCGGGATCCTGGAGCTGTGAGGCAGCAGTGCTAACCACTGTGCCATCATGCTGCCCTATGTCCATAGAATTTCAAGAAATTGATAGTGCAGAACAGGCTATTTGATATGACTGATCTGTGCTATATTCCACGTGAGTCTCCTACTTATCCTACTTATCTTTCTATCCCTCCTTTCATCATGCGCTTATCTGGTTTCTTTTTAAGTCGATCCATGTAATTTCCTTCAATCCTGTGCTGGTGAGTGTCACGTACTTATTATTGTGCTGTCTGGGTGAAAAGCTGATGCTCAGTACTGTTAACACAATACCACACAGAGGCTACATGGAATTTCATGGAACTCTTCATACAATGACGGCCGGTGATGTGATAGCGAAAATGAAGTTTTAGTGTCTTTTAAATTGAGAAAACCAAATGAAGCCTCACAAACATAGTGTGGGTATTTATGCTGTTGCTCATTTTGAAACGGTAAAGTCCCACTTGAGGTTAACGGACTTTTCCATGGTCAGCCCTTTGCCCCTTCTGATTCTCAGAGCAGGCAGCATGGTAAAATTCCGGCAAGAATACTCTGATATTGATGGACTAAGTAACTTATATCAGCAATACTTTCTTTGATTTGATTTATTATTGTCACATGTATTAGTATACAGTGAAAAGTATTGTTTCTTATGCACTATTCACAACATACTGTTCATAGAGAAGGAAAGGAGAGAGCGCAGAATGTAGTGTTACAGTCATAGCTCGGGCGTAGAGAAAGATCAACTGAGTGTGAAGTAGGCCCGCACAAAAGTCTGATGGTAGCAGAAAAAAAGCTGTTCTCCAGACAGTTGGTATATGTCCTCAAAGTTTTGTATCTTTTTCCTGATGGAAGAAAGTGGAAGAGAGAATGACTGGGGTGCATGGGGTCCTTTATTATGTTGACTGCTTTACTGAGGCAGCAGGAAGTGTAGACAAGGTCAATGGTTGGGAGGCTGGTTTGCATGATGGATTGGGCTTTGTTCGCAACTCTTTGTAGTTTTTTTGCAATCTTGGACAGAGCAGGAGCCATATCAAGCTGTGATGCAACTTTCCTTACTTTCAGAAGAGGATTGCACAAAGTATCAAATTCCTGGGATTGTGGCCAATGTAATCCAAATGTCAGAAAGTGGCTAATTTCCTCGGAAGCACTCTCCATACCGATTTATCTCCTCTGCAGCATTGCATTAACTGGAGTTGACGAGCAGTTTCGACTGTGTCTCCTGAGAGATCAGATGCAGCTCAATATCATTCGCTATTGTATTAAACTTGCAGCGGTCAGTTAATGGAAACATTGCACTATTTGCTGGTATCTGTTTCTGTTGAAACCTCCTGTGCTTTCAACCTGGGAGGGATTTTATGTTTCTCCTTGGCAGGAGGTGCCTTTTGGTTTAAGCGAAGCAGGGAAATTGTAATAGAAGCAGGAAAGATGTTTCCACTGGTGGATGAAACAAAAGCTAGGGGGCGGAGCCTCAAAATAAAAGGAAACAGATTTAGGACTGAGTTGAGGAGGAACTCCTTCGTACAAAGGATTGTGAATCTGTGGAATTCCCTGCCCAGTGAAGCAGTTGAAGCTACCTCATTGAATGTTTTTAAGGCAAGGATAGATAAATTTTTGAACAGTGAAGGAATTAAGGTGAGCGGGCGGGTAAGTGGAGCTGAGTCCACAAAAAGATCAGCCATAATCTTATTGAATGGTGGAACAGGGGTCAGATGGTCTACTCCTGCTTCTAGTTCTTAGGTTCTCATGATATTAACAGACTTTCTCCCTTTTCTCCTTTCCCTGAAGGTCCTGACCATTGGCTTACAGCAGCATTGGTTCTCTGTTGTTTTAATAGCGAACAGCCTTTGTGAATGGAAGTAAAATCTGGATATTTGAGGAAAAACTGTCAGAGTTGAGCTTGATTCTGTCCCAACAAACCCAAGATGGCATTGGAGCATGGTGACTTTTTGCAAGCTGTGCCCAGCATATTCTCTCATTCTATCTTTCACTCTCATTTGGTACTTTTAATATTTTAACTCTTTTAAACTCTGCAGCATTGCTTTAGTTCAATCTCTATTTTTGAATGGACCTACCTCGTATTAAGTTGATCTTTCTCTACACCCTCGCTATGACTGTAATACTACATTCTGCACCCTCTCCTTTCCTTCCCCCCTATGCACTCTATGAACGGTATGCTCTGTTTGTATAGCGCATAAGAAATAATACTTTTCACTGTGTACTAATACAGGTGACAATAGTAAATCAAATTTAAAAAAATCCAGTAGTCCCAATGGAGCTGTATCTTAATGAAAATCAGGCTGTTGAAGAGAATGGACTTAAGTTGATCTTTCTCTACACCCTAGCTATGACTGCAACACTACATTCTGCACTCTCTCCTTTCCTTCTCTATGAAAAGTATGTTTTGTCTGTATAGCATGCAAGAAACAATACTTTTCACTGTATGTTAATACATTTGACAATAATAAATCAAATCAAATCAAATAAACTCAACACACACTCTGAGGCGGGGGCTAGGACTCGCCCAGGAATCGTTGTGGAGATCGTGATCAATCCATGGGGAGGGACAACACTGCGGGGGTTTCACGGAACATACAAGTTAACATCAGCAATAGGCCATTTGGCCCCTCAAAGCTTCTCTGCTATCTATTAGGATGGTGGTTAATTTGATTGTGACCACAATTGCATATTACCGTCTACCCCCAATAGCCTTCCATCCTGTTGTTAATCAGGAATCTATCTATCTCTGCCTTAAAAATATTCAAAGACTCTGCCTCCATTACCTTTTGAAGAACAGAATTCCAAAGACTCAGGAGCAATTTCTCCTCGACTCTCCATTTAATGGGCAATCCCTTATTTTGAAACAGTGACCCCTCAAGCATCAGATTCTCCCACAAAAGGAAACATCGGCCGCGATCCTCCCATCACGACTTGCAACTTTTCTGGTGGGTCACAGTGGGAGATGCACGTCGCCAGCCTTGTCCCAGGATTTGTGCATGAGCTGGGAACACACGCGCATCTCCCAGAGCTGGAGAACAGAGTCAGTCAGACCACACCGGAAACCTGCGGGAGTGCAGGTAAGTCATTTGAATCTGTTTTAAATGTATTTTAAATATGTTTTCAAGCTAACTATTGGGAACTTTCTGGGGAATCTCTCACCCTGCCAGGAGTACTTCCGGCAGGTTTTAGATTACTCCCCATGTTCGGGGAACTAGCAGGAGACTTTGCCGGAATGAAGAGGTGGGAAGACAATTGGGGATTCCAAAGGGTTAGGTGGCAGGGCAGTTGTACCCCCTGGGCATGGGCACCCTGGCAGTGCCAGCCTGTGTACCCTGGTGCAGGTTAAGGGGCAGAGTGGCCAAACCCAGGGGACACCTTGGCAGTGCCCATTGGGGCCTATTTTGGGTGGGGCCTAGGGGCAATCAGTGGGGGTGGGTGTGGGGGCTCCCGCTGCCATTCTGCAGACAAGGTGGGTCTGGGATGGAGACAAGGCTATGATTGGGGCAGACTGTGAAGGGGAGGAGGGGTAGTTTCCTATAGGGTGGGAGGGAGAGGTGCCTGTGGGAGGTGTCCGACCCCGGAGGGTGAGCGGGGTGGGGGGAGGATCTGCTGAGGTGAGAGGTATGGGGGGATCGGCACTGCTGGGGAGTTGGGGGGATGTGGGCTGTAATCGGGGCACTCTGAGACAGGGGCTAGGACTCGCCCAGGAATCGTTGTGGAGATCGTGATCAATCCATGGGGAGGGACAAGACTGCGGGGGTCTCAGGCTGGCCAGTGATTGAGCAAATGGAGAATCTAACAGATTGGGACACAATGCACATGTGCAGAGTTCCAGAACTGTCAAACTCCAGTGCGAATAATTCCACCCCCCCTGGGTTTTTAATGATATTCACCACTGCGATCTCTGCAGCATGCAGAGTTTGGCGATTCAGATGAGAAGCTGATCTAGAACAGTTTTCCAGCTAGTTCAGCATTTTTTGTGAGAATTGCGACCATCATTTCACCATCCAACTCTGTCAAGACCCTTTAGAATCTTGTATGTCTCAATCAAAAGTCATCTCCTACCATTCTAAACTCCAGCAGAAACAACCTGTCCAACCTTTCCTCATAAGACAACCCGCAAATTCCCAATATTAGTTTCGCAAACCTTCTCTGAACTATTTCCAATTTATTTACATCCTTCCTCACCTAAGGAGACCAACACTGTACACAGTGCTCCAGATATGGTCTCATCAATGCCCTGTACAACTGAAGCACAACCTCCCTGCATTCATATTTAATGTCCCTCACAATAGCCGAATACACTCTACTAAATTTCCACATTATTTGCTGAACCTGAATACTAGGCTTTTGTGATTCATACACTAGGACACCCAGATCCCTCTGCATCTTAAAGCTCTGCAATCTCTCATTATTTCAATAAAATGCTTCTCCTTTGCTGCCAAATGGATAATGTCACATTTTCTCGCAATATATATTTAGTAGTCTTCTTATATCCTTTCCACTACTTGCATTCCGATGTATCTTTGTGGCAAACATTCCATACATCCCTTCAGTCATTTATATAAATTGTGAATCGAGGCTCCAGCACTGATTCCTTTGGCGTATTACTCGTTAGGGGAGACGATGGCTTACTAGTATTATTGCTAGACTATTAATTTAGAAACTCAACTGAGGACCTGGGTTCGAATCCTGCCACAGCAGATAGTGCACTTTGAATTCAGTTAAAAATATTGAAATTAAAATCTGCTGATGATCATGAAACCATTGTCGATTGTCGGAAAAACCCATTTGGCTCACTAATGTGCTTGAGGGAAGGAAATCTGTAATCCTTATCTGGTTGCCACACTCCAGTGCTTGTTCAGGTAAACTGAGGGAGAATTTAGCATGGCCAGTGCATCTAATCAGCACATTTTTCGCACTGTGGGAGGGAATCGGAGCACCTGGAGGTGAAATCCACGCAGACACGGGGAGAACATACAGTCTCCACACAGGGAGCCTGGAATCGAACCCGGGTCCCTGGCACTGTGAGGCAACAGTGCTAACCACTGTGCCACTGTCACCTCTTGCACTTCCCCTGATGTTGACCTTCAGCTGTCCAGATCTCAAGCTCTGGAACTCCCTCCCTAACCTTCCCTGCTTCCTTGGCTCTTTCCTTCAGGGTGCTCCTTAAAGAATACCTCTTTGAGTGTTTCGGTCTAAAATATCCTTATATGGCTTAGTATTAGATTTTGTTCCATAACCCTCCTGTGAAGTTCCTTATGCTGCCTTTATTGAGTTAAGAATACGATATAAATACAAGTTTATAAAATGTTGAGAGGAATAGGTAGGGTGGACTCTCAGAGACTATTTCCCCGAGCTGAAATGGTCGCTACGAGAGGACACAGATTTAAGGTGCAGGGAAACAAATACAGAGGGAGGGTGGTGAGTGAATGGAATCGGCTGCTGTCGGAGGTTGTTGAGGCAAACTCACTGGGGTTTTTTAAGAGACTTCTGGATGAGTATATGGAAAAGAATAGGATAGGGGGTTATAGATAGGTCTGTGGATTGGTAGATGTGATCGGCGCAACTCGTGGCCGAAGGGCCTGTTTGTGCTGTATTGTTCTATGTTCTATGTTCTATTCATCTGTTATCCCATAGTTGTCCAGGCTGAACCATGCAGACTGGTGATTTGGGCAAAGTGCTGGCACTCATAGGTTGGCACCAACAGCCGGCACAGCGAATAAAGGGAACAAAGAACGGAGAAGACTGAGAGGAATACAATCTGTTGTATCAACACTGAATTCCTTTGCCTGTCGCCTCTGTCAGCCGTGAAGCAGCATTGACAAAGAAAGAACATTTTTGTTGCATTGGTGCATTGCAGCACAGACAGTGGATTTCAGCACATTCGGGAAGTAGAATAAGTGAATGATATGTCTGAAGATCTCTGATGCCACAGGCAAAGAGGCAATGCCTTCGGGTGAAAAGTCGGTTTTCAAAAGACAAAATCTGTGTGACATTTTCATGGATTCTTAAAACCACTTCTTCAGGACAATTTTGCCCTCAGACGAAGTCTAACTAAACCCTTAACACCTACGACTCCTACAGGCAAGAAAGAGAGTTTCATCCGTCTGGGTCACACCTAAAGTCATTTTTGCCAGAGAGAAAAGGCTTGCTGAGAAGGATCTGCACCATCCAATAACCTACAATCTAGTTGCTTATCAAAGAAAATGCTTGTCATCAGACAGGTAATTACAATTTCACCTTTAATCCCCAACCTATCCCCGCTTCCCCCTCTCTCACTCTCCCTCTCTCTCCTACCATTGCTTCCTTTCCCATTGCCCTTTATTGTACTGACGCAATTCATAAATCATAGAATCCCTACAGTGCAGAAGTAGGCCATTTGGCCCATCAAGCTTGCACTGACAACAATCCTACTCCTGCCCTATTTCCGTAATCTCACGTCTTGACCCTGCTAGTCCCCCAATACTAAGGGGCAATTTAGCATGGCTATTCCACCTAACCCACACATGGTTGGGCTATTTGGACTATGGGAGGAAACCAGACCATCAGGAGGAACATATAAATTCCATATAGTCACCTGGGGCCAGAATTGAACCTGGGTCTCTGCAGCAGTGCCATCCACTGTGCCACTGTCTGGCACACTATGCCACCCAAAACATTAGCAATGGCATCCAACTTTCCTTGCTTGCTTCTTCCGATAAATATGTCACTTTTTCTGCCATTCTCTGCCCCTTTAATTAAAAAAAAATCAAGATTCCTTGCTCCTTCTTGGGATGTGAGTGTCGCTGCTTGGGTCAACAATTTACTGCCCATCCCCAAGGGCATTTAAGAGTCAACCACATTGCTGTGGGTCTGGAGACACATGTAGACCGGATCAGGTAAGGATAACAGATCTCCTTCTCTAAATGACATCAGTGAACAAGATGAGGTTTTATGATAATCAACACTCAGTTCATGGTCATCAGTAGATTCTGAATTCCAGATTATTATTCAATTCGAATTTCACCATCTACTGGGGTGGGATTTGGACCCAGGTACCCAGAGCAGTACTGTGAATCTCTGGATTATTAGTCAGGCAACAATAGCACTATGCCATGGCCTCCCTTCCTCCTGCCTCCTCTACTTTGTTCATTCCTCCCCATGAAGAGGGCTCCTTACTTCCACGCCCAACCTGTCCTTCCTCCTCGGACAAGCAACAAATTCTCAAAATGCCACCAACTCATTCTCGCACTTCCTGAATTACCTCGCCTTCTCACCAAGGAGTTCCAGCCTGGCTGACATCCTGTGGTTTGATCTTTAGATTCCCTACAGTGGGATGTCTTTTGAAATGGTGATCACCATGACTGGCTGGGGACCGCTCAAACTAGTTTGGTCAAAGTTCTTTAAATCCAGTAGGAGGGCTGGTCCTCTCCCAAGCTGGACTGAAAAGAGACTCAGAAATACTGCCAGTAAAAAAACCAGCACACAAACTATTTGCACCACCCAAGTTCTTCCATCGAGCGTACTTGTTAAAGATTGGGCCACAGAGTGTGGCAATGGTGTTGCTGAAATGTAAAATCAATTCTGTTTTCTGATACCCTCGTCAGATAAGTTTCATGAGAAAAGCATCAACGCAGCAATGAAACCATAAGGAACAAAAATACTTGGCATTACCTTCAGGATATATAAGCTTCTCTCTCCATTTTCCCGAATGCTTTTACACTGTGTGTGAAGTACTCTCTATCACGTCACATCAAGACGGTTTAAGTTGTAATAATTAATTGTTCCTTGTTACTGCTTACAATGGTCTCCTCGCCCAAGGATAGCTGGGAGGTATGACACATGACAGGAAACAATGTAAATTTTAATCCAGATCTAAACTGCGGTGTCATCTGGTATTTCTGCTGGCTTAATGCACTGCTGCTTTCATTTGGCAACAGGCATGCTCGAGCTTTGTTGAGTTATGTGTTTACTTTGCACTGGCAAATAGCAAGGGTGTTCCCTGCATATGACTAAAAGCCTTTGTGTCTTATTTCTACTGAAGGCATACCCATAACTGGACATGCTGGAATTGCCTGGCCCATGATGTATCCATGTTGAAAATTGTGTGTCATTTCTACTAGAGTCAATGGATGGGAGGCTGGTTTACGTGATGGGCTGGGCTACATTCATAATCCTTTGTAGCTAATTCATCACTAGCACAAAATGGAATTCTTTGATAGCATCTAGCTGGTCTTTATTTAGAAATCACATGTGCAAGAGAACTTGATTTGATTTGACTTATTATTGGGATGCAGTGAAATGTAATGCTTCTTGCATTCTATACAGACAAAGCATACTGTTCATAGAATACATAGGGGAGAAAGAAAGGATAGGATGCAGAGTATAATGGTGCAGTTATAAGTAGGGTGAAGAGGCAAATCAGTTTAATATATTAATATAAGTCCATTCAAAAATCTGATGGCAGCAGGGAAGAAACATGAGTTGGTTGGTACATGATCTTAGACTTCTGTAACTTTTTCCGATGGAAGAAGGTACAAGGCAGTAGATCCAGGCGCATGGGGTCCTTGGTTCTGCTGGTTACTTTTCTGAGGCAGCAGGAAGTAGGGAAGTGTAGACAGAGTCAATGGATGGGAGATTGGTTTGCGTGATGGACTAGGCTATGTTCACAACCCTAGCTTCTTGCTATATAGTTGTTAAAGCCATTATTATCATGCACAGGAAGACCCCAGGTTTGATGGCAGGGCTAGTGATAAAACTAAGGAAAAGATGTTGGCCCAGATCCTCCCCTGCCCTTTTGAAATATTAGAATACTTGGAATTTTTATCACATGGAGAAGACTTCTTCTGGAAAGTGAAATTGGAGGAGCGCAAATCTAGTTCAATACATAGAAAGGTGGTGGCTTGATGGTAACATCACTGAACTAGAAAGCCAAAGACCTAAGGCTACTGATTGGGAAACACAGGTTCAAATCCCACCACGGCAGGTGGAATTTGAAGTCAATTAACAAAAATCTGGCAGCCATCTCAGGGTTGATAATCTGTAGTCGATTTCCACAAAACTCACCTGATTCACTAATGTTCTTTAGGGAAGGAAATCTGCCACCTTTACCAGGTCTGGTCTACATGTGACTCCAGAGACAAAGCAATATGGTGTTCTTGTGAAATGGCTTAGAAAGCCACACAGTTCGAGGGCAATCATGGGTCAACTCAGCATGTGGATTGCAGTGTTTTAAGAAGGCAACTCACCACCACCTTCTCAAGGGATGGGTAACAAATGCTGGCCTCAGCAGCGACATTGACATCCAATGCGAGAATAAATAACAATAACTTGCTGATGCTCAGGTAAAATGCAAGCTTCATGTAGACAGTTCAAGAAAAAGCTAGGCTAAATTACCTCTCAAATTTGCATGAATTTCTGACATTAGATGAACAGGGGAGTGGTTGCGGGGGATGAGTTAATCTTCATGGAAACATCCTTGGCACATATTCCCATTATCATTAGTACTTGGCAGATTAATGGGATTGGGAGTTATAGATAGTTCTATGGCCTTCTAGGTATGGATATGATCGGCGCAACCTGTGGGCCGCTGGGCCTGTTTGTGCTGCAGTGTTCTATGTTCTATGTTCTAAGATTTTCCCTTGGCTCCTTCTTCTCACCTCTGACCCTCAATCATGATACATTCGAAGCATATCATGTCCCTCAATGCAACATCTGTCAGGCCTGCACTGAACTACAAAATTACATGCTCAGTCGCTGGAGTGAACCTTGAATCCCCTCAACTTTGAACTTGGAGAAAAGAGCACTCAGCAATTGAACCAATTGATGGATTGACATGGCAGCTCCTACAGTTTCGCTTTTGGTAGGGGAGGCATTCTGGAAGGGCATCATCTCCCCATAATTCCGACATAAGTTATCTTTGAGATGTCAAAACTGTTTTTCAAGGCAAGAGAGTCGAATACAACATACAATCTGATCACCTTCCTTGGAAAATAATTGCAAATATTGGCCTATTGACCTTCCATTCTTTAGGGTGGCACAGTGGTTAGCACTGCTGCTTCACAGTGCCAGGGACCAGGTGTGATTCCCGACTTGGCTCGCTGTCTATGTGGAGTTAGCACATTTTCCCCATGTCTGTGCGGGTTTCCGCCGTGTGCGCCGGTTCCCTTGCGCAGTGCAAAAGCTGTGCTGGTTAGGTGCATTGGCCGTGGTAAATTCTCCCCCAGTGTACCCAAACTGGCGACGGAGTGTGGTGACTGGGAGATTTTCACAGTAACTTCATTGCAGTGTTAACGTAAGCCTACTTGTGACAAATATATAAGCTTTTTACTTTTAAGATGGCCAGCCCCAATCGCTGGCTTTCCTCCCTTTGTCATAGATCCCACTGCAGAGTGGATCCCCACCCCCACCATCGCCCTCTCGAGGCCCTCCCCCCATCAGGCTCCACCCGTGTTAGGCCCTGCAGAGCTTGGCACTGGAAATCCAGAGCTGGGTGAATCCGGGAGGCCGTGACACCCAAAAGGAAGCCCACAAAACAGCCTCCGCTCAAATCTCCCAGCCCACTGGATTAAAAAAGCTATGCAGCGGAATGGGAGAATCACCCCTTTCTTTTATGTTGTCACAGCTTTGTTATGACATACTGCTAATTCCATTAAAAAGTGCTTTCGTGTCTAACAGAGTGGATTTGAAGTGTCTGTAATAAGTTTCAGCGAAAGTTCACTTGGATTTCGCTATGTATTTTGAACAGTGTTGTATATCTTAATTCTAAGAATGTCCCTGATACAGTGGTGATTCTTAGAAGCCTCTTAAGACATAGAGTGAAATGAGTTCCATGTTTACAGTAGGAAATATGCAACTTGGCTATTTCAAACACTTTAGGAAAGTGTAATCTTTATGATGACATATGCAAGCCTCCTGTAAGCTGGTATGAACTATCTACCTGAGACATATTGCAGGATCTAGTGCAGATTGAAAATCTGGAGTCATGTTCCACCACGACTGGTACATCACATTTTTAGCTTGGCTTCTTAGAATCACTGAAGTTCTTTTGAGGCTTCGACTTAGGGACAGGTATCATGAGAGGTGATTCAGGCTACATGTACAATTAATATTTCCAAATCCTTCCTTCCCCTTCTCTCTCCTCCCCTCCCCATCATCTTTTCCCCTCCGCTCCTCTCCCCTTCTCCCTCTATCCTCTCCCCTCCTTTCCTCTTCTCTCCAATTCCCTCCTCTCCTATTCCCTCCCTTCTTATCCCTCCCTCCATGCATTCCTTACCTCTTTGTCTATAGCAAGACAATAGAACCATGTATTAAAGTGAAAAGAATAAATTTTATTTTAAGAAATTTGGAAAAGGTGAGGTAGTTAAACAAAATGTCACAATGCCACTACCAGAATTAAATGTTTAGTTAAATGTTAACATGGTGTCAAAGTTTTGTACTTACAACATTATTTTTGTTCATAAGTTTTTTCCATTGAACTTTACAAAATTCTACAATGTTTTATTGAAACATCAAAACACAACATATAAATATGAGATCATTATCAATGAATTACATAATTGAAGTAAACAATATAGAACATAGAACATAGAACATTACAGCGCAGAACAGGCCCTTCGGCCTTCGATGTTGCGCCAACCAATTAGGAAAAAGCAATGACCCTCCAAACCAAACCATTCCCTTCTTGTCCATAAACTTATCTACTAACCTCTTAAACGCCACCAAACTTGGCGCATCTACAACTGCCACAGGCAGAGCATCCCATACCCTTACCACCCTCTGGGTAAAGAACCTACCTCTGATATCCGTCCTATAACTACCACCCCTTAATTTAAAGCTATGTCCCCTCATGCTAGCTTTCTCCATCCTAGGAAAAAGACTATCACTGTCCACCCTATCTAAACCTCTGATCATCTTATATGTTTCAATAAGGTCTCCTCTTAGCTGCCTTCTTTCTAACAAAAACAACCTCAAATCCCTCAGCCTCTCCTCATAAGACCTGCTCTCCACACCTGGCAACATCCTGGTAAACACACACACGCATGCACACACACGCGCACACACACACACGTACACACATGCGCACACACACGTACACACATGCGCACACACACGCGCACACACACACACGTACACACATGCGCACACACACATGCACACACACACACACTTCTTCTCCTTCACCCCATCCTCATTCACTCACACCCATTCTTCTTCCCTCACCCCATCCCTAATTATTCAGGATTAGGAGGCAACGGCCTAATGGTATTATCACTAGACTATTCATCCAGAAACATAGCTAAAATTCTGGGGACTCAGGTTTGAATCAAGTCATGGCAGATGGTGCAATTTAAATTCAATAAAATAAATATTTAGAATTAAGAATCCACTGATGACCATGAAACTAGAGTCAATTGTCAGAAAAACCCATCTGGTTCACTAATGTCCTTTAGGGAAGGAAATCTGCTGTCCTTACCTGGTCTGGCCTACACGTGACTCTAGGGCCATTGCAATGTGGTTGACTCTCACCCATCCTTTGAAATGACCCCTAGCAAGCCACTCAGTTGTATCAATCATTACAAAGTCAAGGGTAACTGGGGATGGCAATAAATTCAGGCCAGCCAGTGACGCCCATGTGTCACGCGTGAATTAAAAAAAAAAATCACCTCATCTCCCTGCATCCTATCCACCCTTCACGTCTGTATTCCCCCTCCTGCACTTCCAATTCACTAATCCTTCACATCATCCCTCTTTCACTCCCCATTCCTTCCTCTTTCGCAGCTCCCCCTCCACCTCCCATCCTCCAGGAGAAAAATTCTAATTGTGTGGGAGATTACAGTTAAGAAGGCCCACCAATGCCTCTACTTTCTCAGGAGACTAAAGAAATTTAGCATATCAACTACAAGTCTCACCAACTGCTACAGATGCACCATAGAAAGTATTCTTTCTGATTGTATCTCAGTTTGGTATGGCTCCTGCTCTGCCCAAGGCTGCAAGAAACTACAAAGAGTTGTAAATGTAGCCCAATCCATTACTCAAACTAGCCTCCCATCGATTGACTCTGTCTACACTTCTCACTGCCTTGGAAAAGCAGCCAGCGTAATTACGGACCCGGCACATTCTAGACATTCTATCTTTCATCTTCTTCCATTCGGAAAAAGATACAAAAATCATGAAATCATTTATCAACTGACTAAAAAACAGCTTCTTCCCAATTGCCATCAGACTTTTGAATGGACTTACCGGCATTAAGTTGATCTTTCTCTACACCCAGCTATGACTGTAACACTACACTCTGCATGCTCTCCCGTTCTTCTCTATGTATGGTATGTTTTGTCTTTACAGCGCGCAAGAAACAATACTTTTCACTGTATACCAATACATGTGACAATAATAAATCAAATCAAATCATAGAGACTCATTTGTAAATAAGCTCCTTCAGGATTGCGCTGATCTTGACAGTAGAGGTGCATTGTGATGCTGTTGTCTATTGCCTGTTTTTAGGGGTAGAATGTGGTGTATAGGAGTGTATCCCAGCTCACCGGAAGAGAAGAATATTCTGCAGGTAAATGCCTTACCCAAGTACTGAGGTGAGGCTACATGAATGGTCCACTTGAAGCATGCTTTCCCCCAGTGTATTTCCTCAAAGGATTCTCCTTTTCAATTAATGTCCTTCCCTCGGTTTAATTATCACGAGTCAAGGCAATGGTGTCTATATTATAAAATCCCAGCACCATCTGTCACCTCTTTAAGCTTCCCGACCTAACAAATATTTTATAAGGATCAAGACTTGGATCATATAAATCCAAATTCTTTAAGAAGGATGGCACAGAAGCACAGTGGTGCTTCACAGCTCCAGGGGACCTGGGTTCGATTCCCGGCTTGGGTCATTGTCTGTGTGGAGTTTGCATATTCTCCTCGTGTCTGCGTGGGTTTCCTCCAGGTGCTCCAGTTTCCTCCCACAGTCCAAAGATGTGCGGGTTAGGTAGGTTGGCCATGCTAAGTTGACTCTACATGCATAGGTTATAGAGGATTAAGTGGGTAAAATATGTATGGATTAGGTATAGGGCCTGAGCGGGATTGTGGTCAGTGCAGACTCGATGGGCTGAAGGGTCCCTTTCTGTGCTGTAGGGATTCTATGAAGAATGTAGAGCTTTTTTCCAGACCCAATACTTGTCAATTTTTTCATTTATCTTATTTGGAGCTTAACCACAATACATAAATTGAATTAGATATTTTATTAAACTATGATAATTGGTCAGAGGTTAGTATGTGTTATTTTATTCAATTGATAATATTGAAAAAGATAGTTAAGTGTGCAGGCAAGTATTTCCTTTCTGACTCAGCATGTTGGGAAGTATTGGATGTAATCAATAGCACTGCTTCTGAGATTTTATCCAAATTTCTTTTGATTTGATTTTAATTTGATTACTATTATTATCATTCAGTGAAAAGCATTGTGTCTTGCACACTATACAGACAAAACATACCATATATAGAGAAAGAAAGGAGAGAGTACAGAATGTAGTGTTATAATCATAGCTAGGGTGTCGATAAAAATCAACTTAATGCAAGATAAATCCATTCAAAAGTCTGACGGCAGCAGGGAAGAAGCCGTTCTTGAGTCCATATAGGAACCATAGGATTTCACAGCACAGCACATGCTGACTCAGGAAGGAAATACTTGCCTGTATGCTTAACTATCTTTTCTCTGCCATATTATCAATTGAATAAGGTTCAATCCTAACCTCTGACCAATTATCATAGTTTAATAAAATATATAGATCAATTTATGTATTGTGGTTAAGCTCCAAATAAGATAAATGAAATAATTGACAAAGCATTTGGGTCTGAAAAAAAACCCCTATATTCTTAAAGAATTTGGATTTACACGATCCAAGTCTTGATCCTTATAAAAACTATTTGGCCCATTATTGTCACTGCACAGCACTCTGCATTTTCCTATTTCCTATACTCCTCTGTTTTCGAAAAGTTTCAGAGATAAAGCATATAATGGAGATCATTCCTGCCATTGTTTTTGGTGGGAACATTCCATGTCCTAACAACCTCTCAATTCATATCAATAGTCGCCATACCACACATTTCATTTGGTTGAGAATACCATTGCTACAGACAATTTGACGTATCTGGTACAAGAATGGATTCAATTTACAGGTATAAAGAAAGGTTTCAACTGGAAATGTTAGCTCCATTCTTTTTCCACAGATGCTGTAAGATTTTCCAGCATTTTCTGGTTTGTTTCAACTGCAGCATTCACTGTATTGTGGTTTTATTTCAAAAGTGGAGATTGGGGTATGCTGCTTGATGGGAATAAGTTACAGACAAAAAGAATAAAGCCAGTTCCATAAGTAGTCAGGAAGTAGCCTCAAAAATAAATATTTCACAAGTGCAAAACATTGGCCAGATTGCATGTTTAGATATCAGATACAGCAAAAGTTAATTAAAGCCACAATTCAATGCCAAAAATGCATTGAAAAAAGTCAACTGATCAGATGGCATTCCCATTTATAAGTCCAGTTAGTGACCCAAAAAGCAACACAGGTCCTTTGAAAGATTTAGCCAGTGAATTGGATTACATGGCTGAAATGTAAATATATTTGTTTTGTGCTCACTTTTGCAATTGAAGATTAGGCACTTGTCGGCACGAAAGCTTTAGATACTGACTCCTCGAATATAAATGTATAAATAGCCTTAGCTTCATTTGAGACACTGAAGATTTAATCAGGTTGCTACAACTGATAACATTTAACCTCAAATACTGAAGAAAATCAGAGAAGCACTGTGTAAGCCATTCATTTAGCTGACTAATAGTTCTTTGAGATCTGGAATAACTTAAATTGAAGCGAAGAAAGAATTTGATGCATGAATACTTGGGTATGTATGTGCCAAGCCCCATTCATTAATACCGAGATAGGAACACAGGAAGTAAAGTTGGCCATTCATCCCTTTGACCTTGTTCTGCATTATAGCTGATCTGCATCCTAACTTTATTTATCCATTCTGTTCCACATTCTGCAAGCAGCACTTGCTGTTATTCATGTTTTTAATGAGTTTGAATTACTTAATTAGATGGTTGAATAATTAATTTCTAGATGTGCTAAATACTAATGATTCATTGTTCGAAATAAAATACCAACTGGCAAAGATCATTTTCATTTAAAAAGCATAGTTTTACTGATGTTTGGGGATGCAAAATTATTAATACATAGGAAAAGAATATTAGAGAATTTATAAGGTCAAATGATACTGCCAAAACATTTTCTTACAGATTCTGCAGCTCAACATGTCCTTTGGTGGTAAGCTAGGAGGAGAGTGAGTGTGAGGAACGATTTGGGGATAGGAAGAATTTGTGTGAGAGGTAAGGGAGTAGACAGGGTGTGGGCAAGGAGTGGACGTAGAGAGAGGGAGTGAGTGAAGAGTGGAAGCAGAGAGAGTGCACGCAAGGAGTGAGGTTAGGGAGAGTATGTGTAAGGGATTGAGGTAGAGAGAGTGTGTGTGAAGGGTGAGGGTAGTGAGAGGGTGTTGGAGGGGAGGAGGAAAGAAAGTTTGTGTGTGTGTGTGTGTGTGTGTGTGTGTGTGTGTGTGTGTGTGTGTGTGTGTGTGTGTGTGTGTGTGTGTGTGTGTGTGGTGTGTGTGTGCGCGCGAGGGGTGTATCTGGGGTGTGGAAGGGGTTCCTCAAAAATGAAGGTGAGCACAGGGCCCCACAAAGTGTAAACCCACCCCTATCTGAATTGTGTGATCTTAAATGAAGCAGTAGAGGTGATTGGTAGCAGAAGGCTTGAATATACCTGAATGAATTAATGAGCATGTATACTCCCACAAACTCTTCCTGCCACATGTAGTGACATTGTTCCGGTCAGCTGTGAGTAACTCCTCTTTCAAAATCTTTCCTCAGTAATGCATGGCATGTCATTGTGTTGATCCCAGATCAGACCCACACATATTAAATATGATGCAATAGCAAAATGATTGTAAAGATATTGTGGCAATAAGTGACAAACTGCTATTTGAACAGAGAGAGCAGCAGAAAACAAACAACGAGATCGGAACAATTAGAACGAAGGACATGCTTATAGCTTTAAATTGAGGGGTGATAAATATAGGACAGATGTCAGAGGTAGGTTCTTTACTCAGAGGGTAGTAAGGGCGTGGAATGCCCTGCCTGCAGCAGTTGTGGACTTTAAGGGCATTCAAATGGTCATTGGATAGACATATAGAACATAGAACATAGAACATTACAGCGCAGAACAGGCCCTTCGGCCCTCGATGTTGCGCCGACCAATTAGGAAAAAGCAATGACCCTCCAAACTAAACCATTCCCTTTCCGTCCATAAACTTATCTACTAACCTCTTAAACGCCACCAAACTTGGCGCATCTACAACTGCCGCAGGCAGGGCTTTCCATACCCTAACCACCCTCTGGGTAAAGAACCTACCTCTGATATCCGTCCTATAACTACCACCCCTTAATTTAAAGCTACGTCCCCTCGTGCTAGCTTTCTCCATCCTAGGAAAAAGGCTATCACTGTCCACCCTATCTAACCTCTAATCATCTTATATGTTTCAATAAGGTCTCCTCTTAGCCGCCTTCTTTCTAACGAAAACAACCTCAAATCCCTCAGCCTCTCCTCATAAGACCTGCCCTCCATACCTGGCAACATCCTGGTAAAACTCCTCTATACCCTCTCCAATGCCTCCACATCTTTCTTATAATGCGGGGACCAGAACTGCACACCATACTCCAAGTGCGGCCGCACCAGAGTTTTGTACAGTTGCAACATGACGTTGCGACTCCGAAATTCAATCCCCCTACCAATAAAAGCTAAGACTCCATATGCCTTCTTAATAAATTCTCGGTATTCTCTAATATTCTTTTCCTATGTATTAATAATTTTGCGTCCCCAAACATGAGTAAAACTATGCTTTTTAGATGAAAATGATCTTTGCCAGTTGGTATGTAATCGACTTGATTGCCAACTTTCAGGGATCTATGCACATATACACCAAGATCCCTCTGTTCATCAACACTATTAAGAGTCCTACCATTAACCCTAAACTCTACACATTTGCTATTCCTGCCAAAGTGCATTACCTCACACTTTTCCACATTAAACTCCATTTGCCACCTCTCGGCCCAGATCTGCAACTTGTCCAAGTCCCTCTGCAAACTATAACACCCCTCTTCACTATCTACCACTCCTCCGACTTTGGTGTCATCCGCAAATTTACTAATCCATCCTTCAATATCCTCATCTAGATCATTTATAAAAATTACAAACAGCAGGGGCCCCAAAACAGATCCCTGAGGTACACCACGTCACCGAACTCCACAATGAATAACTTCCATCAACCATCACCCTCTGTCTTCTATCTGCTAGCCAATTCCTAATCCAATTAGCTAAATCACCCTCAATCCCATACATCTGCATTTTCTGCAGAAGTCTTCCATGGGCCACCTTATCGAACGCCTTACTAAGGTCCATATATACCACATCAACTGCCTTACCCCCATCCACCTCTTTGGTCACTTTTTCAAAAAACTCAATAAGGTTAGCAAGGCATGACCTACCCTTCACAAAACCATGCTGACTATCCCCAATCAATTCATTTCTCTCTAAATAACTATAAATCCTATCCCTAATAACTCTCTCCAATACTTTGCCCAATATTATATGGATAATTTTGGAATAGTTTAAGTTAGAGGGTCATCAGATTGGTTCCACTGGTCGGTGCAACATCGAAGGCCAAAGGGCCTGTACTGCGCCGTAATGTTTTATGTTCTATGTTCTATGCAGTAAGAAGTCTGACAACACCAATTTTAAATCCAACCGATTTATTTGATAGTAAACTTGTAAGCTTTCGTCTCTACGGTCTTCGTCAGGCGAATGAGTTGTTCTGGTCTCCAATAGCACACATATCAGCACAGACAGTTTACAGATTACTGATTAGAATGTGAATCTTTACACCTAACCTGCCACTCAAGTTTTAAAGTGGCTAACAATGTAAGTGGAAGGAGCACTGAGCACAGGTTAAAGAGATGTGTATTGTCTCCAGACAGCACAGTAAGTGAGGTTTTTTTTGCTAACCCAGGCAAGTCATGGGGGTTACAGATAGTGTGACATGAAGCCAAGATCCCTGTTAAGACTGTCCTCATGTGTGCGGAACTTGGCTATCAGTCTCTGCTCAGTGGCTCTGCACTGTCGTGTGTGTTGTGTGTTGGACTGAGGTAAAACACAAAGAAATCCGGTAACACTAGTTTAAAGTCCAAACAGGTTTATTTGCAGCAAACGCTGCAAGCTTTCGGGACAGCCTGTCCCTTCGTCAGGTGGCTAGGAATTCTTCGAGGAGAACGCTTGCCATCTTTGCTACAAATAAACCTGTTTGGACTTTAAACTGATGCTAAGTTTTTAACTCAGCGGGTGGTGAGTGAGTGGAATCGGCTGCTGTCAGTGGTGGTAGAGGCGAACTCACTGGGCTCTTTTAAAAGACTTCTGGATGAGTACATGGGATTGAATGGGATTGGGAGTTCTATGGTCTGGTAGGTACTGATATGATTGGCACAACTTGTGGGCCGAAGGGCCTGTTTGTGCTGTAGTGTTCTATGGTCTATGTTATTCATGTATGTTTAAAGGTTGGGAGGTTTCTCACCTCTACTACCCTCCCAGGCAGTGGCTGGAATTTTACCGCCCCGACTGCCACGGGAATCGGAGCGGGTGAGGGGCGGACCACGGAAAGGTCCATTGACTTCAGGGAAGATTTCGGGATGGATGAAGCCGTAAATTCCCACGCAGTGTGTTCCAGACACCCACCACCTTCTGGGTGAAAAACATATTCCTCAAATCCCCTCTTGCCCCTCACCTTAAAATCACGACACCACGTTATTGACCCTTCAACTAAGAGAACTTCCGCTTCCTGTCCACCCTGTCCATGCCCCTCATACACCTCAATCAGGTCCCCCCCTTCCCTCAGTCTTCTCTACTCGAAAAAAAAACAATTCCAGCCTACTCCGTCTCTCTTCATAGTTCAAACGCTCCATTCCAGGCAGCGTGCTGGTGAATCTCCTCTGCACCCCCTCCAGTGCAATCACATCCTTCCGACGGTGAGGAGACCAGAACTACACACGGTGACTGCAATTCTCCCACGACAATCTCACGGTATCCAATTCACGGGTTTGCGTGAGCGTTCCCGCTCTGCTTGCATCTCCCAGCTCCGGATTTCTGGCAGTGTCTGCTCCGTGCCAAAAATCCGTGAGGAGATGCACCGACCATTTAAGTGGTCATTTCAATATGATTTCAATGTGATTAGCAGGCCCTGGACTGATGTCTCTGGGCCTGCTGACATCTCCCATCCCAAAGGTACGTCACTTTCCATGCTCCCACTTTCGGCAAGCTAGTGGCCCCACGTCGCTGGAGTGAAGGAAAGGCAATCGGGGCCCCCCCAGGGGGTCGGGTGGTGAGGGAGGTGTTGACCCCAGGCATTAGCACAATGGCAGTGCCAGCCCGTGCTCCCAAGGGGCAAAATACCAATGCCCAGCGTGCATCCTGGCATTATCCTTCGGGCACGGGGCAGTGCCAAAAGGGTGGGGGCAATGGAGCTGGGGTCTAAAGGGTAGTGCCTAGGGGTGGGGAGGACCCAATGCCACTCTGCAGTCGGGATCGGTGGTGGAAAGAAGGAAGCCAGTGATCAGGGTGAGCTGAGGGGATGAGGTCGGCCTGTTTGGAGGGAGTCGGCACGCGTGGGGGTGGGGAGGGCGGTGGTGGGGGTTGGTACTGTGAGGAGGGCAGTTATTGTCACGGGGTGCAGTGAGGGGGCTGGAGATCGGGTAGACCAAGGGGAGGGGTGGGTCGGCTGGGGTGATCCAGGAATAGTAGGGTGCCAGCGATTGGGCTGTGGGTGGGGCGGGGGGCCAGCATTTGGGAGATCATCAGTGTGAACATAAGAAAAAGAAGCAGGACTAGGCCATCAAGCCTGTCCCGCCATTCAACAAGATCACGACTGATCTGAAGTGGATCAGTTCCACTTTCCTACTTTCTCCCCATAACCCTTAATTCTCTTGTCTGCTGACAGATCGGCACGTGTACAGTAGCTCACTCAGCACTATGCCGTCGGTTTCTCCAGTGGGAAAAGGCCCTGCCCCCCTGAACTTTAATGATGTTCACACTTCTGCACTGCACAGAGCATGGGAGATTCGCGTGTGAACTCCCACTGAAAAAACACCAGCGTAAATTACTCCAGAATTTGACACTGAGAATTTTTGGGGGACAATTCCCCACCCAGTACTCTAGCTGTTGCCGAACCCAAGTTTGGCAAAGCTCCAACATAACCTCCCTGCCCTTGTAATCTAATCTATGAGTGATAAAGACAAGTGTCACGTATACGCTCTTCACCACCCTGTTTACCTAGGCTGCCTGGAGCACATGTAAGCACCAGCATGGGCCAGCCGAGCTGAATGGCAATAGAATAGAACATTACAGCGCAGAACAGGCCCTTCGGCCTTCAATCTTGCGCCGATAAATTAAGAAAAAGCAATGACTCTCTAACCTAAACCATTCCCTTTTCATCCATAAACTTATCTACTAACCTCTTAAACGCCACCAAACTTGGCGCATCTACAACTGACGCAGGCAGGGCATTCCATACCCTTACCACCCTCTGGGTAAAGAACCTCCCTCTGACATCCGTCCTATAACCACCACCCCTTAATTTAAAGCTATGTCCCCTCGTGCTAGCTTTCTCCATCCTAGGAAAAAGGCTATCACTGTCCACCCTATCTAAACCTCTAATCATCTTATATGTTTCAATAAGGTCTCCTCTTAGCCGCCTTCTTTCTAACGAAACAACCTCAAATCTCTCAGCCTCTCTTCATAAGACCTGCCCTCCATACCAGGCAACATCCTGGTAAACCTCCTCTGTACCCTCTCCAATGCCTTCACATCTTTCTTATAATGTGGGGACCAGAACTGTACACAATGCTCCAAGTGCGGCCGCACTAGAGTTTTGTACAGTTGCAACATGACGTTGCGGCTCCGAAATTCAATCCCCCTACCAATAAAAGCTAAGACTCCATATGCCTTCTTAACAACCTTATCGACTTGATTGCCAACTTGCAGGGATCTATGCACATATACACCAAGATCCCTCTGTTCATCAACACTATTAAGAGTCCTACCATTAGCCCTATACTCTACACACTTGTTATTCCTGTCAAAGTGAATTACCTCACACTTTTCCACACTAAACTCCATTTGCCACCTCTCGGCCCAGCTCTGCAACTTGTCCAAGTCTCTCTGCAAACTATAACAACCCTCTTCACTATCTACCACTCCTCCGACTTTGGTGTCATCCGCAAATTTACTAATCCATCCTTCAATACCCTCATCCATATCATTTATAAAAATTACAAACAGCAGGGGCCCCAAAACAGATCCCTGAGGTACACCACTTGTAACCGAACTCCATGATGAATAATTTCGATCAACCACCACCCTCTGTCTTCTATCAGCTAGCCAATTCCTGATCCAATTAGCTAAATCACCCTCAATCCCATACATCTGCATTTTCTGCAGAAGCCTTCCATGGGGAACCTTATCGAACGCCTTACTAAAGTCCATATATACCACATCAACTGCTTTACCCCCATCCACCTCTTTGGTCACTTTTTCAAAAAACTCAATAAGTTTAGTAAGGCACGACCTACCCTTCACAAAACCATGCTGACTATCCCCAATCAATTCATTTCTCTCTAAATAACTATAAATCCTATCCCTAATAATTCTCTCCAATACTTTGCCCACAACAGAAGTAAGACTCACTGGCCTATAATTCCCCGGAAAGTCTCTCTTCCCCTTCTTGAACAATGGGACCACATTCGCTATCCTCCAGTCTTCCAGCACTATACCCGTAACCAACGACGACCTGAAGATCAGAGCCAGAGGCTCTGCAATCGCCTCTCTTGCCTCCCAGAGAATCCTAGGGTAAATCCCATCCGGCCCAGGGGACTTATCTAACTTCAAACCCTCAAGAATATCTAGCACATCCTCCTTATCTACTTCAATACTTTCCATTTTACAACCTTGTATCCCAGTGTTCTCCACAACTACATTTACATCACCCTGCGTGAATACCAAAGAGAAATATTTATTCAGTGCCTCTCCAATCTCTTCAGACTCCATGCACAACTTCCTACTGCTGTCTCTGACTGGCCCTAATCTTGCCCTAACCAATCTTCTATTCTCAACATATCTAAAGAAAGGTTTAGGATTCTCCTTAATCCTATCAGCCAAAGTCTTCTCATGGTCTGTTTAAATGCTGTAAATTCTACATTATTGGATAACCCAGTTACCCATCAGTCCCTGACTAATATATACACATACATGTTTTCCTGCTGGTCTCGCTGACTATCAAAGAGCGAAAAACCCAAACTTATTTCTGCCTCCCGTCTCCCCATTCCTCAGCCCCACACCTCACTGAGAACAATTTCTACTACACCGGCTCAGCAAAGCCAGAGTCGCTGCTTTAACTTGGTTGCATTTGAATAAGGATTTGTCTTACACTTTACATAATGTAAATTTGAAGCGATGTGCCAAGTGACATGCCAGTGGTATATCCACCCAGTTTCACACAATGGTGAGATTGCACCATCAGGTAATACAGGTTCCGTGACATGGTTAGGAGCTGATAAACAAGTGCAACAACTTGAGTGGGAAACTTTGCAAAGGGCTCCTGGCAGCAAGAGGCAGAGACTGAATGAGGGAGGCATCAGAGAAAGAGGAAATGGTAGCTCATGAAAAGGTTGATTTTGAGATTGAATGGCGGGGCAGGCTTGAAGGGCTCGATGGCCTACTCCTGCTCCTTTTTCTTATGTTGAGGGGTGGTGGATCAAACCAGGGAAAATAAAATGGACAACAATATTCATAGAATCCCTACAGTGCAGAAGCAGACCATTCCCTGACCATGTTGTATGTTTCTCAATTATTGATATAATTACAATTATAGATATAAAGAGTCCCATCGAGTCTGCACCGACTGCAATCCCACACAAGCCCTATCGCCATAACCCCACAAATTTACTCTGCTTGTCCTCCTAAACTTAGGGACAATTTAGCAATCAACCTAACCCACGCAACTTTGGGAGGAAAATCACACAAACATGGGGAGAACACGCTAGACAGTTACCCAAGGCCAGAATCGAACCCAGGTCTCTGACACTGTGAGACAGCAGGGCTAACTATTGGCTGATGCCATTGAAAATGCATCTGTATGGAGCAGGAGGAATCAAACTCCTGGTGGAAGGTGTTCGGCTGGTGACGCTCAGGTACAAAGACAAAAGCATCTGACAGACTTGGTTTGTGGTCAGCAACCAGAAGTATTCATTACTGACCCAAAAAACCTGCGGCGACTATAACTTTTTGTAAAAGATCGATGAGGTTAAGCACCAAGAACCTGCCTTCAAGTTTGAAAAGGAGTCCTCGAAGCTCTTTACACAATTGGAATGACTAAAGATGTTGACAAGATTTCGTTGAGGGAGGATGCTCAACCCATTTGCCTGTTACAAAAGATTCCCACCCACTCATTGAGCAAGTGAAGCAGCAGCTGGAAAAGGTGACAAATGCAGAGGTGGGGAGTCATCTCTGCAAACACACAACCAACTATGTGTTATTCCAGAATGGCGCCTGTATCGAAAACAAACAGGTCCACCTTCATCTTCATCTTCACCCACAGCCCTTGGAGTGGTCCTACTTCAGGAACAACTAGATGGATCCCACTAATTGCTGTTTTACACTTGTGGGAGTATGTCAAATAGAGTTGAGGTATGCCATCAACAAAAAGGAAGACCTTGTATTCACTTGGACGAGCACGAGATTTTCACTACATCACTGGACTAAAGGTCAAAATTGAACAGAATTTAAGGGACTGGTCTCATTCCTGGACAAGAAAGGATGGCAAAGATACCCCCTAGAATCCAAAGATTCTGTCTATACCTTAGGAGGTTCACCTAAGAAATGGTACATATCGAGACCAAAACTGAAGGAGATAGTCATCGACTTCAGGAAGCATTGTGGAGTGCACTGCCCCTGTCTACATCAATGGGATGAAGTGGAAATGGTCAAGAGCTTCAGGTTTCTAGGTATCCAGATCACCAACAACCTGCCCTGGTCCCTTGACAGCAACACTATAGTTAAGAAAGCCTACCAACACCTCTATTGCATCATGTCCACTACAAATCACAATATTTTTTATAGCTACACCATAGAAAGCATTCTTTCCGGGTGTATCATGGCTTGGTATGGCTCCTGTTCTGTCCGAGAACACAAGAAATTTCAAAGAGTCATGAACGAAGCCCAATTCATCACATAAACCAACCTCCCATCCATTGACTCTGTCTCAGAAAAGCAGCCAGCATAATCAAGGAAACCATACACTTGAGATATATTCTCTTTCACCATTTTGTTTTGTGAAAAAGATACAAAAATCTGAGAATACGTACCAACCGATTCAAGGACAGCTTCTTCCCTGCTTTTGAATGGATCTACCTCATATTAAGCTGATCTTTCTCTACATCCTAGTTATGAATATAACACTACATTCTGCACTCTCTCCTTTCCTTCTCCCCATGTCCTCTATGAACAGTGTGTTTTGTCTATATAACGTGCAACAAATAATACGTTTCACTGACTTGTGACAATAACAGATCAAATCAAATTACCAAACAAAAGCTGGCACACTTTCCAGGACCATATTGGACCTCCCAACAAAATTGGACGTCAACCTGACCGATGAGATTGAAGCACGATCCCAGTTGACAAGGAGACACCTGCTGGTGGCTGCAGGTAAATACCAACGGATTCACCAGAAACGAATGTGAGGTAAGGAATACGTCCATTCCTGCTGCTACTACCAACTAGGGTAGCTAACACAGACACCAAACAACAAGAACCACTTGGTTTGAACAACAAAAAAGGGTTACATTCATCCACAGTCTTTTGGTCTACACTGGGATACAGGGTTGCGAACTGGAAAGTATTGAAGTAGATAGGGAGGATGTGCTAGATATTCTTGAGGGTTTGAAGTTAGACAAGCCCCCTGGGCCGGACAGGATTTACCCTAGGATTCTCTGGGAGGCGAGAGAGGAGATTGCAGAGCCTCTGGCTCTGATCTTCAGGTCGTCGTTGGTTACAGGTATAGTTCCGGAAGACTGGAGGATAGCGAATGTGATCCCATTGTTCAAGAAGGGGAAGAGAGACTTTCCAGGGAATTATAGGCCAGTGAGTCTTACTTCTGTTGTGGGCAAAATATTGGAGAGAATTATTAGGGATAGGATTTATAGTTATTTAGAGAGGAATGAATTGATTGGGGACAGTCAGCATGGTTTTGTGAAGGGTAGGTCGTGCCTTACTAACCTTATTGAGTTTTTTGAAAAAGTGACCAAAGAGGTGGATGGGGGGTAAGGCAGTTGATGTGGTATATATGGACTTTAGTAAGGCGTTCGATAAGGTGGCCCATGGAAGGATTCTGCAGAAAATGCAGATGTATGGGATTGAGGGTGATTTAGCTAATTGGATTAGGAATTGGCTAGCAGATAGAAGACAGAGGGTGGTGGTTGATGGGAGATATTCATCGTGGATTTCGGTTACAAGTGGTGTACCTCAGGGGTCTGTTTTGGGGCCCCTGCTGTTTGTAATTTTATAAATGATCTGGATGAGGGTATTGAAGGATGGATTAGTAAATTTGCAGATGACACTAAAGTCGGTGGAGTGGTAGATAGGAAGAGGGGTGTTATAGTTTGCAGAGAGACTTGGACAAGTTGCAGAGCTGGGCCGAGAGGTGGCAAATGGAGTTTAATGTGGAAAAGTGTGAGGTAATGCACTTTGGCAGGAATAACAAATGTGTAGAGTATAGGGCTAATGGTAGGACTCTTAATAGTGTTGACGAACAGAGGGATCTTGGTGTATGTGTGCATAGATCCCTGAAAGTTGGCAATCAAGTCGATAAGGTTGTTGAGAAGGCATACAGAGTCTTAGCTTTTTATTGGTAGGGGGATTGAATTTCGGAGCCGCAATGTCGTGTTGCAACTGTACAAAACTCTAGTGCGGCCGCACTTGGAGCATTGTGTACAGTTCTGGTCCCCGCATTATAAGAAAGATGTAGAGGCATTGGAGAGGGTGCAGAGGAGGTTTACCAGGATGTTTCCTGGTATGGAAGGCAGGTCTTACGAAGAGAGGCTGAGAGATTTGAGGTTGTTTTCGTTAGAAAGAAGGCGGCTAAGAGGAGACCTTATTGAAACATATAAGATGATTAGAGGTTTAGATAGGGTGGACAGTGATAGCCTTTTTCCTAGGATGAGGAAAGCTAGTACGAGGGGACATAGCTTTAAATTAAGGGGTGGTAGTTTTAGGACAGATGTCAGAGGTAAGTTCTTTACCCAGAGCATGGTGAGGGTATGGAATGCCTTGCCTGCGTCAGTTGTAGATGCGCCAAGTTTGGTGGCGTTTAAGAGGTTAGTAGATAAGTTTATGGATGAAAAGGGAATGGTTTAGGTTAGAGGGTCACTACTTGTTCCTAATTGGTTGGCGCAAGATTGAAGGCCGAAGGGCCTGTTCTGCGCTGTAATGTTCTATGTTCTATGTTCTAATGAGCGGCTGCTCATCTCAGTTTCTATTTGACAAGAGATCCTCCAAAAAATTCATCCAGGCCATCTGGACATCACTGAGTGCAGGGCACAGGCTTGATCCACATCCAATAGCTAGGTACTTCCAGGACAATTGAGGACACGATGGTGAACTGTGTGCGTTGCATAGACAGGGCCAAAAGGATAAAAACAAAGTACTGCGGATGCTGGAACCTGAAACAAAAAAAAACAGAAACAGGAACAAAAACAGAAACAGAAAATGCTGGAAAATCTCAGCAGGTCTGACAGCCAATGTTTAGAGCCTGGATGACACTTTGTCTCTAATGTCTTTGATGGAGGCTCTCCCAGACGTGAAGCATTGGCTTTATTCTCTCCCCACAGACCTGCTGAGAGTTTCCAGCATTTTCTGTTTCAGGACTGAGAAGAACCTTTTATTTCCACACTGTTACTGACCCAGTCATGGGAGACGCAGGGCATCGATTCATTTATCTTCAGCAGCAAATTGTTCCTTATTAGTGTTGGATTACTTTTAAAGATGAGCTGCGGCAAAACAATTGTACATGACAACCACAGATGCAGTAGTTAAAGCACTGAAAGAGATGTTTCGAGTCACTGCATCCCAGCTGAGATTGTATCCAATACAGGTCCAGAATTTTCAAATCTGTACTTCATCCAACTTGCCATCGCATCTGGATTCTATCACCAGGACAGCTCCGCAAGATACTCACATTCAAACAGGGAGGCCGAAAGAGGGCTCTGCACTATAAACACCCTCCTAAAACAGAACGATGACTTCCAAACAGTTCAGTTAACCTACAGATTCACCCCGGTACAATGCGGTCTAGGACCTTGGTTCGATTCCTGGCTTGGGTCACTGGGTGGAGTTTGCATATTCTCCCCATGTCTGCCTCACAGCGCCAGGACCGGAGTTTGATTCCCAGCTTGGGTCACTATGTGGGAATCTGCATGTTCTCCCCACGTCTGCGTGCGTTTCCTCCCACAGTGCAAAGATGTGCTAAATTGTCCCTTAGTGTCAGGGGACTAGCTAGGGTAAACAGGGATAGGGCCTTGGGGGTGGGGGATTGTAGTCAATGTAGATTTGATGGGCCAAATGGACTACCTTCAGCATAGTAGGATTTTGTAATTCTATGATTCTATAAGCCCCATCTGAACTCCTGACGGGCAGAAAACTCTGCACACAATTTCTAATTCAGCCAAAGAAACTGATCGCAGGGTTGATAGCCGAGGATCACCAGGGCACCCAAGACAGAGAGCAGTTGGACAGCAGAAATAGGTGCTGCTGACAACAACAGCGTTTCCACCATGTGAGAGAGAGAGGGCGCTATCAGCTGGAAAGACAGTGACTAACCCTGGTCACTCTAATTGGAGAATACAATTGGGAGAAACAGAAGGAGCTCCTCCTCATCCATCAAAAGGTCATTCCCATTTTACAATGGAGAGAAATTGAGGAAGACATCCAGAGACCAGAACAACATCCCATTCTACAAAGTTGTACTGTAGAGATGGAGCCTACCCTCTTCACACAGTCGTGAGAACAAGGTATGGCAGGTGTGGTAACATAGCCCCTTTAAGGGTCAAGTGATTGGGCTAGACATGATGGCGAATCCACGCAGAAAGCCAAGCCTATCGGGAGCAAGGGCACATGTGTGGAGCCCTCTTTCTGTCTCCCTGTCTGTGTGGAGTTTGCACATTCTCCTCGTGTCTGCGTGGGTTTCCCTCGGGTACTCCCGTTTCCTCCCACAGTCCAAAGATGTGCGGGTTAGGTTGATTGGCCATGTTAAAAAAAAAATTGCCCTTAGTGTCCTGGGATGCATAGGTTAGAGGGATTAGTGGGTAAAATATGTAGAGTTATGAGGGTAGGGCCAGGGTGGGATTGTGTTTGATGCAGAACTGATGGGCTGGAGGGCCTCTTTCTGCACTGTAGGGTTCTGTGATTCTATGATTCCACGTGAGGAAGTGACGAAGATGATTGTTGAGGGTAGGGCAATGGATGTTGTCTCCGTGGATTTCAATCAGACTTTTGATAAGGTCCCTCGTGGCAGACTGGTGCAGAAGGTGAAGTCGCACAGGGTCAGGGGTGAGTTGGCAAGGTGGATACAGAACTGGCTCGGTCAAAGAAGACAGAGAGTAGCAGTGGAAGGGTGTGCTTCTGAATGAAGGGCTGTGACATGCGGCATTCATCAATGATTAGTGTTGGGACCTTTGTTGTTTGTAATATATATAGATGGTTGGGAGGAAAATATATTTGGTAAGTTTGTGGACAAAGCAAAGATTGGTGAATTTGCAGAAAGTGATGAGAACCATCAGAGGATACAGCAGGATATAGATCAGTTGGAGACTTGTGCGGAGAGATGGCAGATGGAGTTTAATCTGGACAAATGTGAAGTAATGTATTTTGGAAGGTCTAATACAGATAGGAACTAATCAGTAAATGGCAGAACCGTTAAGAGTATTGATAGGCAAAGAGATCTGGGTGTACAAGTACACAGTTCACTGAAAGTGGCAACCCAGGTAGAGAAGGCAGTCAAGAAGATATAAAGCATGCTTGCCTTCACCAGCCAGGGCATTGAGTTTAAAAAATAGCAAGTCATGTTGCAGCTTTATAGAACCTTAGTTAGGCCACACTTAGAATATAGTGTTCAATTCTGGTCGCGACACTACCAGAAGGATGTGGAGGCTTTGGAGAGGGTTCATAAAAGATTCACCAGGGATGTTTCTTGGTATGGAGGGCGTTAGCTATGTGGAAAAACTTGGTTTGTTCTCACTGGAATGACAGAGGGTGACAGGCCACCTGATAGAAGTCTACAAGATTATGAGAGGCATGGACAGAGCAGATAGTCAGAAGCTTTTTCCCAGGAATGGAAGAGTCAATTACTAAGGGGCACAGGTTTAAGGTGTGAGGGGCAATGTTTAAAGGAGATATACGAGGTAGTTTGTTTTATACAGAGGGCGGTGGATACTTGGAACTCACTGCCGGGGAGGTAGTGAAGGCAGATACAATAATGACTTTTAAGGGGCAAATACATGAATAGAATGGGAATGGAGGGATATGGTTCTTGGAAGGGTGGGGGTTTTATTGTCAGTGCAGGCTTGGAGGACCGAAGGGCCTGCTCCTGTGTGTAATTTTCTTTGTTCTTTGTGCTGGGCTGGGAGAAACCTGAGTTGGAGCTAGAGAAGAGAAGAGAGTAGATGTTTATTGCAGTTCTGTCAGACCCTTCATTATATATTGTTAATATTGTTAATAAATCAATTATTGCTTGAAACCACAACCAGTCGAGGTTATGAGGCCTCCACATCACTTGAACCTCAGAACTCCGACACTTGAGTTGCAATAAAGTAAGTACATGAGATAAACTGCACCAATTTAGTAAATATGCTAGATGAAGACTTAGAGGATGGAGGGGGGGTGGTTTACAGTATAAGAGTCTGCCACATTTGAAACAAGGCACAGAAAGTTTAAAAAGAGAGCAGGAAGACTTCTGTTTGAAAAAGGGACATGGGCAGCTAGCCCGTCTGAGGACCAACCAAGTCCTGAGAAAAGTTAAAGTCTCATGTCACAGGAAAAGTGATTGGCTGGTGAGTACTTTTCTCATTTATCTCTCAAATCTCAGCTAACATATTATAATTTCAATGTTTACAACATTTATAAGTAAAAACGAGTAGTAAAGTGCACTAAATTGGTAAGATGTATTACCAGCACTAAGGTTTAATCTCAGTTGCAAGGTTATTAGTTAATAGAGAAATGGTTCCAATTTGAAGGGTGCTCTTACTGTGTTATGTGGGAACTCCAGGATGCTTCCCATGATTGGAAAACCCATTTGGGCAGGAGGTGTTGGCTTGTATGGTGCTACAACTGACATGGGGCAACACGGTGACAAGTGGTTAGCACTGCTGCCTCACAGTAGCAGGGACCCAGATTCGATACCTGGCTTGGATGATTGCCTGTGTGGAGTTTACACTTTCTCCCCATGTCTGCGTGGGTTTCCTCCAGGTGTTCCAGTTTCCTCCCAAAAATGTGTTGGTTAGGTTGATAGGCCAAGCTAAGTTGCTCCTTATTGTTAGGGGGAAGTCAGGGGGATTAGCAAGGTAAATACGTGAAGATATGAGGATAGGACCTGGTTGGGGTTGTTGTCGGTAAAGACTTGACGGGCCGAATGACATCCTATTGCACTATAGGTATTCTACGATGTGGTTATACTTGAGTAGCTGCTGGCATCTTGCATCCATAAGGTTGAGATTTACATGGAAAACACATGGTCACTACACAGTTTAAGAATAAGCTGGGATAGAGCAAAAGGATGACAATTAGACATTCATGAGGGAACAGGTAGGGAGACTAGCAATCACGGAATCATTTAATCATAGAGCGCAAAGGAGGCCCCTTGCCCATAGAGTTTGTACCGACACATTAAAAGCACCTGAACTCCCACCTAATCTCATTTATCAGCACTTGGCCAATAGCCCTGAGTATTACGATATGCCAAGTGCTTATTCAGATACTTTTTAAAGAATGTGAGGCAACCCTTCTCTACCACCCTCCCAGGCAGCCCATTCCAGCCTGTCACCACCTTCTGTATAAAAAAAAACTTTTCCTCACATTCCCCCTAAATCTCCTACTTCTCACTTTGAATCTATGTCCCCTCATGACTGACCCCTCAACTAAGAGGAACAGCTGCTCCTTGTCCACTCTGTCAGTATCTCTCATAATCTTGTACACCTCAATCAGGTCGCCCCTCAGTATTCTCTTCTCAACAAAAACAACTCAAGGCTACTCAACCTCTCTTCATAATTTAAATGTTCCATCCCAGGCAGCATCTTGGTGAATCTCCTCTGCACCCCCTGCAGTGCGATCACATTCTTTCGAAAATGTGGCAAACAGAACCAGCTGTGGCCTCACCAAATTTTTCTCCAACTCCAATCTGACTTCCCTGCTTTTGTAATCCATGATTGATAAAGGCAAGTGTTTTTTCATCACTCTACTAACATGCCCTTCTATCTTCACAGATCTGTGGATAAATACACCAAGATCCTTTGGTAACATAGAGCTCTCTGGTGTCATGCCATTCATTGAACACTTCCTTGCTCCCAAAGTGTATCACCTCACGCTTTTCAGGGTTAAATTCCATCTGCCACTTACCTGCCCATTGACTATTCCATCTATATCTTCTTGTACCCAAGACACTCCATCTCACTGTCAACCACCTAGTCAATCTTTGTGTCATCCACAACCTTACTAATCCCACCCACCACCCTGCCCCAACCTCCAGCACAGTCATCAATACTGGCTTCCAGTCACTAAAGCAGCTTCTTGTCATTACCTTCTGTCTCCTACAACTGAGTCAATTTTGAGTCCACTTTATCAAATTACCCTGTTTCCAACGTGAATTTATCTTCTTTATAAGTCTTTGAGCTCAAGGCAAGATTTTCCAGTTCTCCCCACTGTCGAAGGCGACCCCTCCTGCCTTTGACAAGATCCTTTATTAAAGACTTGTCAAAGTCCCATAAATGCAGCCCGTTCTCCAACCAGTATTCAGTTTGAATAGAGATGAGAGTAATGGTTCAGCTAGTGTGGAGGTTTAGGTGAGAAGGTGTTAACTGTTCTTCATTAGCGATTAGAGATTCATTAACAGAAATACCTGACACTTACCAATTAGGATCTTTGACTAAACAGATAACATTCCAATTCAAGTAGGATACTACTGTTCAAATAAATACAGGGTCCATTCATTACCAAAAGTAAACAGACTCTCAAAAAAATATACAACCAGGTGTTTTGGCTTTGAAAAAATCTTTGGAGTTCTTCTGTCAATTCCACTGTCTGTAATCTCTTTCTGGTTTTGGTACCCTTTGTTACATAGACAGAGAGTTCTCTAAGAGATATGCCGCTCTTGCCCTCTCTAAGTGTTGAAAGGTGGCAGCTCTTGAGTTGAACCACAAGCAGGTAGTTGAGTTCCTCTTTATAACTCTGATGATCTATCAATTTTCCTACACCAGGATTGGCCTGATGTTGTCAACAGCAGCAAATTCAAATTTGACAGGTTCCCGATGGCTGAGTGTCTTCTTTAAACGGATAGGTTGTCAAAATTCACAAACTGGCAAAGCCTGTTACCAAGGCAATCCTGATGCTATATTCTTGTGACAAATGTTGCTATCTGTGTATACTGTGTATCTGCATTTTAAACATGCAAGCACTGACACAAAACCAGCTTTTAAAAGGAATACACTTCACAAACACAATTTCGCAACAGGATAGAGGAGTGTTTCTGTGGCCAGAGACTTGAATCCAGGATGGTGAGTTACCAGAACCAAGGAAAGCACTAAACAGCTGCAGAGCACCCAGAGGAAGGGAGGTGGGAGTCAAATGGGGGGGTAGGGGGGGAGGGATGGGGGGATTGGTGGTGATGTGAACAGCCAGCAATTATGGTCTACAGCAGTACCAATGATATAGGTAGAAAGATGGGATGTGATTCTGCAATCTGAACTTAGGAAGCTAAGGAACCAAGGTTCGATTCTGGCCTTGTTTGTTTTCTTTGTGGAATCTGCACGTTCTCCCTGTGTCTGAGTGGGTTTCCTCCAGGTGCCCCGATTTCTTCCCACAGTCAAATGATTTGTGGGTTAGGTGGTTGGCTATGCTAAATTTGAGCCTAGTGTCAGGGGGATTAGCAGAGCAAATGTGTGGAGTTACGGGAATAGGGCCTAGGTAGGATTGTAGTCAAGACAGAATGGCTTCCTTCCACAAAAATTTGATTTTAGATAGAAGATTAGCAAGTTAGATCTCCATAATTATCTCTGCATTATTCCGAATGCCCAATGAGTATAAAAATGAGAAGAAAAGTCAGGTGAACATTGGCTGAAGAGATGGTGGAGGAGAGAGGCTTCAGGTGTTTTGGGCATTGGGACCAGCTCTGGGGAAAATGAAAGCTGCAGAGACCGGACTGGTTGCATCTGAACAGAGCCAGGACACAGTTCCTTGAGAGTCATTTTGCTAGTACTGTTGGTGAGGGTTTATCTTAACTCAGAAGGTGTAAGGAAAGTAGAGAGAATTAACAAGGGATACAGAATGCTTGGGGAGTTAGCCAGCACTAGATCAGTAAATAATAGGTTAAAAGGTGATGCCAGAGTAAAGGAGACAGTAACAGGGTCTAAATCGGGGTTACTGTGTAGGTAAGTGAATGTATGGAGTGTGGTAACTAAGCTTGGTGAGTTACAGACACAGATTGCCATGTGGAAGTACAACGTTGTAGCAATAACAGAGAGCTGGGGAGGATATTCCAGCCCTCCCACAGCAGGCTTTCCAACTGCAGAGGCGGCTCATAATTGGCTACCAAGGGGATCTTCCAATGCCATCAACGCCTATGGCTCTTTGAGAGCCTTGCTTGCCCCGCTGCCAGGGAACCCATTGTGGGGGGATGGCAGTGGGATGGGTTGGGGAGGGTCACCTTTGACAGTAACCGAGTGATCTCAACAGCGGGAAGAGCTGGAAAATCTTGCCCCTGGCTCAGAGAGGGGCAGGTCTGGGTTGCAAGGTGTAAAAGTGATGATGTAGAGATGCCGGCGTTGGACTGGGGTAAACACAATAAGAAGTCTGGGTGTTAAATACCTCTGAATTCAAGGTGTTGAGAAAAGATAGGAAAGGAAGAAAAGTGGGAGGATGGTAGTATTGATGAAAGAGAACATTGCAATGACAGAGGAAAGGGATATCCCTGTGAAGTCAAGCACAAAATCTATTTGGCTGGAACTCAGGAATGAAGATAGTGTAATTATATTGCTCAGAATCATCATCAACTTGGGAGAAGGATGCAGAGGAACAAATTTGCAAAGAAATTGCCAAAAGGTGCAAAAGTTCCAGAGTGCTTATAATAGCAGACTATAATTATCCAAATATAGAATGAGATAATATTAGTGTAAAGGGCAAAGAAGGGAAAGAGTGCTTTGAGTATATTCAGGAAAAATCCTCTTCAGCAATATGTTTCCAGTCCAATTAGGAATGAGACACTGTTCGATTTGATTCTTGGAAATGAGGTGGGCCAAACAGGTCAAATGTCAACAGGAGAACATTTAGGGAAGTGTGATCATTGTATTGTATCAGGACAGTGCAGAGAGGGAAGGTTAATGGGAGGAAATTCAACTTGAATGGGGTAAGAATAGATTTGGGCTGAATAAATTGGAGGAAAAATAGTAAGATAAAGAAGAAAAGATGTGCTTCTGACTGATGCTAGGTAGGATGTGGATGTCTTGGAGAGGGTACAGAAGAGGTTTATCAGGATATTGCCTGGTCAGGAGGGTGTTATCTCTGAGGAGAGGTTGGATAAACTTGGTTTGGTCTCACCGGGTGACAGAGGTTGAGGGACGACCTGATAGAGGTTCACAAGATTATGAGTGGCACGGACAGAGTGGATAGCCAGACGCTATTTTCTAGAGTAGAAAAGTCAGGTAACGGGGACATAGGTTTAAGGTATGTGGGGAAAAGTAGAGACGTGCAAGGCAAGTTTTTTTTTACACAGAGTGGTGAATGTCTAGAATGCGCTGCCCGGGGAGGTGATGGGAAGAGGTAGGAGAGTGGCATTTAAGGGGAATCAAATAAATACATGCATAAGATGGGAATGGAAGGATAGGGACTCCATAAGTGCATACAGTTTTAGTTTAGGCAAGCATCATGATCAGTACAGACTTTGAGGGCCAAAGGACCTGTTCCTATGTTATACTGTTTGTAGAAAGTGCAATTGAGAGCCACATTGATTATGGAAGGTTCAAAGGGCTGGTGAAAAAGCAAATAAGAGAAACAAAGAGGGAGTATGAAAAGAGACCTGTAGCTAACATAAAGGGAATTCAAAAAGAGTGGTAAAATGAGGAGCAGAGGCAATTAGGGACCAAGATACATCAAGGCTAAGGGTAGAAATAAATACTTTTCACTTATCTTTACAAGGTTGTGATTGAAGACATGATGGATTTAAAATTGAAAAGAAGAAGGCATTGTCTAGGGTATCTGTTTTTAAAGTTGGTAAAGCAGTGGGGCAGGATGGCTGCACCCAAGGATACTGAGGAAAATGAGTGTGGAAATTGCAGAAGCACTAGGCATAATTTTCAGTTTCTGCAGAGCCGGGGCTATCCCAACAGGACCGGAGAATTGTAAACATTTTACCATTCAAAAAAAGGATAAGCCCCGCAACTACAGGCCAGTCCATTTAACTTTGATGGAGGGAGAAACATCTAGAAACAAAATTGAAGAGTCATCTAGACAAATGTGGGTTGATAAAGGAGAGCTAGCATGGTTTTCTGAAGGGAAAATCATGTTTGATAAACTTGTCAGAGATTTTTGAGGAGATAACCGTAGGTTGGTGTGGGTAACACTATTGCTAAACTATACAAAGGCATTTCACATAGTGCCACACAACAAAGGTGTCAGCAAAGTTCTAGCTAATGAAAGTGAAGAGTCAGTGACAACATGGATAGAAAAATAAAAACAGAAAATGCTGGGGAAATGCAGCCAGTCTGGCAGCATTTATACAGAAAGGTGTGTATGACTCTTCTTCAGAATTATGAGAGGGAGAAATGTGATGGATTTCATGTTGTTTGAGGGAGGTGGAGCAATGTAGGTGGTCAATGATAGAAAAGAGCTTGGAGAGATTGCAAGAAAGATGAGTAGGGCACAAAACAAGGGAAGTGCTAATGGCTGTGTAAAGCCTATAAAGTATGCTGATAATGGCATAAAGATAAGATAGCAGTATGTGTTATTAAGAGGAAATGCGAGATAGCGTGTGCTGTGTATGTAAGAGGGTCTGTGTTGTAAATGCGAGACTGTGTGTGCAGTGTGTTTGAGAGAATGTGTGCTGTGTGTGTGAGAAAGTGTGTGCTGTGTGTGTGATTGACTGTGTGTGTGAGAGTGTGTGTGCTGGGTAAATGACCATATTCTGTACAAGGGAGTGTGCTGTGTATGTGAGAGAGTCTGTGTTGTATATGTGAGATTGTGTGTGCTGTGTATTTGAGAGAATATGTGCTGTATGTGTGTGAGCGAGGGTGTGTCAGAGTGTGGGCTGTGTGTGAGGCAGTATGTGCTGTGTATGTGAGCGTGTATGCTGTGTGTGTGAGAGAGAGTGTGTGAAATAAAATGTGCTATGTGTGAGAGTATGTGCTATGTTTGCGAGAGAATGTGCTGTGTACGTGAGAGAGTGTGCGCTGTATGTGGGAGTGTGCACTGTGTATGTGAGAGAGATGTGCTGTGTATGTGAGATGGTGTGCTGCATTTGTGAGACAGTGTGAGTAATTGTACTCTGTGTGTGTGTTCTGGGTGAATGTGTTCAATGTGCTGTGGGTTCTTGGTAAGCATGCTGTATATGTTGTATGTATTCTGGGTGAGTGTGCTCTATGTGCTGTGTGTTCTGGGTGAGTCTGCTCTATGTGTTGTGTGTTTTGCATAAGTGTATTCTATGTGCTGTGTGTTCTAGGTCAGTGTGCTCTACGTGCTGTGTGTGTGCTGGATGACTGTGCTCTATGACTGTGTGTTCTGGGTGAGTGTGCTTTACATGCTGTGTGTGCTCTGGGTGAGTGTGTTCTGTGTGTTGTGTTCTGGGTGAGTGTACTCTACCTGCTGTGTGTTCTGGGTGAGTGTGCTCTATATGTTGTGTGCTTTAGGTGAGCATGTTCTATGTGCAGTATGTTCTGGGTGAGTGTGTTCTTGTGCTGTGTGTTCTGGTTGAGTATGCTCTATGTGCTGTGTGTGTTCTGGGTGAGTGTGTTCTTGTGCTGTATGCTCTGGGTGAGTGTGATCTATCTGCTGTGTGTTCTGGATGAGTGTGCTCTATCAGCTGTGTGTTCTGGGTGAGTGTGCTCTGTGTGCTGTGTGCTCTGGGTGAGTGTGTGTGTTCTGTGTGCTGTGTGTTCTGGGTGAGTGTGTTCTGTGTGCTGTGTGTTCTGGGTGAGTGTGTGTGCTCTATGTGCTGTGTATTCTGGGTGAGTGTGTTCTGTGTGCTGTGTGTTCTGGGTGAGTGTGTTCTGTGTGCTGTGTGTTCTGGGTGAGTGTGTTGCTCTATGTGCTGTGTGTTCTGGGTCAGTGTGTTCTGTGTGCTGTGTATTCTGGGTGTGTGTGTTCTGGGTGAGTGTGTTCTGTGTGCTATGTGTTCTGGGTGAGTGTGTTCTGTGTGCTGTGTGTTCTGTGTGAGTGTGTTCTGTGTGAGTGTGTTCTGTGTGAGTGTGTTCTGTGTGCTGTGTGTTCTGGGTGAGTGTGTGTGCTCTATGTGCTGTGTGTTCTGTGTGCTGTGTATTCTGGATGTGTGTGTTCTGGGTGAGTGTGTGTGCTCTATGTGCTGTGTGTTCTGTTCGTATTTATGTATGTATGTATGTATATATGTGTACTCTGTGTGCTGTACACTCTATGCTGTGTCTTGTGTGTCCTCAGGTGAGCTGCTCCAGGTGCCCACCTGCTGGCTCCGCCCCCACACTCCCTCCCTCACTTCAATTGGTCTGTTCCCTTGGGCCACGCCCACTCATCCGTTTCCGCCACACCGGAGGTGACATCACGTTGTCAACATGCAAAATGGCGGCGCATCATCGGCAGAACACCGCGGCGCGGAGAAAAGTGCAGGTAAGGCCCCGGGCCCAGGCCGGCTTGGTGGACCCCCCGTCCGGCTCCCTGCTCCAGATCCCCGCCCGCAGCCTCCACCCTCCTCACTCCGCCTATCCGGTCCAGGCCCTGCCTCCCGGGGCCTCTCCCGCTCTCTGCAGCCTCTTTAAATCCAGCGCCTGCAGCCGCTGCCTGAAGCAGGGGGAGGCCAGACTGGAGTGCAGTTTATATCTTAGTTCAACAAACCCGTCCATTTAAATAAACACATCTCCACCGTTAACTCCCCAATAATGTTTCTACTTGTTTCTGCTCAACCATCATCTCCCAAGTGTTTGCCCCAGTCAATTCATTTCTAGAGTCTGAAACTGCAGAGATATAGTTGTCTCCTTGTGATTTGTGCGGCATGAATTATTCTTGCGCTGGATTTCCCCAGTGCTGTGGATGAATTGATGTATGGAGGGGAGCATAAGCACTGTGGTATGGACCAAGCGATCTGTTTCTGTATTGTTGAAGTCAATGAACTTGCTGTGTGTGAGGGATGCTTGTCATATGCTGCCTCAAATTGCTTGCCTTAGTAATCACCACGAGTAGTAGTCCTTGATTTGTTATTCCTCTTTGATGTTCGGAGAAGGTGGGAGAGTGTAACTTGCTCAGAAAGAAACCAAACTGCCACCTCCTGTACTGTAAAAATTGTGATTCTGTGGAAAGTATCCATCAGAACACAAGTCCAGTTGTATACTTTCAGGATAAGCAACCCTGTTTTCATGTACCTGACATTGTGCTCCACTGCTACCCAAATAACATCTTCCATTTGATGTATTTTGAGAATGTGTTTCTAAATATCTAACAGCCACTCTGTAGAAAAAAAACAAAGTGGAGTTTATTGTCACAAGTATTGGCTGAAGCAGAAACTGTTTAAGAGAAGTTTGTACAAATCTTTGAAGATGAGTAAGATGCACAGCAGTGGGGAGGGGGAATATTGATGAAGTTTAAGTTGCCGTCTTAGTGAGTACAGACTTCAAGGGTTATGGGAGCTTTCTATGTTGGTACTTTTACAGCCACAAGGTAGAAAGTTTTGTAAAGTTTGCAATAGATGGCTGGTCTGTGGCTAACTATGTTAAGCCTAGTATTGGGTTTAACAGATGGTTTACTTTTCTATACATTTTAACCAAAAATGCAAAAGTAATTATTCTTGTACTGAGTTTTAGACTACACACAATCCTGTGGGTTCCAGTGATTGCTCACAAATCATTAAACTCTTGTCAAGAGATTTGTGAATTTATCCATACCACAAAGTATTTTTGTTAGAATCCCACAAGTTCTTTAGAAAGTTATTGCTCCAGATTCGAAGTATATTTACCAAGTATATGATCAAGGAAATCACACACCTTTAAGAATCACTGCTTTGCCCTCAGTTGAGTGTTGTTCCAGATAGTTCTGGGCTCAACACCTTAAGGGGATGAGAAAGACTTGCAAGGATGTTACCAAGGACTTGAATTACGTGAAGTGATTGAAGAAGCTGATAAAACCAGAAACTGTTGGAAATACTCAGCAGTTATGGAGTCCTCTGTAGGAAGAGTTACGGAATTGTTATGACGCAGAAGGAGGCCATTCAGCCCATCATATTGGCTCTTCAAATATGTATTTGACTAAATGCATTCTCCTACCTTTTTCCTGCATATTATTTCTATTCAAATAAACACCTAATGTCTTCTGGAATGCTTCGGTTGAACCTGTCTGACGAGGAGAGGCAATGGCCGAGTGGTAGTATCACTAGAATACTAACCCGGTAACTCAGCTAATGTTTTGGAGACCTGGATTTGAATCCTGCTGCAGCAGATGGTGGAACTTGAATTCAATAAAAAAAAGATCTGGAATTAAGAATCTACTGTCGACCATTGTCGGTAAAATCCACCAAACTTGCACTCAGTGCATTCCAGACCCCAGCCATTCACTGTGTGAACAAGTTTTTTCTCACATGTATTTGCTTTTTTGCACATCACTACTTAAATTTTTGCCCTTGTGTTCTTGATCCTTTTACGAGTCGGAACAATTTTTTCTGATCTCCTCTGTCCAGCCCACTCATGATTGTGAACATTCCTATTAAATTTCCTTTAGCCTTCCTCTCTCCAAGGAGAACAGTCCAAATTTCTCTATGTAACTGCAATTGCTTGTCCCTCGAATTGACGTTTGATGCGTTGATTCTTCTTCCGAACTGCTGAAGGGTATTCAACTTGAAACGTTAACTCTCCCTTCACAAAGATTGCCAGATCTGCTGAATCTTGCCAATATTTTGTTTTTAATGCAGATAGTTAATAAAGCTACTTAAGATTATAAAAGGTTTTGATTGAACAAGTGGAACTCTTTCCTCAGGATGGGCAACTACAGGCAGAGAGTTAAAATAACTAACAAAAAACGGAAAATATATTTCAAGTATGGCTATAAAAATCTGAAAGCCACTGATAGGATAATGGAATCAGATTCCATAGCTACTTTTGAAAGGCAATCAGATGTGCTTAATTTTCAGGGGAATGACTGATTTGTGGAACTAAAGTAGACAGTTTTGGGTATGATGAGCCAAATGACCACCTTCTGTGCTGTAGGATTCTGTGCTCTTCATCACTGCATTTTTCATACAAACTGGCAACTTTGAATGTCATTGTATGCTTGCGTGTAGCACAGTGGTTTCTTAGTTCTATTCCTTATGTTTTAACATGTCAAGATACTATTGTAATGTGTCAAAGTACTATCACAGTTGAAATTCCTCAAATCTGAAATAGTTTGTGGTAGCAATCGCTTCATCAACTTAGTGACAAATGCTGTATATCACTGCAGTACCCTAGATCTTGTGACATTGTATCACCTTGTGTTGTCAGTGTGCTGATTGCTCTAGCCGGAATGCAGCACTCCTAATCCAGCACACTATCAAACTTGCAGCTTAAGAATGTGTTAACTGCGTCTTTGCGGTATCTGCCTGAACTTGGAGGCTGCAACTTTACCCAAAAATAAAATTGCTGTCTTCATATTAATTTCACACTGACCATTTCAACACTTAATTCCTCAAGAAAGCTAGCGTTTGATTGAAGACTAGTTTAAAAATGCTCAGGGCACAGAGATGCATCTTGGAAAGATTTGACACAATATTAAAGATTAGACAACTAGAAGAACAATTTAATCAGAATGCCCCAAGAACTCTAGGTGTATTAGTATTTTTTATCTTTAAGGTGAAGTATTGACTTTCCTTATTTAATTGTTAATGGTCAGGGTTTGAATGCAAAGCTGGGTTAGTTAGGTAGATGTGCTACCTTTTTGGAAAATGTGATTAATCATGATTGTGATTATTTCTGTTGCAGAATAGAAATTGAGGTTATATAGATTTGTTTGTTTGATTATGAATTTGAGTCCAAAGTGAGCAATTCGATACATAGCACAGTGGTTACCACTGCTACCTCACAGCATCAAGGACTCAGGTTCGATTCCCAGCTTGGGTCACTGTCTACATGGCATCTGCATGTTCTCCTCTCTCTGTCAGCATGGGTTTCCTCTCACAGTCATAAGATGTGCTAGTTAGGTGTATTGGCCATGCTAAATTCTCTCTCGATATATCCAAACAGGCGCCAGAGTGTGGCAACTAAAGGATTTTCACTTTAACTTCATTATGGTATTAATGTAAGCCTACTTGTGATACTAATAAACAAACTAAAAAGCTGTTATTTTAAACAGTAGGAGTAATGTAAATCAGTGACACAATGTAATGTGTCTAAAAGGGGTGATTACATGTGATGAAGCTTTTTATTTTCAGGGCCTGAAGCTCTGAAAATTTAGAGGGGGAAATGATATATACTTGATTTATTATTGTCACATATACTGGTATAGTGAAAAGTACTGTTTCTTGTGCGCTATACAGACAAAGCATACTGTTTCCTAGATTATATAGGGAAGAAGAAAAGGAAAGGGTACAGAATATAGTTTCCATCATAATTAGGGTATAGAGAAAGATCAATTTAATATAAGGTAGTCCATTCAAAAGTTTGCAGAAATTTGAACACTCTACCTAGTGCAACTGGAATTTCAAGCCGAACAAAAAAAAAGCATTTGGGATGAAATGAGCTGAAATGTAATTGTAAGAAAAGACAGGGTAAGATTGACATTTGTGATTCTTTTCTGCTGTTTGCATTTGATATTTTCCCCTTCTTTTAAATTATTTGCAACACTTTTCATTGAAAAGTTATTGATTGGGACATTTTGCCAGATGTTTCAGTTTTGATGCACAAACGTTTTATTTGGTTGGTCCTAAATAGTTCTAAAATACTACTCTCAAAATAGTGGTAGTGTAGGCCCCCAAGGTTTAGCTACAGGAAGACTGGGCATCAGACAGACAGTTTGAAAATAAAAAAATATAGTGGAGTTTGCACGTTCTCCCTGTGTCTGCTTGGGTTTCCCTCGCGTGCTAGAGTTTCGTCCCACACTCCAAAGATGTAAGTTAGATTAATTGGCCATGTTAGATTGCCTCTTAGAATTGCAGACTAGCAGAGTAAATACATGGGGTTACTGGGAAAGGACCTGGATGCAATTATTGTCAGTGCAGATTCAAAGGACTGAATGGCCGTCTTCTGCACTGTAGAAATTCTATGAATGAGTGTTTAGGTCAAGTGAGATGGTGGAGTAGTAAGAGATAAGTGTTAACGCCAGGAAGCAGAGCCTCATTGATTTGGTCAAAAGGCAACATTTGGATAAAAAGATTAAGGATGAATGGTTGGCAAAAATCACAGGTGATTGCTTGGGGAGAGAAGCCATTGCTGAAGCTGGGTTTGCTGTGGTGGGCAAGTTCAGAATGGCAGCATGCAAGAGCAATTCAATGGATGTCGACAATGGAGGAAAAGTGTTGGAGAAAGTTTATGATCAACTGTCACAAAAATTGTGAAGAAATGAAACTGAGAATTGATGCATCATCACACTGGTTGTTTGTGATTTTGGTTAGAGCAACCTGTATTTTGGCCCATTGTGATGGGGTGGGGAGGGTGTGATAGTAAGTTGCTTAATTGGAGGCATTCGACCTGGGGTGGGCATGGAGCTGGAAGGGCCCAACGTGTATGAGGACTCAGAGTAAAGAGAAATCCAGATGAGACAGTGGTTAGTGAGAACAAGAGTTGAAATTACAACAGGGGCAAGATGTCACTTTTGCCTGAAGAGACAGCTATTTGCAGTCATTCCGAAAATAAGGGGCGAAAGGAAATGTTGGTGATCGGGAAGTGTTAGTGAGAATGGGCTTCAAAGAATAGGAGGTGGGTTTCCTGAAGTACAAGAGATTGAACCCCATTGTTCAGATTTGCTTGTGCCCCTGTCTTCTCAGCCTCAACCCACATCTTTACCTTTTTCTCATGTACTCTCACCCTGACCATTGACCAACTGCCTGCTCTCTTGATCTTTTCCTATTAAACTGATGGCTCAGACACTAGCAAACACTAAATTATTTCCTCTCCTCAAGTACTATCAAGTTCTCTTTCATAACCAATATTTATCTTGAGAAAACTATCCTAGACCTTTACTGCCCATCTCCAATATCCCTTTAAGTTCTTTAACATGTCATCCCTGAAATCTGCATCTCACTTTTTCTTTTCAACTTTGTGGGTATCCTGCACCAAGTATTTCGAACTTTTGCTTTGCTTTCAGTTTTCAAGGATAACATGATTTTGAATCAAAAGTGCCACCACTATTTTAGTTATTTTCTTTGTAAAAATGTGTCCTCCATAATGTGGGAAGAAATGGAACATTATAAATGCCATGTTGATCTGTACATTATTCAAATTTTGCTGTGTGTAATCAAATAGTCCTTTGTGATCTATGAAAAGCTCACTACCAAGATGCTTAAAGCTTGCAGTAGTTCCACCATCAATGACAATTGTGGGTATATCTAATCTGCACTTGATTTTGCAAAGGATGCACATTATTACAATGAAGCAATGGTGTTTGGTCTTGGATGGCTTGAGATAAATTGAGCTAATGTGTAATATCACAGTGGCTCTCAGCATTTGGGATAAACATAGAATACTACAGCATAAACAGGCCCTTTGGTCCACAAGTTGTGCTGATCATATTCCTACCTATCAGGCCTATCTATAACCCTCAATCCCATTAAATCCCATGTACTTATCCAGAAATCTCTTAAGACCCCAGCGAGTTCGCCTCCACCACCACCAACGGTAGCCGATTCCACTCACTCACCACCTTCTGAATGAAAAACTTAACCTTGACATCTTCTCTGTATCTACTCCCCAGCACCTTAAACCTTTGTCTTCTCGTAGTGACCGTTTTAGCCTTGGGAAATAGCCTTTGAGAATCCACCCTATCTATAATGTCTCAACGACTTATAAACCTCTAACAGGTCACCTGTCATCATTCGTCTCTCCAGGGAAAAAAGACCTAGCCCTCTCAACCTATCCTCATAAGGCATGCCACCCAATCCAGGCAACATCCTTGTAAGTTTCCTCTGTACCCTTTCAATAGCTTCCACATCCTCCTTATTGTGAAGCAACCAGAACTGCACACAGTACTCCAAGTGGGGTCTGACAAGGGTCTTATAAAGTTGCAGCATTATCTCCCGACTCCTAAACTCAATCCTTCGATTAATGAAGGCTAGTACACCATATGCCTTCTTAACCACATCCTTCATCCTGCAACCTATAGACATATACTGCAGATAACCATTCAAAACCAATATTTGAAAGAAGCCTTATGAAATTGAGAGACATAATCAGGATGGATAGTCAGAGGCTTTTTCCCGGAGTCAAGTGTCAATTACAAGGGGTACAGATTCAAGGTGACAGGAGGAAACTTTAAGGAAGATATGCAAGGGAAATTTTTCACTCACACTGGAGGATGCCTGGAACATGCTGCCAGAGGATGTGGTGAAAGCAGGCACGTTAGTAATGGATAAGAGACATCTGGAATTGATATAGAGGGATACAGACTGAGTAAGAGCAGAAGGTTTTTTTAGTTTAGTTAAGGCATTATGATCCGCATGGGCTTGGAGAGACAAAGGGTATGTTTCTGTGCTGTACTTTTCTTTGTTCTTAATTCTTTTGAACGTGCAGGCAAGATGGAATGTCCAGAATTTTACTCTGACATTAAAAGGCGAAGCTAGTCTATTGGATAATGAAAAGTTTAAATGTAGTCAAACGGTTTACCTGGTAGTTGTTCAGACCTCATGATCTTTGAAGTTTGAAGCAGTGTGCTTCACAAAAGGTTTGATATGTAACTGCAACAGATTGAAGTCAGAATAGCACAATGGCAATTCTGATCAATCAATTCACACTGCTTTTTAAGAATGTGTTCATCGAATCTCTACAGTGCCGAAACAGACCATCGGATCTGCACCAATTCTCTGACACAATATCTCACCCACGTTCTCTCCCTCACCCTATTCCTGTAACCACACGCACTTACCATGGCCAATCCACTGAGCTGTGGGAAGAAACCAGAGCACCCAAAGGAAACCCACAAAAACACGGGGAGAGTGTACATGCTCCACACAATCACACAAGGCACTGAGAGACTGCTGTGCTGCTCTTTTTTCATGTGAAGTGAGCATTGTAACAAAGCCAGTGTTTGTTGCTTATCCCTAATTGTCCCTAATTGAGCTGCTCACTTGAACAAGTCCATATAGCTAGAGACATCTGCAATGCTGTTAAGGAGGGGAGTTCCATGCAGCATATTTATAGATGATACAAATTGATGCTTGCACAGATGACCATGTGTGCAAGAAGTGCTTCAGCTGCAGAAACTTGAGCTCTGGATTTTAGAGCATGAGCGCCAGCTAGAATCACTGGCGCATCTGTGATGCTGAGGTAACGTGTTCGGAGAAGTGGTCACAGCTTAAGGTCCTGGAGGCTGAAAGGGAATGGATGACCACCAAGCAGTGCGAGAGGCCTCTGGAGTTGCACTCCGAAATTTATTTTCTGTTTTGGCAACTTGCGTGGATGCTCGTTTCTCAGAGAAGTGCAGTCAGAGCCAGGTTTGTGGCACCGCGAGTATCTCAGCTGTATAGGAGGGGAGGAAGAAGAAGCAGATCAATAATGAAAGGGGATCCATTAGTTAGGGGAACAGTCAAGTATTTCTTTGGCCATAAATGTGACTGTACGATGTATATTGCTTTCCTGGAGCCAGAGTCAAGGATGCTGCAGGGCATCTTCTGAGGGAAGGTGAACAGCCAGAGTTTGTGTTCCACGTTGGCACCAATGACATCGGTAGGAAAGGGGACAAGGTCTTCCCATTAGAATTCAGGGAGGTAGGTAAAAAAAAGTAACAAGCAGGATCTCAAATGCACTAAGCTCCAGATCACTCCCAGTACCACGTTCAAATGATTACAAGAATAGGGGGACAAGGCAAATGAATGTGTTGCTGGAAAGATGGTGCAGGAGGGAGGATTTAGATTCCTGGACACTGGGACTGGTCCTGGAGAAGATGGCACCTGTACAAGCTGGACATATTGCACCTGAACAGAGCTGGGAATGGGTTCCTTATGGGGACTTTTGCTACTGCTATTGGGGCGGCTTTAAATTAACTCGGCATGTGGCAAACCAGAATGCACAAAGTACTGGAAGGGACAGATATAACTAGTGTGGAGAATAGTAAGTTAATACGTGAAGCTGGAGTAAATAATAATGTCTAAATCAGGATTTCTGTGTATGTCTTCTCCCAATGATCACTCACTAACTGGCCGTGGGTTCTGTGGGTCTTTGCGTGGCTATCCAGAGATGCATCTGCCTTGACTGTTCTCCTAACTAATGGATCCCCTTTCACTAATGATTTTCCCTTCTTCTTCCTCCCTTCAATACAGTGCCAAGAATACTTGGCAGGTGTTTCTGGGAGCTGGGACCAGTCCTTGAAATCTAGATCGCTGAGATTCCTTTCTTAGACTCCTTTTTTGGGCCCCCTCTTACTATCAGATGTGTCACTTCAATCAGAAAGTTCCTCCAAGTCGGAATCTTCTGATAAAGGGTCTCTCGGGCATTAACATCTATGTTGCATTTCTTGAGACAAGACTTCAGGGAGTCCTAGAAGCTCTTCCTTTGTCTTGCTCTTGTTCAGGAGCCGAAGAATCATAGAATAGAATCCTGACAGTATAGAGCCCATCGAGCTTGCAGGACTCCTTAGCAAATGGTTAGCACAGTAGAATTGGATTCGAATGATCATGACCTTAATTAATCTGTGCTTGATTCCTTCAAAGATACTGATGTGAGAATGCCTGTCCTCCAAATGATGCAAAGAATCTGTCTCAAGACAGTGTTGATACCTCTGCAAGGCCTTGAGATGGCGTTTGTGAGTTGCGTAAAAGAGGTGAGAGGACACAAGGACCTTGCTATCAGTACGAATTTCACTGTCATTGCAGTGGACATCCGAAGACAGTGCCTGCAGATTGGATGTTGGATCTCTGCATTGATGTCGATGAGAGGTAGCTCTCCAGGCAGAGGAAATTTTCCATATTTAGGAGGGGTTATCTATTGAATTTGATGGAGGGAGAGACAATTCTGTTCTGGGGTGGGCTGGTAAAGGACTTGAATCTTCAAGCGATTGAGGCTGAGACCGATTCTTTAATGTGCTCCCACGAAGATGCCCAGCATGGCTTGGAGATTCTCTTCTGAGTGTGTGGCAGCGGCGATGCTATCCATGTACTGAAGTTCCATAAGTGATGTCAGTGTCATTTTCTTCTCGGATTCACACCAATTGAGGTTGAAAACCTCCCCGCCCATCCTATAGACAACATTCACTCCACTGAGAGGCTAGTTCTTGACAAGGTGAAGGATAGTGGTGATGAAGATGGAGAAAAGGATGGGGGAATCCCTGCTTGACTCCAGTCTTTAAAGTTTTAGTGTCACAAGTAGGTTTGCATTAACACTGCAATGAAGTTGCTTTGAAAATTCCCTAGCCTCCATACTCTGCCTGCTCAGGTACGCTGAGGGAGAATTTAGCATGGCCAGTGCATCTCACCAGTGTGACTTTTGGATTGAAAGTTTCTCTGTTATTTTCATCAGTGAGGACGTTGCCAACATCTGAAATACTGAAAGTTGATAAAGTGGGACCGAATGAGATACATCCGAGGTATTGAAGGAATTGAGAATATAAATTGTAGGAGCTCTGATCATAATCTTTAGTCTTTTCTAGACTCGGCAGAAGGGCCAGAGGACTAGAGAATTGAAAATGGTACTATCTTGTTCAGAAAAGATCACTCCAGCAATTACAGAAGTCAGTTTTATGTTAGTAATGGCAAAAACTTCGAGAAACAATTATTCAGGATAGAACTAATAATCATATGAAAAATACAGCTTGATTGTGAAGAGGCACCATGGATTTCTAAACAGGAAATTATGTTTATAACTAATTTGATAGGTTTTTTTGAGGTAACAAGGTTGATAAAATGCTGTTGATGTACATGGACTTTCAGAAGGCATTCAATACAATTCCACGCACTGACTTAAGAAAAGCTATAGGGAATAAAAGGAACAGTAGCAATGCAGATGCAAAATTGGCAAAATAATAGGAAGCAGAAAGTAATGGTCAATGGATATTTTTTGGGCTGGAAGAATGGGTCCATGGAGTTCCCCAGTGTCAGTATTGGGACTTTTGCTTTTCCTAATGTATTTACTGATCTGGAACTTTTTGCACAGGGAGCAATTTCAAAGTTTGCCAATGACTCAACTTGTAAGTACTGTAAACTGTGAAGAGGACAGTGTAGAACTTCAAAAAGACATAGACAGGTTATTGGAGTGGGCAGATGGATAGCAGATGAAGTTCAATGTGGAGAGGTGTGAGGTGACGCATTTTGGTAGTAAGAACATGGAGAGGCAATAAAGGGTAAAATTCTTAAAGGGGTGCAGGAACAGAGGGAGCTAGTTGTATGTGCACTTAGATCATTCAAGGTGTTGGGACAGATAGAGAGAGCAGTTAATTAAACATACAGTATTCTGGACTTTATTGATCGGGGCAAGGAGATTATGCTGAATTTATGTAAGATACCAGTTAGACTTCAGCTGGAATATAGAACATAGAAAACTACAGCACAATCAGGTCTTTCGGCCCACAAGTTGCACTGATCATATCCCTACCTACTAGGTCTATCTATAACTCTCAATTCCATTAAATCCCATGTACTCACCCAGAAGTCTCTTAAAAGACTGCAATGAGTTTGTTTCCACCACCACTGGCAGGCGATTCCACTCACCCACCACCCTCTGAGTGAAAAACTTACCACTGACATCTCCTCTGTATCTACTCCCCAGCATCTTAAACCTGTGTCCTCTCGTAGCGACCATTTCAGCTCTGGGAAATAGCCTCCGAAAATCCACCCAATCCATACTTCTCAACATCTTATAAAGCTCCATCAGGTCAAATGTCGTCCTACGTCTCTTCAGGGAGAAAAGACCTCATAAGGCATGCTACGCAATCCAGGTGGCCTTATAAATCTCCTCTGCAGCCTTTCAATAGCTTCACATCTTTCTTGTAATGAATTACTTACTTGTATTGTGTGCAGTTTTGGACACCAGTTATATGAAGGATGTTAACCCATAAAGAGTCCAGAAGAGGTTTATAAGAATGGTTCCAGTGATGAGAAACATATAGATTAGAGAGATTGGAACTGTTTTTTCCGGAGAGAATAAGGCTAAAGGAAGCTTGATAGAGGGGGCTAGGCACAGATAGGGAGAAATGTTTCTCTTCATAAAAAGATCAAGAACAAGCAAATGTGATATGAGAAATTTTTTCACGGTGGTTGGGGCCTAGAATGCACTGTCTGGAAGTGTGGTGGAGGTGGGTTCAATTCAGGAGGGCATTAGATGATTATTTGAATATAAACAATATGCAGGAGTATAGGAGAAAGGTAGGGGAATGGCACTAAGTCACAACACTCATTTGGAGGTCCAGTAATGGGGCCACATGGCCTCCTCCTGGATCGTAACAATTCTGTGCTTTTGTGACCTTATGAGGAGAAGGTCACTGATGAAGATGCTGGACATGGCCAGATTTAGGACACTATCCTGAGGTATTCCTGCAGTGATGTTCTGGGACTGAGATGATTGACTTCCAATAACCACAACCACCTTCCTTTCTGCTAGGTGTGACTCCAGTCAGTGGGGATTTTCCACTCTAATGCTCATTGACTCCAGTTTTTGCTAGGACTCTACACTGTCACATTTGGTCAGCTGCTGCCTTGAAGTCTATGACAATCACTTAATCAATGTTCACTAAAATTGTTTTAATAGTGCCAAGTTTTAGAACATGGAATCCAATATTCCTTGAAATGGCTGAGATACACAGCAGTGATGTGTTTAAGGAGAAACTAAATAAGTGCATGAGGGCAAATGGATTAGAATGATGTCTTACTAAGGTGAGATGAAAACCTATTTCTACATGACAAAGTTCATGTATTGTAAATATAAAAATAACTTAATGTTGCTTGCTCCTGTATAAACATTTTTTTGATAATGTGTAAATGTGTTCTGTAGTTTGCTGTAATACTGTGGAGATCAAAATATTTTGAGTCTTCGGTGAACAAGCTGCCATCTTTAAGACTTCTTAGAATGTAAAAATACTTTTGATGCTTGCAGTGATAAAATGATTCAAGAAATCAGTGGTGCTTTTCAATTACTGAAGTGATTGATTCACATCCTATCAAAATATAGGATGCAACCCATTAATACAAATAATCATAAGTGATTACTGAAGATGGTAATTCCTAAGCATGATGGGCAGATGAATAGTGTTGGTCCCAACGCAGTATGTTTTTGCATCACATAATTGAGTCCTTTGCAGTGTATAATCAATATCGCATTAATTGATTCACATATATGTTAGGATGGCTTGTAATTTTCTCTCTGTAGCAAGAGAACGAGTACAGTTGTCAACAGAGCTTTTATGTGCACATCAGTGGAGATCTCTAGTGACTGCCTGCCACGAGGATCTGTGGTACACGTGAACAGAAGACAATATCGAAGCTCTTCAATTAATTATATTGCAGTATCCTCTCTGAGACACGCAGAGACTAAAACAGGAAGTTTTCTAAAAACAAAAGGAAATGTAAGCGACATAAATCATGTATAGAAAGTGAAATAAAGATTGGGAAATGTAATTGTGATTAAAAGAGAAAAATGAATAAAGTTAAAATTTCAATGTAATAATTTTCTTAAGGAAATCAGATTCCACTTGTAAAATTAACTTTTCAGGGCCAAATCAGCTGATTGGCAGTAATTATCACTTATTGTACTATTTAAAAACTCACTCCCGAATGTACCAATCCTGACATTTTTGGCCAACTTTTTAAAATTAATTTGTGGCACATGTGTGTGACTAGCTGGCCAGTATTTATTACTCATCTCTAGTTGCCCTTTAACGGACTGGCTTGCTAAACAATGGTTTCATGGTCAATAGATTATTAATTCCAGATATTTTTTTATTGAATTCAAATTGCACCATCTGCTGTGGGAGATGCAAGCCTGGGTCCCCCGAACATTAGCTTTAGATCAGTAGTCCAGCAATAATACCACTAGGCCATCACCTCCCCAACATTCGTGGCAATACAGTGGTTTCAATAACAAATGCCTTGGCAAGGACCACAACTGAGGAAGGTTTGGGAATCTCTGCAGCAGCTTCTGGATTTCATACTTTGTGTGAGGACAGCAAAAGCTCCTTTCAGATATTCTCTGATAAAAGCGAGTGCTTATATCTCCGCTGTTGTTATTGCAGCAAGATTCAGGGCCATTATGTTATCTTCTGCGGATATTTACCCTGTTGAAAACAGTTAAGTGCTCCATTAATGTGAAGTGTTTTCTGATGCATGCTTGGATAGCTCATTGTAAAATGGAAAATATAATGATGCCTTTTAAGAAGTGAACGATTTAATGAAGATTAAATCATTGTAACTCATTTAAAAGCAAACAATGAGAGACAAAAGGATTCGGAGGTTGCTTTGGAGAGCTAGAATGTCAGTTTTTGAAACAATCCACAAATTAATTTTCACTTTAAATAATTTACTTTTAGGATTTGTACTTGTTCTATTAATTACATTATGCCGCTAACTGTTAATGTATTGGTATCAGAATGCTACAATTCTAATCTAATTTGTTTTTACTTATTCATAGGATGTGGGTATTGCCGGCTAGGCCAGAATTTATTGCCCATCCTAATTGCCCCTGGAAAGAGATGTTGAGCTGCCTTCTTGAGCTACTACAGTGTAGACACCTGATGAAGGGGCAAAGCCCCTAAAGCTAGTAGTGTTTGCTACCAAATAAACCTGTTGGACTTTAACCTAGTGTTATGAGACTTCTTACTGTGTAGTACACCCACAGGGCTGTTAGGAAGGGAGCTCCAGGGTTTTGGCAGTGAAGAAATGCCAATTAATATTTCCACATCAGGATGCTGTTTCAGTTGGAGGGTTGCTTGCAGCTGATGGTATTCCCATGTATCTGTTGTTCTTCTAAGAAGTGTAAAGGCCATGGTTGGGAAGGTGCTTTCCAGTAGACCTTGATTTGTTGCAGTGCATTTTGTAGATGGTGCATACTAATGCCACTGTGCATTGGTGGTGGAGGAAGTGCCAATCAAGCAAGCTGCATTGGTTGTGTTGAGTGATGTCAAATTTCTTGAGTGCGCTCATCCAGGCAAATGGAAAGGAGTATCTCTTCACACTCCTAACGGGTGCCTTGTAGATAGTGAATATATTCTGGGGAGTCAGGTGGTGAGTTATGCTGTGCAGAATTCCCAGCCTTTGACTTGCTCTTTCAGCCATTATTTACATGGCTGGTCCAGTTCAGTTTCTGGTCAATGGTAACCCTAGGATGATGATAGAAGGGGATTCAATGATAGCAATGCATTGAATATTAAAGGGACATGGTTAGCTTCTCCCTTGTTGGAGGTGATTATTGCCTGATACTTGCATGGCCTGAATATTACTTGCCACTTGTCGGCCCAAATCTTAATATTGTCCAGGTCTTGCTGCATTTGGAGATGAACTACTTCAGTATCTGAAGAGATATGAATAGTGCTGAGTATTGTTCAGCAATAAGCATCCTTAGTTCTATGATGGAAGAGAGGTATTGATGAAGAGGCTGAATGTTGTTGCAATTGGGAAACAAGCCTGAGGAACTCCTGCAATGATATCCCAGAACTGAGATGATTGACTACCAACCACCTTCCTTTGTGCCAGATATGACTCCAACCAGTGGATAGTTTTCCTGTTGATTTTCCATTGACTCCAGTTTTGCTAGAGCTCTTTGATGTCACACTTGGTCATATGCTGCCTCGATATCAAGGGCAGACACTCTCACCTCGCTTCTGGAGTTCAGCTCTTTTGTCCAGATTCGAATCAAGGCTGTAATGAGGTCTGGACCTGAATGAACCTGTAAGAAGTTTCACAACACCAGGTTAAAGTCCAGCAGGTCTATTTGGTAGCAAATGCCGCTAGCTTTCAGAACGCTGCTCCTTCATCAGGTGAGTGGGAAATCTGTTCACAAACAGGGTCTATAAAGACACAAAATCAGTTTACTCAATAATAATTGGAATGCGAATCTTTACAGCTAATCAGATCTTAAAGGTACAGATAGTGTGAGTAGAGAGAGCATAAAGCACAATTTAAAGAGATGCATATTGTCTCCAGACAGGACAGTTATTGAGATTTTGCAAATCCAGGCAAATTGTGAGGGTTGCAGATAGTGTGACATGAACCCAAGATCCCAGTTGAGGCCATTCTCACGTGTGCAGAACTTGGCTGTCAGTCTCTGCTCAGCGACTCTGCACTGTCGTGTGTCATGAAAGCCGTCTTGGAGAACGCTTACCTGAAAATCAGAGGTTGAATGCTCGTGACTGCTGAAGTGTTCCCACAGGAAGGGAACAGTTGCATCTATTGATTGTCGAGCGGTGTTTGTTCATCCATTGTCGTAGCGTCTGCATGGTCTTTCCAATGTACCATACCTCGGGATATCCTTTCTTGCAACGTATCAGGTAGACAACGTTGGCCAAGTTGCAAGAGTATGTCCATGTACCTGGTGGATATTGTTCTCACGTGAAATGATGGCATCCATGTCAGTAATCTAGCACATCTTGCAGAGATCGCTGTGGCAGCGTTGTGTGGTGTCGTGGTCACTGAAGGCTAGATAATTTGCTGCGGACAATGGTCTGTTTGAGGTTGTGTGGTTGTTTGAAGGCAAGATGTGGGAATGGCCTTGGCAAGATTTTCGTCTTCATCAACGACATGTTGAAGGCTCCGGAGAAGATGTCGTAGCTCCCCTGCTTCGAGGAAGAACTGGACAATGAAGGGTACTCTCCACTGTATCCCATGTATGTCTTCTGAGGAGGTCAGTGCGGTTTTTCGCCATGGCACGTTGGAACTGTCAATCAATGAGTTGAGCGCCACATCCTGTTCTTATGAGGGCATCTATCAGCGTGTCGAGGTGTCTGTTGCCTTCGACATGTCGTTGATGAAGACAAGCATCTCACCACGTACTGTTGGACTTTAACCTTGTGCTGTGAGACTTCTTACTATGTTTACCCCAATCCAATGCCAGTATCTCCATATCCTGAGTGACCCTGGCAGAACCCAAACTGAATAAGTAAGTTATTGCTGAGTTAGCGCTACTTGATAGCACTTTCTGGCACTTTGTGGATGATTGAGAGTAGACAGTAATTGGCTGGATTGGATTTGTTTTGCTTTCTGTGGATGTAACATACCTGGGTAATTTTTCACAATTATGGATCAATGCCAGTTTTGTGATTGTATTGGAGCAGCTTGGATAGTGGCACAGCAAGTTCTAGAGTACAAACTTTCAGTACTCTAGTGCCTTCAGCCATTTCTGTGTCTCATAAGGAGTGGATCAAATTGGCTGAATGCTGACATCTGTGATGATAGCGACCTAATTTTTAGTAGCAGTAATGGGATGAATGAGGGAAAATATTAATTTTATAGTTGGAGGTAAGAGAAAAGAGAAGCATCTTCTTTATAATATTTGGCACTAATTAGTTGGATAGTTAAAAACGTTTTTTGGATCTTGGAAGTTTTTTAAATTATGATTTTGCTTTATTTTCTCAATTTACTTTTAATATTGTGCAATGCTTTGAATTCTTCAGCTCAATCTGCTGTCACCATTAGTAGTAAACCAAATACCCGAAATATCCTGTTCCAAAGGGTATAATTTGCAACCCGTTCTACAGTCTATTTATCATACTTGGAACCAAAGGAGATTTCACAAGCACATCGCTACATTTTACGGAAATCAAAGCAACGACAAAGGGAGATTTAAAAGCAAAAAATTTCTCCTCTTGTGTACAAGTTGCCTTAGTGATCAATAGCTGAGGGTATGCCATGCTTTGTGCCAGTAGCTGGCATTTGCTTCTTAAGCAGAAGGCTTGGTTGCTAAACAACTTGCTTTCTTTCACTCAAACTAAAAGTTTGTGTTCTATTGTCAACTTTTAAGATAAACATATCTGCAGAGCAAGGTGCTTTTTCGTGTCACAAAGGTGTCATTTAGTTTAAAAGATCGAGCTCTTCTACCACACACTTGTTTTCTCCCTCACGCTTTCTTGTTCTTTCAAATTTATGTTCATGCCAACAACTTGAAAATATGTCTCGTAAATTTTAGCAAAGTTTAGCTTCAAATGAGTACAGGTGACAACAAAATTACATTTTCAGTTCCAATATAGTGCTTGGCTCTCTTGAGTGACTTTTTTTCAAATTCATTGGACATGGGGTCGCTAGCTAGCCAGTATTTAGAACAAAGAAAATTGCAGCCCTTCGGCCCTCCAAGCCTGCACCGACTGTACTACCTGACTTAACTAAAACCCTCTACACTTCCGTGGATCATATCACTCCGTTCTCATCCTATTCGTGTATTTGTCAAGATGCCTCTTAAAAGTCACTACCGTATCTGCATCCACTACCTCATCCGGCAGGCAGAACCAGGTTCCAGGCACCCACCACCCTTTGTATAAAAACAACTGTCTCGTACATTGCCTTTAAACCTTGTCCCTCGCACCTTAAACCTGTGCCCCCTAGTAATTGACTCTTCCACCCTGGGAAAAAGCTTCTGACTATCCACTCTGTCCATGCCTGTTGTAGTATTGTAGACTATCCACTCTATCTTGCAAGTTTCACTGAGGTAGAGCAAAAGCCTGTTTCCTGCAACTCACCCCTCAACCTCTGTCGCTCCAGTTTCTCCAACCTCTCTACATAGCTAATGCCCTCCATACCAGGCAACGTCTTGGTAAATCTTTTCTGTACCCTCTCCAAAGTCTCCACATCCTTCTGGTAGTGTGGTGACCAGAATTGAACACCATATTCCAAATAACTAACTAAGGTTCTATAAAGCTGCAACATGACTTTCCAATTTTTGAGCTTAGTGCTCCAGCCGATGAAGGCAAGCATGCTGTATGCCTTCTTCACCTGCATTGCTACTTTCAGTGACCTGTGTACCTATACACTCAGGTCCCTTTTGCCTATCAATACCCTTAAAGATTCTGCCATTTACTGTATGTTTCCAGTTTGAATTAGACCTCTCATTACTTCACATTTGTCCAGATTAAACTTCATCTGCCACCCCTCTGCCCAAGTCTCCAACTGATCTATGTCCTGTTGTATCCTGTGATGGTCTACATCGTTATCTGCAAATCCATTAATCTTTGTGTCGTCTGTAAACTTACTCATCAATCCAGTTACATTTTCCTCCAAATCATATATATTTCAAACAGCAAAGATCCCAGCACTGATCCCTGAGCGTTGCTCATCCCTAGTTGTCCAAGGGTAGTTGAGAGTCAACTACATCGCTGTGGCTCTGAGTCACATGTAGCCCAGATCAGGTAAGGATAGCGGACTTCTTTCCCTAAAGGACATTAACGAACCAGATGGATTTTTCTGACAATTGACAATTGTTTTGTGGTCATCAGTAGATTCTTAATTCCAGATTTTTTTATTATTGAATTCAAATTCCACCATCTGCTTGGCAGGGTTTGAACCCAGGCTCCCAGCAATAATCCCCACTGTACCACCGAAGATTCCTTAAAATGTGCTGCATGCTATCTATCCTCTTACACAGGCTGTTAATTTAGCTGGTATAAATTGCCTATGTCACTTCGTAGCTTCATAACATAAACCTTACCTGACAACTGATGGCCCTGCAAAAGGATTGTGATAAATATTTCTGTAGAGAATATATATTTATCTGCAGTTAAAACTGTTTACGTAATTTTAAGATTGCCTGGCATATGCACCATGAAGCACTTTCACCCACTCTGTACTTGCACATTTAAACAATGTTTAGATACAAAGCTTCGTCGGGCCCACACAGCTAAGGACTAAAAACTGCCAAAGCACTTGGCTAGTGAACGATCTGGTTGCAGAGTTGATGGGCTTCAGTGAAGAAAGTCCATCTTCTGTTTCCATAGTGCCTTACATCTCCTCAGGACACCCCAATGCACTTTGCAGCCAATTTGCAGTGTGTCACTGTTCTAATAGGAAACTGGGCAGCAAGGCAAATTACATCCAGCATTGCCCCATGAACAGTAATGTAATAGTGATGTTGTTTCAGAGATAATTACAGCCAGGTTACCAGGACAAATTCCCCAGCTATCCTTCTAAATAGTGCTGTATGACGGTTTCAGCCATCTGGGTAACCAGGATGTCCCATCCGCAAGACAGCACCTTCAGAAGCGCAGCACTCATTTGTTACTGAGCTGGAGTGCCAGCCTAGATTTTCTGGTCAAGTCACTGTATCCCCTGACTTGAAGTGAGCTAAAACTGTGAAATATTGACATTTTGTTACAACTCAAATTATTAGCACAGAACTCAGGGACATGAAGGCAGAATGCTTATGGTGCCAAAGAAGCTGTTTTTAATTTTGCCACTCAGTGCAGGTATCGATACTCCTGATTGTGTTTAGGCTGCTTGCTAGCTTCACTGAGATAGAGAAAAAGCCTGTTTCCAGCTATGTGCCTCAATTTCAAGAAAGTTCTCTCTTTCTAACTGCTATTTCCCATTCTTGTACCAGTTCACCAATGGTCTTGTGTGACTGATACTAGCAATAAGTGCCTGATTGGGACAGGTTTGCACTGTCATGTAGGAGCTCATAGAAACTTGATCTGAAGCTGTCAAGGGTGAGAGAGGAGGTTTCATAGTTGTTTTCGGTGGAGTTACACCCAGATTCTTAGAAGTGGTTCTAAATCTCCCTAGCCCCTCTCTGTAGAATCTGTTACTGACAATATAAAGAGGTGTGGTGCGCAGCAGTATAGTGGCACAATGATTAGTTCTGCTGTTTCATAATGCCAGGAATGTGGATTCGATTCCTGGCTTGGGGGTCATTGTCTGTGTGGAGTTTGCCTGTGTCTGCATGGGTTTCCTCCAAGTGCTCCGATTTCCTCCCACAGTGTGAAAGATGTGCTGCTGAGTTACATTGATCTGAACTAGCACCAGAGTGTGGCAACTAGGGGAAGTTCACAGTAACTTCATTGCAGCATTAATGTAAGCCTTACTGGTAATTAATAAATTAAAACTTAAAATTTTAACTTTGCCCAGACCACGTATTGAATCATCCATTAGCTTTGAAATATCACATGCAAAGTAGTAGAAAAATGCAGTTTGAGTTTTTGAATAATTACCGTTTTGGAGTCGTGCAGTTGTATCAGTGAGAAGTTGCATTTTAGCTTATCCTCTTTCACCCCTTCTAACCTAAATAGCACAATCATCTTTCCTTCCATTCATAATTTCAAAAGAAAGTTGGATGATTTGAGGGAAATAACCTTAGACGTACAAGGATAAAGGGGGCAATGGGATTAATTGGATTGTTCTGCCGATAGCTGGCATGGTCTTGATGGGCTGCTACTATAATGAATCCATAGCCCTAACTCTAAACTGCTTGAGTGATCGTCATGTGGAGGAATTGCTGTCATTGTCAAAACGCCCAAGTGGCCAAGAAATGCAAGCTTAACAATGTGAATCCATCAGACTTGGCATCAATCGTGTGGCATGGCTAGAATACATTTTAATTTTATAATGTTGGATTTGAAACTCCAGCTACTTTAAATACTTTATAATCTGTCACTGCTATGAAATTTTATATACAGTTAGTACTTTGCGTGAGTCACTGCTACATTTTACTGACAAAATACTTCAGCACTGTTTAATAATACTCTAGATTAATAGAGTTCAGATTTAACAACTATTTCCTGACATCAGTATTCTCATTTGTATTATTTTCAAATTTAGAAGCCATTTTTATCCCATGTTAGATTTCCTGTTTCTCTCCCCTCAATTCCTTTGCACCCACAGTTGCATGACTGCCCAGCTGAACAGACAGCAAAGCAACTTACTCCCTGGGCTCTGTGGTGCAATAGCTTGTTTACTTTTCCACCTGTTGCCATGTAACCACCAGAAACAGTAGAAATGGGAGGTCATAATTCCCAGTTGGAATACATGTTATCATTTAAGATCATTGAAGCAAGGGAGATCAAAACACAGAATCTGAGTCTATTCGGCACAGAAGGAGGCCACCTGACCCACTGTGTCTGCAACTCCCCTAATTCCATTCTGTTTCAATTCCGTTCTCCTTTCTTTGTCCATGATCTTGCATATCTTTCAGATAACAGTCCAGTTATGTTTTGAATGCATTGTTTGAACTTGCCTCCTCCACAAACTTAGGCAGAACATAAGAGCAGAAGCAGACCATTCAGCCCTTCGAACCTCGAACCTGCCCTATCGTTCAATATGATCGAAGCTGATTATCCAATTCAGTGCCATTTTCCCAATCTCCTTTCTGTCTTTGGTATTTAGAAACCTGTCAATCCCTACTGTAAACATACTCTGACCGAGTTTCCACAGCCTCCCCCGCCCTGGGTGCAGACTTGCAAAGATTCACAGCTTCAGGAGAAAGCAAATGTGCCAAATAGTGTTGAAAATGGCTATGTAGAACATAGAACAATACAGCACAGAACAGGCCCTTCGGCCTTCGATGTTGTGCCGACCAAAATAAAAAGCAATGCCCCTCCAAACTAAACCATTCCCTTCTCTTCCATATACTTATCAATTAACCTCTTAAACGCCACCAAACTTGGCGCATCTACAACAGCTGCAGGCAGGGCATTCCACTCCCTAATCACTCTTTGAGTAAAGAACCTACCTCTGATATCCGTCCTATAACTCATACCCCTTAATTTAAAGCTGTGTCCCCTCGTGCTAGCTTTCTCCATCCTAGGAAAAAGGCTATCACTGTCCACCCTATCTAAACCTCTAATCATCTTATATGCTTCAATAAGATCCCCTCTTAGCCGCCTCCTTTCTAACGAAAACAACCTCAAATCCTTCAACCTCTCTTCATAGGACCTGCCCTCCATACCAGGCAACATCCTGGTAAACCTCCTCTGTACCCTCTCCAATGCCTCCACATCTTTCTTATAATGTGGGGACCAGAACTGCACACAATACTCCAAGTGCGGCCGCACTAGAGTTTTGTACAGTTGCAACATGATGCTGCGGCTCCTAAATTCAATCCCCCTACCAATAAAGCTAAGACTCCATATGCCTTCTTAACAACTTTATCCACTTGACTGCCTACTTTCAGTGATCTATTGACACATACACCAAGATCCTTCTGTTCCTCAACACTATTAAGAATCCTACCATTAGCCCTATACTCTACACATTTATTGTTCCTGCCAAAGTGCATTACCTCACACTTTTCCACATTAAACTCCATTTGCCACCTCTCGGCCCAGCTCTGCAACTTGTCCAAGTCACTCTGTAAACTAAAACACCCCTCTTCACTATCTACCACACCACCAACTTTAGTATCATCTGCAAATTTACTGATCCATCCCTCAATACCCTCATCCAGATCATTTATAAAAATTACAAACAGCAGGGGCCCCAAAACAGACCCCTGAGGCACACCACTCGTCACCGAACTCCACGATGAATATCTCCCATCAACCACCACCCTCTGTCTTCTATCTGCCAGCCAATTCCTAATCCAATTAGCTAAATCACCCTCTATTCCACACATCTGCATTTTCTGTAGAAGTCTTCCATGGGCCACCTTATCAAACGCCTTACTAAAGTCCATATATACTACATCAACCGCCTTACCCCCATCCACCTCTCTGGTCACTTTCTCAAAAAACTCAATGAGGTTAGTAAGGCATGACCTACCCTTCACGAAACCATGCTGACTGTCCCCAATCAATTCATTTCTCTCTAAATAACTATAAATCCTATCCCTAATAATTCTCTCCAATACCTTGCCCACCACAGAAGTAAGACTCACTGGCCTATAATTCCCTGGAAGGTCTCTCTTCCCCTTCTTAAACAATGGGACCACATTCGCTATCCTCCAGTCCTCCGGAACCACACCCGTAACCAACGAGGACCTGAAGATCAGAGCCAGAGGCTCTGCAATCTCCTCTCTTGCCTCCCAGAGAATCCTAGGGTAAATCCCGTCCGGCCCAGGGGACTTATCCAACTTCAAACCCTCGAGAATTTCTAACACATCCTCCCTATCTACTACAATACTTCCCAATTTGCAACCCTGTACCTCAGTGCTCTCCACAGCTACATTTCCAGCACTCTGCGTGAATACCGAAGAGAAATATTTATTCAGTGCCTCACCAATCTCTTCAGGCTCCACGCACAACTTCCCACTGCTGTCTATGACTGGCCCTAATCTTGCCCTAACCAATCTTCTATTCTTAACATATCAAAAGAAAGCTTTAGGATTCTCCTTAATCCTATCAGCCAACATCTTCTCGTGTCCCCTCTTAGCTCTCCTCAATTCACTTTTTACCTCCTTCCTGGCTAATCTATAGCTATCCATTGCACTATCTGAGCCTTCAAGCCTCATCCTGACATAAGCCTCCTTTTTCTTCTTAACCAGCAAATCAACTTTTTTCGTACACCAAGGCTCTCTTACTCGACCATTTCCTCCCTGCCTGACAGGGACATACTTATCAAGGACTCGCAGCAGCTGCTCCTTGAATAAGCACCACATTCCAGATGTTCCCAGTCCCTGTAGTTCCCTAGTCCAATCTATGCACCCTAATTCTCTCCTGATGGCCTCATAATTACCCTTCCCCCAGCTATAACTACTGCCCCCAGCTTCATGCCTATCCCTATCCATCACTAAGGTGAACGTAACCGAATTGTGGTCACTATCACCAAAATGTTCACTAACTTCCAAGCCTAACACCTGGTCTGGCTCATTGCCCAGCACCAAATCCAATGTAGCCTCACCTCTAGTTGGCCTCTCTACATACTGAGTCAAAAAACCTTCCTGCACACTCTGTACGAAAACTGACCCCTCTAACGAGCTAGAGCTATAGCTATTCCAATCAATATTAGCAAAGTTAAAGTCCCCCATCACAATTACCCTACTACTTTCACTCCTAATCAGAATTGACTTCGCAATCCTTTCCTCAACCTCTCTAGAACTATTAGGAGGTCTGTAAAAGACTCCCAACAGGGTGACCTCTCCTCTCCTGTTTCTAATCTCAGCCCATACTACCTCAACAGACAAGTCCTCATCAAACTTCTTTTCTATCACCGTGATACAGTCTTTGACCAATAACGCCACTCCTCCCCCCCTTCTACCTCCTTCTCTACTCCGACTAAAGCATTTGTACCCCGGAACTTGCAACATCCATTCCTGTCCCTGCTCTACCCAAGTCTCCCAAGTCTCTGAAATGGCCCGCAGGTCCCGCAGGTTTCCTGAAGCCATTTTTACTTTAAGTGGTAAGGACCAGTACCTGCTTGTCTATGTTGCAATCTTTATGGAAACTAATTCAAACCCTGTCGGACCTCCTTTAGTTCTGAAACCTCAAAAGAATAAGACTGATGGTGTTGTGTTAGTTCACCTCAGGTGTTTTTGTCCAAGAGGCTGATGATGATCCAATTTTGGACTTCCCCAGAGTCCAATGTCTGTAACATCTGATCTAAAAGCTGGGAATTCCAACAGTGCAGCATTCCTTCAGTAATGCACTGGGAGCATCAGTTTATTTTTTTGCGCTCAAACCAAGAGTTGGGCTTGAACCTACAATATGATTCAGAGACTCTGTGGCAACTCAACAATCCTACTTCAGGAGCACTTTCCAAATCTGTGGTCTCTGCCATTACAGATGCCTGGGAACAACACCATCTGCAAGTTTCTTTCCAAGTCACACCATCCTGACTTGGGACTCTCTCTCTAATTGCCCCTTTGCTGTCATTGGGTCAAAATCCTGTAGTTCCTTTATCATTAGCACAAGTGTACGTGTACCACAATCGTTCAAGAAAGTTACTCACCACAGTGCACGCACTGCCAAGTGCGCAATTAGGATGGCCAAGACGAATAAAAAATAACTTGGCGCACAAGTTTTTAAAAAAGTGTGCAAATCTGTTGCCAAATGTCATTAGATGTCCCACTGCATCAAATAATGACCCCATGGTTTTCCAAACTTCACCTCTATGCTTTATGATTACAATTCTGACAAGCTGATTTTCTCACACATTTGCCAGAATTCCACAGCCCTGCCTGGCACGGAAATCAGAGTGGAAGAAGGATGGACGATGGGAAGGTGCGTTGGCCTTGTGGTATTTTTCAGGTCTCAGGTCAAGCAAGACCGGAAAATCCCGCCCATTGTCTGCAACACTGCATCTCCCTTCAAGTACCTGCTATTCAGTGTGTAATATGAAAGACTTTTGCTTCATGTACAGATGAGTTCCTCATTGTTCAATTTTATCAGGCACTTGATGTTTTTGAAAACTAAATTCTAATTTAAGCACAGCGGAAATAACCTGGGCAATGTAGTTTGATTGGATAATTAGTTTGAAATCATTTCCATTCTGCAGAAACATTTGTGTTTAATTAATCTGTTTATAGTTGCAACAACAAATCTTTTGATTTGTTTTTGATGTTTTCCACACATTTATTTCTAAAAAAGTGGAACTTGCATATAACAGATAATTTCAGCTTCTTCATTTAAAAATTGGAGGATTATTAGTTATGCATTTATACTTTTTCCTAATAAGTTGACTTTTTTGTTTTTATAACTTAAAATAACAACCAGTAGGATATTTCTGGGGAGGGGGGGGGGTGACATGCTCATACAGTGGTGCCACACTTAACCAATTCTTCATAAAGGAATGAAAGAGTTTTTTTTGTATAAGCATCTTGGCACACTTTGGACAAAAACTACATTTTATAGGACAGTTATCATCAAATAAATAAGTTTATTTCTTTTGCTGGAGATTTGCAAAGATTCACAGCTTCAGGAGGCAAATGTGCCAAACAGTGTGGTAGATGGCTGTAAGGTCGAAACAGTTTTCTGAAAGGCATTTTTAATGTAGATGGTAAGGGCCAATGCCTGTTCACCTGTGCTGCTGTCTTTGTGGAAACCAATTCACTTTTGCTGCAAAAATTTCTCAAAATTGTTTGCTGTATCTGTGCTTGGATGATAAGCTTGCTGCATGCTGATTGTAGAAGCTGGTAAGTTTTTCCTGGGCATTGCATATTTGAGTTTTCATATTGTCTATTGCCAGTCCTTTGTAGGAACTCCTTGCACTTTATCAGTGAGACATGTCTACATCAGGAAGAATGCATATGCAATATATCTTACAAACAAAATATCTACCTACATGAATTGCACAGTAGGTTGCTTTTGGTTTAGGTATGTTTGAATTTTCATTCTGGATGCCCACTGATTGTTCAAAAACAGTGTTACCTGCCTGTACTGAATTAAATTGCAGTATCTTAAAGGCTCAAGATCTGGCTGGGCTCCACCTCCAGCAGTGTTATTTAAATTACTGTTGGGTGGACCGATGCTGCTACTGTAGTAACTCACAAAAAAACTTGTACCAAAGGAGAAAAATTGCATTTATTTAGCACTTTTTATAGCATAAAGATATTCCAAACTGCTTCAGTTAGAGATTTTAGAAGCATGGTTACTGTTGTAATTTAGGAAAACAAGGCAACTAGTTTTACACAGCTGGTTTCCACAAACAGCAGTAAGAAGAATAGCCAAGTCATCTAAGATGGCGCTGAATGTTTGCAAAGGAGTAGTTAGTCTAAGTGAGTGAGCAAAGGTCTGACAGATGAAGTACAATGTTGTTAAATGTGATGTTAACCATTTTGGTAGGAGTAACAGCAAAGTAGTCTATTAAATGGTGAAAAAAAAATTGCTGCAGGCTGCTCTGCAGAGGGACCTAGGTGTCCTTGTGCAGCATGTATCACAAAAAATTAGTTTGCAGATGCAGCATATAATTGAGAAGACAAATGGAATTTTGTTCTTAGCTAGAGGAATGGAGTTTAAAAACAGCAAGGTAATGTTGCAGCTGTATAAAGTACTGATAAGGTCACACTTAGAGTAATGTGTACAATTTTGGTCTCCCTATTTAAGAAAGGATATGCTGGCATTGGAGGGGGTGCAGAGGAGATTCATTAGGTTGATTCTGGAGTTGAAGAATCTTGCCACTTAAGTTTCTTTTTCCCCTGTGATGCGATCAAGGTTTGAGTGCTTTTTTGATCCACAATCTATTTTTGGGTTTTGTTTTGCTCAAATGGATTTTACAATCTTTAACAGTCTGTCCTAGAACTATAAAAGTTTAAATAAAGTGAAAATATTTAAACAATACAGCATTGATGATCGAGTGTAGAGTAAGTGCCATGAATGCTACTTGGAATAAGTTCCATCCTCTGTTATCAATCTACTTTGAGTGCTGTTGTAGCTGGAATATTTTATTTTCTAGCAGACCTTCTTTACTCACTAAAAAGAATAAAGAAAAAAAATGCAGTGGCACAGTGGTTAGCACTGCTGCCTCACAGCGCCAGGGACCTGGGTTCAGTTCCTGGCTTGGATGACGGTCTGTGCAGAGTTTGTACATTCTCCCCATGTATTTGTAGGTTTCTTCCGGGTGCTCCAGTTACCTCCCACAGTCTGAAAAAATGTGAATTTAGCCATGCTAAATTCTCCCTCAGTATACCCGAACAGGCGCCGGAGTGTGGCAACTAGAGATTTTCACTGTAATTCTATTAACATGTTAAGGTAAGCCTACTTGTGACATTAACAAATAAACTTAAGCTGAATTCAGGGAAAATGTCTTTAGTCAGAGAGTGGTTACAAATAGAACTTGTTACAAGGATTGTTTGAGTGCACAGCATGAATGATTTTAAGGGAAAGCTCCGAAGATGTAGTGTTTAGGTTGATTGCCATGCAAAATTGAGTGTCATGGAGATTAGCAGGTAAATACATAGGGCTACAGCCTATGTGGGATTGCTGTCAGTGCAGACTCAATGGGCTAAATGGCCTGCACTCTAGGGACTCTATAATTCTAAAAAGATTTTTGTTTTTTACTAAGTACTCTGGTTCTTGCAGTCGCTGGCATGAAATATCAATCAAATGTCAGCAGTTAACTTTAAAATTAAAGTTGATTAGTCACAAGTAGACTTACATTAACACTGCAATAAAGTTATTTGTGAAAATCCCCTAGTTGCCACACTCCAGTGCTTGTTCGGGTACTCTGAGGGAGAATTTAGCATGGCCAATTCACCTAACCAGCACATCTTCAGAAGGAACCGGAGCACCAGAGGAAACCCATACAGACTCCACACAGGCAGTGACCCAAGCCAGGAATGAAATGTGGGTCCCTGGCGCTGTGAGGCAACAATGCTAATCATTGTGAAGCAGTGGGAAAAGCAGATTTGAAAACTTAACATTTTCTAATCAAGTGAGTGAGTAGTGGAGAATTATCAGCCCTTATAATCAGCATTTTGGAAATAAACATGTATGATAAACTTTTATCATCCTTTTGCGATCTGAAGACATTCTAGTGAGTCCTTTTACATGAAAGGTGTTATGAATATACAAATTATCTTTGAGCTGCATGAATCCTACTTGTGCCTATTTGTAGCCAGGTTTCAGAGCCTGATTTGGTTTGATAGCAACTAACAAAGGGACTGGACCGACTTTGCCCAAAACTTAATATCACTCAACAAACGATGAGAATGGGAGGGCATTCTTAAAAGTAACCCCTTTTTAGTTGTAATGTGGAGAAATTCTTAAAAAAAAAAGCATGGTTGTTGCAGCTTAAATTTGATTTATTATTGTCACATGTATACAAAAGGCTAATGGGGATACAAGGACAGGTAGCTAGATGGGTAAGTAACTGGCTTGGTAATAGGAGACAGAGAGTAATAGTAGAAGGGTGCTGGAGGTCGGTCACTAGTGGTGTGCCGCAGGGCTCAGTGCTGGGACCTCTTCTATTTGTAATATATATATATATATGACTTGGAAGAGAGAGTAAGTGGAGTGATCAGCAAGTTTGCAGACGATACAAAGATGGCTGGACTTGCAGATAGTGAGGAGCATTGTCAGGCAACACAGCGGGACGTAGGCTGGTAGCTTGGGCAGAGAGATGGCAGATGGAATTCAATCCTGATAAATGCGAGGTGATGCATTTTGGAAGAAAGAATGTAAGGGGGAGGTATATGATAAAGGGTAGACCTATTAAGAGTATAGAAACGCAGAGCTGGGGGTGCAGCTGCACAAGCCTCTGAAGGTGTCAGAGCAGGTGAAGAAGGTTGTGAAGAAAGCATATGGTATGCTAGCCTTTATAGAAAGGGGTATAGAGTACAAGAGCTGGCCTTTAATGTTGCAGTTGTATAAAACATTGGTTAGACCTCATCTGGAATACTGCATCCAGTTCTGGTCGCCTTACTTCCGGAAGGACATGGAGACTCTGGAGAGAGTGTAGAGGAGGTTGACCAGGATGCTGCCTGGTATAGAAGATCTGAGTTATGAGGAGAGATTAGGCAAATTGGGACTGTTTTTCTTAGAAAGGTGTAGACTTAGAGGAGATCTAGTGGAGATGTACAAGATTATGAGGGGTATAGATAGAGTAAACAAAGAACAAAACAGCATGGGAAACAGGCCCTTTGGCCCAACGAGCCCACGCCGCTACCCTGATGTTCCCACCTCTACCCGTGATCCCTGTCTATGTTTATAGATCTATGGATTGAAACCAAATTTGAGACCAGTTAGGGAGAATTTGTTCTGCCATTTAGCCTAAGAGCACATTTTTGGGATGTGGGAGGAAACTGGAGTGCCCGGAGAAAACCCACGCAAGCACGGGGAGAATGCGCAAACTCCCTCAGACACAGACCCAAGTCCATGTATTTGCACAGCACAGCAATAGTCACTGAGCTGTTGTGTTGCCCATCAAATGGTCCAGGTCAAGCGTACACTAACGACGTGAAGCACTAGGATATTCTCTCAAAATCCAAGAGCAGCCCCCTCATGACCCATCGCGTGTATGCCCCTTGTTAGACAACAAGGTGGACCAAAGCACCTGTAGGGTTAAAAACAAGTACATCAATATCATCGTCTATTTAAACACTTCCCAGGGACTTCCAAGGCTTATGATCCCTATTTTAAATCAGTTTTCTATACCCCTCTATTCCCAACAAAGTTAAGCTTTTTCTTAGGATGGACTCAGATAGCACGAGGGCTTAGGGTGAGGGGGAGTAAGGTAGAATTTGGATGCTAGAGGGAGTTTTTCACACAGAAGGTGGTGGGTGTATGGAAAACGCTGCCAAGTAAAGTGGTGGAGGCAGGTACTCTGGAGTTATTTAAGAGATACTTAGATGGGCACATGAACAGAATGGGAATGGAGGGATATAGAAAACTGATTTAAAATAGGGATCATGAGCATTGGGAGTTCACTGGGAAGTGTGTAAATTGTCGACGATATTGATGTATTTGTTTTATCCTACAGGTACTTTGGTCTGCCTTGTTGTCTAACAAGGGACGTGCACACGATGGGTCATGAGAGGGCTGCTCTTGAATTTTTCGAGAGTATCCTAGTGCTTCACATCGTTAGTGTACGCTTGACCTGGACCATTTGATGGGCAACACAATAGCTCAGTGACTATCACTGTGCTGTGCAGATACATTGATTTGGGCCTGTGTTTGTGGAAGTTTGACCATTCTCCCATGCTTGCGTGAGTTTTTTCTGGGTGCTCCAGTTTTCTCCCATATCCCAAAGATGTGCTCTTAGGCTGACTGGCAGAACGAATTCTTCCTAAATTGTCTCAAATTTCGTTCCAGTGCATAGATCTATAAACATAGAGAGGGATCATAGGTAGATGTGGGAACATCGAGGTGGCGGTGCGGGCTCGTTGGGCCGAAGGGTCTGTTTTCTGTGTTGTTTTTGTTCTTTGAAATATTGTTTTGTGCTATATAGACAAAGCAAACTGTACATACAGATGGAAAGAGAAGGATGCAGAATCTAGTTTTACAGTCACAGTTAGGATGTAGAGAACAATCAACTTCATTCAGGGTAGGTCCATTCAAAAGTCTGGTGGCTGCAGGGTAGAAGCTATTCTTGAGTCGGTTGGTACATGTTCTCGGACTTCTATTTCATTTTTCCAACAGAAGGAGGTGGAAGAGAGTATGACTGAGGTGCGTGGGATCCTTGATTATGCTACCACACACCATTATACCTGTTCTTATAAATCACTATACACTTCAGACAGCATAACGAATTTCTTCTATTTCTATCCTATTGTGTTGTGACGTGACTCTTGTGGCAATGTTGTTAATGGCTCGTTCTTTTTTTCTCATTTAAGGTGTCTTATGTTATTCGAGATGAAGTAGAGAAATATAATCGGAATGGCGTTAATGCACTTCAGCTCGATCCCACATTAAACAGACTGTTTACAGCTGGCCGAGATTCCATCATCAGGATATGGAGCGTCAACCAGCACAAGGTGAGAAACTTGTTCCTCGATATCTTTGGCTCTGCATGTGGAGTATTAAAATTTGCAATCTCAATACTTATTTCAGAATTGGCAGCAAGGGAGTGTTAGAGACTCATTCACTAATGGAAATTTCACATCAGATATAAATGGAGACAAAGCACCTGAAGATGTTTCCCTGAAATTATAGAACAAAGAACAGTATAGCACAGAAACAGGCCCTTTGGCCGTCCAAGCCTGCGCCGATCATGATGTTTACCTAAACTAAAACTGTATGCACTTACAGAGACTGCATCCTTCCACTCCTATCTTATAAGCAGCCCCTTAAATGCTGCTATCGTACCTGTTCCCACCACCTCCCGGGCAGCACATTCCAGATAATCATCATCCTTTGTGTAAAAAAAAACTTGCTTCACTCACCTCCTCTGAGTTTTTCCCTGTGCAACTTAAATCTGTGTCCTACAGCACTTGACTTTTCTCCACCCTAGGAAATAGTATCTGACTATTCACTATGTCCATGCCGTTCATAATCTTGTAAACCTCTATCAAGTCACCCCTCAACCTCCATCGTTCCAGTGAGAACAAACAGAGTCTATCCAACCTCTCCTCATAGCTAATACCCTCCACACCAGGTAGCATCCTGGTAAACCTCTTCTGTATCCTCTCCAAAGCATCCACATCCTTCTAGTGTGGCACCCTGAATAGTACACTATTCCAAATGAGGCCTAACTAAGATTCTGTGCAGATGTAGCATGACCTGCCAATTTTTAAAGTCAATGCCCTGACCGATGAAGGCAAACATGCTGTATGCCTTCTTGACTACCTTATCCACCTGCGTTGCCACTTTATGATCGGTAGGCATGTATACCCAGACCCCTCTGCCTGTCAATGCTATTAAAGGGTATACTATTTACAGTATAATTCCTACTTGCATTGGTCCTTCCAAAATGCATTACCTCATGTTTGTCTGGATTAAATGCATCCGCCATTTCTCTGTGAAGTCTCCAAACAATCTATATCTTGATGTATCCTCTGATAATCCTCTTCTCTATCCACATCGCCAAGCCTTCAACTTCTTGGGATCTATGTTAACTCGATCTATGATCTCAAAGGATTGTGAAAATTCATTATACTGCCATTCAACATCATGAACTATTATATCTTTCCAAAGCCATTTAAAGATTTCTGATTATTGAAGGTTAATGAAATATCAAAGTAATTTCAGGATCTTTGTGATGGAGACAGAAATGTAGTCCTTTTTTTGTCCTGGATAAACAATCTTTTTATCAAAGTCCACATGTTTATTTATGAGTTAGTGCAAAAGAGGATCCACTGAATAGAAAGACAGTCAGATTCCAAAGCAAAACTATTACAGATACTGGAAACCAGAAATAAAAAGAGAAAATGCTGGAAAGACTCAGCGGGTCAGGCAATTTACCTGGAGAAAGGAATGAAGTTAATGATTTAGGTCGATGACTTTTTGTCAGAACAGCTGTCAAATTATGCAAACCTTCACACAAACCTCCTTCATCTAAGTCCATCAACATACCCTTCTGTTACTTTCTTCTTCCTGCTTATCCAGTTTTCTCTTAAATGCACCTCTGCTGTTATCCTACAATCCATGTACTGAGTTCTGCTTATAACCACTCTCTAGCTAAAGACACTATTCACTTTTAGATTTATTCATGACCATCTGATATTTATGGCCCATTGTTCTGATTCACCTGAAAATAGAAAACTCTTTATTTCTACTTGGTCAAACTCTTCCATAATCTTAAAGGCCCCTGTCATGCACTTCTTTGTCTTTTGAAGAAAGAAAAGGACCCCAGTTTATTAACCTTTCCCGATAGCAGAACAGAGAGGTTATAACTATCATTCCAGTAAAATTATTTTGCACCTTTTGCCTCGATATCCTTTTTGTAATACAGAATGTTAAACAGATCCTGGAAAGTCTGATGTGAATAGGATTCCTTATAGTTTAATATAGTTTCTCTGCTTTTAATTCCATTCATCCAGAAACGAATCTGTGTTTCTTGTTTGTTTTAATGGCCCTATTAACCAGTATCGGTACTGCTAAGAGATACAATGGGTGTTTCGGTGACACAGTGAATAGCACTGCTACTTCACAGCACCAGGGAGCTGGGTTTGACTGTGGTCTGCGGTAACTATTTGTGTGGAGTTTGCACGTTCCCCCCGTGGGTTTCGTCTGGGTTTTCTGGTTTCTTCCCACAGTCCAAAGCTGTGCAGGTTAGGTTGATTGGCCATGATAAATTGTCCCTTAGTGCCCCAAGATATATAGGTTAGCAGGGTAAATACATGGGGTTGCAGGGGAGACCCAATGGACTGAATGGCCTCCTTCTGCATGATGTAGATGCCGGCGTTGACTGGGGTAAGCACATTAAGAAGTCTCACAATACCAGGTTTATTACTCTCAAATAAACTGGTTGGACTTAAACCTGGTGTTGAGAGACTTCTTACTCCTTCTGCACTACAGGAATCCTATGGGAAGTAAGTTAGGTGTATATGTAGTCTCAGATCCATTTACTCCTGCACCCCGTTTAGGCCCTTAACTTCCAAAAACTACGTGAGCTTCTTATTCTTCCTACCAAAATGTTCTATCTCACACTTAACTGCATTGAAGTTCATTAACGCACTTCTCCACATGAAGTTTCATTAGCCTGTACAAATAACCAGAACAAACTGTCACTTCTTTAAGCATTACATATGAATAATAGCATAGAAATTGAATTTCTCTTTATTGCACATGGCCTGTGCTATTCATGGTTTTCCCTCAGATTGGAAAGAGCACAATTGATCTTTTCAAAAAGAAATAATGTTTTTCTTCCTCCTCCACCCCCTCAGCAATGTTTGTTCCAGGCTACTGAGCCCTGTCATTGATAATAGACTTGGAAATGTCAAAAGATCTTGAAGAATAAGTACCAAGAATTATAAAGATTTATTAATGCAAAAAATGCTGTTGTGAAGTTACCAAAAGCATTCAGGATGATAATAGGTCATTTGGTCCATGAAACCCACTCATCCCATAATCTATTCATGACAATATCAATCATCAACCAATTTCATCCACAAGGACTTGTGTATTCCTCTCCAACCTCCATATGATCTATATATTAATAATGTATTGTATCAGGCTGGCATTAAAAATACTGAAGAATTAGATTATTTAATCTTACTGCACAGAAAGAGGTCATTCAACATACTGTACCTATGCAGATTCTCATTTTTGAGAGAATGTGCTGGGGGAATAAGCTGTGCAATTTAGACCACATCCTTTCCCTGTCCATCTGACATTTGGAACTCCAATAGTCTGTGCAGTGGTTGGTTGGGGAGGGTCTCCTTGCTTCTCAGTTTATTTTAAGTCAAGTAATTTCAATCTAGACCTCAAGTTGTTGACAAATTTGCCTGAGGTATAATTTCTTCCTTTGTCTTTTAGCTTGACAAAGAGCCATCTGGACTCGAAACAGCCACTTTTTTCTCTCCCTACAGGTGCTGCCAGACCTGCTGAGATTTTCCAGCATTTTCTCTTTCAGTTTATAATTTCTCCCTATTTGCTCTAACAAAATCCCTTTAATTTTGAATATATCTATTCGGACTCCCAACTCTCCCTACTCACACTCTTAGTCACATCTGTTCTAAGGAGCACAAGCGTCCAATCTCTCTCCCTTAGCAAAGTTCCGTTCCAAGGCTTTCACAATCTTCTTGAAGAATATTCTCTGAAGTTTACACTTTACTCCAGCTGAGACCTAACCAGAAATTTATAAAAGGTTTAGCGAGATTGAACCGTTTTGTGTTCAGTATCCAACCGTATTTGGAAAACCAAGCATGCTGAGGGCTTTTCTTTACCATCTAGGCAAGTTGCCTTGCCATCTTCAAAGATTGTGGGTGCCACGGCACAATGATTAGTACTGCTGCCTCAAAGCACCAGGGACCCGGGTTCAGTTCCGGCCCTGAGTGACTGTTGGTGTGAGTTTCCTTTGAGTGCTTCGGTTTCATCCCACAATCCAAAGATGTATGTGCTAGGCCGTTATAGGGACAGGGAGATTAACAGGCTAAATACGTGGTTATGAGGATAGGGCCTGGGTGGGAATGTGGTTGGTGCACTGTAGGTGTTCTGGCTTATGAATGTACACCCTCTGGTCCCTATACTCTGTGTCCCACTTGTATTATACAGCCTTCCTCTCTTTTTCCAGCAAAGTGCATCATGATACAGCTTTAGCCTCTGCACCGAGGGAAAAGGCTAGCTTGGAGGGGGTGTAGCAAAGGTTCAATAGATTGATTTCTGCGTAGAAAGACTTGTCATAAAAGATCAAGTAGAATTCTCAAGTTTGAAAAAATAAGAGGTGATCTAATTGAAATATGTGATATTCTGAGAGGTTTTGACAGGTGATGAGAGGCTCCTTCCCCTGACTGGCAAGCCTAGAATCAAGAGGCATTGTCTCAAGACAAGGAATCAACTATTTAGGACTTAAGATGGGGAGATGTTTCTTCACTCACTAATTTGAGAATCTTTGGAATCCTCTGCCCAAAGGACTATTGATGCTCAGTTGTTGAGTATCAAGGGAATCTAAGGAATGAAAGTGGAGCCCAGTTGAAATTTGACCATAATTTTATTAAATGGTAGAGCAGATCCAGGGGGCCATATGGTCTTTTCCTTAGTCATGGTTTAATCTTTTTGTTTCCATGTTCCATTGTGTTGACCTCTGTTCTACTTGCCACCTAGTGTCTCCTAAGTTGCATTGGCCATTTTTCAAATTGTGCTGAAGTCTGTTACTGCGCAGCTCACTTCCTTATGGTACTAAGTTTTGTTTCATTTGCGAAGTTCAAAATTGTACTCAGTATCTGAATCCAGGCCTCTCACGCAAATCAATGGTCCCTATACTGACCCCTGCTGGGCCCCACTGCATTCTTCCATTTCGGTCAGAAAAGCATTCATTTATCACTATTTTCTGCCTCCTGTTCCTTGACCAAATATCAAGTTTACTATAGTTCCTTTACATAATGTGCTTCAACTTCTGATGCGTATGTAAGTTTTTATATTTGTCATAGAAACATAGAACATTACAGCACAGTACATGCTCTTCAGCCCTCAGTATTGTGCCAAGCTGTGTCCAAACCCAAGATCAAGCTATCCCTCTGCCCATCATTCTGGTGTGCTCCATGTGTCTATCCAATAATAGTCTGAAAGTTTCTAAAGTGTCTGATTCCACTGTCACGGCAGGCAGTGCATTCCACATCCCAACCACTCTCTGAGTATAGAATCTACCTCAGACATCCCTACTATGTCTCCCACCATGAATCTTAAAGTTATGCCCCCTAGTAACAGCTACACCCACCCGAGGAAATAGTCCCTGCACGTCCACTCTATCTACTCCCTCATCATCTTATAAACCTCTTAAGTTGCCTCTCATCCTCCTCCACTCTAAAGAGAAAAGCCCCAGCTCCCTCAACATTTCCTCATAAGACTTACCCTCCAAACCAGGCAGCATCTTGGTAAATCTCCTCTGCACTTGCTCCAATGCTTCCATATCCTTCTGCACACAATATTCCAAATGTGGTCTCACCGAGGTCCAGTATAATTGCAGTATACTTCCACGGCTCTTAAACTCAAACTCCTTGTTAGTAAATGTTAACATGCTATAAGCCTCCTTCACGGCTCTAGCCACTTGAGTGGCAACCTCCAGAGATCTGTGGATATGAACCCCAAGATCTCTCTGTTCCTCCACATTCCTCAGAACCCTGCCATTGACCCTGTAATCCGCATTCAAATTTGTCCTACTAAAACAAATCACGTCGCACTTATCAGGGTTAAATTCCATCTGCCACTTTTCGGCTCAGCTCTGCATCCTATCAGTGTAGATAGATTTCTGATGGATAAGGAATTAAGAGTTATGGGGAGCAAGTGGGTCAGTGGAATTGATCCGCTTCAGATCAACCATGATCTTATTGAAAGGCGGAGCAGGCTAGATGGCCTACTCGTGCTCTTATTTCTTATATTCTTACTAGAATCTCTTTGCAGCCTACAAGGGCCTCCATTTCATCCTCTACTCCACCAACCTTGGTGTCATCAGCAATTTCACTAACCCACCCTTCAGCCTCCTTTTCCAAGTCATTGATAAAAATCACAAAAAGCAAAGGACCTAGGACTGACCCCTGTGGTACTCCACTGGTAACTGGCCTCCAGTCTGAAAATTTTCCCTCCACCACCACCACCCTCTGTCTTCTATGAGACAGCCAGTTACTTATCCAATCAGCTAAATTTCTTTCTATCCCACATCTCTTCACTTTCTTCTTCAACCTACCATGGGAAACCATCAAACGCCTTACTAAAATCCATGTATACAACATCAACTGTTCTACCTTCGTCTATACACTTAGTTACCTCCTCAAAGAATTCAGTCAAATTTGTGAGGCAGGATTTACCCCTCACGAAACCGTGCTAACTATCCCTGGTTAAACTGCATCTTTCCAAATGGTCATAAATCCTATCTGTCAGAACCCTTTCCATTAACTTACCGACCACTGAAGTAAGACTAACTGGCCTATAATTACCAGGGTCATTCCTATTTCCTTTATTTTTTTTAAGCTTTAGAGAATATTAGAGGTGATCTAATTGAAATGTATGATATTCTGAGAGGTTTTGACTGGTGACAAGAGACTCTTTCCCCTGAGTGGCAAGCCTTGAACCAAGAGGCATTGTCTCAGGATAAGGAATTAACCATTTAAGGCTTTAGATGGGGACAGATTTTAATCGAACTTTGAGATTGTGCTGTCACTTTTGTGTCAGTCCAATGATTCCTCTTTTTTCTTTTTTTAGCAAGATCCTTATATTGCCTCCATGGAGCACCATACTGACTGGGTGAATGATGTGGTGTTATGCTGCAATGGAAAGACCTGTGAGTAATTCAGCCTCACTTTATTGAATCATGGCTTTATATGCAGAGAATGTGTAGGTTAGGTGGATTAACTGTGTTAAATGCACAGTGTTACAGGGATAGAGCAGGCTGAGTAAGATGCTCTTTCAGAGAGTAGGTGCAGACTCAATGGGCCAACTGCCCCCTCTCTGTATTGTGAGGATTTTATGGTAACAGTAAAATTGATTTCTCACCCTTTGGTTCTTTTTGACCCTTTATGTTAAAGGGGCAGAGCAACATATTACTAATGCTTTGTAGCATAGGATTATTGTTTAAAGCAGCTTATTCAAGACTAGTATTCGCTACTTGCAATGCTCACTGTTGGCAGTAACTGATCCAAAGGCTGTTAAATTAATTAAAGAGCCTGGATGGACCTTCTGGCAATATTGTCACCTTTTTCTTCCTGCATAGATGCAGAATTATGAAATCTTTACAATATAGGAGCCCATTCAGCCCATTGAGTCTGCTCTGGCTTTCTGAAAGAGCATTCTATTTATTCACACATAAAAAGATGGATGCATTTGCAGAAACGCCACACCCAACAGTTGTGGCCCTAGCTAGGATTAGTAAATAATTATGACAAATTTTTACTGATTTAGCTGTGTTACTGAAGTCACTGTATCATTCACTGTATGAGAAACTGTCATGAGACTGAAAAACAGAAGATGAGAAAGCATGTAAGGATGTCAGAGGTGCTTTGCAGAAGTCTATAGTAGTGTTAATTTTAATCCAAAGCTTCCATTATGGCTTTTGCAATGTTTCACCTTATGGAGTGGTAACAATTGTTTCACATGTTATGCCTTTAGGAGAAGAACTACCGAAAGCCTTTACATTGTGCAATCTGATTAGTGCCAAATCTAACTATGCTCTTTTGGAAAAAGAAGCATTGAGTATAATGTTTGGAGTACAATATGGTTGTCATTTCACATTATTGACTAATCATCAACCCTTTACTATTTTTGGGCTGTATAAAGCATGCCATCGTTGGCTGCTAGTCAGTTGCAAAAATGGTTACTGATCTTATGTACACGCTCTTAAGATATAAAGCATCTCATTCAAAGTGCCGTGCTACTACTGATAACATTACCATGCCTTGAGCAGATGGCACCAACTAGTTTTGCTAATAAAAGCAAATTACTGCGGATGCCGGACTCTGAAACTAAAAGAGCAAATGCTGGAAAATCTCAGCAGGTTTGACATGATCTGTTAGGAGAGAAAAGAGTTGACATTTCAAGTCCGGATGACCCTCTCTCTCTCCCTCTTCCCTCTCCCCGCTCTCGCTCCCCTCTTCCCGCTCCCCACTCTCTCTGCCTCTTCTCGCTCCCTCCTACCCACCCTTTCTCTTGCCCTCCTTCCCACGCCCCCTCATTGGCTCCAAACGTTTTCCTTCCTCACCTCCAAATTTGTATTTTACTCGTGTCTTGCTCAATTGTTATTCATGTGTTTTTTTATTAATTCATTTAATTAATTTATTAAAAGATTCATTTAATTTATTGGCCTTCCATATTTTCGCATTAAAAAGATGGCTGCTCTTAAACTGCTGCAGTCCATGTATTGAAGATGCTCGCACAATGCTGGTGGATGTGACATTGCAAGACTGTGAACCAACATCTGTGAAGGAACAGCAGTTTGGGATTCTCTTTGATTTGGATAGGACCTGGAAGATGATGGTCCGTGCATCATCTGGTCTCCCCATTCTAGGTGGTGAAGATTATGTATTTGTGAGGTTCTGACAAAGGAGGTTTGGGGAGTTACTTTTTGATGGTCCTCACTGCAGCCAAAATGGGCTGGTGGTGAAAGCAATGGATGAGGGGTTGTAGCTGTATTGTTGGTAAGAGGTCTGACAACACCAATTTTAAATCCAACCGATTTATTTGATAGTAAACTTGCTAACTTTCGGCCTTTGTGCCTTTGTCAGGCGAATGAGGTGTTCTGGTCTGTAATAGCACACATATCAGCACAGACAGATTACAGATTGCTGATTAGAATGCTGATTAAACTGTCTGTGCTGATATGTGTGCTATTACAGACCAGAACACCTCATTCGCTTGACGAATGCACAAAGGCCGAAAGCTAGCAAGTTTACTATCAAATAAATCAGTTGGATTTAAAATTGGTGTTGTCAGAGCTCTTACTGAGTTTACCCCAGTCCAACGCCGGCATCTCTACATCATGGCTGTATTGTTAGGGCAGAGAAGCTGGAGTTGTTTGCCTTAAAACAAAGGAGATTGAGGTATAGAGATATACAAGATAATGGCAGGTTTACATAAGGACAAGGATTAAGGAGCACAGATTTAAATTTTTTGGCAGGAGATTCTGTGCGATGTAGAGAAGAAGCTTTTTATGCAACAAATGGTGATGACTTGGAAATCGCTACCTATCAGGTTGGTGGAAGCAGAGATGATCAATGATTTCAGAAGAAAATAAACTTGCAGGAATATAATGGAGGAATGGGACTGATTAGATTTTTCTTTCATGGGCCAGCAGAACTTAAGGAGCTGATTGATCATCATCTGTGCTGTTTTGATTCTTAGCTGATGGAGAGACTTTAAAGACTCACTTGCAAAATACCAAACTTATGATCTTTCTCCATAGCTATGGGCTTATCCAGTTCAATTGCTGTTTGGTGCCAACTGCAGCATATTGGTGATGGGGAGTTCAATGATTATAATGCTGCTGAATGTCAAGGACAAGAAGTTAATGTCTATCTTTTTACAGATGGTCATTGCTTGACAGTTGAATTTCAAGGATGTTACTCGCCATCTGTAGCCCAAGCCTATGTGCAGACTTTGTTGACATTGAAATTTTTAGTTTCTTGTAATCTTTTAGTAGAATTCAAGATCACTATCAGTTGCTTTAATTCAGATTCATCTTTTCATTTTCCTGCTGCATGACACGATTTATCTACATGAAAACATAGAAACATAGAGCTGGATTATATTATTTCACCTTGGAGCTTGTTTTGTCATTCAACAAAATCATGACTAATTTACCTCAACTCCACCTCCGAATAGCATCATCATATCTGTTAATTCTTAGTTAATGAATATACAGAGAATCACAGTCAGCTGGGATAGAGAATTCTTACTCTTTGCGTGAAGAAATTTCTCCTTGTCTCAGTCCTAAATGGTTGGCACCTTGTTGCAAGACTGTGACCTCTTAGATTCCTCAGCCAGGGCACACATTTTCTCAGCTTCTATCCCTTTCATTTAGATCATCTTTTACGAAAGGAGATTGACACCTTTCAGGACAAAACGACTACTTTGATTGAAACTGCTTAAATATTCCTTCCTTTATTATTTCTGAAATGCAGTTTCTTGAATTCATCCATCCTTCCTTTGTTAATGTAAAGTCTTCATTCATGTGGTATGTTTAGTCTCTGATCTTAGAAAGTGTCTGATAAACTGATGATGCTAACAATATCGTATATATTGTTGACTAGTTATATCATATATTTATACCATCTATGAATTGCTGGTGAACTGGATGATTCTAGTGTGAATTTGTTTAGAAATATTGTTCATATATATAATACGTGTGAGATCCTGTGAGCCTGCGATCTGTCCAGCAGTCAGCACCACACATGGCCTTGGTCACTCTAACATCCTGCCTTTCTTTTCTCCTGACAATGACATAGTCGACGAGATGCCAGAGCTTAGAGCAGGGGTACATCCAAAAGGTCTTGTTACGTAGGCAATCGGAAGGTTGTGTTGGTGATGAGGAGGTCATATGCTGCATAGGTCTTCATTAAGAGTAGGCCATTGCTGTTGCACTTGCCCACTCCATGCCTCCCAGTGTCTCCCTGCCAGATTACAGAGTCACACCCTATCCTTGCATTGAATTCACCAAGCAAGATCTGCTCACTGCTTATAGTAGGGCATCTAGTTCTTGTCTTTCATCTCGTCTGGGTTGTTCATTGTTGGGGGCATAGGCGCTGATCAGGGTGGCTTGACTTCTGTTCTGTAGCGGAAGCTGTAAGTCATAAGCTGGTCGTTCACACCCTTGAGTAGGCTAGCAAGATTCCAAACAAGGTGACTCCTGATGGCAAATCCAACTCCAGCATCATGACGCTCATCACTGCTGCGACTGTTCAAGGAAAAAGTTTCAGTCAACTGACCTGCGTTGGCAGGACGAGTTTCACTCAGGGCTACAATGTCAATATTGTATCTTGCATGCTGTCTGGCAAACAAGGTGTTCTTCTCGCAGGTCTGTCTGCCATAGGGTTGTCCAAAAGCATGTGCACGTTCCAAGTGCTAACGGTGAGCAGTGTCAGCTTGTGTTTTATTTTGTTTGTTCGACTGCAAGATGGGATTCCTGCCAGCCATGGTAAACTAGCCAGGGTGTAGTGAAGCAGGCAATGTTTAGAGCATCTTTTCTAACCTCATCCTCATTCTATAGAGTTGAGTAGTGTGTTCCTGTGCTGGTATAGACATCTCCCTATTTCACCGAGGGTTGAGATCCGTGAACTACCCTTACCTGGTTTAGCTGGCTTGTCGAAGCCGTTGCCTGGGGTGCAGCCACTGTCACATGTAAACAGTTACAGGGAGCCACAGGTGAAAACTGAGTGCCACGTGGGGACAAAGGGTGGACAAACTGCCCTGAAAAGGACATGACATGTTCCCTCACCAGAGGTACTACCTATTCCTGACACCCCATATACCCTATTTAAGAGATGATTCATTTAAGAGATGATTCAAAATCAAAGTTCAAAACTGCTTTTTGTTTTCTAGTAATATCTGCTTCATCAGACACCACAGTGAAAGTGTGGAATGCCCATAAAGGATTTTGCATGTCTACGTTACGAACACACAAGGTAATTTTTTTGTGAAAAGAGGAAGACTGTATATTGCCACAAAGTGAAAATCGGCATTTACTGGGACGATACTGGCATTTCTATAAAACAATTTTTTTCCTCGACCCGAATGGTTATGTATTAGTCTTGATGTGAAGGTGACCTTTTGGCCATTGTGACTAATGAGGATCTCTTCCTCGTGTCCATATTACGCATATGTTCCAATGCATCTTGTCTCAGATTTGAGAATGGAAAAATAAATTTAGCCTGTATATTTAAAGCTGGCATTATCCATTTTATATCCAGTTAATTTGAAGAATGAAAATTTAAATCCCTTGCTTTTAGTAAATTAGAGCTTGAACCACTGAAGTAACTAATCACCTTTGTGGTTACCTGAGATACTTGAGGGGATAGATCACAGGAAATATTTTTATTTATAAAAACATTGAGTCGGCTCAGTTGACAGCAATTTTGTCTCATGAGTCAGAACCTTGCATGTTCACACAGCGCTATATGATCTAGACAAATGATACAGTACTGACGGAGTACTGCATTGTTAACAAATGTTTGGATGAGCAATCAAACCCAGCGGGCGATTCTCCTAGAAGTGCTGAATTGGTGGGAAAATTGGTCCAGGTCATGACTGTTTTCTCTTCACTGCAACTTCAGACCTGAATCTCCCCACTCTGTGCGTTGTAGAGGTCCCAATCATGAATCTCATTAAAAACCTGGAGGGACAGGGCATATTCACGGCAGAGGCTGACAACTCCAGAACTCTGCTCATGTGCAGTTGTCCCGATCTGTCAGTCTCACCGTTGGCTAGCCAGGCACCTCTTCAGTGCTGCTCCTTCCCCATCCGCATGGCCCTATCATAGCCCCCACAACAACTCCTGGGCCAATCCTGACACTCTCTACCCTGGAGCACCCCAATTTCCAGACCTCCACTCCCCCCTCATCCCAGCTGATCCAGCTGATTCCACCCCCCCCCACCTGCCCCCAATCCCGCCATTTCTCCAGCCTAGACTGTTCCCCATGCAGAGTGGCAGTGCAATCCCCCACTGCCCCAGCCCCATTAATCACTGTGGGACATCTTGGCAGTGCCAATGGGCATGGTACTTTGCCCCTTGGGCATTGTCGGGGTTGTAGGCACTGCCAGGCTGCCCATGGCCAGGGTTCAACCCACCACCGCCTGACCTGCTGAAGGGGGCCCGATTGCCCCCTCTTCACCAGGCTTTTACGCTCATTCCCCAAACATGGGGAGCTACTCTAAACCCTGCCGGAATGAAGTACTCCTCATGGGGTGGGAGATGCTATCAGGCCTGGCAAATTCCTTGTCGGGCCCAATAATCTCGGTAAACTATGTTCAAATGAGTTGCCTCTTTTCTTGCCAGTTGCCAGTGTAGTCCCGACCACAATTGTTACCTGGCTTAGAGAGACGTGCAAGCATCAGGAACGCAGGCGCAAATCCAGCGAAATGGCCGACATGCAATCCCCCTGACCCGTCAGAAAATTTGAGCTTTGCGTTAGGGAAATGCTGCCTCCCACCCCCTCCTCCCCAGTTTCCTGTCTGCTTGTTCTGATGGCTCAGGTGCACCTTGTGAAATTCCCTCAAGGAATTAAATCTGAATATTTGAAACCCAAGAGTGTTTAGAGAATATCATACTGGAATTGGTTTTAGTAATTCAAGATTTGTGCAATCAGTGTCTTAGGCCGGTTCAAGGTAAAAATAACAAACTTCCATTTATAACGTTGTGAAATGGAACTGTACAAAGTAAAGAGGGGGAAGCATCATCTTGCTCCCAAATCCCAATTTCTATCTCCCTAATTATTGCTAGAAAATGCCCTTGTTGAATAAAGTCAGTGCCACAGTTGATTGTGATGTTCTTGCTGCTGGAAACTCACTCTCTAATTACATATATGGAAATGAAATAATACTGCAGTATAAGTCCCTATTTTAGAGAGGAAGGAGAAAATTAGGTGAAAGCTAACGATTTTTCTTTCTTCTGTGTTAAGGACTATGTTAAGGCATTGGCTTATGCAAAAGACAAAGAGTTAGTGGCTTCAGCAGGGCTGGACAGACAGATTTTCCTCTGGGATGTAAATACTCTTACAGCACTGACTGCCTCAAACAACACTGTCACAAGTAAGTTACTAACTGTGATTGGAATGGTGGGGGAAATACAAATGGAGCTTTTATCACAATAGATGCAAATGCTTGGGAGATTTCTAAAGATTGTTTTTCAATTTGTTGATGAGCTGTCTTCAATGCTGGCAAAGCCACATTCAATAATTACCTATAATTGCGCTGGAAACGTAATAGGTCTAAGGCTTGCTCGGTCACTTCAGAACGCACACAGTGTAGCCACGTGTAGACCAGATTGCGTGTTGATAGGTTAACTGGATAGAACTTGTCGGGTAATCTTCCTGAAAGTGCCATTAGTGAATCAGTTATATTTGCATGGCAATCTGGTGGCTTTAATTCATTTCTTTCCTGATATTCATTCATGGTGAAGTGCATTGTATACTGTAAGAAGTCTCAACACCAAGTCAAAGTCCCAACAGGTTTATTTGAATCACAAACTTTTGGAGTGCTGCTCCTTCATCAGGTGATTTAGATAAAGGTAGTTTGCAGTGGGTAATTTATGTTTAGTCAACACGGGTGAAGGACTGGTGATTTCACTGAGAAGATTGTTTTGTGGATGAATGCAAATAAACTTAGATTTGAGTGCATGTTCATCCATAACACTGGAATTAGCAACGAATACAGTATATTGACTGGGAACTCTAATGTTGTCAGACTGAAGGGAATGATAAGTTGATGGCTTCAATACTTTCTAGCAATTAGTTATGTCCAAACAGTGTAGCTTTTAGCAAACAATATTGATAACAATAACAAGTCCAATGACAGCACAAAAGAAATTATTCTTTTGGACTCTGGGTAAGTATTAATTTCTAAACTCTGCAAACACTTTTCTCATTGTAATATTTTTTATTGATTTCAAATTGTTTTTTCTGTTATGGAATTTGGATGTCATTGATAAGGCCAGCATTTGTTGGCCTCCCTAATTTGTTTAAACTAAGTGACTTTTCCAAGTCATTTCACAAAGTGACATAGCTCCACCTCCTTAAAAAAAAGTTTTTTAACCTGTATTTTCATATATATAATAAAAAAAAGTTAGTGTGAAGTGTTAGCCCCTTGACATTAGATTTGAGTTTATGCCCATAACATTGGAAATAAGTGTAATTTGGTGTGGACAATTAGCAGAAAAAGATTGCTGCCTTGCTCTCTCTCTATCGCCCTCCAGCCATCCGTCCGTCTACCAATGTAAGAGCCATGAAGTGAAGACTTGTGCAGAAAAAACTTTTGTGCTAAATACATATTTTTTTTCCAACAACAGCATCATCATTGAGTGGGAATAAAGACTCCATTTATAGCCTTGCAATGAACCAGATGGGAACAGTAATTGTTTCTGGGTCTACAGAAAAGGTAAGTTGAATTATGATGCCAATCATGCTTGACTGCTTCCTGTAATTGAGAAGACACCTCTTCAGTTTTGTTGACCTATTTTCCAAATGTGTTTGACGACTTCAGCTGCCAAATAGTACTTGGACCTCATGCTGTGACTTATGACTAACCATTTTCTTTTGATGTTTCCTTTTAATTAAAGCTTAGAACAGTAATGTGCATATTAAATTTCACACTTTTTAATAAGTTGTGCAAGTGTTATGATTGGGGAAATTATATTTTGCAGTTGCATTTTTTTATTGCATGTAAAAAAAAGACCAAGATCAATTTCTTTAAATTTGCTTGATCTACTTTATAACTTCTGAGAATTTTCATTTTTCTATTTCATCAGAGGAGTAATTTCCATTTTATGTGCTTAAACTTGATTGAATTTATAACATTAAGCAGGAATTAACAAAAGGTGTTAGAAGAGAAATCTTGCCTGTTTAACAGCAGGTGCCATTAGTCTATATGTGCCTAAAGTAGTGTGAGGTGTTGGTTGTAATTAACAGGTTCTGAGAGTGTGGGATCCCAGGACATGTGCAAAGCTGATGAAACTTAAAGGTCACACGGATAATGTGAAAGCTCTATTGTTGAACCGAGATGGCACGCAGGTATTTTACATTTCTTGATACTGTTCAAGGAAAAGTCGTTTTGTATTGTTTTATGCATCAGTTTTGGTTCAGGGCCTTACATGTTCTTCTGTCCAGTTGTTTTTGCCTGCCCCACCAGCCCCCCCTCCCCCCCCAACTCTTTCTCTTTCTCTTGCCTCCCTGACTTGTTCAGTTTGGCCTCACTCACTTAAAGTTTAAAGTTTTTTTAAAGTTCATTTATTAGTAATACAAATAGGCTTACGTTAACACTGCAATGAAGTTACTATGAAAATCCCCCAGTTGCCATACTCTGGCACCTGTTTGGTTACCCTGAGGGAAAATTTAGCACAGCCAATGTACCTAACCGGCATATCTTCAGACTGTGGGAGGAAGCTGGAGCATCTGAAGGAAACCCACCCAGGTATGGGGAAGAAAATGCTGATGCCACTCAGACAGTGACCCAAGCTGGAATTGAACCCAGGTCCCTGTCGCTGAAGGCACAAGTGCTAACCATGCCACCTTGCTCTTGCCTTACTCACTCTTGCTGCTTTATTTCTTTAATATCAAATTATATCAAAATGGTGCTCCATCATTTTAATTCCTGGAGAATATTCCTTGATTGAACTACTAATCTTGCCTGACTGTTGTGACAAGATATCAAGCAAAAACCTAATGTTTCACTGATAAATCCTTGGAGTTAGAGAAACCCTCTCCAAAATTGCTGTTATGAACTTTTTTAAAAAAATAAAATTTTATTGAGTGTTTATACATGGTTTCAGTGTTAAGAATGAAGTTTCCTTGTGCATAAATAGTATGTTATAATTAACTCTATTGCTTGAAGCAGAGATAAACTGGTTTGATGGTTAAAAGTCTCTACTCAGTAACACATTAGCCTTGAGCAGGTTGAAGAAGGAAAAATGCATGTACTGCTCTTCAGGCCAACTCAATTTACAATATTCATTGAGAGTCTTTCAATATCAACCCACAATGATTGCAATGTTATCCTTATCCAAAATAGGTTTGTAACTGTTTTCAAGCTTTCTGTTGATCAATTGACAACTTTTTCTCCCATCTTTTTCCCTTAGTGTTTATCTGGTAGTTCTGATGGAACCATCCGCCTATGGTCCTTGGGACAACAAAGGTGCATAGCAACCTACAGGGTTCATGATGAAGGAGTTTGGGCACTACAGGTCAACGAAGCCTTCACACATGTCTATTCTGGAGGACGAGACCGAAAAATCTACTGCACAGACCTCCGGAATCCAGATATCCGAGTTCTAATTTGTGAGGAAAAAGCACCTGTTCTCAAGGTATGGTCTGAAAAGTTAGTCACAACACTGCAGCGCTCGGGCCCTTTATTTATCAAATCTGTTTTTTTATTCATTCTTGGGACATGTGTGTTGCTGGCTGGCCAGTATTTATTGCCCATCCGTAGTTGCACTTGTTCAAAGGGCAGTTAAGATTCAACCACATCGCTGTGGCACTGGAGCCACATGCAGACCAGACCAGGTAAGGATGGTAGATTTCCTTCCCTAAAGTGAACCAGATGGATTTTTCTGACAATTGACTTGTTTCATGGTCATCAGTAGGTTCTTAGAATTCCAGTGATCTAGAGTTCAAGGACAGAACCCATTGGAATCTTTGAGCGGCATCTGGATGGGTACATGAATAGGGGGGAAATAGCAGGATATGGCCTGAGTAACAGCAGAAATTTTTTTTTTCAGTTTAATTAGGGCATCGTGATCTACATAGGTTTGGAGGGCAAAAGATCCTGTTCCTGTGCTTTGCTTTTCTTTGTTCTATTTCAAATGCACTCTGTGTTGCATGCTTCCTGTCCTTCATATGAAAATATCTGAATCAGATCCCTTCTAATCTCTGCCTCGCTCTGAATGAAATATTAGTTCAGGAAGGGTAATTTCCGTTATTGTAGCAGCTGCAACTAAAATCTTTCGTAATTCTGTACCAATCTGCTGCTTCTGTGTGGCAGTAGCTAGCACGCAACTAGGCAGATATATCTCTTCTTTCTTGTGACTGATGTAGATGGAGAACAATATCTCTAACTTTGCATTAAGGTGGTTGAGTTGTGCTGCGTTCTAATCCATACCAGTGAGCAGAGTAGTCAAAGAGCATTACTGATGTCAGGAGCACTGATGGTCATACTCCCCAGCTTCTGCTTGTCAGTTTTTAGACCTGTTTGGTCCTTGTCTTCAACTTGGCTGCTACCTTTGTCAAAAGGTCCTTGGAAAATTGGCATACACAGCATCCTTCTGAGGTAGATGGGGGTTAGAATATTGCTGGAGTAGATCATTTTCAGGTTTCTCATTGAGTGATGGGGTAATCTCATTTAAAATCCTGTTGAATCTCTTTCCACAAAAATGAACCAAATGCTTTTCAAAGCGATGCCCAACGCATTAGTTTTGTACAATGTCTGATGTACTCACGAACATCTACTGAATCTTTCATTCCTCCGAGAACGTCATTCTCAAAATCCATGTACCCTCATATGATCTTGTCCCCAAGCCATATACAGAGCATAGATGTGCATGCGGGTTGGGTGGATTGACTGTGCTAAATTGCTTCTTAGTATTAGGGTGACTATTAGGGTAAGGGGTGGCACAGTGGTTATACTGCTGTCTTACAGCGCCAGAGACCGGGGTTCAATTCCTGGCTTGGGTCACTGTCTGTGGGGAATTTGCACATTCTGTGCATGTCTCCATGGATTTCCTCCGGGTGCTCCAGTTTCCTCCCACAGTCTGAAAGACGTGTTGGTTAGGTGCATTGACCGAATAGCACCGGGAATTTCACATTGCAGTGTTAATGTAAGCCTTACTTGTGACTAATAAATATACTTTATGTGGGGTTATTGATACAGGAACTGGGTGGGACTATTGTTGATGCAAGCTTAATTGGCCAAATGGCCCCCTTCTGCACTATAGGGATTCTATAATAGGTGATCTACTTAAAATTGGGCAACAGTGTGGTTCAAATCAGCTTTAAAATTTGCAGCTACTTAAGTTCCCAGCATGTTGGCTTTGCCTTACTTTTGATTAAGTTTTTTGATCTGTTAGTATTAGATATTAAACTTGTGCTCCCTCTTAATTTCTGTGCTTTGACTTGATTTGCAGATGGAGATTGATAGATCAGTGGACCCAGCTCCAGCTATCTGGGTCGCCACCACAAAATCGTCAGTGAATAAATGGGTGAATATGTATTTGTGCTTATACAGTCTGCATTCTTCTTATTTAATGTTGCAATCCAATCTATCAATTGCTGTGTCTATTGGCATCATATCTGTGAATGTGCATGCAATAAGGAACAACTTGCAGTGTTATCATAAGAATACATGTACAGGCTCACCCACAAACTTGAACATATTTCTTTTGTCCATCCCTTCTTTCGTCCATCCCTCCTTTCCTCTGCCTCACAATTTGAAGGAATCATTTCAGAGATCACATGGACCGAATGGCCTTTTCTATTTGTTTTTACCTTGTGAAAGGCCCCATCCCCAGCTCAAACTGATTTTCCATTTTAAAAAAATGCGTGTTATCTGTGAATGCAGTACAACATATACTCATGCAACTTTGGACAATCCTTTCTCGCTCAATTTCGATCCTTGCCCACTGATAATCCTCCTTTGTATAAAAGACTTGACTTTTATACATAATGGGGTTGCATCCCCTAGAATATAGGAGTGATTTGGTAGAGGTTTTCAAGATTTTAAAAGGAAACAGAGAGAAACTACTTATGCTTTTCAGAAAATCTAGGACTCATTTAAAAAATTGGAACCAGTGATTTCAGGAATGAAAATAGGAAACTCTTGGATGTACAATTGGTGGTAGAAATGTGTGGCTTTTTTTTTGCAAACAGCAATTGATGGCAAATCAATTGATAATTTTGCATTTGAAGTGATAGATTTTTATTAACCAAAGATATTAAGAGGAATGGAGCAATGCAGGCTCAATGGCCTACTCCTGTTCTGGTGTTCCTATTCATGGACAAAAAGCAACTTTGTATGACAGTGATCAGAGTCTTCCAAAAAGTAGACATTTGAGAAAGTGGGCAGCACAGTGGTTGACACTGCTGCCTCACAGCACCATGGACCAGGGTTCGATTCTTGGCCTGGGTCCATGTCTGTGTGGAATTTGCACATTCTCCCTGTGTCTGCATGGGTTTCCTCCAGTTAGAACATAGAACAATACAGCACAGAACAGGCCCTTCGGCCTTCGATGTTGTGCCGACCAAAATAAAAAGCAATGCCCCTCCAAACTAAACCATTCCCTTCTCTTCCATATACTTATCAATTAACCTCTTAAACGCCACCAAACTTGGCGCATCTACAACAGCTGCAGGCAGGGCATTCCACTCCCTAATCACTCTTTGAGTAAAGATGCTTCAGTTTCACACGTAAAGATGTGCAGATTAGGAGGATTGGCCATACTAAATTGACCCTCATTTCAGGGGTTCAGCAGGATAAATATGTGGAGTTACAGTGATGGGATTGGATGGATTGTTGTCAGTGCAGCCTCAGTGGGCTGAATAGCCTCCTTCTGTACTATGGGGATTCTATGAATAAGCTTGCAGTTTAATGTGTGCGCTCATTTCTGTTTTACTAAAATCTGCAATCAAATTTAAATTGTTACTTCAAAAATAATCACACTTCAGATTCTTTTTATGAATCCTGATTTTGAAACAATTTCACAAGTAGCTGTGAGAGACAGATTGCTGTGTTGGTAGAAAGCATAGACTGGCATCAGTCTGCTGGGCTTTTCACCCCAATTAGGAGTTTTGTTTCAGTCTTACATACTGTTGGCTATCCTAAAATAAAATCATAAAATCCCTGCAGTGCAGAAAGAAACCATTCAGCCTGTCAAACCTCCACCAACAACAATTCCACCCGGCCTTTTCTCCGTAACCCAATGTATTTTCTCTACTAATTTGGGAGTTTGCGCATTCTCCCCGTGCTTGCGTGGGTTTTCTCCGGGTGCCCCGGTTTCCTCCCACATCCCAAAGATGTGCTCTTCGGCTAATTGGCAAAACAAATTCTCCCTAAATTGTCTCAAATTTGGTTTTTAATCCATAGATCTATAAATGTGGACAGGGATCGCGGGTAGAGATGGGAACGTCGGGGTGGCGGCGCAGGCTTGTTGGGCCGAAGGGCCTGTTTCCCATGCTGTTTTTTTCTTAGTTCTCTGAAACTAACGGACAATTTAGCATGGCCAATACACCTAACCCGCACATCTTAAAGTGGGTTGAAGGGGAAGCAGAAAATTTTTCTTAAAACTTTGCAGGTATTCCAGCATGTTGTGTACATAGTAATGTTTGCCTGTGTTCAGTACAAACTTTAAAATCATCTTTGGCATCTTTTGCCCCTAAAAAGAATGGGGCAACTCAGTCAGCGGTGCACAGAAGTTATGCTCATAAATGACTGTATAATGTCAATACTTTATGGTGAAACACCTCTTCAAAGAGTTCAGGTTTTTGTTTGTTCCAAATGTTTCTATAGAAATATCTCACTACCAGTAGGATGTGGAGGTTTTGGAGAAGGTACAGAAAAGATATACAAGATATTGCCTGGTATGGAGGTAATTAAATACGAGGAGAGGTTGGAGAAACTTGGTTTGTTCTCATTGGAACAACGGAGGTTGAGGGGCGACCTGATAGAATCTACAAGATTGAGGTGCATGGATAGGATGGATAGTCAGAAGCTTTCCTTTCTTTTTCCCAGGGTGGAAGAGTCAACTACTAGGGGACATAGGTTTAAGGCGCAAAGGGCAAAGTTTAGAGGAGATGTATGAGGCAAGTTTTTTACATAGAGCGTGGTCAGTGCCTGGAATCCGCTGCCAGGGGAGGTGGTGGAAGCAGATACAATAGTGACTTTTAAGGGCATCTGGACAAATACATGAATAGGGCGATAAGAGAGAGATGTGGTCCTGGAAGGGTAGGGGGTTTAGTTCAGTCGGACATTATGGTTGGTGCAGCTTGGTGGGCTAAAGGGTCTGTTCCTGTGCTGTAATTCTCTTGGTTCTTTGTAGAAGAGATGGGAGAGCCCAATTACTGTTTTCTTTCCCAGTGCTCTGATTTAAGTTTATGATAGCAGCAGCATTCCCACCTAAGATTTATAGAAGTTTCATGCATCTGTTTTAAAACGGTGCATTGCTACATCATAACCTTGTGCAACTGTAAAGAATAGGCAGCCAAGGCAGTTTATCACCAGAGAAGTTTATTCAATGAGATAAACATTTTAGAATTAATTCTGTAAGATCCAAGGAGGCCTGGGCATTCTCTTCTTTCTGTTTCCTAACCTAGCAACTACAATATTCAGCCGAGGGACTAGGTAAAATTCAGCTGATGGTCTTAACTTGTACATTAAGATTAGCAGAAAATATTGCAGAACAATGCAGATGTTCAGGCAGAACTGGCAATTTGTATCTCAACTGTATTGAGAATCGATGTAATTTATGAATTTAGTGACATGTGGATTGAATATTTAAGTTAGGGTCTTAAATAAATGCTTGGGTTACTGATTGTGTGAAGTCTGCATGTCCTCCCAATGTCTGCATAGGTTTCTTCCAGGTAAGGTCGCCCTAGTTTCCTCCCACAGCCTGAAAGACGTGCTACTTAGGTGCATTGGCCACGCTAAATTCTCCCTCAGTGTACCCTGACAGGCATTGGAGTGTGCCGACTTGGGGATTTTCACAGTAACTTAATTGTAGTGTTAACGTAAGGCTAACTGTGACACTAATAAATAAATTTAAACGCCGTCTGTCTGCAGTTTGTATGTTTTTCCTTTGCCTTCTTAGGTTTCCTCCAGGTGCTCTGGTTTCCATCCACAGCACAAAGATGTGCACATTAGGTTGATTGGTCATAGTAAATTGATCCTTAGTGTCGGGGGATTAGCAGGATAAATACGTGTGATATTGGGGATAGGGCCTGGGCAAAATTGCTGTTGGTGCAGGGCCAAATGGCCTCCTTCTGTACTGTGAGGATTCGTAATCAACTCTCTTTTGAATATTATTAGAACAAAGAAAATTACAGCACAGGAACAAGCCCTGTGGCTCTCCAAGCCTGCACCGACCATCCTGCCCAACTGAACTAAAACCCCCCACGCTTCTGGGAACCATATCCCTCCGTTCCCATCCCATTCTTGTATTTGTCAAGATGCCCCTTAAAAGCCACTATCATATCTGCTTCTAGTATCTCTCCTGGCAGCAAGTTGCAGGCACACACCTCCTTCTATTTAAAAAAAAATTGCCTCGTACATCTCCTTTAAACCTTGCACCTTAAACCTATGCCCCCTAGTAATTGACTCTTCCATCCTAGGATAAAGCTTCTGACTATCCATTTTGTGCATGCCCCTCATAATCCTGTAGACTTCTATCGGGTGTAATCTCGTTGACTTCTATCAGGTTGAATCTGCTCCCACCATCTTATCAGGAATGCATTCTGCAAGGATTTGTTTCCTCTTGTTGCCTCTCATCCTTTTGCTGTTTACCTGTGTCCTCTTGTCATTAGCCATCCTGCCACTGGAAACTGCTTCTGTTTATTTACCCTTATCATATCAGTTAATAATTTTTAATATTTTCATCAAATCTTCTCATAACCCAGTGCAATACTAGATAAGCTTGAGAGATACAGCCCAGTATACTCAGAAAATTGTGAAACAATATGTGGAAAGTCACTTCAGACCATTGCTTTCATTCCTCAGCTGAAGTTTCAGCTCTGATGCTAAATAGACCTATATATTTGGAATTTTACACTGTGTACACAATGAGGACAATCCATGTGTGCTTTGTGAAGATAGGCAACATGATGGCACAGTGGGTTAGCCCTGCTGCCTCACAGCATAAAAGGACATGGATTCAATTCTAGTCTCCAGTCACTGTCTGTGTGGAGCCTGTACATTCTCTCCGTATCTGCATGAGTTTCCTCCAGGTGCTCTGGTTTCCTCCCACAGTCCAAAGATGTGCAGGTTAGGTTGATTAGCCATGCTAAATTAACCCTAGTGTCCGGGGAAATCGCAGGATAAGTACGTGGGATTGCGGGAATGGGGTCTGGGTGGGATTTGTGTTGGTGCAGACTTGATGGGCCGAATAGCCGCTTCCTGCACTGTAAGGGGTTTGATTTAACCAGAGTTTTTCATTTGTTTTGCAGTCCATGAAGGGTATCCAGAATTTCAGGGCATCTGGTGATTATGACAATGATTGCAGCGCGCCTTTAATTCCCCTTTGCACGCAGCCAGAGCAAGTCATTAAAGGTATGTGTCGCTCACCTGGGGTTGCATTTATTTATTGCTTCACCAAATAAATATTTTGTGAAATCTTCTGACACTCATTGGCTCGATTGGCGTGAGATGAGCATCTTCAGTCAGTCAGTAACAGGCTGTGTTCTGAGAGCAGTTGAGAGTTTCTCACAGAGGCTGCTTAATCTGCTGAGTATTTCTTTGATCCACTTACAGATTTTCCAACATCTAAAGAAAAAATTGCATTTACAGTGTCTTTTGCAACCCAAAGCCAAGGACGTGGAAGCTTTGGAGAGAGGTGCAAAGTAGGTTCACCAGGATGTTACCTGGCTTCGAAGTTGGCTTTGAAGATAGATTAAATAAACTTGTGTTGCTTCCACTGGAAAGACAGAGGCTGAGGGGAGACCTGAGAGAAGTCTACAAAATTATGTGGGACATAGATAGGGCAGATAGCCAGAGGCTTTTTCCCAAGTGGAAGTATAAATTACAAGAGAGCACAAGTTCAAGGTGAGAGGGAAAAGTATAAGGGAGATGTGTGGGGGAAGTTTTTCAATCAGTGGTGGGTGCCTGAAATGCACTGCCAGAGAAGGTGATGGAAGCAGGCACGTTAACAACATTTAAGAGACATCTGGATGGGTACAGGAACAGGAGTGAATAGAGGGATTCAGGCTGAATGAGAGTAGAAGGGTTTTTAGTTCAGTTAGGGCATCATTGATTGGCACAGTCTTGAAGAGCTGAAGGGCCTGTTCCTGTGCTGTACATTTCTTTATTCTTTGAGCGTAATCATTTACTGCAGGAAGCCTAATAGCTAATTCATGTTTCCACAACAGCCGTGTGATGACGACTAAGCTATCTGTTTTTGCAGTGAGGGATAAACATTGGCCAAGAGACTGAGTTGAATTCTCCTACTTGTCTTCAGAATAGGAGACAAGTAGGAGATCCTTTATATCTCACAACACCAGGTTAAAATCCAACAGGTTTATTTGATAGCACAAGCCACTATCTTTCAGAACCCTGCCCCTTCATCAGGTGAGTGGAAGTTCAGTTCTGTTCACAAACAGGGCATATAAAGACACAAACTCAGTTTGTGAAATAGTGGTTGGAATGCGAGTCTTTACAGGTAATGAAGTCTTAAAGGTACAGACAATGTGAGTGGAGAGAGGGTTAAGCACAGGTTAAAAAGATGTGTATCGTCTCCAGCCAGGAGAGTTACTGGGATCTTGGGTTCATGTCACCCCCCAACTTGACCAGGCTTGCAAAATCTCATTAGCTGTCCTGGCTGTAGACAAGACACATCATTTAACCTGTCCTTAACTGTTTCTCCACTCACATTCTTAAAGACTTGCATTGCAACCGTTATTTTGTAAATTGAGTTTGTCTTTATATGTCTTGTTTGTGAACTGAACTGAACTTCTACTCACCTGATAAAGGAGCAGCTCTCCAAAAGAAAGTGGCTTGTGCTACCAAATAATCCCGTTGGACTTTAGCCTGGTGTTGTGAGACTTCTTACTGTGTTTACCCTAGTCCAACGCTGGCATCTCCACATCATCCTTTGTCTGCCAGAGTGGCTAGAAGGCCTCCATTTCGTGTCTCCTTTAAAGGATGGCAACTCCAACAGAGCAGCACCATCAGCCTATTTGTGCTCTTGTGTCTGAGATATTCTTCTTTTTCTGTTAACAAAATACTTTTAATGGCTCTTTTTGAATGTCTTCCTTTCTCTCCTCATGAGCAAGGAGTGTATGGGAATTAAAATATTAATAAAAAGATGTCAGATTAATCACAAGGAAATTAAATTAGGATGGTGAATTTTCATTTTTTATATAGTGTTCGCTGAAAATTGTGTATTTATACTACCCATCCATAAGTTTTGAGTGTATTTTATTCATAACATAAAACATAAATTTCTCCTCATAAGACAAAAGAAAGGAGATTCCAGCAGCCACTGTCATTTGTTTTTATCTATTATTTTATAAAAAAGAAACATATTGGAGTAAACTAATTGCCAATCCAATGTGAATTATATCCAGGTGTTCTCAGAGGCAGGTTGATGTTTTAATTGCATTTCAGAAAGTAGAATGACAATTACATAGTTCAGAATCAAAGATTTTGGAGAAATTCTGAGCGGTTTAGTTTGTGCGTTATATGAAAACAGATGGTATGTAATCTCAAAGCATTACAGCAATGGAGCTAAATTTAAAAATCTAAAAAAGTTCAAGCTCAGTGGCAATTAGACTGTGGCTTGGGGCCATTTAAACCTTTACCTTTAGTGTTCAGCAGAATTGCTAGTCTATATGCATGTGGACCTTCATTTACCAGCTACCTGACTGTGGGGACAAGTCGCAGGACAAGTAGATACTCATTTAAGATGGATTTAAGGAAGAATTTCTTCTGACTGGTGAGTCTTTGGAATTCTTCACCCCAGGAAGCTGTGGAGGCTGAGTTAAGGCCGAGATTGATAGGTTGAATAAGGGAATTAAGGATTCTAGAGAATGGGCAGAAAAGTGGACTTAATGTTAGATCAGCCATGATCTTATTAAATGGTGGAGCAGGTTCAAAGGGCTGAATGGCCTACTCCTGTTCCTGTTTCATATGATCTTATGGATCAAGTTGAGATTCAGAACTATGCAGCAGTGGAATGTTTGATGATGTTGCATGGTCCAAGACTACTCAAGTTCACTACAATAAAAGAAAGGGCCTTAGAAATGTATTTAATAACAAGGTGGTGATTTTTGCTTGTGTCTGGCCTCCACTTAGCAACAGTGTTATGTACAGTGTTATGTTGCATCATTCTGGTGACTGTTGAGCATTATATGTGTGTACTCATCCCAAATGGACAGCAATAGTTGAAAAGGATGAATTATGACCATCTTCTTAAGGGCCATTAGTGATGAGCAACAAAGACTAACTCTGCCTGTACAACAAGGATGAATAAAAAAAGTGGAAGTTTTGATGAAAATCTGTTGCACACCAATTAAATTTTAATAACACCAGCAATTTTCTACTCCATTTCAGGGGCAGTGCAGTGGTTAGCATTGCTGTCTCGCAGCACCAGGGATCCAAGTTCAATTACTGCCTTGAATGTCTGTGTGAAGTTTACACATTCTTTCCATGTCTGTATGGGTTTCCTCTGGGTGCTCTGATTTCCTTCCACAGTCCAGTTTTGATCTCCTCATTTGAGGAGGATGTGGTGGAATTGGAGGCTGTTCAAAGAAGGTTTACCAGATTGATGCCAGAGATGAAAGGGTTGTCATATCAGGAGAGATTAAATAATACTCACCTGGAGTTTAAAAGGAAGAGGGGGATCTGATCGAGATACATAAAATTTTAAAAGGGATTGATAAAGTAAATGTAGACAAAATGTTTCCTCTTATGGGGCAATTTAGAACAAGAGAGCACAGGAAAAGGTTGAAAAGTGGTAGATTTAACACTGAGATGAGGAGGAACTACTTCTCTGAGGGTGGTGAATTTGTGGAACTCGCTGCCCCATAGAGCGTTGGAGTCTGAATCATGGTTTCAAGAAGGAGATACATATATTTCTAATAAGAAAAGAGATAAGAGGATATGGAGAATAGGTGAGGAGGTGGATTTGAGACCAGGGAGAGTTCAGCCATGATCTGATTGAATAGCGGAATGGGCTTCAAAGGGCTGAATTTGCTTCTACTCGTAAACCCTGATATTCAGGTTAGGTGGATTAGTCCTGATAAATTGTCCCTTAGTGCCAGGGGATAATAAGGTAACTATGTAGGGTTACAGGGATAGGGACTGGGTGGGATTGTTGATGCAGGCTGAATGGCCTCCTTCTGCACTGTAGGGATTCTATTTTCTGACTTTCCATCTCCCTTGGTCAAATTGAAAGTGCAGATTCTTTAATATATTTTCAAATTGTTCATGTAGATAGCAGACACAGCAATGACTACTGTGTCAGGCTAGAACGTAGCCATCTCCCTGGTATCCTACCTCCAATAACTACAAATTGACCAGTACACCTACTCCTCCTCTGAATACGCTTCTGCCTTAATGGAAATGCTGATTAATTCTCAATTCAAGCCAGGAAAATGGTTTTGATACCTGGAAATGGAACTACCTCCTGATTCCCAGTTTCTCACCCAAGTGACTAGTGATGCTGGGTATTGTCTGACTATTCAGCACACAGTGGGCACAATAATCCTCACTCAATACTCTTATCTGTTTGCTTTCTAGAGATAGCAACTCTGGTCAACTGATGCTCAGCCATTAGGAATACTAAACTTGGATGTAGCATTGCCCTCTGGCCCAATAGCATCAATTCTGTCACTAGGGTTGTACCGGCAGGTCTTGGCCATCTCAGCTGGGACCAAACCCAAAACCGTCTGAATCTGTGCAGATGAGTTATTCCATGCATAAACTCACCAAGCCAGAAGGGGAATATTATCAACAAGTAGGAAAGAGAACTTAATAATTTACAGTGGATAGTGAAATGAGTAACGAGCTGTTTGAATGCTGTAGGTATGTCTTTTCTCATTGTTGTTAGCCCAGTTGAAACAATGTAGCGTGGTGTTTGCAGTTCTTCTTTTAAAAAGCAAAACTACATCGCCTGGAGAACCAGTGACTTCACTGAAACTGAACCAAAACAGTGGTTTAATCCAAATTCAGTGAGTCTCTTTCAATCTTGTGGAGACGGAAACATTGGGTCCACTATCCACACGTCAGTTGGCTCGAAAGGTGCAATAGTGGTTAGCACTGCTGTCTCTCAGCACCATGGGTTCGATTCCCAGCTCGGCTCACGTTCTATGTGGAGTTTGCACATTCTTTCCATGTCTCCATGGGTTTCCTCCTGGTGCTCTGGTTTCCTCCCGCAGTCTGAAAAACGTGCTGGTTTAGGTGCATTGCCATGCTAAGTTCAGTCTGAAAAACGTGCTGGTTTAGGTGCATTGCCATGCTAAGTTCTCCTTCAGGGTGGCAACGAGGGGATTTTCACAGCAACTTTGTTGCAGTGTTAACGTAAGCCTACTTCTGACACTGAGAAAGAAAACGTTTCTCAAGCAGAATGATACAGAATGCCTTTTGCTACCAGCGTTGCTCCAATTCAATTCCCCAACGTCATTGTTTTGAAGAAAAGTTTGGATGTTTTGAGAGGTCATGGCTCACACTCTCAAACAAAAGTAGACTGACCTTGTAAAGTTAGTGAATCTGTTGTACTTTAGGCTTTCTCCCAACTTCTTTTCTCCCTTTTGTTTTTTCAGTGAAGAGGCAGCTGTAGACGTGGTGTTTTACAAAACAAAAGCTGTAACCTTCTGCATGCCAAGAATGGGACAGCATGTCCAGGCACTCTGTAATATCACACTGAGAATCAATTGGAATCTCCATCATTTTCTGCTACTACTCCATAAGATGATAAATGTAGCATTGTTAAGACTTTTGTGAACAAGAAAATGTTAGATTTATGCACAAGTTTGACATTACACAGAAACAGAAAAGCGCAACAAGAATGTTGATGGTATAAATAATTAGGAATGTTTGCCAGTTAAAAACTGAACGAAAACAGAACCTATATGAATGTTGTATGCCAAAAGAACTCATTCATGTCATTAGTTTTAATGTCAGTGTTAAATCTAATCTTCTTATGAAATCAATTCCCCAATGAGACCAAAAGGAGAACCCACAGCAGTCAGCAGCACTTAGAAGAATAGCTGTAGGAAGCACCTGAATGTACCTAGCAGCATTTAGAACATCGGGTGAAAGAAGGACCTAGAGGCAATCAGCAGCACCAAGAAAAGTTAATTAATTAATACACATTACAGATGGTAGGAGATGTGTTGAGACTGCAGAATGTGGGGCACCTTAGATGTCACTGCGACCCAGGCCAAAAATACACAACAAGTGTTTGTGGCTTAAGAAGATTCACTCAAGGCTCATTGATTTGGAGGCCAAACTGCAGACAATACAACACATCAGGGAGAGCAGAAGTTACCCGGATACTTTACACAAGGAGGCGGTCTTAGGAGACCTCTTGGGTTCAGGTGAAGGGCATCCTAGTGTACAGCTGATCTGTTCAGTGGTCAGGGTCAGGAGAATGCAGCTGTGAGTAGTGCAAGTACAGGGACCCAGAAGATAGACGTGAAGGAGCTTCAGCCTTTGTATTGTCCAACAAGCTTGAGGTGCTTATAGCCTGTGTTGATGATTGTGAGGCTTGCAGAACTGATCGTGGCACAGGAGTCTAGTCAAGCAGAGGCAGAAAATAGGAATCACTTGGGAAATTAGTTTGAAAATTCCCCAAATTTGCAAAAAGAGGGCTGCAGGACTGAATATCCAGGAAGAAAATATTGGGGCATGAGAATATTGGCAGCTGGCATGTTCTGTAGGAAAATGTGAACTTGTATACTTTGACAGGAAGAATAAAAATGCATCATATTATTTAAATGGGGTGAGAATGCAAAACTGTTGAAGTAGAAAAGGCTCTGGGTATCCTGGTCCATGAATTACAAAAAATAATTTGCAGGTACAGCAAGTGGTTAGAAAGACAAATGGAATGTTGTTGTTTATTGCAAATGGAATGGGATGTACAAATAGGGATGTTTCACTGTAATTGTCTAGGGTATTGCTGATGCCATATCTAGAGTACTATGTACAGTTTGGGATCCTTATTTAAGAAAGGAATTACATAAGAGGCAGTTCAGAGAAGATTCTGATTCAACTGATTTCCTGGATGAGGGTGTATCTTATGGAGAAATATTGGGCAGGCTGGATCTGTATTCATTGGAATATGGAAAATTGAGATGCAATTTTTTAGAAGATGTAAGATCTTCTGACAGGATGGATGCTGAAAGAATATTTTCCCCTTGTGGGAGAGATTACAACTAAAGGGCACCTTTTAAAAATAAGGAGTCTCCCATTTAAGATGGAGACGGGGAGAATTTTTATCTGAATGTTTTGAGTCTATGGAATTCAAGCTCCCAGGATCAGTGGATGAGGCAGAGTCAATTAATACTTTAAGGCCAAGTTAGATAGATTAGTGATTGACAAGGGAGTAGAATGGTATAGTGGGGGTGGGAAGGAATGTAGCATTGAGGACACAATCAGATCAGTCATGATCTTACCAAATGGAGGTGCAGGCTGAAGGGGCCAAATGGCCTGATGCCTCTGCTCCTAATTTACATGTTCGTATGCTCAGCCAAGAGGAATTCTAAACTTAATGATGCATGACCTATTTTCCTCTTTGGAAAAATAGAGCAAAGCAGCAAGATATAACCAAAACAGCTTGCGTTTATGTAACATGTTTGACATATTAGAATGTTTCCAAAGAGCACTTCACAAAAAAAGGTTTGATGCAGTGATGCAGAAGTCAATATTGGGACAGAAAAGCTTTGTAGTCAAAGAAATATATTTCAAAGAACATCTGAAAAAAGGAGAGTGAAAGGGTGGGAATTCCAGAGTTTACAACCTCAGCAGGTAGAGGCACAGCCATCAATAGTAGAATGATTAAAAGCAGAGATGCACAAAAGGCTAATGTTGAAGAGGTATAGAGATCTGAACAACAATAAAAACATCTTGTATTTATATCGCGCCTTCCCAAAGGCGCTTCACAGGAGCATGAATAAACAAAGTATGACACCAAGCACCCTCAGGATTTTAGCTTGGATTACTAAAAGCTTAGTCAGAGAGAGAGATTTTAAAGTGTCTCACAGGGGGAAAGTGAGGTCAAGATACGTAGAGGGAATTCCAGAATACTGCTGCTTTGGCAACCACTAATAAGTATTCACCCAAGAAACAGCATACCACTGACATCTGTGGGCCCTTGTGTGGCTGATGAGTCTGATACAAAGCCCCGTCTTCACCGTACTTAGCAGGTGTTGAGAGGGTTTTGTCCTTGGATTCTAGATTGTTGGGAATTCTTCCTTAGGCTCCTTTGCCAGTCTTCCTCTTGCTGTCAGATGTCCTCGAAGAATTGTATCCCTACAATCAGGAGGTCTTCAAGTACTAGTTTAGGGTCTCTCAGGTGTTGATGACTAAGTTGCATTTCTTGAGGCAAACCTTCAGGGTGTATTTGAAGTGCTTTCTTTGTCCTCCTCCTGTTTGGGAACCTTTCTTGAGCTGCATAAAGACTTACCTTGGCAGTCAGGAGTGTGACATCCTAAGCACGTAGCAAGCCCAAGCGAGTTGTTTTCAGATAATCGTAGCCTTGATGCTGGTGCTCTTGGCTCCTTCACAGATGCTGATCTTAGTCATCTGTCCTCCCAATCAATGTGGAGAATGCATTGCAGATAGTGTCGTCAGTATCCATCCAGGGCCTTGAGGTAGAGAATGTACGTAGCTTCTGAGCCATATAGAAGAGTTGGAAGAATGACTGCCTTATACACCAGAGTCTTGGTGTCAGCATGAATGTTGCAGTTGTCAAAGAGTATCATTGCCAGATGCTGGAAAGCAGCATTTGCAGATTGGATACGATGTTGGTTCTCCGCACCAATGTCAGCATTGGGTGATAAGTGGCTGCCCAGGTAGGGAAAATGTTCTGCGTTTTGGTGAGTTTCTTCATTGATCTTAATGAAAGAAGAGACTGCTTCTTGTCTTGGGGTGTGCTTGTAAAGAATTTGAGTCTTGTAGAGGATGGGGCTGAGACCGATTCTACAGAATGCTTCTGTGAAGGTGTCAAGCATGGCTTAGAGATTCTCTTCGGAGAGAGTGGAAATGGCGATGTCATCCACGTACTGAAGTTCCATGAGCAATATCAGTGTCATTTTCTTCTTGGATTTCAACCGGTTGAGGTGGAAAAGTTTTCTGTCCAAACTGTGGGCGATCTTCACTGGCAAGCTTATTCTGGACTAAGTGAAGGATGGTGGTGAAGAAAAGAGTGGAGGCAATTACAAATCCCTGCTTGACCCCATCTTTGATTTTGAAGGTTTCTGTCTTGTTTCCATCAGTAAGTATTATCACCAACACCTTAGAGGAGTTGAAGAATGTTGATGAATTTCTCTGGACAATTGGCCTTTGACAGGATCTTCTGTAGTATTTCCTGATTGACTGTCATTGGTTCTTATGCCTTCAGTTGTCTCAGCCCCAAGTCCTGGACTTTATCCTTGGATTGCCACCTTGCCATGGTGGAAAGGCTTGTACATTCCATTAGTCCCAAGAGCGAGGCTGTTGGGAATCTGAAACTGCTACCAGGGTCACCCATGATGGTAAGGTCAGGGGTAAGGAACCAGTCAATGTGCAAACAAGGCCTCTTTGGTGAATCAGGTGAAAGATACTCTTATTGACAGCTGCAATGGCAGATGAAGGCTCCAAATGTGGGAAATCCCCAGTCGTTGTGGTTTCCTTGCAACTGAAACTGGACCTACTCTCTGTCTAGGATTGTTTGTCTCCTGATGTGCAATGGCACACCCATCTTTAAAAAAAAGGCATCTATCTAGAGGAAATCAACAACACAGATGAGCCCTGCCTCGATCGGCAAGAGGTGACAGGGCCAGGACAGTGAGATCTGGAAATCCTTGGCTTTGTACGGGAACGTAGGCAGTGGAGTTTGATTTAGTAGCCTCACTCTTCAAATAGGAACAGGAGAATGTTCTGGCAACTTTCTACAGGCTGAAGAGTCTGTTCTTGTGCTTTACTTTTCTATGTTCTATGTTTTGGATGGCCTCGTGTTCACAAAGGGGAGAAAGTTGTAGACCAATCATGAGTTGCATTGGAACATTTGAGTCAAGAGTTAGCAAAGGCATGAATGAGAATTTCTGCTCATTATACAAGAGGTGTGACAAATCAGACTGTGGAGAGTTGAGAGAGGTTGAGAAACTGAATTAATCTGCATTTTGAGAGGTAGAGCTTAATCAGGAATGATCAGCATGGATTGGTTCAAGGGACGTAATTCTAACCGACTTGATTGAATTTTTCGAAGAGGTGAGGAGATCAGGACAATGCATTTGGCGTCGTCTACTTGGTCTTGAGCAAGGCTTTTGGGACCTATGGACATTTGACAAATTGAATCCAGAATTGGCTGAGTGGCAGGAAGCAGAGGATGATCTGAGGGTTTTTTTTTCTGACTGGAAGCTTGTGTCACCCTACAGGGTGTTGAGATGCCGGCATTGGACTGGGATAAACACAGCACGAAACGTCACAACACCAGGTCCAATGTTTGTTTGGTAGCACAAGCCACTAGCTTCCGGAGGCTGCTCCTTCATCAGGTGGTCAGAAATTGAGTGAATGTTAGACTGAGAAGTGAAAGAGGGAAAAGCAGAAAATGTCAAACAAATTTCAGGTTTTGTATGATTATATTCTAGCAATGATGAGTGTTTTTGGCATTACAGTTCATGGGATGCAAATTGCAACAGTAGTGAGATAGGACCAAATCTGAGATCATAGAACTGACCTGTATCTACTAGCTGTCTAAAGGCTTAAGTTATCCTCTGTTGAAAAATATCTGCATGAAAGCATTTTTGCCCAATATTTATCTTCAAGAACAAATTAGCAAATATATGGGAGACCTTCATAAATTGCCTACAGGACAGTATACATGTGGAGCAATAGTGTGACTGATTGTGTTGATTGGTTCTTCCATCCTTCCACCATAACATTAAGGAGGGATTTGCCGGCTCCTTTTGCCAGTGGCAGGAATCCTGATTGCCCACTGAACCCAACATCAGGGCTAAAAGCAGGATTCCTGCCAGACTTGAAGGCATTTGGCATTCACCTGGCCTCGATCGGGTTCCTGTCCAAAGTGGGCAGGGACCCAATAATCAGTAAAAACCCCTCGTTGACACATCATTAGCTGGCTTGCCAGCTCACTCAGTGGCAACTCACAATTCGCGTGCCTCCCCATCAGGTGCTGCACCAGGCAGACTTTGGTGTTGGTCATGACCAATGGGGAACCTAGTAGTTGGGTGGGTCCTGGCTGCAATCAAGGATCAGCCTCAGCAGTCTCCCTATGATGGCCTACCCCTTGTAGCCCTGGGAAAGGTGATCAGTTTCAAGATAGTGAATTCAGACACCATTCTGGGATAAAATGCTCCACTATTTTCTTTGTCCTCTAAAATCATTCAAGTTACCTGGTGACTTAAATATCCCCAGATAGCTGGAAGGCTTCCAAATTACCACAGCGCTCAGTTCAGCATAAGGATTCTCAGTTGATTGACAGCTTAATGGTTTTTTACTCAATATGCAGTTAGCTGTGAGCATCTTTTTATTCATGCTTGACTGCATCTCAAGTACCTCCCATTCTTCCCAACCATAGTGTTTACACAAAAGAGGAAAATAAGAGCACTTAGCTGTATTGATGTTGCCTACAGCTGTCCCCAGCCCAAGTCTGCCCATCCTCCAGGACTGCTGAGGGATCCTCTGCAGCCCCTCAGTGGCAGAGGGACATGGGCACTGGACATATTTCTTTGACCCACATTCACAGTCCAAGGTGAGGATGCCAGGGCTCAGTGCACCATTAACATTGCCAAGGGGCAGGCCTGAGGAAAGTGGGGGGGGGGGGGGGGGGGGGGGGGTCGTCTGTGGGAGGAGGGGGATGGGAGAAAGACGGATGTGGGGCACGTACCTTATTTCACTGGTGGGGAAAAATGCCACCTTGGCTGAGGATTTGCTAGCGCTCCCCTTGTCAATGGGCAAGTCACTATTTCATTTTTTGGGAGGAAGGGGAAACCTGTTCACGAAAGTGGAGATTAAGAGAGGAACCCCGATCTCTAGATAACGGGGCTGGCTGGCATGATTCTTCTAATGCATTAATTTGCATCTTTCAGTTGAATAAATCCCACCTGGCAGACTCTGCCAGTGGGAAATACTCGGTTTTCCTGCTTGCGTGGGCATTTAATTCCAGTTTGGGTGAATTGTGGCCATTGCATTTTTAAGAAAAACTATATTCACAAAATTCAACCTGATTGATGGATTTTCCTTCTATCCTCTAGGGGGTGCTAGTATCATCCAGTGTCACATATTAAATGATAAGAGACACATTGTGACCAAAGATACGAACAACATTGTGGCATTCTGGGATGTGCTGAAGGTGAGTCCATATTTAAGTCAGGGATTTGTTTAGAGGATGTTTGTATCTAATGGCTCCACCTGAAGAACAAATGACAAATAGATCTTCCTTCCTGCCCATCTCTATCAAATGCAATGGAAATGAGTTGTAACAGATTAGAGTCATTGAGGTTTACAGCATGGAAACAGGCCCTTCAGCCTAACTTGTCCATGCTGTCCCTAAGTCAGTCCCAATTGCCCACATTTGGCCCATATCTCTCTAAATCCATCTTACCCATGTAACTGTCAAACTTTAAAAGACAAAATTGTACCCACCTCTACTACTACCTCTGGCAGCTCATTCCAGACACTCACCATCCTCTGCGTGAAAATATTGTCCTTCTGGACCCTTTTGTATCACTCCGTTCTCATCTATGCCCTTATGTTTTAGACTCCCCTCCCTTTGGGAAAAGACATCGACTGTTTAGCTGATCTATGCCCCTCGTTATTTTATAGACCTCTATAAGATCACTCCTCAGCCTTCTACACTCCAGAGAAAGAAATCCCAGTCTATCAAGTCCCTCCTTATAACTCAAACCATCAAGTCCTGGTAGCACCTCGATAAATCTTTTCTGCACCCTTTTTAATTTAATATCCTTTCTATAATAGGGTGACCAGAACTGTTCACAGTATTCCAAGTGTGTGCTTACCAATGTCTTATACAACTTCAACAAGATGTCCTAACTCCTGTATTCAGTGTTTCTGACCAATGAAACCAAGCATGCTAAACGCCTTCTTCACCACTTTATCCACCTGCAACTTCACTTTCAAGGAGCTAAGAACCTATACCCCAGATCTCTCTGTTTTGTATCTCTCACTAACTATTAATTGAATAAGTCCTGGCCTGGTTCACTCTACCAAAATGCATCAGTTCGCATTTATCTGAATTAAACTCCATCTGCCATTCATCAGCCCACTGTCCCAATTGATCAAGACCCCATTGCAATCCAAGATAACCTTCTTCACTGTCCACTATGCCACCAATCTTGGTGTCATCTGCAAACTTACTAACCATGCTTCCTAAATTCTCATCCAAATCATTAATATAAATGACAAATAACAGTGGACCCAGCCCTGATCTCTGAGGCAGACGGCTGATCACAGGTCTCCAGTTTGAAAAACAACCCTGTACAATCATTTCTGTCATCAAGCCAATTTTGTATCCATTTAGATACTTCTCCCAGGATCCTATGAGATTTAACCCTATGCAGCAACCCATCATGCATTATTTTGTCAAAAGGCCTTGCTAAAATCCATGTAGACACCATCAACTGCACTGCCATCATCTACCTTCTTGCTTACCCCTTCAAAATACTCAATCAAATTTGTGAGACATGATTTTCCATTCACAAAGCCATGCTGACTGTTCATAGCCAGTCCTTGCGTCTCTAAATGCCTATAGATCCTATCTCTCAAAATACTTTCCAACAAACCCACCACAGGTGTGAGGCTCACTGGCCTGTAGTTCCCAGGCTTTTCCCTGCAGCCCTTTTTAAACAAAGGCACAATGTTTGCCATCCCCAATCTTTAGGCACCTCCCCTGTACTAACCATGATTCAAATACTTCTGCTAAGGGACCCACAATTTCATCTCTAGGCCCCCACAATGTCCTGAAATACACTTCATCAGGTGCCAGGGATTTACCTACCTTGATGCACTTTAAGATTAATCCACAATGGTCCTGTTGTCCAGTTTTCCTGATCTTTGTTGTAACAGCATAAATCAATTCAATATTACAATCGACATTAAGGTCATCCTTTGACTACCTTGTAAACAGAGTACCTTTTGATCGGTGCTACTTGGATTACCAGGTTATCTAGTAAACTAACTGCTGTTCACTATTGCTACCAATGATGTTTTTAATGCTTTTCTTTCTATATATGATGGAGATGCTATCTCACTGTGCAAATGTTTTGTTTTTGGGACTGTGGAGTGGATTTTGATATCTATGGTTTAGATTTTCCAAGTAACAACACTGATGGTAGAATTGCCACTGCACATGTAAATTCCCCTGACTCGACGTTGCTGCACATTTCTACCAAGGTCTTCCAAGCCCATCTGCAAAGAAATGCACAACGCAGCATCATTTATGGAGCTCAGTCAGAGTGAATTTGGGGGAAGACAGAACATGTCCCCTTTTTATGGCACGTTTTATGGGTCCAGTTTAAATGTTAATGATTGGATGAGGTAATGAGCGGGTGACTGACTGAATGGATAGGTGGTTGGTTGCAATGGATAGACAGGTAGGGGTGGAATTGGTCAGAAAAAATCATCGGGGTGGTTGAGTCTAGCTGACAGGGGTCAGATTGGTGGGGAGAGGTTTGAATGACGGGGGAGTCAGTCACATTGTTACCCAGATGTCAAACTAGGTTTTCATCTGCCTTAACGTTTCCTGGGGAACTACGTGGGTAAGTACCACAGAACAACCAAAGTCCCTGACTTGAATTCAGAGTCTGAGATTTACATGAAGGGACCTGGAAGCTGGGAAATTGCCCGTCAGAAATTGAAGTTTCCTGGACAATTCCCCCAGAGACCCGCAGTTTTGGTCATACATCCGGGCAGAGGATTTAGGACCATATCTTGTTAAAAGTTGTTAACTTGGGTCTGTAAATTGTGGCACAGAGAAGAGAAGTTAATGATGTAAATTAACTGGATGTAAAGCAGTTTATCCACTCGTTTCTTATTTTTTTTTAAAAAAGACCACTTATTATTTAAGCTGCTCCCTGACATATTCTACACTCCAAACTTGTTGAGCTAGTTGTTCCAGAGTGACATCACTAGCATCTGTATTCAGGTTGTAGAAAGGCAGGTCAAGTTATGTATAATCATAATTCGAATGGTCTTTAAAGTGCTATTTCACTTGCCACCCACACCACATGCCCCCAAAAGTGTCCTTTTGGACTAATAACCAAGAACTGGCCAGGAAAAGATTTGACGCCACTTAATGATGCTAATTTAAGTGAATGCAATTTGAAGCATTTCTGTCTGAAACAGGTTGGAGAGGTTTGTTCTGTGGCATGACTCATCTCTGAGATTGTTTGTGAGCAGTTTGGTTGTTCTTTCTCTAAAGTGAGATTCAATTCTTTTCTGCAGAAATATAGTTTACACATTCTGTATCATAAACTGATTAGAACTAATTTACTATTTATGTACAAGATGTTAGTGCAACTAAGTATTGGTTCAATGGTGCAGCATTGTATATCAAAGAACAAAGAGCAAAACAGCACAGGAAACAGGCCCTTCAGCCCAACGAGCCCATGCTGCCACCCTGATGTTCCCACCTCTACCTGTGATCCCTGTCAATGTTTATAGATCTATGGATTAAAAACCAAATTTTAGGGGAGAATTTGTTTTGCCAAATTTAGCTTAAATTTAATATAGCTTAAATTTAGCTTAAGATCACATCTTTGGGATGTGGGAGGAAACCGGAGCACCCGGAGAAAATCTACGCAAGCACGGGGAGAATGCTCAAACTCCCACAGACACAAGCCCAAATCCATGTATCTGCACAGCACAGCGAAAGTCACTGAGCTGTCGTGTTACCCATCAAATGGTCCAGGTCAAGCGTACACTAACGACGTGAAGCACTAGGATACTCTCAAAAAAAAATCCAAGAGCAGCCCTCTCATGGCCCATTGCGTGCATGCCCCTCGTTAGACAACAAGGTGGACCAAAGCACCTGTAGGATAAAAACAAGTACATCAATATCATCATCTATTTACACACTTCCCAGGGACTCCCAAGGCTCATGATCCCTATTATAAATCAGTTTTCTATACCCCTCCATTCCCATTCTGTTCATGTGCCCATCTAAGTATTTCTTAAATAACTCCAGAGTGCATGCCCCACCACTTTACTTGGCAGCACATTCCATACCCCCACCACCGTCTGTGTGAAAAAATCTCCCTCTAGCATCCAAATTATACCTTACCCCCCCCTCACCCTAAGCCCGTGATCCCTTGTGCTATTCGAGTCCATCCTAGGAAAAAGCTTAACCCTATTTACTGTATCTATACCCCTCATAATCTTGTACAGCTCTATTAGATCTCCTCTAAGTCTACGTCTTTCTAAGGAAAGCGGTCCCAATTTGCCTAACCTCTCCTCGTAACTCAGACCTTCCGTACCAGGCAGCATCCTGGTAAACCTCCTCTGCACTCTCTTCAGATTCTCCACATCCTTCCGGTAGTAAGGTGACCAGAACTAGATGCAGTATTCCAAATGAAGTCTAACCAACATTTTATACAAATGCAACATTAAAGGCCAGCTCTTGTACTCTGTGCCCCTATATCATGCTCCTTTGGAGAATAAATGCTAATATAGACCGATTAGACTGAAGGTCCTGTTTGTGCTGCAAATTGTATCTAAATGCACACCATTGCACACTGCAAAGGTAAGTGCTTGAACCACTGCTTTTTTGATATATATTTAACACCATGTAAAGTGATGCAAAAACAGGAGGGAGAGGCATCAAAGTCTTAATGGCACAGTTCTAATGAATGTGCATCAGGCAAAAGGACTTGAGGTTTCACATGAATATACCTTTGAAGGTGGCAGGACTTATTGAGAATAATTAGTGAAACTTATAGGAATACAGGATTTTTAAGTACAAAGATAGGAAGTTCATACTATATCTTTACTAAACTCTGGTTAAGCTACAATTGTTCTTAAAGTTTAGAAGGTTTTTTATTAGTGTCACAAGTAGGCTTACATTAACACTGCAATGAAGTTATTGTGAAAATTCCCTAGTCGCCACACTCCAGTGTCTGTTCAGGTAAACTGAGGAAGAATCGAACATGGGCAATTCATCTAACCAGTACGTCTTTGGACTGTGGGAGGAAACCGGAGCACCCAGAGGAAACCCACACAAACATGGGGAGAACACGCAGACTCTGCACTAACAGTGACCCAAGCTGGGAATCGAATCTGGGTCCCTGGCGCCGTGAGGCTAACGTCCTGGAGTATTGCTTTCAGCTCTGGTTGCTCGACTTCAGGAAGAAAACTTTGAGAGTAGAATGGTCCCGGGGCTGAGGAATCATAATTACAGGATTAGGTTGGAGAAACTGGAGCAAAGGATGTTGAAGAGAGATTTGATAAAGATATACAAGATTATGATAAGATTTACATAATGCAGACAAAGTAAAGCTTTTCCTTTCAACTGACAGTACAAAACCTTAGAGAGGCAGATCTAAGATTTTGGGCAACGGATACAGGGGTGAAAGTGGTGATTGCTGAGCTGAGCAGGAATTTTTTTGTGATGGTACGTGTGATAATGATTTGGACCTTGTTGCCTGTGGAGGATGCTGAAAGCAGAAAAGAGCATAGACTCCAAAAGGACATTAGATAGTTTCTTGTAGGCAATGAACTTGCTGCATTCTAGGTATAGATTAGGGGATGGGAATGATTGGATTGCTCAACAGAGGATCAGCATGGACCCTATGGGCTGAATGACCATCATGACATTTCTAGACCACTTGAATGACATTGCTCATTTTCATTCAGTTTCAAAGAATTTCTGTGTGAGTTGACTATACACTCCTTGCGTGTTCATTCCTTTTAGTTGATCCTGAAACAAATTCATTTTTATTCATGTTACAACAAAATTGATGGAATACAGTCCCCAAAGCAATGGTTAAACCTCCTGCAATTACATGCAATTTAGATTTATTCAATTCCCATCAACCAATTAACCCCCTGAGAACAGTACTCTTTGATGCATTTTTTTGATCAATTTCATTATCCTCCCCTCTGGGACAGTGCCAAACATTCACCATACACTATCCATGTGAAGGATGAAATTAATGTACAGCAAAATCTTCAGAACCAGTGCCTAACTAAAGCATCACTTGTTGACAGCAGACCAACATCTTTTTTCACAGTGAAAATGAATGTTTCTTATATTGCATTAATAATGGTCCATGAAAAACAAGGATGCAATTCTCAGCAATCTCTATCCATACAAATATTATGGCTACAAAAACAGGTTAGAGGCATGGAATCCTGCAGCGAGTAACTTGCCAAAGCCTATCCATCATCTATAAGGCAGGATATGATGGAATACTCTCCAATGCTTGGGTGAGTGTAGCTCCAACAACATTCGAGAAGCTTGACACCATCCTGGACAAAGCCCATGTGATTATATTCCCTTCTACAAGCATTCACTACTTCCACCACAAATGCACTGTGGCAACACAGTGTACCATGAACAAGAATCACTTTAAGAACTCATCCAGACACCTGACGCAGCAACTTCTAAACCTGCAGCCACTACAGTCTAGAAGAACAAGGACAGGAAATATCTGTGAACTCCACCACTTGGAAGTTTCCTTCCAAGTCACTTGCCAACCTGACTTGGACATATATCATTATTCCTTCATTGTCACTGGATTAGAATCCTAGAACTCCATCCGTAACAGTACTGTGGGTGCACCTACATCACAGGGACTGCAGTGGTTCAAGAAGTGGAGATGCTGGCATTGGACTGGAGTGGGCACAGTAAGAAGTGTCACAACACCAGGTTAAAGTCCAACAGGTTTATTTGGTATCATGAACTTCTGGAGCACTGCTCCTTCATCAGGTGAGTGCATATCATGACTAATGTCAACAGCACAAACGAGTGGAGAGGAAATCCAAGAAGATGGTGCATATCAACACACCACTCACTTGATAATGGAGCAGCACTCTGAAAGCTCATGATATCAAATAAATCTGTTGGGCTTTAACTTGGTGTTGTGAGACTTCTTAACTGTAATTTTAGAAGTCAGCTCACCACTATCTACTGGAGGACAATTAGGGATGTGCAATAAATACTGGCCTATCCAGAAATGCCCATATCATGTAAATGATTTTTTTTTAAACTCTGGTCCTGAAATCATTCAAAACTTTTTTTCTGCCTTGAAGCAAAGAAGTTGTCTCTCTAGTCTCCAGGAGGGATGGTTGGAAACAATATCCAAGAAATGGATAGTCAAAATGAGACGAATATCATACTTATCCACGTGGTGATGCAATCTTATTTCAGGTTGCCTCTTTTAATCTTCCAATCTGCAGGAAGAGACAGCAACTGCAGCAGCAGAAGTCATTTTTACCCTCAAAGACCTGGAGAAGATACATCTTGGACTAGCCTCCCAGCCTGAGTCCAAAACTATCAAGTCCATCTGTAAAAAGAAAAAATGGACTTCCTGATGCAAAAACAAACAGATGTCTCAGCTACATGACCTGCTGAACATTCATCTTTGTGAGGTGAACCTGCAGTAATGTTGAAAGCAGCTATAGCTAATTGAACCCATCTGAACTACATTTCAAGAGAGGACAAAGACTTCTCTCTCTTTATTGGCCTGCAGCAACTTTTACCATGAATCCAATACCTGAACTATCAGCCATTCCTTTGGTTTGTAACTTGTAGCAGTATACTGTTATAAACTTGCATTGATTTCAGAAAAGCAGCACTGAAGCTGCACTGAGCACTGTATAATATGTGAATGGTATCATTGGAAATGGGGTCACCAATTGCTAGCGCAGGTAACTGTGCAGAGTGAACACACCTCGTTAATAAAGCTCCTTTAGTTTGTCAGCCTCCGTGCCTCCTAGCATCAATCCTGCATACATAACATGTACCATTTCCTATAATTGTACCGTGTGTGTGTGTGGGAGTAATTGATATAATGTTTAGACTTTTGGGTTGAATGTTTGAATAAAAGACCCTCTTTAAACTCATAAAAGCTAACTGCTTGACCCCCACACTTTAGGAGCTAAGTGACATCTTCCTTTCCTGATTGTGGGTAGTCAGAATGTACATTGATTTCAGTTCGCTCCTGATGTGTCCAGAATAAAATAAACAGACTTTTCTTTAAAGTATTCTTTCATAGGACGTGGGTGCATTTGTTACCAAACACTAATTCCCACAATTGAATGGCTTGCTAGCCATTTTAGAGAGCAGTTAAGAATCAGGCTTAGAGTTTTTAGAGTCAACTTTATAATTCCCTTGTCAGACTCCACTTGGAGTACTGTTTGCAGTTCTGGTCGCCTCATTATGGAAGGATGTGGAAGCTATTGAGAGGGTGCAGAGGAGATTTACAAGGATGTTGCCTGGATTGGAAGGCATGTCCTATGAAGATGGTTTGAGTGAGCCAGGTCTCTGGAGAAATGAAGGTTGAGAGGCGACCAGATAGAGGTTTATAAAATATTGAGAGGAATAGATAGGGTGGATTCTCAGAGGCTATTTCCCAGAGCTGAAATGGTCGCTGCGAGAGGACACAGGTTTAAGGTGCTGGGGGGCAAGTACAGAGGAGATGTTAGGGTTAAGTTTTTGACTCAGAGGGTGGTGAGTGAATGGAATCGGTTGCCATCAGTGGTGGTAGAGGCGAACTCGCCGGGGTCTTTTAAGAGACTTCTGAATGAATACATGGGATTAAGTGGGATTGGGAGTTACAGATAGTTCTGTGGCCTGGCAGGTATGAGTATGATCGATGCAACTTGTGAGCTGAAGGTGACTTTTTGTGCTATGGTGTTCTATGTAACAGACTGGATAAGGATGGTGGATAACTTTCCCTATAGGACATTTGTGAACTAGCTGGGGTTTTTTTTTTACAACTATTGTCATCACCATTATTGCAACTAGCATTTAATTTCAGATTTTTAAATTGAATTTAAATTCCACCAACTTCCATGGTAGCTTTTGAACCTCTGTCCTTGTGATATTAACTTTAGCCTCTGGATTGCTGAGTCTGGGATGGATGGACATCAGATCCCTGATTACGAGTCTTGTCACCATCTCCCATCTCTCACCGTTGAATGGTGATTAAAAACATTGCATTTAAATAGCACCTTTCATGACCACCACCAATGGTGTTCACCATCCTTATCCAGTCTGTTACATAGAACGTAGAACACTATGGCACAAACAGGCCCTTCGGCCCACAAGTTGCTTCACTGTTGGAACGTAGGAAAGGTGACAGCCAATTTCCAAACAGAAGGACTCCCACAATGATTGCATTATCTGTTTTATTGTTGTTTCAGGGCTAAATGATTGATCCTGGCTCTTGGAATAATTCCTCTGCTCCTCATCAAAAGAATGCCATGGGATCTTTTATGCTCACTGAGGGCAGTCAAGGCCATCTGGCAACTTCTGAGTGTACAATATTCAACCTCAGTGCCACAATGGACTGTCATATCTCACTACTCTTGTTCCATAACACATGACCTGGCAATTGCTTTCAGTTTCTTTCTTAAAACACATTGTGTGATAATGCTTTAATTTTGTGTAAATTCTGTTGCCACCTGTAATCCGCTTAACGTTGCTGAAATTTGGACAGTTAAGTGTTTTCTGTTTACATGTAGTTGGACCACAGAATCTGGGAATAACCTTCCATGGATTAAATAATCATTTTCTGAGTGATTTCGACCTAGAAATTAGAAAGAAAACTAACATGGGGAGACATGCGGGGAATGTTTTTCACACAGAATGGTGGGTGCCTGGAAAGCACTGCTAGTGGAGATGCTGGAAGCAAGGCGTACCTTGATAGATACATGAACAGAAGCAAACAGAGGGATAGAAACTGCATATCAGCACAGGTGGACCAAAGGGTCTTTGATAATTCAATATAGTTTGCTGCCCAGATCCCAGTGATTGGTCGATTAAAAGATATTAAAATATTTCAAATAAACAGCTCATACGTTCTCCAACAGGCTTGCAAAGTGGAAGACCTTGGGAAAGTAGAATTTGAAGAAGAAGTCAAGAAACGGTTCAAAATGGTTTATGTGCCAAACTGGTTCTCAGTGGACTTAAAAACGGGGGTAAGTTTTAATCTACTGTTTTTTTCACTGTTTCAAAATCTCGCTATTTTTCTTTCTTCACGTGTGCCTGGTGAGACTGTATTTTATTATCCATTACTAGTTCCCTTGTGAGGGTGATTTGTTTGTGTCTTAACTTGTCATAATCCTGATCCTTCCACAGTGGTGTTGGGTAGGGAAGCCTAGGATCTCATTCCAATGACTGTGAAAGAATTAGAATGTTGTATATCCTAATCTGTATGAAGCATTTCAGAAATGATCTTGGAAAATAATTAACTAAATGTTGCTGCAAATACTCATTGTCAGAGTAAGCATTATGCAGAGGTGATATGACTTCTGTCTCCTGAAGGGCAGTTTTCCCAGCATGGCTGTTTTGACAAGCCACATTATGCATTATACTCTCTGCTGAAGTATTCTGAAATCTTTGGAGCATTGCTACCTTACACCTAGGCACAATTGTGCACATGGAGTTGATCACTCAAAGGTTTTTGTGCAATTGATACATCTTTGGTTGACTAAGAAGCTATATCAGTCTTTCTTGTAATGAAAGAAAAAGTTCAGTCCTTTCAATCTTTCTTCATAACTTAGTCCACTAAATCTGAAATGCTTTGGGTCATTCTTTTCTGAGTAATTCCTTATGCATCTATAGAGCTGGGTTACTATCTGACCTGTGTGAGTTTTCACTATTTTATTTCAAGTTATCAGAATTCAGAATTGCCCTAATATAAAATTTAATGGCATTAAGTATAGGAGTTGAGACAGTATGTTACAGTTGTTGGTGAGACCACAACTGGAGTATTGTATACAGTTTTAGTCACCCTGTTTTAGGAAAGACATTGATAAATTTGGAAAGAGTGATTTACAAGGATGTTGCCAAGGCTGTGCCTGGGTTATAAGGAGTGGTTGGCCAGTCTGGGGCTTTATCCCTTGGGATGTAAGGACAGCACTGTGGTTAGCACTGCTGTTTGACAGCGACAGGGACCCGGGTTTGATTCCCGGTATGGGTCACTGGCTGTGGAGTTTGCATTGTCCTCCCTGTGTCTGCATAGGTTTCCTCCGAGTGCTGTGGTTTCCTCTCTCTGTCTGAAAAGTGCATTGGCCATGCTAAATTGTCCTTTAGTGTATCCGAACAAGCTCCAGAGTATGGTGACTAGGGGATTTTCACTAACTTCATTGCAGTGTTAATGTAAGCCTACTTGTGATGCTGATAAATTTTATTGAGGAGCATAGGTAGGATGAATATATGTAGTCTTTTTCCCAGGGTAAGGAGGGATTGAAAAAAAGGGTATATGTTTAAGGTGAGGGGGGAAAGATTTAACGAGACCTGAGGGGCAGTTTCTACACGCAGAGGGTGATGCATATGTGGAATGAGCTGCCAGGTAAAGTGATTGAGGCAGCTTCAACAGCAACATTTAAAAAGTACATGGATCAAAAAGGATTAGAGGGATATGGGTTAAACGCGGACAGTTGGGGCTGGCTGGGAGAGCACCATGGTTGGCATGGATGGCAAAACAGTTCCCTTCCTGTGGGCGAACACTTAAGCAGTCACGGGCATTCGGCCCCCCGACCTTCGGGTAAATGTTCTTCAAGGGGGCCTTCACGACACACGACAGTGCAGAGTCGCTGAGCAGAGACTGATAGCCAAGTTCCGCATACATGAAGACGGTCTTAACAGGGATCTTGGCTTCATGTCACACTATCTGTAACCCCCATGACTTGCCTGGGTTAGCAAAAAACCTCACTTACTGTACTGTTTGGAGACAATACACGTCCCTCTAACCTCTGCTGTTAGCCACTTTAAGACTTGAATGGCAGGTTAGGTGTAAGGATTCGCATTCTAATCATCAATCTGTAAACTGTCTGTGCTGATATGTGTGCTTTTGGAGACTGGAACACCTCATTCGCCTGACGAAGGCCACAAAGGCCGAAAGCTCGCAGATTTATTATCAAATAAATCTGTTGGATTTAAAATTGGTGTTGCCAGACTTTACTGAGTTTACTCCAGTCCAACGCTGGCATCTCTACATCATGGATGGAAGGACCAGTTTCTGTGCTGTATTGCTCTATGACGAAAAAAGATATTTGTTTGAAAATCAGTTTTTAACTTTGAATCAGTAGGCTTTGGGAAATGTGAAAAAGTTATGTATGGTTTGTTTCAGTTACTCTGGGCCATTCTTGTGCACAGCTAGATGTCTAATATGCATTGCAGATCTGCAGACATGAATCTCATGGATGAGAGCAGTTGTGGAAAAAGCAGTAATAAAATAATTAAATCTCAGCACCTAGAAATGGGTAATTCAGCGTTAGAAGAATTTTTAAATGTGCTTGACTTTAGGAATCGTGCTATAGTAAAACTGTAACTTGGCTGTGACTGAAATGACCGTGAAGATTTCAAAGCAACCGTATCATTTTGTCCTTGCAACTATTCGTGTTAAGATGGGTTTGCTTGTGTGTTTTGTTTTAAAACAATGTGAACTGATATAATTTAGATTCATGAGAGGGCAACAGTTCATTCACTCAGTGAGTCCAAGAACATTGCATTTCAAACTTAAATAAAAGCAAAATACTGTGGATGCTGGAGATCTGAAATAAAAACAAAGTGTTGGAAAAACATTTTCTACTGGACAAAGTTTTTTTCCACGCTTCAAAGTTAGTTTGACAAAAAGACTGGCTTAAGAAGATGTATTCTTATTTCTTCTTTGAAAGCTGGCATTTTTCCAGAGTCTTTCTTTAAGTCAGTTTTGATTTTTGCACTTCTATTAATTTTTAGAATTCAATATATCCTGATGCATTTGATCAATTCTATTCAGTTTTTTTTTAAGTGCCCTCATTTTCCAGGAGAACTCATTGATTACATTTTCTCAAGTGGGTCAATTTTAGAAGTAGGAACTCTGGCAAGCTCTTTCTCTTCATTTACAATGACTGACAGGACTTTTAATTAAATCTCATGTGTGGTTGTGATTTCCTTATAAAAGGATCTGCTTATGTAGCAGCCTGTAAATTCCTGGATTGTTGTGGTCTCTTAAGTTTGTAGATAACGGCTTTCCCCGAAGGCCAATTGTTCACTGAAATGCAGGCTGTACATTTTAATGCAGTGAAGTTATTATGTGAGAAGAAAACATCAGAAACTTTTGGCAAATGATAAGTTACACAATTAAATCAATCCACAATTGATTAAGCAGTCCGAACAGTGAAAAAGCTTATCTGTAAACTTAATTCAACTCTGCATTCAGCACTTGCTTTACATCAAATGTTGTTGCAATTTTATTAGAAGATTATAAATATATTTTAGGAATAACAGTGATTCCTTTCATGTCTGTTTGTGATCTTGTTCATAGAAATAAGACTGTCAAATCTCCTCTATCGCAGCCATTGATTTTGGTGACATCTTATCAGTGGTCGCTGCTAATGCTGTTTCTGATCATTCAGCAGTAATATTTGATATGGTGCTTCGGAATTGGAGCCATACACTTCATGTTCAACCTCTGATATCATTGTTAGTCATATGTGGAGATGCTGGCAATGGACTGGGATAAACACAGTAAGACGTCTCACAATACCAGGTCAAAGTCTAACAGGTTTATTTGGCAGCAAAAGCCACTAGCTTTCGGGGCTTTATTTTATTTTGTAAATTGAGTTTATGTCTTTACATGCCCTGTTTGTGAACAGAACTCCCACTTACCTGACGAACGAGCAGCACTCTGAAAGCTAGTGGCTTTTGCTACCAAATAAACCTGTTGGACTTCAACTTGGTGTTAGTGCGACTTCTTACTGTATCACTGTTATTGCCAGACTTGATGGCACAGTGGTTAGCACTGCTGCCTCACAGTGCCAGGGACTGATTCCCAGCTTGGGTCACTGTCTGTGTGGAGTTTGCACATTCTCGCCATGTCTGAGATTTCCTTTGGGTGCTCCAGTTTCTTCCCACAGTCTGAAAGACGTGCTGGTTAGGTTCAATGGACCTAAGTTCTCCTTCAGTGTACCTGAACAGGTGCTGGATTGCAATGACTTGGAGATTTTCACTGTAACTTCAGTGCAATGTTAATGTAAGCCTACTTGTGACACTAATAAATAAACTTTAAACATGACCTGGGACCCAACCTGTAAGAGAATCTTAGGCATTGATGTGGAGCTCAGCAATTTTACTTGTGCCCAACTATGGTGCAACCTTAATCATAGCCTCAGTCTGTGTCTTCCATCCAACCCAATGTCTTCAACTCTACTTCTGTGCAAAGAAAGGTAGAA